>CM028227.1:16022500-17272500 GCA_016432845.1 Psidium guajava | reverse complement strand
AAATTCATAGTGATTGCGGGAAAGGGGATGACGCTTATATAGGTAGAAAAGATGGGACTGCCTATCTATCCAAGTTGAAGTTTTATCCCTCTCAAATTAAGATTAAATCGATACATTCATGACATGGCACACTTCTTACACACATGATTAAAACGTAACAGTGAAGTTTCAAAAAAAAAAAAAGAAGAAGAAGCAATTTTCAGGAAAACACTAGATTGCAATTTGCATCCAAGACTTCCGAATCCCACCAGAATAAAGTCAATCTTCCCCAAAAGACACAAAATGCAAGGGATAAAGAAAATTCATCGCAATTGCGGATGAGGGGATGACGTGTATATAGGCAGAAAAGATCAAACGCGGGGCACGACCCTTATTATTACGTTGGAAAAAGCAAGAGGGAGAGAGAGGCGTGCATGACTTTGTCTTTCGTGTTTTTCCACAACTTTTCCTCTTTGACAATTCATCTCAATCGCAGGCAAGTGGATGACTGATCAGACACGAAACTTTTTCTGGCTTCTTTGGTTGCTAGGATATTAAGCTGCAAATGACAGGAAATTGTGGGGGCTTGGAAGTCGGCCAGACAAAGAAGAAAAAGAGGAGAAAAAAAAAAGAATAAAAAAGAAACAGAAAATAAAAATTTTCATGAATATTAAACTATTATTAAAAATTGATCAGGTCAATGCTAGTCATGCCACGTCAGTGCTAGCCACTCCACGCCAGCGATTTTTAGCCAAAATTGATTGGAATGACTAAATTGGTAAAAAGAAAGGTTTATGGTTGAATTTATGTAATTACAATAAATTTGAGACTTTTTTGGTAATTTTTCTAGCAAAAGTTGGACAATCTACAAGGCATGGTGGATTTCTATAACTAGGTTTTGACTATCTACAGGCTTGGCGAAAAAACTCATCTTCGCAATTTGATTTGAATTGGAATTGGTATTGGTATTTCACAGTTTGTTTAGGGCAATGAAATATATGAAAAACAGGTAGGTTGGAGAAAATGGAAGAATTCCTAATTTCAAGAAATGTCCAAATGAGAAAATGTAGATTGCATCGGAGTTGAAACTACATTGAAAGGAAGTAAATGGAATTGGAAATTGCAAATCCTTGAAAGGAAATTACACAGAGATAAAAGTGGATGAAAGGGAAATGACAAGGAAATCGGAAGGACAAGCTCGGTGAGATTGTTTTTCTTGTTTGTGGGCGTCCAAGATTGGTTAAGCCGTCTTGTACTCAAGGTTTTCCATTTCATCTTTTTCTTCTCAAGGTACCTCACTTCACATGCTCCCAAACGGCTTTCTGAAGCGCCTTAGGGGGAAAAGAAAAGAAAAGAAAAAGATAATAAGTGAAAGATTAAGTTAAAGAAACATAGTCATCCAAATGGATTCTTTATAACTTTCAATCTTGGCCTAGTGATATGGACTCCTCCCTTCCAAAATGCTATAAACAAAAGAATGACTAGGCATAGATGCAAAATGTCATTTAATTAGTTGCAAAGTTTAGCAAAATTCATTGCATATACATTTACAGATGTTTCATCATCCATCCTCAAGATATTTCATGCAGAAAGGGGGAGAAAAACAGAGAATTTTTTCAAAATTTGGAGGTACGATAAAGCAAAAGGTGAAGACACATGGTATGACTTTGCCTTTCGTCTTTCCGAACTCTTTACTTTGTTTTGACGATTCAACTCAACGTGGGCAAAGCATCCATAAAAAGTAAGAGAGGATAGAGAAACGAAAAGGACAAGAGACTTTTGTAACGGGGTTGACACGTCCACATCATGCACCATGCCATCTTCGGTGACCCATGACCCAACATGGTGGATTCAGCGCATCCTTCAGCTACTTTGTTTGAACTTTAAAACGTAAAATTCGAGGGCATTTCCTCGAACGAAAGAAAAAAAAAATAATAGTCACATCTCGTATTAATAGCTCTCCGAAAAATCAAAGAAAAGTAAATCAAGTGAAAAATTTTGTGAATTATTGCGTATAGCGTTAATAGTAATCTTATAGACAGACAAGCATAAATATATTTCTTAGTGGGAAAATCCTCAAAATCTCTCATGTTTCTAAAATCGCTCATGGGTCAGGATACGAGTCCAGAGCTCTTTGCTCACTGATCGAAATGTAAACCAGTTTAATGTTACGGATCCATATTCTTATCCGGAAGCTCTGGACTTTGTTAGGCTCGAACTGTCATTTGGATTGCCAATCGAATCCCCTGGGCCTGCACCAAAACATGCATGATTTCTTCCTTTCTTAAGCCCGTGGAAATCACGTTCATCTTTGATGCAGCGTCTTCAAATTTGAGATACCGTCCATTGGCGGAGCGTTTGTCGGACACATAGAAGGCACAACACAATTATAGCCTTCCTAGCCTGCATTACCTCGCGTTGGGATCTTATTTATCTTGAGATTTTATTTTTGGTTACGGTGAATAGACGTCAAGCATTTTGGGGGTCAATTAATCTAAAATCATACATCACACAGGAAATTGTAAAAACAGTAAAATGAATAGTTATGGATATTGGTATGTGTTATAATGATAAACATGTGGACATACTCTAGCTAAATGTCTTTATTGTACCCAAGAGGAGTATTTAATCAATTTAGCAGTAACTTATTTAGGTTACAAGTATTCAAAAGCAAAAGAATATTGTGTTTTCAGCTTTTAGCCTAAAAAGAGAACATGTATTCGTCAATGTAGACATCAAAACTTAGGTAATTAGAATAGGTAATTGTCGAACAAACAAACAAACAAAAAAATAGAATTTCCCTTACCCAAAAAAAAAACAGAATTTTTATTGTTTGCGGAGCATCTAAAACCATTAAACTACCATAAATCATGTTCAAATTTGTTGATTTTTTTCAAATGGAACAACACCTACTCTCCAATTTTGGGAATTGAGTCACCACATATGCACAATCCTTGCTTGGTGATTTGTATTAATTACATGCACCAACCAAAATAGAAATTTCATAGCTACATCATGCATGAAGATCACAACATTTGTGAACTTGAGCTTAAAATAGAAATGAGAAAAATATGTTGGGAGAACTATAAATCTCACGACAATCATGTATACAAATCTATATTAAGTAATCCTGATTTGTTTCTCCTAAATTAGGTTTCCCTTTCATATATATTTTTTAGTGCTTTCATAGTATCTTTCCTCCTGATTTATTTTTTTATTTTTTTTATTTTGGAACGTTTTTATAACTGTTAGAGTTTGATTATATTTCGTATTAAAAATACAACCCCAACAAAAGCCAGATAAACCATACCTGTATGTGCGGAACCCACGGGAAAATTTTCTCACATCAGCAGCAAAGTTACGTAAATGTCCTTATCGCACATTTATCGACAGCCAGTCACCACCAGAGCGACGTCCGTCGGAGTTCCGCTCTCCGGCCACAAATACTCCAACGAACCACTCTTCCTTCGAACCACTCTTTGGACGATCAGACCGACATCCGTCGGAGTCCCGCTCTCTGGCCTCAAAAAACTCCAACGAACCACTCTCAAGAGCGAGGCGTCGTGCTCTTCGTTGAGCTAGTCTTTTGTTCGCCGGCGAGCTCGCACTTATTTCACCCCACGACGATCGCGCCGTCGCCGACAACTGGGAGGCAGACTCTTTGGACTGCGAACTGCGGCAACCGACCCTCGACGGCTCTCGGTAATGGGCTCCTTTCGAGCTGCTGTACCAGATGCCTCCCCCTTAAAGAACTCTCGGTGGCCTCAGGCCGGCTTCACAAGTCGTGGCTTGGAAAGTAGCAATAGGGCGGATGATCCCTGATTCCATCTAACCGCTCACTGGACTCGGAGTTCAACGGCTGGGCTGGTCCAAAGGACGACGATGAGGTGCTGCAAAACCCTGCAGGAGACAACTTAGGGCTACAACAAAAGAAAGCCCTCATCAATGGTTGACGAGCTTTTGGTTTTCTTTTGTTTCTAACTTCCCTTGAGCCCCACATTGCTTCCTTTTTGTCCACTTCCACTTCTTGGTCAACAAACAATGGACAAGACCAGGTAACCGGTGCATGTCCTGTGTTGAGACTTGGACAATTTTAACAATCGAAAAAATTATCAAAAAAGTCCTAAAATTTATTGTAATTGTGCCCAGTTCAATTTTAATTTTTTTTTACTAATTCAATGCCAAAATTTTTATAATTGTGTCCTTTTAGTTCATCCAATAAATTTTGGCCGATCAGTGTTGACATAAACGCCAGCGGGCCGACAAACAAAATATTTTAATATTTTTTTTTTGAATTTTTTTAAATAATTTTTTTTATGATTTTTAGTTCTTTCTTTTTCTTTTTTCTTTTTTTCCCAACTCCTCCCCTACCTATAGCCGGTCACCCAGGTTCGACAATCGACTAGAGGCGCGATCGATGAGGTTGAGCCCCGCCACTCACCAACCCTTGTCATGGCTGGGCAAGGACCTCGCCGGCCTAGATTTGGGCTTGGGAGGTCGAGGCTCGCCATGCCATGGCTGTGTGAGGTTGGCCTTGTCAAGGCCCAGCCAAGGGTCGACCTCACAAGCCTGGAGGTTGACCCTTGCTTGGCCATGGCAGGGCTCGACCTCGCAGTTGCACCGGGCCTTGGCAACCTGCTGGACGTATGGGGAGGGATTAGCAGTTAAAAAATAAAAAATAAAAATAAAAAACATTTAAAAAACCATTAAAAAATTCAAAAATATTAAAAAATTCGATCGTGTGCCACCCGGCGTCCACATCAACGCTGGCCAATCAAAATTTACCAGATGGACTGAAATAGCATAATTGCAAAAGGTTTAGAATTGAATCTGCAAAAAAATGTTAGGACTAAATTAACATAATTGCAATAGGTTTAGGACTTTTTTGGTAATTTTCTCCTTAGCAATCCAACTGGATCGGATTCAGTAAAAAGATCAAACTCGAGATATAATATAATTTAACAGCCTTTAAATTCAAAACACCGAACTCGGTCATTTTTCAGTCTCAATGCTCCATGTGAGGAGACCTCAGTGTGAGAACTTGCTGCCGGTGTGACTATGTCCAATTGAAAATTCTCAAGCTTGTGCTATTGTGTCCAGATGATAATTTCGACTCCCTCTGTCCAGATGATAACTAATGCAATAGATTTAGGGCTCTTTTGATACTTTTTCCTTACGGATTCCACAAAAAAGATGGACATAGGACATTGAGTACGTTATTAGACAGATTGCCATTCGAGTACGTTACGTGCAAGAAAAGGTTCTCATTCAAGAGTAGATAGAAGGCCTTCGATGCAGAAGAAGAACGTGCGTCCGTATTGTCAGTCACGGGACTATGGTGATGTGATTATTCCCACTTCAATACAACTTGTTTCCGCTTTCGATTTTTCAATGATTGAATAGGTCTCTTGTTTCACTTTTTTTCTGTTTTTCTTCTACTTTTTAAACATTGCAATTGGTTTGGAAAAGGTCAAATGATTCAAATTGGAGCAACCTTCGTCGGCGAAAATTGTCAATGAGCTTGCTTGAGGCGAAATGTGTTGCGATCACTCTATTACTTGTCTAGCTGTACGAGACTAACCGAAAGCATGTGTTGTTGCTCATTCGTCTAGCTGGATTGCTGGTACCAACATCTGCAATGGTTCAAAGTTGCGCAACAAAAATAATATTGGATCCTAATTCCTATGTGATGCACATGAGGACGAGACGGTTAAATTGTGCCTCACGTTTGAACTCGGATATCGATTGGTTAAAAGAAAGTCATTGAACCGATCAAGAGGGTTCCTTAATTCGTGTGCAGTGGACGGCTTCTGCGTTTAGAGTTAATCTTGGCACTACAAGACAAAAGGGCACTCTATATTTGGGAAAACAAAAAAGCGAAGAGGAAAGAGGCTCTTGCTGCGACGTCTTTTTTCGATCTGCACGAAGAGTCTCGGACGCATTGATTTGTGTTTTTATGAATTTATATTCGGTTTAGTTGTTTTATTAGTAAATATTTTAGGCATGGATATAATCTCAGTACGAGAAACATCCAAGTGTATTGAACGATTGTAGCTCCGATGTTTCGATTATAGTAAAGTGTTGTCACTGACTCTTCTGGTGGACATAGGTACCGATACTCGAACCGAGCCACATAAATCTCTGATGTCTTTTATTATTCTTCATTTATTTCTCTGGACTTTTTGCAGTGACTTATTTGTAAGATCATGTTATGTTTTCGCGTTAATATTACAATACAAACCTCGAATTTCTTACACAATGAGGCCTTTAGATTAAGTTATTAAGCGTCTTCGGGCCCGTCTGTCTCCCAAACCTACCGCTACCTTCTATGAAACTTCATCTTGATAGGAATTTTATAATCAAGATATACACATAGTAAACAATCTACAGGTGCTGAATTAACATAGCGGCGATAATCTATTGTATAAGAACGAGGAGTAAGCCAACAAACTAATGAAAGTCCCATGCGTTGAACCGACTAGAAGTTGTTTTTATCGAAATATTTGTTCCGGAGATATATGGTGTAGTTTTGTCATTGTTCCTAAAACATGTCATATTTCAATTGAATGTTGTTATGTAGATAAGCAAAAACTATTGTATACTGCGGGATCTTAATCTTCATTGAGTTCCTCTAATATATACTCGGTCAGACTTGTGTCTAGGTTAGCTATACTCTACATTTAGCAGGATCGTTTTGCAATTGGTTTGGAAACCCATAAATAAAGAGATAAGAACACTAGTAGTATCAAAATTTTCACACAAAACTCATTTTAGTGCCAAAACTTTTCAAGTGATTACTTAAATGCCACTTTTGTAAAAGAACGATGACTTATGTGTCATCGCCGATTGTATGACTTGCAGCAAAGTAAGTCAGCCTAAATTAATCTAAAACGACATTGTTTAATACATGTTTGGCCAAAATTAACGAATTGGGGCGAAATCAATTTGTGTTCTTCAAACCCTAACTCTAAAAAATGATTCTCGTGAAGGTGTTTGGAGTGATCCATTGAAGATGCGTCTGTTTGTGTAGGCAAGAGACAGCGTAGCATATTGTGGGATCTTGATTTTTCTAGACTTCCTATGATCTATACGTAGAAACGCTTGTGTCTAGATTAGTTACATTGTACATTCAATAGGCTATTGTCCAATAGGTTTGAGGACCTAATTAAACAAAATTCCGCTTTGAGCAGGTTTATCTGAGATCCATGCCCTTCTAATGCTTTCCTTGGTGAAGATTGTCAACGGGCTTGCTTGAGGTGAGACATGCTACGTTTACTATATTACTAGTTCAGCTGTGCGGAACGGACTGAAAGCATGTGCTGTTGCTTATGCTGGTCAGCTGTAGTTGCTGGCACCAAGAAACACCTATAACCGTGTAAATTAATGCAACAAAAGTAAAAAGTGGATCTGAAATTCAAATGGGATGCACAGTGGGATGGGACCTCAAATTCCTTAAACAATGAGGCCCCAATTAAGTTACTAAGCAGGTTCAAGCCCAACTCTCTCTCAACACTGCCACTACCTTCTCTGAAACTTCCTCTTGACGGTAACGTAATAATGAAGGTAAACAGATGTGCTAAATTAACGTAGCGACAATAATCTAATATCTAATAGCGAGGCAACAAATTATTATTATCAAACTAGTTGACGGGGGTGTCAAAAATACCCAATCCGAACCTAACTCAATCAAACCGAAAATATTTGGTCTTTTTAGCTCATATAGTAAGAGAGAGAAAAATAGGTACCTAGACAATTTAGTTTGGTTCAGGTCAGTTTAGGTCATATACCTGAAACGACCCGAGCATAGATTGAAGCTAACTAGGAAAAGAACCCTAAACGCTCCCCTCCCTCGTTCCGTTGACCCCACCTACTCCTTTCTCGTCCTTTCCGCTACTCTCCTTCACCTTCACCAGCAAGTCCGCGTCCTTTGTCGTCATCTCCGCCACGATTCACCGGACCTCCATGGTCGTATGCATCCTCCCCAGGTGTGAAGAAAATGCACAGGGCTCTTCCTGCCCCTCCATGGTGGGATAATTGTATAAAAAGTCATAAACCTATTACACGACAGTCAACTTAGTCCTAAATCTTTCAGTTATGCCAATGTAGTCCTAAACGTTTTGATGATTTGCTAATTTAGTCCTCAACCTTTTGATAATTTGCCGATTTATTCATAAAGCTATTGATAATTTGTCAACATAATTTTTTCTGCCAATATTGGTTTAGGATTAAATTGACAAAACTTAATATGTTTATGATTGAATTGAAAAAACTTCAAAAGGTTTAGGATTAAATCGACAATTGAAAGGTTTAGGACTAAGTTGAAAAAAAAATTTAAAAATTTTAATACTAAATTAACACAAATGAAAGATTTAGAACTGAAATGGCCGCCGTACAATAAGTTTAGTTTTTTTTTTTTTGGACAATTTTCCCTCCATGACTGCAACATTCCCATTGAGAATGATGGTGACGCCGGGAGAGAGCGTAGAGAAATAAAGATAACTTAACTGAGAACTAAGTTGATAGAAAACTTGCTACCAGAAGGAATCCACCTAAGGGATAAGCGTAAATTATGAACAATAAGAGTAAAATAAGAACAACTCCTTATTCTCAAGCCAAAGGCATAATTTTATAAATCAATCAAGTTTGTCTTTACATTCATCCTAGTATGCTTATATAGACAAGTATGGAACAACCCTCCAAGCATAGGTGACTCTTCATAAGAAAGAGACTAAGACGTAGGAACTTAAAAAGTAATAAAGTCCTAGAAACTAGAAAATGACATTAAATATTTAGAGACTCGTACTTGAACTCTTTGAGAACGTAAACAATTTTTACCAGACCTTGAAAAACATGAAAGATAAAATCGTTGGTTGAAGGTCTTCATTCTTTGACTATTCCCAAATTGTCGCATTAATGACCTTTAATGAATGTGAACATTCTCTAACCACAAAGTGACCAACGCCCGTCAATAGGCATGAGTAGACCGATCAATAACTCCGTTGTTGATATCTTCTAGGAATGCTCCGGCATCAAATGGATCCGCACTTTTGGACGTTCCTCAGCAAGCTCTCCCTAGCCACTACGCAAATGAAGCGACAAATTTTATGAAGCTCGCCCAACTTCAAGATAATGTTCTACTGCCTTTCTTTCTTTTCGTTTGTTTGTTTGTTTTGCGTGTGCGCAAAATACTTGTTTTCTCGTGGAACACAGAATAAACTCGGTAATCTTTTAGTGTAAATGCTTCACTCAAGCAGAATTTGGTGTGAGAAATTGATGCCGGTGATTTTGGCTTTACTCCCTCTGCCAACTACCAAGAAGAGAAGAATCTATAATGGCTCTCTTGCTACTTTTTGTCTGTTAAATCTTCTGGACAAAGCCATAAAAAGCTGCACTTGAGTCTCTTAAAACTTCTTTGACCAAAAAAAAAAAAAGGTCTCTCAAACTTCAAGCCCTGTGCCAAGACAAGCTTCAACTCGCTCCGCACTCTCTGTCTATCATTTGTTTATTGCGGCATTGCACAACTGACAGTGCGTGGAGGCAACACTATGGGTGCATAAGAAATTCGGAAATCCAAACAAGAACGTGAGAAAAGATACAAACATCCGTCCACCAGCAGGTTACACACTTGACTAATCAAGGCGCAAATTACAAAAGCATGCATGACCACACAGACCTTGTATGCGTAACGACACTAGAGGGTGTCAAGAGGATGCAAGGGTGTCGTGGGTGACCAAACAACAAAGAAAAAGTGCAGGCCCAATGAACTACACACTGATTACCATTAGAGTACGTTACATGCAAGAAAAGAAAAAACTCCGTGTTTCCATTGTCGCCTATGTAGAATAAACTTCGATATCCACTTAATCCCAAGTACCGGTCTTTGAGCAGAAAAATAAGCGGAAACTATGGAGAGGACATCTCTTTCCTTACGGAATGCCACATCTTTAACCCGCTGACTTCTTGATAAACGAAATGACCTTCCAAGTGCTCACCGCTAGCTCTTTATTTGCCTTTTCCAAGCCAGTTCTCTACAGGTTAGTAGACAAAGGCCAAAATTAGAAAAATGCATCTTCCTTTGATTGCATCAAAGGAAGAACCTCCGTACTCGTTCAGCGGGCCAATGGGAAGAACCTCCTCAACACCAGTACACTGAGGCGCACTTTGGATGCAAAGAACGGAAGCTCAGTCACCTAAAAAATGGGGACAACAACCATCATTCATCCACAAGTAAAAAGAACAGATCTTGCTGAGTTTTCTCAAGGCACCAAACCTGAGAAGCAACAAATGCACACTCGACTACGTCAGCGTCGCCCCTCAACCCACACAGGCATGCATCGACGAGCTTCACAGCAGCCTACGCCTCCATATTCCATCATCACATTATTTGAGCTAGCGAATAGCGTCCACGTATCAAATAACCATCAGATTTCCTGTTCATGAAAGAGATCAGACTCCATCTCAAGGGCCAACTAAAAGGACTGACCATTGAGAACGCTGTTAGCTAGCTCCAGCTTTAGCCTGAAAGAGGTCAAACCACAGACGTACACATTTCAGTTGGCTTCATGACACAATGGAAGAAAGCAGAGAACTGAAAACTAAGACATCATTTTAATTTCATCATGGGAAAATATACAGGAAAATCCAGTTTCAGACACTAAAATTCACATGAAGAAAATCTGATCTATTTAACAATTCTGTCATCGCACGAATTCTGCACTTACCATTGAAATGCAAGTCAATCTCTTAGCCTTAACAAAAAAAGATATATGGAGCTCTGTTTCTACCTTCTTTATGTTGCCGTCCTATGTTTTCCTTAATGAGGACCAGACAAAATAATCAGAAACTAAGATATTCTCCACAACCGTTTGCTTCTGCCTATAGCCCAAGACAAAATAATCACCTTATAGATACTTCCACACTCTGCATGTCCCATTAATTCCGACAAATAATAACAGACTATCTTATGTTCATCACATTGCATTGGCAAAGGTTTCATGCCAAAGAGTAGAGTTAAAAAAGACATATGCCCACATGGAACTAAGATGTGATTCTTGCGATGATCTCATCCCTCTCATAAAGTAAGTTCTCATTAGAGTAAATCTTCGGAAGAGCCAGTGATTTAAAGAAATTAGGGACTCTAACATCATTAGGCATGCAGTCATGTGTTAGGGGGAATAAAATGCTTGCTTGTAACACTGAACTACATAGGCAGCCTCAGTAGTCCAGAGCTTGTCACAAACCCTTAACAAAGAGCATACTAGAAAAGCTAAAGCACTATATTATGACCTGAAAACCCAAAATATGAAATGACTAACGGAATGAGATATGATGGCAACACCGCCTAATTGATGTCTTAAGTCCATAACACCTTGAAATTTATTTACCTCAACAACTTCTGTCCTACCATTTTGTATGCGTGCTGTCAGGTAATCAATTTCTTGAGAAGTGAAAGAACAAGGTGGTTTAACCTAAAAAAAAGGGTAGCCCGGTGCACAATAGCATCCCCGCGAGGCGGGGGTCCGGGGAAGGGCCCCATCACAAAGGTGAATGGAGACAAGCCTTACCCTGCATTTGCAAGAGGCTGCGTCCAAGGCTCGAACCCGTGACCTCCAAGTCACACGGCAACACCTTAACCAGATGCGCCAAGGTGGTTTAACCTACAAATTTCGAAATGCCTACTGAAAGTTTGCATTCTACAGTAAAGTGAAATATCTGACAGCATCCTTGTCGAACCCATACAAGTTCATATTAAAAAGAACACATCACAAACCTGAGATAAAAGAGGTAAAATTGTCACTCCTGCATGACCCCCAACAACTGGAACATTGACTTCTCCAGGCTCAAGAGCCAGTACTTCTGCCTGCAAGAAACATAATAGATCAGAAATCTCATGAGATACTTTAGCAAACATCTGCAACATTCAGGGAAAGGGACAAAGCTGTTGGCTTTCATGGCATTGTCTAAAACCCGGTATCTTGTACAATTTTGCTGCATGACCATTAGTACCAAGTGTCTATGACCTCATGATCATGAGAAGAGAACCAATAACACTTTCTCAAACATAACAACAGTTACATGATTAATCCAAATTTCGATGAATAAATAAGTATTGACAACTAACGAATTCGCATAAATACCCCCCATAAGCTATTAATAACCCTTGAAGGGTACGTATATCTATAGTTCAGAACCAATTTTATTGAACGCAAATCATCAACACGTGCTGTTTTTGAACGCTCAATGCAAAACAAGTCCTTGAATGTGTGATACCACTAATTGGCCTTGTAGAATCTTGCAGGCAAACATCTCAATAATCGGATTTGGTAGTTGCAGCAATCCCCATTATTGTTTCATCAAATGCATGATGGATGACAATTTGGAAATGATTTTTGTCTTTCAAACACTAAGACATTCCATCGTTGGCTAATGAATAGCTGTTAAGCCTAGTCATACATAACAGCTGCATGCATCAAGAGAATTCAACTCGAGAAAGCAAACATCATCTTTAACTTCATCAAGAAATATAATAGATGGCTCAAGAAGTCACATGACGACACCTGGATTAGTTCACATCGGTGGTGAATCTGTTGCAAATAAAAAGCCGGATATGAAAACTTCTGCTTCCCTTCGTTGTAATCAAAACGAACCTGAGAATTTAGATAAAGGCTATAATGACCCACCTTTCGTACTAGTCCAACGAAATTCGCAATCGCTTTGCTGGGCGAAGGGCGTGTTCTGCAGGTTCTTCTGGCGGCGTCCAATTTGTCTTCAGCTTGGTAAATGCCGATACATCGGGCAACCTTTCCAAGGACATGCAATATCTGATCTCCACATTCTCCAATTTTTTCAATTCTTTCAAGCCTTCGACAGCTCTCAACTTTGCACAATAGTTTAGCTCGAGACGCGATAGATTTTCCAATTTCGACAGGTTAGGCAATTGTTCGATCACATAACACGATGTGATGTGCAGAAACGTCAGCCATTCCAATTCCCCCAAACCTGGGATCTCCACCAGATAGGGAAAGTGACTGAGCCGTGACTCTTGTAGCCTCTCCAAGCGCGACAGATCGGGCAAGCGTGGCGCCGGACATGCGCTGATAGAGAGAACCGACAAGTTTTGGAAGTCAAAAATATCTGGCAATTGTGGGATAGAGTGAAGTATCAAGGTTGATAAGTTAGGTGGAAGCTGATTGATGGACTGTGGGTCCTTCCAAGGCGAGGTTAACTCCAACGGGAAGAAGTATAAAAGAGGTGGATGTTCTCCACGCACTTCGAGATGATGTAAAAGGACTAGGCTGGAGAGGTCGGGAAGAACAGGGAATTTAGCAGCCCTAACCACTAGGCATTCCAAACTAGAGGGAAGCTCTGGCAATGGGGAAAGCCGGTGGCTTGCAATTTTAAGCGTTTGAAGACTAGAAAAACCACTGATGTTTCTCGGCACCGTAGAGATTGGGCTTTCTTCTAAGTCCAAGATCCTTAGATGGGTCAGGCTCCACATTTCCCACGGGATTTCATCCTCGAGATGCAGACAAGAAGAGGCATCGAGCTCCTCGATCGTCTCCACCCCTCCAAGTGCACGAGGTATCGTTTTTATCTCTGTGCGTGCCAAAATTAATACTTTTAGTCTCTTCAGATTTCCAACGGAATTTGGGAGAAGAGTGATCCCGGAGGCTTTTAAATTCAACTTGACCAGTAATTCCATTTGCCCAATAGAGTCCGGAAGCTCACGTAGATTCGGACAAAACGAGACATCGAGCTCCTCGAGCGTCTCCACCCCCCCAAGTGCACGAGGTATCATTCATATCTTTGTGCATGCCACATTTAAGACTTTTAGTCTCTTTAGATTTCCAATGGAATTTGGGAGACGAGTGATCCCAGAGAATTTTAAATCCAACTCGACCAAAAATTCCATTTGTCCAATAGAGTCCGGAAGCTCACGTACATTCTTGCATCCATAAAGAGACAAATGTGTAAACCTATTTAAGCTTACCATGAAACAAGAGAAAATGGAGATTCCCCCGGAATTTAAATGCAACTTGACCAATGATTCAATGTCAAGATTGCCAGAATTTAAATTCTGGCAACGATATAAATGCAAATACTTGAGATTCTTTAACCTACCAATGGAATCGGGGAGAGCGAAGATTCCCGAGTAATTTAAATTCAACTCAACCAATGCTTCCAGTTCCCCGATAGATTCCGGAAGCTCAAGTAGATTCTTGCATCCTTCTAAAAGCAAATGCTTGAGACTCTTTAACATTCTGACAGAATCAGGGACAATTGAGATTCCCGAGCAATTTAAATTCAACTCAACCAATGCATCTAGTTTCCCGATTGATTTCGGAAGCTCAAGTAGATTCTCGCATCCTTCTAAAAGCAAATGCTTGAGACTCTTTAACCTTCCAATGGAATAAGGGAGAACGAAGATTCTCGAAAAATGTAATTTCAACTCGACCAATGCTTCTAGTTCCCCGATAGAGTCCGAAAGCTCATGTAGATTCTTGCATCCTTCTAAAAGCAAATGCTTGAGACTCTTTAATCTTCCAATGGAATGTGGCAAAATGGAGATTCCCAAGGAGCTTCTAGTTCCCCGATAGAGTCTGGAAGCTTACGTAGATTTTCGCAATCTGCTAAAAGCAAATGCTTGAGATTCTTTAACCTTCTAATGGAATCTGGGAGAGTGGAGATCTGCAATAATGATAAATCCAACTTGATCAATGACTTTAGTTCTCCAATAGAGTCCGAAAGCTCGCGTAAATTGTCACAACCACACAAATCCAAATGTGTGAGGTTCAACCTTCCAATAGAGTGAGGAAGTTGGATGATACTAGTACAATGAGGAATTTCAAGCTTCCTCAAAGATTTCAGATTGCCTAGTGTATCTGGAAGCTTCAATAGACCGCAATCAAACATGATAATCTCCGACAAGCGTTCTAGAGAACCGATTTCTTCAGGCAATTCGTCCAAGGATATACATCCCACGATATTCAAAGTACTTAGCAATTTTAGTTTACCGATGGAGCTATCGATCTTAGACAATTTCCAACAATCTGCGAGAATCAATTTCTCCAACTTGCCAAACTCTGAAAAATCGGGTGTCTTGGTTAACAAAGAGCACCCCGTCAAATCCAGAATTTTCAACTTTTTTGCCATCTGCGGTGGAAAAATAAGGCGGATTACATGCCGACAAATAGTATGAAACCATGAAGGCCAATTGATAGAATTTGAAGAGAACATGAGTGAGGTGTGTTGGTACCTTGATTTGCCTCCATCCATCCCAATCGTCAGTGATATTGCTCTTCGAAATGTTGAGCACAACCAAATTCACCAGGTGAAGATTTTTCGCTGAAAAATCCGGTGAGCAATGACGCCAAGAAAGCCATCTCAGACTAGGAAGAAGATTTTTTAAGTCGCCTACAAAATTCAGTCTTCCCCCTCCAAGGAACCTCAGCATTGGCAAACAGGCTAATTCTTCAGGTGTTAAGTCATGACCAATGTCCAAACTGAGTGCTCGTACAGCTCGCTTTTCCTACCAGCAGTAGCAGAGAATAAAGATAAGTGCAACATAGGAAGTAAAAAACGAAAGCAAGTAGTCAACAACATCTGTTCTTCTTCTTCGACCCCAAACTAATTAAAGCACTTCTTCTTCTCAACTTGAAAATAAGACAAACCAAGCAAAATAAGTCAACAACATCTGTCCATTCGGTGTTGATTCCTATGTCTTTCCACAGACTAAACACCTTTTCAAGGAAATAAAGAACTGCTTTTCATTTTCATCGAAAAAAATATATATATAATTTTCACTTGGGTAAGGCATGAAAACATATAATTTTGTTGTTTCAGAGTTGCCATTTTTATAAGTTAGAAGACAAAGCAGGCTATCAACCTCTCAATTTAAAGCATATGACTAAAGATTTTGCTGGATTGATTATATCTTCTATTCGTAATAACTTTCACCTTGTTGCTCCTCAGTATGTCTACAGTATTCTCATCAATCCGTACCCAACGGCAGTCTCCAGCATCTTCAATATTCTCTTCCTTGACTATGTACCTTCCTAGATCTCGAACTTCATCATGCATCCAGAACCTATTGCTATCATCAATCTTTATCAACGACATGAGGACAAGCACATCAATCGCGCTGCGTGGAGAATATCCGCTACTGCGCCACATGTAATCCGCATGAGTCTTATCCTCCCCTATGCAAAAACATGCTATGTCTAGGAAAATGGCTTTTTCTATGGCGTCCAATTTGTTGATACTCATCATTAGTGTTTTCCGAACGTCCTTATGGGGGACTTGCTTCAAATCCTCCAATGTCTCATCCCACTCTGATCTGACCGTATTGGCAAAACGAGAACCCACAACTTCTAGAGTCAAAGGAAGCCTTCCTATGCTTGAAACGACTCCTTTCGAGAAATCGTAGCAACCTTCTGGAGGAGTATCGCTTCTAAATGCATGTTTGCTGAAAAGCTGAATCGCTTGAACTATGGGCATCTCCTCCATTTGGTAGGAATAGTAACCGCAAGGTAGGGTTTGGTTGTCCTTATCAAGTATTGTGCTCTTGTCCCTCATTGTGATAATGATCCTACTTCCGGGACCAAACCAATCACATCTCCCTGCAAGGTTCTCAAGTTGCCTCTTGTCGTCCACATTATCAACAACAACCAAAACTTTCTTGTTGCTAAGTCCTCTTCTTATGCGATCGATCCCGTCAATGGAACCATGCATTCCGTCAGCAGAGGTCGAGCCCAATGTGTCGGATAACAATTTCTTTTGCATGTCTGAAAGACCTTGATGTGGGACATCATCAAGGAAACTACAACAATTGAATTTAGACCGGAATCGGTTGAAGATAACGCTAGCAAGAGTTGATTTACCAATACCGCCTACTCCATGGATTACAAGGAATCGTACATGGTCATCAGAGTCAACATCCAACAGTTCCTCTATGCAGTGTAAATCATTCGTTTCGACCAGATGATCTGGAATAGGTCTGTTCTTCAACTTTAGCTTCAGTAGAAGCCCTCGAACAATCGATTTTATAAGTTCCCCATGCCTGCTAGACAACAAGTGGAGGAATTCAGAATGAGAAAATGATGACAGCGTACTATTCATAACTTTCAAGCATATGAGATTTGAATAATATAAGCTAAGTATTATTCAGAAGTGTTATCTTGGGTGCTCCTAACTGCTACTCAGGCTCATTGTCTTACTGCTCACTAACAAAATTTCAATTTATACCGCGTCTCCATATCATCTCTCTCCCTCTGGAGATCTCGATGAGATCTAGGAAACTCCATCTAATGAAGCTACTCTAGATCTTTAGGAGACGTTAAAGGACGGTAACGAGCCAAGCTGGTTTGCCGCATCAAGCGGAGTGAGCTCCATTGCTCCCGGAGAGAGAATCATCATTATTATTATTTTTGTGGGAATTTTTTTTATTGTTAAGAGCTAATTAGGAAAAAAGAAGTCCTGGACAGATTTTATCAAAACTAGTAACTCAGAAAAAGTTGTGGAGAACTTACCCTTTTCCTTCCAGCTTCCAACCTACTCTAGTTGGAACCTCAACAAGAGCATCTGCCCAGCGCTTCACTTCAGGGGAGCTATGCTTCTTCTCATGCTCACACAGGGCATCTCTGTACGATTCCGTTTTGAGCTTGACATCATCCGGCTCCACGTCGAAGAAAACAGGGAGGATCTCCTTCTTCCCATCCGACTTTGAAGTGGAATCTACCATATGCGCAATCTCACGAAGACACCACGGACTAGAAGCAAACCCCTTAGAGAAGATGGGGATATAGATTTGAGTGTCGTCAAGGGCTCGCAAAATGTTTCCACCAATCTTCTGACCGACTCGGAGCTCTTCGTCGTCTTTGAAGACGCGGATTCCCTTCTCCACCATGTCACTATAGAGGCAACTAGTAAAGTTGTCCCGAGTATCCGGTCCCCTGAAACTCAGGAACACCTCGAACCCCATTCCTGGCGTGCTAATGGGCGGTGCCATCTCTGGTAGCAAACGAGGCTTGAGACAGAATCGAGGTGAAGGAAAACAGTCACTGAGCTTGCTTGAGGCGGGACATCCACTGATGGCAGCTTAAAAAAAAATAAAAGACGAACTGCCAAAGAAATCGAAATCGGAACATTGGACACAGTCGAAAACGAAAGAAGAGAGTACCTAGTGGGATGATTGATGGCCAACCGACAAACTTGCGAGATCTGAGAGAGGACGAGAGTGGCGACTCAGGCAAGACTCCAGAGAGACCGGAGGGTGCAGCTGTAGAGACTAGAGAGAGGGAAGAACCAGGTCTGAGAATGAGAACTAAAAAGCAGAGTGTTTCTTCATCTCTCTCTCTGTTCTTGCAGAACTTCACGGTCTAACATGGAAATTTCCCCTGCTTTGCTCCGTGGAAGAGTTTCCATCCACGTCAATTCAAGTGTTTTTTTATTTTATTTTTACTTCTGCGAGGAATCAACGTGATAGTTTAAACTTTAAAGAAAATAGTATTATAAATATGATTTCTTAATTTGTTTCCTACCTTACTTTGTAATTAATAACACGAGCTGCCTTTAATGAATTTTACTTATTATCAAATAACATAAAATTAATTTTTTCAAGTTGTTTTCATTAGAAACAATTACTTTGATGAAGGTTGACTTTCTGTGAAATCGAATTTCCTTGGAAAGAGTTTTCAGCAATAGAAAGTTATCAATAAAATAAATTTGAAACAAATTTAACTCGAGATTTTACAAGTCAAAGAAAACTTGTTAATCTCTTAGTCTGTGTGCTAAGGAAAACTTGATGCGAGAAATTGCTGCGGTGAGTGGGACAAATCTTCCGAAGAAGCATCCCAATTAAAAACTCTTAATCTAGTGACGAATTAAATCAAAAATCCAGTTCGGTTGGATTTTCGTGGATTGAACAAGGAGGATGCAAGTTCGAAGTGAACCAAATCTCATCTTATACTAAATATGAACTGAACCAATAATCCAATTTGGTTCAATTCATTTGAATTCGATTTTCGATTTTTATTTTTCTTCTTTCCACCCTTTTTTTTTCTTTTCTTTTTCGGTTCAAAGTCAACGGAGCTGCCGGCCCTCGACTAAGCATTGGCGAACCCCGAGCGAGGAAAGTGAAAACGCGTGGGATAGGGTCATTATTTTCAATTGCATGACTTCATCTCTTTCGTGCTTTTGCACCACCTTTTTTTTTTTTTCTTTAACAATTCAACTCAATTGCGAGTAAATGCATATAAAGAGATAAGAGAGGAAAGAGGCACGAAATAGGATAAGAGACTTTTGCAGCGAGGTCAACTTTTTTAGGGTTAGGTTGAAACTGAGAGGAAATTGTGGGGGCGGGTAAACAGGGTGAATTTGCAACGTTTTTGGGTTTTCTATTGGATCCAATATTGATTCCACATTTTCTCGAGCTCCAAAAGAGCACTTGGGTCAATCAACTAGGATTACTCTTTTAAAAAAAATATATATGCAACGCAATTGTATGATGAAGAAATTTATCGAAGGCTGATGGAACGTACACTTAAGAGTATTATGTTGGGAGAACGTCAAATGTTTTGATGGACTTCTAAATTGCAGAAGAAGAACAAACTCCGGGACCCTATAGCACCGTCTTAGAGTTCTGAAGGTGGATGATGAATTTCGAAGGACATTGGTATAAGTAGTGAAGTAGTGAATAGACAATAGGACAAAATATTGTCAAGACATCTAGGGGAAACTACAGGTAGAAAGTGGACAATCTACGGGACATGTTGGATTTCTATAATAAATTTTTTTAGCATCTACAGGCTTGGTAAATATATTCAACAAAGGAAAACTCCTTCTGACCAGATTTTCTCTTTTTACAATAGTTCAATAATATTATCTGTAATGAATTTTTCTAACGGGCCCTTACCGTTCAAGAAGTTTGTTCTTGTGTGTTTGATTGTCACTATGTGCATAACATTTGGCGATGATGTCATAATAGATTTGTATTTAACAAATGCGTCAATCATTTCATTAGATGAGGATTCAATGATAATAAATAAATTTGACATTGAAGAAGGAATGCTTATTGGACCCATTTTTGTTCTTTTATTTTGTTTTTACGCATAAGCAACAGCACATGCTTTTAGTCTTTCCCGCAGAGCCGGACGAGGAACGTAATAACCTCAACTTGTCTTGCCTCAGCCATCACTCTTCAGATTCCCTGCAAATAGCAGAAGTATTAGGGAATGTCAGATCCACAGTCAAGTTTTCCTACAATTTATGCAACAGAATACGATTAATGCCATACAAAATCTAAAATTGATATGTTTCTATCATATTATCTCGAACTAATCGTTTCGCAAAAAATCTCACATCAACACATCAATACCACATTTATCCCATGCTAATTTTTATATCCCAAACAAATCCTAAGTTGGTACACTAATGCCGCTTCTGCCTCAAATTAATTTTGATTTAGGACTTTTTTAGAACAAAATTAATTTGAGAAAGATACGGTATAGATGTATCATTTGAGATTTTTTGCAACATAAGCATTAGCTTGTGATAACGTGACATGGGTAGACTAGCATGGAACAAAGTACAAATATTAGTTTGATATAAATATGGCCCAACAATAGCAGTTCCGATTTTTTTTCTTTTTGTGCTAGTAACATTTTTTTTGCTTGCCCTTGGTATAGGACGCCGTGTCATTATATGTTCATGGAAATAGTAAAGAAAGTTACACCTGGAACGATTACCTCCTCCTACTATTCTTACGTCCTTCGTTACCTGCATCAGGTTTTTAGCTATGACAGAACATATTATATCTTCCGCAAGTCCAAGAAAAGATTCCAATAGCTAATAGACAAATCGTTGTCGGCTTAGTTCCTAAGAGAAAGCTATCAATTAGATTATTGTTGCTACAAAATTTCAACATCTGTATACATCTAGTCTAAATGCTCCACTCATGGAGAATTTGGTGTGAGAAATTGATGCTAGTGATTGTGGCTTTGTGTCCAAGTGATAAAATGGCTCTGCCAACAACCAAGAAGAGAAACCATAATGGGTCTCTTGCTCCTTTTTGTCTCTTAAATCTACTGGACAAAGCCATAAAAAGCTGCACTCGAGTCTCTTAAACTTCTTTGACCAAAAAATAAAAAAGTTCTCTTAAAACTTCAAGCCTGTTGCCAAAGACGAGCTTCAACTTATTCAGCATTCTCTGTCCATCATTTCTTTATTGCGGGCATTGCTCATCTGATAGCGCGCGGAGGTAACACTATGAGTGCATAAGAAATTCAGAAATCCGAACAGGAACATGAGAACAGATGCAAACATCCGTCCACCAGGTTACACACTGATTACCATTAGAGTACGTCACATGCAAGAAAAGAAAAACCTCCGCGTTTCCTATGCCGCCTATGTAGAATAAACTTTGATATCTTCCTAGGTCTGAACCACTTAATCCCAAGTACTGGTCTTTGAGTAGAAAAATAAGTGGAAACTATGAAGAGAACATCCCTTTCCTTGCGGAAAGCCACATCTTTAACCCCCTGACTTCTTGATAAAAGAAATGACCTTCCAAATGCCCACCGCCAGCTCTTTATTTGCCCTTTCCAAGCCAGCTCTCTACAGGTTAGTAAACGAATGCCGAAATTAGAAAAATTCATCTTTCTCTGATGTAATCAAAGCATGCCTAAAAGATATTGAGATTTTCGT
Source organism: Psidium guajava (assembly GCA_016432845.1). Taxonomy (NCBI): domain Eukaryota; kingdom Viridiplantae; phylum Streptophyta; class Magnoliopsida; order Myrtales; family Myrtaceae; genus Psidium; species Psidium guajava. Next base: position 17,250,819 of record CM028227.1, on the reverse strand, counting down.
ACTCATTCAGCGGGCCAAGGGGAAGAACCTCCTCAGCACCAGTACGGCTGAGGCGCACTTTCGATGCAAAGAACGGAAGCTCAGTCACCTAAAAAAATGGGGACAACTATGATCATTCATCGAGAAGTGAAAAGAACGGATCTTGCTGAGTTTTCTCAAGGCACCAAACCGGGGAAGAAACAAATGCACACTTGACCATGCCTCAACCCACGCAGGCATGCATTGGCAAACTTCACAGTAGCATATGCCTGCATATTCCATCATCACATTATTTGAGCAAGCGAATAGAGTCCACATGTCAAATAACCATCAGATTTCTTGTTCATGAAAGAGATCAGAGTACATCTCAAGGGCCAACTACAAGGACTGACCATTGAGAGGGTTGCTGTGCCAGCTCCAGCTTTAGCGTGAAAGTTGTCAAACCACAAGACGTACACATTTCAGTTGGCTTCACGACACAATGGAAGGAAGCAGAGAACTGAAAACTAAGACATCATGTTAATTTCATTGTGGGGAAATATACAGAAATCCAGTTTCAAGTAGACATTGAAAATCACATCAAGAAAATCTGATCTATTTAACAATTCTGTCATTGCACGATTTCTCCACTTGTCATCAAAATGCAAGTCATTCTCTTAGCCGTAACAACAAAAGATATATGGAGCTCTGTTTCTACATTCTTTATGTTACCTTCCCATGTTTTCCTTAATGAGGACGAGACAAAATAATCAGAAACTAAGATATCCTCCACAACTGCTTGCTTCTATGTATAGCCCAAGACAAAATAATCACCTTATAAATACTTCCACACAAGATGTGTCCCATTAATTCGGACAGATAATAACGAATCTTCTTATGTTCATTACAGCGTATAGGCAAAGGCTTCATGCCATTGAGTTTACTTACAAAGACATATGCCCCCATGGAACTAAGATGCAATTCTCGCGAAAATCTCATCCTTCTCATAAAGTAAGTTCTCATCAGAGTACATCTTTCAAAGAGCCAGTAATTTAAAGAAATTAGGCACTCAGGCATGCAGTCATGTGTCAGGGGGAATAAAATGCTTGCTTGTAACAGTGTACTGCTTTGATGGCCTCAGTAGTCCAGAGCTTGTCACAAAACCTTAACAAAGAGCATACAACAACAGCTAAAGCACTATATTATGACCTGAAAACCCAATAATGAAAAGACTAACGGAATGGGATATGACGGTAACACCGCCTAATTGATGTCTGAGTCCATAACACCTTGAAATTTATTTACCTTGACAACTTCTGTCCCACCATTTTGGATGCGTGCTGTCAGGTAATCGATTTCTTGGGGAGCAAAAGAACAAGGTGGTTTAACCTACAAATTTTGAAATGCCAACTGACATTTAGCATTCTACAGTGAAGTGAAATATCCGACAGCATCCTTGTCGAACGCATACAAGTTCACATTAAAAAGAATACATCACAAACCTGAGATAAAAGAGGTAAAATTGTCACTCCTGCATGACCCCCAGCAACTGGAACATCGACTTCTCTAGGGTCAAGACCCAGTACTTCTGCCTGCGAGAAACATAATAGATCAGAAATCTCATGAGATATTTTAGCAAACATCTGCAACATTCTGGGAAAGGGACAAAGCTGTTGGCTAATCAACCTTATGATCATAAGAAGAGAACCAATAACACTTTATCAAACATAACAACAGTTACATGATTAATCCAAATTTCGATGAATAAATAAGTATTGACAACTAATATGCATATAAATACCACCATAAGCTATTAACAAACCTTGAAGAATATGTATACCTATAGTTCAGAACCAACTTTATTGAACTCAAATCATCAACACGTGCCGTTTTGAAAGCTCGATGCAAAACAATTCCTTGAATATGTCATACCACTAATTGGCGGTGTAGAATCATGCAGGCAAACATCTCAATAATTGGATTTGGTAGTTGCCGCAATCCCCATTATTGTTTCATCAAATGCATGATGGATGACAAATTGGAAATGATTTTTGTCTTTCAAACACTAAGACATGCTAATGAATAGCTGTTAAGCCTAGTCATACATAACAGCTGCATGCATCGAGAGAATTCAATTGGACAAAGCAAACATCATCTTTAAAACGTCATCGAGAAATATAATAGATGGCTCAAGAAGTGACATGGCTGCACCTGGATTAGTTCACGTCATTGGTGAATCTGTTGCAAATTTGGTTTTTATTCCCTGTGCAGGCCTCTAAACTCTGAATTCTCGCAGTCCCCTTTCTTGGCCTTTTCTCCAAGCCAGCTGTACAGGTTAGCAAATAAAAGGCCAGATATGAAAACTTCTGTTTCCCTTCATTGTAATCAAAACGAACCTGAGAATTTTAATAAAGGCTATAACTGCCCACCTTTCGTACCAGTCCAACGAAAGCCGCAATCGCTCCGCCGGCTGAATGGCGTGTTCTGCAGGTTCTTTTGGTGGCGTCCAATCTGTCTCCAACTCAGTGGATGCCAACACATCGGGCAATCTTTCCAAGGACATGCAACGTATGATCTTCACATCCCACTATTTTTCCAAGTCTTTCAAGCCTTCAACAGCTCTCAAATTTGCACAATGTTTTAGCTCGAGACGCAGCAGATTTCTCAACTTCGATAGGCTAGGCAAATGTTTGATCACATCACACATGGTAATGTGCAGATACTTCAGCCATTCCAGTTCCCCCAAACCTGGAATCTCCGCCAGTTCGGGGAAACCATTGAGACGTAATTCTTGTAGCCTCTTCAAGCGCGACAGATCGGGCAAGCGTGGTGCTGGACATTTGCTGATAGAGATGACCGACAAGTTTTGGAAGTCAGAAATATCTGGCAATTGCGGGATAGAGTGAAGTTTCAAGGTTGATAAGCTAGGTGGAAGCTGATCGATGAACTGTGGGTCCTTCCAAGGCGAGGTTAACTCCTCCGGGCTGAAAAATGATAGATACGAATGTTCTCTACGCACTTCGAGATGATGTAAATGAACTAGGCTGGAAAGGTCAGGAAGAACAGGGAATTCAGCAGCGGCAACCTCTAGGCATTCCAAACTCGAGGGAAGCTCTGGCAACGGGGAAAGCCGGTGGCTTGCAATTTTAAGCGTTTGGAGACTAGAAAAACCACTGATTTTTCTCGGCACCGTAGAGATTGGGCTTTCATCTAAGTCGAAGATCCTTAGATGGGTGAGGCTCCACATTTCCCACGGGATTTCATCCACGAGATGCGGACAAGACGAGGCATCGAGCTCCTCGAGCATCTCCACCCCTCCAATTGCACGAGGTATCGTTTGTATATTTGTGTATGCCACATTTAAGACTTTGTCTCTTCAGATTTCCAATGGAATTTGGGAGAAGAGTGATCCTGAAGAATTCTAAATCCAACTCAACCAATAATTCCATTTACCCAATAGAGTCCGGAAGCTCACGTAGATTATTGCATCCAGGGAGAGACAAATGCTTAAATCTCATTAACCTAAGTGTAGATTCCCGAGGAATTGAATTTCGACTTGACCAATGATTCAAAGTCCCGACGCTCATGTAAATTCACGCAACGATATAAATGCAAATACTTGAATTTTTTTAACCTTCTAATGGAATCAAGGAGAACGAACGAAGATTGCCGAGTAATTTAAATTCGACACGACCAATGCTTCCAGCTCCCTGATAGATTCTGGAAGCTCAAGTAGATTCTCGCATCCTTTTAAAAGCAAATGCTTGAGACTCTTTAACCTTCCAATGAAATGTGGGAGAACAGAGATTCCCGAGGAATTTAATTCCAACTCAACCATGCTTCTAGTTCCCAGATAGAGCTTGGAAGCTCATGTAGATTCTCGCATCCTTGTAAAAGCAAAGACTTGAGACTCTTCAACCTTCCAATGGAATTAGGGAGAACGGAGATTCCTGAGAAATGTAATGTCAACTCGACTAATCCTTCTAATTCCCCGATAGAGTCCGGAAGCTCATGTAGATTCTTGCATCTTTGTAAAAGCAAATGCTTGAGACTCTTTAATCTTCCAATGGAATGTGGGAGAATGGAGATTCCCGAGTAATTTAAATTCAACTCGACCAATGCTTCTAGTTCTCCGATAGATTCCGGAAGCTCGCATAAATTTTTGCAACCAGACAAATCCAAATGTGTGAGATTCAACCTCCCAATAGAGTGAGGAAGCTGGATGATACAATTACAACAAGGAATTTCGAACTTACTCAAAGATTTCAGATTGCCTAGTGTATCTGGAAGCTTGAACAGACGGCCGCATGAATTCATGACAATCTTCGACAAGCGTTCTAGAGAGCCGATTTCTTCAGGTAACTCTTTGAGGGACTTACATCCCTCGATATTCAAAGTAGTTAGCAATTTTAGATTACCGATGGAGCTATCGATCTTCGACAATCTCCAACAATTTGCGAGAATCAATTTCTCCAACTTGTCAAACTCTGAAAAATTAGGAGTCTTGGTTAACAAATAGCACTCTGTCAAATCCAGAATTTTCAACTTTTTCGCCATCTGCAGTGGAAAAATAAGGCGGATTACTTGCCGACAAAAAGTACCGTGACTACGAAGGTCAATTGATAGAATTCGAAGAGAACATGTGTGAGGTGGGTTGGTACCTTGATTTGTCTCCATCCACCCCAATCGTCGGTGACCTCGCTCCCCGAAAGGTTGAGCACGACCAAATTCACCGGGTGAAGGCCCAAAGCCGAAAAATCCAGCGGGCAATCAGGCCAAGAAAGCCATCTCAAATTAAGACAAAGATTTTTGAAGTCGCCTACGAAATTTAGTCCTCCCCCTCCAAGGAACCTCAGCATTGGCAAACGGACTAATTCTTTAGGTGTTAAGTCATGACTAATACCGAAACTGAGTGCTCGTACAGCTCGTTTTTCCTACCAGCAGTAGCACAGAATTAAGATGAGTTCAACATAGGAAATTAAAAACCAAAGCAAGTAGTCAACAACATCAGTAGTTAATCTTCGAAACCAGACTAATTTAATCAAATGCATGTCGTAACAAAATAATTACTGTTCTTCTAATCAACTTGAAAATAAGACAAACCAAGCAAAATAAGTCAACCACATATGTCCATTCGGTGTTGATTCCTGTGTCTTTCCACAGACTAAACACCTTTCCAAGGAAATAACGAGCTCCTTTTTCATTCCCATGAAAACAACAAACGAAGCGTTCCAACAAACCAAACGGCACGTAATCTTTCTTCTCGTTTTACTTAGGTAAGGCATGAAAACATAAAATTTTGTTGTTTAAGAGTTGCCTTTTTTATAAGTTAGAAGACAAAGCAGGCCATCAACCTCTCAATTTAAAGCATATGACTAGAGATTTTGCTGGATTGATTATATCTTCTATTCGTAATAACTTTCACCTTGTTGCTTCTCAGTATGTCGAGAGTATTCTCATCAATCCGTACCCAACGGCGGTCTCCAACATCTTCAATATTCTCTTCCTTGACTATGTACCTTCCTAGATCTCGAACTTCATCATGCATCCAAAACCTATTGCTATCATCGATCTTTATCAACGACGTGAGGAGAAGCTCATCAATCACGCTGCGTGGAGAATATCCGATACTGCGCCACATGCAATCCGCATAAGTACTATCCTCCCCTATGCAAAAACATGCTATATCAAGGAATATGGCTTTTTCTATGGCGTCCAATTGGTTGATACTCGTAATTAGTGCTTTCCGAACGTCCTTAGGCGGGACTTGCTTCAACTCCTCCAATATCTCGTCCCACTCTGATCTGACCTTATTGGCAAAAAGAGCACCCACAACCTCTAGAGTCAAAGGAAGCCTTCCTATGCTTGAAACAACTGCTTTTGAGAAATCGTAACAACCTTCTGGGGGAGTATTGCTTCTAAAGGCATGCTTGCTGAAAAGCTTAATGGCTTGAACTGTGGGCATCTCTTTCATTTCATAGGAATAGTAACTACGGGGTATCGTTTGGTTGCTCTTATCAAGTATTGTGCTCTTGTCCCTGACTGTGATAATGACCCTACTTCCAGGACCGAACCAATCGCATCTCCCTGCGAGGTTCTCAAGTTGCCTCTTCTCGTCCACGTTATCAAGAACAACCAAAACTTTCTTGTTGCTAAGTCCTCTTCTTATACGATCGATCCCGTCAATGGAACCATGGATTCCGTCAGCAGAGGTCGAGCCCAATGTGTCGGATAACAGTTTCTTTTGCACATCTAAAAGACCTTGACGTGGGACTTCATCAAGGAAACTACTGCAATTGAATTTAGACCGGAATCGGTTGAAGACAACGCTAGCAAGAGTTGATTTACCAATACCACCTACTCCATGGATTACAAGGAATCGTACATGGTCATTAGAGTTGACATCCAACAATTTCTCTATAAGTTTTAAATCATCCGTTTCAACTAGATGATCTGGAATATCTCTGTTCTTCGCTTTTAGCTTCAGTAGAAGCTCTCGAACAATCAATTTTATAAGTTTCCCATACCTGCTAGACAACAAGTGGAGGACTTCAGAATGATAAAATGATGACAGCATGCTATTCATAACTTTCAAGCATATGAGATTTGAATAATATAAGCTAAATATTATTCAGAAGTGTGATCTTGGGTGCTCCTAACTACTTCTCAGACTCCCATTGTCTTACTGCTCACTAACAAAATTTCAATTTATACCGCGTCTCCATGTCATCTCTCTCCCTCTGGAGATCTCGATGAGATCTGGGAGACTCCATCTAATGAAGCTGCTCCAGATCTGCAGGAGACGTTAATGGACGGTAACGAGCCAAGCTTGTTTGCTGCATCAAGCGGAGTGAGCTCCATCGCCCCAGGAGAGATAATTATCATTATATTTTTTTTTTGGGATTTTTTGTTATGTTAAGAGCAAATTAGAAAAAAAATAAAGTCCTGGACAGATTTTATCAAAATTAGTAACTCAGAAAAAGTTGTGGAAAACTTGCCCTTTTCCTTCCAGCTTCCAACCTACTCTAGTTGGAACCTCAACAAGAGCATCTCCCCAGCGCTTCACTTCATCGGAGCTATACTTCTTCTCATGCTCAGAGAGGGCATCTCTGTACAATTCCGTTTTAAGCTTCACATCATCTGGCTCCACGTCGAAGAAAACGGGGAGGATCTCCTTCTTCCCATCCGACTTTGAAGTGCAATCTACCATATGCGCAATCTCACGAAGACACCACGGACTAGAAGCAAACCCCTTAGAGAAGATGGGGATGTAGATTTGAGTGTCGTCAAGGGCTCGCAAAAGGTTCCCACCAATCTTCTGACCGACTCGGAGCTCTTCGTCGTCTTTAAAGACGCGGATTCCCTTCTCCACCATGTCACTGTAGAGGCAACTAGTAAAGTTGTCCCGAGTATCCGGTCCCCTGAAACTCAGGAACACCTCGTACTCCATTCCTTGTGTGTTAATGGCCGGTGCCATCTCTGGTAGCAAACGAGACTTGAGACAGAATCGAGGTGAAGGAAAACAGTCACTGAGCTTGCTTGAGGCGAGACATCCATTGATGGCAGCTTATAAAAAAAAAAAAAGCGAAGGCGAACTGCCAAAGAAACCGAAATCGAAACATTGGACACAGTCGAAAACGAAAGAAGAGAGTACCTAGTGGGATGATTGATAGCCAACCGACAAACTTGCGAGATCTGAGAGAGGACGAGAGTGGTGACTCAGGCAAGACTCCAGAGAGACCCGGAGGGCGCAGCTGTAGAGACGAGGGTGGGAAACCAGATCTGAGAATGAGAACTAAAAAGCAGGGTGTTTCTTTCGGACCATCTCTCTTTCTCTGTTCTTGCAGAACTTCACAGTCTAACATGGAAATTTCCCTTGCTTTGCTGCGTGGAAGAGTTTCAATCCACGTCAATTCAAGTGTTTATTTTATTTTATTTTTACTTCTTTGGAGAATCAACGTGATAGTTTAAACTTTAAAGAAATAGTCTTATAAATATGATTTCTTAATTTGTTTCCTACCTTACTTTATAATTAATGACACGAGCTGCCTTTAATGAATTTTACTTATTATCAAATGACATAAAATTAATTTTTCCAAGTTGTTTTCATTAGAAACAATTACCAGATGAAGGTTGATTTTCTCTGACATCGAGAATTCCTTGGAAAGAGTTTCCAACGATAAAAAGCCATCAATAAAATAAACTTGAAACAAATTTAACTCGAGATTTCACAAGTAAAAAAAAAACTCGTTAATCTCTTAATTTGTGTGCGAAGGAGAATTTGATGTGAGAAATTGCTGCCAGTGAGTGGGACAAATCTTCCGGAGAAGCATTCCCAATTAAAAACTCTCAATTTAGTGATGAACTGAATCACAAATCCAGTTCGGTTCGATTTTCATGAATTGAACAAGGAGGATTCAAGTTCGAAATGAACCAAATCTCATCTTGAACTAAATATGAACTGAACCAACAATCCAGTTTGGTTCACTTCGTTTTAATTCGATTTGAGATTTTTCTTTTTCTTCTCCTTTTTTTTTCCTTTTTGGTTCAAAGTCAATGAAGCTGCCGGCCCCCGAGCGACGAAAGTGAAAACGCGTGGAATAGGGTTGCTATTTTCAATTGCATGACTTTATCTCTTTCGTGCTTTTGCACCACCTTTTCTATAGTATCCAATATTGATCCCCCATGTTCTCGAGCTCCAAAAGAGCACTTGAGTCAATCAACTAGGATCACTCTTTATAAAAATTATGCAACGGGATTGGGTTACATATTTCCCTATGACTATTTTAATGATGAAAAAATTTAGACATAATAACACAAAAAAAAAAAACCCAAACTAATACACTTATGACAAATTTACCTCAAAGTATTTTTTTGACCTCAAAAAATCTCAAACTGATATACTTGTGACAAATTTACCCCAAACCGATATATTTATGACAAATTTACCATCCGTTAATTTTCGTTAAATTTAATATCAAATTGCTTAGTTTGATGGTATATAATAGTTTACGGGTATATCAATTTGAAATTTTTGCCCTTTGTTTATTATCGATTTAGAGCTTTTTGTAGTATTAACCAAATTTAAACAAAAGATTAATTAATTGCAAGTGTAATAGTTTGGAATTTTTTGTGGTAAAAAAATTATTTTAGGGTAAATTTGTCATAAATGTACCAGTTTGGGATTTTTGATAGTCAAAAAAATAATTTTGAAAAAATTTGTCACATGTGTATTATTTTCGGATTTTTCATGGTCAAAAAAATAATATGTGGTAAATTTATTACGGGTGTATTAATTTGAAGTTTTTCGGAGCATTAACCCAAAAATTTATCAAACACTAATGAAATGTACACTTAGACAACATTGCTAAAGCTTATAGCTAGTTCAAAGCTTTGAAATATAAGGAAAACATGTAGTTCGATTTGGTTTTCTTGAATTGAAACATTAGGGTGCAAGTTCGAACTGAACCAAATCTCGCTCTGAACCGAATATGAATTGAACCAATAATCCGGTTCAGTTTTTAGTTTTTCTTTTTCAATTTTCCTTTTTCTTCTTTATTTCTTTTTTGATTCAAAGCTAGCAGAGCCGCCGGCCACCTGCTAAGGGCTGGCGACCACTAGGCATGGAAAGTGAAAAAGCGTGGAATAGGGTCGCTATTTTCAATTGCATGACTTTACCGTCACCTTTTCTTTCTTTCTTTCTTTCTTCCTTTGATAATTCAATTCGATTGCGAGTAAATGCACATAAAAAGATAAGAGAGGAAAGAGACACGAAAGAGGACAAGAGACTTTTAGGGGCAAGTTGAAAATGAGAGGAAATTGTGGGGCGGGTAAATACAGGGAATGAAATGTCCTCGATCTCAAGCTCCAAGAGAGCACTTGAGTCAATCAACTAGGATCACTCTTTAAAAAAATTACGCAACACGATTGTGTTATGAATTTTCCTGCGACTATTTTAATGATTAAAAAAATTTATCAAAGGCTAATGAAATGTATACTTAAGAGTATTCTTATGTTGAGAAAACGTCAAATGTTTTGATGGACCTCTAAATTATAGAAGAAAAACAAACTACCCACCCTATATCCATGGATGATGAATTTCGAAGGACCTTGGTACAAGTAGTGAATAGACAATAGGACAAAATATTGTCAAGACATCTAGACAAAACTATAGGCATAAAGTGGACAATTTACAAGACATGATGGATTTCTATAATTAAATTTTTAGCATCTACAGGCTTGGTAAAAAGACTCATCTCCAAAATTTGATTTTAAATCCAAATTGGTATCTTATAGCTGGTTCAAAGCTTTGAAATATATGGAAAATAGGTAGGCCAGAGGAAATGGATTATTTTGAATTTCACGAAATCTCCGACGAGAAAATGTAAATTTCATTGAAGTTGAAACTACATTGAATGGAAATTAATGGAGTTGGAAATTGAAATCATTGGAAGGAAATGACACAGAGATTTTTTTTTTAAAAAAAGTGAATGAAAGGGAAAATATAAGGAAATTGAAAAGGAAAAAACTTGGTGCGAGTGTTGGTGTTGTCTGTGGGCGTCCAAGATCGGTCGAGTCCATCTTTTTTTTTTCTCTGGCTCCCGCGATTCACGTGCTTGGCAACTTCCTCTATCTTCATGCTATGCATAACTTGTTCAAAGTCAAATTCACACGGCCACAAAGCGGTCCAAAATATCGACCAAGTTTGATCATTTGTTGATATCTCGTCTCTAAATTCAACCGAGCCAGCTTAGTTGGGTAAGGAAAATGCTAATTTGGTTTCAACATTTTCAGCATTGCTCAAACAGTTATTAGTTTGTCAATAATTACACAACATTGCTAAAGCTTCACGTATAGTATACAATTAAATATCTTTATGCTAATGATATAGCGAATACGCCAAAATTAACAGCGTCAATTGACAATCTTTTTGAAAACTAAAATACCAAGTTTATATGTCCATAATGATATCCAATGCTATCAATACGCAAACATTCACTATGTCAAACGAGATATACACTTGCTTTCTTCGATAGGGACGAGCTTTAACCTTATTACTAGTCAACTCTATGAACCTCGCTATCAAGTGAGTTGGCCACAATCAAAAGAAAGTTGCTCATCACATTAAAATCCTCCTCAATTTAGTCTCTATTTGTTTCGCGAAAAATATCATATTTTCTAGAAATTTTTCTTTCAAGAAAATGATAATATTTTCTATTGTTTGACGAAATTATCAAAAAAAAAAACTTGGAAAACATTTTCCGCCGTTTGGTATGTGTTGACACCTGATTTTTAATCATTTTTTCTATTGCTAAAGTAATAAAAAATCCATAAAAATTCATAAAATTGAAAAATCAACTTTGGGGACCTTAGCCAAGCCTAGGGAACCAATTTTGACCAAAAAACGATTTTTCATATTTTCAGTATTTTTACGTATTTTTTATTTATTTATTTTCGAAAATTAATAGAAAATCCATAAAAATTCATAAAATTAAAAAATCAACTTTGGGAACCTTAGCCAAGCCTAGGGAACGAATTTTGACCAAAAAATAATTTTTCATATTATATATTTTAATTTTTTAAAAAAAAATACAAAAATATTTGAAAATTTTGGAAAAATAACATTTGAGGCCAAAAAAATACACAAAGATAGTTAATATTTTTATTTTAAATCTATTTTCATATTGGCCATCGCAAATTCAGAAAAATCCAATTCGAGTCACGTGTTCCTTCACGAGTATAATCTCGAATCGGGCCTAAAAAAATTTAATTTGAGTCAACTTATTTTTAACTTTCACTTTTTATGAGTTGTGACATTGTCTTCTAATATTTTAAATTTTCATCTTGGCCCAATTATACCCAAAATGACTTAATTTTGCAAAAGGGCTTTAATTAAATTATGCATTATTTTCAGCGACAAGAAATGAGCTTAAATTTGACATGTGGTAAATTTTGGTGTGTCAAAAATTGTGAGGAGATTTGGACTTAAAGAAATATATTTTTTCAGGGACTGAATTGTAAATACTTAAAATTCAAGGACTAGAGTGCAAATATCTAACTCTTGAAGGATTATTTTACAAATAATAAAAAGAAGAGTTAGTGGATAAATTAGAATAGAGAAGGGAAGATGAAGAAGAGGAGATGAAGAAGAGAAGTTGGAGAAGAATGGATGGAGAAAATAAGATAAGAATAGAGAAGGGAAGATGGAGATGAAGAAGAGTTAGTAGAGAAATTAGAATGGAAGATAAGAATAGAGAAGGGAAGATGGAGATTAAGAAGAGTTAGTGGAGAAATTAGAATGGGAGATAAATATGGAGAAGGGAAGATGAAGATGAAGAAGAGTTAGTGGAGAGATTAGAATGTGAGATAGAGATGGAGAATGGAAGATGAAAATGAAGAAGAGTTAGTGGAGAAATTAGAATGGGAGATAGAGTTAGTGGAAAAATTAGAATGGGAGATAGATGAGTAGGTTATAAAAGGAGGAAGAAGTGAGCTTGAGAAAGGATTCTTGAGAGAGAAAATTTGAAGTGTTTGGGAGGATTCTTGAGAGAGAAAATTTGAAGTGTTTGAGAGAGATTCTTGGGAGGGAGAAAATTGGAAGTGTTTGGGAGAATTTTTTGGAGAGAAAATTTTGGATGTTTGAGAGAGTTTTGGGAGATTGAAGAAAATTTTGAGAGAAAGAAAATACCAAAAGAGAGAGAATTTTGAAGATGATGGGAGTTTAAAGCTAGGGGTTATCATCACAAATTCCTTCATCGATCAATATAAATAAAGAGTTCATCCTCGTCAACGAGCAAACAAATTCAAGCTAAGTGTTTTTATTTATTCATTTATTTATGGTTTTACTCGCAAATTAGCACAAATTGTATACACTTTCTCCATCTCATTTTTCTTCCATATTTTATGTCAGGAGAAGGATATCTTTACGTCAACAGCAAAAATCTCGTCGAGATGCAAAAATCGGCCCAGACAAGCTCCTAAGCTGTCCACCGATTTCTCAACTGATCTGTGACTAAAAGTCCCTCTTAATTCAAAAGAAACTCTCTATATTGGGAACATAGAGAGCGAAAATCAATTATAGAAATTCCTCCCAAAAAAATGGGAGATAAGTACTCTTTCTACTCTTCTGGTTTTAGGTGCAGATTAGCACATATTTTGTATACTAACACTTCACTCTATTTTATGTCAGGAAGCCGCAGCTCTATATCAATGGTCAATCCTATGAAAGCACAAAATCGGCTTGGAGGAGTCCTCAAGCGCGCACAAATTTCAAATTGTTGAATCAATTCGTTGTATTTCATTTTAAAAAATTCATACCCCAAAATGGAGAGGACAAAGTCCATCCGCAATTTAAATACCTGCACCATAAATCCCAAAGGGAAGAGCCAAGCCAATGCTTAGCCTCCCATTGGAGGTTTTTACTTATAGTATTTAAATACCTGCAACTTAAATACCTGCACCTTAAATCCCAAAGGGAAGAGCCAAGCCAATGCTTAGCCTCCCATTGGAGGTTTTTACTTACAGTAGTTAAATATCTGCACCTTAAATCCCAAAGGGAAGAGCCAAGCCAATGCTTAGCCTCCCATTGGAGGTTTTTACTTACAGTAGTTAAATACCTGCAACTTAAATACTTGTACCTTAAATCCCAAAGGGAAGAGCCAAGCCAATGCTTAGCCTCCCATTGGAGGTTTTTACTTACAGTAGTTAAATACCTGCAACTTAAATACCTGTACCTTAAATCCCAAAGGGAAGAGCCAAGCCAATGCTTAGCCTCCCATTGGAGGTTTTTACTTACAGTAGTTAAATACCTGCAACTTAAATACATGTACCTTAAATCCCAAAGGGAAGAGCCAAGCCAATGCTTAGCCTCCCATTGGAGGTTTTTACTTACAGTAGTTAAATACCTGCAACTTAAATACTTGTACCTTAAATCCCAAAGGGAAGAGCCAAGCCAATGCTTAGCCTCCCATTGGAGGTTTTTACTTACAGTAGTTAAATACCTGCAACTTAAATACTTGTACCTTAAATCCCAAAGGGAAGAGCCAAGCCAATGCTTAGCCTCCCATTGGAGGTTTTTACTTACAGTAGTTAAATACCTGCAACTTAAATACTTGTACCTTAAATCCCAAAGGGAAGAGTCAAGCTAATGCTTAGCCTCCCATTGGAGGTTTTTACTTACAGTAGTTTAAATACTTGCAACTTAAATACCTGTACCTTAAATCCCAAAGGGAAGAGCCAAGCCAATGCTAGGCCTCCCATTGGAGGTGTTTATTCACTGTCATGTACTTCTTATAATTTAATTTTTGAATCATCAGACCCAAAAGATGAGTAGGTCGTAATACTGCACAGAAGTCGTCAACACACTCCCTCTTTCGGCTTCAGGGAATCTTTAACACTTAAAAAAATATAACAAATAAAAATATATACCATCCATGCATCCTATTTAAAAAGTGAAAACACAAAAGAGAATACCCTAATAGAGCCTTAGGAATAAACTAAGTCTGAGTTGCCGAATTAGGATATCCATGAAATTAAGGTACCGAAAGGGCATTAGTTTTAATTAACTAGTGTAACCAAGTCCCCGAGCTCCTAATCTCTGGTTCGCAGGAATAAATTAGTTCTCCCGCTAATTTATTTAGGTTTCTAATCGACCTACCAAGAACGATTAGTGGCGACTCCAAATTTTAAAATCATTTAAACAAAAACCAAAGTTGCGATTCGGTAGGGCTTGGGAGGGTCCGCGTTAGGTTAGTCAAATCTAATTAACCTAATAATCCGTTAACCGCTTTTAAAATTTAAAATTAATTTTTTTTAGAGGGTCGCGACAGACTGGCGACTCCGCTGGGGACGGGATTTTTAAATTTTCGAAAAAAGATACCAATTGGAATACTTGAATTTTTTCGAAATTTTAAAAGTCTTAGTGGACTTAAGCCAATGAAAATTTCATGGATATCTCGCTTCTGGCGATCTTGCTTGGGACTCATTCTATAGGTGTTATATGTTTTTGCAGGATGGGAGTTATAAGGGGCGGAGTGTTTGGCTAACCCATTTGTTTTGCAGGCTCGGTGTTGGGATTATGTTTAATTTCACACATTTTTAGAAGCGCTGTTTTGATATCAATTGTTGTGCATGTCTTGCATATTCTGAGGATCACAACACCTGCACACACAAGCGTCTAAACCCAAGTCGCGAAATTTTTCCTAGGTAACCATAGATAGGGATCGAATATGCAAAGCTCTTGCGTCGATTGCGCTTGGGTTGACCATATTTTATCCCGCTCATTATCTGAATTGACAATTCTTCCCATTGTGATTTGATTGCGCGGAGGGTAAGGTTGTCAATTCAGATAGTGGGGGCCTTTTAGGTCCATACCCTGTCTCTCCTTCTTTTATTTTCTAGAGTCCACTCCTCACTTGAGTCATGCGCATGACTATGTGATTTGCATTTCTCCAAGGTAAAAGTAAGTTCTCTAATTTTATCTTGTATTTATTTTCGGTCGGTCCATGCTAGGTGTTAGTCAGTTTTTGAGCTTGATATTACGACCATTCTTTTAAAAGAAAATAAAAATTAAATTTGTCCCTCATTTCTTTTTAGAAATTTTTTTTTTTGAAAAAATGATGTGAAAAAATCCCTTCATGAGAATTTTATTAACCAATAAGGGATTTTTGTCATGTTTTTATTACTTTAATAAAAATAAAATTTTCCTGAAAAAATTTTCCTCTGAAAATTTATTTCAATAAAAAGAAAAATTCCTTCAAAAAAAACTCTAGTAGACATCAAGTGATTTTATCACATTTTTCAAATTATAAAAACTTGCAAGAAAATTCTTCTTGAGAAATTCGCTCATGTTTTTCTAAGAAAAGTTTCTCTAAATAAAATTAGACTAATGTCTCGAGGGAATTGTATTGACCAATAAGAGATTTTTGTCATGTTTTTCTTGCTTCAATAAAAATGAAATTTTCCTGACAAATTTTCCTCTGAAAATTTATTTCGATAAAAAGAAACATTCCTGCAAAAAAAAATTTTGGTAAACATCAAGTGATTTTATCACATTCTTTCAAATTATAAAAACTTGCAACAAAAATTCTTTTTGAGAAATTCGCTTATGTTTTTCTAAGAAAATTTCCTCTAAATAAAATTAGACTAATGTCTCGGGGGAATTTTGTTAACCAATAAAGGATTTCTATTATGTCTTTCCTGCTTCAATAAAAATAAAATTTTCCTGATAAATTTACCTCGGAAAATTTATTTTGATAAAAAGGAAATTCCTTCAAAAATTTTAGTAAACATCAAGAGATTTTGTCACATTCCTTTAAAAAAATAAAAAAAAAGAGTAATAAATCTGCAAAAAAAAATTCTGTATCAGAAATTAACCCATTTCTTCCTAAGGAAATTTTTTTTTTCTGATTTCTCTATAAAATAGAAAAAATAAAATTGGACTAATATAGGAGTCATGGACCGACATTCCTTGTGTCGCATACTAATTATATCCTTTTCTTTTGCAGGGAGATCCTAGATACCCCAGACGGGTGTAAAAATTAAGTTCAATAATATATCAAGAATCATCTTCAGAAATACCAAAAGACGAAAAACACCAAGGCTTCAACCGTTAATTCAGGGGGGCAAACGAACACTGTCCATCTTTGACAGACAGAGTTGTGTCAATCCGTAAACTTGTATGGGCAGTGTATTCTGATATGACGGTGGACTTATACTGATTAAACACGGGGGCATATTTAATGTATTGCAGAGGATCCCGCGTCTTTTGAAAGACAATATGGATTATATAATCAGAAACCATGAAATAAGTACCTTAACCTGATTAAATCAACCAGAGACCGGTCTTAAAATTTCCTCGGATCCGAAACACGCGGAGGGTTTTAGAGGACCGAGGTTCTATTAATGAATGTGACCCACAAGTATTTCTCCCAATGCTACAGGCACCCGACAAGAGCAAATGGGCACCGAAAGAAACAAAACACGGTTGAAGTGGGGCACGCAACAAATGGCCGAATTTATTGGCACACTAATTAAGTGGTGGTAGCTTTATTAATTTACATGATTGAACGCGGGTCTCTAGGCGGCTGGTGGAAAGCCACACTAAATGTCTCTCTAATGTTCTTGATATCATCGTCTACCGCAACCCGCGAGAGCATCATGAAGAAGATTAAACCTAGACGAATACGTCTACTTAGTTTCATCGCACGTTCTCGCCTTTTGTCGATGTCCAAAATTAATGCACAAGCTAGAAGTAATCATTTCCCTTTCCCCCCTATTAAATGCTCGGAGCCGTTAACCGCACCAAACTCGAAAAAATTAATATCGAGACGAAATCTGCGTAAATTTGAAGGGTAAATCCGTATCGTTCCAATTTACCCTTAAATTGCTCCGGTTTTAAATTTGATCCCTTCTATTTTCAGGAATTTGCAAAAGCGACTCGAGAATACAGTTGTATCCAAAAACCAAATTTCCTGGTCGGGCTAAATTGGGGGCAAATCAACTCATGGACATTACCACGGGATGGGCAGCTTCGGTTAAAGAAAAATACAAGCGAAAGATCCGAACAATCTCAGACATGGGTAATTCTGTATCGTTCTAATTTGCACATAATCATCTCGAGTCCTGAATTTTTTTATTCCATTCTTAACAGGGATTGCAAATTACCTCGAGAAATATCGTAACAAGGCCCAAGGTGATACAACAGGGCCGCGTTATCCCAAAGGATTAACCTTTGAAAAGAAAACCCCATGGACACCTATGGTCCAATGGACCGAATGGAATACTCGACGAGTAATATCAAAGTCAGTATTTTACCATAGTCTTCTCATAATGGTGAGGCGCCCAACAAAAGTCGAGGAAAATTCAATCCAACAAAACTGGTAAAAGACTCGTGCAAGACATTCAAGATGAAGGGTAAATCAGTATCGTTTTCAATTTATCCCTTTTAATACTGGCTGATATGTCTCTTTTTCTTTTTACAGGAAATATTTACACTAACATTTAACATGTTGAAGGAGACAAATCCAAAAGAAAATTATGATCATCTGACAAGATCTATTTTGGTGAAAAATGGGGCAAATTGATCACAAGCTTTGAAGCGAAAAAGAAAATATGTCTTCCTTATCTCGTTTGATTTCAAGAATAATTTCTCTGCTTTTTGCAGGGGCATTCAACCGCTAAACCATGGCGGTCGCTGTCATTAAACCAACCGAAATGCTCCCTCACCCATATGCTTCATCGCGCAGGGGCAAAGTTTGGGACAAACCGCTCCTCGACATAAGGAGTGGGCTTCCCAATTTGTTCGATCCACCCATATACCAGGGGCAATTCAAATCCGCCTATGTTTGCACATTATATAAACACACATGATGCTAAAAATTGTCACATCGGCATTGTATTTACACATTTCATGAATTATGTATGACTATTCCGCATGTTTAATTTACCGACTTCAACTTAGAGCATAAACTGCATAGGAGACGTCAAATGTGCAAAATGGGGCATAACAGGATGAGGAAAGGCAAACCATTTCCATACAGGTCTAACATTTTAATCTACAGATAAACAGCCTTTCTCCAGAGTGAAAGAAAGCCCTTTTCGGAATGAAGTCCCCCATTCAGATTACATTCGAGGTGTTCGTACTATAAGAACCTCCTTAAACAGAAGTGGTAATGCAATACATGATCCATATATTGATCGATTGCATCATGAGTTATTACACAGACTGCCTTTAATCATGGCAAACTTAGCAGAACAATTTTGCATGAACCAATGAACGCATTGATGAAAATGCTTGCACATGTTACCTCTGACATTGCCTGACAGGCAACACATTCCCGGTGTTCGAGTTACCTTCCAAAGTCTTGAAGTTCATTCGGCGATTATTGAATGAACAAGCCTGGTTGTCGAGAAGCCACCAAGCATTTTTTCCAAATTCTCAGGTAAGTATATCTTCAACCTGAACCTTTCAAAAGAATGAATTCTGACGGTTGTTGGGGTACTCGAATCCATTGCGGTACATACAGGTATCCACCTTCTTCAATAAAGCATGATTTGTCTCAAGAACAGAAATGTTCGAGACCTTTTAATCTCTGCCTCTTTGGTTTATTCCTAAAGCGACAGGAGAATATAATTTGGGTTTGAGCTTCTGCAGGATTCCTGGTCTCCCCAGATTTCAGAATGGCACCCTTTGAGATACACCAAGCCCTTCTTACAGGCAAACTAAGTCCTTCTTACAGGCAAACCAAGTCCTTCTTACAGGCACAAAGTCCTTCTTACAGGCAAACCAAGTCCTTCTTACAGGTACAAAGTCCTTCTTACAGGCAAATCAAGTCCTTCTTACAGGCAAATCAAGTCCTTCTTACAGGCAAACTAAGTCCTTCTTACAGGCAAACCAAGTCCTTCTTACAGGCACAAAGTCCTTCTTACAGGCAAATCAAGTCCTTCTTACAGGCATAAAGTCTTTCTTACAGGCAAATCAAGTCCTTCTTACAGGCAAATCAAGTCCTTCTTACAGGCAAAACAAGTCCTTCTTACAGGCATAAAGTCCTTCTTACAGGCAAATCAAGTCCTTCTTACAGGCACAAAGTCCTTCTTACAGGCACAAAGTCCTTCTTACAGGCAAATCAAGTCCTTCTTACAGGCACAAAGTCCTTCTTACAGGCATAAAGTCCTTCTTACAGGCAAATCAAGTCCTTCTTACAGGCATAAAGTCCTTCTTACAGGCAAACAAAGTCCTTCTTACAGGCAAATCAAGTCCTTCTTACAGGCACAAAGTCCTTCTTACAGGCAAAGTAAGTCCTTCTTACAGGCAAAATAAAGTCCTTCTTACAGGCAAACAAAGTCCTTCTTACAGGCAAATCAAGTCCTTCTTACAGGCAAAGCAAGTCCTTCTTACAGGCATAAAGTTCTTCTTACAGGCAAAGTAAGTCCTTCTTACAGGCAAATCAAGTCCTTCTTACAGGCAAATTAAGTCCTTTTTACAGGCAAATCAAGTCCTTCTTACAGGCAAATTAAGTCCTTTTGACAGGCACAAGTCCTTTTTACAGGCACCAAGTCCTTTTTACTGGCACCAAGTCCTTTCTACAGGCACCAAGTCCTTCTTACAGGTATCTCCATGTGGTGACCTACCATACGGGTCAAATCTCAATAAAAATTTAATCAGTAGAATCCTTTTATTAGGAATCTACCATGGTACGACCCACCATACGGGTCAAATGGTATGACCCACCATACGGGTCAAATTTTAATTTTTAATCAGTAGAATCCTTTTATTAGGAATCTACCATGGGTTGATCCACCATACGGGTTCAAGTTCAACCACCCTAAAGTTTTTTTATATAACGAATCCTTAGGTTCTCATTTCATTTTCAGTGGAACAATCATGTCACGACTCTTTTTATTTCCTTGTATTGAGTCGATAAGAATCCAGGTGTCATCTCGTCTTTGAAATGAACCTCTACCGAGCTTCCTTTCAAAGAGGGGCAGCTGTTGACACCTGATTTTTAATCATTTTTTCTATTGCTAAAGTAATAAAAAATCCATAAAAATTCATAAAATTGAAAAATCAACTTTGGGGACCTTAGCCAAGCCTAGGGAACCAATTTTGACCAAAAAACGATTTTTCATATTTTCAGTATTTTTACGTATTTTTTATTTATTTATTTTCGAAAATTAATAGAAAATCCATAAAAATTCATAAAATTGAAAAATCAACTTTGGGAACCTTAGCCAAGCCTAGGGAACGAATTTTGACCAAAAAATAATTTTTCATATTATATATTTTAATTTTTTAAAAAAAAATACAAAAATATTTGAAAATTTTGGAAAAATAACATTTGAGGCCAAAAAAATACACAAAGATAGTTAATATTTTTATTTTAAATCTATTTTCATATTGGCCATCGCAAATTCAGAAAAATCCAATTCGAGTCACGTGTTCCTTCACGAGTATAATCTCGAATCGGGCCTAAAAAAATTTAATTTGAGTCAACTTATTTTTAACTTTCACTTTTTATGAGTTGTGACATTGTCTTCTAATATTTTAAATTTTCATCTTGGCCCAATTATACCCAAAATGACTTAATTTTGCAAAAGGGCTTTAATTAAATTATGCATTATTTTCAGCGACAAGAAATGAGCTTAAATTTGACATGTGGTAAATTTTGGTGTGTCAAAAATTGTGAGGAGATTTGGACTTAAAGAAATATATTTTTTCAGGGACTGAATTGTAAATACTTAAAATTCAAGGACTAGAGTGCAAATACCTAACTCTTGAAGGATTATTTTACAAATAATAAAAAGAAGAGTTAGTGGATAAATTAGAATAGAGAAGGGAAGATGAAGAAGAGGAGATGAAGAAGAGAAGTTGGAGAAGAATGGATGGAGAAAATAAGATAAGAATAGAGAAGGGAAGATGGAGATGAAGAAGAGTTAGTAGAGAAATTAGAATGGAAGATAAGAATAGAGAAGGGAAGATGGAGATTAAGAAGAGTTAGTGGAGAAATTAGAATGGGAGATAAATATGGAGAAGGGAAGATGAAGATGAAGAAGAGTTAGTGGAGAGATTAGAATGTGAGATAGAGATGGAGAATGGAAGATGAAAATGAAGAAGAGTTAGTGGAGAAATTAGAATGGGAGATAGAGTTAGTGGAAAAATTAGAATGGGAGATAGATGAGTAGGTTATAAAAGGAGGAAGAAGTGAGCTTGAGAAAGGATTCTTGAGAGAGAAAATTTGAAGTGTTTGGGAGAATTTTTTGGAGAGAAAATTTTGGATGTTTGAGAGAGTTTTGGGAGATTGAAGAAAATTTTGAGAGAAAGAAAATACCAAAAGAGAGAGAATTTTGAAGATGATGGGAGTTTAAAGCTAGGGGTTATCATCACAAATTCCTTCATCGATCAATATAAATCAAGAGTTCATCCTCGTCAACGAGCAAACAAATTCAAGCTAAGTGTTTTTTATTTATTCATTTATTTATGGTTTTACTCGCAAATTAGCACAAATTGTATACACTTTCTCCATCTCCTTTTTCTTCCATATTTTATGTCAGGAGAAGGATATCTCTACGTCAACAGCAAAAATCTCGTCGAGATGCAAAAATCGGCCCAGACAAGCTCCTAAGCTGTCCACCGATTTCTCAACTGATCTGTGACTAAAAGTCCCTCTTAATTCAAAAGAAACTCTCTATATTGGGAACATAGAGAGCGAAAATCAATTATAGAAATCCCTCCCAAAAAAATGGGAGATAAGTACTCTTTCTACTCTTCTGGTTTTAGGTGCAGATTAGCACATATTTTGTATACTAACACTTCACTCTATTTTATGTCAGGAAGCCGCAGCTCTATATCAATGGTCAATCCTATGAAAGCACAAAATCGGCTTGGAGGAGTCCTCAAGCGCGCACAAATTTCAAATTGTTGAATCAATTCGTTGTATTTCATTTTAAAAAATTCATACCCCAAAATGGAGAGGACAAAGTCCATCCGCAATTTAAATACCTGCACCATAAATCCCAAAGGGAAGAGCCAAGCCAATGCTTAGCCTCCCATTGGAGGTTTTTACTTATAGTATTTAAATACCTGCAACTTAAATACCTGCACCTTAAATCCCAAAGGAAAGAGCCAAGCCAATGCTTAGCCTCCCATTGGAGGTTTTTACTTACAGTAGTTAAATATCTGCACCTTAAATCCCAAAGGGAAGAGCCAAGCCAATGCTTAGCCTCCCATTGGAGGTTTTTACTTACAGTAGTTAAATACCTGCAACTTAAATACCTGTACCTTAAATCCCAAAGGGAAGAGCCAAGCCAATGCTTAGCCTCCCATTGGAGGTTTTTACTTACAGTAGTTAAATACCTGCAACTTAAATACCTGTACCTTAAATCCCAAAGGGAAGAGCCAAGCCAATGCTTAGCCTCCCATTGGAGGTTTTTACTTACAGTAGTTAAATACCTGCAACTTAAATACATGTACCTTAAATCCCAAAGGGAAGAGCCAAGCCAATGCTTAGCCTTCCATTGGAGGTTTTTACTTACAGTAGTTAAATACCTGCAACTTAAATACTTGTACCTTAAATCCCAAAGGGAAGAGCCAAGCCAATGCTTAGCCTCCCATTGGAGGTTTTTACTTACAGTAGTTAAATACCTGCAACTTAAATACTTGTACCTTAAATCCCAAAGGGAAGAGCCAAGCCAATGCTTAGCCTCCCATTGGAGGTTTTTACTTACAGTAGTTAAATACCTGCAACTTAAATACTTGTACCTTAAATCCCAAAGGGAAGAGCCAAGCTAATGCTTAGCCTCCCATTGGAGGTTTTTACTTACAGTAGTTTAAATACTTGCAACTTAAATACCTGTACCTTATATCCCAAAGGGAAGAGCCAAGCCAATGCTAGGCCTCCCATTGGAGGTGTTTATTCACTGTCATGTACTTCTTATAATTTAATTTTTGAATCATCAGACCCAAAAGATGAGTAGGTCGTAATACTGCACAGAAGTCGTCAACACACTCCCTCTTTCGGCTTCAGGGAATCTTTAACACTTAAAAAAATATAACAAATAAAAATATATACCATCCATGCATCCTATTTAAAAAGTGAAAACACAAAAGAGAATACCCTAATAGAGCCTTAGGAATAAACTAAGTCTGAGTTGCCGAATTAGGATATCCATGAAATTAAGGTACCGAAAGGGCATTAGTTTTAATTAACTAGTGTAACCAAGTCCCCGAGCTCCTAATCTCTGGTTCGCAGGAATAAATTAGTTCTCCCGCTAATTTATTTAGGTTTCTAATCGACCTACCAAGAACGATTAGTGGCGACTCCAAATTTTAAAATCATTTAAACAAAAACCAAAGTTGCGATTCGGTAGGGCTTGGGAGGGTCCGCGTTAGGTTAGTCAAATCTAATTAACCTAATAATCCGTTAACCGCTTTTAAAATTTAAAATTAATTTTTTTTAGAGGGTCGCGACAGTATGGAAAATCAAATTTTAATTTTTCTTCATAGACTCCTTAAAAAAAATTATTTTTTCTTTCACTTTTTTTTTTATTAAATTCTTTTTTTTTAATTATTTATCTTTTTTCTTATTTCTCCTTTCTCTTTTCTTTTTATTTTTTTCCTTCAAGTTTTTGCTGGTTGCCCGTCACGGCAATAGCTATTCCCAGCGATCTCGTGCTCGCTTGAGAGAAAAAAACAGAAAAAGTAAAAATGAATACATTCAACCTCGTGATCTCATAGCTTGTTGTCTTGGTCCCATAACGTATTTGACAGCAAATGAACATGAAGGAGAAAAGAAAAATAGAAAAATATTTAAAAATAAAAATAAAAAAAGACAAAAATTCAAAATAAAATTTTTGAATTTTTAAATAATAAATAAAAAATGAAAAGAAAGTAAATATATAATTATAATGAAAGGAAGTGTGAAAAAAAAAGAGAAAGGAAAGATGAGAAAAATATATATTTTTTTGATGATCGAGGAAAATGTTTTACTCTTCTCAAACATATGAAAATATTTTCTCCATTTTTTAGTATGTTTTTTTTTATGAATAGAAAATGTTTCCCTAGTCTCTCTTATTTTTCGGGAACCATTTCATCTAGGAAAAAAAAAAAGAAAAAAAATCCCGCCTTGAACTTCAATAAGAACTCGTTCAAGTAAAGGGAGCATCAACTCCGGCAACCAGATTGACCTCTTCCCCTCCCAAAACACAGCATCTATCATCTATATCTACATAACTCTGAAATAAATTGCATACACCCAATAAAAAAGAAGAAAAATATTATAAATTGGTTGATCAATTACTAAGTCATAACCTGCAAACAATAGATCTGTGCAGAAAAATAGAAGCGAGATAGAACCAACCTGGGGAACAAATTGCAGTGACGAGGCTGCAGAAGCGAAAAACCAACAGAGAAATTTTAGCTTCATCCTCCTGTTCTGAGAAATGGGTGTGGCTAAGAACATAGATTTGTGTGGCCAAAAACAAATGAACCCAGAAAGATATTTGTTAATTAGTAGTACATAATAATCCATCGTTTGGAGATAATTTGAAATAAAAGAAGCATAACAACTCCATGCATCACGAGAATTCAATTTGAGAAACCAAACATCATCGTTAACATCATCAAGAAATACAACAGATGGCTCAAGAAGCGACATGAGGACACCTGGATTGGTTCACGTCGGTGGTGAATGTGTGTTGTGAATTTGGCATTGTTTCCCGTCCGAGGCATCAATCAAAACCCTGAATTCTGGCGGCCAGCTCTTTTCTTGGCCTTTATTCCAAGCCAGCTCTACAGGTTTGCAAATAAAAAAAACCGGATATGAAAACTTCTGTTTCCCATCGTTGTGGTCGAATTTCAACAAGGCTATAATTGCCCATCTTTCGTACTAGTCCAATGAAAGTCACAATCGCTTCGCCGGCTGAATGGTGTGCTTCGCAGGTTCTGGCGGCGTCCAATGTGTCTCCAACTTGGTGAATGCCGATACATCGGGCAACCTTTCCAAGGACATGCAACATCTGATCTCCGCATTCTCCAAAATTTTCGACTCTTTTAAGCCTTCCACGGCTCTCAACTTTACACAATGTTTTATCTCAAGACGCAGCAAATTTTTTAACTTCGACAGGTCAGGCAATTGTTCGATCACCTCACCCATGGTGAAGTGCAGAAACTTCAGGGATTCCAATTCCCCCAAACCAATGAGCTGTAACACTTCTAAGACTCTTCAAGCGCAATAGATCGGGCATGCGTGGCGCCAGACATTCAGCAGCTGCAACCACTAGGCATTTCAAACTCGAGGGAAGATCTGGCAATAGGGAAAGCCGATGGCTTGCAATCTTAAGCATTTGGAGACTAGAGAAACCACTGATGTTTCTCGGCACCGTAGAGGTTGGGCTCCCATCTAAGGCCAAGATCCTCAGCTGGGAGAGGCTCCACATTTCCCACGTGGTTTCATCCATGAGATGCGGACAAAACGAGGAATCCAGGTTTTCGAGCGTCACCACACCTCCGACTCCAAGAGGACAAGGTATCTTTTGTATTTTTGTGTATGCCATGTTTAGGACTTTTAGTCTCTTCAGATTTCCAATGATATTTGGGAGAAGAGAGATCCCCGAGGATTTTAAATCCAACTCAACCAATAATTCCATTTGCCCAACAGAGTCCAGACGGTCACGAAGATTCATGCATCCAGAAAAAGACAAAGGCGTTAAATTCGTTAACCTTCCGATAGAATCAAGGAAAATGGAGATGTCCGAGAGTTTTAAATCCAACTTGATTAATGATTCTATTTTCCCAATAGGTTAGGAAGCTCACGTAGATTTTTGCATTCAGATAAAAGTATATTTTTAAGATTCTTTAACGTTCCAATGGAATTAGGAGAATGAAGATCCATGAGAGTTTTAAATGTAACTCGATCAATGATTCTAGCTCATTGTCTGGAAGCTCATGTAGATTTTTGCATGAATATAAAGACAAATGCTTGATAATTTTTAACCTTTTGATGGATGTTGACACCTGATTTTTAATCATTTTTTCTATTGCTAAAGTAATAAAAAATCCATAAAAATTCATAAAATTGAAAAATCAACTTTGGGGACCTTAGCCAAGCCTAGGGAACCAATTTTGACCAAAAAACGATTTTTCATATTTTCAGTATTTTTACGTATTTTGTATTTATTTATTTTCGAAAATTAATAGAAAATCCATAAAAATTCATAAAATTGAAAAATCAACTTTGGGAACCTTAGCCAAGCCTAGGGAACGAATTTTGACCAAAAAATAATTTTTCATATTATATATATTATAATTGTTTTTAAAAAAATACAAAAATATTTGAAAATTTTGGAAAAATAACATTTGAGGCCAAAAAATACACAAAGATAGTTAATATTTTTATTTTAAATCTATTTTCATATTGGCCATCGCAAATTCAGAAAAATCCAATTCGAGTCACGTGTTCCTTCACGAGTATAATCTCGAATCGGGCCTAAAAAAAATTTAATTTGAGTCAACTTATTTTTAACTTTCACTTTTTATGAGTTGTGACATTGTCTTCTAATATTTTAAATTTTTATCTTGGCCCAATTATACCTAGAATGACTTAATTTTGCAAAAGGGCTTTAATTAAATTATGCATTATTTTCAGCGACAAGAAATGAGCTTAAATTTGACATGTGGTAAATTTTGGTGTGTCAAAAATTGTGAGGAGATTTGGACTTAAAGAAATATATTTTTTTCAGGGACTGAATTGTAAATACTTAAAATTCAAGGACTAGAGTGCAAATACCTAATTCTTGAAGGATTATTTTACAAATAATAAAAAGAAGAGTTAGTGGATAAATTAGAATAGAGAAGGGAAGATGAAGAAGAGGAGATGAAGAAGAGAAGTTGGAGAAGAATGGATGGAGAAAATAAGATAAGAATAGAGAAGGGAAGATGGAGATGAAGAAGAGTTAGTAGAGAAATTAGAATGGAAGATAAGAATAGAGAAGGGAAGATGGAGATTAAGAAGAGTTAGTGGAGAAATTAGAATGGGAGATAAATATGGAGAAGGGAAGATGAAGATGAAGAAGAGTTAGTGGAGAGATTAGAATGTGAGATAGAGATGGAGAATGGAAGATGAAAATGAAGAAGAGTTAGTGGAGAAATTAGAATGGGAGATAGAGTTAGTGGAAAAATTAGAATGGGAGATAGATGAGTAGGTTATAAAAGGAGGAAGAAGTGAGCTTGAGAAAAATTCTTGAGAGAGAAAATTTGAAGTGTTTGGGAGAATTTTTTGGAGAGAAAATTTTGGATGTTTGAGAGAGTTTTGGGAGATTGAAGAAAATTTTGAGAGAAAGAAAATACCAAAAGAGAGAGAATTTTGAAGATGATGGGAGTTTAAAGCTAGGGGTTATCATCACAAATTCCTTCATCGATCAATATAAATCAAGAGTTCATCCTCGTCAACGAGCAAACAAATTCAAGCTAAGTGTTTTTTATTTATTCATTTATTTATGGTTTTACTCGCAAATTAGCACAAATTGTATACACTTTCTCCATCTCCTTTTTCTTCCATATTTTATGTCAGGAGAAGGATATCTCTACGTCAACAGCAAAAATCTCGTCGAGATGCAAAAATCGGCCCAGACAAGCTCCTAAGCTGTCCACCGATTTCTCAACTGATCTGTGACTAAAAGTCCCTCTTAATTCAAAAGAAACTCTCTATATTGAGAACATAGAGAGCGAAAATCAATTATAGAAATCCCTCCCAAAAAAATGGGAGATAAGTACTCTTTCTACTCTTCTGATTTTAGGTGCAGATTAGCACATATTTTGTATACTAACACTTCACTCTATTTTATGTCAGGAAGCCGCAGCTCTATATCAATGGTCAATCCTATGGAAGCACAAAATCGGCTTGGAGGAGTCCTCAAGCGCGCACAAATTTCAAATTGTTGAATCAATTCGTTGTATTTCATTTTAAAAAATTCATACCCCAAAATGGAGAGGACAAAGTCCATCCGCAATTTAAATACCTGCACCATAAATCCCAAAGGGAAGAGCCAAGCCAATGCTTAGCCTCCCATTGGAGGTTTTTACTTATAGTAGTTAAATACCTGCAACTTAAATACCTGCACCTTAAATCCCAAAGGGAAGAGCCAAGCCAATGCTTAGCCTCCCATTGGAGGTTTTTACTTACAGTAGTTAAATACCTGCACCTTAAATCCCAAAGGGAAGAGCCAAGCCAATGCTTAGCCTCCCATTGGAGGTTTTTACTTACAGTAGTTAAATACCTGCACCTTAAATCCCAAAGGGAAGAGCCAAGCCAATGCTTAGCCTCCCATTGGAGGTTTTTACTTACAGTAGTTAAATACCTGCAACTTAAATACCTGTACCTTAAATCCCAAAGGGAAGAGCCAAGCCAATGCTTAGCCTCCCATTGGAGGTTTTTACTTACAGTAGTTAAATACCTGCAACTTAAATACCTGTACCTTAAATCCCAAAGGGAAGAGCCAAGCCAATGCTTAGCCTCCCATTGGAGGTTTTTACTTACAGTAGTTTAAATACTTGCAACTTAAATACCTGTACCTTAAATCCCAAAGGGAAGAGCCAAGCCAATGCTAGGCCTCCCATTGGAGGTGTTTATTCACTGTCATGTACTTCCTATAATTTAATTTTTGAATCATCAGACCCAAAAGATGAGTAGGTCGTAATACTGCACAGAAGTCGTTAACACACTCCCTCTTTCGGCTTCAGGGAATCTTTAACACTTAAAAAATATAACAAATAAAAATATATACCATCCATGCATCCTATTTAAAAAGTGAAAACACAAAAGAGAATACCCTACTAGAGCTTTAGGAATAAACCAAGCCTGAGTTGCCGGATTAGGATATCCATGAAATTAAGGTACCGAAAGGGCATTAGTTTTAATTAACTAGTGTAACCAAGTCCCCGAGCTCATAATCTCTGGTTCGCAGGAATAAATTAGTTCTCCCGCTAATTTATTTAGGTTTCTAATCGACCTACCAAGAACGATTAGTGGCGACTCCAAATTTCAAAATCATTTAAACAAAAACCAAAGTTGCGATTCGGTAGGGCTTGGGAGGGTCCGCATTAGGTTAGTCAAATCTAATTAACCTAGTAATCCGTTAACCCCTTTTAAAATTTAAAAAAATTTTTTAGAGGGTCGCGACAGACTGGCGACTCCGCTGGGGAATAGAGATTTTTAATTTTCGAAAAAAGATACCAATTGGAATACTTAAATTTTTTCGAAATTTTAAAAGTCTTAGTGGACTTAGGCCAATGAAAATTTCATGGATATCTCGCTTCTGGCGATCTTGCTTGGGACTCATTCTATAGGTGTTATATGTTTTTGCAGGATGGGAGTTATAGGGGGCGGAGTGTTTGGCTAACCCATTTGTTTTGCAGGCTCGGTGTTGGGATTATGTTTAATTTCACAAATTTTTAGAAGCGCTGTTTTGATATCAATTGTTGTGCATGTCTTGCATATTCTGAGGATCACAACACCTGCACACACAAGCGTCTAAACCCAAGTCGCGAAATTTTTCCTAGGTAACCATAGATAGGGATCGAATATGCAAAGCTCTTGCGTCGATTACGCTTGGGTTGACCATATTTTATCCCGCTCATTATCTGAATTGACAATTCTTCCCATTGTGATTTGATTGCGCGGAGGGTAAGGTTGTCAATTCAGATAGTGGGGGCCTTTTAGGTCCATACCCTGTCTCTCCTTCTTTTATTTTCTAGAGTCCACTCCTCACTTGAGTCATGCGCATGACTATGTGATTTGCATTTATCCAAGGTAAAAGTAAGTTCTCTAATTTTATCTTGTATTTATTTTCGGTCGGTCCATGCTAGGTGTTAGTCAGTTTTTGAGCTTGATATTACGACCATTCTTTTAAAAGAAAATAAAAATTAAATTTGTCCCTCATTTCTTTTTAAAATTTTTTTTTTGAAAAAATGATGTGAAAAAATCCCTTCATGGGAATTTTATTAACCAATAAGGGATTTTTGTCATGTTTTTATTACTTCAATAAAAATGAAATTTTCCTGAAAAAATTTTCCTCTGAAAATTTATTTCAATAAAAAGAAAAATTCCTTAAAAAAAAACTCTAGTAGACATCAAGTGATTTTATCACATTTTTCAAATTATAAAAACTTGCAAGAAAATTCTTCTCGAGAAATTCGCTCATGTTTTTCTAAGAAAAGTTTCTCTAAATAAAATTAGACTAATGTCTCGGGGGAGTTGTATTGACCAATAAGAGATTTTTGTCATGTTTTTCTTGCTTCAATAAAAATGAAATTTTCCTGACAAATTTTCCTCTGAAAATTTATTTCGATAAAAAGAAAAATTCCTTCAAAAAAAAACTTTGGTAAACATCAAGTGATTTTATCACATTCTTTCAAATTATAAAAACTTGCAACAAAAATTCTTTTCGAGAAATTCGCTCATGTTTTTCTAAGAAAATTTTCTCTAAATAAAATTAGACTAATATCTCGGGGGAATTTTGTTAACCAATAAAGGATTTCTGTTATGTCTTTCCTGCTTCAATAAAAATAAAATTTTCCTGATAAATTTACCTCTGAAAATTTATTTTGATAAAAAAGAAATTCCTTCAAAGATTTTAGTAAATATCAAGAGATTTTGTCACATTCCTTTAAAAAAATAATAAAAAAAGAGTAATAAATATGCAAAAAAAAATTCTGTATCAGAAATTAACCCATTTCTTCCTAAAGAAATTTTTTTTTTCTGATTTCTCTATAAAATAGAAAAAATAAAATTGGACTAATATAGGAGTCATGGACCGACATTCCTTGTGTCGCATACTAATTATATCCTTTTCTTTTGCAGGGAGATCCTAGATACCCCAGACGGGTGTAAAAATTAAGTTCAATAATATATCAAGAATCATCTTCAGAAATACCAAAAGACGAAAAACACCAAGGCTTCAACCGTTAATTCAGGGGGGCAAACGAACACTGTCCATCTTTGAGAGATAGAGTTGTGTCAATCCGTAAACTTGTATGGGCAGTGTATTGTGATATGACGGTGGACTTATACTGATTAAACACGGGGGCATATTTAATGTATTACAGAGGATCCCGCGTCTTTTGAAAGACAATATGGATTATATAATCAGAAACCATGAAATAAGTACCTTAACCTGATTAAATCAACCAGAGACCGGTCTTAAAATTTCCTCGGATCCGAAACACGCGGAGGGTTTTAGAGGACCGAGGTTCTATTAATGAATGTGACCCACAAGTATTTCTCCCAATGCTACAGGCGCCCGACAAGAGCAAGTGGGCACCGAAAGAAACAAAACACGGTTGAAGTGGGGCACGCAACAAATGGCCGAATTTATTGGCACACTAATTAAGTGGTGGTAGCTTTATTAATTTACATGATTGAACGCGGGTCTCTAGGCGGCTGGTGGAAAGCCACACTGAATGCCTCTCTAATGTTCTTGATATCATCATCTACCGCAACCCGCGAGAGCATCATGAAGAAGATTAAACCTAGACGAATACGTCTACTTAGTTTCATCGCACGTTCTCGCCTATTGTCGATGTCCAAAATTAATGCACAAGCTAAAAGTAATCATTTCCCTTTCCCCCCTATTAAATGCTCGGAGCCGTTAACCGCACCAAACTCGAAAAAATTAATATCGAGACGAAATCTGCGTAAATTTGAAGGGTAAATCCGTATCGTTCCAATTTACCCTTAAATTGCTCCGGTTTTAAATTTGATCCCTTCTATTTTCAGGAATTTGCAAAAGCGACTCGAGAATACAGTTGTATCCAAAAAACCAAATTTCCTGGTCGGGCTAAATTGGGGGCAAATCAACTCATGGACATTACCACGGGATGGACAGCTTCGGTTAAAGAAAAATACAAGCGAAAGATCCGAACAATCTCAGACATGGGTAATTCTGTATCGTTCTAATTTGCACATAATCATCTCGAGTCCTGAATTTTTTTATTCCATTCTTAACAGGGATTGCAAATTACCTCGAGAAATATCGTAACAAGGCCCAAGGTGATACAACAGGGCCGCGTTATCCCCAAGGATTAACCTTTGAAAAGAAAACCCCATGGACACCTATGGTCCAATGGACCGAATGCAGGAATACTCGACGAGTAATACCGAAGTCAATATTTTGCCACATTCTCGGCTTAATGGTGAAGCATCCAACAAAAGTCGAAGAAAACTCAACCCAGCAAAATTGGTAAAAGACTTGTCCAAGGCATTCAAGATGAAGGGTAAATCAGTATCGTTTCCAATTTATCTCTTTTAATACCGGTTGACATGTCTCCTTTTCTTGTTACAGGAAATATTTATACTAACATGTAACATGTTGGAGGAGACAAATCCAAAAGAAAATGATGATCATTTGACAAGATCTATTCTGGTGAAAAATGGGGGGCATTTAACTGCTAAACCATGGCGGTCGCTGTCACTAAACAAACCAAAATGCTCCCTCACCCATATGCCTCATCATGTATGGGCAAAACTTGAGACAAACCGCTCCTCGACATAAGGAGTGGGCTTCCCAATTTGTTCAATCCACCCACATACCAGGGGCAATTCAAATCCGCCCATGTTTGCACATTATATAAATACACATGATGCTAAAAATTGTCACATCGGCATTGTGTTTACACATTTCACGAATTATGTATGATTATTCCGCATGTTTAATTTACCAACTCCAACTTAGAGCATAAACTGCATAGGAGACATCAAATGTGCAAAATGGGGCATAACAGGATGAGGAAAGTTAAACCATTTCTACACACGGGTCTAACATTTTAATCTACAGATAAACAGCCTTTCTCTAGAGTGAGAGAAAGCCCCTTCGGACTAAAGTCCCCCATTCAGATTACATTCGAGGCGTTCATATTATGAGAACCTCCTTAAATAGAATTGGTAATGCAAACTTGACAGAATAGTTTTGCATGATCCACATTTTGATTGATTGCATCATGAGTTATCACACAGACTACTTCTAATCATTGCCAACTTAGCTGAACAATTTTGTATGAACCAATGAACTCATTGATGAAAATGCTTGCACATGTTACCTCTGATACTGCCTGACAGGCAACACATTCCCAATGTTCAAACTACCTTCCAAAGTCTTGAAATTCATTCAGCGATTATTGAATGAACAAGCCTGGTTGTCGAGAAGCCACCAAGCATTTCTTCCAAATTCTCAGGTAAGTATATCTTCAACCTGAACCTTTCAAGAGAATGAATTCTGACGGTTGTTGGGGTACTCGAATCCATTGCGGTACATACAGGTATCCACCTTCTTCAATAAAGCACGATTTGTCTCAAGGACAGAAATGTTCGAGACCTTTTGATCTCTGCCTCTTTGGTTTATTCCTAAAGCGACAGGATAATATAATTTGGGTTTGAGCTTCTGCAGGATTCCTGATCTTTCCAGATTCCAGAATGGCACCCTTTGAGGTACACCAAGTCCTTCTTACAGGCAAAATAAGTCCTTCTTACAGGCAAACCAAGTCCTTCTTACAGGCAAATCAAGTCCTTCTTATAGGCACAAAGTCCTTCTTACAGGCAAATCAAGTCCTTCTTACAGGCAAAACAAGTCCTTCTTACAGGCACAAAGTCCTTCTTACAGGCAAATCAAGTCCTTCTTACAGGCAAAACAAGTCCTTCTTACAGGCACAAAGTCCTTCTTACAGGCAAATCAAGTCCTTCTTACAGGCAAAACAAGTCCTTCTTACAGGCAAATCAAGTCCTTCTTACAGGCATAAAGTCCTTCTTACAGGCAAACCAAGTCCTTCTTACAGGCAAACCAAGTCCTTCTTATAGGCACCAAGTCCTTCTTATAGGCAAACTAAGTCCTTCTTACAGGCAAACCAAGTCCTTCTTACAGGCACAAAGTCCTTCTTACAGGCAAATCAAGTCCTTCTTACAGGCACAAAGTCCTTCTTACATGCACAAAGTCCTTCTTACAGGCAAATCAAGTCCTTCTTACAGGCACAAAGTCCTTCTTACAGGCATAAAGTCCTTCTTACAGGCAAATCAAGTCCTTCTTACAGGCATAAAGTCCTTCTTGCAGGCAAACAAAGTCCTTCTTACAGGCAAATCAAGTCCTTCTTACAGGCACAAAGTCCTTCTTACAGGCAAAATAAGTCCTTCTTACAGGCAAAACAAAGTTCTTCTTACAGGCAAACAAAGTCCTTCTTACAGGCAAATCAAATCATTCTTACAGGCAAAGCAAGTCCTTCTTACAGGCACAAAGTTCTTCTTACAGGCAAAGCACCAAGTCCTTTTTACTGACACCAAGTCCTTTCTACAGGCACCAAGTCCTTCTTACAGGTATCTCCATGTGGTGACCTACCATACGGGTCAAATCTCAATCAAAATTTAATCAGTAGAATCCTTTTTTTAGAAATCTACCATGGTACGACCCACCATACGGGTCAAATGGTATGACCCACCATACGGGTCAAATTTTAATTCAATTTTTAATCAGTAGAATCCTTTTATTAGGAATCTACCATGGATTGATCCACCATACGGGTTCAAGTTCAACCACCCTAAAGTTTTTTTATATAACGAATCCTTAGGTTCTCATTTCATTTTCAGTGGAACAATCATGTCACGACTCTTTTTATTTCCTTGTATTGAGTCGATAAGAATCCAGGTGTCATCTCGTCTTTGAAATGAACCTCTACCGAGCTTCCTTTCAAAGAGGGGCAGCTGTTGACACCTGATTTTTAATCATTTTTTCTATTGCTAAAGTAATAAAAAATCCATAAAAATTCATAAAATTGAAAAATCAACTTTGGGGACCTTAGCCAAGCCTAGGGAACCAATTTTGACCAAAAAACGATTTTTCATATTTTCAGTATTTTTACGTATTTTGTATTTATTTATTTTCGAAAATTAATAGAAAATCCATAAAAATTCATAAAATTGAAAAATCAACTTTGGGAACCTTAGCCAAGCCTAGGGAACGAATTTTGACCAAAAAATAATTTTTCATATTATATATATTATAATTGTTTTTAAAAAAATACAAAAATATTTGAAAATTTTGGAAAAATAACATTTGAGGCCAAAAAATACACAAAGATAGTTAATATTTTTATTTTAAATCTATTTTCATATTGGCCATCGCAAATTCAGAAAAATCCAATTCGAGTCACGTGTTCCTTCACGAGTATAATCTCGAATCGGGCCTAAAAAAAATTTAATTTGAGTCAACTTATTTTTAACTTTCACTTTTTATGAGTTGTGACATTGTCTTCTAATATTTTAAATTTTTATCTTGGCCCAATTATACCCAGAATGACTTAATTTTGCAAAAGGGCTTTAATTAAATTATGCATTATTTTCAGCGACAAGAAATGAGCTTAAATTTGACATGTGGTAAATTTTGGTGTGTCAAAAATTGTGAGGAGATTTGGACTTAAAGAAATATATTTTTTTCAGGGACTGAATTGTAAATACTTAAAATTCAAGGACTAGAGTGCAAATACCTAATTCTTGAAGGATTATTTTACAAATAATAAAAAGAAGAGTTAGTGGATAAATTAGAATAGAGAAGGGAAGATGAAGAAGAGGAGATGAAGAAGAGAAGTTGGAGAAGAATGGATGGAGAAAATAAGATAAGAATAGAGAAGGGAAGATGGAGATGAAGAAGAGTTAGTAGAGAAATTAGAATGGAAGATAAGAATAGAGAAGGGAAGATGGAGATTAAGAAGAGTTAGTGGAGAAATTAGAATGGGAGATAAATATGGAGAAGGGAAGATGAAGATGAAGAAGAGTTAGTGGAGAGATTAGAATGTGAGATAGAGATGGAGAATGGAAGATGAAAATGAAGAAGAGTTAGTGGAGAAATTAGAATGGGAGATAGAGTTAGTGGAAAAATTAGAATGGGAGATAGATGAGTAGGTTATAAAAGGAGGAAGAAGTGAGCTTGAGAAAAATTCTTGAGAGAGAAAATTTGAAGTGTTTGGGAGAATTTTTTGGAGAGAAAATTTTGGATGTTTGAGAGAGTTTTGGGAGATTGAAGAAAATTTTGAGAGAAAGAAAATACCAAAAGAGAGAGAATTTTGAAGATGATGGGAGTTTAAAGCTAGGGGTTATCATCACAAATTCCTTCATCGATCAATATAAATCAAGAGTTCATCCTCGTCAACGAGCAAACAAATTCAAGCTAAGTGTTTTTTATTTATTCATTTATTTATGGTTTTACTCGCAAATTAGCACAAATTGTATACACTTTCTCCATCTCCTTTTTCTTCCATATTTTATGTCAGGAGAAAGATATCTCTACGTCAACAGCAAAAATCTCGTCGAGATGCAAAAATCGGCCCAGACAAGCTCTTAAGCTGTCCACCGATTTCTCAACTGATCTGTGACTAAAAGTCCCTCTTAATTCAAAAGAAACTCTCTATATTGAGAACATAGAGAGCGAAAATCAATTATAGAAATCCCTCCCAAAAAAATGGGAGATAAGTACTCTTTCTACTCTTCTGATTTTAGGTGCAGATTAGCACATATTTTGTATACTAACACTTCACTCTATTTTATGTCAGGAAGCCGCAGCTCTATATCAATGGTCAATCCTATGGAAGCACAAAATCGGCTTGGAGGAGTCCTCAAGCGCGCACAAATTTCAAATTGTTGAATCAATTCGTTGTATTTCATTTTAAAAAATTCATACCCCAAAATGGAGAGGACAAAGTCCATCCGCAATTTAAATACCTGCACCATAAATCCCAAAGGGAAGAGCCAAGCCAATGCTTAGCCTCCCATTGGAGGTTTTTACTTAGAGTAGTTAAATACCTGCAACTTAAATACCTGCACCTTAAATCCCAAAGGGAAGAGCCAAGCCAATGCTTAGCCTCCCATTGGAGGTTTTTACTTACAGTAGTTAAATACCTGCACCTTAAATCCCAAAGGGAAGAGCCAAGCCAATGCTTAGCCTCCCATTGGAGGTTTTTACTTACAGTAGTTAAATACCTGCAACTTAAATACCTGTACCTTAAATCCCAAAGGGAAGAGCCAAGCCAATGCTTAGCCTCCCATTGGAGGTTTTTACTTACAGTAGTTAAATACCTGCAACTTAAATACCTGTACCTTAAATCCCAAAGGGAAGAGCCAAGCCAATGCTTAGCCTCCCATTGGAGGTTTTTACTTACAGTAGTTTAAATACTTGCAACTTAAATACCTGTACCTTAAATCCCAAAGGGAAGAGCCAAGCCAATGCTAGGCCTCCCATTGGAGGTGTTTATTCACTGTCATGTACTTCCTATAATTTAATTTTTGAATCATCAGACCCAAAAGATGAGTAGGTCGTAATACTGCACAGAAGTCGTTAACACACTCCCTCTTTCGGCTTCAGGGAATCTTTAACACTTAAAAAATATAACAAATAAAAATATATACCATCCATGCATCCTATTTAAAAAGTGAAAACACAAAAGAGAATACCCTACTAGAGCTTTAGGAATAAACCAAGCCTGAGTTGCCGGATTAGGATATCCATGAAATTAAGGTACCGAAAGGGCATTAGTTTTAATTAACTAGTGTAACCAAGTCCCCGAGCTCATAATCTCTGGTTCGCAGGAATAAATTAGTTCTCCCGCTAATTTATTTAGGTTTCTAATCGACCTACCAAGAACGATTAGTGGCGACTCCAAATTTCAAAATCATTTAAACAAAAACCAAAGTTGCGATTCGGTAGGGCTTGGGAGGGTCCGCATTAGGTTAGTCAAATCTAATTAACCTAGTAATCCGTTAACCCCTTTTAAAATTTAAAAAAATTTTTTAGAGGGTCGCGACAATGGAATTAGGGAGAATGGAGATCCTTGAGATATCTAAGTCTAACTTGATCAATACTTCTAGTTACCCAATAGAACTCGAATGCTCAAGTAGATTCTTGCATCCAAAAAAAGACAAATGAGTGAAATCTATTAACCTTCTAATGAAATCAGGGAGAATAGACATACCTGAGAGCTCTAAATCTCACTTGACTAATGATTCTAGTTCTCCAATAGAGTCCAGAAGTACATGTAGATTCTTGCAATAAGGTAAAAGCAAATGCTTTAGATTCTTTGACCTTCTAGTGGAATGAGGGAGAATTGAGATACTTGAGAAATCTAATTCCAACTCCATCAATAATTCTAATTCTTCAATAGAGTCTAGAAGCTCAAGTAAATTCTTGCAAAACAAAAAATACAAATGCGTGAGACCCATTAACCTTCCAATGGAATTAGGGACAACGTAGATCCTCGAGTTTTCAAAATCTAACTTGACCAATGATTCCAATTTCCTGATAGAGCTTAGAAGCTCATGTAGATTCTTACACAAGTACAAACTCAAATGTGCGAGACTCATTAACCTTACAATAAAACCATGGAGAAAGTAGATCTCCAAGGAAGACAAATCCAACTCAACCAATGCTTCCAATTCTCCCATAGAGCCTAGAAGCTCATGTAGATTATTGCAAAAAGACAAATCCAAATGTGGGAGACTCGATAACCTTCTAATGGAATCAAGAAGAACAAAGGTCCCCGAGTATTTTAAATCCAACTTGACCAATGCTTCTAATCCCCCAATAGAGTCCGAAAGCTCATTTAGACTCTTGCACGTACCTAATAGCA
The DNA here is from genome assembly GCA_016432845.1 of Psidium guajava. Taxonomy (NCBI): domain Eukaryota; kingdom Viridiplantae; phylum Streptophyta; class Magnoliopsida; order Myrtales; family Myrtaceae; genus Psidium; species Psidium guajava. The sequence goes on along the minus strand of CM028227.1, from coordinate 17,211,713 downwards.
AATGCTTGAGACTTTTTAACCTTCCAATAGATTGAGGGAGAATGGAGATCACCGAGCATTGTAATTTCAACTCAACCAATGCTTTTAGTTCCCAGATAGAGGCTGGAACCTCACTTAAATTCTTGCATGTAGATAAAAGCAAATGCTTGAGATTCTTTAACCTTCCAATGGATTTGAGTTGTCCTCTTCATGGATGTACTTTCAAGGAATGGCTCTCTTTGCTCATTTGTCTCTTAATTATTCTAGACAAAGCCGTAAGAAGACGCGCATAGAGTCTCTGAAACTCCAAGCCCAGCGCCAAAGGCGAGCTTCTGCTTGTTCAGCACCTTCTGCCTATCATTTGCCGATAGCGGCATTGCACAATTGAACTTAATCTTGGGGGCAACACTACAGGTGCATAAGAAAGTCGAAAACGCGAATGCAAACACAGAAGGCGAGAAAGATGGACATAGAACTATAATATACAAGCATCCGTCCACCTTGTTGGTATGCAAATTACCATTCGAGTACATTACATTCAGCAAAAGAAAAAAGTCGTGTTTTTGCTAATGTCAGCTATGCAGAATAAACTTCGATATCTTCCTATGTCTGAACTGAACCACTTATTCCCAAGAACCAATTCTGAGGATAAAATAACCCGAAACTATGAAGAAGCCATCTCTTTCGCTCGGAAAAGAAACTGTCTTTAACCTGCTCACTTCTTGATAAATGAAACGCCCTTCTGAATACTCTCTGCTAACTCTTTCTTCGCCTTTTCCAAGCCAGCTCTACAGGTTAACAAACAAAGGCCGAAATTAGAAAACTTCATCTCCTTTTGATGTGTAACCAGAGCAGACCTGAAAATCTCACGATTATTAAAATTCCAGACCTTTCATACTCATTCAGCGGGCCAAGAGGAAGAACCTCCTCAGCCCCAGTACGACCGAGGCGCACTTTGGATGCAAAGAATGGAAGCTCAGTCACCTAAAATATGGGGACAACGATTGGAAAAAAATCATTTGTCATTTCAGTTTGAATTATAGAGAAGTAAAAAAAAAAAAGGATCTTGGTAAGTTTTTTCAAGGCACCAAACCTGGGAAGAAACAAATGCACACTCAACAATGCCAGCATCACCCCTCAACCCACGCAGGCATGCATCGGCGAACTTCACAGCAGCATATGCCTGCATATTCCATTTTCACATTGTTTGAACAAGTGAATAGAGTCCACATATCTAATAGCCATCAGATTTCCTGTTCATGAAAGAGATCAGAGTACATCTCAAGGGCCAACTAAAAGGACTCACCATTGAGAGGGTTGCTGAGCCAGCTCCAGCTTTAGCCTGAAAGTGGTCAAACCACAGACGTACACATTTCAGTTGGCTTCACGACACAATGGAAGGAAGCAGAGAACTGAAAACTAAGACATCATGTTAATTTCATTGTGGGGAGATATACAGAAAAATCGTTTCAAGTGAACATTGAAGATCACATCAAGAAAATCTGATCTATTTAACAATTCTGCTATTGCACGACTTCTCCACTTATCATCAAAATGCAAGTCATTCTCTTAGCCATAACAACAAAAACTGTATGGAGCTCTTTTTCTATATTCTTTATGTTACCTTCCTATGTTTTCCTTAATGAGGACAAGAAAAAATAATCAGAAACTAAGATATTCTCCACAACTGCTTGCTTTCTGCCTATTGCCCAAGACAAAATAATCACCTTATAAATACTTCCAAATGCTATGTGTCCCATTAATTCCAACAGATACAACAAACTATCTTATGTTCATTACAGTGTATTGGCAATGGCTTCAGGCCATAGAGTTAACTTAAAAAAGTCATAGGCCCACATGGACCTAATATGTGATTCTTGCAAAAATCTCATCCTTCTGGTAAAGTAAGTTCTCATCAGAGTACATCTTCGAAAGGGCTTGTAATTTAAAGAAATTAGGGACTCTACATTATTAAGTATGCAGTCATGTGTCAGGGGGAATAAAATGCTTGCTTGTAACAGTGTACTCTTTAGGCGGCCTTAGTAGTCCAGAGCTTGTCACAAGCCCTTAACAAAGACCATACTAGAACAGCTAGAGCACTATATTACAACCTGAAAACCCAAAAATGGAAAGACTAACAGAATGGGATATGATGGCAACACTGCCTAATTGATGTCTAAATCCATGACACCTAGAAATATATTTACCTCGACAACTTCTGTCCCACCATTTTGGATGCGTGATGTCAGGTAATCAATTTCTTGAGGAGTGAAAGAACAAGGTGGTTTAACCTACAAATTTCAAAATGCCAAATGACATTTAGCATATTACAGTAAAGCGAAATATCTGACAGCATCCCTGTCGAACACTTACAAGTTCTTATTAAAAGGAATGCATCACAAACCTGAGATAAAAGAGGTAAAATTGTCACTCCTGCATGACCCCCAACAACAGGAACATCGACTTCTCTAGGGTCAAGACCCAGTACTTCTGCCTGCAAGAAACATAATAGATCAGTAATCTCGTGAGATATTCCAGCAAACATCTGCAATATTCTGGGAAAAGGACAAAGCTGTCGGCTTTCATGGCATTGTCTAAAACCTGATATCTTAGACAATTTTGCTGCATGAGCATTAGTACCAAGTATCTATGACAATAAACAACCTTGTGATCATGAGAAGAGAACTAATTACACTTACTAAAACATAACAACAGTTACATGATTACTGCACCCAAACAAATTAAATACATGGGCCGTCTGGACTCTACTGATAGACTTGCAAATAGCCTAGTTTTATTAACTTCACTTCTGCACTGTGCACCTGATCCCATACATGAGGCATCAGCCCATTTAATAAAATACTGGGTGCACTAGGCTGTCTTCTCACAAGCCAGGAAAAGGTTAGATGCCCTTGGAGCAAGTTATTAATTGCAGGTATGCTAGATAAAACGTTTTAGGCAAAAAAGTGTGCGCTAAACAAGGTGAACTACGCTTCTAACTTTGTAGGCTCATGCAAAGTGACAACCTGATACCCTGAACTCTATAAAGATACTCCATGCTTCTAGAAAATATCAGCAGGACAATTGAAGCAGGAGTGGTGCCTACCACAAAAGTATTTGCTCTAACTACATCGAGCATGGTCACACCCAACAGTCTCTTTGGATCATAAGTTCCAGCACTCTTGAAAACTTCGGCTGCAATGGGAACTGTGGAGTTAACGGGGTTGCTAATCAGGTTGACGATAGCATTTGGGCAACATTTGGCAATTCCTTCACAGAGGGTTCTGACGATGCCAGCATTTATTTTGAACAGGTCATCTCTTGTCATTCCCGGTTTCCTAGGAACTCCAGCAGGGATGATGACGAGGTCCATTCCTACAAGGGCCTCCTCCAGTTGCCGCTGTCCCAGAAATCCACGGACCTGATTATAGGAGCAACAAATTAGTCCGACGTGCTAAAAAGTCAATGATGATATCGAGCTCACACATCTGAAAAGGTAATCCAAACGACATCCCCAGAAAATGATCAACAATATCTAAATCCATCTTCATATACAGCCCAGCAATTCTGTTCATCCTAAATTCAGCAAACAGCAAGCGAACTGATGATGGGAGGGGAAACTCACCACGGCACCAGTGTCCATGTGGCTGATATCAGCGGTGACACCAGGAGTATTCACAACATCATACAGATGAAGAACAGAGACGAGCGGGTTGATCTTCATCAGCATTGCCAGAGGCTGCCCGATCCCTCCAGCCGCTCCCAGGATAGCAACTTTAAATCCCGGCGCTGCGCCCTTTGCCCGGCAATTCGCACGCCTTAAGCCCGAGCTGTCCTCCATCTAAGAATCAACGACCATGCCAAATCACCCCTTATAAACTCTTCAAACAAGAAACTAAGCATCATAATCTACGGTACACATGGATAAGAAAGCATCGCCAGCTTCGGTAATCGCGGCGCACAATTCAATTAAAGTTATCCAATAGCGTAACCTTTCAACAAATTAACAAGCACCCATTTCGAATCAGTGAACTTTGAGCAACGGAGACCCTCGCCAATCGACGAACTACAGCGAATCCCGTGCCATCACCGAGGGAGTGAGAGAATAAAGAAAAAGGGGCACGACCCGTAATCAAGGAAGAGCTCAATTTCAATGGAGATACCCCGAAATTAGGTGGGTGAAGGTGAGCAGAGATTCTTGCGATGCGTTGGTTGGCTTCGGAAGTGGGCTGCATCCTGAATTCCACTTGAAGGGACTCGCTAGTGGCAAAAAGCAAGCTTAGTAAGGTAATCAGAAAGGTAGAGAACGCTAAGGAAGCGAATAAATACACAAAAGCAAGAAGCAGAGCAGAGGCTGAGATTGGGATTGAGACTTGAGGATGAAGATGACGTGAGGGAGAGAATGGGTCGAAGGATTGGGAAGTGTGGAAGAAAAGAAAAGGCAAAAGATTAAATCTTATCCTCTGCTAAAAACGATAATGGTTGTGGCCATCGATGCACTTCGCTCCTCTGCCTCTCCTGTGAATATCCGATCCTCCACCGTCTCCTTCGTCTCTTCTTTGTTTGTCGGCTTTCCGCGGTGCGGGGCTCGTGGAGGTCCGTGACCAATCGCAAAATTGTAGTTAGTTCTTTCATGGTTTTTTTTTTTAATTTTCCGTAATTAATATCGCAAAAAATTTCCAACTGACATTATATTTACGGTACAATCTTGATATATTTAATCCAAGCTAAGGTTTATGTCCTAAAAAATATCAAATCGATACAATCAAACTACATTTACCACAGTTTTGTGAATTTGATAAATTTGTAACGGATGTATTAATTTATAAATTTATGTAACGCCAAAAATTTAATTTGGAGCAAATGCTACATGGGTGTATTGGTTTTAGATCTTCTGTGTTATGAAAATCACTTTGAGGCTGAATATAACATGGGTTTATCAATTTGAGATTTTGGATCGTGTTGACTATTTTTTTTTAATATTGATGAAAAGGCCAAATATCACTACCGCGTATAATTAAATTTCACATGTACCGCAAAGGATGAGCCATTAGAAGCACTTAGGTCTATGGTGTTGGAGCGATTTCAAGACAATGCATGACGTGCGGTAATTTTGAAAATACTCATGTGTCACTCATTTGGTATTGACCCATATTCATCTATTTACATATAATACAAATTTAACGATCATATCATACATAACTCATAATCAACCCACACCCGACCCGACCCGACCTGTATTACTTAAATACTTCTAAATTTAACCAGATTATGAAATATTTATTTTTTTTATAATTTATTAAAAATATTGCTAAAACACTTTTATGCAATTTATTTTTTATTTTTTAAATTGGTTAATTTTTTTATTTCTAAAATTATTTATTATTTATCTTATATAAAAGTATTTTTTATTTCATTTTTTTTTCTATTTCCTTTTTCTTTGTGGCCAAAGATGGAAACTCAGCAGGGGTGGGAGGTGGTGGTGGCTGTTGGCTGTGAGCAGCGGCAGGTGGCGATGGGCGAAGGTGGCCTACGGCGACAGTGGTTACCTGCGGTCAGCAACAGATTCCAAAATAGTTTTTGCATTTTTTAATTTTAATTTTTCTTTTTTTTACTTATGAAAAATAATAGAAATATAAACTAATATACTTGAGGCCCATTTGCAAGTGGTGCCTAGGAAGCTGCAGATCATGGGGCAAAAATGAGTTGAGTTAAAAGCCACATTTAAATAGGCTTTATAAGTATAAATCCATATTTGATCCATTTTTTAAATTTACTGAACCCATATATGAGCCGGAGTGAATAAAAGTGGATTAAAAAGTGAGTTAAAAACCTGTATTGACACACTCTATATAATTGGATCTGCCATAAGGACAGGTGGGGCAGATGATTCCAATGATTTGCAATGGTTGAAATCCAAACTTTTGATAGTCTCAAGTTCATCCGGGCCCTTGACCGCCAGAAGCTCTTCGGATCGTTGAATTCCCCAGGGCTCCATCTTTTTCAAATTACGGTAGATCATCTGGAGTTCCAGTCTTGGGACATTCTCTCCTTTCCAATTGTTAGATTTGGGCAGTCAATCCACATCCACGGCTTCGACTTTTTCAACCTCGAGAGACATGTAGATCCCTCGAGGAGTTCTAAGCCTTTCGTTTCGTATTAAATCAACTATTCGAGCTCGGCGAGTTGTACTTCCTTCCAATGACATTATAAAAATGCGCAAACTTTTCACTCTCTCAAGTTGCAGCGAAATGACAAATTGATTGTCGATTCATGATATCCAAGTGACAATGTTGGTAGAAACGGAAGGAACGTGAGGGATTGTTGCCATGGACCATCTTAGATGAATAAAGGACGGCTGTTCTCATGTAGACCACCATAGCTCAAATCCGCCAACCTAGTTAGGTTTCAGGGATCCGGGACCCATTTTTGGATCTCTTGAATTGGAGCATAGGCTTTTTAAAACTTTTAGGAAGCTCAGAAAATGTACTTGGAGTTTGCTACAATGTCATAAACTCGATTTTTCTAGGTGAGAAAGTGGTTTGATTGTTTCCAAATGCACCCCTTGGGGATTTCCCATTTCAGATACAGGCAATCCCCTCATGTAGCCCTTCTAACGCTTTAAGCGTGACAATTCTTCTCGGTGGCTCCCCTGATCCATGAATTCGAACTCTTGATCACTTTTAATCTATTTAACCCTCCAATAGATCTGGATAACTGCAGATCGTGCTTTCCCAAGACGTCCAACTCGAGTAGCGAGTCATGGTTTCGAACATGACCGGAAGTTCCTTCATTCTAGTATGCGATAGAAGGAGAAACCTAAAGCCTGGATGGCAACTATTCTGATTTTTTAATTTTGTTTCTCAAAAAAAAAAAAAGAGAAGAAGATGAGAATCATGTTTAGTAACATAAATGGTTTTGATTTTGATTCTATTTTCGAAAATAGCTTTGGAGCAAAAACAAGAACAAGAAAAAAGTTGGTTCCGTAAAAAAGAATTACTTTTGAGAATTACAAAATAGAATTAAGTCTCGCATCTCTTATTTTTTACTTTCAATTCTCTGGTCACTTTTCTCTTGATTAAAAATAGAAAGAGGTCTCATTTTCAAAGGAAAATATATAAGATAATAAAAAAATCAGAATTTTATTTTGAAAATTCCTAAAAATAGAAGAAGCTTAGATTAGGCTAGTTTGATCTCATTTTAATAAATTTGGGCCTAGATCCTATAGATTTTATTCTTTTTTAGGAAAATCATGAACACTTTTGAAATTAAATCTAAACCACATTTCTCTAAGCTCTTAAGGCTTCATTAGGGGTTTTGTGATGCGATTTATCAATGGCATGATTTCTTGATTGCACACTTGATTTCATTGGTTGTGATTTTTCTAATTTAGATACTTTAAACTTAGTCTAGTTTTAAAAAATTTGAAAAAAGATAAAAACAACTTGTTTGAACACTTAACATTGGCTTACCTTATAGGTTTAAAAATGAATTGAAAATTTTCATCAAATATGTTTAGAAAACACTCAACTTCGATGCCAAACAGTCGATGGAAACACTCACATAACCAAGTCCTCAGACCCTATATTTCTTTGGTTGTGTAGAATCGAATGATTTCTTCCGACCGTTTGATAAAGTTTCCGGTTCGCCTTTCTCAAAGATGAGTGTTGACTCTATTTGCATGCACACATACACATGCCACCAATCATACTAAAATTGACTTTGATATTCTCTTGTTGTGATTTGGTATAGGCCTAGGTGGCATCGACTTAATCTGAAATCACATGCTAATCTAACTGATCTTTCCTTTTTAAGCCTAAAATGACTTGTTATAGCACAATAATTATACGGAATATCAAGAAAAATGTTATATATGATATACAATATATTATATAAGAGAATCAATATAAATTAATCTTCAATTAATTTAAAATATAAGATGAAATTTCAAAAAATAACTACGTAATTATTTGACTTAAATGACAAAAATTGAGAAAAGAAATTATTACTAGAATTAAAAAGTTTGGTCTATTTCAGGAATAGAAGTTTTATGCAGTTACCAAACATGCTTTGATTATTAAAAACTCATCCAAAGAACAAAATCAGAAAAAAAAAAAAACAACTCTAACAAGAATCACCTTTCGGATGAAAATCGTTGCCATGTAGGCCGTTAAATTCCTATAGATTTTCAATAGAACTAGGACTTCATAGATTTCTGTATTTATCAGTTTTAATTATTGACAAGCGCTTTGTTACCAATGGAGTCGGATGATCTTGTGATGTCCGTACGCGGGAAGATCCAACTCTGCTGCTGGTGCCACACTTGCAAATGATTCAGGCAGCTCCCTCAAACCTTTATACAATCGCCTAAATACAAGTACTTGAGCTTCACTAACCGTCTGATTCCTTCAGACATCTCTGTGAGGCTTCCACATCAATCCACACTGAAGTAAATCCTATACATCTAAGCGTTCGAGGGAACCATCAGCATCAATCAGTCTTTTGCGATTTTAAGGATAAACCTCTCTAACCTCCAATAATTAGAGAAGTTTGCAGTCCTGGTCTTGCTGCCGCAATTTGTGAGATCCAGAACTTTCAGCTTCCTGAACCTCTTACAATAGCTAAAAGGGAAACCCAATTTGAATTTAGAGGCTCTAAATGATTGTCTTGGAACTGAACTGCAATTGGGCCTGACTCTTTCCCCGTTTAATCCGCATAGGCTCATACATCTTAGTAGCGATATTTATCCAATCGGATCCACATATTCACCTACACATCAACTCAACTTCTTCCCCAAGATACGTTATCTACTGCAATCTAATCGTAAATGGCCCTGTTTATGATACCAGCTTAGTTATACTTGCGAATGGCCTTTTCATGATCCATTTTATTTGCAAGGGCTTATAAAGTCATGGCATAGTCGTACCTTGAGTTGACTCCATCCAGCCCAGTCCTCCGTGATGGAACTATAAGACAGAACTACAATATTGCTTTGTGCGGAAATTGATGGCCAAGAGCTCATGAGGACGCCTATGCCAGGACCAGGATCTTTAACCTTGAAGCAGATTCTTAAATCCCCCAACAAAATGTCCCCTAGCTAATTTGATGAACCTAATGTTTGGAAGCCTCGAAAACTTTTCGGTGGTTTCGATTCTCGGTGCAGTTCCATCTAAGCAGACTACTCCAGTGGCTTCCTTTCTTTGCCGTTCAGTGGGAGCATAGAAGGTGGCATAAGAGCATATTAAAAGCCAGTTTTTCAAGAAAATATTTGGTCGTTAGTAATCACCATGTGATCAGCCTAAATGGCTTGCGGATGCCTAGTCAGTTCCACTAAAAAAACGACATGTTTTCTATGAATGGACTGGCTAAAAAAAAAAAAAACTAAAATCCCCCAAGTCCTGAAGTGGACACATTTAATAATATTTTAATATTTTTTTATTTATATTTTTAGTCTTTTTGTTTTACATCTCTAGCCAACAATCACACTAGCCACAGGTGAGGGTATCGAGCCATCATCAAAACCAAGCAAGGGAATAGTGGTTTGGATTGTGATCGCCCCACCCCCCCCAAAAAAAAAAAAACCTATGGCCATCGCCTGGATGTTGGCAAGGGTGTGGAGGCCCTCGCTTGTGGGCAACAAGGGGTCGGTCCTCACCTGTATCTAGGTAAGGGCCTGACACCTTGCCTATGGCTGGTGAAGGCTACAAGGCCTTGCCTAGAATAGCCGGCCAGTGGCATAAAAAAATAACAGAAAAATAAAAATTTGAAAAATATAAAGATATTATTAACAAGAGTTCGAGTAAGCGATAACTGTGTCATGTAAGACGACCGAATAGCCAAAATTGATTAGATACTCTTCATTGGCAAAATGTGAAAATGTTTAAGATTGAATTGGCAAAATTAAAAAGATTTAAGCCTGAATTGACAAAAGTGCAATAGATTTAGGACTTTTTCAACAATTTTCCCGACAGTTTAAGTTCTTTTGGGATGCAACATCCCTATGATATAAACAGATAATCATTTGTTGAATATTATTGGCATTTTTTTTTCAAGCATTTGCTTCTGAAATGGTAACACTTCCATGGGGCAATTGATACGGATGGATCGGAAACATGCTCCAATACCATGTAAAAATCTCTCAAACAAGGAGAAAGGGAAGGTAACTTCTGAGTAGGATATCCAAAATTTACGAGCATAAGGATATACAAAACTAGATCTATCAATGAAAGATGTGGAGAGAAAGAACACAAAAATATGAAACATAACTTTGACTGATTACTTACCCGATTCTTGCTTTAATTGGTTTGGGTGAAACGACAAGGTTGATTCTGTTACCAAAGATAGTTTCAAAAATATACATTGTACATGGACACCTGGACACGCGAAACCGACATCATTCGACTTATTTGAACCATTTATGTCATGAACTATATGAATAAGTGCAACACTATTGACCGATGTTACCAAGCTTATCTACAGAGAAAACAATGACAATGATAAAACCTCTGTAAACTATCAAATTTGCCAGTGTTTTCATTTTTCTCCTATGGACTTATATGAACCGATTTACTTTTGTAGGTGTAAGGTGGGAGTGAGTATGCCATTAGAATTCTACCCAACCTTACAGTTCTTCTTCATGCGAGTGAAATTGGAGTACATTTGAAGTTGCGCAGACGAAGAAAAGAGGTAGTGACGCACATGAGACGCTAGACAATCTCTGTATATTCTAAACAAATGTCTTGATGATGAGCAAGCTTGGCTCAAGGCATGCACGTGACATGAGAAACTTATCGATCTTGGTGAAGCTGACAGGGTTCTTGATTATGTTAATCCACTTGCAAGAGATTTGGATGATGACGTGATATCATGGATTGCATAGTCGCAAGTTATTTACTATAAAACTATATACGTCAAGATCGCGACTCTGGCAATCAAAATGTATGTAAGCTCATCAAAGACTTGGTTTAACGAATTAAAAGTTCAAGTGCTTGATAGTTCAGAGACCAAAAGTTGTAGTTTTCCAGTAAGGAACAATGTTCAATGTCCTTTGTTGATTGCCGATGAAAATTTTAAGAGGATTTGTTGAGACAATTAGTCCAATAGGAATTACGAGAGAAATTAGGGTGTTTCCTAAGGGAATTGTAACTTAGTAAGAATACCTCAAACATTTGCAAACCCTCATGTATAACTAAAATTAGTACTTCTAATCACATAATAAACTCGATATAAATCAAAATAAGTTTTTCCATTGCCAAAATGATTAACTAGCCACAGATAAAACCAATGATAAGAATAAGACAAGTGCTATAATTTTTGTTCAATGTTCAATTAAGTGCCATATCATGGCAAAATCGATCATTTAAGTGCCATTTTCGACAAATCATCCAGCGCAGATTTTGTGTTTAATTTTTCATTCCAATGAGGATTTTTTTTTTAAAAAAATTTCCTTTTCCTTTTTTTTTGTGCTTTTTTTTGTGTTGGCGACGCTAGTCGGCCGCAAAAGCCTTGCTCTCAGCCAATAGTGCCACAATGGCCTTGGGCAAGGCCTTTGCGGCCTAGCCAGTCGCAGGTGAAGGCCTTGCCTAAGGCCATCGCCGCCTTAGTAGATCTAGATGCCACCGCCTCATCGGCAGCCAACGAGGCTGCGATGCCCTCACCCAGGCCTTCGTGGCCTTGCTATCCTTGAGCAAGGAGAACCTTGCCTAGTTTGCGTGAGACCTTTATGGCTAGCGAGGGTCGTAGCAACCCTTGCCGGCACAAAAAAAAAAAAAGTAAAAAAAAGGTAAAGATAAAGATAATAAAATTTTGATAAAATTATAAAAAGTGTCCGCATCGAATTTTTGAGTGAGGTAAATTGTCGATCATACTTAAGTGATAGATTTTTTAAATTTGTAATACTTAGAGAGAAAAAATAATTAAAATATTTAAGTGAGTGCGCACGATCCCCATAAAACCATGAATTAGTCAATAATGTGCATGACACACTCTTCTCAAGAATGTTGGTCTTGTCACTCTGCTCCAACAGGATGGGTCCTGAAAGGAGAGTGGACATTCCAATGCTGTACCAACTTTCGCATCCTAAACTTGTGCAGTTCCAGAGCTTCTTCATGTCTTTTTATTGCAGATTCAGACATTGGCTGGATCTCGCATGCTCTTCGTCACTTCATGACGAGCTCGAAGCAAGAACTTACAAAAGGATCGAACGCGCTAGGAAACAAAGAGAAGTTACAACCTTGCGGTCGCTAATCTAAGACAAACTTAATTAATTCGAGATTTAGGGGTTTTGCTGGGTTGAATGAGGGGTTAATCCAGGACAAAAAACAAGTGCAGGAGAAGCAAAAAAAAGACAGACCGGCAGAGCGCAAAGTTGCTGTGATGGTGGGTACAAAACGAAACCGAATGGGGGGAAGTTGCACAGAAGCTGCGTGTCGCGTGGGGTGAGGTTAGTGTGATGATGATTAATGGGTTTGAAGCGAATTGAAGGGGGACCAGAGAGCGAAAGGGAGAGCTTTGTGTCTTTTACCAGAAAAAACTGACCAAAGAGAAAGTTGAAAGGGGCTTTTCACCGGCCGGTCAGTGCCAATTTACAGTGCCTTGCCAAAAATGATGACTATGATCTCTTTCTCTGTTTTTCGAATAATTCCGTACTCAATTTCTATATAGTTTATTTTTAATGATAAAACAAGGATCCGATCTTTCGGATCGACTAATCCCCATGGACGTAAGGTAAATTGCCCCGTCCACGCTCATCATATGAGATAGCGATCAAAATGTGGTCGGCACACCTCTCGAAATCGTTCCGAGCAAGGGATGTTGTAACTTTGAAATTTGAAATCCACCGGATTGAAAGATCAAATGCTTAATCACTCCACCAATCTTAGGAAGGTAAACGAGCACGTCATTCAAGGAAAAACTGTATTATGCTTTCGAAATTAACCTCGAGATAGCACGTGTCATGAGCTTGTGATGACACGTGGAGATTAAACTCTACCCAAACTGCGTGCCGAATGAGAAATCCTTAAAATGAACAAATGCCCTTTTGCCCCCCCCCGGGCACCCTCTTTATAATCTCTTCTGTCTCTCCCCCTTTCTCAATGATCTCTGTGTTCTTCTCTCTCTCTCTCTCCATCTTCATGCTATAGGGGAGAGAGAGAGAGAGAGAGAGAGAGAGAGAGGAGAGGAGAGGGGTGCTACTGGTGGGGTATCCGCCTTTCATCCAGATCATCAGAAACGGATGAACGCAGAGGAAAAAGCAACGCCTCAATGCTTTTCTCCTAAGGAGGACGGAATGACCGAAACGCCCTCCGGCGCGAAGCCTTCGTGTTAGACCTCCAGTTGCAGCTAGAAGGTCATTGTCGTCCGACTGCCAGGGAAGGAGCAGAGTCGCAATGTGAACCGGGGGTTTTCCGGTGGGAGCCAGCTTCCCAATAGAATAGTGAAAGAAAAGGCAGACAGAAAGGAGCCAGGCAAACTTTTTCGGTCTTTGTCACACTTGTTGAATTCCTCATTTGTTATGTTCATTCAATACTTGTGCTTCTAACGAACGAGGAGAGAGCTACGTGGTCGAGAACTCGATCACGGCTTCATGTATGTATTCTTCTTCTTCTTCTTCTTCGCAATCCAGAAGGTTTTCCAATGGAGTCGATACACAGTCCTTCGTGCAATCTCTCCTTTTGATCGTGTGACTAGTTGATTGCAGATCATAGTGTTGGCGAATTGCTGCTGCAGAATTTAAGGAAATAATGATTGTCCCATTTGGTAAGTCTTTAGTACTATTCTTTTCCATTGAGATCGAGGGATGGATGTTTTTCTTAATCCATAAGAGAGAGGTTTCGTCGAGCTTCATCCATCTGCTAGTTAGTCGTTCTCTCGTTGTTGGTAGCCGATTAGCTTCTTCTTGGTGCTTCTGATTCTTTCTTCTCATGTCACATACCGAAAAAACTGTCGTCGGTTGAGCTCATTGCCGTTTTATCTGTTCTCCATCGATAGGAAAAGTTGCTTCCCTAGTAAAACCGAAGGAATTAGACAATGCGGGTTCGTCTTCAGTTCCTTAATTCGCCGGCAAACTCGATGTGCGTTCTCCCTTTCGTTCTTTTGCCCACATTGTGATGTTAACTTTTTTTTGCTTTCAATCAAAATGCATCTTCTTCTGGCTTATATGCTGCAAATCTTTTCTCATGGAACATAAGTATTCGAATCATCAGAATTCGATGAAGCGCAAGCGGCTAATGCGTGTGTCGACTAGTGTCTATCATGTTGTTTAAGGGTCCAAATCTTCTATCATTTTGTTAATTGATTGTGTGATCTATCACAATGAAATTCTCTGGGTGTTAGCTTTGTTTCTTTCCTACTTACTTGCTCATAACATCTAATATCATTCATAAATCGTCATCTTACCTTACCACTTTATGAGGTTTGAAAGTACTAACCTCAACCCGATCAATTACGCCATTAACCTCACATGCGTACGAGATGGCGACGCACTTGAATGGGTCAGAGTCGTATCTGATCCGTTTTGAAGTATGAAAACTCTGAGGCAAGACCTCAAAGTTGGAATTTCTGGGTACTATACAATAGGAAGTTTTACTTTACACAATTGCGTGTTCTCTTTGCTTTGCCTTCAAAAACAAGCAAAAGCAAGAGCAATTAATCTAATCTGGCAAGAGGCACGCGAGCGCTATGGACCACGGGCAACAGTACGGACACAAGGCCGAACTTTGCCAGTCGGGAAATGCTGTGCGAAAGTGGGCATTGCTTGTCTCGTTGCTGTTGAAAAAAATGGTGTCGAAGGTGCCTTGGGAGTTCCTCCTTCTTTGCTAGCAATTTGGTCTTGGAATTTAGCGCCACGTTTCGGGGATGGGTTGGCCAGGAAGCCCCCACAAGCACGAGCAACAAGGATTAGTTAATGATTATGTGTGTGTTCACAGTCCAGGTGAGGTCAAAGGTTGCGGCGACGGCAAATTTGTTTTTAAGTTGTCTGGTTTTCGAATGATTGAAAAATGGCGACACCTTCGAGCATGCGTGCGGATTCGGAGAATTTGGTAACCTCGGCCTGTGTACTTTATTAGCATAAGCAATGTTTGATTCAATCGACTGCTCACTTGGGGCCGCCTGATGGATAAATCCCACCAGTTTTGACTACATTCACGGGCGGACGGGAGATGATCGGTTTCAGATTTTGTACAGTTCTATATAAATTTTATCTGAAATATGGAACTTTAGATTTTACCTAAAATATGAAACCTATTCATTAGAACATTGTTTTTTAGTTTTTGGAAGCTGAAACTTATAATCTATCTTGTCATAGGTTTTAGAGTCGGTTCTAGAGTCTACCCATATTCTACTTATATTCTTAATTAAACAATGGCAATGAATCATTATCTCTAGTGACAATTATTTACTGTTACAAAATTTACCGATCACAACTTATATTTAGACACGTGAACAAATATGAAACATCAACAGAGTAAAAGTTTCATTCATAAACATCGCTAGAAATGGAATTTAGACTTGTGGTTTCATATTCACATTCATCATCCGACGCTATAGAATATCGTAAGATCACGCAAACGTATGTATCAAGAAAGACACAAAACTTATGACAAGTTATAGATTTTAGGTTCCACATATTTGAAACCTGAAACCTACTAAGTGGAACAGGTTCCCCAATTTTAGTAACATGAGAACTATCCTGCATTTCTTGGAAGCTAGAAGCCCAAAAGATAAATCCCAACAGTTTCGACAATGTGTGTGTGCAGAGGTGCTCGAGAAATCGACGTTTAATGTATACTGGGCTTTTGACAGGGAGAGCATGCACCGGACGCATCTGATAATTACTCGTGCTGTAGTTCGTCTCCAGGCAATTGAATTTGAGTCGGAGGTTGCAAAGCCTCCATACCTTTTGCTGCTCTGGTCATGCTACGGTACATCGCTTCCTGGAGAGTAGAGAGACAACAGGATCGTGCTCATGCTTATAGCTCGGCCAAAATGCAGGAACATATTAGGAGAGAACCTGTTAAAGCAAAGGCCAATTCATTCGAACAGCTTGCATCTTAGCACACCCGGACATTTAAGAGCGAAGTCAACAACAAACAATAATAGTGTACTATTGTTTGCAGATGCAACGATCCTAATAGTAACGAAGCACAAAGGTTGACGCATATCTAGAGCAAGGATATAGATCCATTCCGCCATGCTTCAGCTAGATGTAAGAAAGGACGAAACCAAAAACCATTCCGAAGGGTACTTGCTAGACCATCAGTATGCTAGAGAACTTCATTCTAGGCCTGCATTTAAGTAGGAATTATCATGCTAACCTGGAGAAAATCTCGATAGCAAGTAGAAAGAGGTATGAGCTTTAGGATGATCCTACTTGTATTTCTCATGCGGCTGAGAGGGACTCTTCGGTTGACTCTATAGCCTTTTGGACGCTAGCTCTCGCCTTCGCAAGAAATGCAGGATCTGGTTCATACTTATCTGCAGCCTCCTTCATTGCCACATATATAGGATCCAATCACAGCATTGACTGAAATATAACAGCAAGGAATCCACTCAACAATGTCAGAGAATGAGATAAATTGCTTAAACCTGCTCCAGAAAAGGGAAAGGGAACGTTGACAACCGAAAGAACAAGACACATCAGATAGGAAATGTGTGCCCATGATGGGCGGCAAGTGTCGGGTCACAAAAGTTAGAACTATTGAAATTTGCGGAGCTTACTGAGAGAGAAACGGAGAGAACGAGCAAAAATTGCAGAAAACCATTCCAGAAAGATGCATCTGGAAGTGGCCGGGTTCGAGCACAACAATACATCCATTAAATTTTCCTGATGAAGACGAATTTTGTCGTCTACTTAAGTTCAAACGAATTAATTGTCCACCCAAACCACGTTTCCTGAGATCCTTCTAGGTGGCGATTCTAAAGCACCATCAAGACATAGCTCGACCTTGACATGCTTCTAACCCATAAACACATGTTACTTCTTCATTCTCACAGTAAGTCAATCATCCTAATCACAAATCATGATGTGCTGAAACAAGCACAAATTGCCAATTGAAAATCCACACGCAAACAGCTTATCATGACAGCTTCCCCCCTCAACCTAACATTGAAAAGCAAACGAGAAATCGCTGTATTTGGTTTCCAACTATTAAGACAAGAAAAGAATTACAATTGTCTGGCCCTTTTATGAGCAAAGCAAAGGTTTGCATCTAAGATGTGAGATTACAAGCTAAAAGCTCCCATGTCACATTCCTCCTCCTTTGGAGCAGCCTTCTGAAGACCCCAAATATAAATCATGATACATTGTGCCATGGAAACATCAATACCAACAGTCTTTTCTATCTTCTGATTGCAAGTTATGTACCCAAGTCACCAAATGAAGCGAGCTCTGCAAGGTAAAATCGCATGCTCGGTAACCACAAGATACTTATCGACATGCCCGTCACAGATGATTCATATATATTCCTGAAACCAAGGAGATTCCTAGGTAGGAGTGGCAATACTTGATGCAATAGAAATATGAAACCAAACGAGAAACATTTTACATATTTGGATTTTACATGGCGAACACAAAGTAGAACTCAGAAAACCGGACAGATTCTAACGCCTTCGTTAGAAGGATGAGACATTTTCCTTCTGTGACAAAATTCTGTCTCGACTAACATCACACCACATTCTAATCCTTCATCAAGGAGAGAACTCAGAAACCTCACCACTAGTCCAAACCCAAATCAAACACCACTTAAGTTCCCTCAGTGATTTCTAAGAGTGGATCTCAAGACCTAATTGTTCTTCAAACCAATCAAAAGCCCAAACTTTCATATACCGGGTCACCAAGTACAACGCCTCCGAAAACAAAACCTAAACTTTAACCAAAACCCAAACTTTTACAAATCATTCATCTTCTACATAATAAAGGGAGCCTTAGGAACGTTATGATCAAACCAAATTAGTCTATGGCATAGCAACTTGGACGTCCTATATCTTGATTGATTCCCAAGCATCAGCAAATGGAGTTATAGCGTGGCAAGATTGAATCACTCAACCTTGCTCGGGTTTCAACAATCTTGCAGGAGGCCATTGCCAATTATCACCATAAATAATTTCTGAAAACTTTAAACATTCATGACAAGGCAGGCAGCATTTATTACACAACTTTTGAACAATATACTTCTAGCGGCACTCCAGCATGCCCATCGTCAAACTGTACGGAAGTAGATTTGCAGTTTCCTTTAACAGAAATTACATTTGCCTGGCCCCTTTATGAGTAAAACAAAGGTTTACATCCAAGTGAGATGAAAAATTCATTTATAGGCATCCAAAATCCACAATTGTAATATCCTTTACAATCCACGTTCGAAGATCAGGCACCAATTAGCAATTTATTATCGTGAAAATGAAAAATATTTTTCATGGTCCCACTGATAAAGCTAAAGCTGCCACATTGCATTTGTCCTCCTTTTGAACATCATTCTAAAGACAGACACAAATCAAGATAAAACAGATAAAAGAGTGCGCCACCAAAGCTTCAATACTAGCAGTTCTTTCTGTCTTCCTTTTCCCAGTTATGTGCCCAAGTCACCAAAAGCTCTGCAAGGTAAATTACATGCTTAGTAACCACAAGACGATTTATCCACATGCACCCTCACACATACTTCACATAAGTTCATGGAACCAAGGAGATTCCTAGGTAGGGGTGGCAATATTTGATGCAATAGAAACATGAAACGGAACGGGGAAAATCTTAGACATTTGGATTTTGCATGACAAACACTACTTGGAACTCAAAAAACTTGACACATTCTATTCCCTTAGTACTAGAAGAAACAATCTGTCATTATAATGTACACAACCTTAACAGATTGACACAGTTGCCACCATGACCCCTAGGAAATTGAAGACAGAATCTAATGCAATTACGTCTTTTTCATTGGTGACTACTATGTGCTTTTTTTTTTTTAAATTGAGCAAAGGGAAAATCATTATAGAGCACTAAGGGGGATGGGTGCAAACTGCAAACTCATGTACACGGTGAATGAGAAAAACGAAGAACATCACTTACATTGCAACTTTGGAGGTTCTGCGGCAGCAATCATCGTGCCATTCTCAGATGAATCAGTTGTTTTATCAGCAGGTTTAAGAATTTGAAATGAGCACAGTAAGTTTTCATCCACATTCATCATTGCACCAAAGTTTTCATGTTCACCGCAAAAATCGCGACCAGCAAATATGGTCACCCGTTGTCTATCACCAAAGAATTCATAACCATCTTCAACAACCTGTGACAAGCATAGTAATGTGTCACGGGCCGGTTGCGGAAGGTCAACTCGTGCGGTGACTTAGGTGTCCTTGGATCGATGGAGCGCCCAAACTAAGCCTATTTTTAACCCGGATCATGTAGAGAGAGGAAGTTCTAGAGAGAGACTCTGGGAGAAGGCCTTTGTTTTTTTATGTCGGTTTTCTGTTGGTTGATTGAAATGAGAAGGATGACGCCTCTTTATATAGTAGAGGGCCTCAAATTACATCCGTTGGATCTCTCCTAGATCTGATGGCTCAGATTTAGTCTACCGACTTCCTAACCACCGTCATAAGTACGGAACATTCTAGAAACTAGGGATATTTACAAGATTACCCCTCTTCGAAGTATTCTAGAAACTTATAGAGAAAACCCTCGAAAAACCTTAAGGGACCTAGACACAGCAGGTCTTGGGGTATTTCCCAGCCAGATGATTAACTGATTGGGCCACGAAGACCTTGGCCCGTGTCATTCTCTCCCACCCGTTCGAGCGCCATCCTCGGTGCTCTACGCTTAGGGTCAAACTTTGCAGCAACAGCTTGCTTTTGGCCGCCCGCCTCCTTTCCTCGAGTCGTCGGCTTCCTCTGATTTCTGTTCTTTCGTCCACGAGAGCACTTTTTCTTCGGCTTCGGACCTAGGTCTTGGTCGGTGACTCGACCGCAGCGTGAGTCTTCAGTGACTCTTTCTTTATTTTGGCCGCTCTAAGGTCTTCCATCTCTGGAAACAGCACCTGGGTTGGCATATGGTTTTGAGTTTTTGTGGGCAGCTCCCACTCTTTCTTTGGCTTTTCCACTGGTCGGAACCTATGCTTTGGCTTGGTTGGCATCTGATTTCTTCGCTTGGCATCCACGAGTTGGATTGAGGAGATGCGCTTTGTCTCCTTCACCTCGGTGCGCAAGCGCACCACGGTTGGGCATTTGCGATCGATTATGATGATTGACTTAGTTCTCAAGTCGATTATAGCTTCAGCCCTGTTAAAGAAGTCCATCCCCAAAATCATGTCATTGTCGTCGAGCGGGATTACCTCGAAATCGAGTCTGTCTGACCAATCGCCGACTTCAATCTTGATGCCTCGAGCAACGCCAGTAGCGGGTATATCATCCGCGTTGGCTGGTTTGTACCAACGATCGGATGGATCGATGCGAAGATTCAGCCACTTCACTGCCTCGCTCGAGAGGAATACGTCTGTCGTCCCCGTGTCTACCAAGGCCTGGAGAGTCTTCCCGTACACCTTGACGTCCACAAAGTGTAGAGTTTACGCGCTTGGGGATGGTTTTGGCGGTGAGCTAGGCCGCACGGTGTTGATCTTTTGCATTACACCGAGCCGCACTTTCCTCGGTTCCTCTTTCTTCTGCTCTTCCTCCTTACCTTCCTTGGTAACGACGGAGTATAGCGTTTTACCTTGGTTCTTTTTAGGACAAAGCTGTGTCCAGTAGCCGCCTTTGCAGATTCCGCACGGCTATGAGGGAGGACGCTTAAACCTGTCCTCCTGGTTGATGTAATTTTGGGGTCGGCTACCCCAGTGTTGGTAGGAAGGCTTGGATGAACTTTCGCCCAGCTTCTTTCTCTTTCACCATGGTCTTTTCTACCACGGTAGGAATCGACTTCATCATCCTTGCGCTCTGCACCTCGATCAGGCTTCCACCCGCTGCCCTTGTGCTTGGACAGATCGGCCTTGTGGAAATCGATTAGTGACTCGGCCACGGAGATGGCTTTTGTGATGCTTTTCACATCCCGTCACCTTAGCTCGAGTTGCGCCCACGGCTTGAGTCCGTCCATGAACTCTCCGAGAGCCTCATCTTCACTAAAATTCAGGATTTGGAGTTTGAGCTTGGAAAATGCCTTCACGTACTCCTGGATTGTTCCTTTCTGCTCCAGGTGATGCAGCTTGCTGTGAGCTTCTTGGGGAGCATGCTCAGGGTAGAAGTGATTCCTGAGCTCTTGGACAAACTCGTCCTAGGTTTCTATGTAGTCGGACGAGCCTTTCCTCGCCTTATCAAGCATGAATCACCACTATAACATGCCGTTATCAGCGAGATACAATGAAGCAACTCGTACCTTAGCCGTGTTGTCGCTAATACCCATAGCCAAGAAGTACTGCTTCATGCTCTAGAGGAAGTTGTCCACCTCCATTGCTGATCGCTCGCCTTTGAAATCCTTTGGCCTTGGCACGTCAATCCTCCTCGCGTTTTGTGTAGTGGTTGCATCGCTTGCAATGCTGGTTTTGCACAAGACCAACTCAATCTTGAGCCTCTGAATCTCCACCTTCAGTGCCTCGATCTTGGCTTGGTGGGACATATCGTTTTCCTGTACATCAAGCTTCAAGGCTTCGATTGACGCCTCGAGAGCTTCATCTTTCATTTGGAGAGGACCGATCACTCCGTTCATCACGAGAGAGAAGTCATCGCGAAGCGTTCTATCAACTTTAGCAATCCGATCCTTGACGTCGTTAAGTCCATTGACCAGCTTCATCATCGTGGCTCACATCTTTGAGAATTTTTCGTTGAGTGTGGCTAACGATTCCGCTGACTCTTCACGTCGTCTTGATCTTCCACGTCTTTCCCATGACACTATCTCTTGGGGGTTTTCTCCTTCCCCGATGTTGGTTTGAATTTCTTCTTGGCTGGCCATGCCCTCGACTAGGTTGATGCTCTGCGATCTCACGAACCGTCGTCTCTACGGGGCTGCTCTGATACCACTTGTCACAGGCCGGTTGTGGAAGGCCAACTCGTGCGCCGACTTAAGCGTCCTTGAATCGATGGAACGCCCAAGCTAAGCCTATTTTTAACCCGGATCGCGTAGTGAGAGGAAGTTCTAGAGAGAGAGACTCTGGGAAAGGCCTTTGCTTTTTTATGTTGGTTTTCTGTCGGTTGATTGAAATGAGAAGGCGGACGCCTCTTTATATAGTAGAGGGCCTCGGATTACATCCGTTAGATCTCTCCTAAATCTGATGGCTTAGATTTAGTCTACGGACTTCCTAACCATCGTCATAAGTACGGAACATTCTAGAAACTAGAGATATTTACAAGATTACCCCTCTCTGGAGTATTCTAGAAACTTATAGAGAAAACCCTAGAAAAACCCTAGGGGACCCAGACACGGCAGGTCTTAGGGTATTTCCCGGCCAGATGATCGACCGGTTGGGCCACGAAGACTTTGACCCGTGTCAAATGAATGCAGCCATTTCTATGGCTAAAGGCACCAAAAGAAGAAAGCATTAACGTCATTAACTTGGTGGCTATGAGAAACAAGGTTCAGATAATGCTCTTTCAAGAATTTAGACACTCTATCTGGGCTAAAGGTATATGAGGCGCCTCGATCTTTCATTCCACTGCCTTTGAAATCCTTCTTAGGATCTGTCCAAAGCAAATCGTGGAGCAGACCGCGATTTGGAATAGCGTCACAAGTGTCTAATTTGATCCAAATTTGTTAACTTGGGGGGAAAGGCTACCATGCATGCAGAATATCTTGCAATTTATGAGAGCGGCTACTGGAAGACAGTTGAAACAATCAATAAACTTCTTTCAAACTCTAACCGTCATGTGGTGTTTACATTCATCATAAAATCCATATATCGAATTCATGGACGCACACTTGTGCTTTCCTCGAAGAAGGAAGAAATTCTCAGGGAACTTAATTTTGTAGGCAAGCAGAAGGCAGATTGTCTCTAGATTTTACCTGCCCCATTCCACATAATTCCCAAGAAATACATAATTGGCATGAGGAGGGAAATCTCCTTGTTCAAAAAACCTCAAAAGATCCGAATAATGCCCGTGAATGTCACCTGGAACAAGAGAGTATGAGGTATATGATTCGATCGACCAAAAACACACGTGTGAGATATGGATAGCTGTTGGGGAAAATCCGGCAGCACTTTGCCTCTAATTAGACCAATCCAGGATAAAAAAATATTCTCCTAATTTTACCGATTTAATCCAGCAACAACTAACAATTATATCCAGTCAAATATCCTCATGCAAAATAATAAAAATAACACATCAAGATTTACGTGGAAAACCCGAATCGGGAAAAACCACGGACGACCCAATATTCTCCACTAATCACCAATAATAGCAGGTATACAACATGGTCTATCTCCAGTTACACACTAGAGGCTCTACATAAACATTACAACAATATTTCTTCACCACAAAGGTTGAATAATACACAAGAGGTGAGAAAACCCTAACCGCGATTGGAGAATTCGAAAGAGAATCTCAGCAAACGAGAACCATCAACACAGATCTCGGCCTCACGAACAATATATCTAAATTTGAGCTAATTCCGACAATGTTTGGCCCTCAAATTTGGACTACAAAGAATTCTCTCTTCCTTTTTCTTCTCTCTCGCAAACTCTCCCGTAAGCTCTCTGCAAGAACTTCTCTTCTCTCTCACAGCCTTCTTCTTTTCTTTATTCTTCTAAAGACTCACGCACACATAAACACACACATTATTTTTTTATTATTATTTTTCCTTATTTAACTATTGTCTCCCACATTCATTTTTAAACAAATAAAACAAAAGCTACTAGGTCTCCCCACATGAAGGAGGCCCAGTCAACAAATTTCCCCCTCTACCTCATGTGGGGAGTTCCATCATGCCCGCTTTGCTTCGATAAGAGTCAAGTTTCATCACTGGTAAGACTTTGGTCATCATATCGGATCCGTTGTCATCGATATGGACTTTCTCAAGTAGAAAGAGCTTTTCTTGTAACTTTTCTCGGACCCAATGGTACTTTACATCAATATGCTTTGATCTTGAATGCAACACTGGATTCTTACTAAGATAAATAGTACTCATGCTATCACAATATAAAACAAACTTCTGTTGCTTCAAGCCCAACTCTCTTAGGAATTTCTGCATTCACAAGCGTTCCTTGCCTCATTCGGTGATATCAATATACTCCGCTTCAGTTGTAGACAGAGTAATACATTTTTGCAATTTTGATTGCCATGAAACTGCTCCCCCTGCAAAGATCATCATATAACTTGATGTAAACTTTCGGGAATCACTGTCACCAGCATAATCAGAGTTTAAATAACCATTCAACTCAAGCTTTCCATTTCCATAACACAAGCATAATCCGGAAGTACCTCTGAGATACCTCAAAATCTATTTCACACCGTTCTAATGTTCTTTACCTAGATTTGAGAGAAATCTACTCACAACACTAACTGCATAAGCAATATTCGGTCTTGTACAAACCATGGCATATATCAAACTACCCACGGTAGATGCATAAGGAATTTTTATCATCTCTTCCTTCTCTTTCTTACTCGTAGGACACTCATTACTACTCAACTTGAAGTGACCAGTAAGTGGAGTACTTACCGGTTTACATGTGCTCATGTTGAATCTTTCAAGCACCTTTTCAATATACTGCTCCTAAGATAGCCAAAGTTTTTTATTCTTCCTATCACGAGTAATTTACATACCAAGGATTTGTTTAGCTGATCCAAGATTCTTCATCGCAAAAGCTTTACTCAACTCATTTTTCAAGCTCTTGATTTTATTAGTATCATGCCCAACTATCAACATATCATCCACATAGAGTAGGAGGACAATAAAATCATCCTCTGAGAATCTTTTCACAAAGACACAAGAGTCAGAGTTGGTTTTACCATATCCATGATCTTCCATGAATGAATCAAACTTCATGTACGACTGTCTTGGCGCTTGCTTGAGATCGCATAAACTCTTTTTCAACCTGCATACAAAATGTTTATTGCCTTCAACTTTAAAACCCTCCAGTTTCTCCATGTATATCTTTTCTTCTAAGTCTCCATGAAGAAAAGCTATTTTTACATCAAGCTATTCAATTTCTAAATTCAAACTCGCGGCCAACCCAAGAACAACTCGAATAGAAGGCATTTTTACAATTGGTGAAAAGATCTCTTCAAAGTCAATTCCCTTCTTCTGACGAAAGCCCTTCACAACAAGCCTAGCCTTGTATCGTGGTTGTGAACTATTTTCTTCCGTCTTCAACTTGTACACCTATTTGTTTGTGAGTGTTCTCTTGCCCTTAGGCAACTTCACCAATTCGAATGTGTGATTCTCATGCAAAAATTTGAGCTCATCTTGCATAGTTTTATGCCACTCATTTTTCTTATTACACGATATAGCCACTTCATAAGTTTCTGGCTCTCCTGCATCGGTGAGTAATACATATTCATGCGGTTGATATCTTTGTGACGGTCTACGCTATCTTTCTGATCTTCTAACTTGAGGTAGAATCGGTTCTTCTTGCTCAACTGGTTCAACTGGTTGCACTTGCTCAACTGATTTACCTGGCTCCATTGAAGAATCAACATTCTGTGAGGATTCATCATCTTCATGATTTCCATGCGCTTCTCCCTCTTGATTTTCACCCAATACGGTTGGAGAATTTAGGTTGAAATTAACCCTATGTTGAGCTACATTCTTTTGCTTCTCTAGTTTGTCGATGTCTTCAATGGTTTGATGCTCAAAGAACACCACATCTCGGCTTCTAATGACTTTCTTTATAGCTGGATCCCATAATCTGTAGCCAAACTCTTCATGTTCATAACCCAAGAAGATACACTGTTTAGATATGTCATCAAGCTTGGATCTCTCATCTCTTGGAATTTGTACAAATGCTCGACAGCCGAACACTTTCAGATAATAATAGGAAACATCTTTCCCACTCCAAACTCTTTATGGAACATCCCCCTTTAGAGGAATCGATGGAGAAAGATTTATCAAGTCCACGGCCATTCTCATCGCTTCACCCCAGAATGACTTAGGTAACTTCGCATGAGATAACATACACCGAATCCGATCATTAATTGTCCGGTTCATTCTTTCTGCCAATCCATTCTATTGTGGTGTTTTCGAAACAGTTTTTCAAGCTTGATGCCATAATCCCTGCAATAATACTCAAATAGGCCTCTATATTCTCCACCGTTGTCGGCTCGAACACATTTCAACTTTTTCCCAGTTTCTCTTTCCACGTTGATATGAAATTGTTTGAAAGCCGCAAGCACCTGGTCTTTAGATTTCAAAGCAAAAGCTCACACTTTTCTAGAGCAATCGTCGATAAATGTCACAAAATATAATGCACCACTAAGTGTTCTAGCATCCATGCAACAAACATCAATGTGAACTAGATCAAGCACATTAGATTTTGTGTGTCGAGAGGAAGTCTGAAACGAGAATCGATATTGCTTACCCATTATGAAATGAATACATTTTGTTAGATTTTTCTCCTTCAATGGTAGAAAATTCTTTCTAGTAAGAGTCTCAAGTCCTTTCTCGCTAAGATGACCAAGCATCATATGCCATAAATCAACTGAGGAGTCCTCCACTGCATTTACCTCTTCTCTGATCAATTTTGCTTCCATGGTGTAGAGAGTGCATATCTTCTTGCCTTTTGCTACTACCATAGAGTCTTTAGTCAATTTCCATTTACCATCATAGAAAAAACTGTCGTATCCATCATCATCTAAGGCACCTGTAGAGATTAACTGTAGTCGAATATCCGGAACATGTCTCACATTTTTTAGAAGCAAATTACATCCCACATCAGTCTCCAAGTGAACATCTCTCATCCCAATAACCTTAGAAACACCATTTTTTCCCATCCTAACACAACCAAAATCACCACTGCGATAAGATGTAAAATAATCACGCCGTGAGGAGACATGAAAGGAAGCTGCAGAATCAACAACCCACCTAGAGTCTTGACATGTAAGGTTTACATAACCATCATTACAAATGAAGACAATATCACCATCGGATACAGCTATTGTTGTAGCCTGACTTTTTTCTTTCTTTTTATCTCCATTTCTATCATGGGATTTATCTCTCTTTGGTTTGTTGACACCTGATTTTTAATCATTTTTTATATTGGTAAAGTAATAAAAAAATCCATAAAAATTCATAAAATTGAAAAATCAACTTTGGGGACCTTAGCCAAGCCTAGAGAACTAATTTTGACCAAAAAATGATTTTTCATATTTTCAGTATTTTTTAGTATTTTTATTTTCGAAAATTCACGAAAAATAAAGAAAAAATGAGAAAATTGTAAAATCAACTTTGGAAGCCTTGGCCAAGCCTAGGCAACCATTTTTGAACAAAAAATAATTTTTCATATTTTATATATATTTTTTAATTTTTTTTTAAAAAATACAAAAATACTTGAAAATTTTGGAAAAATAACATTTGAGGCCAAAAAAAATACACAAAGATAGTTAATATTTTTATTTTTTTTAAATCTATTTTCATATTGGCCATCGTAAATTCAGAAAAATCCAATTCGAGTCACGTGTTCCTTCACGAGTATAATCTCGAATTGGGCCTAAAAAATTTTAATTTGAGTCAACTTATTTTTAATTTTCACTTTTTATGAGTTGTGACATTGTCTTCTAATATTTTAAATTTTCATCTTGGCTCAATTATACCCAGAATGACTCAATTTTGCAAAAGGGCTTTAATTAAATTCTGCATTATTTTCAGCGGCAAGAAATGAGCTTAAATTTGACATGTGGTAAATTTTGGTGTGTCAAAAATTGTGAGGAGATTTGGACTTAAAGAAATATATTTTTTCATGGACTGAATTGTAAATACTTAAAATTCAAGGACTAGAGTGCAAATACCTAACTCTTGAAGGATTATTTTACAAATAACAAAAAGAAGAGTTAGTGGATAAATTAGAATAGAGAAGGGAAGATGGAGAAGAGGAGATGAAGAAGAGAAGTTGGAGAAGAATAGATGGAGAAAATAAGATAAGAATAGAGAAGGGAAGATGGAGATGAAGAAGAGTTAGTAGAGAAATTAGAATGGAAGATAAGAATAGAGAAGGGAAGATGGAGATGAAGAAGAGTTAGTGGAGAAATTAGAATGGGAGATAAATATGGAGAAGGGAAGATGAAGATGAAGAAAAGTTAGTGGAGAGATTAGAATGTGAGATAGAGATGGAGAATGGAAGATGAAAATGAAGAAGAGTTAGTGGAGAAATTAGAATGTGAGATAGAGTTAGTGTAAAAATTAGAATGGGAGATAGATGAGTAGATTATAAAAGGAGGAAGAAGTGAGCTTGAGAGGGGGAATTTTTTGGAGAGAAAATTTGAAGTGTTTGGGAGAATTTTTTGGAGAGAAAATTTTGGATGTTTGAGGGAGTTTTTGGAGATTGAAGAAAAATTTGAGAGAAAGAAAATACCAAAAGAGAGAGAATTTTGAAGATGATGGGAGTTTAAAGCTAGGGATTAGCATCACAAATTCCTTCATCGATCAATATAAATCAAGAGTTCATCCTCGTCTACGAGCAAGCAAATTCGAGCTAAGTGTTTTTATTTATTCATTTATTTATGGTTTTACTCGCAAATTAGCACAAATTGTATACACTTTCTCCATCTCCCATTTTTTCTCATATTTTATGTCAGGAGAAGGATATCTCTACGTCAACAGCAAAAATCTCGTAGAGATGCAAAAATCGGCCCAGACAAGCTCTTAAGCTGTCCACCGATTTCTCAACTGATCTGTGATTAAAAGTCCCTCTTAATTCAAAAGAAACTCTTTATATTGGGAACATAAAGAGCGAAAATCAATTATAAAAATCCCTCCCAAAAAAATGGGAGATAAGTACTCTTTCCACTCTTCTGGTTTTAGGTGCAGATTAGCACATATTTGTATACTGACACTTCACTCTATTTTATGTCAGGAAGCCGCAACTCTATATCAATGGTCAACCCTATGGAAGCACAAAATCGGCTTGGAGGAGTCCTCAAGCGCGTACAAATTTCAAATTGTTGAATCAATTCGTTGTATTTTATTTTAAAGAATTCATACCCACAATGGAGAGGACAAAGTCCATCCGTAACTTAAATACCTGCACCATAAATCCCAAAGGGAAGAGCCAAGCCAATGCTTAGCCTCTCATTGGAGGTTTTTACTTACAGTAGTTAAATACCTGCAACTTAAATACCTGTACCTTAAATCCCAAAGGGAAGAGCCAAGCCAATGCTTAGCCTCCCATTGGAGGTTTTTTACTTATAGTAGTTTAAATACTTGCAACTTAAATACCTGTACCTTAAATCCCAAAGGGAAGAGCCAAGCCAATGCTAGGCCTCCCATTGGAGGTGTTTATTCACTGTCATGTACTTCTTATAATTTAATTTTTGAATCATCAAACCCAAAAGATGAGTAGGTCGTAATACTGCACAGAAGTTGTTAACACACTCCCTCTTACGGCTTCAGGGAATCTTTAACACTTAAAAAAATATAACAAATAAAAATATATACCATCCATGCATCCTATTTAAAAAGTGAAAACACAAAAGATGATACCCTATTAAAGCCTTAGGAATAGACCAAGCCTGAGTTGCCGAATTAGGATATCCATGAAATTAAGGTACCGAAAGGGCATTAGTTTTAATTAACTAGTGTAACCAAGTCTCCGAGCTCATAATCTCTGGTTCGCAGGAATAAATTAGTTCTCCCGCTAATTTATTTAGGTTTCTAATCGACCTACCAAGAACGATTAGTGGCGACTCCAAATTTCAAAATCATTTAAACAAAAACCAAAGTTGCGATTCGGTAGGGCTTAGGAGGGTCCGTGTTAGGTTGGTCAAATCTAATTAACCTAATAATCCGTTAACCCCTTTAAAATTTAAAAATTTTTTAGAGGGTCGCGACATGGTTGCCAGCACTCTTTAGCATAATGTCCTATCTTGTCACAGTTGTAACATTTCACACTTCTCCTTGGCCTGAACTTCGATCTTCCTCTTGACTTGCCCCTGTTATTACTTTGAAACTTTCTCGATTGACTTCTTGACCTGTTTTCTATGACAAGTGCTTCCGATCTAGAAGCATAATTCAAGCATTTTCTTCTTGTTTTTTCATTGAACAAGTTTTCTTTAACCATGCTCATAGAAAACACACCACAAGGAGCTGAATTATTTAACGCCACAACCAGTGTATCCCAACTATCAGGAAGAGTACCAAGCAATAAACCTGATTGCAATTCGTCAACTAAGTCAATATCAAGATTTGTCAATTGATTTATAACATCTTGAAATTCACTCAAGTGTTCCGACATACTACTTCCCTCCTTGTATCTCAAGTTTACAAGTCGTTTGACTAGGAGAGCTTTATTTTGCAGGGTTCTCCTCTCATAGAGATCTTGTAGTTTCTTACACAAGGCATCCGCTTTGGTTTCATGAGTAACATGATGAAATACACTATTTTCAATCCATTGTCGAATAAACCCAACCGTCTTCCGATTTATTCGCTCCCAGTCTTTGTCTTCCTTGTCTCCTTGAGCTTCGTCACCGTCGATGGGATCAAACAAGTCTTTGTAATATAGCATGTTTTCCATCCAGGGCTTCCATATAGAATAATTAGAGGCATTCAACTTAAACATTGTGCTACTTGATTCTTCCATCTGACACTGAAATCTCAACACAAGCTTTGATACCACTCTATTAGGGAAAATCCGACAGCACTTTGCCTCTAATTAGATCAATCCAAGATCAAAAATATCCTCCTAATTTCACCGATTTAATCCAGCAACAACCAACAATTATATCCAGTTAAAATATCCTCATGCGGAATAATAAAAATAACACATCAAGATTTATGTGGAAAACCCGAATCGGGAAAAACCACGGACAACCCAATATTCTCCACTAATCACCAAGAATAGCAGGTATACAATATGGTCTATCTCCAATTACACACTAGAGGCTCTACATAAACATTATAATAATATTTCTTCACCACAAAAGTTGAATAATACATGAGAGGTGAGAAAACCCTAACCGCGATTGGAGAATTCGAAGGATAATCTCAGCAAACGAGAATCATCAACACGAAGATCACGGCCTCACGAACAACATATCTAAATTTGAGCTAATTCCGATAATGTTTGGCCCTCAAATTTGGACTACAAAGAATTCTCTCTTCCTTTTTCTTCTCTCTCTCAAACTCTTCCGTAAGCTCTCTGCAAGAACCTCTCTTCTCTCTCACAGCCTTCTTCTTTTCTTTAGCTCTCTGCAAGAACCTCTCTTCTCTCTCACAGCCTTCTTCTTTTCTTTATTCTTCTAAAGACTCACGCACACATAAACACACACACATTATTATTTTTTATTTTTCCCGTATTAACTATTGTCTCCCACATTCATTTTTAAAGAAATAAAACAAAAGCTGCTGGGTCCCCCCACATGAGGGAGACCCAGCCGACAATAGCAAGATAAGAGTCGTCGTGCAGAATAGGAATGTACTGTGCACAATATAAAAACTCCAACCAACAATCAGTGTTAACCTCAGTGACAAAAGGCTTCAAAATTGTGAATCTTTCCATAGATTTTATACTAAATGGAGCATAATGACACGAGGAGGATGGATATACAGCTAATGCTGCCAAATTAGAGAGGATAGTTGCTGTTATTGAAGTTTTGTATGTTGAGGTGTGATTCATGGTCCTCATCAATAGGAAGGCTGGCCGATCTCAACCTCGGTGAGTAGGAACTGCTCCGCAGCCCTGCTGTTCCTAAAATCCAACAACCTGTTAATCATGTCGTCCAACATTGCCATCACTAATCCACACCAGACCTTGGTTTGCCATTCAACAATCAATCTCTAGTCAGCTTTCTCCTTTTTCCTCTGTTATTATCGTTATCATTGTTATACCATGAAGGCAACGAAAGGCAGTGCCTTTCGAAAGAACTAAAGGGAGATGATGGAGTTAGGGTTGTGCAGTTATTGAACCAACGCGTGATCAGTAATGATTAGGGAAGAAACAAAAACGATGAAGTAGAGAGAGAGAAGGAGAAGAGGAAGAAGTATGGAGAGAGAGAGAGAGAGAGAGAGAGAGAGAGAGAGAGAGAGAGAGAGAGAGAGAGAGAGAGAGAGACTCTGCAACTTCGATGCGGTAGACGCCCCTACTACACTTGCGAAATGACGGAGAAAGTCCAAAGCTCCTTCCTTGAGCCTTTTCACGTGAGGAAGTGAAATAAATAGAGATCACCCGCCACAAGTTTTCTTGCTCTAGAGATTGCCTTCCGAGTTGGTGTGTTATTTCATAACTGCCCCTAACACCCCCCACCCTCTCTTCCCCCAAAACTAACTCTCTCTCTCTCTCTCTCTCTCTCTCTCTCTCGTTTGATTATTTTCTTTCCCTCTCTTATTTCATGTATTGGGGCACTTTAGTGACTATTCAGATCAAAACCTCCTAATCAGTTTGGGGAGACTTCACATCCCATAAAAATTATATACTTGAGATATTAGTCACAATAAGACCAAAAGAAAGGCCAAAAACAGAAAATGACGTACTTCAGTGAGCACCAATCCAGTTAGACCATGGAATCGGACTGGACCGGCCTTACCCAATTGATTCTAGTTAGGTTTGTGGTTCTGGGTGTGGAGCTGGACCTAATTGACGAGGTTGGTTGCAAGGTTGATGACATGGTTTACATTTAGATTACAACTTTCAAAAAATTGGGAATCGTCTCTGCTAAGATAGATTCAAAGTTTCAACTCTTGAACCTACCTACCTTGAAGCCGTTAACCCTTACTCCACAATCCCCTATTGAAACTACTTAGCACTAATCCAATTGAACGCAGAGAATTGAAAATTTAGCGCTTAATAATATTGAGTTCGCTTGATAATCATGACTGAGAATGATGTTTGAACAACCACTAAATAGGATAAATAAATAATGTTTTTTTTAATTCATTAAGTAGAAAAAGTAATTAACGACAACTAGAATGTTGCCATTTATATTATCAAAATATATCAGCAATGGCCACAGTTCCATATTTAACAACAACTTAATGATATTCGGTCATTAATCCATAACATTTGTGGAGTTATCCTAAAGAAAAAAACTCTAACTCTTCTTATTTTTGAATTTTGGTTGTATGGTATTTTAAATGCATGTAGTTTCTTTATGTCTCACATAAATAAATTTCTCAACTGCTTTTAGTGTTGGCAAAGCTGCAACCATTCTTTCATGAGAAAATTTCAAATAAGAACCTAAAATGTTGTCTTTTTCTCAAATAAGGGCGTGAAATTAATGCTTTCAACGGTTTAGTTCGATTTGATTTTCTTGAAAATTGAACCAGACTAAACCATTAACGTGTAAAATTAAATTGAACCGAATCTCTCCTTGAATCGAATATGAATTGAACCAAAAATGTAGTTTGGTTTGGTTCAGTTTAGTCCGATTTTTAGTCTGTCTTTTTCTATTTTCTTTTCTTTTGGTTCAAAGCAGGCGGAGCCATCAGCTACTGGTCAAGGGCCAGTGAGCTTCATCGATTGAGCATAATGTCAAGCACTGCGAGATCCTACAAAACTCGCATGTCTAGCTTGTTGTGGTTGACACGGCGTCACCCCAAAACCCTAAAACAACTGAAGAACCACCGGTATCTCCAAGTACAAAACTCTTGCTCAACTTGAAGAGTTCTTCCTTGAAAGCACACATCCCAATCGAGATTGATGCAAACAATATGGTGGCATGATTAAAGGACAAGATCTACAAGATCAATGGCCATCAATGCCAGATTTGACATCTACGAGGGTGTGGCATCCCTCACCTAGGCGCAAGGGCCGAAAGTTTCTCGCCGGCCATAGCAAAGGCCGCGAGGCTCTCGCCAACCTCAACAAAGTCGCGGCCCCTTGCCCAAGGGACCAACAATCACCACTGGCCCTCAACTAATGATCCGTGGCCTGTCAGTCCTTTTCCCCAAAAAAGAATAAAAAAAAAGAAGGGTTATTTTGAAAATTTTAAATGAGATTTGGTTAATCGAACCAAATTGAAATAACCAAATTGAAAAAAGGAATGGTTATTTTTCAATTACCTAAATTGAAATGCATGAAATTTGCGGTTTGATTAGCAGTTCGATTTTGACATCTCTACCTGAAGTAGCTAAATTGTCTCAAATAAGGCCTTGAAGTAGAATTATTTTTAAACAAAGGCTAGAAGTGGCCATATCAATCTCAAAGAAGGGTCTAGCCTCGTTGTCAAATGGTATTTTTTCCATTTTACTTTTTTATTTTATTTTATTTTATTTTTTTACCTTTTCCTTCTCTTTCTTTTTCCTTTTTACTTTATTTTTCTTTTTCTCCCCCAGCCAGCCATCAACGGCCTCAGGTGAGGGCCACTCTCATTGACACCGGGCAAGGGCGGCCCTCATCTAGGTTGGGTAGATAAGGGTAACCCTTGCCAGATTTAGCGGTGGCCAACTAAGGAAAGAGGCCAAAAGTGGCCATATCAATATCAAAGAAGGGTCTAACCTCGCTGTCAAATGGTATTTTCTCCATTTTACTTTTTTATTTTATTTTATTTTATTTTTTATTTTTTAATATTTTCCTTCTCTTTCTTTTTCCTTTTTTTTCCCTCTTCCCTTAGTTGGCCACCGCTAAATCTGGCAAGGTTTGCCCTTATCTACCCAACCTAGATGATGGCCACCCTTGCCCGATGTCAATGAGGGTGGCCCTCACCTGAGGCCGGCGATGGCTGGCTATGGGGGGGAGAAAAAAAATAAAGTAAAAATAAAATAAACTATAAAAAAAATTAGAAAATTATTTACTTAGAATTTGTTTTACTAAAATACCCCTTCTCTAATGGCCAAAATAGTCACATGCTTGTCGACTAGACAAAAAGTCCTTGTTTGAGATGATTTTTTTTGGTCGAATATTTGAGACGATTTGGTCACCTTTTATTTGAGAAAATAAGAGCACTTTAGTTCATTATTTAGAATTGTTCCTTCTTTCATGGACTACTTTGATGCCCAAATAGGAAAAGAAGTCGATCTATGACAAGCTAAGTAGCACCAACACCGATATGCGACACATGACACGACATAACACGACACGCCGACACATTATTTTCAAAAAATAAAAAATTTCGACATGTTAGAACACATTGTATATTAAATATATATTTTTATATATACATAATAATTGTCATTTTATATTATTTTAATCAAATTAATTTGATACAAAAGGAGAGCTTCTAGAAGTGACTTTTGGTTAAATGGCCAAGGGGAATGAATTGATGTTAAAATGTCAGCACATAACACATGACAGCCAAAGAAGAGTTTATGGAACCATTGAAGAGTGACACGAGTATTACTAAAATATCAGTCTCTGTACGCTATTTTGTACCATACACATGAATTAGCAAATATCACCACAGGATCAGATATATTTATTGAAGTAAGGCTACAAAAAGATGGGTGGATGTACTTTACTTGTGGTCTTTGGCTGTAGATGTAAGAACAGAAATTTGAGGATGAAAGTCCAAGTTATTTGGAGGCTACTATCAAAATGAGGTAGATTTACAAGTCGCACATTGGTTGGTGAGGGAAAGAGACAAGTAGAAAGTCTCTTTAAGAAGCCACAAATGAAACTTGACTCCTTACAAGTTGAAGAAAGGAGTTCCACATTGGATGCCTAATGAGGATAACATGTGGGATGGCTATTTAAAATGCTATGAATGAGATGTGAAGGTCCACTTCTTGGCCATTTGGCTCAATTAATGTGATGGCCCAAGATATTCCTCGATACTTTAATTACTGATTTCTAGTAATTTTGGCAAACAGAGAAGGTGTAGCTAAAACATTGGCAATAAATTTCTTCTTTGCACACACCCTTTTATTTAATATATGGCAATGACTATTTTATACCACAACATATATTCTTCTCAATAAACAGTACATCTAATAAAAATTTAGGCAAGAGGAAGGGGTTGCCATCATCATCAAACATGCTCATACTAAACCTTATAATCAAACAGCTAGGCCCTTGGCCACATACTCACACTTACCAAAACTTCTAAAATCACTCCTTTTGGGTTGTGAAACTTTGGTCGCTTACTCCTAGGAAGACGACTTTCCCTCCCGAAAGCAAGAAGTGTCGTCGAAGTCCTGGAGGGATGCGGCCATATTTTCACCCACCTTTAGATATTAGTCAATAAAATACACAAGTACTCACTTCATACTTCCTATGTTGAGCCATATAATAGACTTTATTCTAGTAAAAGTAATACCAGAAGTGACACCTATTCTTGATAGTCCACACCTATAACCAAGCCGATGCACAAGATTGACTAAGCCTCACTAGTTCCCTAAAAAATGAAGGGATTAGCACACAGTCCAGTAGGTAAAACACTAGCTTTGAGATAGAGCAGGAGTTATAATACATGATATCGCGAACCATGAAGCTATCCTGTGATTCATTACTCAAAATTCATCAAGCATTACATTAGTCATTTTGTCAATCATAAACTTAACAGGTATTTTTCATTTCCAGGCTTTCTTTTCCTAAGCTTTTTCTGCTTAAAATAACCATATACGACATTTGTCATAATGTTAGGCATAAATAGACATTATTTCTTTTCACTTATGTGCTTTCTTTTCTCAAGCCTCAAATTGGGACTTCCAGTACTGGGCAACGTCGTCATTACACGTGTACAGTAGCACTTTCACTTCATATTATTATTAGGTAAACGAAATCTATGCCATCGACTCATGTAGAACTTTTAGCGGATGATGGCACTTATATCCATTGTCGTGAGCAACGATCACTTATATACGTCGTTACCTCAAGCCCTACACCGGTGCTTTTCTTGCTAACGGTGGTGATCATTGTCTTTCAATGATAATCACATACTTGCATACATATGATTCGTTCATTATTTTTTATTAAGATTATCATACCATCTACACGTTCTAAGAACCATCCCATACCATATGAAATAAATACTCTTGCACATGAGAATGACTTATTTTCTCAATTTCCCTTAGCAAGTTTATACATACGTTTCGGCATACATTTCATTTTATTCATAAAGAATAACCATGGATCCACTTCAATAATCATTCAACTAACATCTCTATTTCAAAATCAGTAACTAACATCTCTATCTCAAAATCAATAATTCCCCTACCTTTTTAGACATAGGACTACCAAAAACACCTGAGGGACGAGCGAGGGCGTGATCGAACAAGTGAGAGCACGTGAGAGAGAGAGAGAGAGAGAGAGAGAGAGAGAGAGAGAGAGAGAGAGAGAGAGAGAGAGAGAGAGAGAGAGAGAGAGAGAGAGAGAGAGAGATTAGGCATGAGGAAGGGGAGAGAGTGAGGCGTAAGAGAGTAAGGGGGAGAAGATTGGTGGATGAAAGAATTTAAAGATACTATATCCCTATTTATAGTAGTTTCCCAACTTCACTTGTGAGTTATTTCATTAACGACCTTTCTTTGGTGTTTTAATCTGATTGGTTCACCTAAAAGCCTATCCCTCTTAGGTTTCTAGAGTAGCTGTTTATGGATGTCTGATTGGTCCGCTTGTATAGTTACTAATGAACCTTTTCCTTTCATTTAATTCTTGAAAATGATATTAATCTTGTCCTATCATTCAATGCTTGAAAATAATATTGATCTTATTCTTATCCAATTCACTTATTATTACCATTGACTTACCACTAACTTGTGCATTCTTGTCCAAATTGACCCACATTTTTTGACCAACGACTAAGGACTAAGGAACGTTGGACCGAAGACGGAAGCTCCAGCGACGCGATTGTTCTTTCTAGTTGGACGTGTCCGACCTCAGCTGGGTAGTGGTCAACCCTTGTCCAGCCTCAATAGCGTGGGATCGGCGATTCTCACCCTCGCTTGTCTTGCCCTTGCCTGTTATTTAAGCCATCATGTTACATTTTCTTAATTTTAATGGTTAGTCTCTATTAATTCTAGAACAACATTTAATAATTTTATCTAAGCTAAATTATGGATGTCACAATTCACTTCTTGGCTATTTGGCTAAGTAAAAGTGTAGTTTAAACGAAATTATTTAATCAAAAAGTCTTTTGACTAGTGTGTCTAAACGTGTTCTCGAGCTCTGATTGCTATTATATTTAGCATTGACTGTGTGTTGGATTTCAGACACATGTTGTGCGTCTGACATGTGTCGGTATACGTGTCATACATCGACACGAAGGCTTGTATAACATGTTCGTGCTACATAGATGACAGGTTGCCAAAAAACCTTTGGCTATTTTTTTTTTATGGATTTCCTCCATTATCCTTTCATTGGAGAACTTCTATTATTTCATGTTGAAAAATCATATATATTATTTTCGTGGCGATAAACCCCGTAAGTGTTGTTAAGTGTGAAAATTGTTGTAACTTGTTGGCAGCTTTAATGAGATTAGTAATCTTTTTAATAATTTACAAATTTTTAATTTATACTAAATTATCAATTTTTATTTGCATAACTTATTAATGCTTCAAATTTACTATATCTTATGTGAAATTACTAACAAAAAATAGAGTGAATTACCAACTTTTGCTAAACAAAATTATCAACCATTTTTTTTTATTTACCAATTCTCGTTTGAGTTATTTACTAACATTTATTTTATTTTACTGACTTTTTTTATTTTTTTTTGGTCGAAACTAACTTTGTCACTGCATTACTAGTTTCTATATATCTTGGCTATAAGCCCTTTTAACATGCTAACTCCTTTTATATATTACTATTCCATATTAGTGCAAAGCGTCAAATTTTTTCCTATTAAATTTACACTTAGTATTGGGCTACCAACTCTTATTTGCATTACTTACAAATGTTTGCATGACATTTTGTTATTAGTGTAAACTAAGCCTTGTAGGATGAAAGTATAATTAAAAAACGGTCATGGGATTTTCTCATCCATGGAAATGTGCAAATTATAGGACTTGAATGCATGAAAGAAAGTTATAGGAAAAGCAAAACCTACATAAGTTATTGGGCTCTTGCTATATCCTAAGTTTTTGTTGTCGAAAATAAAAGAAGCTGATAATTATAAAAAATAAATTTTGATAGCAATTTATATAAGAGTTGATGAAGCAAAACTAGTTTTTTTTTTATAACCAAGGTGTCCGCGCGGCCAGCGAGCTTGTGCTCAAACCAGTGGTGAAGCACAACTAGTCCTCGGGAGGACTCGTAGACCCCACAATCACAAAACAAAACTAGTTGGTAACTTAATCATTCAAAGTGGTGAATAAGCGAGGCAATAAAAGTGATAATTTAGCAGAAAAGTTGCTGAATCTGAAAAGGAAAAAAGCATTGACTAGTAACTTAAATAAGAGTTGGTAATTCAAAGTCATTCAGCAAATTTTGGAGAAATGTTGATAAGTCACACAAAAAGAAATCAGTGGTTTTTAAAAAGATTTAATAAATTTAAGTCGTTGCAAAAAATGTTAAATGAAAGTTTGTAAAAAATAAGCCCATCCCTTTTATGTAGGCACCCCCCTCCCTCCTTCCTGAACGTGGACTCCTGGCCCACCA
The DNA here is from genome assembly GCA_016432845.1 of Psidium guajava. Lineage (NCBI taxonomy): Eukaryota > Viridiplantae > Streptophyta > Magnoliopsida > Myrtales > Myrtaceae > Psidium > Psidium guajava. Next base: position 17,172,150 of record CM028227.1, on the reverse strand, counting down.
CATCTTGTTCTCCGGGTTCACACAAGATGAGCCCTCTGAATGGTTCAGGTACTCCCTCGGCAAGCTCTTAGAATAAGGGTTCCTCAATCCTCAACATCTTCCGGTTTACAATGTGGTAATCAACCACATGGGTCAGGTTTTTTAGGTTGGAACTATAGATTGATACCAAGTAAGTCCTACTTAATTTTGCGGAGGTGTCCCATCATACACCACTCCCATTTGGCATCACCTGAAAAACTCATTTTGTGCTTTCCACGAAAATTAAAGACCCCTCTCTCCTAATCAAAATGTTCGGTTATGACTAACCAAACACGAAACCTTCAAGGTTTTCCTTTACCAGATTTATAGGCTAAAATCATGTGCCAATCGAAGTTTGCCATAATTTTATGTACTCTCAAATATTTCTTTTTAATTTTGAAGAAGGTAATGGGCAAGTTTGAAATGCATGGTTTGTTGATACTTCCAAACTGGTTAGACTTAGAAGAGCTTATTATGTTCTTAAGGGCTCGATTTAGTGACTGTTAATTTGAAGCTTGTTAATCCCAATCCAAATACTTTGTGCGTGATACTTTCCTTATTTAGACTCCTTGTCTAATGACTATTATTTTTGGCCAAAATTTTTTATCCTCATCAAAATAGGAAATAGGCCACTTAAAGGACTAGGATGAAGAAACTCGATATTGCCTCTTAAATCTAATTACCCTAAATAAAAATCTACTAAACTCTCTTATGATGGAAAATGTAATAATTATAAAATAGATAAAGTACAGTAGCTTAGGGACATCCCCCAGCATTACAAATGGAGCTAATAATTCAAAAAGATAGAGGTAGGAAATCTCCATAGAGTAGCCAATACAGCATTCGTTTGGGAAGGTCTTACTTTTTGGCAGAGTGAAGTTTGACCTCTTACATTTTTACATATCTTAGCCAAAATAATATGGAAGTTCATTGGCTTGTTATGAAACTGTCTAATATTGCGCTCCATCTAGATGCAATATATGGTTGCTAGGAAGGATGACTTGAAAAATCTAGCTGCCAAGTCCTTTCCCTTTGTTGCTGTAATTACCCACTAGAGTTCCTCATTCCATCCTCCTAAGCGCATATTATCCCATGTGTTAGGACATGGCACCATATGTTGCTTATCCACAACATTGAAAAAACAAATGAGACATGTTTTCCATACCGGCCTTGCAGAAATCACATTGGGTATCAATTATAGGTAGCCATTGTGCAACGATCTCAACTATCGAAAATCTATTTTTGCACATGTAACGCCCCAGACGCTACCTCAAGACAACGTCCCAAGCACATCATTGACCCAATCATTTCATCTTTTAGTTAAACGCATATGGAACATTCTACTTACCTAGACAACAATATAAATAGCAGGAATAGAAAGTAGGAAAAATCAACAACCAATAACGGTAAATGATCATTTTATTTATCTATCATTAACCTTCGAAAGTACGCATCTACAAGCCCTATCTTAGGGCCACTTCCATTGATAATCAAAAAAGATACCGGGTCAGGATCGGGGTTAATACTACTCCAAAAAAGGTCCACATCCACGTTCTCTACTCAGCACTAGCATTCGATCGAGGTTTCAGGGTTTGATCGATGGGCACCCGCAATAGCTGAGTTCTATATATACAATCTTGAAAATATTTAACAACAATAAATGAGATATAAATCTCAGTGAGTTAATAACCTAAGCCTTAATGAGGAAGTCAACTTAGCTTGGATGCTTATGATACATCCAATCAAATAGGGTGCCGATTTGCTCAGGATGGCCTAAACATACAAGATCGAATCGATGACAAATCAATAGCGTGCGACTCTCACCATGCTCTAGCTACCACAAGATTAGGCACATAATCCAATAGTCAACTATCATTCACATGCATACTTACCCCGCCTTGGACCACACAGTACGATACGCATAAGCTTGCTATCACACAAGTATCTTGACACACATTTGGCACATTATAAACCACCAAATGCAATAATGAAATAAGTAAATAACACAATTAGAATGCTTCTCAACCTCCTAATGCATAATATCCTCAAACATGTTCTAATTATCAATGGCCACTTAGGCATTCCCATTCTCACACGGGGTCTTCTGGCTCAACCGGGCATTTATTCTTTCGATAAATTATAGCTGATTGAGAGCATGCTCGTTCTCACACGAGGATCTTTCAGCTTAACCGAGCATTTACTCATTCAATCAATTACGGCTAAATGAGGGCACGCTCGTTCTCTTACGGGGTTTTTCCGATTTATCCTAGTAGTTATCCATTCAATCAATTATGACCGATTGAGAGTGTGCCCGTTCTCACACGAGAGTCTTTTGGCTAATCAGGTTGTTATCCATTCAAACAACTATGGTCGATCGAGGGTGCACCCGTCCTCACATGGGAGTTTTTCGACTTATCAGGACAGTTATCTATTCAATTAATTACGGTCGATTGAAAGCACGCCCATCAATTATGGCTAATCGAGGGCACGCCCATCCTTACATAGGGGTTTTTCGGCTTATAAGGAAATTTCTCACATTAAGGCCACTCTCATGCCATAATGCAGTAAATAATTCACATATGCACAATTAAATCATCCAAGCTATACTGACCAATTTATACAATAATTCTCACTCAATGTAGACATTGCAATTCAAGCATGAATTATCACAATCTAGTATTAGAAAATATTAATAAAATAATATTGTCAAAATAAATCGATAGCCTATTATCTAAATATAGATAGCTTATCACTCTTTCTTAACAGCATATCATCAAAACCTTGATAGCTTATCATCAAAAGCTTGATAGCTTATCGTCCAAGCATCGATAACTTATAGTCCAAGCCTCGATAGCTTAACACTTAAATGACGATAGCTTATCACCTAATTCTCGATAGCGTATTGGTAAATTGATAACCTATCAAGTCCACTTATCCCTCTCAAGTTTAATATACTAATTAAGAGATTATGGTGAAAAATCACCGGTAACAATTCTAATAACACATGCATGATGGCGGTGGTGATGATGAGTGGCATAGCAATGACAGAGCTTAAATCGCACTGGACGATTCGCAGGTCTCCACCAACTAGCCACTATGCAGCTCAAATCCACAAAAATCCAATGGTTTCTTCAATGATTAGCCCTTAGATCCATATTCCTCATGATCTTACGGTCACATTGGAGAAAGCGAAGCTCAATTCACCCTCCAGACGAGCTCAAATGGACGATTTCTTGTTAGGCATGCGCATAAATCCGAGAGAATGGGACTCTCGGGTTTGAGGCTCAGCGGTTCGGGCGGTGGTTCGATGGATGACATGATGATGATGCATGGCACATGGTTGTGATGTATGACGGCAAACGGCACGATGGTGGCACTTGAGGGGTGGCCAAAAATAGCATGAGGGCGGCCAAGGAAAGGGAAAAAAAAGAGAGGAAGGAGAGAAAGCTTGGGGGAGGGGTTGTCATACAAAAGAAAAGAGAGAAGAGAGAGAAGGTGGGGCCCAAGTTATTAATGCTCATAATGACTTTTATCTTTCGTGAAATATCTAGGGGTAATTTGGTAATTTCATCATAAAGGGTAGGTTAGTCATTTGGAATAGAGGTTGAGGGCATTTTGGTCATTTAACATCAAGAGCAAAAAGGTAATTTCGCACGAGGGGCAAAATAATAATTTTCGACAAAAGGGAAAAACTGTAAATTTACATTTAGGGGCAAAATGGTAAATTCACTTCTAAGGTTCGGTCAGGACTAGGTTTGGACGTGAATGGTCTTGATGCTTCGATTCGATGGCTCGATTATCTCAGTTCCCTTTCCCTTGTCAAATATCTTGGGATTTCCAATCCCCTTTTAATGCAATAATTCAACGTCCAACAATTATTCCTTAAAGCTCAAAAATTCAATATTATTTATCTTACAAATGATCGAATTTTTGGGATGTCACAGGACACTAACCAACCAATAAAACTATGTTTGCTAATCCCGCCAGTCCAAATTATGTTATACCACTCCACACGGGGTTTTACTTGTCGGAGCTCGTTATATGTATCTTAGCATTAGTATATTGAGCTTAGGATAACTGATGATGGAATGGGTCACAATTTAAGGTGACATTGCCAACTCCAAGCCATACTACCTTTAATGTCAAGTTACATAACTGGGATGCCTTAGCATTTGGTGTCGTGAACCCATATACTCCAAAGGGAAGAGGACGAATGATTGACGAGGATCCATGGCATGTGGCCTAACTATACTTTGTTCCATATGTTCAAATTGGACAATCCTAATCCTCCTTCCTAGGTGTGCAAACTACTTACCATGCAGCCTTGTGCGAACCATGATTCACTGTATTACTAGCCCATAAAATGTACTAAAATTTAGTTCAATTTAAGCATATAAAATTTTTATAAATAAAAATAATACAATTTGCTAAGCACATAAAATCTCTATAAATAGAAATAATACAATTCATTTTTCAATCATTGCACAAGTTTCAAGTAGTTTCATTTACTTGGATTGCTCCAATCAATTTTAGCATATTTCCTTGGCTTCAGCCTTGTACAACTGAAAACCAAAAGATTTAAAGAAACTCAATTCTCTCATGGTCAAGAGCAAATCCCAGCACCATTGCCGAGATCTATGGAGATTAAAGCCTTCGATGTTCTTCTTAATGATATGATGGTGGAGATTCTTGTTTTGGTTACCGCTAACTCCATGGACGATTTCTTCAATGCAAGAATAAGTTACCAATTTAATCTCCCCTTCAAAAAAGTATTTTCTAACAAGTGATTGATAGATTAACTGTAGAGAATTTCAAAAAAACCTAGGGCTAATTAAGTTTTTTTTTTACAATCTAGCACTAATTAATTTTCTTCAGCTCCATGGGAGCTTGCTTTCTCGTTAGATAAATGATTAATATTTTATTTTAATGTATAGTCAACCATTTGTCCTATTGAAAATTTGATAATAAAAAAGTATAGATCTTTTTTAAGAGTAGAAACATTTTCTAAAAACAATTTTATTCAACAGTAGAAAACCAGATGAATATTAGTAGGTAAATCATGAAATCTTATACTTGTCAATATTCTGTACTCACAGTTGCAAGATCTTTAATAAATTAGCTAAAGAGGACCACATATAACAACAAATATCACCTAACAAAATTTCAAGGATATTGTGGTAGCATCTCGAGGAGGGAAATGCCTTCATTCAAAGGTGCATTAAACGCAATAATTTGGAGGCTTTGTCTACGCAAGGACCGGTACATATTTAATTATATGATTTATCTATCTAATTATTCCTTATAATTTTGTTCTAAGATAGAAATTGACCATCAACAATTTGTGTATGTTGTAGTATGAGTATGTAGGTTTCGTGAAGGTGGAGCTAATATTGAACCACTGAAAAGGGCTGCGCAAGTTAGGCACCTTGGATCTTCCTATGTTGTTGGACTCTTCCTCAGCAAGTGTGATTCTACATTAACTCATCACTCTTGCCGAGGAGGAGTCCAAATGACATAAGAAGCTTCGAGGTGCCCGATTTATGCAGCCCTCTTCAGTAGCTCCATTCCTAGTTTTACATTCACGAGACTTAATACTCATACTACAACATACCCAAGTGGTTGATGGACAATTTCTAGCTTTGAATGAAATTATGGGTAATAAATTTAATAGATAAATCATGTAATTAAACAGGTAACAGTCATTGCATGTACAAAGACTCCAAATTATCCCATTGATGCATCTTTGAATGAAGGCATTGTCTTCTTTGGGATGACACCACAATATTGTTGAATTTTTGTCGTGTGATATTTATTGATATATGTAGTTTCCTTTAGCTAATTTATTAAAGATCTTACTACTATGGGGACAAAATACTTGACAAGGATAAGATTTCATGATTTATCAACTAATATTATTAGGCTTCCTATTGTTGAAAAAAATTTGTCTTTAGAAAATGTTTCTGCTCTTAAAAAGCATCTATGCTTTTGGTTATCAAATTTTCAATTGTAGAAAAGGTTGATTATACATAAAAATACAATATTAATCATTTATCTAACGACAAAGCAAGCTACCAGGGGGTAAGATGATTAATTAGTGCCAAATTATCAAAAGAAACTTATTTAGCCCCAAGTTTGTTTAGATTCTTTACAATAATCAATCTTTTAGTCAATCAATCACCTGTTAGAGAGTAACTTTTTTAAGGGGAAGATTAGATTGGTACCTTATTCTTGCATTTAAGAAATTCTCCATGAAGTTGGTGGTGACCGAAACAAGAATCTCCACCACCATATTACTAGAAAGAATATTGAAAGCTTCTTTCTCCATAGCTCTCGTCAATGGTGATGCAACGTGATTTATCGTGAGAAAATTGGATTTCTTTTAAATCTTTTGGACTTCGAAATTACGAGGCAGAAGCCAAGCAAATATGCTAAAATTGATTGCAGTGATTGAAATAAATGAAACTACTTCAAACTTGAGCAATAATTGAATAGAGAATCATTTTACCTTTGTTTATAAATATTTTATATGCTTAATATACTAATTAACCTATTTCAAGCCAAGCAAGCTATCGTGACCTTCCCAAATAAGAACCACTAAGGGAAGGCTAATAGATTACTAAGCGTGATACTTAGCGCATGGTATCCCAAACCCTACCAACCGCAACTTTATACTCAATTTAAACATGCAATTTGACTTACCCTTTGGAGCCTCCACTAATTAGTTATGGATCCATTAGACACCTATGTACAATATGGGAGTACATTTTACTTTTGCGAAGCAAAGATTTAATGGATTAGCCATTTCGGTACCTTTTCTCTTTATTTCGAAAATGATATTGCTGGAAAACTTAGTTGATGTTATCCTATGCCACTAACATGTGAATGGTCATGTGGATGTGCAATCAATAGTACAACATTCGATAACCAAAACAGTAAATAAATTACAGAAAAGATTAAAGAACTTGGATTGCATGGACAAACAGAAATAAATCCCAATTCGTCATCCATCAAGAGAAGGGTCCTGCAAGCTGAGGCTCACGAAGCAACTATGTAATCATAAATGCGACTTTTATTTATGAAAGCGATGACGAGTGTGATTAATGCATGACCTAAGCAACACGAAATAACTTGGGTTAGTACCTAAGATGCAATGACAATTGCTTCCTTTTGGGTTTTCTTGTTTATCTATGATAATATGCACCAAATCTAATATGCATTGGTGAACTAACATAAAGCCCTAAATGTCATGCATGCTATGCTACAATGAATTAACTAGTAAATTAAGTTTTAAAGTAATAACATGATAAGTTGTGAATGCTGAGACATGAGAGAGAATTAATCATGTATTAATCTTATGATGCAAGTTATACGAAATGATATTTTTTGTATTTTTTATGTTTAGGAAACCAGGAAATCAAATCCTAGGACCCTATATGTGACCTAATGACTTTTTTTAAAAAATATCGACCTAAAGATGCAATGCTAACTCTTTCTATATTTTCCTTTTTATAGTATGCAATATCAATAATGCATGAGATGCAATCACTAATTAATCGTATCTACATGAGATGATTATTAAAAAATAATTCTAAATGACGTGCATTATATGACATGCATAACTTTAATCCTACATGCAGTCCGCATGATTGTAATGACACCTTTTGTTTGGTTTTTGTTTAGTGAAAACTATGAATTATCATAATTCTATATGCATTCTAAAATAACGAGTTGCCATAAATATAAAAGCAAAAAAATAGGAACCATGAGCACGCCCTAAATATGTGACGATTAACAAATCTCATAAAGCATTAAAACATGTCTCTGGCAAGGTTATTGATACAATTAGAAGCCATATATGAACCACATATGAGACAATACTAAGGATGAGTTGAAAGTCTGAGCCCTGACATGTCTTGATTAAAGCAATGGCACAATCAAGACTCAATGAAATAGCTGAAGTTTCAACAACAAAAAAATGGCTGGTTCGGCTAAATCACAGCCATCAATTATGTCCTCCAGACATGTAAGTTAATTCAGTTTAACTGGCTTAAGACTAGCATGTAAGTAGGCATTCCCAGCAAATATCAATTAATCACAACTCTTCACCCCCGATTTACGAAGCGGGTTGATGATAATCGTGAGTACCTGTGCTCATGAATTCACTTTATAGCTCAAAGCCAGACATGAAGCTTATCAAATGAGACATGATTAGCTATCTACCCAAACATCTCAACATGCAGATTCGGAACCAATGGCCAATAAAGACGAGAAATTTCAAACATCCAAGTTGAGGTCTTGTCCGCCACCTACAATGCTCAAGACAATCTGATGTTGAGACTTGGAAATAATCGTACCTGGAATCACAGCACCGAATGATACCGACACACTCCAAGAAGTGAAGTGAGTGTCGGGATTCGGCAAATGAAGATGGGAAACAAGATGCTTGATTTGGTCAGAAGCTCAACATTGTTCTAGGTGTAGCAGTGAGGTCGGAGAGCTTCGGACTGTTTGTGGTCACCAAAGGGTAACCCGGCGAGATTTGAATAAGCACAACGGGAGCATCGGGTAGAGGCGCAGCCAGGGATCTACAAGAGGTTGTTGAAACAAGGATGCAAGCAGCGACAGGATTGATTGGTGACCCCCTAGAGGAACCTGCAAGGAAAGATGCCTCCCCATCCCCCTCCCTCCACAAAAACCCACCTGCTTTGTATGAGATTGCCTCCTTTGTAAAGACCGTGAAGGTCATGGGGAATTTTACGTACTAATTTCGACGAAATCCTTCATCTTTGAATCCTTCCTCCGAATATTTTGCCTTCATCCACTCAAATCTTTGACCGTGTTTGCTGTTCTCTTTCCAAATTCTGTTAACTCCTTGTTTGACCGAGCCCATATAAATCCTTTTGTTTCACCGAATTTGATGCAAAATGGTGTGATGAACTCAATGACCACATACAAATAAAATGCAAATGCTTAATGTAAATGCAATATTGATTTTTTTATTTTTGGGGGTCCTTCATAATTTTTTTATGCAATAAATAACGAAATGCGATCGCCAAAATTTAAGTGCGTTCCACTTGAGCATCAAGCACTGATAACTAGATAAAAGTCAAGTTATTTTAACATTCTTTTAGATTAATAAATGATGCTAAGGCGTTGAGTTAATTTTGTTTTAGGAAATTTTTAGTGTTATTTTATTTTATTTATTTTATTTATTTTATTTCAGGAAATCTGAGATGTAAAGCCGCAAAAAAAAAAAGAGAAAAGAATAAGGGAGGAAGCTAGTGCAGTGGAGAGGTAATAAAGAAAGGAATAAAAAAAAAAGAAGGGCACAAAAGGAAAAAGGGGGATAAAAAAGCTAGGGTTGGAAGTCAAAAAGGGGGTGACGTGCAGAACTAAAGGAGGAGAAAAGGATACCACGAAAAACAGAAGAGGAAGCGGCGCAAAGAAGAGAAGAAAAAAAAGAAGGGGACGCACAGAGAAGGAGAAGAAAAAGAAGAGGAGCAAGCGGCGCGAAAGAAAGGCACGGAAGGCACGAACAGGGCACGAAGCGTAGAGAACAGGGGGAAAGAAGAAGAAAGAAAGAGCGCCGAACGAAGGGAAGGAGAAAGCTAGTAATTGTGCCGATTTTGTCTAAATTTCTTTCTCATTTCTTCATGCTTACAATGTTGAATATGAATTTTGCTGCTTGTTTCTTGGTCCGTATGGGCTAAATTTCCTCATAGGATTGCGATGGAACCCAACTTGTAGTTGATCTGATCATTCTCTCTTGATTTAATGAGTTTTTTAGTTCCTATTTATTTATTCTCATCCTGTGCATATTGCGTTTCGATTAGCTGGCCACTAATTGAATTGTTTTAATAATCTACATGAACTCGGGAGAGGAATTTTAGGGTTAAATCAAGGAGAGAATAGTCTAGTTCAGTCTAGTAAGATGATTCGAGAGAAAGATTCGATTTTGCAAGTTGATTTGTGGGTAGGATAGGAATATACCTATTCACTTAGACAGCCAAATTAGGGTTGGTACTTAATGAATTTACTTTAACTCGATTCTCATAGGAATATAGTGGATCGGTTGAAGTAGATATTTTTCTAAGTGATTCGGGAGAACCTTAGGAATAATCAAGAACTCTAGGTTAGTAAATTGGGATTTAAGCTAATTAGGGACAGAGAGATTAGATCAATTTAGCGAATTGTTGGGGGAAATTGCAATCCTAGGTAATCACTACTGTCTTATTCTAGTTTCTATTGTTCAATTATTTTATTTTCGCAATTTTGATAACCTGATTTTCGATTACTTGACTTCAATTGAGTTGTGATAATTTCGATCGATAGGAAAATTTTAGTGTTAGTCCTCGTGGGAACGATCTTTATTCACTACTATATTACTTGTTACGATCCGTATATTTGCGGGGTAAAAATCTTACAACAAGTTTTTGGCGCTGTTGCCGGGGAACTATTTTTTGAAATTTCTTCTACTTTTGATACCAAGCAATTTGTTGACGATCAAGTTTTAATTTGGAATAGTATTATTGTTAATATTTTTTTACAGGTGTATGCGACGTAGTCGTAGCACAGATTTTGTGCCTTTTGATCCTGAGATTGAGAGGACTTTCCATAGACGATTACGGGAAAACGCTGATAGACGAGCAAGCAACATGGATGAGATCGTGAATCGAGTAAATCAAGAAGTGCATGATAATGAACAGGAAGAAGAGAGGCCAATGTTAGACTATGCAATGCCACGAGTTCAAGCGAACCGGTCGAGCATTCAGCCACTGGCAATTCAAGCCCACAATTTCGAGATCAAGCCAGCCATAATTCAGATGATTCAAAATTCTGTGATGTTTGGTGGCACACTCAATGATGATCCACATCAGCACCTACGAAGTTTCTTGAAGATATGCAACACATTTAAGCAGAATGGAGTCACATCTGATGCAATCCTTTTAAGATTATTTCCATTTTCTTTAAGGGATAAAGCTAAATCTTGGTTGATGTCTTTGCCTTCAGGATCGATTACTACTTGGGTTCAGATGGAAGAGGCTTTCCTAGCTCAATATTTCCCACCATCGAAAATATCAAAGATGAGGAATGACATCATGACTTTCAGCCAACATGAGTTCGAGTCCCTTGCCGAAGCTTGGGAAAGGTTCAAAGATTTACTACTCAGGTGTCCTTATCATGGTCTTCCAGACTGGATGGAGATGTCATCTTTCTATAATGGGCTTTTGGGACCTACTCGAGCCAACCTTGACGCAGTTGCTAATGGGTCTTTCATGAAGAAGTCATATAGGGCTGGTCGTGAACTTCTAGAGCTTATGAGCAAAAATAGTTACCAATGGCCTTCAGACAGACTCAATGGGCGAAGAGTGGCTGGGGTACACGAGATCGATGCAATGACGACAATCCAAACACAGATAGCAGCATTGCACAAGAAATTCGACAACATGAATGTGAATATCGTTCAAGCAGCACCAATGACTTGCGAGAATTGTGGAGATAATCACCTGGTTGGTCAATGTTCGATAAGTATGGAGACGGCAAACTTCATTGGGAGTCAAAGGAATAATCCATACTCCAATACCTATAACCCTGGGTGGAGAAATCATCCAAACTTTGCATGGAACAATCGTGAAGCACCTATTGCCTCTCAAGGAAATCCACCACCTGGATTTGCAGCACAGTCACGAGCTCCTGCCCCAGAAAAGAAGCCGCACTTTGAAGAGTTTATGATGCAATACATGGCTAATCAAGATGCAATGTTGAAGAATCAAGCTGCATCAATTAGATCATTAGAGGTGCAAATGGGTCAGCTGGCTAGTGCTTTAAATAATAGGCCTCAAGGTACTTTACCAAGCGACACTGAGGTCAACCCTAAAAGAGAGCAATGCAATGCGGTCACACTTCGAAATGGGCGTGACTTTGAGGAAGCATTTGAAGAAATGGAGCAACAAAAGCAACAAGCACGAGAGCAGCGTCGAAAGGCAAAGATAGGGGAGGTAAGTGAACCACAAGACTCAGCTGAACCAACAGAAGCAGAACAGTCAACTGTGCCGCACCATAATGCTGCAACAACTCAGACCAAAATTGAGCAGCAGAGTGCAACAACAGTTCCTATGGTTCCTCCTATTCCTTTTCCTCAGCGTTTTAGGAAGAAAAATGATGAAAAACAATTTCGTAAATTTTTAGATGTTTTTAAGAAACTACATATTAATATTCCTTTTGCTGAGGCTTTGGAACAGATGCCGAGATACGTGAAATTCATGAAAGATATCTTATCAAGGAAGCGGCGTCTAGAGGAGTTTGAAACAATTGCTCTAACTGAGGAGTGTAGTGCTATTCTACAAAATAAGCTCCCTCCTAAGTTAAAAGACCCAAGTAAGTTTACTGTACCTTACTCAATTGGGACTCAATTTTCTGGACATGCACTTTGTGATTTGGGAGCAAGTATTAATCTCATGCCTTTATCAGTTTACCAAAAACTAAGTTTGGGGGAGGTAAAACCAACTTCTGTGACCCTGCAATTAGCCGATCGATCTTTCACATATCCTAGAGGCGTCATAGAAGATGTTTTGGTTAAAATAGATAAATTTATCTTCCCAGCTGATTTTGTTGTGCTTGATTATGAGGAGGATCATGAGATTCCTATCATTTTGGGTAGACCATTTCTTGCTACAGGCAGAACTCTAATTGATGTTCAAAAGGGTGAATTAACAATGAGGGTTCAAGATCAAGAGGTAATTTTTAATATTTTTAAACCTATGCAATTACCCGATACTGCTGATGAATGTTCCTTTGTTGATGTGGTTGATAGGGTAACAAACATGGCGACTGGTGGGATTTTTCCAGAAGATGCACTAGAAGCTGCCATCATGGCGATCTTCGAGAGAGATGATGAAGAATTTCTGGAAATGATAAAAAGGGTCAATGCAGGCCAATCGTTCATTCATAAACGATTCGAACCATTGGAGAGACCTGTCTCCAAGATTAAACCATCAATAGTGGAACCACCCCAGTTGGAGCTTAAGCCTTTACCAGAACATTTACGGTATGCTTTTCTGGGTGATTCTTCTACACTTCCAGTTATTATTTCCTCTTCTCTTTCTAACCTACAAGAAGAGAAATTGTTTCGAGTTTTACGTGAATTTAAGAAAGCGATAGGGTGGACGATTGCTGACATCAAGGGAATCAGCCCATCAATCTGCATGCACAAGATCTTGCTGGAGGAGAACAATAAGGCATCTATCGAGCATCAAAGGAGATTAAACCCAAACATGAAAGATGTGGTAAAAAAGGAAATAATTAAATGGCTTGATGCAGGTATCATTTACCCAATTTCTGATAGTGTTTGGGTGAGTCCAATTCAGTGCGTGCCTAAGAAAGGAGGCATGACAGTGATCAAGAACGAGAAGAATGAGCTCATCCCTACTCGTAAGGTCACCGGATGGAGAGTCTGTATGGACTATAGAAAGCTCAACCAAGCCACTCGAAAGGATCATTTTCCTCTTCCCTTCATTGATCAAATGCTTGATAGATTAGCTGGAAAAGATTTTTATTGTTTTCTTGATGGTTATTCTGGTTACAATCAGATTGCAATTGCACCCGAGGACCAAGAGAAGACCACGTTTACATGTCCATATGGCACTTTCGCATTTCGGCGGATGCCTTTTGGGCTTTGCAACGCACCTGCCACCTTCCAACGATGCATGATGGCCATTTTCTCAGATATGGTGGAGCAATGCTTAGAGCTATTTATGGATGATTTTTCGGTATTTGGTAATTCTTTTGATGATTGTCTAAAGAATTTAACCTCTGTTCTTAAGCGTTGTGAAAATACTCATCTTATTTTAAATTGGGAAAAGTGCCATTTTATGGTTCGGGAAGGTATTGTGTTAGGTCACAGGATTTCGCATGATGGGATCAAAGTGGATAAGGCTAAGGTGGAAGCGATTGAAAAGTTGCCAGCCCCCACATCGGTGAAAGGCATTCGGAGTTTTCTAGGGCATGCAGGATTTTATCGGCGATTTATCAAGGATTTTTCGAAGACCGCAAAGCCCTTGTGAAACCTCTTAGAGAAGGATACTACCTTTGTTTTTGATGGTAAGTGCATGGAAGCATTCTTGGAATTAAAAAAAAGGTTAGTATCAGCTCCCATTATTGTTGCACCTGATTGGTCACTTCCTTTTGAACTAATGTGCGATGCTAGTGATTTTGCTGTAGGTGCGGTCTTAGGTCAAAGGAGAGATAGAGTATTCCATTCCATCTACTATGCCAGTAAGACATTCAATGAGACACAATTGAATTACACCACAACTGAAAAAGAGATGTTAGCGGTAGTTTTTGCATTCGATAAATTCAGATCGTATTTGATTGGTTCTAAAGTGATTGTTTTTACTGATCATGCTGCCATTAGATATTTGATTTCCAAAAAGGATGCAAAACCCCGTCTAATTAGGTGGATTTTACTGTTACAAGAATTTGATTTGGAAATAGTGGACAAAAAGGGGAGTGAGAACCAAGTCGCTGATCATCTTTCTAGGATTGAAAGGGCGAGTGCATTTGATGGTAGAAATTTGATTAATGAGTCATTCCCTGATGAGCAACTGTTTGTGGTACAATCTAAGTTACCTTGGTATGCTGACTTGGTGAATTATATTGTGGGTAACGTTTTGCCTCCTGATTTGAATAGCCAACAGAAAAAGAAATTTCTCCATGACGTGAAATTCTATTTTTGGGATGAACCATTCTTGTTTAAGAAATGTGCAGATCAGCTGATTAGAAAGTGTGTACTAGAGGATGAGATTGGAGATATTTTGCAACAATGTCATGCATCTCCATACGGAGGACATTTTGGTGGTGATCGAACTGCAGCAAAGGTCCTACAATCAGGTTTCTTCTGGCCTACTTTATTTAAAGATGCACAAAATTTTGTAGCCCGTTGTGATAGGTGCCAGAGAGTTGGTAACATTTCTAGGAAACATGAAATGCCTTTAAACAGTATATTAGAAGTTGAGCTTTTCGATGTTTGGGGCATTGATTTCATGGGTCCTTTTATCAGTTCATGCAATAATCGTTATATTCTAGTAGCTGTTGACTATGTTTCGAAATGGGTAGAAGCTGTGGCTCTACCTACCCATGACGCTAATGGTGTTTTGAGGTTTTTGAAACAGATTTTTACACGGTTCGGGACACCAAGAGCAATCATTAGTGATGGTGGCTCGCATTTTTGCAATGCAAAGTTCAACACACTTTTGCACAAATATGGAGTGAAGCATAAAGTTGCTCTCGCCTATCACTCGCAAACAAGCGGTCAGGTCGAGATTTCAAATCGACAAATAAAAAGGATTTTGGAGAAGACGGTGAACCCAACACGCAAGGATTGGTCTAAGAAGTTGGATGATGCTTTGTGGGCTTACCGAACTGCATTTAAAACCCCTATTGGTATGTCCCCATACAAGTTAGTGTTCGGTAAGGCATGTCATCTCCCGGTGGAACTCGAACACAACGCTTATTGGGCTGTAAAAAAGCTTAATTTTGACCTCAAGGCAGCTGGTGAGAAGCGTGTCTTCCAGCTCAATCAATTAGAGGAATTTCGTCTCGAATCATATGAGAATGCTCGAATTTATAAGGAACGGACAAAGCGGTGGCACGATAAGAAAATTGTTGAGAGACGTTTTGAACCAGGGCACCAAGTCCTTCTTTTCAACTCAAGGCTCAAGTTATTCCCCGGTAAATTAAAATCAAGATGGTCTGGACCATTTCGAGTTGTGGAAGCTTTCCCTTATGGAGCAGTTGAGGTAATGGATTCATCCGGCAGATCGTTCAAGGTGAATGGGCAGAGATTGAAACATTATTGGGGCGGTGAGATTGACCCTCAAAAGTTCTCAATTTCATTGGGAGACACTTGAGCGTAAACAGTTCGTCAAGCCGATGACGTTAAATCAAGCGCTTCTTGGGAGGCAACCCAAGCTTTCAATTTTTTTTTTGTGGTCTAGCTGAGTCGTTTTGTTATGTTTTTACAGGTCAAGGAAGTGTCTAAGTCAGCAATGAAGATGAATAGGTGGCAGCACCACAACAAGTTCAGTTGAGAATTAATCGGGGAAGATTTCTCGTTCCTTTAATATTTATTGTCCTCATATTTTATTTTATATCATGATCATAACATTGAGGGCAATGTTTAGACTAGGTTTGGGGGTGCTTTGCTTTGCATGTTGTGGATTGATGGTGAGAGCCTAAATTTTATAGCTGCCAGTTAGTCTTGTTGAGCATCTTATTCCTCAGCTTCTTTTTTTGTTTAATTGGTTTGGATTAACTTCTATTCGATGAGGATGACTAGCGAGTCCGTGCTTGTCCTTGATGGAAAGAGGAATTCTGGAGATTAACTTGTGGTTAAGATTTGTCATTTTGATATGTCCAAAGCTGAAACCTGTAACTTTTTGGTTCTCTACAAATTATGGTCTCATGTCAAATTATGGTTTCTGGTTGAGTCAAACCTTTACTTTAGTAAAACATGTGAAGTAATGAGGATTAGAACCTGCTTTTGATTATTTCTTGAAATGAAATCTGGGGGAATGATCATTGAGTGATATGTCCTAAAAAAAAAGAAAAAAAAGAAAAAAGAGAGAAATAAGCAATCATGGTTCTAAGTACCAATGTCCAGAGTTGAACTATAATTTTCTCGATAAATGTTATCTGGATATGTACTTGTGGTGTCTGTTAGTCCCTAACTGACCCGAGAATAAACCCGAGGGGTGCTTCATCACTTAATGCCTTGGTCCAACTGGACCGGGAGTCATTGGTTGATTTCTCGCTACATGGGTGGTTATAAGGACGGGACACTTAAGAATCATGTAGCATTGAGGAATATTTGCTGAGTATGCAACTGTTGGATGTCCTAAACCTTGGACAAGTGGATAGAGTGATGAAAGGCGGGTTCCAATGAATTGTTATAAATCATGTTTTGCTTGAAGTATGGGTGTGTCGATATCGGTTGCTTATCATGGCATGAGATGCTTTTCATCAAATAATAAAAATGCTTTGTTTTAGTGGAGGATGGGTTATGTGACTTGTTTTAGTGCGAGTTAAGCAAAGGAATGAGTTGGACTATTTGGGACAAGTACAATCACTTCTGAGGATATTAAAAGAAGGTATTCCATGACTAGTTGATTTAGAGACAGCTGAGGAATGTTTAACAGTTTTTGATTCATTCTATTTTATGTTATTTTGCTCGAGGACTAGCAAAAACTCAGGTTTGGGGGTGTGATAACTAGATAAAAGTCAAGTTATTTTAACATTCTTTTAGATTAATAAATGATGCTAAGGCCTTGAGTTAATTTTGTTTTAGGAAATTTTTAGTGTTATTTTATTTTATTTTATTTTATTTATTTTATTTCAGGAAATCTGAGATGTAAAGCCGCAAAAAAAAAGAGAGAAAAGAATAAGGGAGGAAGCTAGTGCAGTGGAGAGGTAATAAATAAAGGAATAAAAAAAAAGAAGGGCACAAAAGGAAAAAGGGGGATAAAAAAGCTAGGGTTGGAAGTCAAAAAGGGGGTGACGTGCAGAACTAAAAGAGGAGAAAAAGGATACCACGAAAAACAGAACAGGAAGCGGCGCAAAGAAGAGAAGAAAAAAAGAAGGGGACGCACAGAGAAGGAGAAGAAAAAGAAGAGGAGCAAGCGGCGCGAAAGAAAGGCACGGAAGGCACGAACAGGGCACGAAGCGTAGAGAACAGGGGGCAAGAAGAAGAAAGAAAGAGCGCCGAACGAAGGGAAGGAGAAAGCTAGTAATTGTGCCGATTTTGTTTAAATTTCTTTCTCATTTCTTCATGCTTACAATGTTGAATATGAATTTTGCTGCTTGTTTCTTGGTTCGTATGGGCTAAATTTCCTCATAGGATTGCGATGGAACCCAACTTGTAGTTAATCTGATCATTCTCTCTTGATTTAATGAGTTTTTTAGTTCCTATTTATTTATTCTCATCCTGTGCATATTGCGTTTCGATTAGCTGGCCACTAATTGAATTGTTTTAATAATCTACATGAACTCGGGAGAGGAATTTTAGGGTTAAATCAAGGAGAGAATAGTCTAGTTCAGTCTAGTAAGATGATTCGAGAGAAAGATTCGATTTTGCAAGTTGATTTGTGGGTAGGATAGGAATATACTTATTCACTTAGACAGCCAAATTAGGGTTGGTACTTAATGAATTTACTTTAACTCGATTCTCATAGGAATATAGTGGATCGGTTGAAGTAGATATTTTTCTAAGTGATTCGGGAGAACCTTAGGAATAATCAAGAACTCTAGGTTAGTAAATTGGGATTTAAGCTAATTAGGGACAGAGAGATTAGATCAATTTAGCGAATTGTTGGGGGAAATTGCAATCCTAGGTAATCACTACTGTCTTATTCTAGTTTCTATTGTTCAATTATTTTATTTTCGCAATTTTGATAACCTGATTTTCGATTACTTGACTTCAATTGAGTTGTGATAATTTCGATCGATAGGAAAATTTTAGTGTTAGTCCTCGTGGGAACGATCTTTATTCACTACTATATTACTTGTTACGATCCGTATACTTGCGGGGTAAAAATCTTACAACAAGCACCAAGGAATCAAAATTTAATGCGATCTCCTCTGGCTTCGCTCTCCTGACCCAACTGCAAACCCGGCCAGCCCCCATCCCCCGTGCTCTGCCACCTTAAGCCAGCCACCGTACCTATGCTCCTCCAGCCCTCGAACATCGTCACCGTCCCTCTTTCTCCCGTAGCTCCCGCCTCTCACTTGATGCAACATGAAAGCATTATTGGCACTTGATAACACTTCATGCAACACATAACAACATAAGAGTCTTGAGAAGGTTGGATCGGTCTTCGTGATCCACTTCCACAAATTATGGTGCCTGAAGTGTTATTAACGTTTTGGAAACATGAAAATTCATATTACTTGACCCGATAATATTTTTACAGAGCTCAACATATGGTAGTCGATTTTCGAGGAGTTCTGGTGTTTTGTGTAGAATAACTTAGCATTCCTCGTTCGGTTGGGACTATGAAGTACCGTTAGACCTTGTTTGTCCAAACAATAGTTTTTGGTCAGAACATGAAGACGGAGTATAATGTAAGAAGAGAAACCAACATATTCCGTATCATAAGCATTAAGACTCGAAAGAAATGAAAATCGCCTGACCCTTTATGAGCAAAACAAAGGTTTACATCTACGAAGCATCGCAAGCTAAAGCTCCCACGTCACATTCTCCTCCTTTTATACACCATTCTTGAAAACCCTAGATATAAATTATGATCAAACTTAGGGACAAAAGTCTGACATTCAAACATGCTGATGATAACCCTAGAAACCAGAGGATGCAAGTACTGTGGCATCTCTACTTCAAATTTTCATTTATCTTTGGCTGCTCTATTCAGCCTTGTTTACCACCGTTCTTTGGTAGTCTGTTTTGTCCTCTTCTACTTCTTGTGTATCTTTTTCTATCTAGACTGCCCTTGCACTTTTCGTGACATATTGTGATGTGCAGTTGGGATTCGTTTTGTTATCCACGCATTACTGATCAATATACTTCTTACCTTACCAAAAAATAGGAAAGAAATTATGATCAAACAGATGAGCGAGGCACCACGGATGCTTCGTAGCAGTAGCCTTTCCTCATTATTCCAAGTCGAAGTCATGTGCTCGAGTCACCAAATGATGTGAGCTCTGCAAGGTAAAGTCCGTGCTAAGTAACCACAAGAGATTAATCCGCACGCACGGTCACACATAATTCAGTTAAGTTCATGGAACCAAGGAGACTTCTAGGTAGGGTGGCAATATTAGTGATGCCGGAGCATTCCTTGCCGATGCCAATGGAGCAAAGAAGTTACCAACGATCTCCTTGTAGCTGACTCATGAGCGTCAAGTCGGTAGTCGGTTTCACATTCATTGAAGGTTATTAATTCGGCAATTTGTGAATATTCCAAGCGTGAAGACCTTCAACCAACTATTATTATCTTTCACGTTTTTCAAGGTTTAGTAAATGTTGTTTAAGTTTTCAAAGAGTCAAGATCGAGTCTCTAGGTGTTTAAATGCATTTTCTAGCTTCCTAGGACTATATCACTTCTCTAGTTCCTGTGTATTTACTTGCTTAGTCTATTTCCTATGAAGAGTCACCCATGCTTGGAGGGTTGTTCTATGCTTATCCATATAAGTATACTAAGATGAATGAAAAGGCAGACTTGATTAATTGATGAATTGTTGCCTTTAGCTTTAGAACAAGGAGTTGTTCTTATTTGCCCTTATCCCTTAGATGGTTTCCTGTGGGTGGCAAGTGTTCTTTCCTTTTTAGTTCTCACTTGTGTTACTTCCTACTTCTCTACACTATCTCTTGGCATCAAGTTGGTATCAGAGCTAAGGTTCAATGGTGGGTCCTCATCGGCATGGGCCAAATGTTGAATCATCAACTACTTGAGAAAGAGATCCACGAGATGTGGAGGTGGATAATTTAAGGAGACAAGTGTGGCAACTATAGGGGCGTTTATAACACTTCGAACTTCTTGACTGTGATAAACTGTGTTATGATTCAAAAGCTGCTCTCTCTAGCGAGGAGGATGTCAATCCTTTCGCAGGTGCTCAAAGTCATGCTCCGAGTGAGGAAGGACTCCCTCGACATTAGCATTGAAGGCCCTATGAATTTTGGTAGAATTCCTATGTGAAGGTTAATATTCTTGCGTTTGAATGAAAACTACAACTGGAAGAATTTATGGATTGGTTACACATAGTAGAAAGAGTCTTTGACTACAAAGATGTACTGGACGAGCGAAAAGTGAATATAGTTGCCATCAAGCTCAAAAAGCATGCATCTTTTTAGTGGGAGCACTTAAAGAAGCAAAGAGCTCGTGAAGGAAGAAACCATACCATGACTTGGGAGAAGATGAAGAAAGAATTGAAGAAGAAGTTCTTATCAATGAACTACCATCAAAATACCTTCTTCTAGTGTCACAATTTCAAAAAAAAAAAAAAAGAGTTATCCATGGAAGAATATGCAGTGGAATTTGATCACCTCATGATACTTTGTGATGTTTTCGCGTCGGAGAAGCAAACTACTGCCCACTACCTTGGTAGACTTCGATTAGGAATCGGTAATGTTGTCCAACTTCAACCTTATTGGACTTATAACAATGTTTGTCAACTTGTTCTTAAGGTGGAATGGCAACTTAAAGAGGCCTAAGGTACTAGCTTCCGGTATTAGAACAAAGAAAGTTATTCCAAACTCGAGAGTGCCTCTGTTCCTAAAATTGGGATGATCGCTTCAAAGTCATTTCTAAAGAAACATGGAGCATCGAGTTCCAATCGTCCTAATGCTATCAAGTGTTTCAAGTGCCAAGGGTTTGGACATATTGCTTTCGACTGTCCAAATCGAAAGATTGTCCCTCTAGTAGAGGAAGAGCTTGAAGGAGATAATCATGAAGACTCACTTAGTTCCATTGAAGAATTGGAGATCAAGGGAAACAAAGTTATCTATGGAGATCAAGGAGAGTCTCTAATCCTTTGACGTGTATTGAATATTGTTGGAGTTGGCGAATACTTTGGGGATCCTTGTTTTTCACATCGGGCATGCTCACGTGAGCTTAGGAAAACAGAAGTATGAACCAACGACATATGATTTCTACGCATGGAATGCGGAGGTTCGGGGGCAGTGCCCTCGATATAGAGGTCTCGCTGGTCAGTCAGTGCCCCCAAGTCAATATTGATTTTAGGCTTTTATTTAAGTTGGTCCATTACTTGTGAGGCCCCTTTTTTAGCTATATATATATTTTTCATTTATTGTAACTGTGCGATAAAAAACCTAATAATACAGACTGTAGGACATAGCCCTTTTCTGGGTGAACCTGTGTAAATTGCATTGTTCGTTTTTTTTTCTTATCTCTACCATTCTTCCAATTCAATTAGATAAATCTCATCAAATATTACTCCTAGTGAAGAAGGTACATAGCTTAGCAAAATCTTTCACACTAGATGCACTTCTCATGGAAAGGTGTGGGATATTATCATCGATAGAGGAAGTTACGAGAATATCATGGCTACGACAATGGTGGAAAAATTGCACCTCTCGATGGAGAAACACCAGTAACCTTATTGTAATGATTCCAAATTTTCAATTAGCTTATTTCAAAATGCAGCCACAATAAGCATGTATGATTAGTGACTAATGGCATTAACTATTGACAATGAGACAACAAAGAGACATATCGTGTTTGACCTCTGTCCTATTAAGCTAAACATATGAGAAATTAGAACCAGATAAGGACAATGATGACACATGGCGAGGGCATGCCAAGTGGCGCGCCTTTAGGCACCACATGTCAGCTACGTGGCAGGGCGACGTGCCATGTGGCACCGCTTCACCGCCGCCACCACCATCTACCCAAGTTTCCCCTATAAATACCCCTTGTCATTAGTTCATTCCATCTTTCGATCATCAAATCAAATCACCTCACATTCCTAACCCTCACCTTCTACCTCCATCGTCACTTATTGCATGCCCTATTGAGATACACATGCGAGCAATGTTAAAGAAGTTCCACATTAGAGAATTAATGTGGTATGAAGCTATTAATATATCCAAATTAGCCCATAACTCATTGACTTAAATTTTTAAGTGAAAGTGGGTCCAATTGGATATATGGATGGGCTCAGGACTTGAGTTCCCTCTTGTTGATCTCCTTAGGTAAAATGTATAGGGTTTTTCTGTTGTGCACTCTCAATAAATTGGTATCAGAGCTGATGGTCGATTGATGCCCCACTCATGCATCGGTGTTTGATGAATATGTCATGGAAGAAATCTGGTGACCAACGTGATTCTCGGGCCAGTGGATGTTGTAGTGTAGCAATGCAAATGATGGGTGTTGGTAGAGATTCAAGTTGAGATATATTGGTGTAAAATGATAATTAGATTAAGAGGGAGAAAACCTAATACTAAAGCTCACACGTGAGGGGGAGATTATTGCGATGTACATGTGAGTAGTGTTAGAGAAATCCCACATCATAGAATTAATATGGTATGGAGCAGTTAATATATCTAAGATGGCTCATAACTCATTGGCTTAAGATTTTGAGTGAAGGTGGGCTCAACTGAATATATTGACGGGCTTAGGACTTGGGCTCTCTCGTGGCAGTTTACCGGGGTAAAAAGTATTGGGTTTTCCGTCATGCACTCCCAATAGCCCCCACTCTACCTCGCCGTGCACCCTCACTGCCGTCGCTGCGTTCCTGCATCACCATTCATGATTGTCCCAAGCGGCTGCGTTCCTTCATCACCATTCATGATTGTCCCAAGCGGTTAACTAAGGAGAGTGGATTTCTAACTTGTGTAGCTTTTAAAGACTGGCATTAGGAACATACGTCAATGAATGGTTTGATAGATTGTGCTTGCCTTTATAAAATCATGCTTGATCTATTCATTTCAAAAAAAGAATTAACCATTTATTTGTTTTTCATTGAGTATTGAACGTGTTATTAACGAAAATGCTGGCAAACGTAAGATAGCATTGCATATTCAAGTCATGGCATTTCATTGAAAGTTGAGAGAGAGTGATGATGTCGAGGTTTCTACTGACTATGCCCCGTGGGAGGCGGTATGGATTTTGGGATGCCTCCAATGAGTGGAGATACCCCTACTATGTGATCTAGGATGCCTTGGGCGCAAGAAGCCACGTGAGTGTTTCGCGGTAATCGGCACTAAGTGAGCTAGAAATGAATGTGAAACTGTGAGATGGTGAGATTGAGAGAAATCTTATGCATACATCTCACAAATGTGCATCAAGCTGCAGAATTGCATGTTTATCTCGTGGTATCATTTGATGTTGATTGGTGAAACTTGATGTTATGTTCTAAATTCAATGTCTATAAGTTATTGTGTTAGACTTTCATTCGCGGGGCTCTAGCTCACTGATGATGAAATTGTGATGTAAAGAATGCCGCCTGTAAACCCACAACTCCCACTGCTTGTTATGGTGTCCCTAGGGAATGTATCAATTCCTGGGAAGATCATGTGGATCCTGATTTTCCGTAGGTTCAATTTAAAAAGCTAGTTAATACCCTGTCGGTTAAAGTGGGGCTAGCTACAGCCCCCGTACTGTTTCGTTTTGTAGCTATATACATATTAGATCATGATGGTGAGATGTGGGGTTCTTTCCCGTTTTAAGGGATCAAAACAAAAATTATCTACGCACTAATCTTGTTTCAGGTCGTTGAAATTCACATGATTTCTGATAAGGAGATTGCAAATGTACTTGATGCCATTTGACATGAGGGAATATTCAGTGAAGCAAAGACATGGTTTAGGGTTAAGCCCACGAGGAGGAAGGCAGTGATCCCAGAAAGTGATGACTATGGCGGTTCAAAAATCATGAAAGATTAGGAGATGTGTAAGAATATTACGGGATTACAACATGGCCGGCGGAGTGCAAAGAACAAGGCATCAGAACATAACTGATACCCGAAGATTGGTCATGAAGAAATTGCACAGAGTCGAGATATGGTTTAAAAGAATGAAATTCTTTTAGTCCTTTTAAAAGGGAGTATATATTGACACCTAAAATAATCTGTCCATCAGCGCACGTGTTATACACGTGAGAGGGAGACATTGAGGCACAATATCAAAATACAAAGAGGTCAAGTGCATAACACGTGAGGGCCCTTGCAAGTATCAATCAATGGAAAACGATGGACGATGAGCTATCGACACCAGTGTAGATTAATGCCACATGTCCAAATCAAAAGTATAATTAAAGATGGACAAGGCTACTATGAGTATTAATGTCGATGAGAAATGATCCCGCCAAAAGTCCAAATAATTTCCAAAGACTCGCCAGAAAGGTGAATATTTGTCTCTGAATACCTGGAAGGAGAAAGGTTGCCGATAACCCCTTGAAGATGCGGTTCGAAAGTCCTCGAAGAATGAAAGACGTGGGTGTAACCCATGTGAACGAAAGAAGAAAGGATTTGAACCAATACAAGCAATCCTGAGGCTATCGGTAGTTACTTGAGCACTAAAAAAAGCTTCCCAAGCATTCTGCTCAAAAGACCTAAGAAGTGTAGAACGTGGGTGTAACTCATCCAAATAATAGAGAAGAGGACTAAACCAATATAAAGGTTTGAGAGTGGCCGGCACTTACATGGAGTTTTGTGCGAGATAAATAATTGTCTGAAGACTGGTCAAAAGAGTTCGTGGGAAACAATGGACGTGGCAGCTATCGGCATACTAAAAGCTATAACCGTCGAATGGAGTTATCTACTTGACAATTATAAAAACCACCAAGCAGCAAAAAAAAAAAAAGGCTCCCCAACAAATCAACAATTATCTTTACTTATCACATTGTACATTGTACTTTACTTACAAATGCAGGGTAAGGCTTGGACGCATCTGGTTAAGGTGTTGCCGTGTGACCTGAAGGTCACGGGTTCGAGTCTTGGACGCAGCCTCTTGCAAATGCAGGGTAAGGCTTGCCTCCTTTCACTCTTGTGGTGGGACCCTTCCCCTGACCCCCGCCTCGCGGGGATGCTTAGTGCACCGAGCTGCCCTTTTTATCACATTGTACATTGTACTTTACTTTTCTTAGCTATAACTTTCAAATTCTCATCGTAGAGTCAACCCCAGATGCTTATCTTTGTCTTAGATTCTACTCCATCAAGTCAAACTTTGATGCAGTGTTGAAGTGTATTCAGGCTTTGTCGTTGAGTCAAACTCTAGCATAGCTTTGAGTACGTTGGTTCGTTAGTTTGGTAGGAATTGTGTTTGCTAAGCCATCCCATCAAATCAAACTCCAGTTGGGTTTACGTTTGTGATTGGAATCTTTAAGTAATTTGTGCATTGACTTTTTTTACTATCTGGATCTCTCCTATTCAAAATCGCTAGAGGACCACTTTATCACATTTAAAAGCCGAAGAACAAATTTCGATGAAAGTTATTTTGTCACGAAGAAATTCTGGCGAAATAGATAAATATAAATCTTTTAATCAGTTTAATTAAAGAAAATCAAATCGAACCTTTGAAAGTTCTCTCACAACAAGAATCGTATCTGTGACCTCATAGAAAACAGTTGACCATTTTTACTCGTGGTTTCAATCAGGAAGGATCAATATAAACCAATTATGAAAGTATTTTATTGTCTTTTGTGGCTATCGTTCGGGCATGCGACTAAATTCTTCAATGGTATGCGCTAGCGCTTGACTAATAGAATCTCAAGTCGAAGGACCTAAAATTTTATCACTAGGTAAGGGTGCGCTACTAGGCCGATTCAATTCCAGAACCAGCCAAACTAGCTTTACTCGGTGGGTTCCAAGCAGGTTCAACCAAGGATCGGTTACAAGAAAAAGTAGTGTAGAAAAATGAAACGGAGATTGTTGTTTCTCAAAGAATATAAGGAGAATTGACAACAAAAGCTGTATTTTTGCAGCAAAATCAAAACGTATTGGAAGGGAACATCTCTTATTCAGAAATCCGAAATTTTTTGCTTAAAAAACAGACGT
Organism: Psidium guajava; assembly: GCA_016432845.1. Lineage (NCBI taxonomy): Eukaryota > Viridiplantae > Streptophyta > Magnoliopsida > Myrtales > Myrtaceae > Psidium > Psidium guajava. The sequence continues at coordinate 17,145,612 of CM028227.1, read as the reverse complement.
CGTAAACATACGTTGCCCACTAACTAATAGATTGCATGATTTACAAAATCAGCAACAAACTAACAGAATAGCAAAAAATATGGAACTAAACAATCCTACAAGATAGGACTGATCAAATAAAGATAACGACTACCTAATCCTTGAAAATAGGACATTACGAAATTGACTCAATAAAATAAAAGATAATATTGCAGCCTTGATACATCAACACTCTCCTCCTGGATCAAGTGCTGTACACTCCTAGCTTTGCTCTGAGAAGTTCAAATCGACCAACATGAAATGACTTAGTGAATATATCTGCAAGTTGATCTTCAGAACTACAGTACACTAGTTTCACCTCTCCAGTCTTCTGCACTTCTCTCAAGAAGTAATACTTGATCTTAAAATGCTTTGTTTTTCCATGAAACATTGGATTCTGTGAAATGGCCAGAGTAGCTTGATTATCCACAAATACTTCGATGCCTTCTTCTTGCTCTAAATACAGATCATCCATCAGCTTCTTTAACCATAATGCTTGATTTACAGCTGTAGTAGCCGCAATAAACTTAGCTTCTGCAGTTGATTGAGCCACTATTTCCTGCTTCTTTGAATTCCAAGAAAAACATGCCGATCCAAATGTAAAACAATAACCGGAAGTGCTTTTCATATCATCCATTGAACCTGCCCAGTCACTATCAGAATATCCTTGCAACTTAAACTCTTGAACTTTACAAAACTTAATCCCATATGAAAGAGTACCCTTTAAGTACCTCAACACCCTCTTTGCAGCTATCATATGCAACTCACTTGCACAATCAAGAAATCTAGACAAGACACTTACAGAAAACATGATGTCTAGCCTAGTTGCAGTGATATACATAAGACAGCCAATCAAACTTCTATAAATTCTTTCATCTGCAGGTTCTGATCCATTATTCTTATGAAGTTTTTCCTTCTAACCCATTGGAGTACCCGCACTCTTACACTCCTCCATATTGAATCTCTTCAGGATCTCCTTCAAGTACTTCTTCTAATTGATAAAAACTTCATTTTGAGTCTGCCTAATTTCCACCCCCAAAAAATACGACATCTCACCAAGATCAGTCATTTCAAACATCTTCATCATCTCTTGCTTAAATGCAGTAATCTGAGCATTATTACTTCCTGTCACTAGCATATCATCCACATAAAGTGACACAACTACTAAGTCAGATGCTAACTTCTTAACATATAGAGTGGATTCACTTGGACTTTTCTCAAAACCCAAGCCCAGCAAATGCTCATCCATCTTACTGTACTATGCTCTGGGAGCTTGTCTCAAGCCATAGAGAGCCTTTCTCAGCAAATAAACTTTCTCCTCCTGGCCTAGTGTGATAAAGCCTTCTGACTGCTCAACATAAATCTCCTCCTGCAACACTCCATTCAAAAAAGCAGATTTCACATCTAACTGATATACCTTCCATCCTTGTTGAGCTGCCAAAGCAAGAGTCATTCTAATTGTATCTAGTCTTGCCACAGGGGCAAAGGTTTCTGAGAAATCAACTCCCCAAACCTGTGCATATCCCTTCACCACCAACCTAGCCTTATGCTTATTCACTGAGCCATCAGGATTGAGTTTAGTCCTGGAAACCCATTTTACTCCAATCACCTTCCTGTCTTCAGGCCTCTCCACTAGCTCCCATGTTTGGTTCTTTTCAATCATAGCCAACTCTTCATTCATTGCATTTATCTACTTCTGATCACCTTTAGCTTCCTCATAATCTAAAGGTTCCAAAACAACCACACTACACCTTTTATATATATCAGTCAAAGATCTCGTACCTCTAATTGGAACATCACCCATCAGCTCGTCAGGTTCTAGTGAGACCTCATTGTGCTTACCTTGTGACTCAACTGTCCAGTCCCACTGCTCATCTTCCAAGAACTGACCATCTCTGCTAGTGATCACCTTCCCTGTCTGTGGTTGATAGATCCTGTAGGCTTTCGACACTAAACTGTAGCCAACAAAAATCCCAGGTTCAGCTTTCTCTCCCAACTTATCTCTCTTGACCTGAGGAATATGAGAAAAACACAAACAGCCAAATACTTTCAAATTTCTTAAAATTGGCTTAACACCAAACCAAGCTTCAAAGGTTGTCTTCTTCTCCAATACCCTTGTAGACAATCTGTTCAGCAAAAAAACTACTGTGTTTGCTGCTTCTGCCCAAAACTCTTTTGGCAGATTTTTCTCATGCAACAGATACCTAGTCATCTCCATAATGGTTCTATTCTTCCTCTCACTAACTCCATTTTGCTGTGGAGAGTAAGGAGCAGTAAGCTGATGCTCAATTCCAGCTTCTTCACAGAAAGAGTTAAACCTCTGTGAAGTGTATTCTGTTCCATTATCAGATCTGATGACATGAATCTTGCAACCACTTTGGTTCTCAACCCATCTCTTAAAATTCAGAAATATCTCAGCAACTTTTGACTTTTGCTTCATGAAATAAATTCAGCTTAGTTCTAGTACAACTCTCTATTGCTACAGTCTCTTTACCTTTCACTTCTAAGTAATCACCATTCCCAATCCTTACTCTTGACCTCAATGACTTGTCAAGATCTACAAATAATTTTTCACCACTTGTCATGTGGTTGGTGCAACCACTATCAACAAGCCAACTATCGCATGGAGTACTAGAGGAGAAGCAAGAAGCAACAAAAAGTTGATCTACCTCTTGCTGAACTGCAGCATGTGCCTCACCTTGCTGATGATCCACCTTATCTTTACAGAACTTCTCAATGTGCCTAAGCTTTTGACATTTTTTGCATCTTACATCTGGCCTCTTCCAATACCTAAAGTGTAGATGATTCTGTTTTCCATAATGCCGACATGAGGAATAGCTTCCCCAATTATTCTTGGAATTACCAGCATTATTCTCTCTCGCAATAGCTTTTGAACCACCACTGCCATTCCATTTCTTTCCTTTCCACTTATTGCCTTTCTCTCCTACATTCTGCTGTTCTTTGGCCTGCAAAGCTCCTTCGACACTACCTTCTAACCTTATTAACCTCCTCTGCTCTTGTGCTTGCAAAGCACTTAGCAATTCTGCAAATCTGATCTAAGACAAATCCTTGGTATTCTCCAAAGAAGCAATGGTTGCCTCAAACCTTTCGGGCAAGGAGACAAGAATTTTCTACACTAACCTATTATTAGAGAGGTCAGTGCCGAGAACTCTTGCCTGATTTGCAATGCTTATTAACTTATTAGAATACTCCTTAATTGTCTCAGACTCCTTCATCTGTAGTCTCTCGAATTCTCTGATCAGATTCAGCCTCTTCATGCTTCTGATCCTCCCATCTCCTTGGTACTCGGCTTTAAGGAAGTCCCAAATAGCTTTGGCTGATTCACAAGCCAGAATTCTGCTAAAAATGGTAGGTGAGACAGCAGAATATAGACAAAACTTTGCCTTTGCTTTCCTTATTGTCCTCTCCTTGTGATACTTGATTTGATTGATGGTTACATTGTCAGGAAGGGGAGCAACTTCATAATCTTCTTCCACAGCTTCCCAAAAATCACAACCCTCTAGATAGGCTCGCATTCTTACTGACCAAGCTTGATAATTTTCTCCATCAAACACTGGTAGAGCCATGGCTGAAAAACCACTCGATCCTGCCTCTATCTTGCCTCAACTTCTATGGATGCAAACACAACTCTCAATTAATCTCACAAGTCTCTCACAGCCCCTTAAGATGAACGAGGCTCTGATACCAATGTTGTTTCTCAAAGAATATAAGGAGAATTGACAACAAAAGTTGTATTTTTGCAGCAAAATCAAAACGTATTGGAAGGGAACTTCTCTTATTCAGAAATCTGAAATTTTTTGCTTAAAAAACAGACTCAAGATTGACGTTACGTCGTAAACACACGTTGCCCACTAACTAATAGATTGCATGATCTACAAAATCAGCAACAAACTAACAGAATAGCAAAAAATATGGAACTAAGAAATCCTACAAGATAGGACTGATCAAATAAAGATAACGATTACCTAATTCCTTGAAAATAGGACATTACGAAATTGACTCAATAAAATAAAAGATAATATTGCAGCCTTGATACATCAATAGAGATAACGTTTTTAAATATTTGCTTTAATATGCTTTTCGTCGTTGAAATTTGGCTCGTGGTGTCTGCATGCTTTGAAGCTTCCATTCCACCTGCAAAATAGAAAATGACCTAGTATTGTGTAGTCAGTGACATATATACTGTACTATTCGTGTTCCCTTTGCTTTGTTTCAAACACAGGCAGGTAAGAGCAACTAATTTGGTCCGACACAGGCATGCAAGTGGAATGGATCGTGGAAAGAGAAAGAAGGAAAGACCAAAGTTGTCCGTCAGGAAACGCAGTGGGAAAGTAGGCTTTGCTGGTCTCGTTGCTGTTGAAAATAATGTCTCAATGTGCCTCTGAGATTTCCTCTTTGTTTACTACCTACTTGGAACTTGGAATTTAGCGCCACGTTTCAGTAATATGTTGACTGTGAATCTTAAAAGGCACAAGCAAAAGAATTAATCAATGACTATAATCCTTTATGAGATTTTCACTTCATTAATGTATGTTCACTCCCCAGGTGAGGTGCACAACTCCGGCGAATTTGGAGACGCATAATAGTATGTGTGTTGCACAAGAGGGATAGATAATCTCAACCTCTGTATCTGGTGCACCGGGCGATTGGGGACCGTTTGACACATGAATCCCAACTGTTACGACAATTTTTATGTGTGAAGTGCCAAATAAATCGTTGTTCATGGAGTGTATGGTTGCCCTTGGATGAGAATGCATACGTCAAGCGTAACTAATAAGTACTCGTGCTGTAGTTGGCCTCCGGACCAATGAATTTCAGTACGAGGTTGAAAAGCCTCCACATCTTTTGCTACTTTGGTCGTGTTACTAACAGGAGATGTCTGTCGCGACCCTCCCGAGAATTTTCGGGAATCTCGAGGGAGCTAATGGATTGCTGGGCCCATTGGGTATTTGGGCTTAGCTCGGGCCCTCCCAGGCCCATACCAAATCGCGTCAGGAAAATTTAAATCGAAGTCGACCTTAATGTGGTCAGGTGGCATGTGAATAGTGTGCATGCCATAGGAGTCGCCACCAATCATTTATTGGAGGGTATGATTGGAAACCCTATCGAACAATTGGGAGGGATCGTCTGATCCTACGAAAATCAGAGATTTAGGTTTGGGGATTTAGTTATGCCAATATTGCTATTGATACCCTTTCGGTACCTAAGTTGAGTGATTTGCTAACCTAGGGAATCCATGCAAGCGAGGTTGGGTAAGGCAGGTTCTAAGAACCTAAAGGATTCATGCAGATGTGATTATCTATCCTATCAATCACAACCAAAGAAATAAATGCGCAAACAAGAAATCAAATCATGAAGCAAAAATACCACATCAAGTCAATTACAAACAAAGAGGGGTCCTAGAAGTCTGAAGAATACATCAATTAAGTTTGAAGATGGTTTGGGATGGTTTAAGATGATTTTGGTCAAATTGACCAGAAGGGCAGAATGGTCATTTTAGAAGGTTTTGGAAGCCAAAAATGAGAAATTAGGTCAAACCAGTTGAATGTGGTTTTTCCCTAATTTTCACGATTTTTGTGAAATTTTTCTGAATTTTCTAGGATTTTTTAGAATTTTTTCTAGACTTTTCTAAGAGTTTCTAAGAATTTTCCTATTTTTTGGAATATTTTCTATATTTTCTAGAATTTTTATTTTGATTTTCTATATTTTCCCTATTTTTCAAAACATTTTCTGTATTTTTTAAACAAATTTTCTAATAATTTTTTTAAAAAAATTCTATTTATTACTTTTTACTATATATTTTTACGAATTTATTTTTTATTTTCGGGACCTCCTAATTTTGGCTTTTCTAATTTTTTAAATTTTTATATTTCCTGAGATTTTCCTAGATACTTTTGGTATATTTTTATATATTTTTTTGAATTTTTTTTATTTTATTGATTCTTGCCGAATTTTCTATTATTTTATTAATTTTTTATTCTCCCGGCCGGGTCGGGTCAACCCGGCCCGCTTAACCCAAGTCCTATCCGAAACGGTTAGACCAAAAACGACGCCGTTCCCCTTTTTCGGTTTTTCTATTTATTATTTTGTTGATTTTGTTTGATTTGATTTTGATTTTTCTTTTTTTTTAAAAAAAAATCGTTATTTATTAGCTAGGTTAAACGAACCGGGTCGAATGGGCCCGGCCCCTTTAAACTAAACTAGACCCGAGGCCCGTTATTCCGAGCCTGACTCAAAACGACGTAGTTTTAGGGGTTTTTTTGAATTGTTTTGAATTTTTTTTCGGTTTTTTTATCCTATTTTATTTGTTTTCCGCCTACTATCGATCCGACGGTCAGCATACTTCCACGTGGCTACGTTACGACTCTTGGATCAATGGACCAATTCTCACCGTCGGATTTGTCTTAGACCAGATCTGGGCCATCTATTCCTACTAATGAAATCTACGGTTGAGATTAAATCTAAGACTTAATCCTAGCCGTCCGATCAGGATTGCTATTGTGATGCTGACAAGATGTCCATGTCATCGTTTGACTCGGCCAATTCGACGACCTGGCGAATGACGTGTCATGCCACGTCACCTCCACGTCGGCTTTTTGATCGAGTCAAAGGCCGACTGGACTTCGTCTTCTTCCTCTAGACATCTCTGGACGGACGGTCGTGGTTCGACGGCGGCGATCCGACGGTGGGATCCACTCCGATTGAGCTGGTTCCGCCGCCAAACGACTCGCATTTAGCTCTAGATCAACATATCCCAAATCCAACCAGATCTATCGATCCAATTACGACAATCGAAGCACTTACAGGGATCAATCATGGCGATTCAGTCTCATTATCTAGAGCATAACAATGCGATTTACTCACATAAGAGCACAAGCAGAAGGTCAGGAGGCTTACCTTACGTCCCGATTGAGCTCTAAATTTCCAGGTTCTCTTAACCAACTCACGACGGGATGGGCTAGGGTTTAAGGCTCAATTCGAGGTTGACATGCAACGCCAACGCGAAAGAAAAGTGGGAACAAGAGTAGGAATGGGAGAGGAGTGAAACGAACACAAAAATGACGAGAATTATGGGCAAACCAGGGATTTGCCATTAGAGCACCGTACTGAAGTTCGAACTTGTGACTCACCTTTTCCGGCGACGGCGAGCTCCAAGACTGATACGGGCAGATTCCAGGCAACCTCAGTGACCTCCCCGAAGTGGTTTTGTACTTCAGGTCCCTCACACTTCTTCCAATTTGTTGATTGCAGTCCGATTTCTTTCTCGGCCAAAAGTCCCCCAAAATGATCTCTTCCGTCACCTTTTAAACTCGATTTTTGCATCCCCAACTTCCCCCGAGATCGTCTCCTTACAACTCCGTTCGAATCTTCGCCTATCTTCCCCAAATCCTCTCAGAAACGAGCTCAATCTTTCGGTTGGGATTTCCCCAATTTCGAATTCAATTCGCGCGCAGGAGAAAGAGAACCAGATTTGGTTCTGGGGAAGACAAAGACGATTCGGGTCGGGTCGGGTCGGGTCCGATACAGTCCGACTCGATTGACTCGAATTAACAATTTTCTTCCAATCACCCCAAATTTTTCATTATTTTCCAAAATTGACACAAAAATTGGACTCAGGGGCATTGAATTTACTTGAGGATGGTGTTTTCCCCCGACACTTTTCATTATTTATGCGAAAACCCCAAATTTTTCATTTCGGCCGAATGTCCATTTTTCAAATTAAATTGCTCAAATGGCCAAATTAGGGCGAACCACCACCACCATTGGATTTAGAAGGTCAAAATCTAGGGGGTGACGTCGCCCTATTTTCAATACAGTCCCTAGAAAATTTTTAATTTCATTTTTAGTGATTTTAGGGACTAAATTGAAAAATCAGAAATTGCATTTTGGTCCTTTTCAACGAAATTGGGCAATTCTGAGGGCTTTTGGACTCGATTTTAATTTTATAAAATAGAGGAGGATGACACGACTCTAAAAATGGAAAATTGGAAAATTAAAAAGCTAAAATGGAATTTCTATAATTATTTGAATATTCAGAAAATTGAAAATGACAAATAAACCCTAGATTCCAGACTTCATTTTTCAAAATTTATTCATCCAAAATGTAGAGAAAATTAAATTAAAAATATTTACTATTTTTTTTGGAATTTTCTCGCTTCAAATGCTATCTTTTTTTTATATTAATTTTCTATTATTTTCCTAATTTCTGAAAATGTTAAAAATGCAAAAAATAAGGAAAATTATTTTTTGTTCAAAATTGGTTCCCTAGGCTATGCTGAGGTCCCCAAAGCTGATTTTGCAATTTTCTCACTTTTTATTTATTTTTTATGAATTTTTGAAAATAAAATGCAGAAAAATACAAAAAATAAGGAAAATTATTTTTTGTTCAAAATTGGTTTCCTAGGCTATGCTAAGGTCCCCAAAGTTGTCTTTGCAATTTTCTCACTTTTTATTTATTTTTTATGAATTTTTTAAAATAAAATGCAGAAAAATACAAAAAATAAGGAAAATTATTTTTTGTTCAAAATTGGTTCCCTAGGCTATGCTGAGGTCCCCAAAGTTGGTTTTGCAATTTTATGAATTTTTATGAATTTTCTAAAATTTTTGAAAATAAAATTGGCCAAAAATCAAGTGTCAACAGCTGCCCCTCTTTGAGAGGGGTCTCGTGAGAGATCTCTCTCAAAGACAAGGTGACACTTGAAGTTTAACCGACTCTACTGGGAAAATAGAAAGTCTTGACATCCAACTCTATTTTCTTACTTGAAAGCTTAAGTCCAAATTTCATGCTGCTCGCTTTGATGGGGAGAGAGTGAGAGAGAAGACAGAGTCAAGGGATTTACCTGGAACTCACATCTTTGCCTCGCGTCGCCAGTGAGTGCTCTGGAATGAAGGTTTGAGGGTTCGCTTTGAGAAAACCCTAAGGCGATTGGATTCGGACCCGTATGGTAGGTCAACCCATGATAGATTCGTAATGAAAGGATTCTATTGATTAAAACTTGATTTGACTTTTGACCCGTATGGTAGGTCATCCCATGGTAGATTCATAGTGAAGGGATTCTACTGATTAAAACTCGATTCAGACTTGACCCGTATGGTAGGCCACCCCATGGTAGATTCCTAGTGAAAGAAACCTACTGATTTGACATTTGATTAAGATTTGACCCGTATGGTAGGTCGCCCCATTGAGATGCCTATATCAAGGACTTGGTGCCTATATCAAGGACTTTTGCGCCTATATCAAGGACTTGGGGTGCCATTCTAGGATCTGGGAAGACCAAGAATCCTGTAGAAGCTCGAACCCGATTTATCTTATCATTGAGGGTGCCATTCTGGGATCCAGGAATCCCGCAGAAGCTCGAACCCGATTTATTTTGGTGAATGAAGAGTTTGGAAAGAATTCTTACGCATCAGACATATGCGAATTTCAACATGAGCCATGCCCCCGTGAGTCATATGGACTCGTTTCAGAAAATGCGGGGTGCATAAGATGGTTAATCAAGACAATCTTGCAAACTACATGTGTAATCGAAAATCCTTTGCTAGGATAATTTTGAATCAATAAATCTGAAGTCTCCAAATGAGTTCGATTGGTCATATTAACTGGAATATCTTTATCAGGGAGGACTTCTCACGATATTCATTTCTGAGAGATTTTGCTTTCTCACTGGGGAGAGATTTCTAGGAACACTCAAACTAACACTCGAAACCTATGCCAAGAATTTCGAGACCATTCGCAGTGTATACAACCTGATTGATCAGAAAAGGTCTTCTAAGGGACCGTAATACAGGCTTGGTCAAGGGCTTACGCAATGGGTAGACATCTTGAGGTTTTTAGAAAAGAATCAACATTCTAAAAGCGACTTCTTCGGGTTTACAAGTCAAGAACCTCGAAGATCATATAAGACTGGATTGTTCTTACTCCTTTAGGCAGTAGTCTCTCGTGTGAAATCCCGTGTTGATCTGAAACGTCTCAATGAGGAGAGGCTTTCGGAATAGGTTGTAACATTGGTTCAGGGTAGGTTTGAAATGGCCATTTTCTGAGTGAGGGGTACGATATGCTGGTGATCACCTTTGCATCATCACCCACTGTCATAGCTGCTGGGGTTTAAATTTGTATCTTGTGCCCCCCCAAAGGTTCTCTGGATACTCATGTTCAACTAAGCTCCATGTTTTCCTTGTTCCTGTCACTCGTTTGCCAACAGATTTTCTTTTGGCGCTTCATTCATCATGGCTTTTGTTCCTATGAAGGACTTTGGCCTTGCTTTTATCAGGCACTTTGCTTTTGTTAGCCCTATTGCCTTTTGACATTTTCATTGCATTTTTCTTCGACTGGTTTTTAAGTATTGTTGCTCTTCTTCAATAATGGGCTTTGTTCTTGCCTTTATCAGGTGTCTTGCTTTTCATTGGCAAGTCATATACATTGCCCCAGGGTAGGGAGGTGATTACCAACTGGGTTTTGAAAAGAAGATTTGCAGGCTCAAATTGGCTCATCAAAGGATAAAGTGTGTAGGATAGAGAAATGAATTGCTCTCTTTCACTTTGATGTTTCAGATCTCCACGGGATGCCATCTGAAGTTACTACGAAAAGATTGATGCAAGTCAGCACAATAAAGTCTTACCTTGATCTTTTCTCCTAGGAACCAACCGATGAACCTCCAAATTGCCCCGGTGTGGGGTGGTTCTTGACAGGGTTGCTTTTGAATTCTCCCCTTACAGGCTCAAATGGGCTTGCGACGGATCATTATGTGTTTAGGATAAAGAAATGAAAATGCCTTCTATCATTTCAATCCGTGTAATCACTGCAAATGGTCCCTACGTTCATGGACAAAGGCTTTTTATCCTGCCTTCCTTTCACTCATCCGCTCAAGTGTGTAGAGACGTGTTTGGGCGTGGTTGGCCCCCTCAGATTTCGGTCTACTCTAGCATGACAGACTTGATCGTTCTCATTTGGAGATTTCATTTCCATTTCATCAACATTAGCTTTCACAAGGGATTCGTGATGCATGTGAAAGTCAGGTTTTCGAAGATTTTTTAAATGAGAGTGCGAATGAAGTTACCTCACGCATCTTGTCAATGGTGTAATCTTATTGTTCATGACGTAGTAGACCAAAACGTCTTAGAGTAAGGGATACTTACCTGCTCGCGGCGGCTGGAGGTACTTGAGAAGAACAAAACATTTCAGGGGTTAGTGTCCATTCTTGCATTAAAAATTGAAACGATACGACTTTTACCCTTGATTGCGAACCCGGAACACTGATAGGTAGCCTGTCTTGCGGATTTCTCTCTTCTTCATGATCCCTCGGTTCGGGTGAAGTTGTTCGAGTTGCCTCCTTCATCTGGGAATCTCTCTTGAACCTGCGACAAAGAGAAAAATATGCAAATGTATGCATGTATGCATGGAGTGCGTGTAATGGGTCTCAATGTGGCTCAGATTCGAGTGGGGTATGAGAGTTGGTCAAATCCTCGTCTTATTCAAGGGTAGTATTTCTTGACAGCATCTGCATTTACAGGATTTGCCAATTCTTCCTCGTCCATATTCAAAAGAATTAGAGCGCCGCCTGGTAAGACCTTCTGCACCACGTACGGACCTTCGTAGTTTGGTGCGAATTTGCCCCCGGGATGAGGAACATTAGGGAGAACCTTCTTCACGACTAAATCCCCGACCATAAAACTTCTGGGCTTTACCTTACGATCGAATGACTTAGCTACCCGCTTTTGGTACGCCTGTCCATGACATATAGCCTTCAGCCGTTTTTCATCAATCAGGTTCAACTGCTCATGCCTCTGCTGGATCCATTCGGCCTCCGAAAGTTCGGCCTGGGCTAATATTCGCAAGGAAGGGATCTCCACTTCCACAGGAAGGACAGCTTCAATGCCGTATACCAAAGAGTAAGGAGTTGCCTCAGTCGAAGTTCGGATTGAAGTTCGGTATGCCATCAGTGCGTACGGTAGCCTTTGTGCCAATCTCGAAAGTTCTCGGCAGTCTTGGCCAGGATCTTCTTTGTATTCTTATTTGCCGCTTCCACAGCTCCATTCATTTGTGGACGGTAAGGGGAAGAGTTAAGGTGTCTGATCTTAAACCGGTCCAAAAGATCATCAACCAGCTTGTTATTCAGGTTGGACCCATTGTCTGTGATAATAGCCTGAGGCGTCCCATACCTCGCGATGATATCCCTTTTAATGAACTTCGCGATGCTCTTAGCTGTGACATTGGCATACGAATTGGCTTCGATCCATTTGGTGAAATAATCTATCGCCACCAAGATGAAGCGGTGCCCATTTGAAGCGTGAGGGTTGATTGGCCCGATCATGTCGATTCCCCACATAGAGAATGGCCAGGCCTCAGTCATCTGATGAAGCTCATTTGGGGGAGCATTGATCCGATCTCCATACACCTGGCACTGATGGCAGGATCTCACGTGCTGGTTACAATCTGACTCCATGGTCATCCAATAATAACCGAGCCTCATGATCTTCTTAGCGAGGAGGTGGCCGTTCATATGTGGTCCGCATTCCCCTTCGTGGATCTCCTTCATAAGCAGGTTTGCTTCCTTAGCATCTACACACCTCAACAGGATTGAATCAAATGACTTCTTATACAGTGCCTGTCCGCTGAAGAAGAATTTGGTAGCCATCTTGGTTATGTACTTTCTATCTCCCGCCTGGCTCCCTGGAGGATACTCTCCCTTCAGCAAATAATTCTTGATATCATGATACCAGGGTTGGTCGTCAAATCCTTCCTCGATCACCATGCAGTAAGCCGGTTGCTTGATAATGCCTACCCTCAATGGCTCAATATCTAAGCCTTCCGTGACCTGCAGCATGGACGATAGGGTGGCCAAGGCATCTGCGAAGTGGTTCTGAGTTCTGGGCAGGTATTCGAAGTCGATCTCTTCGAATTCTTCAATCATCTCCTCTAGGAACCTGTGATAGGGGATGAGCTTTGAGTCTTTGGTCTTCCATTCACCCTGGGTTTGCAAAATGATCAGCATGGAGTCTCCGTACACTTGCAATTTCTTTACTTTCATAGTGAAGGCCAGTTGCAACCCGAGAATACATGCCTCGTACTCGGCAATATTGTTGGTGCATGGGAATGTCAACTTTGCAGCGACCGGATAATGTTGTCCTTCAGGAGATATAAGGATTACCCCGGTTCCAGACCCCGCGAGATTTACTGCGCCATCAAAATACATCGTCCATTCACCTTCGGACAGATTGGAAATACGATTTTCCGCCTTTTCATCACTTGGGACACTGGATCCCTGGGCATCTTCAGCCAACATATCCGCTATAGCTCGCCCCTTTACAGACTTCTGAGTTGAGCTTCTAACATCGAATTATGACAGAAGAACCTGCCACTTGGTCAACTTCCTGATTAGGGCTGGCTTTTCTAGGAGATACTTTATTGGGTCGTTCTCCGTCACCAGCTGTATGTGGTGATGAAGAGTGTATTGCCTCAACCTGTGTAGTACCCAGATTAACGTGACACAGGTCTTTTCGACTGTGGGGTAATTCATTTCCGATGTAGTGAATTTCTTGCTCAGATAATAGATGGCCCGCTCCTTGCCATCTTCCGGGCTCGTTTGAGCAAGCAAAGCTCCTAAGGATTCCTGATGAACGGTGAGGTACAGGGTTAGCGGAGACCCTAGTACGGGAGGCACCAAAACCGGTGATGAGATAAGGTAGCTTTTGATCTTCTCCAGTGCTTGATGGCATTCGGAATCCCATTTCACCTTGGCTCCCTTTTTCAGCAACTTGAAAAACGGCTTCGCGACATCGGAGAGCTGACAAATGAACCTAGCGATATAATTTAGTCTCCCCAGCAAACTTCTTACTTCCTTAACTGTAGTGGGAGTACTAAGGTCTAGTATCGCTTTGACTTTGGAAGGATCGATTTCGACTCCCCGATTACTCACCACAAACCCGAGAAGTTTTCCTGACCGTGCCCCGAATATGCATTTAGCAGGGTTTAATTTCAACCTATACTTCCGAAATCGTTCGAACAACTTTCTCAATATCTGAACGTGATCTTCTCCAGGTTTAGACTTCGCGATCATGTCATCGACATATACTTCTATCTCCTTATGCATCATGTCGTGGAATAGAGCCACCATAGCCCTTTGGTACGTTGCCCCTGCATTCTTCAAGCCGAAAGGCATAACCTTATAGCAAAAGGTGCCCCATGGTGTTATAAACGAGGTCTTTGCTTTGTCCTCCTCCTTCAGAAGGATTTGGTTGTATCCAGAGAACCCATCCATGAACGAGAACATGTCGAATCCCGCCGTGCTGTCGACCAAGACATCTATATGTGGAAGCGGAAAGTCATCTTTCGGGCTTGCCTTATTCAGGTCGCGATAGTCCACGTAGACTCTGACCCTTCCGTCTTTCTTCATCACCGGGACGATATTAGCAACCCATTCGGGATGAGCGATCACTTCGATGAATCCCACTTTTAGCAGCTTCATTACCTCTTCTTCGATCTTCTTAGACAACTCTGGTTTCGTCCGTCGAAGCTTCTGTTTCTTGGCAGGAACGCTCGGGTCTGTCGGGAGCGAGTGTTCGACAATATTCGGGTCGAAACCTGGCATATCTGCATAGGACCAGGCAAATACATCTTGGTATTCTTTGAGAAGTTCGGTAAATCGAGCCACTTCAGACGAAGATAATCTTCCTCCTATCTTGACTTCTTTCGCATTTTCAGAATCTCCGAGGTTGACTATAATAGCGTCCTCTGCGGTCAGTGGTTTGTGTTCCTCATATCTGCCCCAGTCTCTTCTGATATCATTGGCATCATCCTCGCACTCTTCCTCGATCTCGTAGGAGGAGTCATCACTGTAGTCTGAGCCACGTATTAACCTGTTATGCATGTGAGGGATGGCATGCCTGGAATGTCATAAGCACGGTCAGTATGTTGGTGATACTAATGAAGATGCATGAATTTTTTCAAAAACATTTTGAAAAGGGTTTTTTTTTAAGCAAAAGAGAGGAGGGGGATTGGTCCTCATTTCATTGGACGCCCTCGCTCTCTTAAAATTTTTTGAGGAAATAAAGGATCATGTGGGAAATCAGCCCTCAAACTTCAAAAATCTGAAGCCGAGTATCATCATTGGGCCGATTTGTCATCCCACATGTCCCCAACAAAATTCATGGGGTTTTTATTAGAAAATGGACCGTATTACAGCATGCACCACTTGAACCAACGGTCCGAGATCCAAGGGCATTCTTTTTCTTTTTTTTCTCTCTTTTTTTTTGATTTTTTTTTAGATTGAAAGGGAAATACATTGCCTAGGGATGAAAATAACATGCGGGAATTAAAATGCATAAGGGAAAAGGGGCCTCTTTACTCAGACTGGTCGGATTCCTTCTCAAGTCCTTCGATGACGACATTAACCGTGTCCTCTAAGAAAGGGTTGGACAAATCCGGTTCTGTTGTGTTCTGAATCATTTCGTCTGCCAGCATCTTGGGGCACCCCGAGAAATACTGGTCCAGAGGGCTGCTGATCATGCTAGCTCTCCCTTTCCATGCCTTGGAGCCGATGGATGGTCTAACTCTGCTTCCTAGGCTTCCACGGCCTCCATATTGGCCCTTGCCTCGGCCTCTAGAAGTAAAGCCCCCACTGGACTTACCGGTATATCCCAAACCTGTCCGTCGCTCGTTAACGTCTAACTGCAGTGGCGACCGGATTCCCTGGCCATTCTTTCTTAACCCGCGTCCGGGAACAAACCCGTGCGCCAGTAATATTTTCCCAGGAGCCAAAGTATACTGGGAAGGTTCAGGAATTCTCCTTTTAGTCCCAGCAGGCCCATGCGTAACGGCCACCAACTCGAGAGAGTAGTAGCTAGCTTCCTCCTTCTGCTCTGGCTCTATGTACGGGACTGCACTCCTCTGATATGCCGCCAGATCTGTCTTCCCATGTACAGTTATCACTTTCCCGTTTACCACGAATCTAACTTTCTGGTGTAGACTCGATGGTATTGCGCCAGCTGTATGAATCCACGGTCTGCCCAGTAAAAGTCCGAAGGCGCTCGGGAGATCCATGACTTGGAACCCGATGGAGAACTCTACAGGTCCGATGAAGACGTCCAGGTCAATCTCGCCAACTATAGTCTTCCTCATCCCATCAAACGCCCTAATGGTGGCCTTGGAGGTGCGGATGAGTTCCTCGTTTATGCCCAAGTTTCTGAGCGTAGCTAATGGGCATATGTTGAATGCTGAGCCGTTGTCGATTAAAACATGGGAGATGTGCTTGCCGTGGCTCCTAGCCAATATATATAGCGCCTTGTTATGGGCCCACCCGTCTACAGGAACGTCTTCATCTGAGAAGGATATCTTATCCTTCAGCAAAATGGATCCGACAAATTCCTCCAGCTGCACCTCATTTATCGTCTCCGGTACGTGCACTTCATTCAGCACCTTCATCAGTGCACTCTTATGTTTTTCTGAGTTGACAAATAGATCGAGCAGCGATATCTGGGCTGGCATCTTTCTTAGCTGTTCGATTACTTCAAATTCGCTGGTCCTAATGATGGACAAAACCCTCTCTGCATCTTCCTTTGACATCTCTCTCTTTTCGGGCTCCCCTTCTCTCGGAGCGTAACACCTACCGGACCTCATGACCGCATCGATCTCTCCTGTCCCATAGTCCCAAGGGACAGCCTTGGCATCATACTCTGTCGGCGGCGGGACTTTTATCACGAACCTTTCAGTCTTACTGTCGCCCTGCGTCTTCTCATCCTCTAGCTCCAAATTGGCTAGGGAGATCACCACACGTCCTGCGGAACCAGTCTTGACGTCTTTACACTCGTCTACTTCGGCTAACTTGATTACGAAAGGGGCCCTCGTTCCTATCATTGCGATCAGCTCATCCTCATCGATGTGGTCTGAATCGTAATCTCGGCACCATGGCCCTGTTATCGTCTTCATCGATTTCGGCAGAAAGTCGTTTTGCCTTTGGCGATCATTAGTCCGCACCGATCCGATAGAAGAGCCAGCCAGGTCAGAGTCCCTTTTGTTTCCAAGTTCGCTCCTTTGAAGAATTTGCTCGTGCTTCAATCCGATGCTTATCACATGGTCAAAAGACTGAAATCCGTATGCGCACATACGCTCGAGGTATTTCTGGGGGAGGACCTGCATAAAGATTTCCATCATTTCTTTCTCATCCAGTGGGGGTAAAACCTGCCTTGCCTGCAACTCCCATCTACGTGCAAATGCCTTGAACCCTTCGCCCTCCTCCATGGTAACGCGGGTCAGATCGTCCTTGCCGACTATAGACTTTACGTTGGTCTCAAATTGCTATATGAACTGCCTTTCGAGATCCTCCCAGTCAGCAATCCAGTCGAGGTTGATCGAGTGATACCAGTACAGGGCCGGGCCGATTAGGCTGCGCTCGAAGTTACTGATGAGGATCTGATCATCCTCATGATGACCGGCCATCCTGCTGAGGTAGTAGGAAATGTGGTTCAAGGGGCAGCCTTCCCCTCCGAACTTGTGCGGGAACGTTATCGACTGGTCAGGTCGATATTGCCTTCCTTCCCGAGTAGCAATTGCCTTCAATTCACGCACCATGTTGGCCAGGTCTTTACACTGATCCTCCAGTCCGGTTATCTTTCTGTTTTGCCACTCGATGGTTTTCCTCAGCTCCAGCATCTGATACTTCTCCTCCGCGGGCGGCGCCCGTGTGTTTTCTGCCATTTTTGATAGTTCGGCCATTAGACTGTCCATGCATTTCTCTAAACCGACGAGTCGTTCTTTAGTTCCCAAATCACACTGTTCCTTTGCCTGGGTCGGGATTATTTTATCCACTTCGGTTACTGCTTCCTCTTCGTTAACAGCGTCATCCATGCCGTCCCACCCATCAGGGACGATCTCCTCCGTCCTGACGAAAAAGCTTGGCGGGACGGAATAAAGCACCCGGTAGTTGTAGCCGCCGTTATCCTGTCCCAATGTATCCACTATATCTCCTCTTTCCAGGGCCTCTCGTAGGAACTTCTTGTCGGCCTCATGCGCCCTTTTACGACGGACGTCCTCATCATCTGGTTCCTCGTCAAACTCTTCAACGGCTCGTTCTTCATTCGGCCCGTGTTCACGTGGGGCCTCTCCTAACCTTCCGTTATTTGCATCACTATCGTCCCAAATAGCATTCACCCTCCCGTGGTCTGGCAGAGGGTTCTGCTGCACATTCGGCTGTCTTATCAAATTCCAGCATCCCCCCGTTTATCAGCGCCTGCACTTTATACTTGAGCACCAGACAGTTGTCCACATTATGCCCCTTTTCTCCCATGTGGTATGCGCATGACTGGGTCTCGTCGAACCCAGGGAACCTCGGCGGGTTCGGTCTTGGAGGCTCTTTGGCTACTAAGTGCCCGTCTAACAGCATGGGCAGTAGCCTAGACAGAGGGCGAGAGAGTGGTGTGAAGGATGGTGGAGCTTTCTTCCTGGCCTCGAACTTCTTTGGGGCTAATCCTGACGTCCCACCCTGAGTGGGGGTGGATTCTGGGAACTTCTTCGGCTTCGGGGGGTTTGGTACAAATGCAACGTCTCCCACGTTTTCTCACTCTCTCCTGGTTGGATAAGATCGTCTGATCGGTGGTTCTAACACGCGCTTCTCTCTAAGCGCCCACTCATGACGTTCTGCCACCTTAACAAGGTGGGTGAAGGTCTGACAGCCCGACGTGTTCAGTTTCTCGAAATAATCGAGTGGCAGCGTCTTCAAAAACAGGTCCACTAACTCCTCCTCCGAGATAGGTGGTTTCACCTGAGTGGCTATAGCCCACCACCTCTGGGCAAAGGTGCGTATCGTCTCGTTTCTTCCTTTCGCGGTCCTTAACAGGTCTTCCCTGGTCGGTGTCGTGGCCGTGTTGAACTTATACTGGTGCAGAAAGTCTTCCGCCAAATCCTCCCAGTTGTCGTATTCCTCCATGTCCAGTTCAACAAACCAGGCCAGCGCGGCACCTGACAAGCTCTCCTAGAAGGTGTTCATCAGCAATGGGACGTAGTCCGAATAGTGCACCATTTTGCGCAGGTAATATCTCAGGTGAGCCCGGGGACAGCCTGTCCCATCATACTTCCTCACAAACTCTGGCTCCTTGTATCCAGCGGGGACTTCGATCTTGGTGAACGGAGAGATCTTGTCGAACCTGGCCAGCTCGTAACCCTGGCTGCTCAAGCATTCTTCGATTTTCGCGAGCCTTCTCGCGCCTTCTTCAGTTTTAGCCGGTGGCCTTTCCTTCTTCTCTTTTTCCAAGTCGATCACGAACGGAGGGATTTTATGGGGCACGTCCCTCTCAGATTCAGTGCTAGTGGTCTGGTTGGTGTCGGAATCGTTCGAAGTGGTGGGGTTAACTTCGGGTGCAGCTGGGGTCTTTCCTTGCGCAGTCATCATTGACTTCATTTCTGTCATCATGGCGGCCATCAAGTTAATCTGATCCTCGAGGCCAGTCACTCTGGAAGTCAGCTCTTCAGCCATCTTTCGCGCCTTACTGCGAGTCTTCGTGACTACAGAATTTTTCCTGTTTTAAAAGTAGCGAGTCAGGGATTCGCGAGTTGAATAAAAGTGCAGGAACTTAAAACCTTCTCGATACTATGTTCACACATGGTTAATGGGGGGAAAGACTCGATCATGAGCCTTAGCCTCATGAAATCGGTCTTTCTACTCATTAAACGTGTATGAGCATATTATCAAGAAGGTGGATAACCCATGGTAATTACTTTATTTAAGAAAACGATGATGAATGATCATATATGAAAATGTCATGATCCTATTACAATCAGAAGCAAAATCAAGTAGGGAGATCGTCTATTCTATCCGACGGCGCTTGGAGGCTAAGGCATCCTCGCTGTCTTCCGATTCGTCCGGGCCCCATTCCTGCGGGTCTTCATCTTCTTCGGCCGGCGGTGGTCCCATGTGCTCTGGTACATATGGCTCCACTCCCGGCAAGTGCGGGACGATGTAGTCCGGTACGTATGGCTCTACGAAGGATTGTCGATATTCCTTGAACAACTTGATGTAGTCCTCGGATGCTCGGTGGACGTTCATCTCGTCATCTAGGTAGTCCGGCCATTCCACGCTCTGCAGTGGGGAATTCTTCAAGGTGTGGATGATGAGGTCGGTCTTGGCCTGGTACACTGCCTTTGCTTCCTTGGTAAGCTCACCTCGTGGCAAGTCGAAGGCGAAGACTCCTGGTTGTACTGCCGGCGGGACTTCTTGTAGCATGCCAAATTGCCTTACCACCCTGATAGGATAGTAGGCGGTTCCACCCGTGCAGCCTAGTAAAGGGATATGGTCTCCGTCTACTCCTGTGATGCGAGCTTCCAGGATCTTAGGCCAGGTCAAGCGCCAGCGAAGTTGTTTCGGCTCTAGGTCTTCTAGTTTTTTTCTCCAATCCTCGAAGGATAATTGCTTGACGGTGGACTGACATTTCAGGAAGGAACTGAGTGGATGGATATGTCGGCTGATCTCGTAACACCCGACACGAAGGTTAAGGGTTTTAACGTGCGAGGTGAACCACACGTAGAGAAGACTATTGGACGCTTGGAATATACCTCTCTGGGTTGGCTGAAAATGGTTTAGGGAAAGGAAGGTTTCGGCTAGAATCATGTAGGAGTAATTCCAGCGGTAGCAGGCTTGTTTAACAATGTGGACCATGGAAGGATGGAAAGTGGTTTGGGAGGTGGGGAATAAGACAAAAGCGAAAAAGGCAAGGATGAAAACTTTAGCCGGTTTAAGACCAGCTTCGACTGGGAGGGAGGAATAGTTGTTGTATAGGAATGAGAGGGTGAACCTGCCAGAGTTGGATTTGAGGACCTTCTCAATTTCTGAGGTTTTGAGACGGAGGAATTTAGACAGGGCTAAGGTAGAGTCTTTTCCCAATACATGCCGCACGATGTGATCGTCAAACTCCAGTCCGATGATCGCTGTGTACTCTTCCAAGGTAGGTGTGATCTCTATTCCTCGAATATTGAAGGTCATGGTCTCTGGATCCCAAAACCTTCCCAAAGCTTGAATGAGGCTGGGCTGGTAATTGACCTTGAGGAGATCTACTAAGCGTCCCAGGCGTTCTTCAACATAGGTTTGGTTATCCCGGTTGAGACAGCTCCACCACGCTGTAAGCTCCTTACGCGGGACCGGGATGATCTTAATATCCGATTTCCCCATCTATCATGAATATGCAAGAATGTACTAAAATTAATTACCATGGGTTATAATGAAGATGCAATGTAAATGCACTAGCCTAATTTCATATTCTCTCTTGGTGAAATAAGGATTAAAACATTCATACTTGACCAAAAGAAGTTAGTCAGAGGGTTTTAATCAAGATTTCTCCCAAAGAAATTATGCAATTGGCTAGGATCCCTCGATGATTGGAATGAAAGCCATTGCCTATCTAAAGATCTCGAAAAGGAAATGGGAAAGTATGCGAATACATCTCAAAAGATCCCTAATACATCAAGTCTAAATGGGACGAGGAGGATGCGGAAATACAACATCCAAAAGTATGTAGAAAAATATCCTTCTATCCCAAAGTGGCTTTCAGACCAATTATCAAGGTGACGACTCAATCACGAAATGATGTATGGGATGTATGGTATACAGAAATGAATTATGAAACGAAAAATAAGAAAGCCTTACCAACCAGACTCTTTCATGTTTTGGTTTTAGGTATACCAACTGACCAAGTCACATGCGCATGAGACAAGTGAGGAATCGACTCTAGAAAAGAAAATAAAAGGAGGAATAGGGTATGTACCTAAAAGGCTCCCACTGTCTGATTCGACAACTTTGCCCACAAGCGCAATCGAACGTCAAGTGGGAAGAATCATTGATCCAGACAGCGAGCGGGATCGAATATGGTCAACCCAGGCGCAATCAAACGCTAGAGTTTTGCATACCGATCTCTATCTATGGCTACCTAAGAAGAGTGTTTCGCGGCTTGGGTTTAGGCGCTTGTGTGTGCATGTGTCGTGATCCTCAAAGTATGCAAGGCATGCACAGCAGTTGATATCAAACAGCACTTCTAATTTGCAGAAAATAAACAAACAAACCCAAACTCCAACCCTGCATAAGACATGTTAGCAATCACTCCTCCCCTTATAACTCCTATCTGCAAAAACATTTAACACGTTCAATTAGTGGACTTACCTCACCTTCAAGAGTATCTGCAGAAAAACGTGTTAGAAAACACTCAACTTTTTAATCGGCTCAAGTCCTATAATGGGTTAAACTAACTCCCCAGTGGAGTCGCCAGTCTGTTGCGACCCTCCCGAGATTTTTCGGGAATCTCGAGGGAGCTAATGGATTGCTGGGCCCATTGGGTATTTGGGCTTAGCTCGGGCCCTCCCAGGCCCATACCAAATCGCGTCAGGAAAATTTAAATCGAAGTCGACCTTAATGTGGTCAGGTGGCATGTAAATAGTGTGCACGCCATAGGAGTCGCCACCAATCATTCATTGGAGGGTATGATTGGAAACCCTATCGAACGATTGGGAGGGATCGTCCGATCCTACGAAAACCAGAGATTTAGGTTCGGGGACTTAATTATGCCAATATTGCTATTGACACCCTTTCGGTACCTAAGTTGAGTGATTTGCTAACCTAGGGAATCCATGCAAGCGAGGTTGGGTAAGGCAGGTTCTAAGAACCTAAAGGATTCATGCAGATGTGATTATCTATCCTATCAATCACAACCAAAGAAATAAATACGCAAACAAGAAATCAAATCAGGAAGCAAAAATACCACATCAAGTCAATTACAAACAAAGAGGGGTCTTAGAAGTCTGAAGAATACATCAATTAGGTTTGAAGATGGTTTGGGATGGTTTGAGATAATTTTGGTCAAATTGACCATAAGGGCAGAATGGTCATTTTAGAAGGTTTTGGAAGCCAAAAATGAGAAATTAGGTCAAACCAGTTGAATGTGGTTTTTCCCTAATTTTCACGATTTTTGTGAAATTTTTCTGAATTTTCTAGGATTTTTTAGAATTTTTTCTAGACTTTTCTAAGAGTTTCTAAGAATTTTCCTATTTTTTGGAATATTTTCTATATTTTCTAGAATTTTTATTTTGATTTTCTATATTTTCCCTATTTTTCAAAACATTTTCTGCATTTTTTAAACAAATTTTCTAATAATTTTTTTAAAAAAATTCTATTTATTACTTTTTACTATATATTTTTATGAATTTATTTTTTATTTTCGGGACCTCCTAATTTTGGCTTTTCTAATTTTTTAAATTTTTATATTTCCTGAGATTTTCCTAGATGATTTTGGTATATTTTTATATATTTTTTTGAATTTTTTTTATTTTATTGATTCTTGCCGAATTTTCTATTATTTTATTAATTTTTTATTCTCCCGGCCAGGTCGGGTCAACCGGGCCCGCTTGACCCAAGTCCTATCCGAAACGGTTAGACCAAAAACGACGCCGTTCCCCTTTTTCGGTTTTTCTATTTATTATTTTGTTGATTTTGTTTGATTTGATTTTGATTTTTCTTTTTTTTTAAAAAAAAATCGTTATTTATTAGCTAGGTTAAACGAACCGGGTCGAATGGGCCCGGCCCCTTTAAACTAAACTAGACCCGAGGCCCGTTATTCCGAGCCTGACTCAAAACGACGTAGTTTTAGGGGTTTTTTTGAATTGTTTTGAATTGTTTTTCGTTTTTTTTATCCTATTTTATTTGTTTTCCGCCTACTATCGATCCGACGGTCAGCATACTTCCACGTGGCTACGTTACGACTCTTGGATCAATGGACCAATTCTCACCGTCCGATTTGTCTTAGACCAGATCTGGGCCATCTATTCCTACTAATGAAATCTACGGTTGAGATTAAATCTAAGACTTAATCCTAGCCGTCCGATCGGGATTGCTATTGTGATGCTGACAAGATGTCCATGTCATCGTTTGACTCGGCCAATTCGACGACGTAGCGAATGACGTGTCATGCCACGTCACCTCCACGTCGGCTTTTTGACCGAGTCAAAGGCCGACTGGACTTCGTCTTCTTCCTCTAGACATCTCTGGACGGACGGTCGTGGTTCGACGGCGGCGATCCGACGGTGGGATCCACTCCGATTGAGCTGGTTCCGCCGCCAAACGACTCGCATTTAGCTCTAGATCAACATATCCCAAATCCAACCAGATCTATCGATCCAATTACGACAATCGAAGCACTTACAGGGATCAATCATGGCGATTCAGTCTCATTATCTAGAGCAAAACAATGCGATTTACTTACATAAGAGCACAAGCAAAAGGTCAGGAGGCTTGCCTTACGTCCCGATTGAGCTCTAAATTTCCAGGTTCTCTTAACCAACTCACGACGGGATGGGCTAGGGTTTAAGGCTCAATTCGAGGTTGACATGCAACGCCAACGCGAAAGAAAAGTGGGAACAAGAGTAGGAATGGGAGAGGAGTGAAACGCACACAAAAATGACGAGAATTATGGGCAAACCAGGGATTTGCCATTAGAGCACCGTACTGAAGTTCGAACTTGTGACTCACCTTTTCCGGCGACGGCGAGCTCCAAGACTGATACGGGCAGATTCCAGGCAACCTCAGTGACCTCCCCGAAGTGGTTTTGTACTTCAGGTCCCTCACACTTCTTCCAATTTGTTGATTGCAGTCCGATTTCTTTCTCGGCCAAAAGTCCCCCAAAATGATCTCTTCCGTCACCTTTTAAACTCGATTTTTGCATCCCCAACTTCCCCCGAGATCGTCTCCTTACAACTCCGTTCGAATCTTCGCCTATCTTCCCCAAATCCTCTCAGAAACGAGCTCAATCTTTCGGTTGGGATTTCCCCAATTTCGAATTCAATTCGCGCGCAGGAGAAAGAAAACCAGATTTGGTTCTGGGGAAGACAAAGACGATTCGGGTCGGGTCGGATACAGTCCGACCCGATTGACTCGAATTAACAATTTTCTTCCAATCACCCCAAATTTTTTATTATTTTCCAAAATTCACACAAAAATTGGACTCAGGGGCATTGAATTTACTTGAGGATGGTGTTTTCCCCCGACACTTTTCATTATTTATGCGAAAACCCCAAATTTTTCATTTCGGCCGAATGTCCATTTTTCAAATTAAATTGCTCAAATGGCCAAATTAGGGTGAACCACCACCACCATTGGATTCAGAAGGTCAAAATCTAGGGGGTGACGTCGTCCTATTTTCAATTCAGTCCCTAGAAACTTTTTAATTTCATTTTTAGTGATTTTAGGGACTAAATTGAAAAATCAAAAATTGCATTTTGGTCCTTTTCAACGAAATTGGGCAATTCTGAGGGCTTTTGGACTCGATATTAATTTTATAAAATAGAGGAGGATGACACGACTCTAAAAATGGAAAATTGGAAAATTAAAAAGCTAAAATGGAATTTCTATAATTATTTGAATATTCAGAAAATTGAAAATGATAAATAAACCCTAGATTCCAGACTTCATTTTTCAAAATTTATTCATCCAAAATGTATAGAAAATTAAATTAAAAATATTTACTATTTTTTTGGAATTTTCTGGCTTCAAATGCTATTTTTTTTTATTAATTTTCTATTATTTTCCTAATTTCTGAAAATGTTAAAAATGAAAAAAATAAGGAAAATTATTTTTTGTTCAAAATTGGTTCCCTAGGCTATGCTGAGGTCCCCAAAGCTGATTTTGCAATTTTTTCACTTTTTATTTATTTTTTATGAATTTTTGAAAATAAAATGCAGAAAAATACAAAAAATAAGGAAAATTATTTTTTGTTCAAAATTGGTTTCCTAGGCTATGCTGAGGTCCCCAAAGTTGGTTTTGCAATTTTCTCACTTTTTATTTATTTTTTTTATGAATTTTTTAAAATAAAATGCAGAAAAATACAAAAAATAAGGAAAATTATTTTTTGTTCAAAATTGGTTCCCTAGGCTATGCTGAGGTCCTCAAAGTTGGTTTTGTAATTTTATGAATTTTTATGGATTTTCTAAAATTTTTGAAAATAAAATTGGCCAAAAATCAAGTGTCAACAATGTCTCAATAGCAAGTTGAGAATACGAGATTTGGAATGATTCTACTCGTCTTCCTCACAGGGTTGAGAGGGACCTTAAGTTGGCACTGAAGGCTTTTTGGATGCTAGCTCTCGCCCGCTCAAGAAATGCACGATCTGGTTCATGCTTCTCTGAGGGCTCCTTCATTGCGAGGTATATATAGATTCCAATCGCAATATTGACTGATACAACAGCGAGGAACCCACCCAGGCTGCTCTATACACCCTTGTTGACCACTGTTCTTTAACCATCTGTTTTGGCCTCTTCTACTTCTTATGTATATCTTCTTTTTCTACCCAGGCTGCCCTTGCATTTTTTGTGACACTTTGTGGTTTGTGGTCGGTGTTCTACTTCTTGTGTATATCTTCTTTTTCTACCTAGGCCGCCCTTGCACTTTTGATGACACTTTGTAGTGTGCGGTCGATGTTTGTTTTGTTGTCCGCGTATTTAATCAATATACTTCTTACCTTACCAAAAAAAAAAAAATCCACCCCATGGCGCCAGAAATGAGGAGATGAATTGCATGAAATCCTCCATACCAATTTCTACTGCGCTTCAGGATCCCAATTTTTACATATAAATGCAATAAAGCCATTGGGACTGGAATCAGAAACAATACGGACGATGCAGATACCTGTCCTTCAAGATTCAGTTTTGCGTGGTCAATCGCTAGGAAGCATCGACACTCTTTGAAAACCTTCGCGTTGTGTTCGACACTCTCTGACATGCAACCTACACATGACGCCATCAACACACGAGTTCATCATCCCGACATGTTATTTCGATATGCAATGTGTCAATTTTAAGTATTTTTAATAAATTAGGGGTCAAAACGTAAATTTATCAAAAATATATATAATTAATTCATATACCCAATCATCGCAAAATTAATATACCTTGCCAGCAAAACAAAGAAAACTAAACATGAACCTCTAAGAAAATGAGAAGAAAAAACTCATTGTTGATATTTTTATATATACATAATAATGTCTTATATATATTTAATATATAACGTATCCCAACTTATCGAAATTCTATATTTTTTTTTATAGAAATGACATGTCAGTATGTGATGTCACATGTCGCATCGGTGCTACTTAGGTCTATTGTCTTCGGTTCATAGTATCACGAACCTCCAACTATGGTGAAACATCTAACATAATAACAATTGCAGAAATATATTCAAGCTGCTCGGGCTGATCAAAATCACTTTAACCCGACTATGAGTTCATATTTTTAAAATCTTCTTCACAATAATAATTGTAAACTGTTCATTTTCAGCTTATCTGACGACAAATATTAATTGGGTTTATAGAGTGAAAAAAGAACGGGAAATATTAACGGCTATATGATGTGGTTTACTTCGCCTTCTCACATCCACATCACAACATTACAAGATTAGCATGAAAGTTTAGTCATGTCAGAAGAATGTTTCCTCTTCAAGCACAAGACGGCATCCTAAGCTTCACCTTCAAAGTCAGAGTCACAAGAATTCGAAAAATATATCAACTTTTCAGCTCCGTGGCTATGCGTGAAAATCGAAGATCACCATGCAAAGTACAATTAAGATCAAAACTCCAGTGTACAAATCATTGATCAACTTTACATGTATACATGTATGTGGTTTCATTTTCTTGTTTGATGTCTTTATTCGTCAGTTGACTTGTTTTTCTCCTTCCTAAGATTGGAAACTTGAATTCTGGCAGCCAGAAGAGTATATAGTTTTAGGTATTCGTTTTCCTTTGGCATCTACGCTGATTTTGCAGCTTTGCTCCTGAGAACAGTGTGATCTAACCTTGGAACTCATTTAAATGTACATATTCAACTGTAAATTCGTGTTGATTTCTTAAATGAGAAATCATTCTATGGACACACATGAAAGAGGTTGGGATCTGCACAATTGCACACCAGTGAAAAACACGGAATTGTGCATTTTTAGACTGCATCAAGAACAAATCTTCAAAATTATGTGAAACCGCGTTCCTAATTGGTTTTTCCGAGATTGGAACCACAATTCTGCTTACACCCAAGCCGTTCAATCAAGACCAACAGTTGCTTCTTGAGAAGCAATGAGGGCTGAGATTAGGATCAATTGGAGATTCCATCGATGAAGATCGTGCGCCATCAAGACAAACTCAACCTTGACATCCTTTTACCCATAATCACAAATTACTGCGTTCTCATTGAAAATCCTTGAGCAGACGACATATAACAACTCCTCCCCTCAACGTAATATCGAAAAGCAGAAAGGATCAATGAAAGTATTTTCTATCCAAATCATCAAAATTCAAAAAATATTACATACTCTTTTTTAAAGAAATTACATTTGCCTGGCCCTTTTACTAGCAAAAGACAAAGGTTTACATCCAAGAAGCAAGATGAAAAAGTCTTCTACAGGCATCCACAATCCACAATTGGAATGTCATTTACAATCAACATTCAAAGATCAGGCACCAATCAGTAACTTATAATCATGAAAATGAAACTCAAATCTTCTCCATGCTCCCACTCAAATCCTTTTGAACACTATTCTGAACATCCCAAACACAAATCAAGATAAACAGATAAAAGATGCACCATGGAAGCTTCAATACCAAACTAAACCAATATGTTTTTGGCCACACCATTGGTTAGTTTAAGTGGGCAATTCACTTGAAGAGCTTACGGCGAAGTACTCACTAGTTTAAATGAAGTCAAAAACAAACCAGAAGGAGCCATTTCTTCACAGATTACAGCAGAGGAATCATGTCTTGGACCTCTCCTTGGCATCAACATTATATAGCCATGATTATACCTTTGTTTGCAAGAGCAACAACTAATAAGTGGATACATATTAAGAGCAAGGATTTACATCCAGTCTGCCGAGTTTCTAGGGACAAGCTGGTACAAAAATATTGTTAAGCGGATATGATCTCCAACATGGCCACTAGGAACACCTAGTGCTCCTACACAATTACACAAGAAATCAATTGTTCAAAAAGGCAGATTTCTTATAAAAACAAACAGACAACCATACCAAAGGGTATTCGCTAGACCATCAGTATGCTAGAAGAACTTCATTCTTGGCCTTCATTTGAAAATGAATTTATCATACTAACCAGGAGATATCTCATTAGCAAGTAGAGAAGTATGAGCTTCAGAATGAGTCTACTCGTCTTTCTCACGTGGTTGAGAGGGACCTTCAGTCGACTCTATAGGCTTTTGGACGCTAGCTCTCGCCTGTGCAACAAATGCAGGATCTGGTTCATGCTTATCTGAGGGCTCCTTCATTGCCGAGTATATATAGTATCCAATCACAGCATTGACTGATATAACAGCGAGTAATCCACTCCACAGCGTTAGAGAATGAGGAGATAAATCGCCTGAACCTGCTCCAGATAAGGGAAAAGGAAATGTTGACAACCAGATACACAAGCATTCTATTTGGCCTATAGTGAATTAGATTAAGCAAGCTATATGCGTAACCAAAAACAACACATTTAATAGGAAACGTGCTCTCATCATGGACATCAAGTGCAGGTCCCAAAAAATTAGCATGATTTTAAGTTGCAAAGGTTCACTGAGAGACAGTTTTGCAAGGACAAACCCTTTGTACAGCTTCAACTTAAAGCACAGAAGACCCTGACGATCATAACGAAGTCACAGACGTGACAAGAGAATATATGCTAGGCCAAGTAGGGCCAGTTCATTTTCCGACACTAGCACCTGATAGTCTCCCTCTAGACTAAACCAAGTACATCTGACTACAATTTGACAGAAAAACATGTAAGCTACATCTGTATGTTGATCTGTACCGTTAGAAACAAAGATCGACATAGCATGTCCATGAGGTCTCAATATAACTGCTCATGTGAAGTGGGCTAAAGTAGACTACGATTGCCTAATAATTTAAGAATTTTCTGTCTAGGGGGTATTGCAGCATGATCATCCTCTCCTTACGGTGGCTTTTCTCCGATGTTCAGGGTTTGAATCAATATGGCGGCAACTAAATATTTTCATGTTAGGAACAACTATAGCCAGATGAGACAGAAATGATACAAAATCCTCCATACCACATTCTGCCATTATCAGAATCCGAATTTTTGCAGATAATTGCAATAACTATTGAGACTGGAATAAGAAACAATAAAGAATACGCAAATTCCCACCCTTCAAAGTTCAGTTTTGCATGTTTTCTGGTTTTTATTGTCTTGAGTTCAGATTATCGCTAACCTCCACTTTGGTTAAAGATCTAATATTCTATATTCACAGACTTGCTCAGGCTCAGGAAAACCACCTTGACAGTTAACCCGACAATTAATGTTTCTAAAATATCCTTCACAATAATGACTGTGCAAACTTGTTCATGTTCCGCTAATTTGACAATACATATTGATGGATTTATACAACAAACATATTCAAGGATCATTGCTGTGCTTTACTTCATCTTGCCACATCCACAACATGACATTACATGACTAGGATGAAAGTTTAGTAGTGTCAGAAGAATATTCCCTCTTCAAGCACGAGATTAGAGAAAAAATCCTAAACTTCACCTTCAAAGTCAAAGTCACTAGAACTCAAAGAATTTGGCAGTGTATAACTAACCATGTAACCATAAGTAGTTAATATTGAAGCAGACAACCAAAAGAAAGCATATTTTCTACCATAAGGAGCATAATGGAATTTTTCTATGAGGAACTCTCCTTCTAAAGGTAAGCACAAGCATGAGACACAAGTCCACGCGGACACCAAGAGTCCGAAACAGGCATAATAGAACAATTTAAACAAGGAACCGCTTATTTGCTTTTACCTTTCTTCAACATGCCAAACACAAGATTTTGGTGGAAAACAATTTTTACAACCTCATGATATATGATTTGAAGGACAGACAAATGATGATAACAACAGAAAACTGCAAATGTAATTTCATCTGTTTTCTCCAACAATTAAAGGAAGCGACAGATAAACTCCAACTAAAGCATAAGGCTGGAGTCAACCAAATCAATGATCTGACATTAGCAGAACCAATTCACCAAAAAAAAAAACTCAAAAAGGTACCCCATGATCAAAGGTCAAGAAATAAATTCTCAAGGCCCAAAGAATGTATGGGAACCTATGAGTGTTCATTTTAAAATGATAAGAGAAAACCTAATTGCCACATTCTAAAACTCGTCATGGCTTATACATGAGTCTAGCTATACAAACCCATTACCAGCCATTATCGAGTTAAACCAAGACCAAATGCAAGACCAACACAAATAATGCAAATGGAGGTTTAAATCTGCATTGATCACAAAGCTTACAGCCAAATCCTTCTAAATTATTGACATTGCAGGAGATGAGCATAACAAAATCAATAAAATACACTAGGGGGCCTTTCTCTGAGATATATTAATCACCTTATTGCAGAACATGTTCAAAAAAGATATCCTTACCTGGAAAGACATTATGGTTGAAACCATATAAAACTGCAACTGGAATTATCCACATAAGCATTGATGCCAGTAAGAATTTCTCTATGACTCCAGCCATTGCAGCTGCCAAACACAAAAAGTACTGTCACTGCAAAACATACCGAAGGCCGAGAACTGACTAATATAGAACAAAATTTCTGGCCCACCAGGTACAGGACAGAAAATTAATTATCATCTAGACAATGCACAAGCACAAGCACAAGCAAATATATGCACTTGTTTATCCACATGCATGTATACACAAACAAATCTCTCTTAGAGAGAGAGAGAAATTATGCCTATCCACGTCTGTGACCAACCGTTTTTCCATCTTATACTGGCCTAGTAAAAAGTTGGTAAGTAAAGCTAAGTCATAAAATTCTTCCAGCATATTCAGACAATTTAGGTCCAGGGTCCAGAAAAGGAAACTTTTTAGGCCCAAATTTGTACACAAAGGCTGCCCTCGTGACATTCTAATGGTTCTACTACAGCAAGTGAGTAGTCACTTTCTTACAGGGGTTTCTTCTTGCGTCCTTTCTAATCTTCTACCATCTCTCTTCCCCTGCAACGGCAGCCGCTAGCGTCTTAGTACAAGGAACTTTAGTTCACCCAACTCTAAGGGTTTTTGGGCTCTCTATAAGAGTACAAGTGATGTTCAGGAATTAGAAATTGGTCTGTGAACAACGCCAAGGATGCGTCATGTATTGTCAACAAGGTATCCTGGGGTAGTGACAAGTCCAAGTAAGAGCGCAATTAACGTACTTTGCAGACACTGCTTCTGCTTTCACAAACGGATACCAACTCCAGCAAACCGTTTGCAAGGTTGTCATGATTGAGATCCTAGTACCTGCAAATAGCACAGCTGTATGGTACAGACAGCAGCTTGCATGAAAAAAAATAAATAAGTGTCTCTCTTCCCCAGAGCTTTCTCTTGGGTTGGTATTTCCTTTTTCAAGCATAAAGACACTCAAGCCCTCGCAATCTGACTTTTTTCTCTCGCTCCAATGTGTTTTCCTAGGTTCTCTACTCCCTGGTTTTTCATTTTGGACTAAGCTTCAAGGGGAAAAAAAAAAGGGGAGGGGCCCAGATTAGGAGACGTTTGGCAGTTTAATAAGGTTGAAAGAAGTCAATTTACATGCTATCCGGATTGGTAGAATCAGATTAGGCTCACGACCTATGAATCTGATCCCACTATCCACCCATCAATCCCAACAAAAAAGATAACATGTTTCTAATGATCCTAAAAGTTCTTTGAGAACTCAGACTCTAAGCCTTCTCCCAAAAGATCAAGCTAAGTAGCACAAACAAGCTGAAAGCTGGCCACAAGCTGTGGCAAACACTGATTTATATATTGCACAACACGAATCAAGATCTAGCTCAGTTAAAAACCATGAGGTCTAGCCCAACTTTCAGAAGTAGAAGCAAGTAATAATGTCGACCATTTGCAATTATCCAAGTAACAGGCACAACAACTCCCTGTCATCATCATCTAAGGCTGCAGGTGGATCAAAAACTTAAAGAAATTGAACGCTCATATGTGAAAATGGCAGGCAATGACATATCATACCTCTTCTAAAAACTAATTACAGCTCTAAACCACGAACTTCAGCTTCAATTGATTTGAATTCCACACCAATTTCGTGTCCTCTCCGGTAGAAATTTTGCAACAATTTGGGCTGTCCAAGTAATTCTATGTGAGAATCAAGAATTTTAGCTTTAAAACAAGACAATGAACACAATAATGAAACGGATTCACAGAAAGCATGAGCAGTCTAAATTACCTATTACCACAAACCAAGTCTGAGATTTACTTTGACTTGGAAGCAATTGTCTCAGGCGCTAGGCAACATGGGAATCACAACCTTTGCAGTTTGCAGCTCCTGTCCAAAGCCCTTCAGCACTACAAGGTGAAAATTCAAACTAAAAGTAATTATTCCACCTCAAATCTCCAAGGTGGGACTGGCTTTCAAAAATTCATGATCTCCTATTAGGAGGAACTTTCAGATTGATTTTAGCATCACGTCAATGTACCATTAGCCCTCCATGGGGTGTCACATTTACAGAAATTTGCATTTAGAAAGTTTATGAGCATGCCCTGCCATGGACTTAACGAGATGATCCCAGAATTCCCTAACTTAATTTTCACTTGTGTTTTCCAACAGCTTTCATCTGTATTTCCAAAATAATAAGAGAATGCTTAATCCCTGACAGAAGGCTTTCATCTGAAGCAAGATATGCTTTCACTTTTTCCGTACTCCTATTCATTGTCGAGTACACCAGTTCAAGAGGTAGAAATAGAAAATCGATTCACATTGTCTTCTATATTAAAGGCGTTCTAAAGTTTCTGCCCAAAAGTGGATCAAGAGGCTCTACATTGATAAATATATCTCAAGTCGGAATCAGTCACAAGGGTTTCAGTCTGGCAACACCATCAGAAAAGGTATTAACTGCAGCTCTCCCCTGCATCCATTGATCTCTCTGTGGTCATCGCTACTGTATGGGCCAGACACACAAAACCCACCCTCAGAGGGGACTTGTGGCATTATTTGCAGCTCCCATAAGTAGAATATTCATAGACATTAGATGAGATGAGAATAGTACATATTGACTAAAGAACCCACTAAAAAAACAAAAGGCAAAGCAAATCAAACAATTCTTAACCCTCGTTCATCCAAGTTAAAGCAAGTCAGATAATCAGAACTCGACGCCAATAGTCCAAGAAACCACATCTCTCTATCAGACATTCAATCAAACACTTCACATGCACGATCACTTCTCCAGCACTTACTGTGCTAATCAACGAGCACATCCCCCACAGAACACAAGTGAGATTGCTCCCAAAAAACCACCCAACGAACCCACAAGCAAAAACCAAACACTTGCCACTCCTCTCCATCTCCGGTAAATCTCGATTCGGCACAAAACCTAACTGCTAACAGAGATGAGCCTTAGAGAGTCATGGAACTGATTAATCGATATAATCAACTTTGAAGGTACCAGCTCTGAATGAACTGTTTGATGAAGAACTGAAAAATGAAATCCTGGAGATATCCACTGACTATACAAGAACAAAAAAACAACCTAGTTTGGACAAACGTAAAGTCTGGGGTATACACAGGAGAAGTGGACATAACAGATGCAGGGAGGAAAACGAAAGGCAGTGCCAATCCTCGGCTTCATCCTCTTATCAAGCCCCTCAGAGCCTTTGGACAAAGATTTGGAGTGCCAATACCACTCCAAAGATCAAGCTTTTTATATGGAAAATATGCCTGAATGCATTACCAACGAAATCGAACTTATTCAAGAGAAGTATTATCGAAGAAGATACCTGTGAGCTTTGAAGTCAACAACCGGAGACTGTGGAGCATCTATTCTTGTTATGCGCTTGAACACACCAGGTTTGGTCAAACCCCGCCCTCCATATCCTCATCGACAGTCGTGGGCTCGCTAGAATTGAAGATTGACTGTTGAATTTCAAGAGTACCTCGGTGAGCTTTGAACATTCAGCTGTGACTTTTTGGCATATACGGAAATCTAGAATCAATTTCACCTTTGGCCAACAAACTCCAAATCCACGGTACCTCGCGAGTTTGGCTTCGGCCATGCATCAGAATATCAGCAGATGGAACAAATCGGAAAGGAAAAACGACTCGATGAGAAGAGAATCACCTCGGATCAGGCTTCGACCCCAGCAAGGAGCCGTTAAGGCAAATATTGACGGATCTTTTAGGGAAGGCTCGACGGAAGGAGCGATTAGCTATGTGTATTGTGACTGTAACTGTGCTTTGGTGGACGGCTTCACGAAATCTGTGCGAGTAACCTCAGCAGCTCAGGCGGAAGCGAAGGCTCTAACTGAAACCCTAGATTTCCGCAGCACACGAAGTCATCCAAGTCTTCAACTTGAGTCAGACTCTTCAGTCCTGATACGAGCAGGAGCAGTAGCAGGAGCAGATCAATTTCCTTCGGATGGAGAGGCGCTTATCAATGCAGCTAAGAAGAAGCTCGTGGACTTTTAATGGCGCGCATGATAACCTTCGTGTTCGATCGAGAAATTATTTCTAGAATAAAAATAAAATTTTTTATTTTTATCAAAAACAAAAAAATTTTATTTTTGATTTTGGGCCAAAATTTATTTCTAAAATAGATTTTTGTTCAGAAATAGAAAAATAAATTTGCATTGCCAAACGAGTTTTTGTTCCAAACCTATTTCTCAAATAGGTTTGGAACAGAAATAAAGAAATAGAAACGTTGTCATTCACGCAAAAATCTATCCCTGGCCCATTGAAGTAGAAATGCAAACAAGATTGGAGATTGGTTGATTAAAGCGGGATTTGTAGTGTAGGATTATAATTATTGTACGGCGCTCATTTGAGTATCATAATTTTTTTTTTCCGTTCACTTGAGTGCTATAATTTTTGAAAATCAACCACTCGAGTGACATCGCTTACGTGGATACCGAAAAAGCTGACATGACACCTGAAAAAGCTAACACGAACATCGAGAAAAGCTAATGTGGCAGTTGAAAAAGCTGCTGTGATACCCGAAAAAGCTGAAGTGGCATTCAAGTGAACAATTTTTTAAAGTTATAGTACTAAAGTGAACAATTTTTAAAAGTTATAGCACTCAAATGGACGTTTTTTTTTCCTTACCAAAATTTTTTTTATCCTTATAAAAAGAAAATGAACGATTTTTAAAAGTTATGGCACTCAAGTAAATCGGAAAAAAAGTTGTAGTATTCAAGTGAGCACCGTACAAAAATTATGACACTTGCGGTGTATAAAGCTTATAGAGATAGATGCCTGGCCCTAGATTGGGTGTTCAAACCCCCTTGAAGCCTTATGGGCTCTTCTTTGCTCCGTTTCTAGCTTTTTGTACCCGCATTTGTCACTCGAGTAACGAGAAGTACTCTCTTCTGACCACAAAAAAAAAAAAAAAAGCACAAGACATTTATCCGCATGCATGTTCACACATAATTCATACAAGTTCATGGAACCAAACGGCGAAAATCTTAGATACATGGATTTCGCATGAAAAACACCGTCCGGAACTCACAAAACTTCACACGTTCCGACTTCTTACCTCTAAAAGAAGAAAACAGTAATCACAACGAATACGACCTCTTTTTTTAGGCAAAGACACAGCCTCAACAGATTGATACAATTGCCGCCATGACTCCTAGAATATTCATTACAGAATTTAATGCTACCATAAGGTCTTTTCCATCGCTGACTGCTGTACACGGTTTTTTTTTCATTCTTTCTTTGTATGGTAAAGAGAAAATCAGTGCGGGGCACCGAGCGGGATGGGTGCAAACTGCAAGCTCATGTACATGATGAATGAGAAAAAAACAAAGAACATCACTTACATTGCAAATTTTGGAGGTGCTGCAGCAGCAACCATTACGTCATTCCCAGATGAATCAGCTGTTTTATCGGCAGGTTTATGAATTTGAATTGAGCACACTAAGCTTTCATCCACATTCATCATTGCACCAAAGTCATCACGTTCACTGCTACAACTGGGAGCGGCAAATATGATCACCATTTGTCTACAGCAAAGGATTCATACCCATTTTCAACAACCTGTGACAAGCATCGTCAGCTCATGATACTGATCCTGTGGCTAAAGGCACCAAAAGAAGTCCAGATCATGCTTTTTCAAGAATTTAGACATTCTCTCTTGGCCAAAGGTATATGAGGCGCCTCGATCTTTAATTCCCCGGCCTTTGCCATCCTTATCAGGATCTGACCAAAGCAAATCATGGAGCAGACCACAATCTGGAACATCACGTGGGCATTTACGTTAACATAGGGGAAAAGGCCACCATCCCCGCATAATATGTTGCACTCTATGAGAGCGGCTACCGGAAGTCAGCTGAAACCTACAAACTTCTTCCAAACTCTAACCGTCACACGCCATTTACGTTCCACATTTCTGATTCAAGTGCTCGCACCCCACAGTTTCCTCGTAAAAGGAAGAAATTCTAAGGGGACAAAAGGCAATCAAAAAGGCAGAATGTCTCCAGACTTTGCTTGCCATGATCCACGTAATTTCCAAGAAATACATAATTGGCATGAGGAGGGAAACCTCCTTGTTCGAAAAACCTCAAAACATCAGGATAGTGCCCATGAATGTCAACTGGAAAAATAGAGTATGAGGTAAATGATAGAGTCATCATGCAGAAAAGGAATGTACTGTGCACAATTTAAAAACTCCATCCAACAGCCACTGTTAACCTCTGTGACAAAAGGCTTGAAAATTGTTAATCTTTCCATGTGATTTTATACCAAATGGAGCACAAATGACATAAGGAAGATGGATGTACAGCTAACGCTGCCAAATTTAAAAGGTGTGTTTGCTTTCATTGAAGCTTTTATGCCCCTACCCCAGTAGACCTCATTTGCTAGGAAACGTGATTAGCTTATAGAAGGATGAAACATTTTCCTTCTGTGACAAAATTTTGTCTCGACTAACATCACACCATATTCTAATCCTTCATCAAGGAGAGAACTCAGAAACCTGACCACTAATCCGAATCCAACTCAAATGCCACTTAAGTTCCCTCCGTGAGTTCTAAGAGTGGATCTCAAGACCTAATATTTCCTCGAACCAATCAAAAGGCCCAAACTTTCTTAGTCCAGGTCAGGTCACTAAGTACAACGCCTCCAAAAACAAAACCTAGACTTTTACAAATCATTCATTTTCAACGTAACAAACGGAGCCCTAGAAACGTTAGGGTCAAACCACATTAGTCGATGGAATAGCAACTTGGACCTCCTATTTCTTGACTGATTCCCAAGCATCAGCAAATGGAATTATAGCATGGCAAGATTGAATCACTCAACCTTGCTTGGATTTCAACAATCTTGCCGGAGGCCATAGCGAATTATCACTATAAATAACGTCTGAAACTTTAAACATTCATTTCAAGGCAGGCAGCATTTATTACACAACTCTTGAGCAATAAAGTTCTAGCGGCACTCTAAGATACCCATTGTCAAACTGTAAGAAAGTAGATTTGCAGTTTCCTTTAACAGAAATTACATTTGCCTGGCCCTTTTATGAGTAAAACAAAGGTTTACATCCAAATGAGATGAAAAATTCATTTACAGGCGTCCAAAATCCACAATTGTTATGTCCTTTAGAATCCACGTTCGAAGATCAGGCACCAATCAGGAATTTATTATTGCGAAAAAAAATGAAACTAAAATATTTTTCATGCTCCCACTGATAAAGCTAAAGCTGCCAGATCGCATTCGTCCTCCTTTTGATCACCATTCTAAAGACTCAGACACAAATCAAGATAAAACAGTTAAAGGATGCGCCACGGAAGCTTCAATACCAACAGTTTTTGCTGTTTTCCTTTTCCAAGTTATGTGCCCAAGTCACCAAATGATGCGAGCTCTGCAAGGTAAAGTAAATGCTTAGTAACCACAAGACATTTATCCACATGCACCATCACACATACTTCATATAAGTTCATGGAACCAAGGAGATTCCTAGGTAGGGGTGGCAATATTTGATGCAATAGAAACATGAAACCGAACGAGGAAAATCTTAGATATTTGGATTTCGCATGACAAACACTACTTGGAACTCAAAACTTGACACATTCTAATCAGTTACTACTAAAAGAAGCAATCAGTCATCCTAATGTATAAAACCTTAACAGATTGACACAGTTGCCACCATGGCTCCTAGATAATTGAAGACAGAGAATCTAATGCAATTAGAAGGTCTTTTTCATCAGTGACTACTATGCATTTTTTTTTTTTAATGAGTAAAGAGAAAATCACGTAGAGCAATAAGGGGGATGGGTGCAAACTGCAAACTCATGCAGACGATGAATGAGAAAAACAAAGAACATCACTTACATTGCAACTTTGGAGGTTCTGCGGCAGCAATCCTCACGTCATTCTCAGATGAATCAGTTGTTTTATCAGCAGGTTTAAGAATTTGAAATGAGCACAGTAAGTTTTCATCCACATTCATCATTGCACCAAAGTTTTCACGTTCACCACAAAAATCAGGAGCAGAAAATATGGTCACCAGTTGTCTATCAGCAAAGAATTCATACCCATCTTCAACAACCTGTGAGAAGCATAGTAATGAATGCAGCTATTTCTATGGCTAAATGCACCAAAAGAAGAAAGCATTAACATGTCCTTAACCTGGTGGCTACGACAAACAAGGTCCAGATCATGCTTTTGCAAGAATTTAGACAATGTATCTGGGCCAAAGGTACATGAGGCTCCTCGATCTTTCATTCCCCAGCCTTCGACATCTTTATCAGGATCTGCCCAAAGCAAATCGTGGAGCAGACCACAATCTGGAACCTCACTTGGGCGTCGCAAGTGTCTAATTTGATCCAAATTTGTTAACCTGGGGGAAAGGCCACCATGCATGCATAGTATCTTCCGATCTATAAGAGCGGCTACTGGAAGACAATCGAAACAATCAATAAACTTCTTCCAAACTCTAACCGTCATGCGGCGTCTACATTCATCGTAGAAGCCATATATCCGATTCATGGACGCACACTCGTGATTTCCTCGTAAGAGGAAGAAATTCTCAGGGAGCTTAATTTTGTAGGCAAGCAGAAGGCAGATTGTCTCTAGACTTCGCCCACCCCAATCCACATAATTTCCAAGAAATACATAATTGGCATGAGGAGGGAAACCTCCTTGTTCAAAAAACCTCAAAAGATCCGAATAGTGCCCGTGAATGTCACCTGGCACAAGAGAGTGAGGTATATTATTCGATCGACCAAAAATGTATGTGTGGGTATGGTTAGCAAGATAAGAGTCATCCTGCAGAATAGAAATGTACTGTGCACAAAATAAAAACTCCAACCAAGAGTCATTGTTAACCTCAGTGACAAAAGGCTTGAAAATTGTGAATCTGTCCCTATGATTTTATACTAAAAGGAGCACAATGATATAAGGAGGATGGATATACAGCTAACAATCCCAAATTAAAGAGGGTGGTTGCTGTCATTGAAGTTTTGTATGTTGAGCATGGCTCATATTCCCCATCGACAAGAACACGAGATTTGCATTAGATGTAGCTATTGTGCCGTTTATTTAGTCTACTTCTCTCGTTATTGAGAAAGGTGGGAGACGTTAATTATAGTGGAATCACCTGTTAGATGTATCCTAGTTAAAGAGTGAATTAGGATAAACCTTGTGTCTCAATCTTTTTTTTTCTTGTCTTTATTCTATATTTCGTTATGTTTGTGCGTCTAATCCTAACATTATATGCCCTAACCCTAGTGGACCTCATGCATCAGGAAACACGACCAGCTTAAATTTATGGAAGGATTAGACATTTTCCTTCTATGACAAAAGTTTCAGACTCGGCAAACATCACAGCACATTCTAATCCTCCATCAAGGGGGGAACTCAGAAACCTAACCACTAATCCGAATCCGAATCAAATGCCATTTAAGTTGCCTCGGTGAGTTCCGAGAGTGCATCTCAAGACCTAATTGTCCCTCAAACCAAACAGAAGGCCCAAACTTTCATAGTTTAGTCACCAAATACAGCGACTCGAAAAACAAAACCTAAACTTTAACCAAAAACTCCCCAAAGAACCACAAGCAACACACAAGAACCAAGCAAAGCAAGATCCAAAATCAAGAGCTTCGTGGTGGCGCATCTCAAAGACA
The DNA here is from genome assembly GCA_016432845.1 of Psidium guajava. Classification (NCBI taxonomy): domain Eukaryota; kingdom Viridiplantae; phylum Streptophyta; class Magnoliopsida; order Myrtales; family Myrtaceae; genus Psidium; species Psidium guajava. The sequence goes on along the minus strand of CM028227.1, from coordinate 17,104,457 downwards.
AACAGAAAGACAGAGATTAGATTAGATTAGATAAGATAAGATAAGATAAGATCATAATAGATAACCTAAGATCTTGAGGTGGCCTTCGAGCTCGAGGAGATTGGGCTGTGAGAGGAAGATGTCGCGAGATTCCAGGCAGAGCTGGCCGATCTCAACCTCGGTGAGCGGGAACTGCTCCCCAGGGCTGCTGTTTCCGAAATCCAACAACCTGTTAATGATGTCGTCCAACGTTGCCATGTCCAATCCACACCATAGACCTCGGTTTGCCATTCAACAATCAATCTCTAGTCAGCTTTCTCCTTTTTCCTCCGTTATAGTCGTTGTCGCTGTTATACGTTGAAGGCGACGTAAGGCAGTGCCTTCCGGAAGAACTAAAGGGAGATGATGCAGTTAGGGTTGTGCAGTTATGAACCAACGCGTGATCAGTAATGATCAGGGAAGAAACAAAAACGATGAACAAGAGGGAGAAGGAGAAGAGGAAGACGTACAAAGAGAGAGAGAGGATGGAAAGGCCTCTGCAACTCCGATGCGGCGGACGCCCCTACTGCACTTGCAAAATGACGGAGAATGTCGAAAGCTCCTTCCTTGAGCCTTTTCACCTGAGGAAGTGAAATAAATGGAGATCTCCCGCCACAAAGTCTTCTCACTCTGGAGTTTACCCTCTGAGTTGGCGTGTTATTTCCGAACTGCCCCTCCTCCACCTCTCTCTCTCTCTCGTATGTTTGATTATTTTCTCTCTCTCGTGTTTTTCATGTATTGGGAGACTTCGGTAACTATTCAGATCAAAAACTCCTAATCAGCATGGGGAGACTTCAGACCCCATAAGAATTATATACTTGAGATAATAATCACAATAAGAATAGAAGAAAAGCCAAAAAGAAAAAAAATCATAGACTTCTGTGAGCACCGGTCTAGTGTAGACTCTGAAATCGACCTGGACCAACCTTACCTGATGGATTCTAGTCCGTTCGCAGTTCTAGGTGTATAATTGAATTGGATTGACGGGGTTGGTTGCAAGGTCAATGACAAGGTCTACACGATAGATTATAAATTCAGAAAACTGGAAATCATTCTTGACATGATAGGTTCCAAGTTCCAACTCTTGAACCTACCTGCTTTGAAGCCGTTCACCGTTACTCCACAATCCCCTATTGAAACTATACTTAGGACTAATCCAATTGAATGCTGAGAATTAAAAATTTAGCACTTAATGAAATTAAGTTTGTTCGATAATCATAACTAACAATGACGCTAGAACAATCACTAAATAGGATAAATAGACAATGGTTATTTAATTTGTTAAGTAGAAAACGTAATTAACGATAATTTTACCATTTATATGATAAGATATAGCAACAACGGCCACAATTCCATATTTGAAAAGAACTTAATTATATCCCGTCATTAATCCATAACATTTGTGGAGTTATCATTAACTCAATTTTATCGGCTGGCTTTAGAGATAGACTACCAACAGCAAAGAATCTCATCGAATGCCTAAAGTAGACATCATTGTATTTTATGTATGTCTGGTCTAGAAAACCAAGAGACTCAGTGCACCCAGACTTGAAGCATGTGGCAAAATATCCTCGCATAATTTGGAATTCGATGTCCTTTAGGAGGATGAACTAATGAACTCCAATAGATAATCAGGGCTACCAAAGGCAAGGACATGGCCGCGAGGCTTCTCCAAATATCTTTTCTAGCAACCATATATTGCATTTGGATGGAACGTAACCATAGCCTTACCCAAAACATGTCAGAGGATGTCCTCATCATCTTGGCTAAAGTTGGTAAACTTGTCGGAAGGCCAACTTCTTGCTACAAGAACTTTAGACTTTCCAAGGCCAATGTAATATTAGCTACTATATGGAGACTCCCTAACTCCATTTTCTCATGTTCATAGCCATATTTATAATACTAGGGAATGCCCTTAAGTTTCTATACCTCATCTTATAAATGACACTTATATTTTACACCCAAAAAATTGTGAGATTAATTATATTGAAGCAAGAAATGCATATAAATCTTTTTTTTATGTAAATATGTGAGTATCATTAATCAAGTAAGGAACAAAATTTGAGCCAAGCTTACAATTGTTTCGGGAAAGCCAAAAAAAAATTAGCTATATCATTTCAGTGCCACATTGGAGGAAAGAAAATCATTTAAGTGCCTCTACCGAAAAAACTCGACATTTTATCCTACGTGTCATGTTTGATAATGTTTTAATTCTTACTTGGCATTTCTTAGAGAGAGAGAGAACACCAACGGAGACCATTTTTAATAATCTTTTCAATTATTACTTTACTTGCTGGCTCTCTTCCGCTCTCTTTCTCTACTTTAATCGTACTCAGAGCATTCATTTAAATCAAAAGATCATGGATTACTTCGTAGAGCTTGAAGATCGGCGAGCAACCGTCGCGATGGACGTCGACCATGTTGATCCGCTCCGATCTTCGGCAAGAGCGTTCTCCATGTTGACAACAAGCTCACCGACACCGCTTTCTTCAACTCCTTCGAGGATGACTCCGACTTTGACTGATCCAATCCCACTGCTTCTTAGCTATCGCTCTCTATCTCCCCCTAGCTTCGCATTTTCTATCCTAGGGTTCAATCCCACACAAGCTTCAAAACCCCTCAATTCAAGCGTCGCCTCCTGATCAAAATCAACACTGCCATCTTCCGAACCCAAACTCAGCCCTCAACCAAACCCTGAGCGAAAAGCACCTGATCGAAGTCATCGGCCGAATCTGTGATTACCCGGATCGCAAGGACAATTCCTTCATGCAAATTAAACAAGATAAGCAAAACTTTCCTCGATAAAGTCTCTCTATCCGAAGAGGAAGATATCGAAGCGTGCTATAAGAAGTTCGTGGAGTCGAGGATCAACAGGGTGAAGTTGGGGGTTCTTGAAGAAATAAACACTTATCTCTCTTGTATCTAGATCCTTCTTGATTAATCTTGACTATTCGTGTTTTCAATGTTAACTTAATGTGACTATTCATGTTTCAATATTTTGTCAATTCTCAAGATTCTATCTTTTAAAATGTTGGATCGTCATTGATGAGTCTAACCAAAAGTCATGTATTATGCCTATATATAGGCAAGTTTTCTTTTTTTTTTTTTGTGTGTGTAAATATGTGAGTATCATTAATCATATGAGGTACAAAAGTTTAGAGGAATCCCTTAGCATTGCAAAGAGACTAATTATGCGTGAATATGGAGGAAGGAAGCCCCCATACAGTAGCTAGTAGAACATTTGTTTGGGAAGGTCTATAATTCTAGTAGGGCGACGCCTTACCCCTAACAACCTTACGAATTTGAGCCAACAAAAGATGAGCCTTAATTGACTTGTTTTGAAATAGTCTATGGTTTCGCTTCATCCAAATGCAATAGGTAGTCACCAAGAAAGATAGCTTGAGAAGCATCGCCTCCAAGTTTTTGCCCTTGGTTGCTGATCATCCATTGGAGTTCTAGATTCCAACCTCTTGCAGAACGCCAAATCTCATTTGTGCAAGGATATTGCACCATATATTACTGGTCCAAGTGTACTCAAAGAATAAGTGATTTTTGTCTTCGATGTCAGTCATACAAAAATTACACTTAGCATCAACTGAAGATAGCTATCTTGATATGTTTACTGTCGTCGGTGGCCTATTGCTCCAACCGATAATACTATGCTTGCTAATACCATTGGTCCAAATCAAGTGATACCAGTCTATAGCTAGTCCCTCCTATTTGAATTCCTTGTATATTTCTTTGCAACAATATCTTTGGCTAGAGATGATAGATGCTAGAGCAAATCTCAGCTTGAGAATGCATCTCCAACTCCAAGCCATGCTGCCCTTAATGTCGAGTTACATGATTGAAGTACCTCTGCATTTAACGCGGTGAACCCAAGTACTCCATAGGGATGAAGACAGATGATTGATCAAGCTCCAGAGCATGCAACCCAACAATACTTTGTTCCAAATTTTCAAATCAAGCAAGTTTAGTCCTCCTTCCTTTTTTGGTGAGCACACTACTTTCGATGCAACTTTGTGGGATTTGTGAGTTTTTGCGTTTCATGCCCATATAGGCACGTCTTGTAATAGTTGTGTAGTGCAATAAGAAATAAGTCAAAATAAAATAGCACATCCTTCTCCTCCCTTGAGTGTTCTCCTTATGTTGAGAGTTACAGACACTCGAACCTTACCAACGCTTTTGAAGCCTAGCCCACGTCTTCTAAATTCAATAGGGGTGAGCTCATATATATGAGTTTCCAGCTTTCCTGAGTGTTGGAGAGGACGCAAGTTGACAACGATGACACACTAAGTGAATTAGGATAGAACGAGGGATTAGGGTTTGAAGAACAAATCGAATTTAACGCATTTATCCCTAATACGTTAATTTAGGAGAAAAAATTGTTAAATCTCATTGTTTAGCTCTTAAAAATTCATCTTCATCTTCTTCTTGATCATCAATTTCTGCGTTCGGGTCTTCATTACCTTCCTTATCTTCATCAGCAACTGATAATCATCAACCACTTCTTCTTATTTGATAGTCTTTAAATTGAAAAAGAAAAAGATTTGGACGTCCAACGTAGACAAAAAAAAAAAAATTAAGTCAGCCTCGTATTTAAGTTTGACATGGCTTTTCCCACTAATTGACAATAGAACTTAAGTAATCGTTTTTTAAATAAAAGTGACACGAGAGAATTATCAAAAAAGTTCTAAACATATTGTAATTTTGTCAATTCAATCCTGAACTTTTTTTTGACCAACTCAGTTCTAAATCTTTTGGAATTGTGCCAACTTAGTCCATTTGACTAGCCAGCACTAACATGGCGCCAGAGGCAGTGACATGACAAATTTTAATGATATTATAAAATTCTTCTAAAATTTTAATTATTTTGTATCCTTTTAATAATTTTTTCTTTTCTTTTCTCTTTTGACTTTGGGCTGGCAACCTCCTCTCGGCCACTTGTCGAGGGCCGACGACCTCCATCGATCCTTGGTTAATGGCCAATAGGAGGCTACCAGCCCAAAGCCAAAAAAAAAAATTGTTAAAATTTTTAAAAAATATTAATAAAGATTTACCACGTCAGTGTCGGTTGGCCAAATTGGCTATATTGGTACAATTGCAATATGTTTAGGAATTTTTTAACAATTTTTCCAAAGTGACACTCAAGTGATCACTCTAAAGGTTTTCACATTGAAGTAAGTGTTGTATGAAAATTGTGACACTTTTAGTGTCCTTTTCCTCAACGTTTTTTTGTTAAAAATTTGATGGGAGAAATTTTCCATTCTCTTTTGAGACTTTTTATCAGTATTGTCCAAAGACGAAGTAGGTAAACCCCCTGAGTCGCATCCATGATTAAGCTCAAACTAATTTAATTTTTTCTGTCATTTTGTTTATCCTCTTTATTATCTGTATTGCTGCCAAAAGATCATCTAGACCAAACAAGAGTCCTCTAGAGCAAGTTAAAAGTCGGGTCACTAAAGTCCATGGTTCTACTTATTCACTCTGATTGAGAGAGCGCAGCTTCTATTATCCACACCAGCGTCAGTTGGCTAAAATTGGCCGGACAGACTGAATTGGCACAAATGAAAAAGTTTATGATTGAATTAACACAAATGCAAAAGATTTATGACTAACTTGGCAAATTAATGGTTTAGAACTAAATCGGCAAATGCCCAATAGGTTTTGGGCTTTTTTTTTTGACAATTTTTCCAATGAACATGTGTAAAATTCTGCTTTAATTTGCTTTTCGTCTTTCAACTTCAGTCAGGAAATGCGGCGTGAAAGTGGGCTTTGCTTGTCTCGCTGCCGTCGAAAATAATGCCGATGCACCTTGGAAGTTACTCTTCGGCAATGTGTTGCCCGTGAAGCTCAGAAACACTAGCGGACGAATTAATCCATGATTAAAATTCCTCATTTGATGTCCATTTCATGATTGCATGTTCACATCACACTCAGGTGAGGTCAACAAATGTGGCGAATTTGTTCTTAAGTCGTCTAGTTGTCGAATGGACTGACATGGAGACTCCATTCGAGTACATGTGCAGATCATGAGGGATGGATAATCTCGACCGGGGTACTTTATTAGCATAACCAGTAGTTTATTAAATCGATCTCATACACTGCACATTTGGAACCGTCCGATAGATGAATCCCACCTGTTTTGACAATATTTATGTGTAGAGCGCCTGAGAAATCGTCGTTTATCAAGTCTATACTCGCTCTTGGAGGGCAGAGAATAAGCCAAATGCTACGAATAATTGCTCGTGCCATGGTTGGTTTCCAGACCATTGAATTTCAGTCCGAGGTTGCAATGCCTCCTTATCTTTTGCTGCTTTGGTCATGCAGTGTACAGACGATTCCGGACAGTAGAGACTCAAGTCGATCATGCCCCTGCTAAGAACTCAGCCAAAATGCAGGAACATATCGAGAAAAGAACTTTAGATCCAATAATGGTGAGATCGAATATAGCACAATTGGGCAACTCATACAAATCTCGGACGGTAAGTCTCTTATGGAGTTGTAGTGGTGCGACACCGGACAATGCCAATTAAAGAGGACACAATTCCAAACTAAACCAATGTGTTTTTGGCCAACCCACTGGTTAGTTCAAGTGCGCAATTCACTTGAAGAGCTTACCGCGAAGCACTCACACGTTTAAATGAAATAAAAAATAAACCAGAAGGAGCCATTTCTTCACAGATTACAGCAGAGTAATCATGTCTAGGACCTCTGCTTGGCATCAGCATTGTATAGCCATGATTTTACTATTGTTTGCAAGAGCGATGACTATAATAATATTGAAAAAGTTGGATACATATTAAGAGCAAGGATTTACATCCAGTCTGCCAAGTTTCTAAGGGCAAGCTAGTACAAAAATATTTTTAAGCGGATATGATCTCTAACATGCCACTAGGAACACCTGGTGCTCCTACACAATTACACATGAAATCAATTGTTCGAAAAGGCAGATTTCTTATAAAAACAAACAGACAACCATACGACAGGGTATTTGCTAGACCATCAGTATGCTAGAAGAACTTCATTCTTGGCCTTCATTTGCAAATGAATTTATCATGCTAACCCGGAGATATCTCATTAGCAAGAAGAGAAGTATGAGCTTCAGAATGAGTCTACTCGTCTTTCTCACGTGGTTGAGAGGGACCTTCAGTCGACTCTATAGGCTTTTGGACGCTAGCTCTCGCCTGCGCAACAAATGCAGGATCTGGTTCATGCTTATCTGAGGGCTCCTTCATTGCTGAGTATATATAGAATCCAATCACAGCATTGACTGATATAACAGCAAGTAATCCACTCCACAGTGTCAGAGAATGAGGAGATAAATCACTCGAACCTGCTCCAGATAAGGGAAAGGAAATGTTGACAACCAGATACACAAGCTTTCTATTTGGCCCATAGGGAATTAGATTAAGCGAGCTATTGCGTAACCCAAAAACAAGACAAATTTAATAGGAAACATGCTCTCATTATGGACACCAAATGCAGGTCCCAAAAAATTAGCAGGATTTGAAGTTGCAAAGGTTCACTGAGAGATAGGTTTGCAAGGACAAAACCTTTGTACAAGCTTCGACTTAAAGCACAGAATACCATAAGGATCATAACGAAGTCACAGATGCGACAAGAGAATATATGCTAAGCCAAGTGGGGCCAGTTCATTTTCTGACACTAGCACCTGATAGTCCCCCTCTAGACTAAACAAGTACATCTGATTACAATTTGAACGAAAAACATGTAAGCTACATCTGTATGTTGATCTGTACCATTAGAAACAAAGATCGACATAGCATGTCCATGAGGTCTAGAGGGAGTTTTTTTTTGGATGCTCCCAATCTATGTTATCCTGCTCCGCATGAGTTGTTGGATCATGCAAGTAGCACGTAGGTGCCACATGATCTAACGGCTCATGTGAAGTGGGCTAAAGTAGACTACGATTGCCTAATAATTTAAGAATTTTCTGTCTAGAGGGCATTGCAGCATGATCATCCTCTCCTTACAATGGCTTTTCTCCGATGTTCAGGGTTTGAATCAATATGGTGGTAACTAAAAAATTTTCATGTTAGGAACAACTATAGCTGGATGAGACAGAAAAATCATTTCCTTGGCAAGGTGATACAAAATCCTCCATACCACATTCTCCCATTTATCAGCATCCGGATTTTTGCAGATAATTGCGATAACTATTGAGACTGGAATAAGAAACAATAAAGCATACACAAATTCCCACCCCTCAAAGTTCAGTTTTGCATGTTTTCTGGCTTTTATTGTCTTGAGTTCAGATTATCACTAACCTCCACTTTCGTGAAAGATATAATATTCTGTATTCACAGAAAATATTCAAGTTGCTCAGGCTCAGGGGAATCGCCTTAACAGTTAACCCAACAATTCATATTTCTAAAATACCCTTCACAATAATAACTCCGCAAACTTGTTCGTGTTCAGCTAATTTGACAATACATATTGATGGATTTATAGAAAAAACATATTCAAGGATCATTGCTGTGCTCTACTTCATCTTACCACATCACAACACGACATTAAAAGACTAGGACGAAAGCTTAGTAGTGTCAGAAGAATATTCCCTCTTCAAACACAAGACTAGAGAAATAATCCTAAACTTCAACTTCAAAGTCAAAGTCACTAGAACTCAAAGAATTTGGCAGTGTATAACTAACCACGTAACCATAAGTAGTTAATATTGAAGCAGACAACCAAAAGGAAGCATATTTTCTACCATAAGGGGCATAATGGAATTGTTCTATGAGGTATTTTGCTTCTAAAGGTAAGCACAAGCATGAGACACAAGTCCACACAGATGCCAAGAGTCTGAAACAGGCATACCAGAATAATTTAAACAAGGAATCGCTTATTTTCTTTTACCTATCTTTAACATGCCAAACAGAAGATTTTGGTAGAAAATAAATTTTACGAGCTCATGATATATGATTTGAAGGACAGACAAATGATGATAAAAACTGAAAACTGAAAATGTAATTTCATCCGTTTGCTCCAACAATTAAAGGAAGCGACAGATATGCTCCAACTAAAGCAAATGCCTGGAGTCAACCAAATCTATGATCTGAGATTAGCAGAACCAATTCACCCAAAATAAGAAAACTCAAAAAGGTATCCCATGATCGAAGGTCAAGAAATAAATTTCAAGGCCCAAAGAATATATGGGAACCTATGAGTGTTCATTTTAAAATGATAAGCGAAAACCTAATTGCCACATTCTAAAACTCATCATGGCTTATACAGGAGTCTAGCTATACAAACCCATTATCGACCATTATCGAGTTAAAGCGAGACTAAATACAAGATCAACACAGATAATGCAAATGGAGGTTTAAATCTGCATTGATCACAAAGCTTACAGCCAAATCCTTCTAAATTATTGACACTGCAGGAGATGAGCAAAAAGAAATCAACGAAATACACTAGGAGGCCTTTCTCAGAGATATATTAATCACCTTATTGCAGACCATGTTGCAAAAAGATATCCTTACCTGGAAAAACATTATGGTTGAAACCATATAAAACTGCAACTGGAATTATCCACATAAGCATTGATGCCAGTAAGAATTTCTCCATAACTCCAGCCATTGCAGCTGCCAAATAAAAAAGTACTGTCACTGCAAAACATACCGAAGGCCGAGAACTGACTAATATAGCACAAAATTTCTGGCCCACCAGGTACAGGACAGAAAATTAATTATCATCTAGATAATGCACAAGCACAAGCAAATATATGCACTTGTTTATGCACATGCATGTATATACAAACACATCTCTCTTAGAGAGAGAAAGAGAGATATTATGCCTATCCACGTCTATGACCAACCATTTTCCATCTTTTACTGGCCTAGTAAAAAGTTGGTAAGTAAAGCTAAGTCATAAAATTCTTCCAGCATATTCAGACAATTTAGGTCCAGGGTCCAGAAAAGGAAACTTTTAGGACCAAATTTGTACACAAAGGCTGCCTCGTGACATTCTAATGGTTCTACTACAGCAAGTGAGTAGTCACTTTCTTATAGGGGTTTTTTCTCATGTCCTTTCTAATCTTCTACCATCTCTCTTCCCCTGCAATGGCAGCTGCTGGCATCTTAGTACAAGGAGCTTTAGTTCACCCAACTCTTAGGGTTCTTGGGCTATCTCCAAGAGTACAAGTGATGTTTTAGGCATTAGAAATTGGCCTCTGAACAACGCCAAGGATGTGTCATGTATTGTCAACAAGGTATCCTGGGGTAGTGACAAGTCCAAGTAAGAGAGCAATTAACATACTTTGCAGAAACTGCTTCTGCTTTCACAAAGGGCCACCAACTCCAGCAAACTGTTTGCAAGGTTGTCAGGATCGAGATCCCAATACCTGTGAATGGCACAGCTGTATGGTAGAGACAGCAGCTTGCATGAAGAAATAAAGACACTCAAGCCCCCTCCACAATCTTTGACTTTTTTCTCGCCCTCCTATGTGTTTTGCTATGTTCTCTATTCCCCAGTTCTTCATTTTGGACTAAGCTTCAAGAAAAAAAAAATGGGCCCAGATGAAGAGACATTTGGCAGTATTCTATGTTTAATGAGGTTGAAAGACGTCAATTTATATGCTATTTAGATTGGTAGAATCAGATTGGGATCATGACCCTATGAATCTGATCCCACTATCCACCTCTCAATCCCAACAGAAAAGAAAACATCTTTCTAATGATCCTAAAAGTTCTTTGAGAACTCAGACCCTAAGCCTTCTCCCAAAAGATCAAGCGAAGTAGCACAAACATGCTGAAAGCTCGCACAAGCTGTGGCAAACACTGATTTATATATTGCACAACACGAATCAAGATCTAGCCCAGTTGAAAACCATGAGGTATAGCCCAACTTTCAGAAGTAGAAGCAAATAATAATATTGACCATTTGCAACTAGCCAAGTAATAGGCAGAATAACTCCCTGTCATCATCATCTAAGGCTGCAGGTGGATCAAAAACTTACAGAAATTGAACGCTCGTATGTTCCAGGCAATGAAACATCATACCCTTTCTAAAAAGTAATTACAGCTCCAAACCACAAGCTTCAGCTTCCACTGATTTGAATTTCACACCAATTTCTTGTGCTCTCCGGTCGAAATTTTGCAACAATTCAGGCTGTCCAAGCAATTCTATATGAGAATCAAGAATTTTAGCTTTAAAACAAGACATTGAACACAACAATGAAACTGGTTCACAGAAAGCATGAGCAGTGTAAATTACCTATTACCATAAACCAAGTCTGAGATTTGCTTTGACTTGGAAGCAATTGTCTCAAGTGCCGGGCACCATGGGAATCACAGCCTTTGCAGTTTGAAGCTCCTATCCAAATCCCTCCAGCACTCAAAGGTGACAATTCAAACTAAGAGTAATTATTGCCCCTCAAATCTCCAAGGTGGGACTGGCTTTCAAAAATTCATGATCTCCAACAGCACTACAAGGTGACAATTCAGACTTAATTTCCAATTGTGTTTTCCAACAGGTTTTGTTCGTGTTTCCAAAATAATAAGAGAATGCTTAATCCCTGACAGGAGGCTTTCATCTGAAGTAAGATATGTTTTCATTTTTTTCCTAATCCTATTCCTTGTCCAGTGCACAAGTCAGAGAACAAAAGGTAGAAATAGAAAATCGATTCACATTGTCTACCAGCCTCTATTAAAGGCGTACTAAAGTTCCTGCCCACAAGTGGATCAAGAGGCTCTACATTAATAAATATATCTCAAGTGGGAATCAGTCATAACGGTTTCAGTCTGGCAACAGCATCTGAAAAGGCATTCTCTTCCCAACATCCGTTGATCTCTCTGTGGTCATCACTGCAGTATGGGCCAGACACACAAAACCCACCCTCAGCGGGGATTTGAGCCATAATTTGCAGCTCCCGTAAGTAGAATATTCATAGACATTAGATGAGACTGAGAACAGTACATACTGTCTAAAGAACAGGAGATATCAGAGGCAAAGCAAAATAAACGCATCTTAACCCTCGTTCATCCGGGTTAAAGCAAGTCAGATAATCAGAACTCGACGCCAATGTTCTAAGAAACCACATCTCTCTATCAGACATTCAATCAAACACTTCACGTGCACGATCACTTCTCCAGCACTTACCGCGCTAATCAACGACGAGCACATCCCCAACAGAACCGAAGTAAGATCGCTCCCAAAAACCACCCCACGATCCCACAACCAAAAAAACCAAACACTTCCCACTCCTCTCCGTCTCCAATAAATCTCGATTCGGCACAAAGGAGCAAGATGAGCGAAAGCACGGTTTACCCTTTTCGCTGGCGGGTGATTGAGGCTTGGACGGGAGAAGAGGTCCCCAGTCGGCCATGAATTATCGTGTATCGCATATATTGAAAAGGCCGTGCATGGATAATGTGTCGTCGTATTTAGGCGGAGAACGTCACAAAAAATGGATTCTTAAGGCGTCACGGCAACCATTCTGTTTCAGAAATAATTTCTAAAATCTAGAAACAAAAATTTTTTATTTCTGATTTTAGGCCAAAATCTATTTCTAGAACAATTTTTTATTTCAGAAATAGAAAAACAGATTTACGTTACCAAACGAGTTTCTGTTCCAAATCTATTCCAGAAATAGGTTTGGAACATAAATAGCGAAACAGAAACGTTCTCATGCGCACCCTAAGAGTTTCTGTTAACCTAAAGACTTTATATTCCGACCAAAGAAAACAAAAACCTGTGTCTTTGTACAAGTGTTTGCTCCATCTCGTGGTTTTCAAGTCCAAAAAAGTCTTTGTCCAAAAAAAAAAAAGTCCGAAAAAGTCCTAGACCATAATCCCTTTAATTTTCGACATTTTAGCCATCAAAATAAAGAGCAAAATGTCTCAATCTATTTCTTTCTTCTTTATTTTTATTTTTTTCGTATATTACAATGTTGCGATGTTTAGTTCTAATCAAATGCAAATATGATATTTTATACATAAATTCCGATATTTGACAAACATGTTCATAATATTTCGCTATATATAAGTGACATAATATCATAAAATGTAATATGATGTTATGTCATTTCGCAATACAAACGAAGTACTGATCTTTCTTAGGAGGCCACGATTTTTTTATCATAATTATTTTGAAAATGTTGTGAGACATATATAAAGGATTCTGCGATTTGATCTCCTATTACTCGTTCGTTTGAAAAAGTTTCTCGTGGTAACATCGATTTGTCAATTTTTGCTTTTGTATTTTCTTGTCAAACGAGGGAGCTGAACATGGGCTTTTAGGCCCGGCCCAACTTAACCAGAAGGCCCTAATATAATGTAACTGGAGCCTGATCCAAGTCCGCAGACACGTTCACTCGAAAAGCCCAACGATCATTATCCATGCCTTCCTTTTATCAGTGAAACAGCAGAGATGAGGTGACCGATGCTAACAATACATTTCGAAAATTATTGTAAGGACCACATATTCGTTACAAAATATGTTCGGACGGGTGATAATTAGCCCACCCCACTTTCGTCCTAAAGTTCGAGATTGGGCAAGCTTGTCACCGTAGCTCCACTAGAGTACTAGCAGCTCGGGGAGTCCCTCCACACGAGATATGATACGAACAACTTTGCACGAGCTGTTCGGAAATTTATTCACGGTGTGAATTGAATTCGTGACCTCGTGAAAGATGGCCGACTCTTTTGCTACTAGGCCAACCACCTCCACGATGATCCATGTTCTTTTTGTTGGCGATTGTTTTGGTTTTGAGCTTTCTTGATTTGAATTGAAATTGTAAATCGTTATGTAAATATAACCTGAAAATAGAACTTTCTAACCTATAGAAGGCTACAACATGAAAGATTGAAGCTAACATGCTTTTGCACTTTTCGTGTGACAAAAAAAAAAAGGTTAATACCACGAAAAACCCTAAACTGGCACGCGTGTAACAAATTTACCTCAAACTAATTTTTTGACTACGAAAAACCCCAAACTGGTACACATGTGACAAATTTATCCCAAATTATTTTTTTTACCGCGAAAAACCTCAAACTGGTACACCCGTGATAAATTTACCCTAAACTATTTTTTTTACCATAAAAAACCCCAAACTGGTACATTTGTGACAAATTTACCCCAAACTAATTTTTTTTACCACGAAAAGCCCCAAACTATTATACCTATGACAAATTTACCCTTTATTAAATTGGATCGGTACCATGAAAAATCCTAAACTTGATAAACTTGTGGTAAACGGAGGGTAAAAATCCAAAATCGGTATACCCGTAAAGTGCCACATGCCATCCAACTAAGTAATTTAATGTTAAATTTAATGAAAAATAACGGAGGATAAATTTGTTGCAAATATATCAATTTGAGGTAAATTTGTTACAAATGTACCAGTTTGGGATTTTTTGAGGTTAAAAAAATAGTTTGGGATAAATTTGTCACATATGTACCAGTTTGGGGTTTTTCATGATCAAAAAAATAGTTTAGGGTAAATTTGTCACAGGCGTACCAGTTTGGGGTTTTTCGTGGTATTAACAAAAAAAAATACTTCTTCTATTTTCTTGAACTTATCCGTTCTCATAATTTACTCCATATAGCATATCAAAATGACATTCAATGTACCGAGTTGATTCACTTACACTTCGAGTGGGACCTGAAATGTAGGACATAAACTTCTTACGGAACTTGTTATGAATCCAATGAATGAAATAATTAGCAACTCACAACAAATGATTAGATGCAACAAAATTTTGAGTAAATATTGTATACATAAAATAATGTAGTCCTAAACTTTTTTATGGTATTATAATGTAGGACACTAGCCAATTTAGGCTAGAAATTATTAACATGGTGGTTCAATCAGCAATGAGCATCCTACGTGCTACGACTATCAACTTGACATGTCTGACTTCATTCAAAACAACATCGTTTTATGGAATTTTAAAACTCTTATGATTTTTTCCTTTGTTTTCCTTTTTTCTCCTTCCATCACTATTCATTTTCCAAAAAGTGCCATCAGGTGTCGTCGAGGCCTCAACAACAGCTGACAACCCTCATTGGTCACAAGCGAGGGCCGCAACCCTCATTTATTTGGGCAAAGGCCGTGCCCTTCGCCAGCCATCGATGAGGCCCTAGCTATTGGTGGTCAAAAGAAGATTAACAATAAAGAAGGAAAAAATGGGGGGAAAATAATTTAAAAAAGGGTTGAAAGTGAAAATTTTTAAGATCATCCAAGTTTGTTGTTGCCATGCGATTTAGGATTGCTAACTCCGATTAAAATGCCACTTCGGTGATTTATTGCCTAAATTGGCTGATTGGATTATATTGAAAAATCGTTAAAATATTTAGGATTTCATTAACAAAATTGGAAAGTTTAGAATTGAATTGGAGGTATAAAATAGGTGTAAGACTTTTTGACCCAACTTGTCTTAGAGACAATTAAAAACATGATGGTATTCGCCAAGCCTGCGACGTCGTTTTGATGCACGGGTCTTGATCCGCCAACATTATAATGACTAACGAGACTAGGTAAAGAAAAAAAAAAGGCGTTTACAATACAATGACATAGAGGTGCTTTTGTTTCCCTTTTTAATGCTAGAGATACTAAGTCACATCCACTAAATTGGTTACTCACTAACATATGTGCCGGCTTTGTAAGTAATTATTCTAGTTAGTGAGCCCATTTAAGCTAAGGATGAGCAAGTCGGACTGATCAAATTAAATCGAACCGGTGGTGCAGTTCCTAATTTCAGGGGTATAAGATTGGACCAAATCGATCAATTTTAATATTTTAAGTAACCCTAATATTTTCTTCTTTCTTTCCTAATTTAAGCCACTAATAAAAATCTACCGCATTTTTAGTAAACGGCTCCTTGCCTACTCCCTTTGATTTTTCAGCTGTTCAATCATGCTCAAGAGGTAAATCTTTCTTGAGAGAGTCAAATGTTTGCTACAGTAGGAAGAAACATTAAGCAATTCCATAGTAAAATAAGGTTCGATAATCATAAAGTTCCAAAGCAGGCGCACCGAAAGTTGCCATCGTCTCCGTGAGGTGGTGCTAGCACACCCTGCAGAGCGATTGGGAACTCAGCAGTCAGCACACATTGACTAAGAGAGTCCAGCCTCACGCGACCCACTGTGAGCAGGATCAGCTGGTGTGATACGTCTCTTTTCTAAGAGACAAGTGGTTCGGAAAAATGAACGAATGGGACACTTATTAAACATCCGCTCTGGTTTGCTTTAGTCTGAACTTTTTTGTCGTTCAACCTCGGCTCGTGTCGTTGACCGAATGGGGGGAACGGCATCTTTGACTACCAAGACCCAATGGAAATGAGGTTGGTGATGGGTTGGTCCAACCAATATTGTCTGCATGCATGGGAGCTGCCATCATCTGCAAAATAGAAAATGACCGAGCATTATGTAGTCAATGAAATTTGTCTTCTTTTAATGCCTTGGTCGTGATGCAGGGGGACACTCCATGTGTCTCCACTGGTGTAAAACTTGCCCATGACAACAGCCATGACCTAGCTTAGATGAGACTTCTATCTGTTTTCAGATTCACCGGCGAGAGCACGTGGATGCCTATGTTAAAATTCATACTATGACAGCCCATGAAGTTATCTTGTTGTGGTAGTCACTCCCTCAATCATCGAACGGAAGTGGATCACGAGTTTGGAGTTCGGAAAGATTATAAACTCTACTTTTAAATGAAATTTTGCCTTGAATCCCATTCTGAGAACATCTTAGACTTCCACCGTCGTAGTTTGGCCAAAGTATCGCCAAAGATCACCCCCATGGTCGAGTTTGACAAAAAAAAAAAACCAATGGTCGAGATTGTGTTTGTTGGAGTGATTTAGAGGGGATTGAAGAGGAGATTCACAAACAAAGTTTGTTGTTTTAGTAGACCGGAGGCGAAATAATTTGGAATTTACCTCTGGATGACTCTTCAGTGAGTTCTGCATCTCTCCAGTTATTAACTATTGAACTGTTTGTATTCTTCAAAATCACTGCATCTAAAGCATAGTGATCTTACAAGATTGGAGTAGAAACAATTAGTATGGATCACACATTTCCTTTTATGGCGCCAGGCCGAGCAATTCGAACTCGGATGAAAGAGCAACACATTGAAATAATAATTTGGTCTTTGACTAAAGTGGGACACATTTTTAGACAAAATGAGAAGTACAATAGCTGCCATGTTAAGAATGTCAGGGGTTTCCTTAGTTTGAATAAGGATGTCAATTTTGAATGATAGTTGGGGCAAATGATAATCATTTTGTTTCTGTAATCAATTTCTAGTCAAAAATAGATTTTTCTATCTCCAGTTTTTGGATATGTTTGTGAGCAAATAAATGTGTTTGATAAAGACACAAAATTTCTATTCTCAAAATAGATATTTGTATGATAACATTAAAAAATTTTTAAGGTGTCGGCAATTGGTGGACTGACGGATGGCGGACCAGTAACTGACTGACACGAACCAACAATCGGAGGACTGGGGCTGGCAACTCACAAATAGCAACCAGCGGTCCGACCGATGGTGGCGTCCGCTGGACCACGTAACAACAAATTGCAGACTTGCAATTGGCGAATGGCAATCATTGGACCAAAGGATGGCTACTAGCGAACCGGTGGACGGCGGAGTCACAATTGGCGGATAGCAACCGGTAGACTAGAGTATGGCTATGAGCAAACCGGTGGATGGTGAATAGAGGGCCGGCAGATGGATGGCGGGCAACTGGGTAGCCGTGGCCAGCGGACCTGAGATCGGAATGCAAGCAGAAGAGAGTGAGTGATAAGAAGAATTCTTATTTCTTATTTTTGTTCTAGAAAAAGAGAAGCTGAAAATTTCAACTTTTAATTTCCGTTCCAGAAATACAATAAATAAAATTGTATTGCCAAACGAATTTTTATTCTAAACTTTTCTAGAAACAAATTTGGATAAGAAATAGAGAAAAAGAATGGTTATGGATTCTCGAAAGATGAAACGGGGGTCTGGCAGTCCTTTGGAGATGTCAAATTGACCGTCAAATTAAAGAATCGATATCCTAGTGATAAAAACAAAATAAATTACTGTAACAATATGGCAGCTGGCACATCCCCAAAGGCTTTCCAAATTATCATAGGCCTATGTAAGAAGTGATTTCCTACTATTTCGGAGAAAAGATAGAATACAAATCCTACTTTGTTGCCCCCTTTGAACGATCTTAAAAATAATACGAACTTGCTAACACATGCCTAGTAATGAAATATCTTTATTTTCCAATATTGATTGTGCAATACACGAAAAAGACAATATTGTGAAAATCACAAATTTTCTTTAGTTTGATGCTTAACGAGTGCCGGTGATTTAAGCGGAGGGTCGTGGCGGTGGGATGCTGCGCTAGTCCTTCCGGAGAATTAGTTGAGGTGCGCGATCCGTACGAACGCTGGCCCGGACACCTTCGATATCATAAAAAAAAAACGGGTGCCTTTAATAAACCCGTGTAATAGATAGGACCGAAAAGTTTTCCAAGTGGAGAAGCAAAACATATTGTGGCTAGATGGACGCGCAATTGAAAAATGGTTATTTCAAATGACGGGGTCCTCTTCTCCATACATTGGATAGGACTACATGGATCTACTATTAATTACTCCTTTAAACTCTATATATTCATATTCCTAGCATCATTCATTCGAGACCGTTTATTTTGCGGAAAATCAATGATTTGAAGAAAGATTTTTGAAAAATGAATACTTATATTGCTTAGAAAAATGAAAAAAAAAATTCATAATTCACGAAACTATTTACACATAAGTGATTGTCAACAACGAATTTTTTTTTTTCATTTACAAATTGCTCTAAGGAATAAAGGCGATCTTTTTTAGGAAATTATTTTTCAAATAAATCGGTTAAAAAAAAAGAAGAAATGTTAGAATCAAAATTGATTAAAAAATGAAGCCAACCTATAATTAAATTACTAGACAAACTGATGAAGCTACGATCTTGAACAGTTCTTACTCAAAACCAGCAACTTCACCTTCACGCCTATGCAGCCCACCCCCTTGCGCCCTGTCTCGTTGCTCATCAACTTCCTAGTCACCTTCCAATAGATTGAGCGTTTTTTCAAGGTAAAATGACATAAATAATCTCTGCACTTTGATCAAATGTGCAATATAATCTCTAAATTTTTAGGTCGACTAATATGATCTTTGAACTTTAACGTAATGTATAATGTGATATCTAAACTTTTAACTTGATCGGTACGGTCCTTAAACTTTTAAAATATGTTCAACTTGGTCCCTAAACTTAAATCAATTGAAGAATTATATTGAATATTTTTTTTCTATAATTTAGGGATTAAGTTGAACATGTTCCAAAAATTTATGAACCATATTGATCAAGTTAAAAAGTCCATGGATCACTTTGCATAATAAATTAAAATTCAAAAATCATATTGATCAAATTAAAATTTCGAATGTTATACTACATATTTACTGAAAATTTGATGATCATTTATGTTAGTATCGTTTTTTTTTTCCCGATTGATCTCCACGTTCGTTTCTTGATCTCCTGAGTTTCGTGTATCCAAACTCCAACCCCATTGAAATTTCATTTGTCAAAGCCTGCCGTGATCACATGCCAAGTGGGAGTTAATCATTCGTTGTCGACGCCAGTAATCCACCATTATCACCGACACACTTGACGAGGCTCTCGTCTACCTCTTCGCTCGCTGATCGAGACATTGCAGAGGCCATTTGGGTTTGACCATTTTAGGCTACCACCCACCTGACCTTGTGACAAATAAAAAAGATCAAAGAAAGTTCACAAGTTTTCACTTCCCATCCCTGCACTTTTTGGAAAGGGTCACTGTTAATCTTGTATAAGCTCGATCGGGCGTGATGTTGATTTGGGTATTGTAACGCAAGTGTACCATTCTGTCATTAATCCGTATTTTTTAAGACTGAATTGACAAAAAAAATATACTGAATTTGCAATGGATTTAAGATTTTTTTTTTATAATTCTCCCATTTTGAAAGTTATAGGGTCGTTTTTAAAAAATCTCCAATTTCTTTTTTTATCTTGGATAACAGTATAGAAACTCATGGTGATATGACCCCTTACTGATCTTCAAATTTATGTGTTATGTTGTGGCAAAATGCCATACACCTTCAAATTTCTTAGAAAAACATTTAGGGGCCCTTCATATTCCCTTAACAACTTTTTGCTACAATAGGGCTTCCATTCATGTAAATCCATTGACAGATGAAGCCTATTATATGTCCAAGTCAACTACATAGTAAGATTTCGCCCCAAAAAAAAAAAAGTAGTGAGATCGCAGTCGTTTATGACGAGTATCTATCACCCACATGTGTAATTTAACAATGTTTGTTTTGCTAAATTTGAGACTTCTAGAAAATGATTTTTAAGAAGTCACTTTTCACGGAAATAATAATATTTTCAGTATTTGAAAATGAACTAGAATTTATTTTTTGTCATTTGAAAAAGAAATCCTAATTTTACTTTCCTAAAAAGATATGCATTATTCGTGTGATGTGGAATACCCAAGCCACTGAGAACCCGAGCATGGGCATTGGGAACTTAGGCCGGGGCACCAATGACATGGACATGAAAACTGGGTACCGAGGCACAAGCATCGGGGTCTTTAACCCAGCCTCAAGGGACCTAGGTGCAGCCTTTGTTAACTTGGCCCCAGTGTTGTGGAATCGAGGCCAGACACTAGAGAGTTGGGTTTGGGAGCTAGGTACCCGAGCATGGTTGTCGTAGACCTAGGCATAGGCATCGAGGTCCAAGGCCCAACCTTGAGAGACTTGGGCCCTAACTTGAGTGTGAGATTTGAGTACCTATACATGGCCTCTCATAACTTGGGCACAGACATTAGAGTCCCAGGTGGCACCGAGTCCAAGGCATCTCAAGCTCAGTTTCTATGGACTTAGGCTCGAGCCTTGATGGCCACCAAAGATCCAAGCACAGGCATTGGCTCCATGCTTGATGGCAAACTAGACCTAACCTCGATGGACATGAGCTCGGGGCCCAATGAATTGAGCACGAGAGCAAGGAACTTGGGCATAGTTGCCGGGGATTCGAGCATGGCACTAAGATGTGGAGCTTGATCTCTGGACTTGGGCGTAGGCGCTAGTGACTTGGGCAACAGAGCTGGGTAACCAAAAATGGCCGCCAAGGACTCGAGCACATTTATTAAGGTCCTAGGCATGGCCAAGGCTAGGGTCCAGCCCCCACGGGTCCAGGTTCAACAAGCACTAGATACTTTGGGTATCGAAGTCGAGTACTCGAGCATAGTCACGAGTCTTGGGTTAGGCCTTAAAAGACCTAGGCCCAGCCATTGTGGAACTGGGTGTGATCACTGAGGAACTAGTTCTAGCTTCAATTGATTTGGAGTAGAAATGTGAGTATCTGGCTATGGCTGCCAGGACCCCGAGCTAGGGGGTCAGGGCCTCGAGCATGGATGTTGAGGACCCTTTTGGCCACCCAAGCACTTATATATGATGTTTAATCATATTTTGGAAAATGATCTCTAATTTGAAAAAAAAATGAAAATATTTTCTTGAATATAAGCATATGTTATCGATTGACTATCAAAAAGATGTTTCGTTTCACTCATTTTTCTTAGTGATCCAAACACTAAAGAACAAAGTAAAAATTTTCCGAAAGAAAATCTTCGCAAACCAAATGGAGCATTAATTTATAAAAATATTCCTTGAAACACCTTGGATCCAACTTTAAATACCTCTCTCCCTCACTTGTATCTGTCATCATGTCTATATCGTTGTCGTTGCTTACTATTGTTGCCGGATGGATTGCCACCAGTCATAGCGTTGCCATAGCTGTCACTTGCTCAAATTTATTAGCCTAAAGATCTAAGCCAATTGTCCTTGCCCTTGAGGTTGACAACCTTAGATTGGAGGCTAACTATGCGATGTTTGATTATTGATATTAGTTCAATTTTTCATATCAACAAGTATTAAGAATCTTGTGTTAGGTTTTCCATCAAAGTTCAAATCTTTCCTGACTTCACTTGAGCAAAACAGCAAAAATTCACATGATTATTACTATGTTCTTGAGTTACATCTTCCGAATTTAGGTCATATATATATATATATATATATATATATATATTAATGAAGTATCATCGAATGCAGGATTAACGCCTGTTTAAGCTGATGAAAGCATCACCTCCCAAAGCCCCACCAAAGGGTTGCATAGGAGAGGATTAGGACTCAGATCCAACCGTTGATCTGCTGTTAGGATCGATGGTTCCATTCATTCATGCAAATTCATTTCCAAATAAAGAGGATAAGGTGGCAATAGAAGTCTAACGATGAATACATTACAACAATAAATTGCACGAATTCTATTTTTCGGATCGAAGGGATTAAATGGATGGTCCCCTCCATGTAGTTGGAGAAAATGAAAGCAGAAGCTTCATCATTCTTTGCATGCTTTCCTGTTAAGTGAAGCTTCATCCGAGTGGAATTAAACTTTTCATCATTGAAGAAGAGACTGAATTGGCTCGTGCATATTCTGCAGATGGTGGAGCACTCAATCAAATTGACTAAAAACCTAATCGGTCCTCACTGATTTTACCATCTTCCATCTCTTTCCTCGTGTGTGAATGCAAAGACTACCTTGAAGAAGATATTCCTTGCCTTTTGGCTGTGATTTGGCCCACAAGGTTTCGTTGAATCTGTCCAGTTTATTAGCCAGCAAAAGAAAAATTAGGTGGAGCACGCACACCGCGTATGATGGCCAAACTGCTAGAAATCCTCCTTGGATTCTCATTCCCTCTACAGAAGGAACCTATCCTTTCCTCTCTTCTTTTTTTGTGGTCATTTTCGAATAACTAGCTGTCCTCGGAATCGTCAAAAATAATAATAATAATAATCACCTCAGTGTTTGCTGCTTCTGGAAGCAAATCAGAATCATCTATCATCTTGGGCACCGCAGTGATTTCCGCTTCTAATTAGTAAAAGAGTTGTCAACCAATTCTCCAAAATACTAACCAAACATTTATTTAAGAAATTTTTTGTAATTTTCAATGACGTATTTTTTTTCCTCTTATATCTAACTAACACATTATAAATTGTAACATTCTGTGATAAAGTACAAATACTTCAGTGTCTTAAAAGCACTCGTTAACATGTCAATATAAAGCCATACATAAAGTAAGATGACATGTTATTTGCTGTTAAATTGCACTTACTTGATTATTTGTTGTTAAATTGCACTTACTTGATTAAGTACCTGCTCACAATCTCCAAAAATACCTGTTAATATATCTATTTTGAGAGTTAGCTTTGGTATGTTTTCTTTTTCGAGTATAAGTCAGATTGCTCAAGATTAGATGGAAGATGGTGGGTGATAATCATCTTAATTTGCTATTACATTGATGTAGATGTATACTAACTAGAGTCATAATGTAAACGACTTACTAAAAAAAATTTAGAGTTGTTGAGGAGCCATGCATGAAGATTTACAGTATTTAATCAACTCGAATTCGTACTTCATATATGTTTGACTTTAACAACATGACATATAAATGTAAAGGAGTATTAAAAATTATTCCCAAGTGTCCAATCGATGGGGCTTGCAATGTTTTTGCATATATAGTTTTTAACTTAGTTTCCAACCTTCGAAATTTAGTACAAATGCACCCAACATTGTCTTTCATTTAAATTTCTTGAAAATGTCTCGATTGACTTTTATATCTTATGTTTTAGTTAATTCAAGTTTTACGACGCATGCACTAAAATAACCGAAACTTTCATAACATGTAAATGTTGACATTTAAAGTCCTGTATTTTTTTGTCATATTTTTAGTGTAATATTTTAAATTTTGACAGCACTTTTCATTTTTTTTCTGAACTATCAACAACCGTGCCATTTGTTAACTTTCGTGGCAAGAGATGTTCCGGGACTTAGAATGATGTTTTGTAACTTTTACCGAGGTTTATTGGGAAAGTTTGCATTTATGTGATCCATAAAGTGTTTCTTTTTTTTGTAATTCATCTCACCGGAAGTATTTAATTTGTGACGACCCGGAGCTATATCCCGTTATTCTACCTCTGTTTAATTTATTTATTATTTTCTTCCAACCTTTATTCTTTATTTAAGAAAATATTAGTAGCTATCCTAATTTAACAGACATAGCAACTTTCAAGATATATATATAAACATACTTAGTTTTACACATTTGCCACAAGTGTATTGTACAATATACACTAATCTTCCTTACCATGTACAATCAAAATTTGGAAGACTACACTCAACTATGGCTACTCTGTCCCTCCATACTCTTACTAAACAATTTGGACCTTTTTCCCATCCTAACTCAGGTACTTTCCTACGGCGTCACTTTGGTTTGGAAACGTCCATCAAAATTGCACATGGGACGCATGAGCATTCCTCCACCTACTTTTCGACATTAGTTACTACATTCACGACTTCCTGCTTGGAATATTTCAGGTGAGTCGGCAATCCAAATATCGAGGATGCAAAGAGGCAATCTCAATTCCCTAAAAAATAAGGAATGAGTGAACATACCTAAAAAAGGTATATCAACCTAGTACTCAACTCGGTGGTGTTAATGCATTTTAAACAAAACTATCTTATGATCCATTACAAAAAAGATGCCATGCATCATCAATCATGCAAATTCACATATGCACGTATATGCAACAGATATTCTTTCTTTTCACTTTTAGGCTTTCTTTTTCTGAGCCTCTCATCAGGACTTTCAGTACCAAGCAACGTCGCCACTACACGTGAACGACGGTAGAAACATTCCATATCATCATTAGGCAAATAAAGTTTATGCCATCGTTGTTTTTCTCACTAATGATGGTGGCGGATAATTCCGTTGTCACAAGTAACAATTAGAAAGTACGCCGTTACCTCAAGCCCTTACATCATTGCTTTTCTTGTTAACGATGGCAAAAATCATCTTTTAATTGGTAATTACATACTTGCACACACATGATCTGTTTATTATTTTTTCTTATTACCAAACATGCAGGACTGAATCGACAGAAAGGAGAGGAAATGAGGGACCGTTTGAGTGGCTTTTGGCCTAATGAATCAGCTCGGCAATGCACTAGACAGACCTAACCAGCATCCTCGACTTCCCTTTTAACCAAAATAACTTGACATTAGTGCCATGATACTCATGAACATGCACAATCACGAGCTAATGCAACACTCCATCAAGTAATAAATGGATATTACCGCGTTAGAACTAGTAATCCCATTTACCTATTACCCAATCATAAGTATTCTATCTTAGAACACACATGAAAACAAGGTAAGAAGATGGCGTTGTGTGGTGCACCAGTGAGGTGGCGTAGCGATGTGAGGCAGCGACGATGGTGGCAATGGTAGTAGCATGAGGTGGCGGTTGATCAGAACATATTTATGCCTAAAAAGTGTATCTAATTTATGGGTTTCAAATAAATATTAATAATTACATTAGTTCATTTCGCTAATATTTTGATTATTGTAGATTATCCGAAGTGACAAACAAGAGAAAAGAAGGAAGCATGAAGCAAAGGAAGGAACATGCAAAAAATTGACTTCGGCCATGGCTCCTTCTTTAATTTCTTCTCCAATTTCTTCTCTATTATTATTATTATTATTATTATTATTATTATTATTATTATTATTTTGGTATCGAAGGTGTCTGGACCAGTGTCCGTACGGATCGCGCGCCTCAACTAATCCTCCGAGAGGTCTAGCGCAGCATCCCACCGCCACGACCTTCCGCTTAAATCATCGGCACCCATCGAGGTTCGAACCTAGGACTTCTCATGAAAGAACCAAAGCACAAATCAGCTGAGCCACCGATGGGTGGGTATTTCTTCTCCATTATTCATCTCCATGAGTAGCTAAATTTTTTTTTTATTGTCTTTGAGTGTAGTTCAAACGTAAGATTTTGGTATTACACTTGATTGTTTGGGATAGACTGCATTTTCATCTATTCATTCAAGAATTTTATTGTTAAATCAAGTTTATGATTTTAGTTTCTGTGATTCTAATTTCATTCCCAAGCAATAGGTTTAATTTCAATTTACGATCAAGGCCAATGATAGTCTATATCTAATTGAACTATGTGTACTAAGCTTGGAAAGCGAACGATGATAGTGATCGACAATATAAGTTATAATTAGGCTAGGTTGTGGATTATCTTAGCGACTATAGCAAGCTTTTAGCTTGTTAGGTTTGATAGTACAAACAAAGAGGCTAATCAAATAAAAAGGTGTTGTGGATTCAAAACTAGAAGGCGATAGTTTTCTCATAATTGTTTAAACCTTATTTTAATTACATGAACAAAATTTTAGCATTAAACTAAATTACTTAGTAAAAAAAACTCAAATTCATCCTTATTTTTCTTTGTAGTTCGACCTCTTCATATCATTACCTATAGTTAGTAATTAGTTTTTTTTTATCACACTATGACACGATTAGCGGTCGATGGTACCATAGAGAGAGAGAGAGAGAGAGAGAGAGAGAGAGAGAGAGAGAGAGAGAGAGAGGATTAGGGGATGTCAAAAATGAAGAAATTATACTCCTATTTATAGTAATTTTTTTGCTTCTCACACAAGTTACTTCATTAATGACCTTTCTTGTCAATTTTTTCTACAAATGTAAATGCATCTATAATATTTTGAGTTTGTCAATCCTCTTAGTGTGAGCTCATTTATAGTTTCTTAACTTTGTTAATTTACAGTGTGAACTTACTTATAGTTTGTTGACTTTATTATTGAAAGTGACGTTGATCTTATCATATCATTAATGCTTGAAAATAGCATTAATATTATCCTTGTATTAATTACTTAAAAGCGACATTGATATTATCTTGGAATTAATTATTTGAAAGCGACATTGATTTTATCATATCATTAATTACTTAAAAATGACATTGATCTTACCCTAACATTAATTACTTGAAAATGACATTATTCTTATCCGTTGGTAAATTGACTTGCAGTTGACTTGCGTATTTTTAATTG
The DNA here is from genome assembly GCA_016432845.1 of Psidium guajava. Taxonomy (NCBI): domain Eukaryota; kingdom Viridiplantae; phylum Streptophyta; class Magnoliopsida; order Myrtales; family Myrtaceae; genus Psidium; species Psidium guajava. The sequence goes on along the minus strand of CM028227.1, from coordinate 17,077,442 downwards.
ACGTGGCATAGACTTATATATCAATTTAAGAAATATTACTGTGTCATGTTTTCTAATACAAAATTTTCAAGAAACTTCTTAAATAAGTCAGGTAATAGCTTCCTTGAGATACTTTGTAATGGCTTTCTCGAGAAGTTCTCGGATGGCTTTCTCGAGAAGTTCCTATAGAAGTTTCTAGGTGTCTTAAAGAACAAGTCAAGAAATACCCTTATATTTTCTAATTATTTCTAAAGTGAAAATTTTCGGGATGTCATATAATTCTTAAATTATCATTTCAGTGACGAGAAATGATAAGTGATTTGATTCGGTAGACTGAAAGTCTAGTCTAAGTACTCATAATTACAGGATGATTACGTTCGCCAAGATCAAGAACATTTCTTGGGATTGAGTTGATTCCAATTATGCCACGGTTGAACACTTCCCTTCAGTGATATTTTGCTCTTGAACTTAATTCCCTCCAACTTAACTTAGATTTTTCGAGAAATGAAACTGAACGACGACATATACGTCTAGAAGTCCAGAATGCCTATGCTTTTGGAAAGTGACTTTCGAATGTTTTTTCAAAAGAAAAGGACTTGATTAGAAGATACATGCGAATCTACTCGTCAATTCTATTTGTATTTAAGAATAGATCTATTAAACTAATTAATTCGACAATGAACGTTGTCTTCCGAGACAATATTCTTTAAGCAAGATGGGCCTCTCAAAATCCCCATTAGTCAGCACTTTGTCACTTTCTCCCCCACAAAAAGTTAAAGAAGAATCACATTCATTCAATTTCCCAGAAATTTCTGCAACCATGACCTCCCATTATTGTTCACTATGCAGCCAAATCTCTCTCTCTCTCTCTACACATTATCCTAAGGCAGTGAAGCTCATCACGTGAACGCCCCCTTATTCGTCTTCGAGCTGTAGTCACTCCACGCAATGGATGTAAAGGTCGTACACAAGCACTAGCATATATAGATTCGAAAGCAAACACCACAAGCTTGAGTTTCCCAATTTTGTCCTCCCCGTCGACTTTTAGGCTTTTTACAAAAATGGATTAAAAAATTTATCTTTTTTTATGGATTTGGGTTTTGCGGCGAGGAAAATACGAGAAAGGGGCTTGTTCGGCAGTTCAACTGCCGAACAACAAAAAAATATAAAAAAAATTCAACTAAAAGCCTTGTTCGGCAGTTCAACTGCTGAACAAGGAAAAAGTGGGGGTATAAAAAATTAAAAAATTAGTAGAAAATTATAAAAAGAAAAAATATCAAAAAAATTCTAAAAAATTTCCATAAATTCCAAAAATTAGGAAATTGACAATTTTCACGAGTCGGTCCTATTTTTGATGGTTTTCCCTTTTATACATTTCGAAATGACGATTTTGCCCCTTACAAGCAAATTGTCTCGAAAAATTTCAAAACAAATTCCAAAAATTAGTAAATGGGCCATTTTAATTGGCCAATCCTACTTTTAAGGATTTTACTCATCTATCTTTTCAAAATGATGATTTTGCCCCTTATAGAAAAAAAAATGTTCATAAAAAAAATAGTCAGTATTTTAAATGGTCCAACATGGAAAGGTTTTTAAAATAAAATTTTGGCAATTTCTTTATATTTGTAGTCTACGGAATCTATTTTCTTATTTTTGGATATTTTATTAATATGGAAAATAATATTAAAATTTACGATAAATTACAAATTTCAAAAATTACTTTTCTTCCAAATTGGATCGTCAGGCTTCGTTAAAGCTTCTAAATATAATTTTTCAATGCATATAGATTCAACGATGTCAACACATAGCAATATCATATTTATGATGTAAAAAGTTCTAGTACATCAAATTTATAATAATACATAATTTTGGTTTATATAGGTTTTGCTCATAATGAGTCAGCGTCACATTCGAATTATGTGTCTGACCCAAATCTCCTGCAAGAAAATGAACAGGTAACGATAAATCAGATAAGAAGAGTTGATCTTGAATTTCCAAAGAGAATCTTCGGAATTGTGTATAGAGGGTTGCTTAACCTCAAATCGAGAATTCATTTTAGCATCAAGTTATGTAATTTAGTTTGACTGAATTTTCCTTTTCACGAATCATCATGTCTTGCTCTGAAACCAAACACTGATGTTGGACACCTGAACAACTCTCTATCCAATATCAAGAGAAACTTACCAATAAGACCGAAAGTGTACGGGACATCAGGGCCAACTTCAGGAGGGGTGACAAACCAGAATTGTCGGGGCTTTTTACATAAATGGGTTTAAAAATTTACGTTTTTACAAATTTGGATTTTCGTATACTATTTTTTTTAATACTTTTTTTTCCATAAGGGGAAAAATCATCATTTTGAAAAGATAGATGAGAAAAATCCTTAAAAGTAGGATTGGTCAATTAAAATGGCCCATTTACTAATTTTTGGAATTTTTTTTTGGAAACTTTTGAAATTTTTCGAGACAATTTGCCCGTAAGGGGCAAAATCGTCATTTCGAAATGTCTAAAAGAGAACCATAAAAAATAAGACCGACTCGTTAAAATGGTCAATTTCTTAATTTTTGGAATTTATGGAAATTATTTAGAATATTTTTGGTTTTTTTTTAATTTTTCTGCTAATTTTTTTAATTTTTTATAAACACCCCCTCCCCCCACCCCCATCCACTTTTTCCTTGTTCGGCAGTTCAACTACCGAACAAGGCTTTTGTTGATTTTTATTTTATTTTTTTGTTGTTCGGCGCTAAGCGCCGAACAGGGCCGAACAAGCCTCTTTCTCGTATTTTCCTCGCCGCAAAATCCAAATCCGTAAAAAAATAAAATTTTTAACCCATTTTCGTAAAAAGCCCTCGATTTTTCACTTGTTCATTCACGTTCAATAGGTAATCTTTTGAAGGGTAAGAGCCGAATATTGCTATAGTATGAAGGACCACGAAGAAATTACAAAGTGGAAAAAGTAAGATAATCATGAATTCCAAAGGGGCCCACCAAAAATGGCCATAGTCTCCGTGAGGTGGTGCTACTGCTAATACAACTGTAGACAGATTTGGGACTCAGCAGACATAGACTAAGAGATTCCAACCTCACATGACCTAATTGGACCACAATCAGCTGGCGATACGTCTCTTTTACAAGACAAGTGGTTTGGAAAAGTGAACATTTTCAAATATCTGCTTTAATTTGCTCTGATTTAACCTTTTGTCGTTCAATGTTGGCTCGTGTTGTTGACTGAATTGGGCGAATGAGAAGGGCATAGTTTGATTTCCAAAAGCAAAATGAAATAGGGTTTATGATGGGTTGGCCCAACCAACATTGTCTGCTTGCTTTCGAGCTTCCATCAACTGCAAAATAGCAATGGACTGAAAATTATGTAGTCAATGACATTTGTTTTTTCCGGTGTATTGATCATGGGGACACAGGGGACACTACATATGTCTTCCACCGGTGCAAAATTTGCCACGACAACAGCCATAACATAGCTAGATGAGACTGCTTTCTTTTCGAGATTTACCAGTGATAGGGACATAGCCATATTATTATTCATGTCATTATAGCCGTCATGTCACTCATCAATAATTTGATCTAATTTAAGTCCGAAAAGGTTGTAAATTTTACTTTTGAGTGAAGCTTATTTTGTTTTAAATCATGTTCTAACTTATACTTTTGCTTTGGAATGATTGATTCTAGGGCCGATTTCAGATTTGTAGAACTTGGAACCCATCCTATTAATTTGAAAACCGACCTATTTTTTTTTTTTTAGTTTCATTTTCGAAGGAACAAACTATGAACATAAACAGAACGGCTGTTCGGAAAATGTATATAAAAAAGAAAAAGCTTGAATGAAATAGTTATGCCCAAGAGGCATTTCATCAAACAAATAGAGCGCAAGGAATTTTCTGAATCAAAATGTCAGCGGTCCAGACATAATATTCGTATAGTGATAGTTAACCAACGGGTACGCTGCCAATTTCATCAAACACATAAAGTGCAAGGAATTTTCTGAATCGAAACGTCAGCTGTTCAGACCTGATATCCACCAGTTTTAAGAGCCTATATCTAAGTTGACAAACTCAAGCACTCGTCGGAGTGGAGAGGGAGAGGAGACTAGAGAGTGGAGAGCGAGAGTGAGAAATAAGTAGAAGAGAGATTGCGATATGAAAAATGAGTTCAGCACCCTAAACCTGGAACTGGACCGGATATTTCCTTTGAAAACTAGAAACCGGTGCTCACCCCGACTTTTGCCATTGCAGTTTGGCCGAAGTATGGGAAAGAAGTAGAACCCCATTATTAATGTTTGTGTTTTGTTTACAGTGATTAAGAGGGGATTTACAAATAAACATCGGTTTGTTCTGGTGGAGGGGAGACAAGACAAGAACTAGGGTTTCCCTTCGGATTATCTCTGTTAATTTAGCTAAACTAAATCCCTCTAATAGTAGGATGATCTTGATGGCATATTTTCCTTTGATGCCAGGTCCAGCAATTTGAGGAAATTACCAAAAAAAAAAAAGTCATAAATATATTATAATTGTGCTAGTTTAGTACTAAACCTTTTAATTTGATCAATTTAGTCCTAAACCTTTTGTCAATTTACCAATTCAATCAATCCGGCCAATTTTGATCGGGAACTACTAACATGGACATCGCCATCCTACGTGGCGCCCGTGAACAATTTTTATAATTTTCTAAAATTTTATGAATTTCTTATTATTTTTATCTTTTTTCCCTTTTGTATTTTCTGTTTTTCCATTGTGTCCGGCGAGGTCACCGGCAACCCTCGGCCAACCACTGTGAGACCCCTATCTAGCCGACATGGGCTGCCGGTGATCTCGTTAGCCACAATGGAAAAAATAGAAACTAAAAAAGGAAGAAAAAAATCATAAAAAATTTTAAAAAAAATTATTTACATTATCGTGGGAGGCAATGTAAGATAGCTAGTGTCCACATCAGTTGTTTCCCAACCAAATTGTACGGGTGAACGGAATCGGCAAATTATCAAAAAATTTAGGACTAAATTGGCTAGATTAATTAGAGCACTGAATAAGTACAATCGTAATAAATTGATGACTTTTTTATTGTAATTTTTTCGAGCAACCCCAACTTGGATGAGAGAGAAACACATCGTCACGATAAAGAGGAAGGCATCGCCACAAATCACAAGAATTTGGTCTTTAACACGAGTGGGATAATTTTTCTAGAAGATATGGAAAGTTCAACAGCTGCCATGATAAAAAGGTAAAGGCTTTTCTTGTAAGGATGTCGATATTCAGATTATCCTCAATGGCTCATGATGAACGTTTGAATAATAGTTCATATATACCGCAGTCATTTAAAAGCTCTAATTGATCCTCAAATTGAAAGAATCGCGATCATATTGACACCAAAAAAAAAAATCAGTTCAATAAAAAAAATATGGCACCTAGCCCATCGCCAAAAGCTTTTTGAATAATGACAGGTATTGGGAATTGATTTCCTCCTATTTAGGGGGAAAAAAATAGAAATACGAATCTAAATTCATGTCTAATAACAAACTATTTCCATTTTCAATGCACTAATTGCGTATAACACAAAAATGACATTACATTGACAAACTTTTTTTTTTATATAAATATTTAGTGTGTATTCCCAAGATACTGGTTAGTAAACTGAAATGAAAAGTTTTGTTCGAATGGAGAAGCCGAAACTCGCTATTACTAGACAGACCTAATTTCAAAAATGATCATTTCAAAATACATGCCGTCCTCTTCTTTTTATATTGAACTGACCAATGATAGTCTATAAACTCGTATCCCAAGCATTGTGCTCGTTTCAAAAATTCAAATCGATTCAAAATTGGGCCAACTTATAATTACTAGACGAAGTCAATTAATTTGACTTTGGCGCACTAATTTCTTTCCTTGGGGTTAGTATAAATGCGTGGCGATAATAAATGACAGGTCATTTTTTTTCAAATGTTTCTTAAGTTAAGTGGAGTAAATTAGGGTCTCTCGGGGAGCACAATCTTCGACAGTTTCTTACTCGAAAACCAGACACTGCAGCATCTTCACGCTTACGCAGCAGCTTCCTCGGCTTCCAATGGATTCAGTTTTCTTATTGGATTTCACGTTCTTCTTCTTCTTCTTCTTCTTCTTCTTCAACTCCTCGAGTTCTGTGTATCGTAACTCCAACCCCATTGAAGCTTCAATCGTCAAAGCCTGTCGAGCTTTCTGATGACGAGCCAAGTGGGGGTTTAGTCATTCGTTGGCGACGCCGGTAATCCGCCATTTTTACCGACACACCGGCCGAGACATTGCAAAGGCCATGGCGTGTGACCTTTCTTGGCCACCAGCCACCTTACCTTAAGTAGTTTGTGAGTATATTGAATGATGTGCCTTTGTTAGGAGCGTCAAATGATAAAGAAAAATGCTGAAGAAACTCCACAATCTCACTTCCGGTCCCTGCAATTTTTGTTTCTTCAAGATGAATACCCTATGCCTTTTGAAAAGTGCCCCTATTAGCCCTTCTATAAACTCGATTGATTTTTGACCCAAAAAAAAAAATCAATCGATCGAAATGTTATTAATATGATCATTGGACTCCACACGTTCCGTTTTGTGATTTGCTCATAGTAGATGCCGTATTCACGACATGAAAAATTGTACATGTAATAAGGAGAGAACATGAGTGAGGTCGGCCGCCATCTCGTAGCAATGCCACAAACTAAGTTAAGCGACCGCCTCGGCGACTTATCACGTGGGGATCGCCATTGCACGAGGCTTTTGATACAACGACAACCACCACTTTGTGTGCTGTTGTCACCTGAGGGTATCGGAGGCCACCATCGAAATTCCCTTTTTCAAATTTGACCATTATACTTTGAAAAATGATTTCTAACTTTTGAAAAAATGAAATCATTTTTCTTGAAATTAAACATAAATTTGTTGTTAACTGTGAAAAGATTTATATTGTTTCATTCTCTTAAGCGATCCAAACATTGAAAAATGGAGAAAATACATAAAAATTTTTAGAACCTTAATTTAAAAAAGTATTCCACGAAACACCTTAAAATACCCCCCCTCTCTCCTGCTCTTCTTGTTTGTCATCGTGTCTATCTCCTTCTTGTTGCTCGACATTCGTATCTTAAGGCAATTTTCCTTGCCCTTGAGGTGGGAGGTTAACGATACGATGTTCGATTATTGATTTAATTTCATGTTTCATTTCAACAACTACAAGTAATCATGTATTGGGGGTTCTCCGCAAAATTTCAAATCTTTCATAAATTCACTTAAGTAAACAACATTTTCACTTGAATTTTACTATGTATTTGAGTTACATCTTCCAAGGACATGCTGTATTTGTTAATGAACACATGCAGGATTAACGCATGTCTAAATTGATGGAAGCATTACATTCCTTCTAGGATTAGACGCACAATCCTAATGAAATACATAGTAAAAATGAGAATGAGAAGTCAAAACATGATATTTATCCTAATTCATCTTTAAATTAAGGCTATATCCAATAAATGATTTTACTATAATCAATCCATCCTACCTCTCTATCTCAACTATTAATTACAAAAGAATGAGATTATATAAAACAATAGTTATTCATGAGCATAAACCCAACCTATCAATAAAATACAGGCTCAAACTGTAAAAGTCATGTGACGTCCCAAGGGCATTGCCCACTTGCAACCCTTGCTGGGCAACCCCGCTAACTCAGTGCATTTCTTTTGATGAGCGGTATGAACCACACCCAATATTTCCAAAGTCCAACCAAAGCATCGCATGTGAGGGCATGAAGACTCAGATCCAACCATTAATCTACTGTAAGGATCTATGGTTTCGAATTATTTTCCAAATAAAGACAATAATGCTGTATTAGAAATCTAACGATGGATATTCTTAGAATATATAATATTAAAATAGTTGATAATTGTGCCACAAAATCTCACATGATATCAGAGCAGAATGTCGTAAATTCAAGTCTTTTCAGGCTCTCATTTGCACTTCCCAATTAAATATTTTCACACTTAATTCTAGGAAAAACGACCAGACTAAGTATGAGTTATAGTGTAAGAATATTAATATTAAACCATGCGTTCTTAATAACTTAAACTTTTAGACTATTTGACGGCGATACCACAAAATCTCACGGAAATGTTACAACAACAAATTATACGAATCCTATTCTTTGCATAGAAGGGATAAAAATGGATGGACCCCTCCTTGTAGTTGGAGACAATGATAGCAGAAGCTTCATTTGTTCTTTTCATACTTTGCCGTTTAAGTGAGGCTTCATCCGAGTGAAATTGAACTTTCTTTTCATTAATATAATTCGCCTCGTGCAGATTCTATAGATGGTGGAGGAATAAATCAAAATGACTAAAAACCAAATCGACCCTCATTGATGCTACTATCTTCCTTTTTATTTTTGGGTCATTTTGGCATAGCCAGTTGTCCTCGGAAGCGTCAAAAGATTATCAAACTCCCGAAGAGGTGGACACAAACAGCTTGCTGCTTCTGGAAGCAAATGCGAATCATCCGTCATCTCGGGCACAACAAGAATTTCCACTTCTAATTAGACTCCGTTTATTTCGCAAAAAATAGGCATTTTTGAAAAATATTTTTCAAGAAGTTATTTTTTAGAAAATAATGATATTTTTCATTGTTTGGCTAAAATTTGAAAATGAATTAGAAAGCATTTTCCGCCGTTTGGCGTGGAAAACTCGATTTAATTTTCTTCCGTGGATTCATTTTAATGATTTTTTCCCTTTTTAAAATCGATTTTTCACTACTTTTTTTTTTATTTTTTATTTTTATTGTTTTATTTTATTTTTTATAGATATTTTCCAACCCCGCTTTTGTTTAGGGGTGAGCAACTTGGCCCACCCAAATTGGGACCGCCCGGACCGGTGGTCCGGTTCCCGATTTTATAGAAGTCCGGTCCAGTCTCCGGTTCCTAAAATTAGAACTGGTGACCGGGCGGTCCTGTTCTTGGTTTCGGATTTCTAGGATCGAACCGGACCAGTCCGGTCCTTTTTTTCAAAATTTTTTTTCCTAATTTGGTCTGTGAATTTCTTTCGGCTCCTTGGGCCTCTTATTTTTTTTTTCTATTGGGAATTCATTTTATATAAACATTGAAGTTCTATAATGTTATTAATTTCAACAATTAGAAAATAATTTTGGTTATATTTTTTTTTTGTCAGGTCCGGTCCGATTCGGTCCGGTCCGATCCATTTATCAGTCCGGTCCGGTCCGGTTCCTGGGATGATCGGTCCGGTTTCCAGTTCCGACAAATTGAGAACCGGGACCACCGGTCTGATTTTCAGTTCTTGAGGGGAATCGGATCGGATCGGGAACCAATCAACCCTACTTTTGTTGCCTTCCCCCTCCTCATCATCATCACATCCCCCTCCTGATCCCACCGAAACCACCACCGCACTCAACCAGAGCCGCTGCCGCCATTGGATCCACAATACGCCGGTAGGTGGCCCCTATGTACAGCTCCACCTAGGAGGTTAGCAGCAGTAGATTCTCCTCCCAGGTCTTTCTAGAAGATGAACAAAAAATTCCCCCTTCTTGCCTACCTATTCAGATCCAGATCCGAGAAGTTGGATGCTGATATGGTCCGAGGCAAGGCCGAGCTTGAGAAGATCCCCACATCGCAAATTGATAGAGTTCCTTTCTTTCTTTCTTTCTTTCTTTTTTTGGGTGGGAGGGGGTGAATCAGCCGTAGGATAGAAAGATGCAAAGCGTGGAGAGCGATAAAAGAGAGCAATTACTGAGGAGCATACGGAATCAAATCAGTTGATGTCAGAGTCATTGAAGTTATCCTCGAAGGAGTTGAAGAAATCGGCATTGACGAGCTTGTTGTTGATAGAGAGGATGCCTAAGGAGAGACTCGGGATGGAGGGGAGAGAGACTGTGGGGAGAATGAATGGGATGGATGAGAGAGACCAGGGATGGAGAAAGAGAGAAAGAGATGGGAGGAAATTTTCTATTTCGGAAGGTTCCACGAGAGAGATGCAATGGAGGAGAAAATGATTTTCCTTTCTCAAAAAACAAAATCATTTTCTTCTATTTTAAAAGGAAATTTCCGTTGATCAAAAAACATTTTCGTTGACCATATATTTTTATCTCCCCAAGCCCTAGAAGTTGAGGAAAATATTTGCTAGAATTTTTTTTTTGTGAAACAAACAAAGCTCAAGTAAAAGAATGCTATTACCAATCAATACAAAATTCTCATCAAACACTTATTTAAGTATAAAAAAATCATTTATTTAGTACTGGACATTACAAGTCCAAAGGAAAAATGTTAAAATATTATGAAGAAGAAGATAAATGAAAAGGAAAATAAATAATTATAAAAAATGTTAAAATATTATGGCACTGGATGGCTAGTGTCCACGTCAGTATCAGCTAGCCAAAATTAATTGGAAGAACTGAATTGACATAAATGCAAAAGATTTAGAATTGAATTTGTACAATTACAATATTTTTAGGACCTTTTTTTTGATAATTTTCTTTAAAAGTTTAAATGTAGGGCACTTGTTAACAAGACTGCTATTAAAAAGTCAAGACAAGTGAATTGAGAATAATTAGATCGAAGGCGGTAAGTGACAATCATCTTAATTTGCTATTACATTGTTGTAGATTTACAGTAATTAAACTTGCCATGTCAACTCGGACAAAAAAAAAAGGTACAATAATATTTATTCAAGTAGAGTTCGTATTTGAAAAATGTTTTGACTTCAATGACATGACATATAAATCTAATCAACGAGTAATAAAAATCGATCCCAAGTTCCCAACCCGGGAGGGTTGCAATGCTTTCTCGTTTTTCTCTTCACTTAGTCTCCAACCTCAAATTTAGTACAAATGCAACCTAACATTAGATTCCGTTATGAAATGATGTCCACTAGTAGGGCACATGACCATTTGAATGCGCTGTATACACGATTTACCCCGATAGATTTTCACTTGTAATTTCTATTTAATTCTAATTTTGTGACGCATGTACCTTGGCTTTTTTTTTTTTACTCTGAAATTTCCGAAACTATGAATATTGACATGTAAATCTACCCGTAAGTTATTTTCTTAGCAAGAGATGTTTTAGGACTTAGAATGATGTTTTGTAACTTCTACAGAGATTTGATAAGAAATTCAGCACGTAAGTAAGTGATTTATAAAGTATTATCGTATTGTAGTTAAGCACTCCCTTTGTTTTGGATTTCTAAATTATCATTTTACTGTCGAGCGATGATAGGTGGTCCGAATTGATGGACCAAACGTCCAGTCCGACTTCTCGTACAATGGCGAGCTCATAATTTTTGGAGTTATTTCCAATTTCGGCACAAGGGACACTTCCTTCCAGCGATACATTGTTCTTGAACTTCATTTCCTCCGACTTAAATCATGATTTTTTCACATAATCAAGCTGAACCATGACATAAATGTCTAGAAGTCGAGAGGGCATATGCTTTTGGAAAGTAATTTTCACTTGTCTTATTCAAAGTTCGAAAAATCATTACCACAAGAATATATGCAAACCTACTCATCAATTTTTATAATTTTTAGGAAATTTCAAATATCCCGCGTAGAATGAAAACAATTATAAAATAGTCCAGGGGATGACCAAAAAACATTCTAATATGGATGAGAAACCAAATGGCACAGCATAAAATTTTTCAAATTTATATGATCCCTATTTATTTTGCAAAAAATAAATTTTTTTAATTTTTTTTAAAAATAATTGATTATATCATTTGAAATAATCAGCCGATGTAAAATGTTCTCATGAAATTTTTTTTATGTTATTTCCCCCAAAAAATCAGTTGCCATATTAATTCGACACTTAAGACTTGTTTGGTAATATTTTTATTTCTCTATTTCTGTTCTTTGAAATAGAAATAAAAAAAGATTATAAACATGTTTGGTAACGTAAATAATTCTTATTTTGATTTTGCTCCCGAAAGTAGTTTTGCAGTAAAAATAAGAAACAAAAAAAAAGTCGTTTCTAAAAAAAAAGAATAATTTTAAGAATCACAAAAAGTAATAAAGTCTCAGTTCTTTTGAAAAGATTAAGTTCACGTGAACTTTTGAACTTTTAAAAACTTAGATTTGAAAATTTAATAACTAGTAATTTTTTTAAACAATATTTTAAATTAAATTTAAATATAAGTTTTAAAATTTAACAAAAAAGTTAAAATTTTAAATAGGGGAGGAAATAAAAAATATAAAAAAATTCAAAAGATCGAAAAAATAAAATGGGGAAATAAAAAAAATATGAATTTTTTTAAAAAAATTTAAAATTTAACATTGTTTTTCGATCGGATAAAAAATAGAGGAACAGAAATATTACTAAACGTTTCTTGTTTTCCGAACCCCAAAAAAAAAAAAAAACCGTTGTTTTCCGAGACGATAATCTTTAATAAAGAAGGGGATTTAAAAAGAAATCCCCAGTTGCAAGCACTTTGTCGCTTTCCTCCCCCCCAAAAAAGTTAAAGATCCACATTCAATTTCCCAGTAAATCTCTGCAATTAAGACAACACTAAATCACACCTCCAATCTAAAGCGCGCAGATCTTTCCATGTGAACACACCCTTTCTTCTTCATCATCTTCTTCTTCTTCTTCGAGCTGTAGCGTCTCGCCATGCATGTAATGGTCATGCGCAAGCCCTAGCAGACCTTCCGGTTTGCGTTTCTTGAGAAGAAATGGCGACCACCCATCGGCCTTGTCGCCAGCTCGCGGCCCTGAGACTCTTGCTCTGTTCTTGCTCCTTGCTCTGCTGCTGCTGCGTCATCTTCTTCCTGCCTTTGGCTGTCTCCGCCGACGGCGACTACGAGATCTTGCTCCGGGTCAAGACCTCCCACCTCGACGACTCGGACGGCAAGCTCGCCGACTGGGCCCCCAACGCCTACCGCAGCGCCTGCAACTGGACCGGCGTCGCCTGCGAGACCCAGGCTCGGAACCGCTCCGTCGTCTCCATCGACCTCTCGGACCTGAACCTCTCCGGTGGGTTCCCGTACGACTTCTGCCGGATCCGGACCCTCCGGAACCTCTCCCTTGCCAATAACAACTTCTACGGCGCCCTCGCGGCGCCGTCGTTCTCGCTCTGCTCCCACCTCCAGTTGCTAAACCTCTCCGACAACTACTTCGTCGGCGAGCTGCCGGACCTCTCGCCGGGGTTCGCCGGCCTCCTGATCCTCGACCTGTCGTTCAACAACTTCTCCGGCGATATCCCGGCGAGCTTCGGCCGGTTGCCGGCGCTGAGTGTTCTCTCTATGACCGCGGACTTGCTCAACGGCACGATACCTCCTTTCTTGGGCAATCTCAGCGAGTTGACTCGGCTTGAAATCAGTTACAACCCGTTCGAGCGGGGCCCTCTGCCTCCGGAGATTGGAAACCTGTCCAGGCTCGAGACTCTTTTGCTTGCGGGATCGAATCTCGTCGGAGAAATCCCGAGCTCGATCGAGAAGCTCACTTCTCTAAAGAACTTCGATGTGTCCAGCAATGCGCTATCAGGAAAAATCCCCGAAGCCATTGCCGGGATGCGAAGCGTCGTGCAAATTGAACTGTACTACAACAACTTATCCGGGGAATTGCCGGAGGGGATCGGCAATTTGAGCTCTCTCCTCCGATTGGACGTCTCTCAGAACAATCTCACCGGCGTCCTGCCGGAGAAGATCGCCGCGCTGCCATTGTCGTCCCTGAACCTAAATGACAACTTCTTCATCGGCGAGATTCCCCAAGTCCTGGCGTCGAACCCTAATTTGCAGCAACTGAAGCTCTTCAACAACTCTTTCACGGGGAAATTACCAGCCGACTTGGGCAAGAATTCCGACTTGGTAGACTTCGACGTCTCGACCAACTATCTCACCGGCGAGTTGCCTGAGAATCTCTGTTCCAGAGGCAAGCTCCAGAACATCATCGTCTTCAACAATCGCTTCACAGGAAGCTTGCCGAGTTCGCTAGCCAGCTGCGATTCTCTCAATTACATCCGAATCAGCAACAACGGATTCTCTGGCGAAGTGCCGGCCGGATTTTGGGGCCTCCAGGCAGTCTCGCGCCTTGACATGAGCGGTAATCAGTTTGGAGGAGTGATTTCGCCATCGATTTCGGGTCCCAAGGGTCTTTCATCACTTTTGATCGCCGGCAACAACTTCTCTGGCGAGATTCCGGCGGAGATTTGCCAGCTCTCGAACCTCACTGTCATGGATATTAGCAAAAACCGGTTTGGCGGCGAACTCCCGACGTGTCTCACCAATTTGGGCAATTTGCAGAAGCTCGAGATGCAGGGCAATTCGTTCGCCGGCCCAATACCGAGTTCGTTAAGGGCATGGACCGGCTTGACCGAGTTGAACCTGTCGAATAACCGGTTCACTGGGAGCATACCGGCTCAATTAGGCGATTTGCCCGTGCTGACGTACTTGGACCTTTCCCGGAACTCGCTCTCCGGCGAGATTCCCACGGAGTTGACCAAACGGAGTTTTGTCAAGTTCAATATATCGCACAATAAGCTCTCCGGCAAGATACCTCCGGGCTTCGATCACGGGTTCTTTGTTTCGGGCTTAACGGGCAACCCGAACCTGTGCAGCTCGGATTTGAAGCCGTTCCCAAAGTGCACGATACCCCGGCCGGCCACTTTCTACGTGCTCATAGCTCTAGCCATCTGCGTCGTGCTCCTTTTCGCGTCCCTCGTCTGGATCGGCAGGACTAAGTTGCATTGGTTCGGAGGCAAATCGAGGCGGTTGTGGAAAATCACCACGTTCCAGCGGGGCAGATTTAGCAACGAGATTTTTTGGTCGAAATTTAGCGATGAGATCACCGATCAGTTAACAGACGAGAACTTGATTGGGTCCGGAGGATCAGGCCAGGTCTACCGGGTTAGGCTCAAGACGGGCCAGATGTTGGCGGTTAAGAGGCTCCGTGGCGAGACTCAGAACCCGGACGCCGAGTCCGTGTTCAATTCGGAGGTGGAGACGCTGGGTCGCATCTGCCATGGCAACATAGTAAAGTTGCTGTGCACGTGCTTGGCCGAGGAGAGCCGGCTTTTGGTCTACGAGTACATGGTCAACGGGAGCCTGGGCGACGTGCTCCACGGCCCCAAGAGCGGAGCATTCCTCGATTGGCGCCAGCGGTTCGCGATAGCGCTGGGCTCAGCTCAGGGCCTGGCCTACCTGCATCACGACTGCGTGCCCGCCATCGTGCACCGGGATGTGAAGAGCAACAACATCCTATTGGACGAGGAGTTTGCACCGCAGGTTGCCGATTTCGGTTTGGCGAAGGAGTTACAACAGGAGGCGACGGCGACCGGGGACGGCCTCATGTCGAAGGTGGCCGGGTCCTGTGGCTATATTGCGCCAGGTGCGTAGGTTTCCATGCGCCTGTCCCACTTCATTTTGTGTGCATTATTGTCTGTTTGATTACGTGGTCTCCCTTGGTTTCCTGGGAGATGCCAATAGTTGCTAGTGTTCACTAACACTAAACTAGAAGACTAGTAATTGTACAAATTTTTTTTTTTGAACTAGAAGTCTAGTGGGCCCCATTGTTACAAAACGATAATGCTAACTTTAATGAGCATTCAAATGGTCATGTGCCCTACTAGTGGACATCATTTCATAACGGAATCTAATGTTAGGTTGCATTTGTACTAAATTTGAGGCTGGAGACTAAGTGAAGAGAAAAACGAGAAAGCATTGCAACCCTCCCGGATTGGGAACTTGGGATCGATTTTACTTATCTTTACCAAAAAAAAAAAAAAACTTTAATGATGTGGGGTCCTCCATGAGGAAGCTCTCGTGAGTTGTATGTCTTGGCCTTTTAGCCCGTGCCTCAATCAACGCTTTGACTAGTGCACCTCCACTAATCTTTGACTTGAGTCAACCCATTTGACCGGAGAGTTCTGAATTGGATTTGGTATTCGTGTCTGCTTTTGGTCTTCCCAGAGTACGCATACACTATGAAAGTGAACGAGAAGAGCGACGTGTACAGCTTCGGCGTGGTGCTGCTGGAGCTGATCACCGGGAAAAGGCCGAACGACCCTTCCTTCGGCAAGAACAAGGACATCGTGAAGTGGGTCACCGAGGTCGCACTGTCGACCACCGAGGCGGATGGGGATGGAAATCGCGACGGCGAGCCGGGGTGCTGCCACGGCGATCTCGCGCAGCTCGTGGATCCGATGCTGAGCCCGTCCTCGAGCGAGTATGAAGAGATCGAGAAGGTCTTGAACATAGCTCTGTCTTGCACTTCCGCGCAGCCGAACGACAGGCCAAACATGAGGCGCGTGGTTGAGTTGCTCAAGGACAAAAAGTCGGTCCGTTCCAAATGGTAGGAACCATAGCATTTTTGGCGGTCAGCTTTGTGGTCAATGTGTATATTGTATGCTTGTATTTTGTGTTTAAGTCCGACTTTTGGGTACATCGTCAACTGAAGTTTGAAAGAAGTGAAAAGGGCTGGCGAGATAGATCTTGTGCTGGCCTCCTTTCCTACGTACCTATTCATAGAAAGGCGACAACTTTTGCCTGATGGACTAGTTTCCCCCACCGTTAGAATTCTCATCAAAGCATGCGTATGTGGCGACTGAGGACTGACATGGCAAGTTGTACGTTGTATCCAATTTGAATCGAGGATGACTCGGAGTCGCGTGAAGCGACGCTGTTCCCATCAAAAATGTAGAACGGTGTTGTTTCTCAGCTGATTAATGGGGTTCCAAGAGTTTTGTGTGTGCGTGAGAGAGAGATCTTCACAAAATCAGATTGAAAGGGCGAAATTAGGGAAAATTTTGGTGAATGTGCTCTGATTTTGTACAAAATCCCTGGCCCAATTCGTAGTACCCTTCTTAATCTGGTTCGAAGCCCTAATATTTGGTTTAGAAATGATGTTTTGATGATAAATGTGATAAAGTACATTGAAAATCCTAAAACTTATTACAAAAGTACAATCGAATTGTAACACTTTTCGAAAAGTATAATGAAATCTTTAATACTTATCACAAAAATACAATCGAGTCCTAAAATTTTTCGTAAGTTGCAATCAAGTCTCAAAACTTATCGCAAAAGTGTAGTCGAGTCCTCAAATTTTTTAAAAGTGCAATAATTGAAAAGATTCCATTTTACTAATTTGATAAGTCTAAGGACTTCATTGCGCTTTTTGAAAGTTTTAGGGCTCAATTGTATTTTCCTGACAAGTTTTATTATTTGATTGTGTTTTTTTTGAAAATTTTAGGATTCAAGTGCATTTTTTGACAAGTTTTAGAACTTAATTTCACGTTTTACAAGGTACATGACTTAACTCCACTTTTGCTTGTTCCTTCCTTTTGTTATACATGCTACAAGAGCACAAGCATCAAAATAATATATTCCTTCTTTTTGTCGATACCCCTTAGCCACTAACCTAGCCTCAAAATGTTTGGATAGTACCATCATAATTGTATTTTCTTCTAAAAACCCATTTACACCCAATAGATTTATATTATTTTGGTAAGTCTGTTAATACCCAAGTATTATTGGACATAATTGAGTTTATTTCATCACATATAGCTTTTTTCCAAAAAGAAGTATCTTTATAAGACATAGCATCACTAAAACCTTTAGGATCGTTTTCCAAATTTAATACTAATTGGTTCTTATTTACTACGTTATTATCTCTATCTCCTTCAACAAAGAAAATATGAATAATAAAGTCTGGACTTTTTTTTTCACTTTTCTTGCTCTAATGCTTCTCCTAGGCTCAGTCATGTCTTTAGAATCATTTGTTATTTTCTCATGAGAATCTATGTATGCTTCTATGGGTTTTGAATTATTTGTATCTTGTATCTGAGCATTATTGCCAATAATTTCACATTCTGTAGAATATTTATTCTCAAAAAACTCAACATCTTTTCATTCTACAATGACAGTTGACCCTAAATTAGGAAACCTATAAGTTTTACAATTTTTTTAGCATATTAAAAAAAATACTTTGATAACCCTTGGACCAAGTTCATTGTATTGTCAAGTATTCTGTAGCATGCCAAACATATCCATACTTTAAAATATGACAAAATCCGACTAAAATTTCCAAAGGAACTTATGTCGACCAATCATTTATTTTTACAATGAAATCAATCGAAAATCATCAATACTAAGTAATAATTCAAATCACCGTGCAAAACCAAAGTTTGACAATGCTAATAGTCGTAAAGCAAGTGACATCCACTCAACATAACTGACCAAAGGCTCCTTCCCACAAAGCTACAAAGCTCTTCCAGAGTTAGCAGCCACTTGTAATGCAATGACTTTACTGAGCATAGGGAAGACATATATGCCTTTTATGTGTGTTAAAATTCGGTTATGATAATTGACAAATCCAAGGAAACTTAGATCTAAATGCTCACAAAGCGATTGATCATATGTAATCGACCACGTCTTCTGAACAAAACCATGAACTATTTCACAATCGTGTCTCAGAGGCATTTCAGCAAAGAGAGTTATACTTCAACCGAGGGATAAAACTGGCATTGATGAACCAGATTAAAGACCAAAATCCATATAAAAAAAAATCAGTCCAAGATGTGCATAATCACTGACACAAACTCAAGTAGAGCCGATTTAATTCCAATCTAAAACATGCTATCTAGTTTCCTTTTCTCGTTAAAACAAGGCGTGATAGAGCAGTTATATGTAAGTTTCCACCACACCGGTACATCATCTCATCTTCCTCTCACGTTTTCAATTGCCTAAGAAAAATCAATTGGGTATCAAGTTTTCTGACTTTTTTTTTGTTTCTTATCTACCTCAATGGACATTGATCAACGATGAACGATATTGATCCGACGCTCCGTGCTGAGTTTTCCTTAGTCTTCATACACGGACACATGAAATATTTGTCATGGTCGAGCGTTCAGAATCCATGTCATGACTTTTCCCGTGCAAACTCAAGAGTCCAGATCACGTCCGCCAGCCCACATTTGGTGAAGAGATCTACGTGCATATGCTGGTTCTGAACAACAAATATCCATTATATAACCTCCTATACTTTTGCCCTCTCCAAGAGATTGTTCGCGTGAGACACGCGAGATCTGGTCCAAGATGGTGCATAGAGTAAACAGAGAATCTTATTTCACGAGATGGAAAAAATTTCAGATCTCATTCAAATAGAAAGTCGTTCAGATCCATCATTTTCATTGAATTCCTTCCACTTCTCTCTGTTTCATTGGATCCAAACACTTGAAAGGGATTAATGATGAGTAAAAAGTTTTGTTTGATCAAATTTTCTTTGTTGTCTTCCAGAAAACGTGAAGCGATAGCAGGAAAGATTAACGGTAATGACACCAGAGTTCATACCAACACACAAGACCCGGTAACTAGTGTCAGAAGAAACAATAAAAAATGCTATCTCAATAACACAAGTATATACATCACGTTTGGTTTTGCGCCGACTCATCATAACGGCCGACATCACCTTCCGCTCCAGGAAATTAGCCTTGTAATCCGAGACTCCGTCTTCTTCGTCTTCTTCTCCATTGCACTATGTGCTGTCAAGATTGCAGGTGTTTGAGAAAAGTACCGAGCAAAAACTTAACTTTGATTGAGTCTGACTCCATTGTCAAACGAATTGTTAAAATATATCTCGAGTTTGAGCCAAAGAAAAAATCTCGATCATGAAATTAAGGATAAGAAAAAGGAGCACACAATTTCTTTTGGCTTTTGGAGTTAATCAGGGAAAGAAAATTAAAATCTAATACGGAAGGGGGTTGATTGGATTTGAATTTTGCATTAGATAAGATTTGTTTTGAATCTCACGGAAATCTATCTTTGCCAGAATCGGTGTGATATTTCCTATTTTGAATAGGTTTCCTAATCCTAGTTGGAGAAGATTTCCCTTCCAACCCTTGCCTATAAATATAGAAGTAGAATTTCATTGTGAGAATATAAAAAAAAGAGTGTCTGCTTGTGAATTACACCTTGAAGCTATAGAGTGTTGAAGCTAGTTAAATCTCTTGAGTTTAAGATTTATGTAATTCATTCTTGAGATCGAGAGATTATTTCGTGAGGAATTTGGGTTAAACATTGTGTGTGATATTGATTGTAATTGGGGTTAGGAAATATTGAGAGTATTTGAGTGACTAGAGCGTAATTTGTAATTTTTATTGGATCACTTGTTCTATAGTGAAATTCATTGTTGCTCTTCCTATGGACGTAGGTTTGTACGACCAAGCCATGTAAGTCTAGTGTTTGCTTTATTTACTTGTTTTTGTGTATTTTATTATTCGGTCGCTTGCTTCAGCGCAACATGAATAAATCCTTTAAATTTTTGAAAAATATCAATCATAATGGGATGAAATGGAATTAGACTTTGAGGTGTGATAATACTTTCTTTAAGAATTTATTTGCTCTATAATGTTGCTAATGGTTTTCGGCAAATATCTTCCAAAATACAATAAAGTCTCAATGAGAATACGAGATAGCAATTCTGATATTTCTTTACTATCTCTCAAAGGAAACAATTGGAGAAGATGGCTGTGTTTCTTTGAGGAAAAAAAAAAAGAAATTGAAAGTTTTGAAAAATTGAAGCTCTCTAATGAACGAGAAACATTCATGTATTTATAGAGAAAATCTTTGAACATACACAACATTCCGAAGATCAAGGAGTTATATTTGAACAAATACAACCTTTTAAATGTAAGAGCAATTGGTGAATAGTCATACTGTTTTAGAGGACACTATAGTAATTATTGATTAGTGCCAAATCTAGTCCATGTACGCACTCACATTGTTCGATGTGAGATAAGGCACTTCTTAGTTTATTTTACTCACTAACTCCCATTATCATGCTCCGTTGTGAATATTGGAAAAGTAAGTCTTAGAGTTTCTTGTGCTTGATAAATTTTTTTGACAAGTACGCGCATGTATTTGATAGAACTCCCTCATAATTCCTTTGTATAATCGGTTCATTGTGAGTTGATAACTGCCAAGAATATATCTTAAGATTAATTTTTGGATGGCATAGGTTTTTTTTTTTTTGGATGGCGTAGTTGACAGGTGAATTCAAGACAGAAAGATTTGGGTCCAACTGAGAAGATTCTAGGACTGAAAATTTTGCTCGGACGAAGGAGCAAAGGATTTTACATGAGCTAAATCTATGACCACTGCTTCTCATTTCAAGCTCTCTGCTCAAGTGTCACAATAGATGGATAGAAAGAAAATATATACGTGTCGAGAGAACGATAAGAAGTCCCTATCCACTGAAGGTGTTATTATGAAAATATTCAGTAAATTTCTGATTTTCTTATCTAATTGAGATAAGAAAACCTCCTATATATATTAGAGCCATCTTTCCGGGCATTGGCTCATGATATTTTCAATAATAATGATTTGACACCAATATTCTCACAAAGCAGACGGTTTATTTGATGAGGGAGTCTCTTGAACTCCACCGTCTACATCTGCTTTGAGATTGATTGACTAAATTGATTTCCATTTATGACATTCGATGTAAGAAACTTCAAAACTTCTACCGCGGTCATAATGACAACATTTAGTAAAGAAATACCAATCAAGTCGGATAACATTTAATATTAAAAAAAGAAAAACTCTCATAATTTTATTCATAAAATGTCATAAATGGAAATCAACTTAGCCTTCCAATCCAAAAGTGGGACGTAAATGATGGGTTCAAGCGACTCTTATGACAGAATAAATTGCATGTTGTATGAGATTATTGGTGTAAAACCATTGTAATGATTAAAATTTATCATGAGCAAATGCATGAAATTATCAAATCATTTTACCAACCATCACAAATGGCACCATCGACGTCATCCTTTGGAATCGGTCGAGTAAATTGATTTTCAATTATGACGCTCTATGTAAGAAAATTCAAGATTTCTACCCCGATCATCTTGAAAAAATTTAGTAAATAAGGGGGAACCAATCAGAGTTAGCGTTCGAGAAGATAAATGGTTACAGAGAGGAGTCATTGGCGGCCCAACAAATGAGGGGAAACCAACCAGATTTACAGAATTGATATTAAAAGAGGACTCTCGGTGCGATGAACTAGGGGTGATCGGTTCCCGGTCCGATCCGGTTCCCCTCGAGAACCGGGAACCGGACCGGTGGTCCCGGTTCCCTATTTGCCGGAACCGGACCGGTGGTCCCGGTTCCCTATTTGCCGGAACCGGGAACCGGAACGACGGTCCCGGGATCGGACCGACGGTCCCGGGATCGGACCGAACCCGACCGGACCGGAAAAAAAATCCAAAAATTTTCATATTTGTAACACTAAATTGAAAAAAAAATAAATAAAAAAACAAACGGTCCGGTTCGGTCCTATACCCTAGAACCGGGAACCGGACTGCTCGGTCACCGGTTCCAATTTTGGGGAACCGGGAACCGGACCGGGACCCCCTAGAACCGGGAACCGGACCACCGGTCCCGGTCCGGTCCGGGCGGTCCCGGTCCGGGCGGGACAATTTGCACACCCCTAGGATGAACCAACCCTCAACTTATTAAGGAAATTTTTGCCGTCTCTATTAGCCTCCTTCTATAAAAGGATATAAACTAATCTCGACCGCCAAGAAATCTGGGATTTTGACAGTCAAGAGCGCTTGCAACAAGTTGACAGATAAAGGCAGGGTATCAAAAACTGGAAGAGATTCAACATCCTTCCAGCCATCAAGCAGATGCGGGAAGTAAATATGAAAAACCCAAGCCCGTCTCGACGATCAAGAACTTCCTTTGGTGTCTTTGTCAGGACTCTCTTCCGACAAAGGAGAACTTATTCAAACGCAAGCTCATCCCCAACCCACAGTGCACAATCTGCAACCAGTAAGTCGAGACGGGAGAGCACATTTTTCTCCATTGTTTATGAACGAAGCATATCTGAAGTGACCCCATCTTGAACATATATTCACAGACATCCACAGCAAAAAGAAGTGAACAATGGTTACAGGAGTTACTAGAAGACAAGAATAACTCTCCACCACTCGAGCTTGTGGTGTCGATGCTTCGGTCCATCTGGAAGGAGAGGAATCATTCTGTTTTTCGAAGGAAAACCCCCAAATTAGAAACCCCAATCGCGTTTGCAGAAGCAATGGCAAGCTGTTATTTAAGCAAAGACGGTAAAGTCATAACCTTTAGCAAGAAAATAGCTCATCGTCGGGATGCATGGACTCCATTGAAGGAAGGTTACCTGAAGGTGAACATAGATACGTCGTTGGGAGAAAATGAAACCGAAGGATCCATCGCGAGGGTGCTCTGAGACTCGTTAGTGGCCCTCCTTGATGGTTTCCCTGGGAAGATCGGAGCTTGATCGCCGGAGCTTGCAGAGGCGCTCGCCGTGGAGGAAGCTTTGAAGTGGCTAGCACCGAAGAGAAAGGTAGCAATTGAGATGGAAACAGATTGCGCAGAGAACGTTCGTGCGATATGTGAAGGAGTGATTTTTTCAAGGGAGACTGAGGCTTGCTTGGTAAACATTCAATATAGCAACATTACTTTGGCCCATTGCAACCGTCCATCAAATTCCATCGCCGACTGGACGGCTAGAGCACATCGGTCGAGTTCTATCTCTAGTAATTCGTTTGTTAATCCCCCACAGCTTTTGGGACTTACTTTGTTTGGCTGCCCCTTTGGGCACTTATTATAAGAACTATTTTAAGTAGTACATGAAATGCTTATTTGGACCAAAAAGAAAAATACCAATGAAGTCACATAGCATTCAATATTTTTAAAAAAAGGAAAATCCCAGAATTTCATACGCACGGTGTCATAAATGGAAATCAACTTAGTCGATCAATCCAATAGTAAGACATAGTTGATAGGGTTCAAGGCGCTCTTATGAAAAAAAATAAATTGCACACGATGATTCGATACCAACAACCTCACAAAGTAGGCAATTTATTCTGTTGTGGAGCCCCCTGAAGACCACTAACTATGACCTACTTTGGGGTTGGTCGGCTAAATTAGTTTCCCTTTATCATATCCTATGTAAGAGATTTCAAGACTTCTACCGTGATCATCTTGACAAAAAACTAGTAAAGATATACCAATCAAATTGGATAACATTTGATATTAAAAAAAAAAGAAAATATCTCAACATTTCAAACATAAGATGTCATATATGCAAATCAATTTAGTCGATCAATCCAAAAGTATGACGCAGTCGGTATGGTTAAAGTGGCTCCCTGGACAAAATAAATTGCATGCTCCTTGAGATTATTGGCATCGAAATATTGCAATCACTTAGATACGTCAAGAGCAAAGGTATGAAATATCTAATTATTACAATGATTTGATACCAATAATATCACAAATAGGTCATTTTATTCTATCGTTGGATTCACTTGAACTCGACCATATACGTCCTAGTTTCGGATTGGTCGTCAAAATTGATTTTCACTTATGACATTCAATGTAAGAAATATCAAGACTTCTACTACTCCATCATCATGGAAAAAGTTAGTAAAGAAACATCAATTAATTCGGATAACATTCAATTATTAAGACTAGGAAAGTCTCAAAATTTCATAGGTAGGATGTTATAAATGAAAATCAATTTAGTCAATCAATACAAAGTACAAGTCGTTGGTAGGGTTCAAGTGACTTTTATGAAAAAAAAAATTGCCTTCTTTGTGAGAGTATTGGTATCAATTGTATCAATACTCTCTCAAAGCATGCAATTTTTTCTGTCGTGGAGCCGCTTGACGTCCTACTTTGGGATTGGTTGACTAAATTGGTTGTATTTTTTCAAATCCTACATTATGGAATTTCAGGACTTCTAGCAGGATCATCTTGACAAAAAATTTAATCAAGAGTTACCAATCAAGTGGGATAAGATTTTATATTAAAACATGAAAAATCTCAAAATTTCATATGTAGGATGTCATAAATGGAAATCAATTTAGTTGATCAATCCAAAAGTAAGACGTAGACGGCGGTGGGTTCAAGCGGCTCCCGCAACAAAATAAAATGCATACTTTATGATATTATTGGTATCAAACCATTGCAATCATTTAAATACATCATGAGCAAAGGCATGAAATTATCACGATAACCTGATACCAATAATCTCACATAGAAAACACTTTATCCTGTTGTGGGATTCGCTTAAACCACACCATCTACGACCAAACTTGGAATTGATGGACTAAATTTTTATCCATATTCTATGTAAGAAATGCAAAACTTCTACCACGATCATCATGAAAAAAATCAATAAAAACAAATACCAATCAAGTAGGATAACATTCAATATTGAAAGAAGGAATGTCTCAAAATTTCACACGGAGGATGTCATAAATGAAAATCAACATAGTCAATTAATTTAAAAGTAGGACGTAGCGGGTAGGGTTCAAGTGACTCTTATGAAAAAAATAATTACATACTTTGTGAGATTATTTTCCCATTATCTCACAAAGCAGGCAACTTATATTGTAGTGGAGCCGCTTGACATCCTACATTGGGATTAGTCGATTAAATTGATTCCATTTATGACATTCTTTGTATGAAATTTCAAGACTTTTACTGCAATCATCTTGAGAAAACATTGTAAAGAAATACCAATCAAGTCGGATAACATTTAATATTAAAACTAGGGAAATCTCAAATTTTCATATGTAGAATGTCATAAATGGAAATCAATTTAGTCCATCAATCCAAAAGTATGACATAGCCGGTAGGGTTCAAGTGGCTCCTACGACAAACTAAATTGCATCCCCTATGAGATTATTGCTATCAAACCATTGCAATAATTGAAACACATCATGAGCAAAGGCATGACATTATCAAATTGTCACAATGATTTGATACAAATAATCTAACAAAGCAGGGACATTTTTTTTCTTGTCGTGGGCTTTGCTTGAACCCCACCATCTATGTCCTACTTTGGGATTAGTCGACTAAATTGGTTTCTATTTATGACATTCTATTAAAGAAATTTCAAGACTTCTACCGCAATCATCTCGAAAAAAAATAGTGACGAAATACCAATCAAGTCGGATAACGTTGAATACTAAAAAAAGGAAAATATCAAAACTTCATACATAAGATGCCATAAATGGAAATCAATTCAATCGATCAATCCAAAAGTAGGATGCGTTCGGTAGGGCTCAAGCATCTGTTATGACAAAATAAATTGAATGTTCTATGAAATTATTGGTATCAAACGATTGCAATCATTAAAACACATCATGAGCAAAGGCATGGAATTATCAAATTATTATAACGCTTTGATACCCTCAAAAAGCAGGCAATTCATTTTGTTGTGGGAGCCTCTTGAACGCCACTGTTTACGTGCTACCTAGGGTTTAGGCGATTAAATTGGTTTTCATTCATGACCTATATAAGAAATTTCAATACTGCTACCGTGATCATTTAGACAAAAATAAGTAAAGAAGTACCGTTCAACACGAATAACATTTAACATTAAAAAAACACCTCCAAAATTCATACATTATATGTCATAAGTGGAAATCAATTTAGTGAATCAATCCCAAAGTAGGACGTAGTGGGTGGGGTTCACGCGACTCTCATGGAAAAATAAATTGTGTGCTCTGGGAAATCACTAACCAATGTCATCCTTTAAAAACATCACAAGCAAATACTTGGAAAGATGGCTATAAAGATTTTAGGAGGGTTGCTTATCTCGATTGAAAGTGCTAATTGGAAGCTGCTACTGATCTCATCTTCCCAACCAACAAGTCCTTCATTGTAGCCTAACCTGCATTGAGCAATTGCAGATCAGCTTGGAGATCCAGGTACATCCTTTCTTCATGTCATCAAATTGTTCCAAGCTAACCAAAAACACATCAATTCTTGTGGATTGCTTCCTGACATTTTTTTTTGATATTTATGACATGAGTGATTTCTCTTCTTTGCGGTAGGTTACCGCAAGAAATGTTTTGGCGATCATGGCTGATGGATTCGTTTGGAGAAAAAACACAATGAATGAGGATAAATAAGTGGCCAATGATTAGGGTTTGGTTTGACAAGAACTGTTGCCTAGCAACTGCTTTGTGTCACAAATGGGATTTAACTCAAGACTGGCCTTAGTTTCCCTCAAATGTGGGTTGGAGTCAGATTTGCTTCCATACAAAGAATGGGAATTACATGTTTACAAGTATGGCAACCTGGCAAGAATCCCTATTCATGAATTTGTATGGATTATGATTCTTTATTGGCATTTCTTTCCTCAAAAGCATTGGGTAATAATTTGTTGTTTTCACTTCTTTGTCTTGTTTTCGTTGAAGGAGTAACCTAAGGGGTAGGAGGGGATTGGCTCACAAGAGTGAACGAGTCATTGCAGTGTAGCTCCCAAGTGTTAAGAAAATTTTACACAAGCAGTCGTATACATCCTTGATTAATCCTAAATCTCAAATCAACAATGCATAAGATTGCTTCTGTGAAATTTACTTTACACTACTGTGTATAATTTAATTTTCCATTTAGGAATGGATAAGATTACCTATATACGGTCAACCTCTTGTGGGGATTTCCTTCCGATAATATCCTCCATTTATTATATCACATTATTGTTTTGACAACTCGAGTATGGAAAATTGTCAGAAATGTCCTAAACTTATTGCATTTTTGTCAATTCCGTCCTAAACATTTTGTATTTGTGTTGATTCAGTTCATCTGGCAAACTTTGGCTTGCTGGCATTGACATGATGATTTTTAATAGTATTTTAAGATTTTTTCAATTTTTTTCTTCTTCTCTCTTTTCTTTATTTTTCTTTTTTGTTTTGGGTCTTCTCCTTTCTCCAACCATGGAGTAGTCGACTAGCGAAGGACATAGCTGGTAGGCCACTAGTGCTGTCGCCTCTGTTATTGGGAGAGATCAACGCCGGTGCTGTTGGGTGAGGCCGAGCCATGCCATGGTGGGTGAGGCTCAGCCTCACCAGATCTAGGCCCTACTCGGCCTCATCAGATTTGGGAAAGCTCAGCCTTGCACAGAGACCTGGCCTTGCCATCACCAAGCCATGGCATCATCATTTCGATTCCTTGCTCCGACTCGAACCCTCCAAATCTCCAGTCTCATTCCCAAGCTAGCGCTCTCTATAATTCCTAGGGGTTGCCATGGCTAATTGATGGTGAGGCTCTGCCTAGCTGGATCTAGGCAAGGCCGAGCTCGTTCAAATTGAATACTAGCTTAGGCTTGTGGAGTATGATGGATAGCTTGGGCTTGTGGAGCTCCCGGTCCTTGTGATCAAAGTGATGGGACCGGTGCTCGTGTTCTTGTGGATTCTATTTATGTTCCTCCAGGTGCATTACTCAAATTAGCTTCTCATTTCAATAAATTGGATTGCGGATTAGTGTGGTTGTTGGCTCTGCTATGATTTCCAAATTCGTATAGATTCGCTACTTCATGGCTGGAGGAAGAAGAAGACCCTCCCCAAAAAACAAAAAAAAAAGAGAAAAAAGAAAACAAACAAAAATATTTAAAATAATTAAAATATTATTCAAAATTGTTCCATTAGCATCGGCCAGTCAAAATTTTTTGGATGGATTGAATTAACACAAATACAAAATATTTAAGATTGAATTGACATAAAATTAAGAGGTTGATAACTAAATTGGATAAATTAAAAAGTTTAGGACTAGATTGGCAAAAGTACAATATGTTTAGGACTTCTATGACAATTTTCCCACTCGAGTATGGTAGGTTGGTTTCATTTTATTACCTAAATTGAAAAGGAATATATGTGCTGTTTTATAATTTTGACAAAAGGAATATATCTTGCTCTTAAATGGCACTCGGATCAACAATTTGAAATTTCTGGTTTTGTTTGCATTTAATGTAGTCGAGAATTGGTACGCCACTGAACGGACTTTCAAAGTATATCGAGTAACGATAGCTGTACATTGTAAACAAGCGCATAATTCATTGTTGTCTCAAAACTTTTGTTGTGCACTGTCGTCCTCGAACTTTTAAAACATAGTTCAATGCAGTCATTTATAGAAATTTTAATGGAATTTACTAAAACAAGTAGGAAATATAGTCAAGTCATAACTTATCATTTTTTGTTCAAAATAAACCACGGTTTTCTTTGTTCGATATCTTTTTACCACAACTTTGTTCGTTCCATGGAGTTTTTAAGTTCGCTGAATTGAATTGAGAAGACGAGATGATAAAAGAAAAGGACGAAGAATTTTGTGGGTCTTGTTTAATATAAGAATTTATGTCTACTCAGTGATGAGGACGTTGAGCGAAGGCGCATATTGCAAGCCGTTGCAAATGAAGTGGGAGATCTTGGCATGTGCTCACAATTGAATCTAGTGATCGGCTGCCAATCGTTTACGGTGGTAGATTTATTCTTGAAGGATGATAGTGCGCTTTTAATTGCAAACTATGTTTTCTTATTTGCTTTATAGTATTTGCTTTGTTCTATAGTTACTTAGGATTTTCTACACTTGAAAGCCTTTTATGTGCCTCTTGAATATTGTTTTGTTTAATGAATGAAAATTTTCTTTTGACCAAAAAAAAAAAAAAAGAAAAGAAAAAAACTGAGTCACATGATCAAGAAGGATCTGGACTTTTGCTTCCAATATTTTGAGTCCTATTAACGCTACGGGACCATCGGTCTCGCGGTTCACCCGTAAATATGACAGGGTGCATAAATTAGTAGATGTCCCGATTCCATCGTCAGTTCGGTAAAGCCTACACTACAGGAAGTTTTCTGAGACTTGCGCACCATTTCGGGTCTAGCCTCTTTAAGTTCTTCAAGTTTCCAGTGCCACTCGGAACATCCGGAGAGATTCGGTCTCTTGAGAAGGACATAACTTGAGAGCTTGGGAAACCACCCCAAAGGAAGAAAATAGTTGGCTATATATTTGGTATTTAAGGAGTATTCTATGTTAGAATCTTTGAATTTTAATTCACATCTTTGCCTCACAGCTTAAGTTTCTAGAATATTTGGCAGTGATCGTTTTCATACCCCTTATTTGCCGCCCTTATTATATATTTCCACGCTTAGTCTAAGATCAAAGTCTAACCGACGTATGAGAGAGAGTGTTGAAATATTTAACTATTAAACCACATCTTTATCAAATAGCTTAAATTTTTATTATAGCTAACAATGATCCCATAAAACTTCACTTTATAGGCTCAGAGGATACCTGATACAAAGCCAGACTAATTATCAAAGGTTACAATGAAGTTCGGTTGTTGACTTTAGTGTATATCTAGCCGATTGTTGGACTAAGTTTAATTATTCTTTTGCTCTTGTTCTTGTTTAATCGCTTTGAGTTAGAGCTTGTTTAGTATGGCTGTAGCTGAACTGCAGCTCTAATGTACTCTAGTTGTGCTGTAAAGTGCTGTAACTACCATATTTGGAAATATGTGTTTTACCTGTGCAGCAGCATCTCAAGACTGAGTGAGGTAACTTCCTAAAATCGGCTATAAGATTTGGAGGTAATCTAGCTGTGAGGTGTTTACCGAGCACCCTATGAAAGCTACAACACTTCTTTTTTACAACTGGAATTGCTGCGAGAAAGTTGTACGAAACAACCTAGAGCACTGGATACCGAAATGGCTTTCTGACATGGTGGTTTCAGCCTAAGGTTTTTATCATTGGCGGTAAGGAAAGATCATGTCTTCTTATTAAGGAAATCTATGTATGGTTAAAAAGAATCTCCGAAGTGGTGGTGTGAGCGACTCAACGATATGATGCTTAATTGTGACGACTCGAGAAGTATGACAGTTTCATGTATCTGATGAAAGTCCTTGATGAGAATGCTCGGTAATTGTGTATTCGTAAATGATAAAACTCCCCGCTATTGAATAGCCGCTTCTTTATGTGAATGGTGTGTTAATAAGTAACAAAAACAATTCTGGGATTGATATGCTGATGGCTTAGTTGATCGGCAAATTTGAGACGAAAGAATTGGATCCGACTAAGAAGATTTTAGGGTGGAAATTTGCTTGGACAACGAGCAAAGAAATGTGTTTAGGCCAGAGAGCCTATATCAAGAAGGTCTTGTATCGTTTCCAAATGAGCAGTGCGAAACCTATAACTATTGCTTCGCAGTTCAGGCTCTCAGCTGAAGTACACGATAGACAGACGGAAAGAGAATACACATGCCGACAGTTAAGTACTCTAGTGCGGATAAGAAGTCTTCGTCCATTAATAAGCATTTGAGACTTTATTACATAAATAAAAAAGTTTGAGAACTTGGTTGTACTTTGGGCATGAACTTCAAGACTTCCATCGCCGTTATCTTGACAAAAATTGGAAAAGGCATACCAATCTAATTGGAAGGAACAAGCCTATCAATTCCTGGGGGTCATTTCTCCCAACTCAACCTTCCCCTGGTAAAGTCACTGTCCCCTTCCAGTGCACCATCGGGACCTTCTGGGCCTTCAGAGAGTGCTGCGTGGTTCTTCGGTAGTTTTGATGAACTTCGAAGGGAGCAGGAAGTGGGGTCTGGTCTGGCCCACCCACAACTCTCATCCTCTTCCTTTTACAGTCATGTAGAAGCTTCAGAAGGACCCTCCTGCGTAGGCTCAATCAAAATGCCACTTGAGGTTGACAATTTCTAATATAAAAGTACACAAACTCTCCAAATTTCTTAGATACAGTGTCATCAATGGAAAACAACTTAGTCGGCCAATTGCAAAGCGTCTTTCACCATAGTATAAAGTGCCTTTTTTGTGAGATTTTTGGAATAAAACCATTGTAACCATTTGACAACAGCACAAGCAAATTCCTGGAAAAATGGCTCTTATGATTTTAGGAGCTCTGCTGATCTCCATTAGAAATATCAACTGGAGGTACTATTCATCTCATCATACCGCCCAACAAGACCTTCTCATGTAGCCAAACCTGCACAGAGAAATAGCAGATCAGCTTCGGGATCCAAGTTCATCTTTTCCTCGTGTCATCATGTTGCTCCAAGCCAACCAAATTGTTGCGGAATCAATCGAGGATGGAAGAATTGAGCGAGTTGTTGCTTACAGCACTCGAAAGCAAATTATCAATCACAATAATCTCCAGGATTGTTGCATCGATCCTTCGAAACTCGTGTTTGTGACGTGATTGATTTCTCCTCTTTGCAGTATGGTTTTCAAATAAAAGATCTTGCTGAACAATGGTTGATGGATTCATCTGGAGAAACAAACGACCATTGGGAAATGACATGTAACGAAGGACTTAGGGTTTGGTTTGAAGACAACTGTTGCCTAACATCTACTTTGCTCGAAAAGGATATAATTTCCAGTACTGTTTCCAATACAGAAGTTTCCAATAGGAACAGTAGAATTACGACGTCAAACTTTTGCTCCAAAAGTCAAATTCCTCATTCGCATTTTAGTAGAGGTGTAATTAACTTGAGTGGAGCCGATGTAGTACCAAATTCGACTTGACTTGCATATTCCCTAATTGAAATTGGACTCGAGCTTAGATAAGGATTAATATTTCTGCTCAAATTCAATTTGACCGGAAAATGGAGATCATCGAGCTTGCGCTCCACTAAACAAGATACTTGAGTAGAGCTCGACTCAAATCCGAAGAGCCGATCTCGGGAAATTGTTGAAATGAGTCTGAGGTATTCACAAGTAACTTCACTTAGTTTCGCCTCTACATATTCATCTCGAGAAGGACAAAAGGTCAATCTGCTCTGAACTTTGTTTAAATCATATTAAAAACAAGTTATTAATAACCACAATGATTGACTCCAACAAATCCTATCCAATAACATGTAAATAAAAATTCCAATAATAAAAGATACGATAACTCTATACAATAATATCACTAGTAGAAAAAATGCCGTTGCTTTTCTAATTAACTTGAAATCTCATTTCATGATAGCTGATTCTTCATTTTCCTTTGAAATCTCTGGAGACTCAGCTATGTCCACGGTTCTAAGTGAATAGATTCGATATTCCTCAATATACTCTCCAACACATGGCACATACTCGCCACAATTACCTGTATGGAAGGAAGAAAAGAAAAGAAAAGCTTTAGTTGAAGCAATATTACATATTATAACATGTCACAAGAATGCAAAAATAATTAGTGATAAATTGAGACGCTTATGTGACAAGCGCATGATATTATCTTCCTCGATTAATAAGATCATTTACCTCATTCCTTACGGGGCGTAATTTCCCTTGAGGACATCGAAATATCTTGGATGGAAACTCAATCAACAGATTTGAAGATTCCCGAGATGGCGTACTAAAATCATAATGTCATAGAGAATTAAACTTAAAGTCATGAGCAACAAAGTCAATTTTTATTCCAAGCGAAAAGAATAATCCAAGAAATAGATTTAGTGTGGAAAAAAAATTTGAGAACTTTTGCAGCAGAAGAATACGCCACAGCGTATGGCAGGTTTTTAATTTTGTTTTTTTTTTATTTTCTTCTAGGTCGATGAACACGTGTCTATTTATAAATGGATCAAAGTAGGTAAGTGCTTACCACTGGAGCTGCCAAAGCAGTATTTCGATACCACCGAAAAATAAAGAAGTGACTAGAGGAAACGAAGTCACCACTTTGTGAATGGCGAAGAAACTAAAGTCAAATAGTTTGGAAAGATCAAATAGAAGGTAAAACAGTTTGGATGGACCTGATGCAAAAAAAGGCAGCGCTTTTTTATTTTATCATGAAAAAGGGCTAAAGCCGTATACAAAAAATTTGATGTGGTAAATCTACAGTTGCAATTTTATCACTTTTCGAGCAAAAAGTTTGGTTGATCTGCCTAACATCAATTCGCGATTGATTTCTTCTCTTTGTAGTAATGTTTTCTAACAAATGATCTTGCTGAACATGGTTGATGGATTCATTTGGAGAAACAAACAACGATTAGGAAACGATATGTAGCGAAGAGACTTAGGGTTTGGTTTGAAGACAACTGTTGCCCAACATCTGCTTTGCTTGAAAACTTGAAAACATCAAATAAGGCGGGAGCCCGGAGTGAAGCGAATCGTCGTGTGCAAGAAAAAAGAATGGAAGAATTGAGAGAGCTGTTGACCAAAGTACTGGTATGCACATCAATAATCCCAATAATCCCGATGACAATTACATCAATTCTTGTGAATTGATGCCGAAACATTTTGGTTGGCTTGGAACAATTTAATGATACGAGAAAAGGATGTACCTGGATCTCCAAGCTGATAGGCAATTGCTCAGTGCAGGTTTGGCCACATGAGTGTGTCTTCTTGGGCGGTACGAGGAGATGAATGGTCGCCTCCAATTGATATTTTCAATGGAGATCAGCAGACCTCCTAAAATCATAAGAGCCATCTCTTGAGGGATTTGTTCATTGCACCCAATGATTTTCGGAGGGGAAACTTCACATATCTATATAGATGTCAGCAGTTAAGGTGTTGCCTTTTTTTTTTTTTTTGATAACTCATGTATGGTAGGTTGGTTTCTTTTTTTTATACTTAAATTAAGAAAGGAATCCATGTGCTCCTTTAT
Organism: Psidium guajava; assembly: GCA_016432845.1. Classification (NCBI taxonomy): domain Eukaryota; kingdom Viridiplantae; phylum Streptophyta; class Magnoliopsida; order Myrtales; family Myrtaceae; genus Psidium; species Psidium guajava. The sequence continues at coordinate 17,043,082 of CM028227.1, read as the reverse complement.
AAACTTGGCAATGTTGTAAATATCTTGCCTTCAAATGGCATTCGGATCAGCAATGGAAATTTCTGGTTTGGGAAGCATCCAATATAGTCAAGTGTCAGCACACCACCTAATAACTCTCTAAGTAGATTGAGTAATGACAGCTATAGTTTCTAAATCCTTATGGTTTTTGGATGGGAAACTTCACGTATCTATACAGATGTAAGGGGTTAAGGTGTTGCCTATATTGATAACTCAAGTATGGTAGGTTAATTTCTTTTTATTTACTTAAATTAAGAAAGGAAGCCATGTGCTCTATAATTTTGGCAATGTAGTAAATATCTTGCCCTCAAAAAGCACTCGGGTCAGCAATGGAAATTTCTTGTTTGGGAAGCATCCAATATAGTCAAATGTTAGTACACCACCAAATGACTCTCTAAGTAGACCTAGTAATGAGAGCTGTAGTTTGTAAATCCAGATGGATTTTGGATGGGAAATTTCACATGTCTACCAGATGTAAGAAGTTAAGGTGTTACTTGTTTTTGTAACTCAAGTATGGTAGGTCAGTTTCTTTTTATTTTCCTAAATTAAGAAAAGAATCCATGTGCTTCTCTATAATTTTGGCAGTGCAGTAAATATCTTGCCCTCAAATGGCACTCGGGTTCGCAATGGAAATTTCTGATTTGGGAAGCATCCAATATAGTCAAGTGTTAGTACGCCACTAGATGACTCTCTAAGATGAGTAATGACAGCTGTATTTTGTAAATCCCGATGATTTTTGGATGGGAAACTTCACATATCTATATAGATGTAAGGGGTTAAGGTGTTGCCTGTTTTTGATAACTCAAGTATGGTAGGTTAGTTTCTTTTTAGTTAAGAAAGGAATCTGGGTGCTCCTCTATAATTTTGGCAATGTATTAAATGTCATGCCCTCAAATGGCACTCGGGTCAACAATGGAAATTTTTGGTTTGGGAAGCATCCAGTATAATCAAGTGGTAGCATGCCACCAGATGACTCTGTGAGTAAATCGGGTATTGACAGCTGTAGTTTGTCAATCCCGATGGATTTTGGATGGGAAACTTCAATTATCTACATAGATGTACGAGATTAAGGTATTGCCTATTTTTGATAACTCAAGTATGGGATGTTAATTTCTTTTTATCTACTTAAATTAAGAAAGGAATTAGTGTGTCCTTTATAATTCTAGCAATGCAATAAATATCTTTCCTCAAATGGCACTCGAGTTAGCAATGGAAATTTTTGGTTTGGTAAACATCCAATCTGGTCAAGTGTTATTGTGCCACCAGATGATTCTCTAAGTAGATCGAGTAATGATAGTTGTAATTTGTCAATGCCGATGATTTTTGGATGGGAAACTTCACATACCTATACAAATATAAGTGGTTAAGGTGATGCCTATTTTTGATAACTCAAGTATGGTAAGTTAGTTTCTTTTTATTTACTTAAATTAAGAAAGGAATCCATGTGCTCCTCTATAATTTTGGCAATGTAGTAAATATCTTGCCCTCAAATGGCACTTGGGTCAGCAATGGAAATTTCTATTTTGGGAAGCAACCAATATAGTTAAGTGTTAGTACAGCACCAAATGACTCTTTAAGTAGACCAAGTAATGACAGTTGTAATTTGTAAATCCTACTGGTTTTTGGATGGGCAACTTCACATAACTATACAAATGTGAGGGGTTAAGGTGTTGCCTATTTTTGATAACTCAAGTGTGGTAGTTTAGTTTCTCCTTATTTACTAAAATTAATAAAGGAATCCTTGTGTTCCTCTATGATTTTGGCAATGTAGTGAATATCTTGCCCTCAAACAGGACTTGGGTTAGCAATGGAAATTTCTAGTTTGGGAAGAATCCAATATAGTCAAGTGTTAGTATGCCACCAATTGACTCTCTAAGTAGATTGAGTAATGACAACTATAGTTTGTAAATCCTAATGGTTTTTGGATGGGAAACTGCATATCTATGTAGATATAAGGGATTAAGGTGTTACTTGTTTTTGATAACTCAAGTATGGTAGGAGTGATCAATTTCAATATAGGTAGTTCCCAACCTAGAATTGAGGAGTGCCCTTTAGGGATCAGTTCTACAAAATGTAAATCGCGAACCATCCACTTATTTCATAAATCCACTCGAGAACTGAACCACTGATTCAGTTCCCAATTATTGCCTTATTAAGCACCAATATTAATTAAAAAAAAGAAAATGGAACTAATCCATTGCAATTGAAGGAGGAGGGCTTAGCTTGGGACTTTTGCAGTGCTTTCCTCATGTTTGCATTCAGTATTTTTATCACATAAAAAACTTAAGAAAAATATTTTTGTAGACAATAGTATTATTATCAACAATGGAGTCGAGTAACAGGAAAAATGCAATACCAATTGATCAACTAATTAACACAGGTTTTCAAATGCATCCATAATGTACAACACATATGACATATGAAAGTAAGTTGGGCCTGGATGCTAGACTTTTGAAGGAGATGGCTTTAATTAAAAGAATATATATTTTTATTATATGAAGGGACTGGTTTGGTTGGGCTGGTTGGATGGTTTTCACTCAAAATCAAGAACTAAATTGGTACCCACTGATTTCTGAAAATTGAAATTGGGAATCGGATTGGTACCTGCCGGTTCCATCCAAAATCAATCAATTAGGTATGGTCCGATCCGGTTTGAGTGGATCATAGTTTTTTTGCTCACCCCTAAAGTATGGTAAGTTAGTTTCTTTTTATTTACTTAAATTAAGAAAGGAATCCATGTGATTTCTATAATTTTGGCAATGTAGTAAATATCTTGCCCTCAAATGGCACTTGGGTTAGCAATGGAAATTTCTGGTTTGGGAAGCATCCAATATATTCAAGTGTTTCTTTCTGATAAAAAAATATATAACTATATATATATTCAAGTGTTATTACACCACCAGATGACTCTCTAACTTTATTGAGTATTGATAGCTATAGTTTGTGAATTCCAATGGATTTTGCTAGCGTAACAATATTTGGGTGACTATGAGAATAAGAACATGTTATAGGTTACAAATTTTTGAAAGAGTGAACCCCACAATAATTTTTAATTAGATTTTGAGGCCCAAAAAAGATTTTTAATCTAACAGTAGATTAGGGACAGCTACATAATCATTTCTTAATCCTAATTATTATTCCTTGTTGCCTTTATTTTATTTTATTTTATTTTTGCTTTTGCTTATTATGCAGAAAGTTTGAAAGCGAAGTTCAACCAAAGTTGACGCAGCGAGTTAGCGAGGTAAAACACGGAGATCACTCAACGAATGAATCTCGCAAACACTCAATTGCAAGAAACAGCAATTTACGTAGGAAACTCTCTCTCAAATCTTTTTTTTTTAGAATAGTCAAAAGAATGTCCCCTTAAAGAAAACCCTAAAAACCTTTATATAGTCCTTAGAAAAATAAACTAAAACGAATTAAATAAAAATAGTTCGAAAAACACAAGGCTGGTGCTGGGCTTAAACTTCCAAGCCGGACCAAGGCCAGCGGTGTAGAAGGCTTGACTTACGACTTCCACTTGTTTCCTTGCTTACTTGCTTCCCGTTTGTCCATATATTCTTCCGCAATCTGCTCTGCATCATTGTCTCCCACCAGAGAAGAACTCGACCACGAGTTCTCTTCAGGATATAGTGCCTCATCATCAGGAAAGAACGGAAAAATATCAGCTACGTTGAAGGTCTTTGAAATGCCTAAAGTGTTCGGCAACCCAACCACATAAGCGTTGTCATTAATTTTCTGCACAATCTGATATGGACCGTACTTCTTTGGTTGAAGTTTGTTGTACCGGCCAACAGGGAATCGCTCCTTGCGCAAGAAGACCATGACTTGATCACCTACAGAAAATACTTGCTTTCTTCGATGTTTATCAGCTGCCGCTTTGTATTTAGCAGTAGATTGTTCAATCTTGGCACGCACTTCAGCCGTAACATTCTGCCAACTGTTTGCTAGGCTCTTAGCTGCCCCACTAAACTCAGAATTCTGAGGAAGCTTGATCAAATCTACAGCATGGTTAGGAGTACTCGTATAAACCACAGAAAATGGAGACTTGCCCGTTGTCCTATGAACTGCACTGTTATAAGCAAATTCTGCTTGAGCCAATGCCACATCCCACTGCTTGGGCTTCTCCCCACAAATACTCCTAATTAAATTTCCTAAGGTCCGATTGGTAGCTTCTGTCTGTCCGTCTGTCTGAGGGTGAGCTGTGCTGCTATAGTTCAGTGATGAGTCAAACAGCTGCCATAAAGTTCTCCAAAAATAGCTGAGGAACTTGCTGTCTCTGTCGGAAGTAATAGATTTGGGTACTCCATGAAGACGTACCACTTCTTTGAAGAATAACTTAGCAATGGCCTGAGCATCTGCAACCTTCCGACATGGAATAAAATGGGCCATCTTGGAGAACCTGTCAACTACAACAAAAACAGAGTCAACGCCCCGCTGGGTACGGGGTAAACCAAGGACAAAGTCCATGGATAGATCTTCCCAAATGTTCTCGGGGACGGGTAGAGGCATGTATAAACCCGTGTTCTGTGATTGCCTCTTGGCTGTTTGGCAAACATAACAGCGTTGGACTATCCTGCCCACATCTTTCCTCAAGTGAGGCCAATAGTACCTACTACTGACTGCAGCAATAGTCTTGTCTCGTCCCAGGTGTCCTGCTAATCCACCTCCATGTAAATCACGAATTAGCTTCTCCCGTAAAGATGACTCTGGAATACATAATTGGTTGCCCTTCATCAAATACCCATCATATATATAGAAATCACCACTTGATTGCTTAGCTTGGCACTTCGCCCAGATATCCTGGAAATCAACGTCAGTCTCGTACAAATCCTTCATGTACTCAAACCCCACTACCTCAGTATGAAGTGTCACTAACAAACTGGCCCTCCTGCTCAAGGCATCTGCCACTTTATTACACACCCCAGACTTATGCTTCAGCTTAAACGGGAACTTCTGCAAATATTGCACCCATCTCGCATGCATATCTTTGCTAATTCTAGTTTGATTACTCAAATGTTTGAGAGCATCACAATCAGAATATAGCACGAACTCCTTGCCTACTAAATAGTGTTCCCAAGTCTTCAAAGCGCGCACTACTGAGTAGAACTCTTTATCATATGTAGACCAACTATGCCTGGACTCACATAACTTCTCACTAAAGAATGCAATAGGTTTCTTTTCCTGAGATAGCACGGCTCCTATTCCAACCCCGCTTGCATCACAATCTACTTCAAACAACTTATCAAAGTCAGGTAATGCAAGGACTGGCGCATTACATAACTTTTCTTTCAATAACGCGAAACTACTCTCAGCTTCATCACTCCATTGGAATTTCCCCTTCTTTAGGCACTCAGTCATTGGTGCAGCAACGGTACTAAAGTGCCTAATGAATCGTCTATAAAAACTCGCTAACCCCAGGAAACTCCTCAACTCACTCACTGTCTTGGGAATGGGCCACTCCCTAATAGCCTTCACTTTCTCATCATCCACAGTAATCCCATCACCACTGACAATAAACCCTAAAAACAGTAATCTCTTAGAAAGGAATATACACTTCTTCAAGTTCACAAACAGTTTATTCTCCCTCAGGACCTTCAACACCTCCCTCAAATGCCCAACATGCTCATTCTCAGATTTGCTATAGATCAGAATATCGTCGAAGTAAACCACTACAAATTGACCAGAAAAGGGTTTAAGTACCTGATTCATAACCCGCATAAAGGTGCTGGGTGCGTTGCTGAGGCCGAAAGGCATGACCATCCACTCATACAGCCCCTCTTTGGTCTTAAATGCCGTCTTCCACTCGTCCCCTGGCCTAATCCTGATCTAATGGTAACCACTTCGCAAATCAATCTTGGAAAAGAACGTAGCCCCACTCAAACATTCCAGCATATCTTCTAACCTGGGAATTGGGAATTTGTAGCCGATAGTGATCTTATTGATTGCCCGGCTGTCAATACACATTCGCCAACTCCCATCTTTCTTTGGAGTTAACAGAGCAGGTACTGCACAAGGACTCATGCTCTCCCTGATGAACCCCTTCTGAAGTAACTCCTGCACCTTCCCTTGAAGTATCTCTGTCTCTTTTGGGCTCATCCTATAGTGTGGGAGATTAGGTAGGCTAGCTCCTGGAATCAGATCAATGTGATGTTGGATATCCCTCATGGGAGGTAACCCCTCTGGTAAATCAGTAGGCAATATCTCCTTAAACTCTCCCAGTAACTCCTTAATTCTATCAGGTAACTCCTCGATCCCATCACTTTCCTCCTCTACTGTCAGTATCTGTCGTACAATTAGCGCATGGACTGTCCGCGATTCCTTGATTGCATCCTCCATTTCTCTCTCAGATTGGGTGATTGTAAGGAAAGAACGCCCTTCCACTTTAGAGGCTTTAGGTCGTGCTGTTACCTTGAGAGGTAGAAGAGTGAACTTCACCCCATCCTTCTCCAGCTTATACACGTTCTCCTTTCCTTCATGTCTGGCATTGACATCATACTGCCAAGGCCTTCCAAACAAAAGATGGCAAGCGTCCATATCCACGATGTCACAATATACTTCATCCTTGTATCTCCCGATAGAGAAAGATACCCTACATCGCTCAGTGACTTCAATCTTTTCAGCAGCTCTTATCCACCCAATAGTGTACGGGTTTGGATGCCTTTCAACTGGTAAATTTAACACCTTCACTGCCTCTCTACCAATGATGTTCTCGCAGCTCCCGCTATCCACAATCAATTCGAAAACCCGACCATCAACAGTACATCTGGTGCGAAATAACTGGTGCCTCTGAGTCTTCTCATCACATTTAGGTGTTAACATCAACTTCCTAATGACATAAGTCTCCTCATCATCTCCATAGTCATCCTCACCATAGTACTCATCTCCTCCATCCGGTTCACAACACACTTCATCATCCTCACCTCTATCAATGACATTGACAGGTCTTCGATTTGGGCACTCATTGGACCGATGGCCCGGTTGGTTACATCGATAGCACTTACCCATAATTGGCTTAGCATAAGGATTGCTCTGCTTATTCGCTTCTTTAGCCTCAATTGGCTTCTTATTCACTATTCTCTCTTCCCTCTTGTCGCTAGCTCCACTCTGCACTTCCTGAGTAGCCTTACCCTTATCTATTCCCGATACATTGAATCCATCAGTTTTGAACCTCCTACTATTCCCATCAAATCTGTTGCTCTTCTCTTGTAACATCATCTCTGCTCGAAGGGCCATGTTTTTCGCTTCATTGAGATTGCGTAAAACATGAACTCCGATTTTCTCTCTAATCTGCAGCTTCAGCCCATCTAGGTATCTAGCTACCTGTTGCCCTTCGCTCTCCCTAAGATCATTCCTCTCAGCCAATCTCATGAATTCAGCCGTGTATTCATATACTGTCCTCTGCCCCTGCCTGCACCGTTGATATTGCTGAAACAATATTTGTTCGTAATCAGGGGGCAAGAAATCCTTCTGTATCAGTTGTCTCATCCTATACCACGTTTGTACAGGTTGTTTGCCCTCTCTATACCTCCTGTTTTGCAATCTCTCCCACCAGGCCGAAGCCCCTCCCTTCAATCGACAAGCAACTAGCTTCACCCTATGGCCCTCAGGCACTTCCATGTAATCAAAGAAACGATCCACCTCCGCCAGCCAATCCAACAACTCTTCGATATTCAAATTACCATTAAAAGAGGGTATATCTACCTTTAATTTGAAATCACTGGTGTCTCCCTGATCATACCCATAGTGATTTTGATTCCTACGATAGCCACCACCACCGTATCCTCTCTGGGCTGGTTGTTGATTCCCGAATGGCCGATCATCTTCTTCATCTGAATCCACATCATACTCCTGAAACCTAGGGTTTGCAGCGACGGGTCTGTTGGCCGGAACGCCAAGAGCAGGCTCTGCCCTGGGTCGTACACCACCAGCGTCTCCATCCCTGTTGGTATTGGTTCCCATTGCATCGAAGCGATCAACCAGATCGTCAAAGCGCTGTTCGAAACGCCGGAGTCTCTGATCCATGGTGTCCAACACCGCTCTTTGAGCAATATATGGACAAACGGGAAGCAAGTAAGCAAGGAAACAAGCGGAAGTCGTAAGTCAAGCCTTCTACACCGCTGGCCTTGGTCCGGCTTGGAAGTTTAAGCCCAGCACCAGCCTTGTGTTTTTCGAACTATTTTTATTTAATTCGTTTTAGTTTATTTTTCTAAGGACTATATAAAGGTTTTTAGGGTTTTCTTTAAGGGGACATTCTTTTGACTATTCTAAAAAAAAAAAAGATTTGAGAGAGAGTTTCCTACGTAAATTGCTGTTTCTTGCAATTGAGTGTTTGCGAGATTCATTCGTTGAGTGATCTCCGTGTTTTACCTCGCTAACTCGCTGCGTCAGTTGGTATCAGAGCGAGGAAAAACACGGAGATCACTCAACGAATGAATCTCGCAAACACTCAATTGCAAGAAACAGCAATTTACGTAGGAAACTCTCTCTCAAATTTTTTTTTTTTAGAATAGTCAAAAGAATGTCCCCTTAAAGAAAACCCTAAAAACCTTTATATAGTCCTTAGAAAAATAAACTAAAACGAATTAAATAAAAATAGTTCGAAAAACACAAGGCTGGTGCTGGGCTTAAACTTCCAAGCCGGACCAAGGCCAGCGGTGTAGAAGGCTTGACTTACGACTTCCGCTTGTTTCCTTGCTTACTTGCTTCCCGTTTGTCCATATATTCTTCCGCAATCTGCTCTGCATCAAAAGTCCTTTTCAAAACTTTAATGAAATCAACTAACAAAAGCATGATTTTTTGTCGGGTCATAACTTGTCAATTTTTGTTCTTTTTTTTTTTTGCAACAACTTTGTTTGTTCCATTTTTTTTTGAAAACTCGCTCAGTTGAAGGAGAAGACTAGAGGACATAATAGACGAACGGTGAATTTTGTGGCTCGTGTTTAACATAAGAAATGATCGTTTGAAATCGCCAATCGAGGACCGAGGCTTTTAGACCTGACTTTTCATCCAAGAGCGTTTTATCATATGTTCCAACTGATATAGCCCTTTAGAGCTCTTGCATTAGATCATATATCTTCCAAGGATAAACGTATCCATGGATATCTTCTTCCACGTCATGCAAGAACAATCTCCAAACCAACGCCATTAAATTATATATTCATCCTGCTTCAGGACTTCTACGATTACAATCTGATGTGAAAAACTCTTCAACTGTCCAAAGAGAGAGAACTTTGTCCTTGATCAATTCGGTGTCCTTTAAGAATAAACTGCAATGGTTCAACATTCTTGATGAAGATAGGAGCCGCCCTATCCTTCTAATTGTGAGTGGGGAACCTAGTACTTTAATATATTATGCATTTGGGGTTAAAGGATATAGGTTTTGGTGATCTTAAGCTGCCCAAAATTATAATGAGTAGAGTTGCTACTTTTTATTGGACTACAATGCTTCACTCGATGATGTTTTCTGTTTGTGCTAACGCAAATAAATCCCAGAACAACATGCCACATTTGCAGAAATTGTGATCTTCACACTAATTGTTCTGCAAGCTTAAACTGTTAGATAAATACGTGATTTAGTATTTAAATAATATCACCATCCCCTTGCGCCTACTCTATTCTTTTTTTAAATATTAAGTGTGGACATATTTAACTAGGGAAGCAAATGGAGCTTAAAAAAATTTGAACTCATGATCTCTTGTTCTGATATCATGTGAAATTTTGCGAGATCCCTACCAATTGTTCCAAAAACTTAAGTTACTAGATGAAGGCGTGATTTAATTTTCAAGTTTATTAATATTCTCATCACACTCGACCTGGTCTTTTTGGCTAGTGGTAAATGTGGAAATATGTAATTGGGAAACAAATAAGGGCTTGGAAAAATCCAAACTTAGGACCTCTTGCTTTGATATAATATTAAATTTTGTATGATCATTGCTAACTATTTTAAAAGCTTAAACTATTTGATAAACACGTTAAATGTTCTATCATTCCCAGTTTTTACACTTAGTTTAGTTTAGGAGAAGAAACGCCACATGAAGAGCAGGACTCTATTGCTATCAACAAAACCAGGAAAGAAAAGCAACTTTAGCTCTGTAATGATTTTATTACCTATGCTCTTCTGGCTGTTAACTGATTCAACAAATGTGCCATCCGCTTCAGTAGATGTGGCGTTTGGCATGGACTGTACTCAATGGCAGCTTCAAGAAAATGGGTACTCCATAGGATCAGAGGATACCTGATAGAAAGCTAGACTTATTAGCGTAGCCTACAATGAGGTTCGTTTGTTGACTTTAGTTGTATCTTTTAGTTGAAATAGTTCAATTGTTCTTTGCTTCTTCTTATTCCTATTCATAGCTGGGAGTGAGAGTTCGCTTGGTATGGATGTTGCTTAACTGGGTAAGGTAACTTCTTAAAAGCTGCCATCAAAATTTAAAGCTGCTTCAGTTCTGAGGTGTTCAACAAATATCTTACAAAAACTGCAGCACCTCGTTTCACAACAAAACTGCTGCAGGCGAGGTGTACCAAGGAACCTAGAGCATTGGATGCAAAAATGGCTTTCTGATAACGTAATCTGTAGTGAATATTTACATGCATCAGCCTAAGGGTTTTGTCCCTGCTGGTAAGGAAAGTCCATGTCTGGTTATTAGTGAAATCTATGTATGATGTAGAGTACTCTCTGAGGTAGTGGTGTAAGCAACTCACCAGTATTATGTTCAGTTGTGACTTCTGAGGAAGTATAATAACTGCAAGTATTTGATGAAATTCCCTCATAAAACTGCTTGACAATTGTGCGATATGCGTTTGATAAAACTCCCTGATAATTCCTTTGTATAGTCACTTTTTTGTGTGGATAGTTTGTTGAGCACTGCCAAGAGTATATCTTGGATTAACATGTTGATGCATAGGATCAGAGGTTTGAGTTGAAAGATTTGGGTCCAACTAAGAAGAATCTAGAAGTGGAAATTTGCTGGGACTCGTAGCAAAGAATTGTATTTACACCAGGAATTCTAGTATCAAGGTCTTGGATCATGAGCAGTGCCAAACCAATAACTACTGCTTCTCAGTTCAAGCTCTCAGCTAGAGTGCCACCATAGACACAGAGGGAAAATATATATGTTGAGAGTACCCTACTCTAGTGTGGATAAGTGTTTAAGACTATTTTACAAATAAAATGTTTGAGAACTCTATTGCACATCGGGCATGAATTTCAAGACTTCTACCGCGGTTATCTTAACAAAAGTTAGCAAAGCAATACCAATTGATTCGAATTATATTTCTTATTAAAAGAAAAAATCTCAAAACTTCTTACATATAATGCCACAAAAGGAAACCAAATTAGTCGACCAATCCTAAAGCAGGACATGAACGATGCGATTCACGCAACGATAAAACGGGTTGCCTCTTTGTGAGAGTAACCATTGTAACCATCTGAGAAAATCTTGAGCAAATGCCTCGAAAGATTGCTTTCATGGTTTTAGGAGGTCTGCTGATCTCCCTTAAAAATTTAAATTGGAGGCTGCTTTTGATCTCTTCTTCCCGCCCCAGAAGACCATCGAATGTCGCCTTACCGGTGCTGAAAAGTTGCGGATCAGCTAAGAGATCCAGGTACAATCTTTTTCCATTCATTATATTGTTATGAGCCAATCAAACTGTCATGCAATCAATCCAGGATGGAAGAATTGACCGAGATATTGCTCAAAGCACTCGAATGCAGATAATCAACCCCAATAATTGCGAGGGTTGTTACATCAATTCTTGTGGATTGATTCTGAAAACTTTTGATGTTTACGACATGATCGATTTCTCTTCTTTTTGATATGGCTGTTGAACAAATGATCATGCTGAACATGGTTGATGGATTCATTTGGAGGAAAAAGGAAAAAAAAACAATGATTGCGGGAAGATATGTAGCCAATGATTAGGGTTTGGTTTGAAGATAGCTGTTGCCTAACATCTATTTTCTGTCGCAAATTCACCATGGATGTGTTATTAGATTCAAGAGTTCTTGTTTCACTCCAATGTGGCTTGGTGTGTCAGATTAGCTTCCATAGAAAGAATGGTAGTCTTCTTTACAAGTATGGCAATCTGGCCAGATTCCCTGTACAATATATGGGTTTGATACAGTATTGATACAGTTAGATTTCCTTATTTGCTTTCTTTTTTCCTCAAAAGCAAACAATTTTATGGGATTTTCTTGAAGGCACACTACCTTTGGGCATGTGCAGTCCAATTCATTCTTGATTTCCCCTTTAACCTCAAATCATAAATGGAAATACGTCAATGTATACTTTATTGTTCTTTTTCTGGAAGGTATAAGATTACCAATTTAGGTTGAACCACTTGTGAGGATTACAGTCTGATGACAACTTCCGTTTATTATAGCATCCATCGTTTTTGGGATGACTTTTAATTTGTATGTAGATTTAATCTTAGAACCAATAAGTGTTTGGATACTAGTTTCTTTTCATTCTACAGAGTTACTTCATGATTTATTAAGTGGTTAAATAGGGTAGTAGATTTACAACATTAAATTTTTCTATTCGGATTTTGCCCTTATTCATATTTGCATCAAGTCCATCCGAATTATTTGACAAATTCGCATTCTACAATCCGTTCTCTTTCCAAACTTAGGTACCTCTAACCATATAGATGTCATTATATTATAAACTATTTAACTTCTATTTGGTCTATGCATGCAAACTCTTTGACTTTAGTTTGTTCGCCATTCACAAAGTCCTTCACTTATTGATGCTTCGTTTCTTCTGCCACTTCTTTATCTTTCGGTGGTATCATGATACCACTTTAGCAGCTCATGTGGCAAGCACTTGCCTACTTAGATTTATTCATAAATTGACACGTGTCCATTGATGTTAGAGTAATTAAATATTAAATCACACATTCATTTAACAGCTCAAGCTTTTAGGATAGTTAGTAGCGATTTCACAAAATCTTGTATGATATCAAAGTAAAAGTCGAATGGCTAAGTGTGCTCTCGTAACTAAGGGAGACATGCAATTATGGAGCCAAGAACAAGGGGACAAAACATTCTAAATCTACAGCAATTTTAAATTATTTAAAAGTTCGAAGGTCTTACGATTTTCTCTGATGATTTTGCTTTCTTCTTTAATCAAAATCTCAGTTTTGGCTAAGAAGACGCTTTGCAGTGCATATTAATTTGTAAGCTTTAACAAATTACTCTGGCATATGACCGGTAAAGGGGTCACTTGGGAGGTTGTTATGGCGGCATTGAAATTTTTTTTCGTTTTCGACTTTATAAGGGAGCTTTGTCGAGGTTGTCGCCACGAGACTAGAGTATCACAGTATGTTCGTAAAGTCAAAATTACTTACGAATTTCTCCATCTTTTTTTGTTTGTTTGTCATTAGTAATGATGGATATTAGCGTATAAGATTTTCTTTTTCAAAGCGTGAAAATTTGTGATTTTTTCTAATAAACTAAAAGGTAGTTGCTTGATAATTTTTCAAGGCTTGCAAATAAACGACATTGGACAATTCTGTCGCTTGAACTAATTCTTTTAGCTTAATGTCAGAAGCTCGTTGTTTATTTAGTACATTTATTTTCCATTCTAAATCTATTGCTTGGATTAAATTTAACTTTGCTGCTCCTGACTATAAATTTGACTCTCTATGACATTATGATTTTAGTATGCCATCTCGAGGATATTCAAATATGCCAGTTGAGTTTCTGTCCAAGATATTTCGATGTTCTCAAGAAAAATTATGCCCGATAAAGAAGGCAGAAAAGGATCCTATTAATCGAGGAAGATAATATCATGCCTTGACTTCAATTTATCACTAATTATTTGCGCATCTTGTGACATTTTATAATACTTAATATTGCTTCAGACTGATGTTTTGCTTTTCTTTCGTCTATGCAGATAAATGTCGTGGGTATGTGCCATATGTTGGAGACAAAAATGAGGAATAACAGATCTATTCATTTAGCACTATGGACGTAGCTGAGTCTCCAGAGACAACGAAGAATCAAAGGAAAATGAAGAATCCACAATCATGAAATGAGAATTGAAGTTAATTAGAAGAAAGAGAGGGCTTTTTTCTGCTAGTAATATTATTGTATAAAGTCATCATGTATTTATTACTGGATTTGTGATGTCCATGCTATTGTATAGGTAGCTATTGGAGTCAATCATGGTGGTTATATATAACTTGTTTTTAATATGATTTAGACAAAGTTCAGAGAAGATTCAATTTTTTTTCGTTTCTCAATAAAATGTGTAGAGGTGAAACCAAGTGAAGCTACTTGTGAGTACTTCAAACTCGCTTCGATAATTGCTCGAGATTGGGTCATCGGAGTCGAGTCGAGCTCGCGCTCTCGAGCTACTCAAAGTATCTTGTTTAGTGGAGCTTGAGCTTGCCGATCTCCATTTTCGAGTCAAATTGAACTTGAACAGAAATGTTGATGCTCATCTAAGCTCGAGTCTAATTTCAACTATCGAATATGCTAGTCCAGTCCAATTTGGTACTATGTCGGCTCCACTCAGGTTAATTGCACCTCCCTAAAATGCGAATGAAGAATATGACTTGAAACAAAAGAGTGTTAGCAAAGGAATATATATCTTTTTTTTTTTTGGGTTAAGTAAGAAGTATTTGACTGAACAAGGTGCAAATTACGAAGGGAGGAATCCGACCGCACAAACCTTGTACACGAAACGACACTATGCGGTGTAATGGCGGGTGTAAGGGTGTTGCGGATGATTAAAAAAAAAAGGTAATAGGGGAGGCCCAACAAACTACATAAAGCAGTGAAAAGGCCAAAACATCGGCCAGTTAGAATAAAATAGAGCTAGACTTAACAACAATCGAAAGTCAATCAAAAACTGACGGAGAAATGCCCCAACAGGCTTGCATCCTTCGATTATGAGGGGTGTCATCCACAAATTTGAACGTAAAGGCCTTGTCCCTGACAACCTTGACAAGGTGATTCTTAAGAGCAGGCAAGAAGAGAGATTGATTTCTAAAGAGAATATGATTCATTTCTGTCTAGATCGTATGACAAGGAGCGCCAAAAGAAAACCGTACAATGCTCTGACAAAAAAGCTGGCCACCGATATACTGTTCACCCAATGGAGATTGTCCTACCAAGAATGATTAAGCCAAGCCAAATTACATTTAGTGGCCCAGAAATGTGCGAGGGCACCGATAATATTGCAGTTGAAGAAGACATGATCGATAGAGTCTAGCCTACTTCGACACACACCATCCAGAATTTTGTGATAGTTTATCAAAAATACCTATGTTGGTAGCCTATCAAGAATAATAAGTCAAAGGAGAAAGGCATGTCAAGGGGCAACGCAGTGGTCCCACATAAAGGAATGCCAAGGGAAAGCATGCCCTCTTGCACGGATGAGGTCCCACGCAGAAGCAATAGAGAATACGCTTAAAGGTGACCTAGCCATAAGAATCGATTGCACCTCTAAGGGGTAATGCAAGGAAAGACGTTAGACCAAGAGGCTATGGTGTCCATAATATGAGATGGGTGAGGAGCAAAGGAAAAGAACTCCAAAACCATAGCCTTCCTCGAGAAACCAGAGTGGTAGATGTCCCTATCAATAAAAAGCTTATAGAGTGGTCCTCTACGGTGCTAGGCATTAAACCAAAAGGAGAGAGTGCAACCATTGCCAATCTTCCAACAAAACTAAACTTGAAAATTTGGGCGGAGGTCTAGGATTTTCTTCTAGGCCCATGAACAAAAATTTAGTTTAGTTGCAACCCAGAAGTTTTTGTTCATCAGAAAGTTAGTGCGTATCCATTTACACCGAAGAGACTCCTTATCGGTGGAGAGTATCCATATATGTTCGAGCATTATGGCTCGATTACAGTCAAAAAGTCTGTGGATGCCTAACCTACCTTCTTCTTTAGGCAGAACCTACACCCAAATCCGGTCCTTTCCATAGAAACTATTTGAGAATCATCTCAACTCATGATAACACCAACATGGAAAGAGTAAAGACACTGGCCCAGAAAACATGAATGGCATGAAGGACCAACTTTATAAGTTGTAGACAACCAGCAAAGGACAAAAAATGATGGGACCAAAATTTTGCTACGGCGGTGATTGAGTTCACCAATGAGTTGCAGTCCACCTTGCTAAGCCTAGATGAAATAACAGGTACACCAAGATACTGAAAGTGTAATGTATCTTCTTGAAATCCGAGGGTATCCACTGGAGAGAAAAATCTCACTCCTGTGCATATTAGGCCTCAAACCAGACCAATTAGAGAATTTAACAAGTCCATCCTTTAGTAGAGAGGTAGAGACCATATTAGCTTCAGCAAAGAGAAGGACATCATTGACAAAGAATAGATGGGATAACCAAGTAGCCTTACACCACCTAAAGAATTTGAAACCTAGTAGTCGTGTTTGGGTATTGAGAATATTGGATAAAATCTCCATAACAAGAGTGAAGAGGTAGGGAGACATAGGGTCACTTTGACGGATACCACTACCACTAGCAAAGAAGCTGTGTAGTTCACTGTTAACAGATATCTAGAACTTTAGAGAGCTAACACATGCCATAATCAGCTTAATAAACATAGTAGGGAAGCCAAATGTTTGCAAAGCCAACTCAAGAAAATCCTAGTTAATGGTATTGTAGGCCCTTTGAGAATCGACTTTAATGAACACTTAGGCAGATACGGCTTATGATGGAACCACAAAAAAAGTTAATGATCAAGTAAGATGTCATCGCTTATCTAGTGGCCCTTTACAAATGCATTTCGAGGAGGGCCGACAAGAGAAGGGAGAACACAAGCCATCCTATTGGCAAAACTCTAGTAATACACTTATAAACCATATTACAACATGCAATTTCCTATAGTCATTCATGGTGGTAGCATTGGGGACTTTAGGCACTAGCAAAAGAATAGTAGCATTAGTCTCCTTGAACAAAAGGCCAGAATCGAAGAATCCTTAACAACCAATGTGATAGAAGAACCAACAATATCTCAAGTGGCTTTAAAGAAATCTACATTGAAGCCATCAAGCCCTAGAGCCTTCTCTTTGGCAAGAGAAAACATTGTGTTGCGCATCTCAATATCATATACATACCTTGAAAG
This sequence comes from Psidium guajava, assembly GCA_016432845.1. Lineage (NCBI taxonomy): Eukaryota > Viridiplantae > Streptophyta > Magnoliopsida > Myrtales > Myrtaceae > Psidium > Psidium guajava. The sequence goes on along the minus strand of CM028227.1, from coordinate 17,025,968 downwards.
ATACTGAATCTGATTACAGTCAAGAAAGTGTTCGACAACTAACCGTATCTCCTAAACAGTAGGTCAAGTCAGTAGGGAATTCGAAGCTAGCAAATCCTCAAAGTTGCATATAATATGTTGCTGAACCAAAGTTGAGTCAGTAAAGAGAACACCGGAGTTGTCCGCAATCGAGAGGATTCTATTACGAAGGTGTCTCTTATTAACAAAATGGCGAAAATACTTGGTGTTAAGATCCCCTTCCTTAAGCCATTTAATCCGAAATTTCTATCTAAAGAAGGATTCCTCTTGGAGTCTAAGATCTAAGAAGATCGAAGCTGCTCCTTCTCAAGATCAACCAATACCTAATTATGAGGGTCATGGACAAGAGAATCTTCAGTATAAGTTAAAATAGACCTGGCATTGACAGTGCGTGATGAGATATCAAAGAAAGAGTCCATGTTAAACTGTTTGAGGCGACCTGTAAGAATCTTGAGCTTGCAGCATAAAATAAACATAGGAGTACAATACAAATGGATATCCCAAACCTGAGAGACCATAGCAAAAATAGACAGGCGAGGCATCCAATAATTGAAAACTTAGAAGGCTTTCTGGATAATGGAGGAGGCATAATTCTAATAATCATGGGTGTGATCGAAAATCCCCAAAGCCAAAAATGAAGCTTCAGAGAAGGAGAAAACTCTGCTCCACTGAGCATTGATAAGAACCTAGTCAATCTTCCTTTTTGCTTGCGAAGAGCACTAGAAAAAGTCGACCAAGTGAATCTATGGCCAATATACCTAAAGTCCTCAAGAACAAATTGAAGTAAGCAGTAGCCAAACTCATCGAAAGATGGGATCCAACTATTGGAGCTACCAAGCCTATATGAGTGGTCTCTAATAGCATTAAACGCCCCGGAGACAAGCCAAATAGAAGCTACAAAAACCGCACTTGTTTGACTAAGATCGGTCCAAAGGAATCATCAAAATACAAAGGTGTGATCAACATACACCATCGATAACTAAAAAGCCTTATTAATGGCCAAAAATCATAGATATCCATGTATAACCTGAGATGACAATGAATAAACATCAAAATCAGCAAATCAAGGATCCCATCCAACCCAAATCCTACCATGAGGGGAGAAATCATAGTTATAAATCTGTTTCTAGCCCTACAATAGACTAGAAGATATTTTTTCAAACCACGACAACGGCACTTTTATCTCAAGAATACTAACACAACAGAGCTTATTAGACCTAACCAAGTTTCTAATTTCTGGTTGTTTCAAGGGGTGACCAAGTTCCTTGATAGTCCATGCTCATATAATCATATATACAAGGAAAAATGGATGTTACCGCCTCTTGTGGCCACCCCGCTTCTTTTTAGAGAACGACTTTATGCCATTAGTTTGATATAATTGCAAAAAAGAGAAAAGCAATAGATGAAATGACCATTACAAAGCAAAGCGTGAGATTTGAAAGGTGCTTCATCTATAAAATGGATTTTGAATTCTATTAGAAGATAATGAAGTGCATCCACAATTGATACTGGGAGACCATGAAAGCAAACCAAAAACCACGATAAGTGAATTAATGGCAAAAAGGTAGTCTTTTAAGATTTAAAAAATAACAACAGATAACCGTTAATAACGATTTTGTAGCTAAGGTTAACAATAAATGTTTTCCTTACTTCAAAAGATGATTTAGTTGACAAAAACAAGTCCTCAACGATTTGATGCATCAATTCCTCCCACATTGAACTTGGTCACTAAAGGCTATTACAACTGAGCGGTGGGACTTGTTCCATGACAAGGATTTGCGGATAGAAAGTTGAGTAACTCTTGTTAATGATTAGGAGAAATCGAGTATCCTTTTCTTGTTCTTTGATGGATTGGTATTGTTTGAGAGTCTCCTCGGGCACCCGAGTTATTCCTCCGTTGCCTTGAGCTCATTCAACAGATCAGAAAGTTGGTTGAAGCAAGCAGTAATTGAGAGGTTCCTTTGCTTCGATTCCAACTACACTTGGATGAGAGAGAAGATCTTCGCTTGGTAGAGCTTCCTGTACATCTCACGAAAATGTTGTTCCACATGGTTTTTTAGTCTTTAGTCGTGGGAGTCTGGCCCCCACCTTGGGAGCTACACCATTCCAAATCCATGTGTGAATGAGTTGGTTGCACTTGCGCTGCTATCGTTCTAGCCGGTTGTTGTCCAAAAAGCTATGATTTTGTTCATCAGAAATCTCAAGCCTAAAGGAGTAGTTATTAGCCAATGGTGTATAGAGTAGTTCACCGGGCACTGGATGGCCACCGGAAATCTTGAGCCTAGGGAGGAAATAGTTGTCTCGCCCAGCTAGTTGTTAATTGATGAAATCATAATTCATGTCTGTCAGTTCGTGATGCATAGGCTGTCGTGCTCTAGATGGCCACTAGTGGTTGGAATAGCATAGGGCAAGAAATCGGGTTGAAAACTCAGAGTATGGATTTGTCCATAAACCCACTCGAGTTAGTTCAAGTCTCTGACTTGGAGGCGACCAGCTTGACCTGCTATTTTGCTTGGTCTCGAGAACAAAAGGAATTGGCCCACCTCTATTGGGCTGAGCTCCGAAATTGCTTCTTCTCCAAATGGACCATGCTAGACCCACAATGATTTGGCCCGCCGACCCATTGGTCCCAAATGGTGGCTACGAGGCTAGACCAAGATATTGGATAGAACTAGTATATTTTGGATGGAATATTGCTCCCCTTGGGTTGGATTAGTTTGATTTGAAGCTTGGTTCGGGGATGAATTGGGAGTTTCCCCCATTGGAATATGCCCTATGTCACACTGACACTACATTGTTGAGAAAAACCTTCTTTTTGAATATTTTGATTCTCACAAAACTGTCATACATCTTATAGAATTCGGTAAATGCTCTAACTATTTTATCGCAGATGCAACACATAAATAGAGAACCTTATATTGATCTAAATTGATATTCCAACTCAAGATAAAGTCATCGCATATTTCTTTTGAAGAAGTTGAATTGTATTATTTAGATTGATTGGAATATCACTTTTGAAAATTCAGCTGTTATCTTTGAGGAAGACTTACATGCAAGCATCAATGAAGACATTATCAACCTCATTTTAAATGTTCTAATTTGTTTAGATTTAAGAGGCTGCTTCTATTTTTGAAGCTTGTCTCTGAAGATTGTTTAGGTTCTGCGATACTCTATTTTCATATTCTAAAGACCCATGTTTGGCAACTTTCGATATGGCTAAGTTATCTATGGAAGTTTGTAATCTTTAGTTAGCTAAATTATTTTATAACATTATTAGTGAAATGTCTACGATTGAATATTACATTCCAAAAGGATAAGACAACTTCCGTATTTGAGTAACTCTACTTATGGAAATTGAAGATTTAGTTATGTCGACGATTGAATCTAAGCGGTTTGGATTCTGCATCAATGACTACCAAATCTCTCTAGATATGGACTCTTCTAATCAAGATGGATGACGTCCAATCAGTGATTAAAGAGCAATCATTTGATGACCTTTGTAATGTCCAATTTGAGATTGAAGAAGTATAAAAGGAGATCTATGATGTTGCTTGTTGTGAACGATTAGAACCAACAATTTCATAGTGCTTGAGTGATTTAGATTTATTATTTGTCCTAGAGAGCTAAACACTATATTCCTTGAGAGGATTTGTAAGAGTGTGAGAGTGCAGTCATTTGTAACCTTTCATTTTTTCATCTAGTGAAATTCAGTTAATCGGCTGTCAACATAGGAGAGTGGATGTAGGCTTGATCTAAGCCAAACTGCTATAATCATCATGTGCAATTTCTATATCTCTAAACTCTTTACCCTTTTTTTTTTGTCAAGCAAACTCTTTACCTTGCACTTGAAAGAAAATTACTTATTTACATTCAGAATCAAATATTGACTATTATTCAAATTTCGAATATGTGTTTTGTTTGACTTGCTTCTTTTAATTCTGCGATTTGAAGTCAAATTTATTTAGAATCACCTATTTGCCCCCTATAGGTGATATTGCTAGAAACAACAACTGGTATCAGAGCTGGTTGCCCATTATTTTGAAGTGTTCTACTTCTGAGTTAACGATTTATCATGTCTAGCAATAATTTTTCAAGATCAAGTGATGTTCAATCCAACAACTAAATTGCTTACTTTGATGGTAAGGACTACAATGTTTAGTGCAACAAACTAAAGTGGTTCTTCAAGGCGTCAAATAATCTGATGTGGGATATTGTGACAAAAGGAGTAAATCCTACCACTACACCAACTACCACTTCTAGGAATGATAATAATACCCTTGTTACAACTCTTTCAAAAACTGAAAGAACAAAAAGAGAAGGACTTGATTTTAAAGCTGTTTATTCTCTATTTTGTGCTTTATGTACTCCTATATATAATCGTGTTGTAGAGAAAGAATAATCCAAAGCTATATGGGACAAACTCCATATAACATACCAAGGAACTAATGGGGTTAAAGAGACCAAACTCAATATTCTACTGAGTGGTTATGTAGGTTATGCATTTGGGGTTAGAGGATATAGATTATACTGTCCCAATCTTTGGTCACCATAAATGATAACTAGCAAAGATGTTACTTTTGATGAAACTATTATGCTTCATTTGATAAAGGTGTTTTCTGATTGTTTTAATGCAAATGAATCCAAGATCCGAAAGTACTAAGAAGTCGAGTTGAACGTGCGGCGATTAAATTGTGAAATAATCCGATTCAGTAGATGTGGTGTCTGGTGTGGACTGTACTCAATTTCAGCAGCCGTGAAGAGATTCAGTCTTTTGAGAAGGACATAACATTAGAGCTTGGGAAACCAACTCAAAGGAAGAAAATAATTGGCAATATTTGGTATTTAAGGAGTACACTATGTTATAATACTTGAATATTCATTCACATCTTCATCTTACAACTTAAGCTTCCAAAACATTTGGCATTGGTCCCCCTTACCAAAAAAAAAAAAAAAACATTTGGCATTGGTCCTTTTCATGCCCCTTATTTTCCGCCCTTATTACATATTTACATGATCCCACAAAACTTCAATCTATAGGCTTAGAGGATACCTTATACAAAGCCAGACTTATTAATAAAGGCTACAATGAGGTTTGGTTGTTGCTTTACTGGTCTCTCTTAACCGATTGTTAGACTAAGTTTAATTATTCTTTTGCTCTTGTTCTCATTTCATAGCTAGGATTTTGAGCTCGTTTAGTATGGCTGTAGCTGAACTGTAACTCTAATGTACTCTTGTTGTGCTCAAGACTGAGTGAGGTAACTTCCTAAAATCTGCTATATGCTTTGCAGGTAATCCAGCTTGGTGTTTGCTGAGCACCCTATAAAAGCTACATCACTCCTTTTTACAACTGAAACTGCTTTGAGAAGGTTGTACGAAACAACCTAGAGCGGTGGATATTGAAATGGCTTTCTGACAACGTGATTTCAGCCTACGGTTTTAATCATTGGTGGTAAGGAAAGATCATGTCTGCTTATTAAGGAAATCTATGTATGATTTAAAAGAATCTCCGAGGTGGTGGTGTGAGTGACTGAAAAATATTATGCTTACTTGTGAGGACTCGAGAAATATAATAGTCTCACGTATCTGATGAAAGTCCTTTATAAGACTGCTTGTAATTGTGTATTCATAAATGATAAAACTCTCGTATATTGCATAGCTGCTTGTTTGTGTGAAAGGTACGTTGATAAGTACCAAAAACATATCTGGGATTGATATGCTGATGGCATAGTTGACCGGCAAATTTGCGATGAAAGAATTGAGTCCGACTAAGAAGATTCTAGGTATAGAAACTTGCTTGGACAACAAGCAAAGAAATGTGTTTAAGCCAGAAAGCCTATGTCAAGAAGGTCGCGTATCATTTCCATATGGGCAGTGCCGAACCTATAATTATTGCTTCTAAGTTCGGGCTCAGTTGAAGTATATGATAGACAAATGAAAAGAGAATATACATGCCGACAGTAAAGTACTCTAGTGCGGATAAGAAGTCTTTGTCCATTAATAAGCATTTGAGACCTTATTACAGAAATAAAAAGTTTGAGAACTCAGTTGTACTTCGGGCATAAAATTCAAGACTTCCACTGTAGTTCTCTTGACAAAAATTGGAAAAGACACACCAATCTAATAGGATAACTTCTAATATGAAAAGATAGAAAATCTCCAAATTTCTTATATACAACGTCATATGTGGAAAGCAGTTTAGTGAGCCAATCCCAAAGCACGACGTAGCTGGTAGGACTCAAGCGGCTTTTACCATAATATAAAGTGCCCTCTTTTGTGAGATTTTTGGAATCGAACCATTGTAACCATTTGACAAAAGCATGAGCAAATGCCCGAAAAAATGGCTCTTATGATTTTAGGAGGTCTGCTGATATCCATTAGAAATATCTACCGGAGGCTACTATTCATCTCATCGTACCGCCCAACAAGACCTTCTCATGTAGCCAAACCTGCACGGAGAAATAGGCGATCAGCTTCGATATCGAGGTACGTCCTTTCCTCATGTCATTATATTGGTCCAAGCCAACCAAACTATTACGGAATCAATCGAGGATGGAAGAATTGAGCAAGATTTTGCTCAAAGCACTTGGAAATCAATCACAATAATCTCGAGGACCGTTGCATCGATCCTTGTGGATTGATTTCGAAACTCTTGTTGATGTTTATGACTGGACTGGTTTCTCCTCTCTATAGTATGGTTTTGTAGCAAATGATCTTGCTGAACATGGTTGTTGGATTAATTTGGAGAAAAATACAACAACTGAGGGCTCATATGTAGCCAATGATTTAGGGTTTGGTATGAAGACAACTGTTGCCTAACATTTATTTTGCTCGAAACCTTGAAAAGATCAAAGAAAACGAGAGCCTGAAGTTAAGCGAAACGTCATGTACAAGATAAAAGAATGGAAGAATTGAGAGAGATATTGATCAAAGTTCTGGAATGCAGATCAATAATCCCAATAATCCCGATGACAATTACATCAATTCTCGTGAACTGATGCCAAAACATTTTGGTTGGCTTGGAACAATTTAATGAAATGAGGAAAGGGTGTACCTGGATCTCCAAGCTGATCCGTAATTGCTCAGTGCAGGCTTGGCCACATGAGAAGGTCTTCTTGGGTGGTACGAGGAGATGAATGGTAGTCTCCAATTAATATTTTCAATGGAAATCAGCAGACCTCCTAAAATCATAAGAGCCATCTCTCCAGGGGTTTGCTCATTGCACCCAATGATTTTTGGATGGGAAACTTCACATATCTATGCAGATGTAAGGGTTTAAGATGTCGCATGTTTTTGATAACTCAAGTTTGGTAGGTTACTTTCTTTTTAAAAAAGAAATCTGTGTGCTCCTCTATAATTCTAGCAATGTAGCAAATATCTTGCCCTCAAATGGCACTCGGGTCAGCAATGGAAACTTCACATATGTACATCGATTTAAGGGGTTAAGGTGTTGCATGTTTTTGATAACTCAAGTTTGGTAGGTTAGCTTCGTTTTATTTACTTAAATCAAAAAAGGAATCTGCCTACTCCTCTAATTTTGGCAATGTAGTAAATAGCTTGCCCTCAAATGTCACTTGGGTTAGCCATGGAAAAAATTGATATATCTATATAGATGTAAGGGGTTAAGGGGTTGCATGTTTTTGATACCTCAAGTATGGTAGGTTAGTTTCTTTTTATTTACTTAAATTAAAAAAGAAATCCATGTGTTCCTCTATAATTTTGGTAATGTATTAAATAGCTTGCCCTCAAATAGCACTGGGATCAGCAATAGAAAGTTCACATATCTATATAGATGTAAGGGGTTAAGGTATTGCATGTTTTTGATAACTAAAGTATGGTAAGCTGGTTTCTTTTTATTTAATTAAATTTAAAAAAAAAGGAATCTGTGTGTCCCTTTATAATTTTGGCAATGTAGTAAATTGTTTGCCCTCAAATGGCTATCGGGACTGCAATGGAAACTTCACATATCTCTATAGATGTAAGGGTTAACGTGTTGCATGCTTTTGATAACTCAACTATGGTAGGTTAGTTTATTTTTATTTACTTATATTAAAAATGGAATCCGTGTGCTCCACTAAAATTTTGGCAATGTAGTAAATAGCTTGCCCTTAAATGGCACTCGGGTCAACAACGGGGAAGTTCACATATCTATATAGATGTAATGGGTTAAGGTGTTGCATGTTTTTGTTATCTCAAATATGGTAGGTTAGTTTCTTTTTATTTACTTAAATTAAATAAGGAATCGATGTGCTTCTCTATAATTTTGGCAATGTAGTAAATTGCTTGCCCTCAAATGGTTATCAGGTCTGCGACGGAAACTTCACATATCTATATAGATGTAAGGGGTTAAGGTGTTGCATGCTTTTGATAACTCAACTATGGTAGATTAGTTTATTTTTATTTACTTATATTAAAAATGGAATCCGTGTGCTCCTCCAAAATTTTGGCAATGTAGTAATTAGCTTGCCCTTAGATGGCACTTGGGTCAGCAATGGGAAAATTCACATATTTATATAGATGTATGGGGTTAAGGTGTTGCATGTTTTTGATATCTCAAATATGGAAGGTTAGTTTCTTTTTATTTACTTAAATTAAATAAGACCTCTATAATTTTGGCAATGTAGTAAATTGCTTGCTCGTCACTAATGTCAACAATGGAAACTTCACATATCCATGCAAGGGGCTATGGTGTTGCATGTTTTTGATAACTTATGTATGCTAGGTTAGTTTCTTTTTATTTACTTAAATTAAAAACGAAATCCGCGTGCTCCTCTATAACTTTGGCAATGTAGAAAATAGCTTGCCCTCAAAGGCACTTAAGTCCGCAATGGAAATTTCTAGTTTGGGCATAATCCAATATAGTCAAGTGTTAGTATTCCACCAGATGACTCTCTAATTATACCGAGTAATGATAGCTATAGTTTGTAAATCCCTATGGGCTTTGCCAATATAGCAATCCTTGGGTGACTATAAGAGTAACAGTATGTTATAGGCCACAAATTCTTGTAGAAGTGAATCTTACAATGATTTTTAATTAGTTTTTATGACCCAAAATAGATTGTTAATCTCACAGTAGATTAAGAACAACTGCATAATCATTTCTTAATCCTAATCATAATTCATTGTTGTCTTTGATTTTTGTTTAGTTTGCTAATCATCCACAAATTTTTAAAGCGAAGTTTAACAAGTCCTTTTCAAAAACTTTAATGAAATCTACTAATAAAAAAGGATCCCTACAATAATTTTTAAATATTTTTTCATGTTCCAAAATAGATTGTTAATCTAATAGTAAATTAAGAACAGACAGAGACATCTATTGCTCTGGCATTCCAAGGAAGGCAACGATGAGTGAATTCTGTTCCCTAATTCTCCCCCCATCTTGGGTTAGGGACATTATGGCATCTTGGGCTGACTTTCTACCCCTTATTACCCCCGGTAACACTGACCATTTTGTCTCGAAAGAACACCCCTCGGGTGTATTCTCGGTGGCTTCGGTGTGGAATCTCTTGAGACGAAAAGGGAGAGTCGTCAATTGGCACTCATTTATTTGGGATCGTGCTATTGCACCCCGTCACGCCTTTCTCTTATGGCTGATCTCCCTTAACAGGCTCCCTACCCAGACCCTCTTGCTGAGTTACCAAAGGAATACGGAAGGGATGTGTGCCTTTTGCCGTACCAGAGCTGACTCGGTTAATCATTTGTATTTCAAATGCAACGTCACTGGTTCTCTCGTCCAATTCTAGGCCAACAAGTGCAGCTTGATTTGGCGCAATGGAGCGTGGCAAGAGAACATTTCATGGGCTATTCCGGTCATCAATGGACACCAATTTCATCAAAGTATTGCTCGGTACTCTTTAACCGCCTTATGTCACCTAATATGGTCTGAGCGTAATAATATCATCTTCTAGAATCAGTATCGTACTATACCCGCCCTCAAACAGCATCTTCGCAAGATCGTCCAAGATAAAGGTCTCACTTTCAAGGATGTTGAAGAAAACCCCGGCAACAGGAGAATGCAGATAGCCTGGGGTTGTTCCCCGTCCATGTTTTAGTCGTGGTGGCCTTTTATTTCGGTTCCTTTGGCCGTTGTTTGGGCCTTTTCTTGTTGGCTTGTGCCTATGATCCTCCTTGTAGCCCCGTTCCCTCGGTTCGGTGTTTTTGTCTTTGTGGCTGCTGATTGTGCGTGCTTCACGCCTTTCCCTTTGCTGTTTGCTCTGTAACCCCGACACCCCTGCACTAGTTCCGACATTCATGTCGCCTCGGGTGGAGGGTTGTTTTGTTTCGGGATCTTTCTTGTAACTGGTTGCTGTGATTCGTCATTTATACTACTTACCTTTACCAAAAAAAAAAAAAAGAACAGACAGATAATCATTTCTTGATCCTAATTATAATTCATTGTTGTCTTTGATTTTTCTGTTTTTTGCTTATCATCAACAAACTTTTAAAGCAAAGCTTAACAAGTCATTTTCAAAAACTTTAATGAAATCTAATAACAAAAACATGATATATTGTAAAGTCATAACTAAAAAGTTTTTGTTCAACTTCAACCGTGAACTTTGTTTGTTAAAAAACTTGCTGAGTTGAAGAAGAAAACATAATATAGACAATCAGAGAGTTTTTAAACTCGCTGAGTTGAAGGAGAATTTTGTCTGGGGAGCACGCAGCAGAAGTCTCCACTTGTATTCGCAAAGTGAAAGGCTAATTTTACTAATCTTACTTAGTCTAACCATTCCCGCCAATCTACCCGTCGATCCAGATGTGTCGCTGGCCTAACCATACATCTAGAAATCAAACCAAAGTCCTAATTAAACCTGCAATCTGGCCAAATGGAATAATCATCAATCAGTGAGTGAGCCAAATTGGATCACTTATTCAATCATGAGCAGATTCTTAATAGTTATCTTTTCAATCAATTGAGTGCCATAATGAATAGTCGCTGTACAATTCAGGCATCATTGGAAAGCTTTAGATGTGTACTTCAATGTAAATTCAGAACACTTGACACGACTTTGAATCTATTGACCCTAAATTGATCGATTAGACTTGACGATTTCGATTTTGACCTGGTTCGAGATCTGATTCTAGAAAATGCAGAAAAATTTCAAACAATGTAAAAAATACACCAACTTTATTGGACAGCTAGCCGTGCATGTTTTTTTACAACTTTCATGTTTTCACCTTTTGCAACTAAGTTCTACTTCTACTCCAAAAAATGATCGATTTTCCCAGGGACTTAATTGAAAATATTTTTTTAGGCTAGAACTGATTATGTCTGATTTTTAGCCAAATTTACCCCTTAGACTTTGCTATAAAGTTCTCAAACTTTCCAATCTAGCTATTTAGACCCTAATGAGCAACTTTCCAGTTTTAAGTTTTTACGAAGAGGGACACGAACGATCCTAAATTTGCAAAACAAAATTGAAGAAAACAGAGATCAATTTTTCAAATCAAGCTTAAAAACCTTTTATATCTTTGAGCTTGAGACTTTTTTGATCAAACGAGCTATGATATAATTTTTTTTCAAAGATTATATCGTTGGAAAGCTCTGAGTCTCAAGGAGAAGTAACAATTCAAAAAGATTTTCGAAATTTAGACTCTTAAAATCCTAAAAATCCATGAACACCTAGAGGCTACTGGAACTCCGAATTTCCAAATTCAACATCACATCATCAAGCATGCGCACATGCACACCTGTCCATTTTCATGCACATTTCAGCCAATTTTCAGCAACTATGAGAACGTTCGAACATATTTCCAGCAAAGTTCATCAATGAAAACCTAAGCCATGCATCTAAACAAGCATAGATTCAACATCAGTTCAACGTGAAACTTGTTCTAAACAACATACATCATCCTCCAAGCAACATATGGTCAAAAACTTGTAAAACATGCTTGATTTTCTTATCCTGTGAAGCTTGGCCGAATGACATGCAAGGAAGACCTAACGTACAACTTCAACATTCAACTACAATTTTGCTAAAACTTGCAGAAATCAACCTAGCATGCGAAATCTAACTATATTAACATAACAAAAAAGGATCAACATGAACATCTACAAGAAATTTTTTTTTGGCTCCATAACGAAGAACATGCTTGAACTTCCTAAAATGCAATTGCTAAAGGTTTTACAGGATTGAACTAGTCCTAAATACTACATCTACTTGATTTTCAAAACTTCCTCACATCCTAGCTCGGCAATGACTAAATTGATGTGATGGACTTCGAGCATCATTGCATCATCCTTAGATGGAATCATGATCGGAAAATAACTTCAAATGGAAAACTTTTGGCGAACTTCAAGGATAGCGCCAATCACCACAAGGCTATGGAGAAGCCGAGGATGGCCATCACAACTCAAGGATGGTCATCGCAACTCGAGGATGGAAGAACAAGATCTGCGATTAGCTAGAATAGGCAAAGATCCAGCAAAGGAAAATCATAGCATGGGCCATGTGATTTGAGGGGGGGGGGGGGAAGAGAGAGAGAGAGAGATTGATTGATTGATTGACTGATTGATTGATTTTTGATTATTTGGGGGGAAAAATGTGATCTATGAATGAGTCATCCTAAGTTTTGGAGGGAAACTTTGATTATATAGCATCTTCAATTATGGCCCTTGGGGGCTCACATCGTTCCCTTAATGGCTAAGAATGCTCATCATTGGCTGAATTTTAAGTCACTTGGATTAGTGACATGTCACAACGGATGGCTTGGATCAAATGCAAGATGAAGGGTTGAGATTAGGCCTTCACAAGGATTGATGACATGCCAATTTCCAAGGGATATATTGGTAATTTCCATCATGTGAGGATAGAGAGGCTAGTCTAGCCTGATGGCTAGGTTAGGTTGATTGACCATGTGGCTAGAATTCGGCCGAACCCACCCAAACCGACCTAGTCTAATCGGGTTGGTTCGGGTTCCCATATGTCCAGTTTTTAGTTAAATTCATATTTTTGTCTAATTAAGCTTAATTGAAGACCATCCTAAATATTCAAGTTAAATTGGATTAAATGGGATCATTCCAATTAGAGCAAGTTAATTCAATTCGACCAGATCAACCAATGACACCTTAATTTCTCTAATTTCCACCAAAATTGCACCATGAATTAGGTTTGGCAACCTAGTTAAAGCTCAATTGATCAAATACACCTTAATCTAGCATGAGTCAACTCAATTTGGGTCATTAGGATTAAATCATCTTGACTTTGTTAATCGCTACTCTACAATTTGGTCAAATTTTGCTAGAGTATATGACTTTACCAAAATTTACAATGAAATTGAATTTCATGCACTTTATTGGACTCAATCCAAGCAAATTGGCATTAATCATGAATAATCGATTGAACACCCAATCAATGCTAAAAAGGGACAAATTTTGTCGCAAGCTTGGAATCTCAAAATCAGCTTGACAATTGAGTGTGGCACGGTCTCTAGATCAAATGTCATAAAAAAAAACCTTTTGGAAAAATGAATTTTCAATTTGGTCGATTGAAAATTGAAATTCTCATTTTGAGGAAAATTGATTTGTGATCGATATTTATAAAACTAATTTTATAAAAGTGGAAATAAGGTAACAAAGAGTTGATTTATGGATTTTTTTTAATTTTTTTGAAAAAATGCTGAGCAAGGTTGACTTTAGAAATTGACCAAAAAGTCAACTCTAAAGACTTTCTTGGATTATTGGTGAAATCAATGTCCTAGCTTAGACAGAACACAATAGAATTTGAAAATTTTCAAAAAACACTAAAATGACTCTTTTGGCCATGAAATAGGCTATGTCCCGATTAGGAACCCTAATATATATTTTTTGGTTAGAAAGGAACCCTAGTATTGAATTTGTACCTTTATAAGACTTGAAAGCTAAAACTGGGTGTCAGCTCATATTTGTTCTTTGAGCCTCTTGTCTAAAATTGCCACAGAACCCGTCACCTCTTAATTAAAGCCAAAAGATCAATATCAGTGAAAGGTCTTTGGTCGACGACCATTTTTATTGAAACAACATCGGAGAAGAAAACATGAATATGAACGCTATATTTCCCCCTCGTAACTTGAACGATGGGGTGGCTCCTATCTTCATCAAGCAACACAACATGAGATGGGTTGCATTTAAAAGTTCAGCCAAGATCAAGCTAATATTCTGCTGAGAGTAAAGCTAAGTTACGACCTTCTTCAACCGTGACTTAAGCAATATTGAAATGCTTCAATTTATTCTTACAATACACTGAATTGACCAAGCACGAAGTGATCTCACTTTGGACAGTTGAAGGTTTTTATCACATTAGTTTGAAATAGTAAAAGTCCTGAAAAATGAACAACATATAATTAAAAGGATTGGTTCAAGATTATGTCATCACGAGCTTCCAAATGTTAAGCATGTGGGTGGAAGCATCTCTCATGTAATTTCGATTATCGGATCAAGACCATGGAAACACTTTGTAAGGAAAAGAATTAGGGACAACCCCCCTCCTGGGGTCTTCAGAGAATGTTTTCCATATGTTTGTATTTAGTAAAGAGAGCTTGCAAGCTTTGTGTCTCGAAGCGGTACTCATCCTCGAGTTTCCTGCGTCTATAGGGGACTTGAACCATTTGAGATAGCATAAGCTTGCTTGCTGCAGCAGACTCAAGGCTCTTCCCCAGTCCTTTTGCAATTTGTACAATCTAAGGAGGTTTGAATCTCCCTCTATGTTCCTCACTAGAATACTGGCCGAGTGGCACTGGAAAGTTGAAGAACCCAAAGTGGCTAGACCTGAAATGGTGCGCAAGTCTCAGAAAACTTCCAGTAGGCTTAACGATGATGAACCTTCGGCATCTCAATTTACGCACCATCATATTTCCCGGTGAGTTTAGAGGGCGCCTGTGCCGAAGCGTTAATAGGACTCAAAAGATTGGAAGCAAAACCGACGATCCTTTATTTGGAGCATGTGAATCAGTTGGATACACCGCTCTTGGTGTAAAAGTCGGGTCTAAAAGCATTGGTGCTCGATTGACGATTTGAAAAAAAATCGTTTCTTCTATTAAGCAAGAACCACAAAATTCTCCGTCCGTCTCTTTTGTCGTCTCGTCTTCTCCTTCAGTTTAACGAGATTAAAATCTCAATGGAACAAACAAAGTTGTGGTAGAAAAAAAAAATTGTACAAACCAAGTTTGTGGTTGAAATTGAACGAAAATGATAACTTATGACTTGATAATAGATCCAGTTTTTAAAGTAGATTCCAATAAATTTTTGAAAAAGAACTACATTGAACTACGCATGAAAAGTTTGAGGATGATAGCACACAAAAAATAAATAAATAGAGACAACAATGAATAATAAGCAGGTAGTTCACAAATTACAGCTGTCGATATTTGGAATTTGTAAGTCATTCACTGTCACTCTAACACTTAACTATATTAAATATTACCCAAACAAGAAATTTGCATTGTTGACCCGAGTGCCATTTAAGGACAAGATACTTATGATATTGTCAAAATCATAGAGGAGCACACAGATTTCTTTCTAATTCAAGAACATAAAAGGTAACCAACCTACCATATTTGAGTTGCCAAAAAAAAAAAGAAGGACCACATTAACCCTTACATCTATGTAAATGCCCAGAAAGATGGCTCCAATGATTTTAGGATGTTGGCTCATACAGATTGAAAATGTTAATTGGAGGCCGCTATTGATCTCCTCTTCCAGCCCAACAAGACCTTCTCTTGAGGTCTTACTTGCACTGAGCAATTGCAGATCAGCTTGGAGATCCGGGTACATCGTTTCCTCGTGACATTAAATTGCTCCAAGAAAATTGATGGATCCTCTTGTACACAGCCTTTCGCTAAACTTAGGTCTGTCACTTTCTCTGAATTTTCAATTTTTCGAGGAAATCACTATAAGGTTTACATAATTACTGGAATTCAGTCTTTCGTAGGCTCGGTACAATGGAATGACTTGAGGAATGGATGTACCCGGATCTCCAAGCTGATCTGCAATTGCTCAGTGCAGGTAAGGCCACAAGAGAATCTCTTATTGGGCTGGAAGAGAAGATCGATAGCAGCCTCCGATCCAGATTTTCAATCTAGATGAGCACCTCCTAAAATCATTGGAGCCATCTTTCCGAGCATTTGCTGATGATATTATCGAAATGATTACAATGGTTTGATACCAATAATCTCACAATGCAGGCAATTTATTTTGTCGTAGGAGCGGCCTGGAACCCACCGTCTAGTCCTTCTTTGGGGTTGATTGACCAGATTGGTTTCCATTGATAACATTCTATGTAAGCAATTTTGAGATTTTCCCTTTTTAATGTTAACTGTTATCCAATCCGATTGGTATTTCTTTATAACTGTTTTGTACAGAGAATGGTGGTGGAAGCCTTGAAATTCATGCCCGAAGTGCAATTAAGTTCTCAAACTTTTCATTTTCATAATAAAATTTCAATCACTTAAAACACGGCAAAGACTTCTTATCCATAGACCGGCGAAAAAAAAAAAGATACACACACCCATATTTATGTATGTGTGTGTGCCGACAATGCAGTAATCAATTCCAAATAGTAGTTTTTGTCCATTAATAAGCGTTTGAAACTTTATTACAAAAATGACAAGTTTGAGAACTTAGTTTGATTTTGGGCATGAAATTTCAAGACTTCCACCGCAGTTATCAAGACTTCCACCGCAGTTATCTTGACAAAACTTAAGAAATACAAACAATCAAATTTGATAACATTTAATGCAAGAAAAATACATCCAAATTTCTTGCATAATAGAAAGCAATGTAGTTGGCCAATCGGAAAGCAACTTGTAGCTGGTGGGGCTCAAGCGGCTTTCATCACAATATAAAATGGAATCAAACGACTCTAACCATTTGACAATATCACCAGCAATGCTTGGAAAAATGGCTCTTATGATTTTAGGAGGTCTGCTGATCTCCATCAAAAATATAAATTGGAGGCTTCTATTCATCTCCTCGTACCGCCCAACAAGACCGTCACAAGCCATTCAGCTTCGGGATCCAGGTACATCCTTTCCTCATGTCATTTTACTGTTCCAAGCAAACCAAATTGTTACGGGAAAGATCCAGAATGAAAGAACTGAGCGATATGTTTCTTAAAGCACTCGAATGCAAATAATTTACCCCAATAATCACGAGGATTATTACAGAGGCTCTTCTGGATTAATTCCAAAACTCGTTTATGTTTATGACATGATCATTTCTCTTTGTTGTGCTATGGTTTTGGACCAATGATCTATCTGAACATGGTCGATGGATTCATTTTGAGGAAAAATAATAATAATAATGACGGGGGGAAGATTGCGGCCAATGATTAGGGTTTGGTTTGAAGATAACTGCTGCATAACATCTACTTTGTGTCCCAAGTTCACCGTGGATGTGTTATCACATTCAAGAATGGCCTTAGTTTCACTCAAATGTGGGTTGGTTTGTCAGATTAGCTTCCATAGAAATATTGGGAGCTACATGTTTACAAGTATGGCGATCTGGCGAGATTCCCTATAGATGGGTTTGATATGGGCTAGGATTCCTTATTTGCTTTTTTTTCTTCCCCCTCAAAAGCATTGGTAATTATATGGGATTTTGTTGAAGACACTACCTCTGGGCTTGAGCAGTCTTACTCATTCTTGATTGTCCCCTAAACCTCAATTCATAGATGGAAATACCACAATGTATTCTCTAATTTTCTCTTTTGGAAGGTATAAGATTACCTATATAGGGTGAACCACTTGTGAGGATTACAGATGATAACTTCTAAAAAGGAAAATTAGAGTATAGATTGCGGCATTTCGATCTATGAATTGAGGTTTAGGGGAAAATCAAGAAGGAATAAGGTGTCGTTTGTTTAGCAGAAAATGAATGATTTAAAAAAAATTCTAAAAATGATCATTTGTACCGCTTACAAAAATGATTGAGCAAAAAATATTTTCATCGTCCATGAAAATATTTAAACATAAATTGTTATCAATAGCATTGGCTAATTTTTTCTAGCGATACAAGCAATAACTTTTAAGAAAATATTTTCAAAATCATTTAGTTTTCACGAAACAAACGAAACCTTAGAGTGATAGCATTTTTTTCCCATCAGATGCATCCAAACTCTTTGATAAATTTGCATTCTACCATCTGTCCCCTTTCCGCACTTAGGTATGTCTAACTATATTGGTGCCGGTATATTATAAACTAGGGTTAATACCACGAAAAATCCCAAATAAGTACAGCTGTGATAAATTTATTCTAAAATATTTTTTTAACTGTAAAAAATTCCAAACTGGTATACTTATGACAAATTTACCCTAAACTATTTTTTTACCACCAAAAACCTTAAACAAACCATAATGGTTCACTCCATAAAAGTGCTCTCAGATAGAGTGTAACCATAGAAACTATATATAACATATATTTATATATATGCCGACAGTACAGTACTCTAGTGCGGATAAGAACTTTTTGTCCATTAATAAGCATTTGAGGCTTCATTACACAAATGAAAAGTTTAAGAACTCAGATTTACTTCGGGCATGAATTTCAAGACTTCCATCGCAGTTATCTTTACAAAATTAGGAAGTACAAACCAATCAAATTAGATAACATTTAATATAAAAAAAAATAATTTCTCCAAATTTCTTACATAGAATGTCATAAATGTTATCCAATGTAGTCGGCCAATCCGAAAGCAATATGTAGTCAGTGGGGGTTCAAGCAGCTTTCACCACAATATAAATTGGAATCAAACCATCGTAACCATTTAATAAAATCACGAGCAATGCCTGGAAAAATGACTCTTATGATCTTAGGAGGTCTACTAATCTCCATCAAAAATATAAATTGGAGGCTTGTATTCTTCTCTTCCTATCGACCAACAAGAACGACTCAAGTGGCCATACAGGCACAGAAAAATAGCCGGTCAGCTTCGGGATCCAGGTACACCTTTCCTCATGTTATTCTATTGTACCAATCCATCCAAATTGTTGCAGAATCGATCCAGGACGGAAGAATTGAGCGAGATGTTGCTGAAAGCACTTGAATCAAATAATCAATCCCAATAATCTTGATGATTGTTACCACGATTCTTGTCGATTGATTCCGAAACTTGTTTGATGTTTATGACATGACAACATGATCGATTTCTCTTCCTTGTGGTATGGAGTTGGAACAAATCATCTTTCTCAACATGGTTGACAGATTCATTTGGAGAAAAAAACACTGATTGGGAGAAGATATTGTCGAGGCTGACAATGCAACCTAGAGAGGGGTGAATAGGTTGTTTCCAAAACTTTTCCAATGATTCACAAACCAATGGTTGATATAAAAACAATCAAGTGAGCAAATGTTTCACGAGACAAAATCTGAGTGTGTGTAGAGAGTAAAGCTTTGGAAAAAATTAGCACACCAAATATATGGTGGCTTAGCTTATATACCAAACCTACGTCCACTCCACATACCTAACAGGCACAATACGGGCTGAAATGCACTAGTAAACTGCCTCATAAGTTACGAATAGTATGTGAGCTAATCTTTCTCACGATACCTCGTACTATCTTAATACATTTGAAAGTTGCATTTGTAAAGGGAAAGAAAGAATTTACCATTGACTGACATTAGTACTTCTGAAAGAACGAGGAAAACTATCTACACTTCAAAAGCAGACATAGTCATGAACAAATTATTATTAGACAAAAGCCACTAGAAAAAAATATATATTTAAAAGTGGTCAGGTGACTAATTTAACTACTCTTTTTATTTTACAGATTTTTACCAGATATGCCTTTCTAGGAAAGAGTGGGAAAAACATAAATTTGTGAAAACCTAGTTTTCCATATTCATCTTCTGGGGCTTCGATGAATTTGTCAACATCACCCTTTTCTACGGTGATAAGCGTGCAATGTATGATCCATACTCTTATCTTATGCACATTCAGATGGCTGTTAACTTGGATTCTGTCTAAATTCATGCTTCTAATATCTCAATCCAGACTGCATATCTGCCATGGGTATTTGTACATCCATAAACTTGAAGCAAAGGACTTTAATCAAATGAAGTCTATGTTCTCCAACACAGTCTAAATTCGTGCTTTGAATATGAACAGCCTAAAATTGAAGGATTGGATGTGTTATTCCTTACTGACTACTGACTTGACTTGACTTGCGATGTCCGTGTGTTGGCCTTATGAGAACCATGCGTAAATCCATCCAATCGCCGGCCCTCTAATGGAAGTGTGGAGGGGTTATCTTATTATAATTCTACTTTTAACTGTTCTTTTAATATTCAAAGTAACCTTTTAAATTTCAAGTAATATGATTGAATTAGACGCGATTCTACATAGCTTAAATTTTTATTTTGTTTATTGAAAGATATAAGAGTTACCCGTTAATTTTTTTTTTTTGGGTAAAGATTCTTTAAAAATTTTGGTAAAGAGAGTTACCTTGATTTTTTTAAAAAAAGTCAACATTCGGTCACAGAGGCAGGCCCGATGGTTATAATGTTGATTTTTTAAAAATGTCTTGGGACATAGTCGGGCATTCGATCACGGAGGCGGTTAGGGACTTTTTCCTCTCCGGCCTTAACAAGACGAATGCTACGATTCTTGCTCTTGTCCCTAAGATTCCCAATGCTGCAACTATGAAGGACTTCAGGCCTATCTCTTGTTTCAACACAATTTATAAATGTATTATGAAGATTTTGGCAAATAGAATTGCTTCGGTTCTTCCGCAACTGATTAGCCGAAACCAAAATGCTTTTGTCAAGGGGCGTAGAATTAGCGATCACATACTCATCGCTCAAGAGCTTTTCAGTGGATTTCATTTGGAGCCATATTCTCCGAAATGTGCCATCAAAGTTGATTTTCAAAAGGCATACGATACGGTTAGATGGGATTTTCTAGAATTGGCTTTGTAGGGTTTTGGATTCCCAGATGTCTTTGTGAAGCTCATCATGTTCGTATTACTTCACCCAAATTCTCGGTTTCTATTAATGGTGAGTTACATGGGTTCTTTTTGAGTGGGAGAGGCATTGGGCAAGGAGACCCCATGTCGCCCTATCTATTCACTTTGATCATGGAAATCTTTTCTGGGATATTGGATTTCCAAGCTGCACGTCCAGAATTTAAATTCTTCTAGAGATGCAAGGCCTCATGGTTGACTCACCTTTTCTTTGCCGATGATGTCATTCTGTTTTCGGAAATGAATATGGATTCGGTAACTCTCTTGAAGGCCGGTCTAGACAAATTCTCAGCTTGGTCTAGATTGTCTCCTAATGTGAACAAGAGTGAAGTTTTACTACTCTGGTCGGTCTACTGAGCTTAAAGACCAGCTGCTGGCTTCCCTTGGATTCATTGAAGGTACTCTTCCTTGTCGCTACCTTGGGGTCCCTATTATTGCTAAAAGACTTAGTAAGGCTGACTGTAATCACCTTGTGAACACCATTATTGCTAGAGCTCAATCATGGTCCCAACGGTTTCTATCTTTTACTGGTCGTCTGCAACTTATTAAATCGGTACTTCATGCTATTAATGTATTTTGGGTTAGTGTTTTTATTCTTCCAAAGTCAGTCCTCAACCGTATTAATTTAGTTCTCCGGCAATTTCTTTAGAAGGGTCCTAACCTTGGTGCAGGTGTCGCGACCCTCTAAAAAAATTTTAAATTTTAAAAGGGTTAACGGATTATTAGGTTAATTAGATTTGACTAACCTAACGCGGACCCTCCCAAGCCCTACCGAATCGTGACTTTGGATTTTTATTTTAAATGATTTTGAAATTTGGAGTCGCCACTAATCGTTCTTGGTAGGTCGATTAGAAACCTAAATAAATTAACGGGAGAACTAATTTATTCCTGCGAACCAGAGATTATGAGCTCGGGGACTTGGTTACACTAGTTAATTAAAACTAATGCCCTTTCGGTACCTTAATTTCATGGATATCCTAATTTGGCAACTCAGGCTTGGTTTATTCCTAAGGCTCTAGTAGGGTATTCTCTTTTGTGTTTTCACCTTTTAAATAGGATGCATGGATGGTATATATTTTTATTTGTTATATTTTTTTAAGTGTTAGAGATTCCCTGAAGCCGAAAGAGGGAGTGTGCTAACGACTTCTGTGCAGTATTATGACCTACTCATCTTTTGGGTCTGATGATTCAAAAATTAAATTATAGGAAGTACATGACAGTGAATAAACACCTCCAATGGGAGGCCTAGCATTGGCTTGGCTCTTCCCTTTGGGATTTAAGGTACAGGTATTTAAGTTGCAAGTATTTAAACTACTGTAAGTAAAAACCTCCAATGAGAGGCTAAGCATTGGCTTGGCTCTTCCCTTTGGGATTTAAGGTACATGTATTTAAGTTGCAGGTATTTAACTACTGTAAGTAAAAACCTCCAATGGGAGGCTAAACATTGGCTTGGCTCTTCCCTTTGGGATTTAAGGTACAGGTATTTAAGTTGCAGGTATTTAACTACTGTAAGTAAAAACCTCCAATGGGAGGCTAAGCATTGGCTTGGCTCTTCCCTTTGGTACAGATATTTAAGTTGCAGGTATTTAACTACTGTAAGTAAAAACCTCCAATGGGAGGCTAAGCATTGGCTTGGCTCTTCCCTTTGGGATTTAAGGTACATGTATTTAAGTTGCAGGTATTTAACTACCGTAAGTAAAAACCTCCAATGGGAGGCTAAGCATCGGCTTGGCTCTTCCCTTTGGGATTTAAGGTACAGGTATTTAAGTTGCAGGTATTTAACTACCGTAAGTAAAAACCTCCAATGGGAGGCTAAGCATTGGCTTGGCTCTTCCCTTTGGGATTTATGGTGCAGATATTTAAATTGCGGATGGACTTTGTCCTCTCCATTCTGGGGTATGAATTCTTTAAAATGAAATACAACGAATTGATTCAACAATTTGAAATTTGTGCGCGCTTGAGGACTCCTCCAAGCCGATTTTGTGCTTCCATAGGGTTGACCATTGATATAGAGCTGCGGCTTCCTGACATAAAATAGAGTAAAGTGTGAGTATACGAAGTATGTGCTAATCTACACCTAAAACCAGAAGAGTGGAAAGAATACTTATCTCCCATTTTTTGGGAGGGGATTTCTATAATTGATTTTCGCTCTCTATGTTCCCAATATAGAGAGTCGCTTTTGAATTAAGAGGGACTTTTAGTCACAGATCAGCTGAGAAATCGGTGGACAGCTTAGGAGTTTGTCTGGGTCGATTTTGCACCTCCGTGGGACTTGCCGTTGATATAAAATTGTTCTTTCCTGACATAAAAATATGTAGGAAAATGGGAGATTGGGATGTGAAAAATCCATACTGATTTAACAATAATAATAATAATAATAATAATAATAATAATAATAATAATAATAATAATAATGCTAGCAAATAAATTAAAACAAAGCGAAATAAAAAGTAAGAGGGGGTATAAGAGCACTTAGCTTTAGAAATTTTTCACCCCATCACATGAGGCCCTACCTGTTGCGCTTCCATGCATGTGCCACATTTCAGATAGCCATCAGCAAGAATAGATATTTCTATATAGACCATGCGAAGGGGTCACCTATAGCAGGACGTATGTTGAGACCCATACCCGTCTAACATAATTTATAACAGCCCTTTTTTTTTAACACTTGTGTTGGTGATGGACGTAACAATCTCTCTTATCAAGCCCATCATCTATAACGTAAGGCCTTCCCATCACTTTAAAATATTCAATGCAAAAATCGAAGGCTCCCAACGGGTTTGCCAAATCTGATACCGACTCCTGAGTTGTTACTTGATGCAAACGGCTGCACACGATTATCCTCAATGAAAATATAAAAATTATTACAACATTAATTAATACATCTGCAAGAAGCAATGATAAACAAGGATATTGTATATAACTTCACCCACTAGAGGAGAGATGCTACCTAATTTGAAATGAAACCCAAAAAAAGAATTTCGCGTGATTTTTTAGATGACGCACATTTACTCGACATAGACAAACAGGCTTCTCCAACTAAATTTAGAATATACGTAACTCTAAATATTTGTTTTAAGGAGAAACCTAATCCAAGTCTAAACATGGAAAGACAATTATTAGAATGCACCATGAAAACATTAAATAAATAGCACTTTTCTTTCCTCGTCGAGTAAGTTACGGCCCAAGAGAATAGCAAATCAGAGAGAGAGAGGACCAGGATTGAATATAAAAAAAAAATCGTCAGAGAAAGCCCTTCTGTGGATGCATAGGGATGAATATAAAAGTTCCACAATTTAATGCAAAAGCAATGTCCATTCAGAACCGAAATGAAACGCCAAAGAACACTTGCATCATGAGCAATGGACAACTGAGAGACACAAAACTTCGATGAATTGAGAGTTGAAGAAATCGAACTCCAATTGTAATTAAAGTGCCAAAATAGCTCACTTATTATTTTTTCAAGTCAACTGAGTCGGATCCACCCTTATTTTCAGCAATTGAAATTATACCCAGCAAATGAGCACCAAGTCTCTTACCCAAATATTGCAATAGAATTTCAAAAAAACAACAGTGTCTCGAGCTTACCTACGCCGATCGTAAATGCAGCAAAATAAAACCCGAAACGGAGAGACGAGCGTGAGAAGGTTTGGCTGAGGAACTGCCATGAATGCGCTACGTCGCGAACTTCTTCTCCGCCTCATGAACGCGAACCACGGATGCTCCTCTTTTCTCGATGACAAAATTTTTTGGTTAAATTCTTCAAGCCCCTCCTCCTCTTCATTGTCCAAGTCATACTCAAATAAATTCTCCAAACTCCGCTCTCGCTCCCCTTCGTTAACCTTGATGAGAACCAACTCCTTTTTCCTTTTTCCCCAAAGACCTCCGCCTACGTGCCTGTCGTCTAATAAAAATTGTCTCCTTTTCATCGAACAATCTCCTCGCTTCAAAAACAACATCCGTGCGTCAACCCTCCGACAATTAGCTGGCCACCTCTCTTATTTTTAGTGTGTTTTTTTTCTTTCCTTTCGGTGCACGTTGGAAGCCATCATAATGCCCTCCACTTCTTTTATTTTTCTATCATTCTCTTCCACTTTGGCACCATGCAACGTTTGACCAACAGGCCCCCCTCGAACTCAATCCAACTCCACGAAATGGTCTGTCATTTTTTTAATCATCCCCTCTTCATTTTTTATTCCTTCCCTCTTTGTGTCAGATCAACATTGTATTGCCGCCATAGTTATGAGTTCACTAGGAGGGACGATCAAACTCAGGAGTAGCTCCATATTTGCACGTCCCAGTCTTCATATAATACGGGCATACAAGAGTATCCATTTTTTAATAATCATGCGCCCGTCTTCATGTAATAATCCATTCGATCATTGGAGCAATGCCAACGAGAAGATTGACGGCCTTCTTCTCCTCCCCTAGAACCCAGCCAAGAGCATAGTACACTTATTTATTAGGTTAAATAATAAATATCGGGTGAGGCTAATGGAAGTCTTGTTATTAAACAATGTGATTGCCCGACAAACCATTAAAATTTTCTGAAAAACTATTATTTAAACAGACACATTAAACGTCTGGCATTAAATAGTTGATTCATTGTTTAAAATGGGTGATACCTTTTTTAATCATTTCGGGTTAACTATTAAACCAATTTAATAGTAAATTGCGATTCAGTTATTTTCAAATGATCTAGACTATTAAATTTTATTATGAGAAGATTTTCAAATTGAGATTAAAACGTATTTGTATAATTGGTCATGATATTAGTTAAAATGACCAATTATGTCTACTATATAAATGCTATATTTTTAAATTGCCTTTGGGCAATTTAACTTTGAAAATATATATATATATATAGATATTTAAAATAACTACATGTAATTTGAGGTGTTGATTCATGATTTTGTCATATATATAGATTTAATATATATCTAGTTATATAATATGCTTGTAGTAAATTTAAACCGATGTACTAAATTATTTGAGGTGTCATGATATATTTAACTAGACATATTAATAATTTATTGGCCATTATATTTTATAAAATGGGTTTAAAATGCATCGATAATAGATAAGGCATTATTAAACTTATTAAGATTAACGCTATAAATTAATTAGTCATGATGTTAGTTATTTAGTAATATAAAAATAATATTAGGCAATTAAAATAACGCATTTTTAATAATTAAGCTAATATTAGTTATCATGAGTTATCATGTGATACCTTTTTAATCACGATTATTAGGCTCAATAAACCCAAAATTAATACAGACTTATATTGACTCAATTTATATGACACATTAATATATATCATTAATGACACATTAAACGTCTCCTAGAACCATAAGTATTACCCAGGCCAAAGACAATATTATATTTTCAATTTAGTCAACTTTTAAACCAATTTTATATAACTACGAGCATGGGTAACTAATATTGATTCTGTAGAAAAAAATCCAAATAAAAATAAAATAAAATAAAATAAAATAAAATAAAATAAAAAATAAAAAATAAAATTACAGGCAGTATATTACCATGAATTAATTTAACGCAAGGGAATAAAACACCACTAAAATTTTTTAGGAATTTTTTTTTGACAGACTGAAGTTGATTTTTTTAATTTTTCTCATTTTTTAATTATTAATTTTTTATGAATTTTAAAAGAAAAAGTTATTAAAAATCAGGTGTCAACAGCTGCCCCTCTTTGAAAGGAATCTCGATAGAGGTTCATTTCAAAGACGAGATGACACCTGAAGATAAAAAGAGTCGTGACATGCATGTTCCACTGAAAATGAAACGAGAACCTAAGGATTCGTTATAAGAAAACCTAAAGGTGGTTAAATTTGAATCCGTATGGTAGGTCAACCTATGGTAGATTCCTAATAAAAGGATTCTACTGATTAAAAATTGAGTTAAAATTTGACCCGTATGGTGGGTCGTACCATTTGACTCGTATGGTAGGTCGTACCATTTGACCCGTATGGTAGGTCGTACCATGGTAGATTCCTAATAAAAGGATTCTACTGATTTAAAATTTCATTGAGATTTGACCCGTATGGTATGTCACCCCATGAAAATGCCTGTAAGAAGGACTTTAATGCCTATAAGAAGGACTTGGTTTGCCTGTAAGAAGGACTTGGTTTGCCTGTAAGAAGGACTTGGTGCCTGTAAGAAGGACTTAGTTTGCCTATAAGAAGGACTTGATTTGCCTGTAAGAAGGACTTGGTGCCTATAAGAAGGACTTGGTTTGCCTGTAAGAAGGACTTTATGCCTGTAAGAAGGACTTGATTTGCCTGTAAGAATGACTTAATTTGCCTGTAAGAAGGACTTGATTTGCCTGTAAGAAGGACTTTATGCCTGTAAGAAGGACTTGATTTTCCTGTAAGAAGGACTTTGTACCTGTAAGAAGGACTTGGTTTGCCTGTAAGAAGGACTTAGTTTGCCTGTAAGAAGGGCTTAGTTTGCCTGTAAGAAGGGCTTGGTGTACCTCAAAGGGTGCCATTCTGAAATCTGGGGAGACCAGGAATCCTGTAGAAACTCAAACCCAAATTATATTCTCCTGTCGCTTTAGGAATAAACCAAAGAGGCAGAGATTAAAAGGTCTCGAACATTTCTGTTCTTGAGACAAATCATGCTTTATTGAAGAAGGTGGATACCTGTATGTACCGCAATGGATTCGAGTACCCCAACAACCGTCAGAATTCATTCTTTTGAAAGGTTCAGGTTGAAGATATACTTACCTGAGAATTTGGACAAAATGCTTGATGGCTTCTCGACAACCAGGCTTGTTCATTCAATAATCGCCGAATGAACTTCAAGACTTTGGAAGGTAACTCGAACACCGGGAATGTGTTGCCTGTCAGGCAATGTCAGAGGTAACATGTGCAAGCATTTTCATCAATGCGTTCATTGGTTCATGCAAAATTGTTCAGCTAAGTTTGCCATGATTAAAGGCAGTCTGTGTAATAACTCATGATGCAATCGATCAATATATGGATCATGTATTGCATTACCACTTCTGTTTAAGGAGGTTCTTATAGTACGAACACCTCGAATGTAATCTGAATAGGGGACTTCATTCCGAAAAGGGCTTTCTTTCATTCTGGAGAAAGGCTGTTTATCTGTAGATTAAAATGTTAGACCTGTGTGGAAATGGTTTGCCTTTCCTCATCCTGTTATGCCCCATTTTGCACATTTGATGTCTCCTATGCAGTTTATGCTCTAAGTTGAAGTCGGTAAATTAAACATGCAGAATAGTCATACATAATTCATGAAATGTGTAAACACAATGCCGATGTGACAATTTTTAGCATCATGTGTGTTTATATAATGTGCAAACATGGGCGGATTTGAATTGCCCCTGATATATGGGTGGATCGAACAAATTGGGAAGCCCACTCCTTATGTCGAGGAGCGGTTTGTCCCAAACTTTGCCCCTGCGCGATGAAGCATATGGGCGATGGAGCATTTTGGTTTGTTTAATGCCCCTGCAAGAAGCAGAGAAATTATTCTTGAAACCAAACGAGATAAGGAAGACATATTTGCTTTTTCGTTTCAGAGCTTGCGATCAATTTGCCCCATTTTTCACCAGAATAGATCTTGTCAGGTGATCATACTTTTCTTTTGGATTTGTCTCCTTCAACATGTTAAATGTTAGTATAAATATTTCCTGTGAAAAGAAAAGGAGACATGTCAACCAGTATTAAAAGGGATAAATTGCAAACGATACTGATTTACCCTTCATCTTGAATGCCTTGGACAAGTCTTTTACCAATTTTGCTGGATTGAGTTTTCTTCGACTTTTGTTGGATGCTTCACCATTAAGCCGAGAATGTAGCAAAATATTGACTTCGGTATTACTCGTCGAGTATTCCTGCTTGCAAAAAGAAATGCACAAAAAGTTGTTTCATTTATTTATAATACATACAACATTCCCCACCCTCGGGGATCGAACTCGGGATATTTCGGACCTACTGTCATCCCCCATACCATTCGGTCCATTGGACCATAGGTGTCCATGGGGCTATCCTTTCAAAGGTTAATCTTTGGGGATAAAGCAGCCTTGTTGTATCACCTTATGCCATGTTACGGTATTTCTCGAGGTAATTTGCAATCCCTGTTAAGAATGGAATAAGACAATTCAAGACTTGAGATGATTATGTGCACATTAGAACGATACAGAATTACCCATTTCTGAGATTGTTCGCGTCTTTCACTTGTACTTTCCTCTGTCCGAAGCTGTCCATCCCGTGGTAATGCCCATGAGTCGATTTGCCTCCAAATTTTGTTCAACTTGTATTCGGATATGATTGCGTTCTCGAGTCGATTTGCAATTTCCTGAGAATAGAAGGGGCTTAATTTTAAAACTTGGAGCAACTGAGGGTAAATTGAAACGATACGGAGTTACCCTTCAGGTTTATCCAGATTTTTACTCGCCATCAATTCGTCGCGAGGTTGGTGAGGTGGCGGATTCGAGCATTTAATAGGGGGAAGTCGGATTATTACTCCTTGCTTTTACACATTCACAAAAGCAGAAAAACATATCACGCAAGGAAATAAAACACATTCACTCATTCAGGATCAGTTCTGCTTCCTCTACAGGCTCTCCCATGATCAGCTGGCTTCATCCCAAATTAGGTATGCATCGGCCATATAGAAGGTCTGGTGGTTACTGGCTGAACAAGTGCATCACAGTCTCGATGCTTTACCGATATCAAACTGGTTGATTATGGCGAAAAGATCATCGTCAATGTCCGCTTGGTGGTGATCTGTCCCTTCTTCCTCGGGAGGTATTGATACTGATCCAGTATCATTGGTCCTTTTGTACCCTGCTCCAACAGAACTCGATCCTGTTATAAATTGGTCTAACTCACCTCTTAAACGTGCATTTTCGATCCTCAGATCATACATTTCATCGAGGGTGAGGAGGAGGCTATTGCAGTTGGGGCAGGTGGCGGAGTCAAAAGTCTCTTTATACATCTTGTTTTTCGCTCGGAGGTTTTCATTTTCAACTCTTAGAAATTCGGCTTCGTTGTGCTCATGACGAGTCTTCATTCGGGTTCGTCTATTTTGAAACCAGAACTTGATTTGCGAAGGTTCAAGGCCTAGCTCTTGACTCAGTTCCATTTTTTGTTTGCCGTCTGGCATAGGGCACGTTCTGAAGAAAGCTTCAAGCTTTCGTACTTGCTCCTCAGTATGGCGACGGTAACGCTTCTTTTGACCTTTACCGTTGTTGTCATTGTCCTTACCGGGCTCTTGGACGTCGTCGGTGGAAGGGCCGGGCTCCATAGGCTCGATCCCAAATATGGCTTCGAACTCTTCCTCTCCCATATTCAGCAAGTAACGATAACTTTCAAGTGTGTTGGGTTGAGACATCTTCGATTTGGTTAACGATTTCTCAAAGTTTGATATCTCTTCTTGTATTTTCACTCTCTGGATTTTTCTGGGAGACTGCGTATGCTTTAAGAGTCTCTCTTTCGAGCACGAATGAGAATTATCAAGAAGATGCCTCCTTTAAAATTAGACGTGGGTTTAGCAACTGTATTGCCTCTCTCGAGTGTTCTGGCTTTCTCGATTTTCTTTTCATCGTATCTCTCGCCCAGCTCGTCTCCTTCCATCTTTCCGTGGAAGGGGGCCCCTTGTTGCTATCTCCACCGTCAATTTGCTGGCGAGTTCTTCAATAAAGACGAGTCGTATCTCTTTTCTGCCGAAAATGTCTTTGTCTCCCACTCAGCTTATTTTTTATCCTTTCTTTTTCAAAGTAGTGGCGTCTCGTCCAACTTTTCCGTAGAGACGTCGGATTTGCTTGGCTCAAGATTGGAGACGAGTAGCGGAGGTGATACTGATAGGGAATGGTAGACAGGAAAATTTGGCCAGTAGAGACTTCCCCTGCAAAAATGAAAGAGAATGCGGCAGTATATGTTCTTCATATTCTAGAAAAATTGGAACGATACTTTTTACCCTTGTGTATACTTCCATTGAATTTGAATTGAGGAAGTTCCTTCATTTGGATTGGATTGAATTGTATGTCCCGAGTTGCCCTTCACTTTGAGCTTGCCACATATGTGCTTTGCTTAGTTGGGCCTTGTTTTCTTTCGGGTTGCCTTGGACCATCATCATTTTCCATGCCATTGGGTCCGTGGACCGGAGGGCTCCTTTAATTTGAAGGTTACCTTGAAGGCGAATGAGTCCTATCGCATTCCATTGGGTCATTTCATTTTGCGACACTCTTGAGGCACTTTGCAATCCCCTGGGTGAGAATGGAACAAATCCAATTTAGCATTTTGCAACGATTGAGGGTAAATTGGAACGACACACAGTTACCCGTCTTCGAGCTCGCCTGGGCTTTTCACTTGAAATTTCCCTACGTTAGGCCATTCAACATTTCTCATTATGGCAGTCAGCGACGTTGCCACAAATTGATCCGCCCTAAATCTAGCATAAAAAGGGATTCACGCATTCGACGGGATAAATAAATTGCCCCCTTGTCCTTGAATTAAATCGAGACACCTAGAAAGCTGGAAAATATCATACGCAGGGGAATTAAGCATGAAATGAAAGGTGCACTTATTCAAGGTCAGTTCTGCCTCTCCTGTGGCTCTTCGATAATCAGCTAGTCTCGTGTTGGTTCGGGTGTGGATAACCGATGTTTGAGAGTCCCTACTCACTGGCTCCTGATCGCGGCTTGGGACGTCTGTCAACCCTAAACTGGTTGACCAGGGCAGTAAGCTCATCATCTGGGTAATCTCTTGAACCTTCCAGCAACTGATGCTCGAATTGGGTATTGTTGTTGGCAAATGCTGGCGGTAGATTTCTCATTCTGTCCTCGCCATGAGCAATTTGACTTCTCATGCTGGAGCCTTCATCATTACTCGAGAAAGTGTGGGGATCACCAACTGTCATGCTGCCAAAAACTCCTTCCATTCGAGGATTAGAGAAGTGGAAGTGCTCAGGATAACTTCTTGTCTGATTCTCTAGCTGCGCAGGCGTGCTGATCATGGGATGAGTTCTAGCCACAGGTTGGTGCTCAAACCAAGGAATCTGAATACACTGCTCCTGCGGTCTATACTCTTGAAGAGCATTAGGGTGATTCTGGGGGATACTTTGATTAACGCCTGGGGGATTGATGGCATGGCTACTAGCTTGGTTGATGATGGGAAGTGGCTCGCCCCATGCTAACCTGGGGAACTTATGGTGGCGAGGAGACTCGACGTTCAGGCTTGGATCAGTCCCGCCTTGGTTTTCTTGATTATGAGCTGCATTGTGTTCTCTCACCCTTTTTCTGTACTTCTGAAGATGACTCGAAACATTTGCTTTAGTGAGTCCCTCTACCTTCATAATTTCCAGTATATGTTGCGGCCGTGCCGAATCTATTCCTAGCTGCTGAACTGCATTAACAAACATACGATGCAGCTCGGGAGACCAACTCATCTTCTTTCTCCAGTTGCTTGGAACAAAATTGAAGGCTTGATGCTTGTTCTCATGGTCGTGCAATTGCTTCCTTACCACGTGCTGCCATATGTTTTGAAGCATCTGAACTCTAACTGGTTTCGTTACGACGTCTTGGGCCCCATTTAAGACAGCCTTCATTAGGGCTTGCTGATCATCGCTTGCCGATATTACGAGGACTGGCATGTTTAATTTAGAATTGATGACTTCCAAGAGAGTGAAAACATCCATGTCAATCCCTACCATGGCGGTGAGGACGATATCAAACGGGTCACTACTCCTCCTTAATATCTCTAAGGCCTCTGTCGCCTTTGCTTGAGCTACAACCTTATACCGGCATTTTCTTAATACGGTAACAAGGATTGACAGAGAGACTGGATTACCGTCAATGGCCATGACCAGTAGACTCTCAGGGTAAGGAACTTCATCAGCTTTGGCCAGGGTTGAACATGCGCCCGTTCCCCTAATACTCGACATATTTCTGGATCTAGGACTGCCGATTCGAGACCGCCTCGGGATGTCTTCTCGGACTTGAGGGATCACGAGATCGTTGATGCCTTCTCGTAACAGGCTTTGAAAGCCGATGCTTTGATGGTGAAGGTTTTGAATTCCTCTCCCACGAGAACTCCTTCCTCTCTATCTTTCTCCTGCGAGTT
Organism: Psidium guajava; assembly: GCA_016432845.1. Lineage (NCBI taxonomy): Eukaryota > Viridiplantae > Streptophyta > Magnoliopsida > Myrtales > Myrtaceae > Psidium > Psidium guajava. The sequence goes on along the minus strand of CM028227.1, from coordinate 16,992,906 downwards.
CTTGCGAATGAACTCTGACTATCAAATGGGGACAAGTTCTCTCTCTGGCAATAGCAACGACTTCCCTCTTCACGGGCAGCGCTATTAGATTTTCCGAGGGAGAAAATATGATATTCAGCTTTTGATCAAAGGGGAAATCCTTGTTTCTCGCTCAGTTTGTCTTCTTTTTTCTTTTCGTGATAGAGGGCCCCTGTCAAGATCTCCACCGTCGATTTACTAGCGGGTCCTCCAATGAAGACAAGTCGTATCTCCTTTTCGCTAACGTTTGCCGTGTCTTCCACTCAGCTCATCTTTCCGTCTTCTTTTTCAAAGTGGCGGTGTCTCGTCAAACTTTCTGCGGAGATTTCGGACTCGCTTAGCTCGCAGTCGCCATCTGATGGGAATTCGAGCCAACGAGGGTGGTGCCAATAGAGAATGGTAGATAAGAGAAATCTTGACTGGTTGATACCGTCACTATGAAATCAATATTTACTTCAAAGCAGATTACCATCTTCGCATTCCGCTCATCTGCCTCACCTCTCTCCCCCTTTCTTTCGTATTCTGCTTTCAAAAATGGCCAATTCTCCTAACCATACCTTATCCGCCGAAGTCCTAGCTGGGTGGGAGAGACTCTACAATCTTCTTGGTAGAGGTTACGCTCATATAGCCAAAAACTCTACCGTTGAGGCTGAAATCCTCGGTTTATTTAGGACCGTGGACGCTGCTTCTGTTGAGGGTACCCAACTAGGGAAGGAGTACCGGAACTTCTCGACCCTCTTCATCAATTTTCTGGCTGCCTATAACCGTGCTTATGAGACGGTCCTTGTGACCGCCGTCGTGAAAGCCCGTTACCGAGACCGGCACGAGCGTCTGGCAACAGTTACGTTTGTGGCTGATAATCACAAAAAGGCCCTCAAGTTTGCCAACGATCAGCTTTCGTGGCTGGTTCGTGAGAGGGGAAAGTTGGTGGACCGTCTGGCCTTGGTCCGAACTTACGCTGAACAGGAGCCAGGCAATATTGTGATGAGGTGTAAATGTGGTTGGCTGCAGGAGAGACTTGATGACATTACGGCAAACATTACTTTCGAGAGGGCAGCGGTTCCGGACCTGGAGTTTGCCGTTGAGCATTACGAGGCCACTATGGCCCAGGTTAAAGAGAAGTGCGATCGCCTCTTCTTTAGGCTCGCGGAGCTTGATCCCGAGAGCGCCCGGTGCATCCAGAGCATCAACTGTTTGGAGAGTCAGTTGAGCTCTTTCGTAATGGTCATCAGGGCCCAGTTTGGCTTTACCTTTCCTCCCCAGTGAGTTGTTGTAATACTCTTTGATGAATGGAATGAAAGAAAAGCTTCACGTGTTTTGTTTTGTTTTGTTTTGTTTTTTTTAATTTTCCTGCTATCGTTTCTTCCGCATAGCATAACAGAACGATTTGAGGTACCGAAGATGTCGAGGCTTAATGTTCTTCTTGATGTTCTTGTTTAATTGCTCCAGACGATGATATTGAGAACATTGATGATGGGTTCGGCGGTGGCCCCCACTATCCATCTTGAGATCCCGAACAATAACGCTATGACAACTCGATCAGTGCGCTGGTAGTAAATCCGGCCACCTGTTGTGTGCCCACTTTTATCCATATTTTGTTTCTTTCGGCGTCCACTTGCTCGTGTCGGTCGCCTGTAGCGTCGGGAGAAATTCCTGTGGGCCACGTTCATTAATAGAACCTCGGTCCTCTAAAGCCCTCCGCATGTTTCGGATAAGAGGAAATTTTAAGACCGGTCTCTGGTTGATTTGATCAGGTAAAGGTATTTGTTTCATGGGTTCTGATTATATAATCCATATTGTTTTTCAAAAGACGCGGGATCCTCTGCAATACATTAAATATGCCCCCATGTTTAATCAGTATAAATCCACCGTCATATCAGAATACACTGCCCATACAAGTTTACGGATTGACACAACTTTGTCTGTCAAAGATGGACAATGTTCATTTGCCCCCCAGAATTAACGGTTGAAGCCTCGGTGTTTTTCGTCTTTTAGTATTTCTGAAGATGATTCTTGATATATTATTGAACTTAATTTTTACACCCGTCTGGGGTATCTAGGATCTCCCTGCAAAAGAAAAGGATATAATTAGTATGCAACACAAGAAATGTCGGTCCATGACTCCTATATTAGTCCAATTTGATTTTTTCTATTTTATAGAGAAATCAGAAGAAAGAAAAAAAAATTTCCTTAGGAAGAAATGGGTTAATTTCTGATACATAATTTTTTTTAGATTTATTATTCTTTTTTTTTATTTTTTTAAAGGAATGTGACAAAGTCTCTTGACGTTTACTAAAATTTTTGAAGGAATTTCCTTTTTATCAAAATAAATTTTCAGAGGTAAATTTGTCAGGAAAATTTTATTTTTATTGAAGCAGGAAAGACATGACAGAAATCCTTTATTGGTTAACGAAATTCCCCCGAGACATTAGTCTAATTTTATTTAGAGAAACTTTTCTTAGAAAAACATGAGCGAATTTCTCGAAAAGAATTTTTGTTGCAAGTTTTTATAATTTGAAAGAATGTGATAAAATCACTTGATGTTTTTTTAAAGGAATTTTTCTTTTTATCGAAATAAATTTTCAGAGGAAAATTTGTCGAGAAAATTTCATTTTTATTGGAGAGAAAAAAAACATGACAAAAATCTCTTATTGGTCAATTAGTCTAATTTTATTTAGAGAAAATTTTCTTAGAAAAACATGAGTGAATTTCTCGAGAAGAATTTTCTTGCAAGTTTTTATAATTTGAAAAATGTGATAAAATCACTTGATGTCTACTAGAGTTTTTTTTTAAGGAAATTTTCTTTTTATTGAAATTTTCAGAGGAAAATTTTTTCAAGAAAATTTCATTTTTATTGAAGCAATAAAAATATGACAAAAATCCCTTATTGGTTAATAAAATTCCCATGAAGGGATTTTTTTACATTATTTTTTCAAAAAAAAAATTTTAAAGAAATGAGGGACAAATTTAATTTTTATTTTCTTTTAAAAAGAATGGTCGTAATATCAAGCTCAAAAACTGACTAACACCTAGCATGGACCGACCGAAAATAAATACAAGATAAAATTAGGGAACTTACTTTAACCTTAGAGAAATGCAAATCACATAGTCATGCGCATGACTCAAGTGAGGAGTGGACTCTAGAAAATAAAAGAAGGAGAGACAAGGTATGGACCTAAAAAGGCTCCCACTATCTGAATTGACAAACTTACCATCCGCGCAATTAAATCACAATGGGAAGAATTGTCAATTCAGATAATGAGCGGAATAAAATATGGTCAACCCGAGCGCAATCGACGCAAGAGCTTTGCATATTCGATCCCTATCTAAGGTTTTCTAGGAAGAATTTCGCGACTTGGGTTTAGACGCTTGTGTGTGCATGTGTCGTGATCCTCAGAGTATGCAAAACATGCACAACAATTGATATCAAAACAGCGCTTCTAAAAATGTGCGAAATTAAACAAATAAACCCAACACCGAGCCTGCAAAACAAATGGGTTAGCCAAACACTCCGCCCCTTATAACTCCCATCCTGCAAAAACATATAACATCTATAGAATGAGTCCCAAGCAAGATCGCCAGAAGCGAGATATCCATGAAATTTTCATTGGCCTAAGTCCACTAAGACTTTTAAAATTTCGAAAAAATTTAAGTATTCCAATTGGTATCTTTTTTCGAAAATTTAAAAATCTCTATCCCCAGCGGAGTCGCCAGTCTGTCGCGACCCTCTAAAAAAATTTTAAATTTTAAAAGGGTTAACGGATTATTAGGTTAATTAGATTTGACTAACCTAACGCGGACCCTCCCAAGCCCTACCGAATCGTGACTTTGGATTTTTATTTTAAATGATTTTGAAATTTGGAGTCGCCACTAATCGTTCTTGGTAGGTCAATTAGAAACCTAAATAAATTAACGGGAGAACTAATTTATTCCTGCGAACCAGAGATTATGAGCTCGGGGACTTGGTTACACTAGTTAATTAAAACTAATGCCCTTTCGGTACCTTAATTTCATGGATATCCTAATTTGGCAACTCAGGCTTGGTTTATTCCTAAGGCTCTAGTAGGGTATTCTCTTTTGTGTTTTCACCTTTTAAATAGGATGCATGGATGGTATATATTTTTATTTGTTATATTTTTTTAAGTGTTAGAGATTCCCTGAAGCCGAAAGAGGGAGTGTGCTAACGACTTCTGTGCAGTATTACGACCTACTCATCTTTTGGGTCTGATGATTCAAAAATTAAATTATAGGAAGTACATGACAGTGAATAAACACCTCCAATGGGAGGCCTAGCATTGGCTTGGCTCTTCCCTTTGAGATTTAAGGTACAGGTATTTAAGTTGCAAGTATTTAAACTACTGTAAGTAAAAACCTCCAATGGGAGGCTAAGCATTGGCTTGGCTCTTCCCTTTGGGATTTAAGGTACATGTATTTAAGTTGCAATTATTTAACTACTGTAAGTAAAAACCTCCAATGGGAGGCTAAACATTGGCTTGGCTCTTCCCTTTGGGATTTAAGGTACAGGTATTTAAGTTGCAGGTATTTAACTACTGTAAGTAAAAACCTCCAATGGGAGGCTAAGCATTGGCTTGGCTCTTCCCTTTGGGATTTAAGGTACAGATATTTAAGTTGCAGGTATTTAACTACTGTAAGTAAAAACCTCCAATGGAAGGCTAAGCATTGGCTTGGCTCTTCCCTTTAGGATTTAAGGTACATGTATTTAAGTTGCAGGTATTTAACTACCGTAAGTAAAAACCTCCAATGGGAGGCTAAGCATCGGCTTGGCTCTTCCCTTTGGGATTTAAGGTACAGGTATTTAAGTTGCAGGTATTTAACTACCGTAAGTAAAAACCTCCAATGGGAGGCTAAGCATTGGCTTGGCTCTTCCCTTTGGGATTTATGGTGCAGATATTTAAATTGCGGATGGACTTTGTCCTCTCCATTCTGGGGTATGAATTCTTTAAAATGAAATACAACGAATTGATTCAACAATTTGAAATTTGTGCGCGCTTGAGGACTCCTCCAAGCCGATTTTGTGCTTCCATAGGGTTGACCATTGATATAGAGCTGCGGCTTCCTGACATAAAATAGAGTAAAGTGTGAGTATACGAAGTATGTGCTAATCTACACCTAAAACCAGAAGAGTGGAAAGAATACTTATCTCCCATTTTTTGGGAGGGGATTTCTATAATTGATTTTCGCTCTCTATGTTCCCAATATAGAGAGTCGCTTTTGAATTAAGAGGGACTTTTAGTCACAGATCAGCTGAGAAATCGGTGGACAGCTTAGGAGTTTGTCTGGGTCGATTTTGCACCTCCGTGGGACTTGCCGTTGATATAAAATTGTTCTTTTCTGACATAAAAATATGTAGGAAAATGGGAGATTGGGATGTGAAAAATCCATACTGATTTAACAATAATAGTAATAATAATAATAATAATAATAATAATAATAATAATAATAATAATGCTAGCAAATAAATTAAAACAAAGCGAAAATAAAAAGTAAGAGGGGGTATAAGAGCACTTAGCTTTAGAAATTTTTCACCCCATCACATGAGGCCCTACCTGTTGCGCTTCCATGCATGTGCCACATTTCAGATAGCCATCAGCAAGAATAGATATTTCTATATAGACCATGCGAAGGGGTCACCTATAGCAGGACGTATGTTGAGACCCATACCGGTCTAACATAATTTATAACAGCCCTTTTTTTTTAACACTTGTGTTGGTGATGGACGTAACAATCTCTCTTATCAAGCCCATCATCTATAACGTAAGGCCTTCCCATCACTTTAAAATATTCAATGCAAAAATCGAAGGCTCCCAACGGGTTTGCCAAATCTGATACCGACTCCTGAGTTGTTACTTGATGCAAACGGCTGCACACGATTATCCTCAATGAAAATATAAAAATTATTACAACATTAATTGATACATCTGCAAGAAGCAATGATAAACAAGGATATTGTATATAACTTCACCCACTAGAGGAGAGATGCTACCTAATTTGAAATGAAACCCAAAAAAAGAATTTCGCGTGATTTTTTAGATGACGCACATTTACTCGACATAGACAAACAAGCTTCTCCAACTAAATTTAGAATATACGTAACTCTAAATATTTGTTTTAAGGAGAAACCTAATCCGAGTCTAAACATGGAAAGACAATTATTAGAATGCACCATGAAAACATTAAATAAATAGCACTTTTCTTTCCTCGTCGAGTAAGTTACGGCCCAAGAGAATAGCAAATCAGAGAGAGAGAGGACCAGGATTGAATATAAAAAAAAAATCGTCAGAGAAAGCCCTTCTGTGGATGCATAGGGATGAATATAAAAGTTCCACAATTTAATGCAAAAGCAATGTCCATTCAGAACCGAAATGAAACGCCAAAGAACACTTGCATCATGAGCAATGGACAACTGAGAGACACAAAACTTCGATGAATTGAGAGTTGAAGAAATCGAACTCCAATTGTAATTAAAGTGCCAAAATAGCTCACTTATTATTTTTTCAAGTCAACTGAGTCGGATCCACCCTTATTTTCAGCAATTGAAATTATACCCAGCAAATGAGCACCAAGTCTCTTACCCAAATATTGCAATAGAATTTCAAAAAAACAACAGTGTCTCGAGCTTACCTACGCCGATCGTAAATGCAGCAAAATAAAACCCGAAACGGAGAGACGAGCGTGAGAAGGTTTGGCTGAGGAACTGCCATGAATGCGCTACGTCGCGAACTTCTTCTCCGCCTCATGAACGCGAACCACGGATGCTCCTCTTTTCTCGATGACAAAATTTTTTGGTTAAATTCTTCAAGCCCCTCCTCCTCTTCATTGTCCAAGTCATACTCAAATAAATTCTCCAAACTCCGCTCTCGCTCCCCTTCGTTAACCTTGATGAGAACCAACTCCTTTTTCCTTTTTCCCCAAAGACCTCCGCCTACGTGCCTGTCGTCTAATAAAAATTGTCTCCTTTTCATCGAACAATCTCCTCGCTTCAAAAACAACATCCGTGCGTCAACCCTCCGACAATTAGCTGGCCACCTCTCTTATTTTTAGTGTGTTTTTTTTCTTTCCTTTCGGTGCACGTTGGAAGCCATCATAATGCCCTCCACTTCTTTTATTTTTCTATCATTCTCTTCCACTTTGGCACCATGCAACGTTTGACCAACAGGCCCCCCTCGAACTCAATCCAACTCCACGAAATGGTCTGTCATTTTTTTAATCATCCCCTCTTCATTTTTTATTCCTTCCCTCTTTGTGTCAGATCAACATTGTATTGCCGCCATAGTTATGAGTTCACTAGGAGGGACGATCAAACTCAGGAGTAGCTCCATATTTGCACGTCCCAGTCTTCATATAATACGGGCATACAAGAGTATCCATTTTTTAATAATCATGCGCCCGTCTTCATGTAATAATCCATTCGATCATTGGAGCAATGCCAACGAGGAGATTGACGGCCTTCTTCTCCTCCCCTAGAACCCAGCCAAGAGCATAGTACACTTATTTATTAGGTTAAATAATAAATATCGGGTGAGGCTAATGGAAGTCTTGTTATTAAACAATGTGATTGCCCGACAAACCATTAAAATTTTCTGAAAAACTATTATTTAAACGGACACATTAAACGTCTGGCATTAAATAGTTGATTCATTGTTTAAAATGGGTGATACCTTTTTTAATCATTTCGGGTTAACTATTAAACCAATTTAATAGTAAATTGCGATTCAGTTATTTTCAAATGATCTAGACTATTAAATTTTATTATGAGAAGATTTTCAAATTGAGATTAAAACGTATTTGTATAATTGGTCATGATATTAGTTAAAATGACCAATTATGTCTACTATATAAATGCTATATTTTTAAATTGCCTTTGGGAAATTTAACTTTGAAAATATATATATATAGATATTTAAAATAACTACATGTAATTTGAGGTGTTGATTCATGATTTTGTCATATATATAGATTTAATATATATCTAGTTATATAATATGCTTGTAGTAAATTTAAACCGATGTACTAAATTATTTGAGGTGTTATGATATATTTAACTAGACATATTAATAATTTATTGGCCATTATATTTTATAAAATGGGTTTAAAATGCATCGATAATAGATAAGGCATTATTAAACTTATTAAGATTAACGCTATAAATTAATTAGTCATGATGTTAGTTATTTAGTAATATAAAAATAATATTAGGCAATTAAAATAACGCATTTTTAATAATTAAGCTAATATTAGTTATCATGAGTTATCATGTGATACCTTTTTAATCACGATTATTAGGCTCAATAAACCCAAAATTAATACAGACTTATATTGACTCAATTTATATGACACATTAATATATATCATTAATGACACATTAAACGTCTCCTAGAACCATAAGTATTACCCAGGCCAATGACAATATTATATTTTCAATTTAGTCAACTTTTAAACCAATTTTATATAACTACGAGCATGGGTAACTAATATTGATTCTGTAGAAAAAAATCCAAATAAAAATAAAAATAAAATAAAATAAAAATAAAATAAAATAAAATAAAATAAAAAATTACAGGCAGTATATTACCATGAATTAATTTAACGCAAGGGAATAAAACACCACTAAAATTTTTTAGGAATTTTTTTTTGACAGACTGAAGTTGATTTTTTTAATTTTTCTCATTTTTTAATTATTAATTTTTTATGAATTTTAAAAGAAAAAGTTATTAAAAATCAGGTGTGAACAGCAGGAGGGGCCAAAGTTCCTTGGTCGAAAGTCTGTGTCCCCAAAGATGAGGGGGGCTTGGGAATACGTCGTCTTCTTGATTGCAACCAAGCGGCTATGCTGAAGCACATTTGGTTATTATTCTCTGACAAAGAATTCATGTGGTGCAAGTGGATTCACTCCACTTTCCTCTAGAACAAGAATTTTTGGGTGACGAAGGCGCTCACCTTTTGTTCATGGTCTTGGAAGAAAATTTTGGAGCTCAGACCGTTGTTCCTTGCTCGTGCTTGCTGGCAGATTGGTGAGGGAGAAGTATAATTCTGGTTTGACCCATAGCACCCGAGGGGGCCACTCTCTATGTATTTCTCGAATAGAGATATTTACCTGTCTGGAATTCATCGAAACGCCTCAGTCTGCGACTTCTATGGTGGGAATTTTCTTCCTTCGGCAACCCTTGATCGGCTGAATTCTATGCCGGACTTCCCCCCACTCCTTACCCCTAATAGAAGCAATCGCCTTACTTGGCTTTGCCACTCATCGAGGAATTTCTCGGTATCATTAACCTGGGATGATATCCACCGCAAGGGAAGACTGGTTTCTTGGCACAAATTTATATGGGATCGCCATATCATTATCCGCCAAACATTCCTTTTGTGGCTGATCACTCTCAACAAATTGCCCATCCAGGTTCTGTTACTGAATTATCGTCGTATTTCCGAAGGTGTTTGCCCCTTTTTCCGTTGTAGACCAAACTCCATCAATCACCTTTTCTTTGGGTGTAATATTACGGCTTCCCTGGCTCAGTCTTGGGTGGCCAAATACAGCCTCCCTTGGTCTAATAGATCATGGCGAGATAACATCCAGTGGGCCATCAGAGGCTGTGGTGGCCAGCAACTCCAGCAATGCCTCGCTAGATTTTCGTTTGCAGCTCTTTGCCACCTGATTTAGACGAAGCGTAACCACATTATTTTCAGGAACCAGACTTGTGACATCTCCGCGCTGAAAAAGCACCTCTCCAAAGTTGTTTAGGATAAAGCCATTACCATGCAAGGTGCTGATGACAATCCTAGGAACTGGCACATCTTATCTTCCTGGGATTGCTCCTTATTGGTCCTTGCCTGATCTGTCCCACTCGGTTTTGGTTGGTTTTTTGCACTTGTTTAGCCGTGTTTGGCCTTGTTCTATTTGTGTTCTTCGGGGTTTATCCCCCTTCTTTCCGTTGCACCTTTCCCAGCCAACCCTGCATCCCCTACAACATTTGTGTCGCTTGTGGTGGAGGGTTGCTTTTGTTACGGGCCTTTGAGCTTCGGTCTCTTTTGTAAGTGCTTTTGATTAGTCTATTTCATTATTACCTTTATCAACAACAATAAAAAAAGAGTTACCCGTTAAATAGAAGTAAAGTATGACTTTACCAAAAGCAATTGCCAGTCGAAGGTAAACGACATCCCCAAACAGTTATGAGTAACAATTAAATAAAACCTATTTTGATATTTTAAACTTAGACAAAAGATTATGGGTAGACATGGAAGTTCCATACCAATTTTTTTTCTAAGCGGCTGCTTCAATCTCATGTTTTGTTTTTCCTTTTGGCCCGAGAATGGTCACCTTCCTTCAGTGGTCAAAGGACTCCACGAGGGTGCAACTTGGTGCCCGCAAGGTTAAAAGTACAGATTTTAGCCTGAAATTTGAATATATTTTACCATCCTGAGAAGCAATTTAATAATTTGAATGATGCTAATACCAATAATAAGAACGTTATTTTGAGCGAATCTCCTAACTTTTGTCATAGACCTGCCTATTTCTAGCAAAAAGTAAAAATAAACCATAGACCAACCTTTCACGGACCCAATTGTGCTGCATGCAAGCTAACAATGTAAAGGAAATATAAAGAAGTGAGATTTTCTTGGATATTCATCTCGAGAGACATACTCTGAGAAAAATGTGTCGTAAGATTCAGATCAAGTAAAAAATAGAAAGTAAAAGTCTATTCAAATACACCTTAAATCTGAATTGCAAAATATATATATAAGTTTCCCGTTATTCAAATTGATCTTACAATTTAGATTTATTTGGACGGATGTATTAGGTCCATTAAACAATTTTTTTTGTTTAAATTTTTTTTAAAAATAGGTTTGCCGGACATATAAATGTTGAAAGGGGGCATCATAGCATTTAAGAAAAGTGGAGACAGGCTATGGCATGGTTCATATCATATGTCCTGGGGAGCATCGAATTTTTCTCTTTCAGTGCACCTCGGCATCTCCTTTTATTATTCGCTCTTCCTTGACTAGAAAAGTAGTGATGGACTTTGATGGTGCCTGTAGCATCCCAAAACGCTACCTCAAGACTTACTCATTTCTCATCTTAATCTTTTAATCTTTCAATTAAGCGCGTGCGGAAAGGAATCAAATTCCCAGGCAAATATAATAACATAGATAGATAGCCGGGAAAACCAATTATCATCATAAGGCAAAAGCTCATTTTATTAATTTACTACCGACTGAGGGCATGGACGTACTCACATAGGGTCTTTTGGCTCAGCTAGGCATTATTTATTCGATCAATTATGGCCAATCGAGGGCACACCCATAATGAAATGGGTGTCTTTTGGCTTAACCAGGTATTACTCATTCAATCAATTGTGGTTGGTTGAGGGTATGCCCGTCTTTCTACGGGGGTCTTCCGGCTTATCCTGGCAGTTATCCTTTCAATCAATTGTGGCTGATAAAGGGTATACCCGTCTTTCTTCAAGGGTCTTCTAGCTTATCCGGGCAACTCTCACACTAATACAACTCCCACACTCAAAATGCAGTAACCAAATCACATGCACAACTCATTTATTGAAAATAGCTATTCAATTTATTTGGCTATACAATTCAATTAGCACTGCAATTCTCAACTTAGATATCACAATTCAAGCATAAACTATCACAATCTAATATTATAAAATATTAATAAAAATAATAATATTAGAATAAATTGATAACATATCACTGTAATATCGATAGATGATCGCCTAAATATTGATAACTTATTACTAATTCCTTGATAGATTATCACCTAAAAACCGATAACTTATTACCAAATCCTCGATAGTTTATCGCCCAATTTTCAATAGCTTATCACCAAATCTTCAATAGCTTATCCCAATTTTTGATAGCTTATCATCAAACACATGATAGATTATCGCTCAAACTATGATAGCCTATCATTCAAATCATGATAGCTTATTGCCAAACTATGATTGCCTATCCCCCAAACCATGATAGCCTATCACATGCATCGTAACTTATCACCTAAACCTTGATAGCTTATCAACTAATCCTACTTAATTAGCACTAAACATACTTGGTCTAATCTAATTACATCATAATCAAGTTTAGCTTATTGATCAAGGGATTATGGCAAAAACTCACCCGACGACACGAGCGCAATGGCAATGGTGACGGCTACACGTGGCTTGCTACAAAAGCCACACGGGGATGACGATGGATTGCGAGACTCCATCACTCAGCCTGTGTTTAGCTCAATCCATAAACATCCAACCACTTTCTAAATAGACAGCCCTTCAATCCACGTATCCCTTGATCTTATGATTGCCTAGGAGAAAACAAAGCTTGATTCATCCTCCGAACGAGCTCAAACGACTAATTTCTTCTTGGGCGTACATAGAAATCAGAGAGAGAGAGAGATTTCTTCATGATACCCTCCTCCCCAAGCTTCATCAATGTTGACACCTGATTTGGTGTCCCCCCCCCCCCCGTTTTTTCTTTTTTCTATTCAATTAGTTATTTTACTCCTTAAATGATCAACAACTAGCTAGCTGATTTAATGGATTTGTAAGTCAATTCTCAAATTGATTAGTTCATGTAATTGACGATCCACGTCCTAGGTGCAGCTATTCATTCACCCACTCTTTCATTGTCCATATCCAAGAGCACTCTCCTCCAATTGTTCTTACCCTCTCCTTTTTCTCCAATTTTTCTGTTGTATGATTTTCCTCTTAGATCGGGTGCTCATATGTTGCTAATACACTGTAACTTAGCACCGCGACCCGTGGGGAATCTGTGAACTATTAGATTAAAATGTCTCTGGACAAATGGGATTGTGTAGGACTTTTTTATTTTATGTGGAATTAATATATTGGAAATTGAAATGTTTATATATATATATTAAGCATTTTTAACAAGTACCTCAGAAGTATTCATGAAATGGGCCTTTATAAACACATGAATATTCATTTGTCCGGGTTAAAAATTCATTAGGTTGAACTTCTTGTTATGTTTGTGCGTCTTTTAGCTCTTTAGGAGCTGACTTTATTAATTTTTGAAAAATTGCAAATGATACCCTTATCATATGGACAGTGAACGTGACGAATTAACTCACGGACCTACAGATGACGACGACAACAGCAACAACAACAAAAAAGACCTGGGCCGAAAGAGAGAAAAGAAAAAGACCAGATGAATTACCTCTTGATAATAAGGAAAGCACTAAAAAAAAAATCATTGCTTCGCGAATTATTATACATCTGAATTTTTATTTCTAGCCTGTCCCTAATAACCCAAGGTCTCTTTGAATATCTTGTCACGTTCATCAATTAACTATGATTGAACCATTATCACTTGGGGGAAAAGTACACACTGCTTTGACAATTTGTATTTTTGCGTGGCGAATGCTTTAGGAACCACTAAATTCAAGAGATATTCGGAAAAAGTTGTTATACATTGCCAATGAAAAAAGTGTGATTTTCATTCCCCATATCTGCATTGAAGTCAGCTGAGGACCGCGGCGAACATGACTCGCAATTTAATTTAAAAGGTGATGATGATTATGCTAAGAACTTCAAATTAATTGCTGGCATATGAAAATACTAAAACACTTATTCATCTAATAGCTTAAATTTTTTTATATGACTTTCTTGCATGGTTTCGAAGCCCCTTCTATTCCTTTCACGTATGTGTGCATCCATCCCCCATCACTAGTAGTATCGATATTGACACGCAATACATGACACGACACAACACACCATTTCTCAAAAAATAGAGAATTCTCACACGTTAAGACACGTTGTGTGTTAAACGCACATATTTATATAAAAATATCAACAGAAAGTTTTTTCTTTTTTTATTAGGGATTCAGGATTATATTTCTTTTGGGCTGGTTGAGTATATTAATTTTGGGATAGCTGGATATATCTTAATTATATTTTTTTTATATAAATTTACATTTTGACCCTTAATTAATTTATATTTTTGGTCAATTCCTTAATTTATTGAAAATGCTTAAAATTGACCCATGCATATCAAAATGGTGTGTTGGTATGCCGGACTCACATGTGGCTGGCAGGTCTAGAGTGCTAACCACATGTAGGTCGCATATTAGAGAGTGTTAGACACGACATGACACGGGCACCTTTAGAGAGTGTCAGTGCTTGTTACCTAATCAGTCAAATTCGAAGTGCAATTGTTAAAATTCCCACGTGCCACATTCAAAAGGGGTTATGTAGGTCATGAGTCATGACGCTTAAAACAAGCATTAAATCCTTTAGTGATACCTCGTAGCATTGGATCTTAACAAGAGTTGGTGCAGGAAATACGAAACGGGTGACCGTAAAGGTGGGGGGCTGAAACCAGTGTTGTTCCCATTCTTAAATGACGATGTGGAAGCGTCGGTCCTCTCTCTAATTGATAAAGCTGAAATCTTTTTCCATCCAAAAAGAAATAGCCATGTCAGTGCCGGCCAGACAAATGGACTGAATTGGCACAAGTGTAAAATATTTAGTACTAAATTGCTAAAAAAAAAGAAAGAAAGAAAGTTTATAATTGAATTGAACCAATTGCAATGGGTTTAGGATTTTTTTTCATAATTTTTCCTTAGTTCATGAACTTGTGGTTTAGCCTTTCGCTAAAGACAACTTTGGTGAGAATCATTAGAACAAAAAAGGAAGATTAACTATGAAAATTGTAAAGTGGAATATATAGAAATTTCTACAATTCAAAGAAATTAAACTACAGTAACCACTTTGAAGCTTGAAAAGACCAATATAATGCCTGAACCCGAAATAGGAATTCCAACCGGTTAGTCAATCACTAATTATTACAAATAGCACTAAAAAAATAAATGTAAGGTCCTTAATTCCTCAAATTAGGAAGATTATCTCTGTTCAATTAGCCCAAACCCTAATTCCATGAAAGTACATTACACCAAAAATTAAGAAAAAGTATTAATAGAACAATTGAAGGGAAAAAAAAGCAAAAAATGACATATTAATAGATTGGCATGAATATATAAAAGAACCTAAAGGTGCACTTATATAAATGCCTAAAAAGGGTAAGTCGAAAAGGAAAAAAGTTCCTTATTTAGATTTAATAATAATAAATTCAAGAGGAAAAAAGAGAGAGGAAAAACTAAACAACGTAAAATCATATCTTTATTTGGGAAATGAAACGTGAGAATATTTTCGAGCAACAATGAAAAAAAAAAAAGGAGGTGCAAGGGTTGACTGCTCATCGACACATGGCATTTTGTAGTGAACACCCATGAATTTTTCTATTGGTATTATGGGTTAATGCGTTAGAAGGTATATAGATATAGGGTGGGGTTGAATTAATAGGGAAAAAGAAAAGAAGAAAAGGTGTGGGAATTCTCCTTTTATCAAAGGGAATTGATAGAAGATTGTGAAAAGTTTCTACAGTAAAAAATTAATCAGACAAATTAGAAAATTCGCAGTGAATAGAAGATGAATATAAAGTACTACGAAGTTTTCAGAAGGCAGAATGAATTCCCATACGTTCAAGATGGTTTTGCAGTGAAAAAAGAAAGTCGCCGGCACTAGAGAGCAAAGATTGATCAACTGGTCAATATCATTCGCAGACCCTCTTTGTTATGAACTTAAATGGCTATAATTGATACTAAAATATTGGGAAAAAATGACCCATAATTCTTGCGTGTCGACACAAGTATGGCTAGCAAAAATACCTCTGACAAGCAAAAGTGATGGATACTTTTCAGGGGAAAACAACAACGTTTTTTTTTTTGTTTCCTGCGCACTCTAACAAAGTATGTCGGCGTGACACAATTTAAGCCAGTGAATCAACTGTAACCCCTCTGTCAATTTAAGCCGGTGAATCAGCCGCGTTAGTCTTAGACACTGCCCTCGATCTGAAAAAATGGTCGCAGACTGGGTGGCCAAAGCCAAACGCATAGACTCACTTAGACCCAATTGGTTCATAAAGCCGCCTTCTCCGCTTTATGGTCTTCCTTGTCTTGACTTCGGGAAATCAAATGTAATCACTAATGGTTCATGAATGAAAGTTAGTCTTTCTTTAGTCAAAAAGAAAAAAAAAATCTACTGAAACTGTCTTGACCTCCGCCCAATAACTGCAGGATGTACAAGCAGACAAAGGAATGTTGAAATTGGCAATGGCTTTCTCACTTCTTTGCCACGGGCAGTTCTAGCTACGCTTGTTCTTCTGCCCCTGTCAACCATGCTTCGACTAGGATCTCAACTTGCATTACCCATCGTACAGAGCAAATGGACATACAATGTATTGCTCAACAGAAAACGAAAGGAAAGAATCTGACAACATCCATAGTTAATTATAAGAGATACATCTAATGATATGCCAATCCTAATAACCAAAGTAAATAGATGAATCCTGAATAGCAGGACTGTTCCTGTATATGTATCTGAAACGCCGTATAGCATATCGCGGTAGGGCTCCAACCAGATAGTAAAGGGACACGATATGCATAGCAGTCTTGGAGAATGGGAATACCAAAGCTCCTAAAACCGTTACAAGCGTCATGAGGAAACAGACTGCGATAGACAGAACAAAGAAAGCAAGCCATCTAAGTTTGCTCACTGCTACGATTATTCCTGCCAAAAATGCCACTGACATGCCAGTGAGAGCCACCAACAGCAAGGGCCCTGCTGTGAGGTAAGCTTGTTCTGCTATGTAGAAATCACTCATGTGACCCCAGAGGAGGACTACCACCCTGTACATGGCTAACATGTTAGAAATTACGAAAACCTGAAACACTCTGTTGTGCAGCATGGTCGCCGTTCCTGGGTGGGGATCGTTGAATGCCCTATATCCACCGGGCAAGGTGAAGCCGGCGGAAAACGTGACGGTGGCCACTAGTGTGGCCACTAGCAATCGAGTGTTGACCTTGTCCTTCATCCATTCGGTGTTTTCTCTCGGCGACCAAACGTCTTGGCGTCGGCTCTGCAGCACACCCGCGGTAATCAAGATTGCACGTCCTAGCAACTGCAAATGTGGAATTCAGAGAATTAGTAGTCATCAATCATGAGCAGAGTAGATTCAGTTAACAGTAAGCACGCCCTGCAACCAAAAATTACACTACCGCTGGATTTTTCGTTGACAAGCTTTCGGATTTCATGGCCACATCCAGGGCGGTCAACTTGTCGTTGTTCAAAAGCCCCAAGTCGCTTCTGTTATCCCTCGTCAGATAGAGCATAACTCGGCAATGGTTGTGCATCGATGCCAAATGGAGGGGGGTGTTTCCATCGGCATCTTTCGAGTTCGCCAGCTCCTTGATGACGGCCTCGTTGCAATGCACGCTCATCGCAATGACCGCGGAGTTGTTCCCGGCTTTGGCAGCGACGTGAAGAATATTCTGACCCTTATTGTTTTTAATCTCTGCCAGGTCGGGCCACGTAGCCGCTATTAAAAGGCATATTGTACTAAAGTTGCTTTCTTGGCAAGCGATGTGAATGGGGTAGGAGCCGTTTGTGTCCGTTTGAAGGGCGAGATCTGGGCATTTCCTCAGCAAGACGTCCACTGCCCGCCAATTTCCAACCGATGATGCTGCACAGTGGAGTGTTGTCCCCCCGTCTTCACCGCGCATGCGGAGTAACTTCGGCAGCCGATCCACAACTTCTCCAAATATACCTGACGGTAGAGCCACAGCAGTTTTTAGGTTGGGTGCAATTTACTCGTTGGATAACTGATTGACTTTCTGACCAAAAGCTATTATCAAGCTTTTCTCCAAATTGGACGAACATGAATTTCTGAAAAGAGAGAGCAAAAAGCTGTGCAATTTTGCTTACATCTCTGCGTCTGTGGACTAGAACTACAAACGAAAGTTACCCATTACCTTTCCTCGCCTTAATTGCGGCCACAACCGGTGACATGCCCTGTATCTTGGCTGCATAAGCTTCATCTCGAGCACAAGCTTCCAAGAGAAGCTGAAGAATCCCCTCGTACCCTTTCTCGGCCGCTAGATACAACGGAGATTTACTATCCTTGTTCTTCCAGTATATAATTTCCGAGTCCGCCCTAATTAGCTTTTCCGTCACGTTGGTCCTTCTCTCTTGAACGGCGACATGGAGCGGAGTATCCTCCGAGGAGTTTCTCTTGGTCACGAGGTCAGGGTAATGAATGAGAATGAGCTCCACGAGATGTTCACTCCCAGAGCTCGCTGCCAGGTGAAGCAATGAATTGCCGGAGGGGGTGACTTGGTCAAAGATTAGCGACAACGATAGTTTCCTCGACTCAGACTCCTTTTCTAGCGCATTGACGAATTTCTGGACGTCTCCTTTTTTCGTGGCTTCATATAGGTCGGGACCCATAATTTTGATCAGATGTTGGTTATCTGGAGTCGAGAGGTTCCTTCCCTTCAAAGCTTCAAGCCTTTCGCTTGGCGTCGCCCTTGTTTCGCTCGCATTAATGCTTATCGCGTGATCCATTTCGGACGGCAAGAGTCTTTACTGGAGCAAACAGGCGAGCAGAGACACAGAGGTAAAAGTTGGAAATGGTGGACGGAGCAAACAGGCAAGCAGAGACAGAGGTAAAAGATGGAAATGGTGGACGGGGCAAACAAGCAAGCAGAGAGCCCTCCCTCTTTATGAAGGTCCAAGTTTTCACGTCAACCCAACAGTCAACACCAGGTGCAAATTACCTTGGACAATGTCCTTGATTTTAGAGCCGCCTGTCAGGTAGCTTCCAGTTACTTTGTAGATTTGCCCTATGTCAATTACGTATCCAAACCTGGTGAGATTCATATGGTTCAAATCACACGTGTTGCAATATAATTGATACACAATGACTAAGTCTCTTTATTATTGGAGGAGAGAACCCTTTTGAATGATAAAAATAAACTTACATTCAATCCACAATGCCGAAAAGTTAGAGCTTACAGATAGGGTGTATCGTCATTGTATGTATTGTACTCATTGCTTATTGTAAGCATACTTAATGACATGATATTAACCACACTTGTTACCACATCATTTATTACAATTTTCTTAGCACTTTTAGTGGTACTCATTTTACTTTTCTTGAAATTAGCTAGTAACTCAATGCTTATACTCGTTTTCAACAACATGCTAATCCTTTTTTATTTATATTTATTAAGATTGTGAGGAAGGGAGATTACCGCAACGTCTCTCCATATGAGATTGCAAATGCTAAAGACACAAACATAACTCGATCTTGTGACCTCATAGACGGATAGTGTTACCCCTTTACCAATTGGTTACTGCACTGAGTGTTTCCCCTTTATCACTAGACTTTATCCTCATTTTTTTTTTCTTTGTGGGTGTAGGGGAGGGGGTTAAAGAGAATAATAATATGATTTCATGAAGTCCATAAATCTCTGATACGCTGTCACAATGGGAGGAATATCCGGAACAAGTGAGTGCCTCATCAAAGTGGAGACTTCTAGAAGAGTGTTAAGAATATCTAACTCGAGTAGAATTTCTAGTTTGAGCAGATTTCCAAAAAGGGTTCCTATTTCGGATGTAAATAATATGTCTATATAGCGAACTCACTTACGGCAGAGCTAAAAAGATGAGTTTTCTGAGTGAATTCGCCCTGAGAGATTGTGAAATAATATTTGTGAGTTTGGCTGTGATGACCTTGCTAGCCACTA
This sequence comes from Psidium guajava, assembly GCA_016432845.1. NCBI lineage: Eukaryota > Viridiplantae > Streptophyta > Magnoliopsida > Myrtales > Myrtaceae > Psidium > Psidium guajava. The sequence goes on along the minus strand of CM028227.1, from coordinate 16,973,258 downwards.
AGGAACAAGTAAGAAAAAAGGTGAAAATATTTTTTAAAAATAGTAAAATATTATTAAAATTTATCAATGCCAACTCCACCAATACCACATAATACATATGGTGTTCACGCTAGCGATTTTCAGCCAAAATTGACCGGATTGACCCACTTGGCCAAAAGTGAAAAGGTTTAGAATTGGATTATCAAAATTGCAATATTTAGGACTGAATTGACAAAAGTACAATAGGTTTAGGACTCTTTAAATAATTTTTTAAAAAAAAAGGAATTGGTTGCCGTAGGATAGATTTGATGGTGATTTTGCCCTTCGACAAGAGATTCTTACTGTGAAATGTATTGTTCTTTGTCAAAAGGCGAAACAGAAAAAAGAGAGTAGGACATGAGAGCAGGGTCGCCGAAAGTGCAATAATGATTTGATTTTTTTTTCCATCTTGACAAAGTAATTACTAGACGAATATAACTATGCTTCCAAGAAATAAAAGTCATTAGAATTTGTTTCCATCACACGAGCTCACTCCTTTTTGCAATGGGAGAAGGCGCCGGTACAGCGAGAATACGATATTGCTCCCGGACCCTATGACCGCAAAAAAGACGCAAAAAAAAATAATTTCGCGGACCGAAAGAGAGAAAACAAGCGTGAAGAATTACCTCTAAGTAATAAAGATAAGTATTGAGAAATGGGAAAATATCATCTGAAACTCCGAACTATTACCAATAACTCTAAGCTATGCTTGCTATGACATCAATACTCTAAATTTTTATTATATTACCGAAACAATCAAGCTTACATAATAATACACTCTTCCACAGTTTTATCCAAAACGGTAGTTAGAAATTTTACATAGTGGCTAGTAGGCAAATGGAACTTAGATGCGTGTTGCGCAAAATAAGCGATTGAACAATAAATAGATAGAACAAGAAAATAAATTGAACACCGCATGTACATGATTCAACTCTAGAGACCTACGTTCACAGGGAGAGCAGTAATGAATTTCACTATAGATCAAGTGATACACGGAGATTACAAACTATACTCGAATTACTCAAACATTTTTAGTGTTTCCCAGCCTCAATTACAATCAATAATGAATACAGTGTTTAGCCCTGTAATTCCTAATGAAATAATCTCTCAATCTTATAAAGGTATTAACCAATCTTTATTCAAGATTTCATGGCTAAATCACTCAAAAGACTTCTCTGATTTTCCCGTGAGGAAGACATCCAGGATGATCCCCACCTTGATCAACTCCCACTTGCCCACGTAAAATATATCTATGCGTGCATGGAGCGCACTTTTGCCAAGGAGTCCCAACATAATGCACTTTGCCAAAGAGAATGCGGTCAACAAAGTCAACTTTGCTTTTCCACTTTCCTTGGCCGGCTGTAACAACTTAAAAAAAAAAAAAGATGTCCATGGATTTCAAATATAGATTTTGTCCGATACAAAATCCACAAAATTTGAATTTTAATTTGACAATATATTCCTTTTCTATTAAGCTTGTGTGATCTTAATTTTGATATAAAGATAAAATAGAACACATTCAATTAGGAATATTTAGATTTTCACTTTAAGCTCAAACTCGAGACATATTTTCAATAATCTCTATCTTGGCTCAACGTATAAGCTAAGTCATAATCACTTCGCTAAAATCCGAACATCATCACTACACTCCCAACAGCCTTTGGGCTCAATCATCGCAAATGTCATCCAAGTTCAAGCCGCGCATGAACTTCGCTATAACCATGGATCTCATTAGAGCACCAACTGCACATGTACCTTTAATTGCTCTACAAGAGCTTTCTAACATAACCTTTACCATAGATAGAGCAAAACCACTGTTGCAATCATATCTGTCACGAGACCAAACACGTATCTTGTCAATATTAGCATTTATAGCAACCATTGGCTCTACAGGCTCCATCTCACTAAAAGCATCATTCGTGTCAATAACTCGAACATAACATAGGCAGTCAAATATTTTAAGAACAAAATAATCAGCAACGCTACCTAACTACACTTCTTCAGGAGTCTGATATCCAATCACAGTTGATGGGGATCTATTTATCATAAGCTCGCCATACTAAACACATCTGCTAGAAATCTCTTAGCCATACCAGCACTAAAGAGCATATTATGGATTGTCTCTAATAATGTTCTGCTTATCAATTCTGTAACATGTTGTGGTTTATTGACACTAGTGCAATGTCTCACGACGCCTTCATTTATGTCGAATTCATTTAACTACTTCGAGTAAAACTCCATACTTTTGTCAGTCTGGACATGTTTGATCATTTTACCAGTCTCCCTTTCGATCAAAACTCTCAGTTGTCTGATTCTGATAATAACATCAAACTTATGCCTAAACACAAATATCTAATAGTCATCTACAACTGTTAGCATAAATCCGGCACTTTTCCTCAAAGGAAATCCCAACAATATGCGAACATCTAAGTGAAGTAATTTCACAATTTTCGTGGTTTCTTTGACAATCGCATTAAACTGCATTTTTCGCCATTGATCTAAATCACAGCATCTGCATACATTTAGTTCATCAGCAACATAACCACATAATAATTTTCTTTCACTTAGAAATTTCAGGCTTCTCTCGCTAGCGTGGCCCAAATGCATATATTACAATTCAAACTCTCGAACATATGTATCTGACATCTCCACAGCAAAATCTGTCACTATCTCATTTTGAAGCTCATACAAGTTATTGTCCTTGATTGCCCTCATTATTATCAAGGCATCTTATGCAATTTTCCAAATACTACATTTTAAATAATACCAACACCCAGCTGAATCCAAGGTACTTAAGGAAATCAAAATTTTCTTTAACTCTAGAATATGCTTCACTCTAGTCAATGCTCTCACAATACCATCATGTATTCTAATTCTAACATTACCAATACTTACAACATCGCATTCAGCATTATTTACCAACTGCACTTTACTATTATTCATGCACTGATAAGCAATAAACCAATTCCTATTTGGTGTACCATGAAAAGAACAACCAAAATTCATAATCCACCCATCAAACGATGAATCATCAATGATAGACAAAGCAAAATCAGCATTATTCAAATCACCATTAACTATAGCTACAACATCATCCGCAGATTCAATTCTAATTCCCTTATCCTTATCATTTTTCAACTTAAGGCAATTCCGTCTAAAATGCCCCCTCTTACCACAATTCTAATAGATAGCACTAGCAGTCCTAGACTAACTACATCTATTCATATTCACTCTACTTCTGCTAACACGAGTAGTAGTTCTTTCTTTATTTTCACATACTAAAGCAGTAGATACAAATTCGCCAAATTCTATTCTACGAATATCCTCACTCAGAATTAAATCTCGAATCCCATCAAAAGTTAAACTCATTGATCCAAAGGAATAACTAATAGCAACAACGATAGTATTCCAAGTAATGAGGATAATAAAATCAAAGCACATACCTCATCTTCAAATTCAATCTTAACTAAACTCAACTGACTAATGATCACATTGAATTCATTGATATGATTAGTAACTGATGCACCTTCACTCATCTTCAAATTAAACGGACCTCACATCAAATAGACCTTATTGATTGCAAAGAGCTTCTTGTACATATCCGACAGGGCTTTCATCAAACTTGCAATGGTCTTCTCTTTGACAATATTGAATGTGATGTTACGAGCCAACATCAACTGAATAACACTCATCGCTCATGTATCCAGCAATTCTTAATCAGCTTGCTTCATCGTCTCTGGTTTCTCCCCAAATAGGGATAAGTGCAGCTTCATTTGATATTGATAATCCTCAATTTGCATCTTTCAAAAACCAAAGTCCTTCCCTTCGAATCTATCGATTTTTACTTTAACTTCTTCTATCACCAACGATTTGCTTCACTTCAGCTAAACCAAGCTTTGATACCAATTGTTGCACGAAACAAGCGATCGAACAATAATAGATAGAACAAGAAAATAAATCGAATACTAGATGTATATGATTTGATCGTAAAGGCCTACATCCACGAGAAGAGCAGTAATGAATTTCATTATAAATCAAGTGATACACGAAGATTTCAAATCCATTTGAGTCACTCAAACACGCTCAGTGTTTCCCAGTACAACTACAATCAATATCGCACACAATGTTAGCCTCATAATTCCTAATAAAATAATATTTCAATCTCACAAAGAAATTAACCAATCTTTATTCCAGATTTCATGGCTAAATCACCTAAAGACTTCTTTGATTTTCCCGTGACGAAGACGTACAGGATGATGCCCACCTTGATCAACTCTTATTGCCCAAGTTGCCCACGATAAAAATATATCTATGCATGCATGGAGCCCACTTTGCCAAGGAGTCCCAACATAATGCACTTTGCCAAAGAGAATGCAGTCAACAAAGTCAACTTTCCTTGGCCGGCTATAACAACTTGAAAAAACAGAAAAAAAAAAAAAAAGATATCCATGGATATCAAATGTAGATTTCGTCCTATACAATATCTACAGTATCCAAATTTTAATCAGACAATATATTCCTTCTCTATTAAGTTTGTGCAATCTTAATTTTGATATCAAGATAAAATAAAACACATTCAATTAGAAATATTTAGATTTTCACTTGGGGTTCAAATTTGAGACATATTTTCAATAGTTGTTGACACCTAATTTTCAATCACTTTTTCTCTTTTAAAATTAATTAAAAAAAATTTCATAAAAATTCATAAAATTGGAAATTCAACTTTGGGGACCTTGGCTAAGCTCAGGGAACCAATTTTGACCAAAAAAATGATTTTTCATATTTTCAGTATTTTTCGGTATTTTTATTTTCGAAAATTAATATGAAATCCATAAAAATTCATAAAATTAGAAAATGAACTTTGGGGACCTTGACTAAGCCTAGGGAACCAATTTTGACCAAAAGATAATTTTTCATATTTTCAGTATTTTTACGTATTATTTATTTATTTATTTTTAAAAATTAATAGAAAATTCATAAAAATTCATAAAATTGAAAAATCAACTTTGGGGACCTTAGCCAAGCCTAGGGAACCAATTTTGACCAAAAATGATTTTTTCATATTTTCAGTATTTTTCGATATTTTTATTTTCGAAAATTCATAAAAAAAATTAAGAAAATTGAGAAAATTGAAAAATCAAGTTTGGAGCCTTGGCCAAGCTTAGGAAACCATTTTTGAATAAAAATAATTTTTTTATTTTTTTTATTTTTTATTTTTATATTTTAGAAATTAGGAGAATATTTAACAAATAATAGCATTTGAGGCCATAAAAATGTGAATAAATAATCAGTATTTTAATTTTACTTTTCTCTTCATTTTGGTCAAATGAATTCCGAAAAATTCAACCCGGAATCGAAAATGTCTTTATTAATTTCATTTTCAGGTCATTTGAAAAAAAAAATTAAAAAAAAATCATTTTAGCTTTGTAATTTTAGATTTTTTGCATTTATGGAGTCGTGGCATCATTCTTTAATAGTCCGAGTTTTTCAATAGCTTGATGGTGCACTTTCCATTGTCGCGTTCGATTCTCGAATTCAATTCATCATTCGGTGGAGAAGTCGTGGTAAGAAAAATTGAGTAGCAGTAAAGGGACGAGACGAGAGTGATATGGTTAGGTGAGCCCATGAACAGGGAACTGATGCAGAATAGCGGAACGATCTATTACCTTGAGTCTTCGATTTAATTCCAATTAAAAAATTCTTCCCTGGGTTTTAAATATCCCAAGAAGGTGCTGGTGGAGGAGTACATCGTGAGAGTTCTCCCTATCCCATTAACCGAAAGAAAAGAAGCAAGACATCATGCAACAAAAGTAAATGGAGGAAGCATGATAAAATCCACCGAAAGAATGAGTAATAATGGGGAGAAAAAGGTGTCAGCCAATTTTTGTTTAAAAAAAAATAATGGATGGGGGCATACTCCACGCCAAAAGATCATGCTAAAGAGATGTTAAAAAAATCTAAAGAAATGGGGAAGGTGGGGGGAGATTATTTTAGAATAAAAGTGGGGAGGTCTCTCTCTATTTTTCGAGTCTCTGCTGGCCCAAAATCTGGAAGCATTGTCCTCTAAACACGAGCTCGGACCGCGAAACTTCTGGCGGTCGGTCAACGTTGATACCGAGGGAAGACCGAAGGGAACAAAAAAAATGAAAAAAAAAGAAGGATCCCTTTTGAACTTTTCCTTCCCCAGAATTTGCTCAGAATTCTCGGTGAAGAACGTCTATTCAATCCTCGTTAGCTGGCTGACCAACAAGTAGAATGTGATTCAGATCATCTAGGGGGTCTAGCTTCCAGTCTACCCAACGTGGACCTTGGAACTGTCCTTCAGATCAAAACACGAAGTGCAGTCCGACCTAAGTGAAAAAAACGGCGAGGTTGAAAGATCGACTAAATAGCTAGCAGCTCCTCTCCAACTGGGAAGGGCATCTCTACTCTGACGTCCAACTCGGAGAAAGAGGCGAGCTTCGCTTTCACGTTCGACGGCGTACTCTTGAGCAGCAACTCCAGGCGGACACCCGATCGCGGAGGAGGCGAGAGGATCGATCAAACGTGGCGGTGGCCATGGCGTTTCTCTTTCACGTCGTGTCTATGATCCGACGGCTTAGATATTTCCGTCTGCGATCGTACAAGGGATCCTCTATCAGCCCGTCTCGTCTCTCTCTCTCTCTTAGTCTCTACGGACGAAGTTGTATCTGAGAAGCTATGCAGATTTCTTCTTCTGACTGCTCGTCCCGTCTTCGAAGATCTTCTCTGGCCGGACGTCAGGTCCCTTTTCCTTGAATTTCTTGTTTACCATCCCCTCTTTCCATCCTCTATGGTTACATTCTCAAGTCCACCTCTAAGGGAGATTAGCTTCTCAGTCTCATGGTTTTTGCTTTTAGAGTTTCAATAAACTCCAAAACGAAAGGGGAAAAAGAAAAGCGAGGGAGCACCAAATAACTTTTTCTCATTTTACTTCAGTCCCTCCAGGATCACCCCATTTTCCTTCCCGTTTCTTTCTCGGATGCTGGGTCCTCTCTGTTTTTCTTGATTTTTCTCCTGCCACTCATATTTTCAGAACTTCTTGGGCTGGTACAGAGGGGTAGTAGCCTGTTGAACTTCACCTTAGAAGTTCCAAGTTTCGAAATTAGCATCTCATTTTGAATCCGCCTCGCGAAATCCGATATGGGTCTGGCTTTTTCTTGTATGAGTTTTGTGTTTATTGCGGTCTTTGGATCTGATAGAGAAGTCTAGGGTTCTTACCGTTAGTCCAAACCGAGGAGGCCTCGCCTTTTATTCTTTTCATTCCCTTTATTTCTGGAATTTTCCTTAGATTATGAAGAGTTCGGTCTTTTTCTAGATTCTCGTAACTTATGCTCAACAGCGGAATGGGGGCCTTAAATTCCTCTCCAAAATACCCCGTTGGTTTCCAATTTTCCTTTTCCTCTTAAAAGTTTCACTTGTGCTTCCTCCTGCTCTAACCAATATCTGTGTCTCAGCCTTCGAGCTTCTCTAAATGAGAGAATCGATATTAGTCTGCGACGTTGAATAGCCTTGTGCACTTTAACTTCACACCTCCCAGATGTCATTAGTTTCACACGAAAGGAATCGAAAAAATCAAAATCCTACCTCCGGCGTCACACCTCCAGAATTCGAACCGGTTGTTCCATGAAAGCAAAGGGGACGAAATGGACCCCCAAGGAGATCAAGCAGTTCGAGAATTTATGGGCAATGTACGATAAAAGCAGGCTGAGCAATTTTGATGAAGAAACTCTTTACCCCTTTCTTGAATAAAATATTCTCCACCCATAGAGAGAATATTTTATTTAATTCTTTGCAGGATCTTTTGGTTATATTCCTCTGGAGTATGCACATGCCACGTGAGTCGTTGATCCTAAGCATGAAAATATCATCCTCCAATTTGGAAAAGTAGAGGAAGATGTGTTTATGATAGATTACAATATTTCTTGGAGACCATGGTTGCTTAATGTGTTTCGGGCGGACCACTCTTGATCAAATAATTTTGCCAGAAACTTCTGGCAATACATCGAAGCTAAGTCCTCTTCTGTTCTTTTTACCTTTTTTTATTTTATTTTATTTCATTTCATTTTATTCGTTAGCATTATTATTATTATTATTATTATTATTGTTGTTGTTGTTGTTGTTATAATTATTATAATAATTATTATTATTGTTATCATTATCATTATTATTAAATGATACCAAATTTCCGCCTCTTTTTTCTCCATATTTTTATGTTAGGGAAGAACAATTCCATATTAATGGCAAAGCCCACACAGGCGCAAAATTGGCCTAGACGAGCTCCTAAGTGCCCACTAATTTCCCAGCTGATATGTGATTAAAAGTCCCTCTTAATTCAAAAGAGACTCTCCATGTTAAGAACAGAGAGAGCGAAAGCCAATTCTAGAAATCCCTCCCAAAAAAATGGGAGATAAGTGCTCTTTTCATTCTTTTGGTTTTAAGTGCAGATTAACATATATTTTGTACACTGACATTTCACTCTATTTTATGTCAGGAAGCCGCAGCTTTATATCAATGGTCAACCCTATGGAAGCACAAAATCGGCTTGGAGGAGTCCTCAAGCGCGCACAAATTTCAAATTGTTGAATCAATTCGTTGTATTTTATTTTAAAGAATTCATACCCCAGAATGGAGAGGACAAAGTCCATCCGCAATTTAAATACCTGCACCATAAATCCCAAAGGGAAGAGCCAAGCCAATGCTTAGCCTCCCATTGGAGGTTTTTACTTACAGTAGTTAAATACTTGCAACTTAAATACTTGTACCTTAAATCCCAAAGGGAAGAGCCAAGCCAATGCTTAGCCTCCCATTGGAGGTTTTTACTTACAGTAGTTAAATACCTGCAACTTAAATACCTATACCTTAAATCCCAAAGGGAAGAACCAAGCCAATGCTTAGCCTCCCATTGGAGGTTTTTACTTACAGTAGTTAAATACCTGCAACTTAAATACATGTACCTTAAATCCTAAAGGGAAGAGCCAAGCCAATGCTTAGCCTCCCATTGGAGGTTTTTACTTACAGTAGTTAAATACCTGCAACTTAAATACCTGTACCTTAAATCCCAAAGGGAAGAGCCAAGCCAATGCTTAGCCTCCCATTGGAGGTTTTTACTTACAGTAGTTTAAATACTTGCAACTTAAATACTTGTACCTTAAATCCCAAAGGGAAGAGCCAAGCCAATGCTAGGCCTCCCATTGGAGGTGTTTATTCACTGTCATGTACTTCCTATAATTTAATTTTTGAATCATCAGACCCAAAAGATAAGTAGGTCGTAATACTGCACAGAAGTCGTTAACACACTCCCTCTTTCGGCTTCAGGGAATCTTTAACACTTAAAAAAATATAACAAATAAAAATATATAACAAATAAAAATATATAACATCCATGCATCCTATTTAAAAAGTGAAAACACAAAAGAGAATACCCTACTAGAGCCTTAGGAATAAACCAAGTCTGAGTTGCCAAATTAGGATATCCATGAAATTAAGGTACCGAAAGGGCATTAGTTTTACTAGTGTAACCAAGTCCCCGAGCTCCTAATCTCTGGTTCGCAGGAATAAATTAGTTCTCCCGCTAATTTATTTAGGTTTCTAATCGACCTACCAAGAACGATTAGTGGCGACTCCAAATTTTAAAATCATTTAAACAAAAACCAAAGTTGCGATTCGGTAGGGCTTGGGAGGGTCCGCGTTAGGTTAGTCAAATCTAATTAACCTAATAATCCGTTAACCCATTTTTAAAATTTAAAATTTTTTTAGAGGGTCGCGACAGACTGGCGACTCCGCTGGGGACAGAGATTTTTAAATTTTCGAAAAAAGATACCAATTGGAATACTTAAATTTTTTCGAAATTTTAAGAGTCTTAGTGGACTTAGGCCAATGAAAATTTCATGCATATCTCGCTTCTGGCGATATTGTTTGGGACTCATTCTATAGGTGTTATATGTTTTTGCAGGATGGGAGTTATAAGGGCGGAGTGTTTGGCTAACCCCTTTGTTTTGCAGGCTCGGTGTTGGGTTTATTTGTTTAATTTCGCACATTTTTAGAAGCGCTGTTTTGATATCAATTGTTGTGCATGTCTTGCATACTCTGAGGATCATGACACCTGCACACACAAGCGTCTAAACCCAAGTCGCGAAATTCTTCCTAGAAAACCATAGATAGGGATCGAATATGCAAAGCTCTTGCGTCGATTGCGCTCGGGTTGACCATATTTTATTCCGCTCATTATCTGAATTGACAATTCTTCCCATTGTGATTTGATTGTGCGGAGGGTAAGTTTGTCAATTCAGATAGTGGGAGCCTTTTTAGGTCCATACCTTGTCTCTCCTTCTTTTATTTTCTAGAGTCCACTCCTCACTTGAGTCATGCGCATGACTATGTGATTTGCATTTCTCCAAGGTAAAAGTAAGTTCTCTAATTTTATCTTGTATTTATTTTCGGTCGGTCCATGCTAGGTGATAGTCAGTTATTGTGCTTGATTTTACGACCATTCTTTTTAAGAGAAAATAAAAATTAAATTTGTCCCTCATTTCTTTTAAATTTTTTTTTTAAAAAAATGATGTAAAAAAATCCCTTCATGGGAATTTTATTAACCAATAAGGGATTTTTGTCATATTTTTATTGCTTCAATAAAAATGAAATTTTCCTGAAAAAATTTTCCTCTGAAAATTTCAATAAAAAGAAAAATTCCTTAAAAAAAAAACTCTAGTAGACATCAAGTGATTTTATCACATTTTTCAAATTATAAAAACTTGCAAGAAAATTCTTCTCGAGAAATTCGCTCATGTTTTTCTAAGAAAATTTTCTCTAAATAAAATTAGACTAATTGACCAATAAGAGATTTTTTGTCATGTCTTTTTTCTTTCCAATAAAAATGAAATTTTCCCGACAAATTTTCCTCTGAAAATTTATTTCGATAAAAAGAAAAATTCCTTTAAAAAAAACATCAAGTGATTTTATCACATTCTTTCAAATTATAAAAACTTGCAACAAAATTTCTTTTCGAGAAATTCGTTCATGTTTTTCTAAGAAAAGTTTCTCTAAATAAAATTAGACTAATGTCTCGGGGGAATTTTGTTAACCAATAAAGGATTTCTGTCATGTCTTTCCTGCTTCAATAAAAATAAAATTTTCCTAACAAATTTATCTCTGAAAATTTATTTTGATAAAAAGGAAATTCCTTCAAAAATTTTAGTAAACGTCAAGAGACTTTGTCACATTCCTTTAAAAAAATAAAAAAAAAAAGAATAATAAATCTGAAAAAAATGCTGTATCAGAAATTAACCCATTTCTTCCTAAGGAAATTTTTTTTTTCTTCTGATTTCTCTATAAAATAGAAAAAATCAAATTGGACTAATATAGGAGTCATGGACCGACATTTCTTGTGTCGCATACTAATTATATCCTTTTCTTTTGCAGAGAGATCCTAGATACCCCAGACGGGTGTAAAAATTAAGTTCAATAATATATCAAGAATCATCTTCAGAAATACCAAAAGACGAAAAACACCGAGGCTTCAACCGTTAATTCTGGGGGGCAAACGAACATTGTCCATCTTTGACAGACAAAGTTGTGTCAATCCGTAAACTTGTATGGGCAGTGTATTCTGATATGACGGTGGATTTATACTGATTAAACATGGGGGCATATTTAATGTATTGCAGAGGATCCCGCGTCTTTTGAAAAACAATATGGATTATATAATCAGAACCCATGAAACAAATACCTTTACCTGATCAAATCAACCAGAGACCGGTCTTAAAATTTCCTCTTATCCGAAACATGCGGAGGGCTTTATAGGACCGAGGTTCTATTAATGAACGTGGCCCACAGGAATTTCTCCCGACGCTACAGGCGACCGACACGAGCAAGTGGACGCCGAAAGAAACAAAATATGGATAAAAGTGGGCACACAACAGGTGGCCGGATTTACTACCAGCACACTGATCGAGTTGTCATAGCGTTATTGTTCGTGATCTCAAGATGGATAGTGGGGGCCACCGCCGAACCCATCATCAATGTTCTCGATATCATCGTCTGGAGCAATTAAATAAGAACATCAAGAAGAACATTAAGCCTCGACATCTTCGGTACCTCAAATCGTTCTGTTATGCTATGCGGAAGAAACGATAGCAGGAAAATTAAAAAAAAACAAAACAAAACAAAACACGTGAAGCTTTTCTTTCATTCCATTCATCAAAGAGTATTACAACAACTCACTGGGGAGGAAAGGTAAAGCCAAACTGGGCCCTGATGACCATTACGAAAGAGCTCAACTGACTCTCCAAACAGTTGATGCTCTGGATGCACCGGGTGCTCTCGGGATCAAGCTCCGCGAGCCTAAAGAAGAGGCGATCGCACTTCTCTTTAACCTGGGCCATAGTGGCCTCGTAATGCTCAACGGCAAACTCCAGGTCCGGAACCGCTGCCCTCTCGAAAGCAATGTCTGCCGTAATGTCATCAAGTCTCTCCTGCAGCCAACCACATTTACACCTCATCACAATATTGCCTGGCTCTTGTTCGGCGTAAGTTCGGACCAAGGCCAGACGGTCCACCAACTTTCCCCTCTCACGAACCAGCCACGAAAGCTGATCGTTGGCAAACTTGAGGGCCTTTTTGTGATTATCAGCCACAAACGTAACTGTTGCCAGACGCTCGTGCCGGTCTCGGTAACGGGCTTTCACGACGGCGGTCACAAGGACCGTCTCATAAGCACGGTTATAGGCAGCCAGAAAATTGATGAAGAGGGTCGAGAAGTTCCGGTACTCCTTCCCTAGCTGGGTACCCTCAACAGAAGCAGCGTCCACGGTCCTAAATAAACCGAGGATTTCAGCCTCAACGGTAGAGTTTTTGGCTATATGAGCGTAACCTCTACCAAGAAGATTGTAGAGTCTCTCCCACCCGGCTAGGACTTCGACGGATAAGGTATGGTTAGGAGAATTGGCCATTTTTGAAAGCAGAATACGAAAGAAAGGGGGAGAGAGGTGAGGCAGATGAGCGGAATGCGAAGATGGTAATCTGCTTTGAAGTAAATATTGATTTCATAGTGACGGTATCAACCAGTCAAGATTTCTCTTATCTACCATTCTCTATTGGCACCACCCTCGTTGGCTCGAATTCCCATCAGATGGCGACTGCGAGCTAAGCGAGTCCGAAATCTCCGCAGAAAGTTTGACGAGACACCACCACTTTGAAAAAGAAGACGGAAAGATGAGCTGAGTGGAAGACACGGCAAACGTTAGCGAAAAGGAGATACGACTTGTCTTCATTGGAGGACCCGCCAGTAAATCGACGGTGGAGATCTTGACAGGGGCCTTCTATCACGAAAAGAAAAAAGAAGACAAACTGAGCGAGAAACAAGGATTTCCCCTTTGATCAAAAGCTGAATATCAGATTTTCTCCCTCGGAAAATCTAATAGCGCTGCCCGTGAAGAGGGAAGTCGTTGCTATTGCCAGAGAGAGAACTTGTCCCCATTTGATAGTCAGAGTTCATTCGCAAGAACTCGCAGGAGAAAGATAGAGAGGAAGGAGTTCTCGTGGGAGAGGAATTCAAAACCTTCACCATCAAAGTATCGGCTTTCAAAGCTTGTTACGAGAAGGCATCAACGATCTCGTGATCCCTCAAGTCCGAGAAGACATCCCGAGGCGGTCTCGAATCGGCAGTCCTAGATCCAGAAATATGTCGAGTATTAGGGGAACGGGCGCATGTTCAACCCTGGTCAAAGCTGATGAAGTTTCTTACCCTGAGGGTCTACTGGTCATGGCCATTGACGGTAATCCAGTCTCTCTGTCAATCCTTGTTACCGTATTAAGAAAATGCCGGTATAAGGTTGTAGCTCAAGCAAAGGCGACAGAGGCCTTAGAGATATTAAGGAGGAGTAGTGACCCGTTTGATATCGTCCTCACCGCCATGGTAGGGATTGACATGGATGTTTTCACTCTCTTGGAAGTCATCAATTCTAAATTAAACATGCCAGTCCTCGTAATATCGGCAAGCGATGATCAGCAAGCCCTAATGAAGGCTGTCTTAAATGGGGCCCAAGACGTCGTAACGAAACCATTTAGAGTTCAGATGCTTCAAAACATATGGCAGCACGTGGTAAGGAAGCAATTGCACGACCATGGGAACAAGCATCAAGCCTTCAATTTTGTTCCAAGCAACTGGAGAAAGAAGATGAGTTGGTCTCCCGAGCTGCATCGTATGTTTGTTAATGCAGTTCAGCAGCTAGGAATAGATTCGGCACGGCCGCAACATATACTGGAAATTATGAAGGTAGAGGGACTCACTAAAGCAAATGTTTCGAGTCATCTTCAGAAGTACAGAAAAAGGGTGAGAGAACACAATGCAGCTCAGAATCAAGAAAACCAAGGCGGGACTGATCCAAGCCTGAACGTCGAGTCTCCTCGCCACCATAAGTTCCCCAGGTTAGCATGGGGCGAGCCACTTCCCATCATCAACCAAGCTAGTAGCCGTGCCATCAATCCCCCAGGCGTTAATCAAAGTATCTCCCAGAATCACCCTAATGCTCTTCAAGAGTATAGACCGCAGGAGCAGTGTATTCAGATTCCTTGGTTTGAGCACCAACCTATGGCTAGAATTCATCCCATGATCAGCGCGCCTGCGCAGCCAGAGAATCAGACAAGAAGTTATCCTGAGCACTTCCACTTCTCTAATCCTCGAATGGAAGGAGTTTTTAGCAGCAGGACAGTTGGTGATCCCTACACTTTCTCGAGTAATGATGAAGGCTCCAGCACGAGAAGTCAAATTGCTCATGGCGAGGACAGAATGAGAAATCTACCGCCAGCATTTGCCAACAACAATGCCCAATTCGAGCATCAGTTGCTGGAAGGTTCAAGAGATTACCCAGATGATGAGCTTACTGCCCTGGTCAACCAGTTTAGGGTTGACAGACGTCCCAAGCCGCGATCAGGAGCCAGTGAGTAGGGACTCTCAAACATCGGTCATCCACACCCGAACCAACACGAGACTAGCTGATTATCGAAGAGCCATAGGAGAGGCAGAACTGACCTTGAATAAGTGCACCTTTCATTTCATGTTTAATTCCCCTGCATATGATATTTTCCAGCTTTCTAGGTGTCTCGATTTAATTCAGGGACAATGGGGCAATTTATTTATTTATTTATTTATCCCGTCGAATGCGTGAATCCCTTTTTATGCTAAATTTAGGGCGGATCAATTTGTGGCAACATCGCTGACCGCCATAATGAGAAATGTTGAATGGCCTCACGTAGGGAAATTTCAAGTGAAATGCCCAGGCGAGCTCGAAGACGGGTAATTGTGTGTCGTTCCAATTTACCCTCAATCGTTGCAAAATGCTAAATTGGATTTGTTCCATTCTCACCCAGGGAATTGCAAAGTGCCTCAAGAGTGTCGCAAAATGAAATGACCCAATGGAACGCGATAGGACTCATTTGCCTTGAAGGTAACCTTCAAATTAAAGGAGCCCTCCGGTCCACGGACCCGATGGAATAGAAAATGATGATGGTCCAAGGAAACCCGAAAGAAAATAAGGCCCAACTAAGCAAAGCACTTACGTGACAAGGGCAACTCGGGACATACAATTCAATCCAGTCCAAAGAAGGAACTTCTTCAATTCAAATTCAATGGAAGTACACACAAGGGTAAAACAGTATCGTTCCAATTTTTCTAGAATATGAAGAACATATACTGCCGCATTCTCTTTCATTTTTGCAGGGGAAGTCTCTACTGGCCAGATTTTCCTGTCTAACATTCCCTATCAGTATCACCTCCGCTACTCGTCTCCAATCTCGAGCCAAGCAAATCTGACGTCTCTACGGCAAAGCTAGACGGGACGCCACTACTTTGAAAAAGAAAAGATAAAAAATAAGCTGAGTGGGAGACAAAGACATTTTCGGCAGAAAAGAGATACAGCTCGTCTTTATTGAAGAACTCGCCAGCAAATTGACGGTGGAGACAACAACAAGGGGCCCTTTCCCACGGAAAGATGGAAGGAGACGAGCTGGGCGAGAGATACGATGAAAAGAAAATTGAGAAAGCCAGAACACTCGAGAGAGGCAATACAGTTGCTAAACCCACGTCTAATTTTAAAGGAGGCATCTTCTTGATAATTCTCATTCGTGCTCGAAAGAGAAACTCTTAAAGCATACGCAGTTTCCCAGAAAAAATCCAAAGAGTGAAAATACAAGAAGAGATATCAAACTTTGAGAAATCGATAACCAAATCGAAGATGTCTCAACCCAACACACTTGAAAGTTATCGTTGTTTGCTGAATATGGGAGAGGAAGAGTTCGAAGCCATGTTTGGGATTGAGCCCATGGAGCCTGGCCCTTCCACCAATGATGTCCAAGAGCTCGGTAAGGACAAGGACAACAACGGTAAGGGTCAAAAGAAGCGTTATCGTCGCCATACTGAAGAGCAAGTACGAAGGCTTGAGGATTTCTTCAGAACGTGCACTATGCCAGACGGCAAACAGAAAATGGAACTGAGTCAGGAGCTAGGACTTGAACCTTTGCAAATCAAGTTCTGGTTTCAAAATAGGCGAACCCGAATGAAGACTCGTCATGAGCACAACGAAGTCGAGTTTCTAAGAGTTGAAAATGAAAACCTCAGAGCGGAGAACAAGATATATAAAGAGGCTTTTGACTCCGCCACCTGCCCCAACTGCAATACTCTCCTCACCCTCGATGAAATGCATTATTTGAGGATCGAAAATGCACGTTTAAGAGGTGAGTTAGATCAGTTCATAGCAGGATCAAGTTCTGTTGGAGCAAGGTACGAAAAAATTGAGACTATGGGGCCAGCATGGATGCCTTCTGAGGAGGAAGAGAGATATCACCACCAGGCAAGTGGCATTGACAACGAACTTGCCGCCATGATCAGGCAGTTTGATGCTGATGAAGCACTAGGGCTTTAATGTGCATACAGATCCTGTATTTTAAAACTAGTGATCACGGGACCTGCAACACGGCCGACGCGTACCTGATCCAGAACAACGCTAGCTGATCGCTCAAGAGCCTACAAAGGGAAGAAGATCAAACCTAGACGAATACGTCTACTTAGTTTCATCGCACGTTCTTGCCTTTTATCGATGTCCAAAATTAATGCACAAGCTAGAAGTAATCATTTCCCTTTCCCCCCTATTAAATGCTCGGAGCCGTTAACCGCACCAAACTCGAAAAAATTAATATTGAGAAGAAATCCGCGTAAATTTGAAGGGTAAATCCGTATAGTTCCAATTTACCCTCAAATTGCTCCGGTTTTAAATTTAATCTTTTCTATTTTCAGGAATTTGTAAAGGTGACTCGAGAATACAGTCGTACCCAAAAACAAAATTTCCTGATCGGGCTAAATTGGGGGCAAATCAACTCATGGACATTACCACGGGATGGACAGCTTCGGATAAAGAAAAATACAAGCGAAAGACCCGAACAATCTCAGACATGGGTAATTCTGTATCGTTCTAATTTGCACATAATCATCTTGAGTCCTAAATTGTTTTATTTCATTCTTAATAGGGATCGCAAATTACCTCGAGAAATACCATAACATGGCCCAAGGTGATACAACAAGGCTGCGTTATCCCCAAGGATTAACCCTTGAAAAGAAAGCCCCATGGACACCCACGGTCCAATGGACCGAATGGTATGGGGGATGACAGTAGGTCTGAAATATTCTGAGTTCGATCCCCAAGGGTGGGGAATGTTGTATGTATTATAAATAAATGAAACAACTTTTTGTGCATTTCTTTTTTTACAAACAGGAATACTCGACGAGTAATATCAAAGTCAGTATTTTACCATAGTCTTGCCATAATGGTGAGGCGCCCAACAAAAGTCGAGGAAAATTCAATCCAACAAAACTGGTAAAAGACTCGTGCAAGACATTCAAGATGAAGGGTAAATCAGTATCGTTTTCAATTTATCCCTTTTAATACTGGCTGATATGTCTCTTTTTCTTTTTACAGGAAATATTTACACTAACATTTAACATGTTGAAGGAGACAAATCCAAAAGAAAATTATGATCATCTAACAAGATCTATTCTGGTGAAAAATGGGGCAAATTGATCGCAAGCTCTGAAGCGAAAAAGCAAATATTCTTCCTTATCTCGTTTGATTTCGAGAATAATTTCTCTGCTTTTTACGGGGGCATTCAACCGCTAAACCGTGGCGGTCGCTGTCATTAAACAAACCGAAATGCTCCCTCGCCCATATGCTTCATCACGTAGGGGCAAAGTTTGAGACGAACCGCCCCTCGACATAAGGAGTAGGCTTCCCAATTTGTTCGGTCCGCCCACATACCGGGGGCAATTCAAATCCGCCCATATTTGCACATTATATAAACACACATGATACTAAAAATTGTCACATCTACATTGTGCTTACACAATTCATGAATTATGCATAACTACTCCGTGTGTTTAACTTACCAACTCCAACTTAGAGCATAGACTGTACATGAGACATCAAATGTGTAGAATGGGGCATTACAGGATGAGGAAAGGCAAACCATTTCCACACAGGTCTAACATTTTAATCTACAGATAAATAGCCTTTCTCCAGAGTGAGAGAAAGCCCTTTCGGAATGAAGTCCTCCATTCAGATTACATTCAAGGTGTTCATACTATAAGAACCTCCTTAAACAGAAGTGGTAATGCAATACATGATCCATATGTTGATCGATCGCATCATGAGTTATTACACAGACTGCCTTTAATCATGGCAAACTTAGCTGAACAATTTTGTATGAACCAATGAACGCATTGATGAAAATGCTTGCACATGTTACCTCTGACAATGCCTGACAGGCAACACATTCCCGGTGTTCGAGTTACCTTCCAAAGTCTTGAAATTCATTCGGCGATTATTGAATGAATAAGCCTGGTTATCGAGAAGCCACCAAGCATTTCTTCCAAATTCTCAGGTAAGTATATCTTCAACCTAAACCTTTCAAGAGAATGAATTTTGACGGTTGTTGGGGTACTCGAATCCATCGCGGTACATACAGGTATCCACCTTCTTCAGTAAAGCATGATTTGTCTCAAGGATAGAAATGTTCGAGACCTTTTGATCTCTACCTCTTTGGTTTATTCCTAAAGCGACAGGAGAATATAATCTGGGTTTGAGCTTCTGCAGGATTCCTGGTCTCCCTAGATTTCAGAATGGCACCCTTTGAGGTACACCAAGCCCTTCTTACAGGCAAACAAAGTCCTTCCTACAGGCAAAGCAAAGTCCTTCTTACAGGCAAATCAAGTCCTTCTTACAGGCACAAAGTCATTCTTACAGGCATAAAGTCCTTCTTACAGGCAAATCAAGTCCTTCTTACAGGCAAAGCAAGTCCTTCTTACAGGCACAAAGTCCTTCTTACAGGCAAAGTAAGTCCTTCTTACAGGCAAAGCAAGTCCTTCTTACAGGCACAAAGTCCTTCTTACAGGCAAATCAAGTCCTTCTTACAGGCATAAAGTCCTTCTTACAGGCAAATCAAGTCCTTCTTACAGGCAAAGCAAGTCCTTCTTACAGGCAAAGCAAGTCCTTCTTACAGGCAAATCAAGTCCTTCTTACAGGCAAATCAAGTCCTTCTTACAGGCACAAAGTCCTTCTTACAGGCAAAGTAAGTCCTTCTTACAGGCAAATCAAGTCCTTCTTACAGGCAAATCAAGTCCTTCTTACAGGCAAATCAAGTCCTTCCTACAGGCATTAAGTCCTTTTTACAGGCGCAAGTCCTTTTTACAGGCACAAAGTCCTTTTTACAGGCACTAAAGTCTTTTCTACAGGCACTCAAAGTCCTTTTTACAGGCACCAAGTCCTTTTTACAGGCACAAAGTCTTTTTTACGGGTACAAAGTCCTTTTTACAGGCACAAGTCCTTTTTACAGGCACCAAGTCCTTTCTACAGGCACCAAGTCCTTCTTACAGGTATCTCCATGGGGTGACCTACCATACGGGTCAAATCTCAATCAAAATTTAATTAATAGAATCGTTTCATTAGGAATTTACCATGAGTTGACCTACCATACGAGTCAAAATTTAATCAGTAGAATCCTTTTATTAGGAATCTACCATGGGTTGATCCACCATACGGGTTCAAGTTCGACCACCCTAAAGTTTTATATATATATATAACGAATCCTTAGGTTCTCATTTCATTTTCAGTGGAACATTCATGTCACGACTCTTTTTATTTCATTATGTTGAGTCGATTAGGATTCATGTGTCATCTCGTCTTTGAAATGAACCTCTGCCGAGCTTCCTTTCAAAGAGGGGCAGCTGTTGACACCTAATTTTCAATCACTTTTTCTCTTTTAAAATTAATTAAAAAAATTTCATAAAAATTCATAAAATTGGAAATTCAACTTTGGGGACCTTGGCTAAGCTCAGGGAACCAATTTTGACCAAAAAAATGATTTTTCATATTTTCAGTATTTTTCGGTATTTTTATTTTCGAAAATTAATATGAAATCCATAAAAATTCATAAAATTAGAAAATGAACTTTGGGGACCTTGACTAAGCCTAGGGAACCAATTTTGACCAAAAGATAATTTTTCATATTTTCAGTATTTTTACGTATTATTTATTTATTTATTTTTAAAAATTAATAGAAAATTCATAAAAATTCATAAAATTGAAAAATCAACTTTGGGGACCTTAACCAAGCCTAGGGAACCAATTTTGACCAAAAATGATTTTTTCATATTTTCAGTATTTTTCGGTATTTTTATTTTCGAAAATTCATAAAAAAAAAATTAAGAAAAATGAGAAAATTGAAAAATCAAGTTTGGAGCCTTGGCCAAGCTTAGGAAACCATTTTTGAATAAAAAATAATTTTTTTATTTTTTTTATTTTTTATTTTTATATTTTAGAAATTAGGAGAATATTTAACAAATAATAGCATTTGAGGCCATAAAAATGTGAATAAATAATCAGTATTTTAATTTTACTTTTCTCTTCATTTTGGTCAAATGAATTCCGAAAAATTCAACCCGGAATCGAAAATGTCTTTATTAATTTCATTTTCAGGTCATTTGAAAAAAAACATTTAAAAAAAATCATTTTAGCTTTGTAATTTTAGATTTTTGCATTTATGGAGTCGTGGCATCATTCTTTAATAGTCTGAGTTTTTCAATAACTTGATGGTGCACTTTCCATTGTCGCGTTCGATTCTCGAATTCAATTCATCATTCGGTGGAGAAGTCGTGGTAAGAAAAATTGAGTAGCAGTAAAGGGACGAGACGAGAGTGATATGGTTAGGTGAGCCCATGAACAGGGAACTGATGCAGAATAGCAGAACGATCTATTACCTTGAGTCTTCGATTTAATTCCAATTAAAAAATTCTTCCCTGGGTTTTAAATATCCCAAGAAGGTGCTGGTGGAGGAGTACATCGTGAGAGTTCTCCCTATCCCATTAACCGAAAGAAAAGAAGCAAGACATCATGCAACAAAAGTAAATGGAGGAAGCATGATAAAATCCACCGAAAGAATGAGTAATAATGGGGAGAAAAAGGTGTCAGCCAATTTTTGTTTAAAAAAAAATAATGGATGGGGGCATACTCCACGCCAAAAGATCATGCTAAAGAGATGTTAAAAAAATCTAAAGAAATGGGGAAGGTGGGGGGAGATTATTTTAGAATAAAAGTGGGGAGGTCTCTCTCTATTTTTCGAGTCTCTGCTGGCCCAAAATCTGGAAGCATTGTCCTCTAAACACGAGCTCGGACCGCGAAACTTCTGGCGGTCGGTCAACGTTGATACCGAGGGAAGACCGAAGGGAACAAAAAAAATGAAAAAAAAAAGAAGGATCCCTTTTGAACTTTTCCTTCCCCAGAATTTGCTCAGAATTCTCGGTGAAGAACGTCTATTCAATCCTCGTTAGCTGGCTGACCAACAAGTAGAATGTGATTCGGATCATCTAGGGGGTCTAGCTTCCAGTCTACCCAACGTGGACCTCGGAACTGTCCTTCAGATCAAAACACGAAGTGCAGTCCGACCTAAGTGAAAAAAACGGCGAGGTTGAAAGATCGACTAAATAGCTAGCAGCTCCTCTCCAACTGGGAAGGGCATCTCTACTCTGACGTCTAACTCGGAGAAAGAGGCGAGCTTCGCTTTCACGTTCGACGGCGTACTCTTGAGCAGCAACTCCAGGCGGACACCCGATCGCGGAGGAGGCGAGAGGATCGATCAAACGTGGCGGTGGCCATGGCGTTTCTCTTTCGCGTCGTGTCTATGATCCGACGGCTTAGATATTTCCGTCTGCGATCGTACAAGGGATCCTCTATCAGCCCGTCTCGTCTCTCTCTCTCTCTTAGTCTCTACGGACGAAGTTGTATCTGAGAAGCTATGCAGATTTCTTCTTCTGACTGCTCGTCCCGTCTTCGAAGATCTTCTCTGGCCAGACGTCAGGTCCCTTTTCCTTGAATTTCTTGTTTACCGTCCCCTCTTTCCATCCTCTATGGTTACATTCTCAAGTCCACCTCTAAGGGAGATTAGCTTCTCAGTCTCATGGTTTTTGCTTTTAGAGTTTCAATAAACTCCAAAACGAAAGGGGAAAAAGAAAAGCGAGGGAGCACCAAATAACTTTTTCTCATTTTACTTCAGTCCCTCCAGGATCACCCCATTTTCCTTCCCGTTTCTTTCTCGGATGCTGGGTCCTCTCTGTTTTTCTTGATTTTTCTCCTGCCACTCATATTTTCAGAACTTCTTGGGCTGGTACAGAGGGGTAGTAGCCTGTTGAACTTCACCTTAGAAGTTCCAAGTTTCGAAATTAGCATCTCATTTTGAATCCGCCTCGCGAAATCCGATATGGGTCTGGCTTTTTCTTGTATGAGTTTTGTGTTTATTGCGGTCTTTGGATCTGATAGAGAAGTCTAGGGTTCTTACCGTTAGTCCAAACCGAGGAGGCCTCGCCTTTTATTCTTTTCATTCCCTTTATTTCTGGAATTTTCCTTAGATTATGAAGAGTTCGGTCTTTTTCTAGATTCTCGTAACTTATGCTCAACAGCGGAATGGGGGCCTTAAATTCCTCTCCAAAATACCCCGTTGGTTTCCAATTTTCCTTTTCCTCTTAAAAGTTTCACTTGTGCTTCCTCCTGCTCTAACCAATATCTGTGTCTCAGCCTTCGAGCTTCTCTAAATGAGAGAATCGATATTAGTCTGCGACGTTGAATAGCCTTGTGCACTTTAACTTCACACCTCCCAGATGTCATTAGTTTCACACGAAAGGAATCGAAAAAATCAAAATCCTACCTCCGGCGTCACACCTCCAGAATTCGAACCGGTTGTTCCATGAAAGCAAAGGGGACGAAATGGACCCCCAAGGAGATCAAGCAGTTCGAGAATTTATGGGCAATGTACGATAAAAGCAGGCTGAGCAATTTTGATGAAGAAACTCTTTACCCCTTTCTTGAATAAAATATTCTCCACCCATAGAGAGAATATTTTATTTAATTCTTTGCAGGATCTTTTGGTTATATTCCTCTGGAGTATGCACATGCCACGTGAGTCGTTGATCCTGAGCATGAAAATATCATCCTCCAATTTGGAAAAGTAGAGGAAGATGTGTTTACGATAGATTACAATATTTCTTGGAGACCATGGTTGTTTAATGTGTTTCGGGCGGACCACTCTTGATCAAATAATTTTGCCAGAAACTTCTGGCAATACATCGAAGCTAAGTCCTCTTCTGTTCTTTTTACCTTTTTTTATTTTATTTTATTTCATTTCATTTTATTCGTTAGCATTATTATTATTATTATTATTATTATTATTGTTGTTGTTGTTGTTGTTGTTATAATTATTATACTAATAATTATTATTGTTATCATTATCATTATTATTAAATGATACCAAATTTCCGCCTCTTTTTTCTCCATATTTTTATGTCAGGGAAGAACAATTCCATATTAATGGCAAAGCCCACACAGGCGCAAAATTGGCCTAGACGAGCTCCTAAGTGCCCACTAATTTCCCAGCTGATATGTGATTAAAAGTCCCTCTTAATTCAAAAGAGACTCTCCATGTTAAGAACAGAGAGAGCGAAAGCCAATTCTAGAAATCCCTCCCAAAAAAATGGGAGATAAGTGCTCTTTTCATTCTTTTGGTTTTAAGTGCAGATTAACACATATTTTGTACACTGACATTTCACTCTATTTTATGTCAGGAAGCCGCAGCTTTATATCAATGGTCAACCCTATGGAAGCACAAAATCGGCTTGGAGGAGTCCTCAAGCGCGCACAAATTTCAAATTGTTGAATCAATTCGTTGTATTTTATTTTAAAGAATTCATACCCCAGAATGGAGAGGACAAAGTCCATCCGCAATTTAAATACCTGCACCATAAATCCCAAAGGGAAGAGCCAAGCCAATGCTTAGCCTCCCATTGGAGGTTTTTACTTACAGTAGTTAAATACCTGCAACTTAAATACCTGTACCTTAAATCCCAAAGGGAAGAGCCAAGCCAATGCTTAGCCTCCCATTGGAGGTTTTTACTTACAGTAGTTAAATACCTGCAACTTAAATACCTGTACCTTAAATCCCAAAGGGAAGAGCCAAGCCAATGCTTAGCCTCCCATTGGAGGTTTTTACTTACAGTAGTTAAATACCTGCAACTTAAATACCTATACCTTAAATCCCAAAGGGAAGAGCCAAGCCAATGCTTAGCCTCCCATTGGAGGTTTTTACTTACAGTAGTTAAATACCTGCAACTTAAATACATGTACCTTAAATCCCAATGGGAAGAGCCAAGCCAATGCTTAGCCTCCCATTGGAGGTTTTTACTTACAGTAGTTAAATACCTGCAACTTAAATACCTGTACCTTAAATCCCAAAGGGAAGAGCCAAGCCAATGCTTAGCCTCCCATTGGAGGTTTTTACTTACAGTAGTTTAAATACTTGCAACTTAAATACTTGTACCTTAAATCCCAAAGGGAAGAGCCAAGCCAATGCTAGGCCTCCCATTGGAGGTGTTTATTCACTGTCATGTACTTCCTATAATTTAATTTTTGAATCATCAGACCCAAAAGATAAGTAGGTCGTAATACTGCACAGAAGTCGTTAACACACTCCCTCTTTCGGCTTCAGGGAATCTTTAACACTTAAAAAAATATAACAAATAAAAATATATAACATCCATGCATCCTATTTAAAAAGTGAAAACACAAAAGAGAATACCCTACTAGAGCCTTAGGAATAAACCAAGTCTGAGTTGCCGAATTAGGATATCCATGAAATTAAGGTACCGAAAGGGCATTAGTTTTACTAGTGTAACCAAGTCCCCGAGCTCCTAATCTCTGGTTCGCAGGAATAAATTAGTTCTCCCGCTAATTTATTTAGGTTTCTAATCGACCTACCAAGAACGATTAGTGGCGACTCCAAATTTTAAAATCATTTAAACAAAAACCAAAGTTGCGATTCGGTAGGGCTTGGGAGGGTCCGCGTTAGGTTAGTCAAATCTAATTAACCTAATAATCCGTTAACCCATTTTTAAAATTTAAAATTTTTTTAGAGGGTCGCGACAATTGTATGAGTGGACAATTCTACCAAAAACCTCATTTTATGCCCGCTCTCACAACGTTATACCAAAAACTTTTCTCACATTACCAATCGCCCAAATTTTACAGTATGGAAAATTGGGAAGAAATTGAAAAATGTACTATGTTATCTTCGACTTCCACGACGAACCTCTCTTGCTAAATTATTTGCCAAGTGTTGATGCTGATAGGAGTATTCCCCACAGCTATGAATGTTTTTGTTAAGGATTATGCTTTTGTTTGATGAAACTATCTTTCTACCGAAAAAGATCTCCTCGACCTGGTTAGCTTTTTCATGTAGAAAATTCAAAATCAACAAACCAATAATTGAGGATTAATAATTTCTGAAAATTCCTAAATATATTGCAATTGCATCAATTCAGTTCTAATTTTTTTTACTAATTTAGTTTTAAATCTTTTATAATTGTGTCAATTCTAAAGAGGGAGCTCATTAGCGAATGTTTACTATGATCTAAAAAGTTATTCTTAAATAATTTATTTCATGACATTCTAAGTTCCATGAGGATGTGAAATAACTTGTAAAACTACATAACAACAAAAAGATCAAATCCTTCTTGGTTTAGGGGGCAATTGTAGCCGGAAAAGTTACGTCTGGACCAAATTATTCTTCTATCTTAAAAAAATTTATAGCAAATATGAAACAGACTCAATTCCCCCTTCTTCTTCTTTTTTTAACAATTTTTATTTTGTGACATTCCAAGTTCCACTGCAATGAATGTTTTTGTTGAGGATGATGCTTGCGTTCGATGAAACTCTCTTTCTACCGAAAAAGATCTTCTCAACCCGGTGAGCTTTTTCATGTAGAAAATTGAAAATCAACAAACCAATAATTGAGGAATAATTTGCAAATAATTTCTAAACATATTGCAATTGTGTCAATTCAATTCTAAACTTTTTTTTATAACCAATTCAGTTTTAAACTTTTTTTTTATAACCAATTCAGTTTTAAACCTTTTGTAGTTGTATCAATTCTAAAGAGGAAGCTCATTAGAGAATATTTAATATGATCTAAAAAGCTATTCTTAAATAATTTATTTCGTGACATTCCATGAGGATGTGAAATAATTTGTAAAACTACACAAAAACAAAAAGATCAAATTCTTCTTCATTTAGGGGGTAATTGTAGCCAGAAAAGTTACGTCTGGACCAAATTATTCTTCTATCTTAAAGAAATTTACAGCAAATGTGAAACGGACTCAGTTCCCCTTCTTTCTTCCCCCACCCCCTTCACCTCTGCCACTAATGCTCCGGTGTCACTAGAGCCGCCGCCATCTCTTTGTCGTTACGCCTTCGTTGTCACCGCTTAGCTCATCGGCCAACCCTTATGCGCTCTCTCTCCCCTCTGTCAATGTGCTAGTAGCCGCCTGGTGACTTCGGGGAGTGGAAAATTGCGGCCTTATCTGTTTATGGTGGCCCTTTGGAAAAAGATTGGTCACCTTTTTGAAAAAGGTCAGGTGAGGAAAATTGGAAAAGGAGACAAAAATGGACATTTGTTTGTGGTCGCCTATTGGAAAAAACATAAGTAAAGACTCAAGACTTCACTCGCAATCCCGTGGAAAGCTCTAAGAAATATTATTGAAGGTGATGCCATTCGATGTACTTATGAATGACTTTATAAGCCTTCTCTCCTCTAATGTGAGCTTCAAGGTTATAATATCCTTACTTTGAGCAATTTATGACATGTTTGGTATGAAGGAATCAACCTAGTATGGAATGCCCGTATGAGGTCTAATTCCAATTCCTATGCTTGGGGTAATTAAGATCACAAAAAAAAAAAAATATGCCCCTTCCTAATAGAATGGCATACCTTCTATTCCAAAACTCAGAGAATTTATAGTTAATAACTTATGAGTATTGAACTAAATAGCTAAACCTCAATAACTTAGGGATTTTACTCTCCCAAATCAGGCCTGGATATAGATATAGAAGTTCCTTCCATATATTTGATCTGTGTTCTTTCAATATATTGATTTTGATGTTATTGCTTGGGGATTGTGATAAGGATATTGAACTTAGACATGCACCGCAAGCTGTTGCAAATGGTATGGAAATTCTCAGTGTGTGCTCATCATTGAATCTAGTTAATCTTTTACAGCGACAGATCTGTTCTTAAAAGATGAGAATCTACTTGTAGCTGCAAAAATGTACTTTGAGTTGCTTTGCTTTTTTTTTTCCATAGTTATTTGGGATTTATTAGTCTTGAAAGGCTTCTATGATTTATCTCTTGAATATTATCCTGAATAATGAATGGAAAATTTTTTCAACAAAAAAAAACACTAAAATGGCTAATTGAATTAACTATTAATTGAAGTAGAACATTTTTAA
Source organism: Psidium guajava (assembly GCA_016432845.1). Lineage (NCBI taxonomy): Eukaryota > Viridiplantae > Streptophyta > Magnoliopsida > Myrtales > Myrtaceae > Psidium > Psidium guajava. Next base: position 16,945,353 of record CM028227.1, on the reverse strand, counting down.
CAGTTATTGAAAATGAGTATATACATATACTGTTCCTACATATTATTGGTTATATGTTTATATCAATCTGTCTTACAATCATGCTATAATATATGATCAAATAAAAATATCCAATGTTTTAAATGAACTTTGTAATTAATTATTGTGTTTTAGAATAATTTTTCTTAAATTATTATAAAATAAATCTAGCCAGTGAAATTTTCCTTCCATTCAATTTCATAAGTTTTTCTGTTACAACGAAATAAGAGAATTCTTTTTTCAACTTTTTCATTCTCAAACCAAAGAAAGAAATCAAGATCGTCGACATCCTATTTCGTCTCATGTCTATTCCTTTCTTTTTTATTTTATTTCCTCATTCCTTTTCCTTACGTTGTATAAAATGTGAACTTACATCCTCTCCAGTCGTCCCAAATCCCAGAGCCAAATTGAAAAAGTAGGATTCTAGGGATAGCCATCGGCACTTTATATCTCAGTATCTTCACTTAACAAGCAGATGACTTGGTCGTACCGATTTCTTCATTGCCTCTATCCACAGGACCAATTCCCTTCTCTAACTAAAGAATGTCTTGAAGAAGCAGCTCTGACCACACAAAAGCATCAAGTGGTTCTGGCCTGACAAAACCACCAACTTGCTTAATTTGGTTATGTTCGATTTGTCAATCCTCCTCTCTCTCCTAATTGCAAGATGAATCTTGCATGTTTTCAAAAGCTTAACTGATTGACGGATTGACTAGATTTTAAGATTGTTTCATTCCTCATAAATTATCTTATGTAGGACTTTTGGAAGGCTGAAAACAATAACTTATATGTATTAACATGCCATTCGTAAGGATTAGCCTTAAGTTTTAGTTCTATTCCGATGCTGAGAAAACAATACTTCAAAATTAGTCGGAGGTTATTTCTTGAGGCAGATTAAATGGAAAAAGACCATGAACATCGCTTGTTTCTGGATGGCTTAAAAAGCACGTCGCTATTGCGCTTTCGTCCAGATCGCATGGAAAATCAACACGTAGCCATTGAAACTCCATTGCTGTGTTGTTTGTAGCGAGTGTGAATCTGAGAAATGAAGTCATTCGATGCCGAAGAATACCCCCACGGTCATGACTTGCAGGCCCACCACTCGAGCCCTTTCCACGATGACGCCTTCGTGAGCTACGACCCTGCCTCTGCCCCCTCCAATGACTTCTCCGCCGATACTCCCCCTCCCTCTCCCACGGAGGGCGGCTTCTTGAAGAGTTTGCCTTCCCTTTTAACTTTGAAGAGTTTGCTTCTTGCTTATGATGATTAATGCGTCGTAATAGTGGTATTGGAGAAAACATTGGATCCTCCACATGTAATATCAATCGATTATTTGAGACCAATCACATCAATCAATTACACATTAAGAAGGTAGCTGGAATCACATAAAATATGAAATTCGCTTATTCCACTTGAAATATATCCATTCTCCCTATTTTTGCTCTCTCTTGCGTGCTATCAAATGGACCATTTACCTCTACAAAATCATTGAGGACGAGTCTATATTCTTTTCAGGGCACAGTCCCCACTTAGATTTTCACAATCAGATAAAAAAAAATAGTAATCACATCTGTTCATATTAAAATTTGCGGTAAAATATGCATGCATTACATTTTAATCCAACGATTCTTTGGCGATCGGATGCTTCAAGAAAGATATAGCTTCTGAGGTTGCCGGTGGTTGGACACAATCACACATTTAGCTACCTCGTCCATGATTTGTCAAAGACCTTTCAAGGATTAGGGATCGATTTCGCTAATGGCGGCACAATGCAAACCCTAATTGAAGCTGTTGCCGATAATGTCATCCTGCATTCATTTTTCCCGTCGGACCTCTTCAGCATTTTTAAACTAGGAACGTCATGTTTTTCGAGATCTTGCGCCCGAATAGAAATTTCGACTCATGGAGACCCGGGAGCAAGCCAATGCTGGTGGCCCAACCCATTTTTTCACAGTAATGCACATTACTCTTTTAAGCATAATTCAAGTCCATTAAGCCCAATTTCTTGACCCACCAAGCCCTCTAACGTCTGCAAACCCCCCCCCCCCAAAAAAAAACAATTCTAATGAAACCTAGATCCAAATTCCAATTAGGGTAAAATGAAAAGCCTGAGGTATTGTAGCATTTGGATTAAGGGCAAAATGGGAGAGAAGAAAGAGGGAAAAAATGAGAAGGAAAAATGGAGAAAAAGACACTTAGTTTGAGCCGTCCAATTTCCCTACCATTGGTATGCCCATTTTAACTATATCTAACTCTGAAGAATACTAAGTTGAGAGAATTCTGATCCTTAAATAAAATATACTCTCTGTCAAATGACATCATTTGGTCCACATGAACTAAATGGTGATGTTTATAGAAAATGTATAGACCATGGAATTGGTTAATAGAATGTGTTGATAATTATCATTTCCATCATTGGCGTGCTCAAATGCAGAAACAAAAGAATGATGTGAGCCTTAATGAAAGCCACCTTCAAAGATTAGCTAGAAGGTAACACATGCAAAGTTCAAAAGTAATTCATGGTCAAGCTGTGGGGTTGTAATGAGAAAGGAGTATTTGGTGTCCTAAATTCAACTTTGAATTATGCTTAGTTCGAATTTTGAAAGTTTTGCTTTTATTTTTTCTAGGTAGATAGAATAACATCTCTGGAGAGATATGTTTGTATAGATAAGTAGAGAGACACAATGAAATGTAGAAGCTTTCGAACTGAAATTTGACTAGCTCTAGATTTATTGCATTACAGCACTAGGTCATTTGACGACATTATTTACAATTTCATTTTACGCACCCAAGCTTGTGGAGCCTATGCGAGGCAAATGGGAGCTCAAACGGCTAGTTGATGGCAATGAGTGGAGAGCCTCCCCCTCCCCATCCCTCAACTCGTTCTTTGAAAACCGTCATTTGGCTTTGATACCACTTGTCATTACGTTAAGTTCTTCAAGCCTATCCCTCGTCATTCCTCATGGCTTCCAAAGAATTTAATGAAATGAATAACCAATTAAGAAGGCAAATCTCACGTGAGCTGACGATGATAGAAGCGAATTATCTGTTCTATTTTTATCCAACTAATGATCCAAGTATGAGTTTAATCTCTCAAAAGTTGACTGGTCGAGAGAACTTGGAATTAAGCCATGACTTTGGCACTTCGGGCAAAGACTAAAATTGGATTTGTGGACGGGACAATTCCCAGGACAAATGAAGATGCACGGGATAGAGCTGCATGGATTAAATGCATTGTGTTTGTTCATTCATAGGTACTTAATTCATCTTTAAAAGAAGTGTCCAAAAGTTGTTTATATCTCCCCGCGACTAAAGAAATGTAGGATCCTTTGAAAGAGCTTTATTATCAAAGCGCCTAGAGTCTTCCCAAATTCAAGGAGCAATTTCAAATTATACCCACCAGCAATTCTTTTTTTTTTTCACTTTTGTGATCAAAATGACATTTCATTCACTTCTTCATCAAAATACTAGAGAGAAACATCTCAAATTAAAGAGCACAACTTCAAACTAAGACAAATTCCAAATAATTTTAAAATAAAACAAGCTCCAGATAACAAGACAATTCACATTAGATGAGTATTTCTCAATCTTGAAAGATTATTGGGATGGAAATGAGTACATTGATCACCCTATTTGATTGCACTTGTGGTGCTTCAAAAGGAAATCTTTGAGCAGCAACAAGAAGATTAAATTGTGCAATTTTGACGGGTGTTAATAAAATTACATTTTATGGACAAAGCCTATCAATCATGTAAGGCAAGAGGACAAATAGAGAGAAATCTCATCTGCTTTATCCAACACTTACGATGGGTTGGCATTAAAGATCAAGAAAATGGAAAAGGTTAGCTATAGAATAAGAAGTTTTCCAACCCCCAAGAGAAAAAAGATTTCTTAGTAAACTCTTAAGTACATGTATCATTACTCTACTTTACTTTGCTTGAAATTAGCTATAACTCACAGTTAGGGCAAATTGAGTTCATCCTCGTTGCTTTCTTTGGGGGTGGTAGAAGGGTTAGTGATATTATTTCACGAAGTCCACAAAGCCTGATGCACACGGTCCAAACGACAGGAACATCCGAAACAATCAAAATGAGGATATCTGAAGTCGCGTGCTATAGGGTGGCTAAGAGGTGATGCTTAATGTATAACGAACTACTACAGGCTCAGTGTATAATCAACTAATAAATTCACGATCCAACGAGAACAGATAAATTGAAAAAAAAATATACATTATTTCTAAGATAATTTTCATACTCGTTTACTACGGAAATTTCTTTTTTGATTATTGAAGTTAAGATTTCACTATTTGTTAACCGTATTATTGTGTCAGGAAAATAAAGTTGTACATATCTGATTTTAAAAGATGAGTTGAAAATCCTAAGTTTTTTCTTTGCTAGGTTTAAAATGATAAAATAAAGAGGAATAGAGGAAAAACTAAGTCATGTAAATTATTTTTTGTTTTGAAAGATGAAGGGAGGAATTGTTGAAATTTTTTTGGATTATAGACAACAATATATGTCTAAACATTTTCATAGATGTCAAAAAATATTTTCGATTATTCTTTTTTTTTAGTAATATAGATAATCATTTTTAAGAAAATATTGTTTGAATTATTTATTTTCCCAAAGTAAACATGCTCTTAATAAGGAAATCGAAGTAGAAAATGGGGGAAAACAAAAAATAGTGGCGACTCTCCTTTTACCATAGGGAATCAATAGAAGAGAGCTTCCTCTGGAAAGAAGGACCGCCATAATCGAAACATACGATTGGGGAGCTAATTAAGGGCACCCACGGTAACACTTCTGAAATAGAATTTCTACTTCTAAAGTGCTTCTAGAGCAGAAATCCATTTGGTAATGTAATTTTTGAGGCATAAATTTATTTGGTTTGCAATTATATACTTCTACTTCTGAAACAACTTTTTACTTCAGAAACTGCTTTTGGAGAACTTTTAAAAAGTAAAAAAAGTTACTTCTCATCATCAAAAGTCATTTTTTCTTTTTAGCCCTCACTTTTCATATTTTTTTGTTTCTCTCTTCACTCATTTGTCTTAACCTGACTCGGTCCAAATAATTATTTTAATAATAAAAAATTCAGAAAATAAAAAAAATTATAAATTGATTAAAAAAATCCAAAAAATGGAAAATTCATTAAAAAAATTCTAAAAAATTGGAAAAAAAAACCATAAAATTTTTAAAAATTTTAGAAAAATCTCAAAAGTTAGGAAAATAGGTCTATTCAACTAACCAATCATAATTTTGATGATTTTAAAATAACGATTTTGCTCCTTATGAGTAAATTGTCTCAAAAAATTTTGAAAAATTTCAAAAAATCACAGAAAATGGAAATAGACAAGTTTGATTGGCCAAACTCGTCTTTTGTGATTTTCACTCCTGATCTTTCTCAAAATGATGATTTTTCCCTCATATGGATAAATCGTTCTAAAAATCCAAAAAAATTCCTAACAATTTTGATTCTAAATCTTTTCAAAATGGCAATTTTGTCCCTTTGGGCAAATTGTCTCCAAATGTCGACCACTTTTTTCAAATCTCCAAAAACCCATTTTCTAAGCATTTTGAGCTTCAATAGGAATGTCATGTTTTGATTTGATGTGTTTTATTCACATGTTCCTAGTTTCTTAATTTATGAACCTATCTTTATTAATTGTGATTGATATTTTAGATATTCCTATTTGTATAGACTCTTAAATTCTCTCTCTCTCTCTCTCTCTCTCTCTCTCTCTCTCTCTCTCTCTCTCTCTCTCTCTCTCTCTCTCTCTCTCTCTCTCTCTCTCTCTCTCTCTCTCTCTCTCTCTCTCTCTCTCTCTCTCTCTCTCTCTCTCTCTCTCTCTCTCGCCCCGCTTGTCTAGTTTAATCCAATAATGGATGCGATTGCTTCAAAACACCCTTTTTTGATCCAGTGGAGCCTATGATTTTGTGCCCACCATTTTTTTATTAAAAAAAATTGAGGTAGACCAAAATTGGGTTGAAAAGATAAAGACAATGACACCTCAATTTTTGTTTTTCTACCTAGAAATGTCTTCATGCCAAAACAAGCTCATCATTATTATAGTTTTATATCCCAAGTTCTTATTAATAGCTAGGCGATCTTGGGACGCATACAACTATTGAGATTTGTGCTTCTAGAGACAATTTAAGCACAAAAAAAGTTCATATCTTGTGCCTATTGCGATATAAATCACCCCAGAGGCACAAAAGAAGAAGCATCGGAACTACCTATACTTTTTAGGTTGATGTATAAGCTCGGCCAGCATATTCATTAATACAATTTTTCCATAATGGACGAAATAACCATTACAAAAGCAAAACTTGAGATTCAAAAGGTGGTTCATCTGCAATTTGGTTTTTGAATACTATTCACAATAGGAAGATGATGAAAGGCAACCACAATTCAAACTAAGAAATCATGAAGGCGAACCAAAATACACAATCAGTAAATTAAAAAAAGATAAGATCTAAAAATACGGACAAATAACTACTAATAAAGATTGTGTAGCTAACGTTAACAATAAATGTTCTCCTAACTTCAAAAGAAGATTATGTTAACAGAAACAAGTCCTTCAAAAATTTCATGCATCAATTGCTCCCAGATTGAACTTGATTGCTATAGAAAGATCGACAGCTAGTGACACACTTTTACTAAAGGTTGTCGCAACCTTCCACGAGGCGAACCACCAAGAAAAAGCATGAATTACTAAACAGAACTAAGGTTTTTCTCACAAGCCAATCACTCGCTTTTAGCATGGACTCTTCCAAACCTAGACCAATGGCGACTTTGAGGTTTTAACTAAAATTGTTTAAACTTGTGAATCAACTCATTATGGAATGGCCACTAATCTATTATGGGTTGATTAAAAACCCAAGTAAAATGTGGGGAGAACATTTTACTTCTACAAACAAGAGGTTTCATGGATACCAAGGTTTGGTTATGCTAGATTAATGTAACACCTTTCGGTACCTTTTCTATTATTCAAAAATATTTTGCAATCAATCGTTGTCAGTTTTAATTATAAGCCACTAACATGTGAGAGGTGATTATGTGGGTGCACCAAATAATTTAACCTTCAGTAAATCAAAGTGCTAAATCAATTGCTTAGAGAGATGGAAAAACCTTGATCCCCAAAGCAAAAGTGAAGCTCCATTATGTCCAATATATCAAGCATTCAGTATTATGTAAACTAAAAACCAAACAATGTATGCATGACCTGAACATGATTTCAAATACAATATCTATTAATTCTTTTTGTTTCTTGTTGGAAATTATTTATTTGAACTTAGCTCATTGGGTTACTCTCTTGAAACTTGATAACGGGGCCGTGCGTATTATATAATTGGTGCCTCGTGGAGTTTACTTTCTTGAACTTTACTTTGATCACAGTGATTATGATTGTGTACTTTCCCTTGATTGCGACTGTATACTTTCCCTTGATTGTGCACTCATGCCTGGACATCATTTAATAGCGTAGGTTAATAAATGATCGAACATTGCATGAATCATTCAAGTAACAAATCAATCAAGTTAGATTAGGGTACTAAAAGAGCACTAGTTAACAATTAATGTAATCACGTCAGCGACCATAGATCCCTGGTTGCAAAGGAAGTGGGGTATGCTCTTGTAACTCACTTGGTTTCTAGCCGATCTTTCTTAGACTAGTGGCAGCTTCAAGTTAAGTTGAACTTCATAGATAGATTTACTCCAATCGAAATTTTAAACATCTCATGCAGTAAGAGTTTGAGAAAACTCGAGCCATTTGGGGACTGTCAATCTGCCTTTGGTATTATTTCTAAACCAGCCCTGACATTACCACTTGAGAGGGTCACAAACAAACTGATGAAAGTAGAAAATAAAAAATTCACCAAGAAAGTGAGCTTTTGATATAAGAGGGACGAAAAATAGATAAGTTTTTATAAGAATGATGAAGAATATAAATGTGATTTTAATTTGGGAAATCTTCATTGAAAGGAACTGAAAATAAAAAATTGACTATGTTAAGAAATATGGTTAATACCACGAAAAATCTCAAAAAAGTACACTTATTTTAAATTTACCCCTAGCTAATTTTTTTACCACAAAAAATCTCAATTGATGCACATGTGACAAATTTAACATAAACTAATTTTTTAACTACCTCAAATCCCAAACTAGTATATTTATAATAAATTTATCGTTTATTAGTTTCCATTAAATTGGGTTATTACCATACAAAACTCCAAATGGGTACGCCAATGACAAACGGAGTGTAAAAATCCCAAATTAGTACACTAGTCAACTGCCACATTTTATGCAACTCGGCAATTTAACGGTAAAATTTGACAAAAATTAACATATGGTAAATTTGTTACAAGTATACTAGTTAGGGGTTTTTGTGGATGAAAAATTAACTTGTGGTAAATTTGTTATATATGTACCAGTTTGGCATTTTTCATTGTATTAAGCCCTAAAGAACATTCTATGTAATTTTTGTTTCAAATTCTTCATGACTATTAATAATAAATTTGCCAGACAACTTAGAAAAAAGTTAGGTCTCTTGAAATTTTCTCTTTTCAACAAAACTAATTTCTGTATAAGTAAAATTTAACAATTAAAAAAAACACTGTACCTTTAATATAACTAGAAAATCCACAATTAACAAAAAAAAAACATGTGAAATTTTTAATTATGGCAACTAAATCCTACAAAGAAATAGAATGAAAGTAAATAAATTTGGGATCACCACTTTAAATTGTAATTGAGTAATTGATGACAATTTTATCTTTTTGGTGAAAATTGGGTGTATTCATATAAGGGGTGAAAAATAATAATGTCCATCCTATGAGTTTTCCTTGAGAATAAGAGCTTTTCGATTATTGGATTTTAGAATTGAACTTATATTAGAGTATCAACTTTACGTCGTCTCTCTTTATTTGGACGTTAATCTTAACTTTTGTGAGCAATATGCCCTTATATTTTGTGGCCACAATTCACCAAGCAAGATTAAATATTTATTATGACAAAAAAAGATTAAATAGTTATAAATTAATCGTTACATAATGGAAGGGTATGATTTCCAGAGTGGTAGCCTAACCCTCTTTCTAGCTGTTCTAGATAGTTGCATGGAAAAGAAAAGACAAAAAAAAATAGAAGAAATTAGATATTCTTAATTTTTAATTGAACAATTTATTTAACCACTTTTTTATTTTATTTAAATTCAAGGAAAAGCAAGAGGCAATAATTAAAATAAAGAGTCAATACTACGAAAAAACTCAACTAATATACTTATATTTACACTAAGCTACTTGTTTGACAATAAAAAAAAATCTCAAACTAATATACTTATAACAAACTACTAAAAACCCTCCAAAATACTGTACATGTGATAAATATACCCTCTATTAGTTTGTGTTAAATTGGATTAATATCACGAAAATTGTCTAAATTGATACATCTGTGATAAATATAAAAACTTCAAATTAGTATACTCGTCAACTGCCACTTGAGTAATTCAACAAAAAAAAAACTGACACGTGTTATCTAACTCGGCAATTTGACGGTAATATTTAATGAAAATTAATTGAGAGTAAATTTATTATAAATGTACTAATTTAAGATTTTTGATAGTCAAAATATTAGTTTATGGCAAATTCAAAAAAATGCAAAATATTCTTTTCCTTTTTAATTCCTTTTGATTTCGATAGCCGATGCTTCACTACAACCAAACACTCGCTACCGCGGTAAACCCACGAGTCGTAACTTCCTCTTGCTGCCGCTTCTTCTTCTCTCTCCAATGTTCAAACTTTGGGATTTTTACGAGCTCCATCTCCATTAAAGCTTGTTGGTTCAGTTTGTGTAACCAGAGCGGGACACCATCTCGTGATTATCCGAGTGAGTTCTTCGATCTTTTTAACGTTGGAAGTTCCGTGAATTTCTCTCTTTTTCCTCTTCCATGACAAGGGTGAAGGATGTTTTCTTTCTTGATTTAATTTTGGCCTCCTTTTTGTTAGAAGTAAGATTGATGGTGATCAATGAGAGCTTTTCCGGTTCTTTGCACTCTGAGTTGAATTCCTTGTTGAAGTTCGGAGAGCTGATGCATGCCTGCGACTTTCTTGCCCGCCAACTGTTTGATGATTTGTTGGCTTCAGTTGATTAATACTCCAGTGATTCTTTTTTGTCTCCTATACATCTGTTCATGAGTCTACTTTTGAACCAGGGCTACTTGGAAGTCTCCTTGTATGATGATTTTTGGTGTCGAAACCCAAATATGATAAAATTTGGCGATTTAACCGAGTCACCTAAGACTTGGATAAAACTCATGATGATAAATTTGGTTCAAAGTTAGTAGCCTGAAATCATAAAGCGGGTTGTTTTGTTGGTTTTGTTATTCCTAAACAGGGAATTCCAAATAATCTCAGAAGATTTATTCGATGCAACATAAGTGATATCTGTTAATTGGGTTGGGCCTATATGTTTTTCAAACAGATTGTATATTCCTACTCAGATTTGTAAAGTGAAACACAAGCCAGTTTCTTTACCTATTTTGCTTTAGATGATCTGCTTCACATTTCAAATACATATATTTTCTGTGTCTCCACAAAAGTATGAATATCTTTTTGGTAGCTGTTATGATTTCGTCGGTATGAATTTAAGGGATCAACTGGTTCCTGCACCTGAGCTAATATAAGTTGAGTTGAGCTCAACTTTTCAACCTTTTCGATGACTCGCATTCAGATGTGAATGTTGATGTTCAGTTGAGCTTGAGTTGAGTTTTCAGTGCCAATTTCTAGTCAAGTATCTTCCTGCATCTTAATTACTGGGCTCAGTTACACACCTTGGAATTTTTTTACTCTGTCAGTTTTGCAATTGTCCCCACTTGCCTACAGAACCTTGAGCATGCATGTATACTCCACAATGTACAAAAGGGCTTGAATTTTGGAACCACTGGTTCAAAATAACAAGTTCTAGAATTTTTATGGGGCTCATAATTGGAGAGGCCTTGGAGAAAGAGTTAGCTTGGCCGTGAGAGAAGACTACAAACCTTTTACCAGACCCAGAAGAAGGCTGAGGCCCGGAAAATCTCTGGCTGTGCTGTTTCGTTTGTTCTTATTTTGTTCTTTTTGAGAGTGTGTACCATCTAGTCACCAACATTGATAGTTCAGATTGCCTGAAATTCTGCTTTTAGAGGTTTATTCTGCAACTAATGTATCATCTGGTCCCTGAATTTGGTCATTCTTTGCTTAATGAAGGATGTTGTTGGACAGCACGGCAACTGACAATGAGAGATCAGATTCTGAGATGGAGAAGATGTTACTGATTTACAAAAGTTTTATGGCTAGGTATCCCCTTGGTAACTGATTTTTGTTGTATATGTCAGAATTCAAGTTTTCCTTTGGAAAGTCTCTACGCATCATGCGCCTTTTCATTTCATCACTGTGCTTGTCTTGTTGGCCCACTATTGGCCAAACCACCTGGGCACTAGGTCCCACAAATTCCAATGGCTTTTGCTACTATAACCTTGGAAGAGTAGGTGAACGTACTCATGAAGGAAATGATCATATCTGTGGGATTAAATCCCAAGTTATTGCCAGAATTGATGTTGGACTTATTGGATCTTTAGCAATTCATGCAAGTGCATATAATAATGTCGTCGAGAATTTTCAGCTTATTCATCATCCAGTTAACTTACTTTTGTCACAGTGCCCCGCTAATCATGAATTCTATATGCTTCTCAAGTAGTCAAATATCAAAAGGCAGGTTGTGTTCTTTTGCCTGATCAAATACTGAAGTGGGTTAGCATTTCATTTGATAGGGTCACAAAATTTGATGAAACAGCAGCTGCAGGAAGCAGGTTTCTTGTCAGCTTTCAACAAGGGCTAGGTTGAACATCTAGAGTTCATTATTTTCTCCCTTTTCTTATATGTCAACATCAATGTCATTTTGGCATCCTCAATGGTTCTCTCTTCATCTTTCTGTAGAATTTGTTCGACGGCCTGCTTTAGACAGAAGTTCTAATTTACTCAAGAATATTGTCAAAGCTAATGAAACAGAGAGGCTCACATCATACTTCAACGCTGGATGTATCCATGCCAATGATGGGTCCCAGAATTTGACAAAGTGTAGGCAACAACTCTTTCAATTTCATGAAATAGTGTGGCTCAACTTTTTGTCTAACTACTGTATGCAGCACGATAGATAGACCACCATCACTCAATACCCTGTGGTGACATTTACACATTCCTCCTCATCTTTGTGATGCTGTATTTTCCAATGCATTTTCTGCTTAGCTTGAAACTTTTGTGAACACTCTAATTAATTAGATATTTGGAGTCTCTTCCACATATTAATATATGTGCTTATTCTGATTGGTGATATTATATTTCAATGGAGCATCACTGTCAAAATAGCAACAGTACATAGCCTACAGACTTGAGGATTTGTAAATATATCTTGATATTATCTCATTTCAGCCACTATTTCCTACTTATTTGGTATCATTTTTGCGCCTGAACTGACCGTGACAGTCTTCTGTTTTCCTTTAATGTGCATACAGAAGTACGTACTTGTGTACTTGCTCTTCATGGCCTTGTGAATACAGGTAATGTTTACTACATAGAATCCAACTTTGAAACCTGTACTCGAGAAATGATACATATTTTTCAATTTCCTTCTCTCATTGAGTACATGATCAAATTTTTGTGATTATGGGATTTGTTAGCATTGATTGCCTCTAGACTCCTCAAGAAATTTATCTTTAAAATGGTATCTGGTGTTTCATTGTGGGTAGTTTTCATCAAGTTTAGTGTGGGATCCTTCAGACTAAATGTTTACCATATTTTGTTGATATTGATCAAAATCTATATTCTAATCTTCTGTATGTGTACTTTTCCCAATTGAGGGCATAACTCAGATGCATGTTTCAGTTGAGATTTTGTCCTAATTACACCATAGCTGAAGTTTTAAATCTCTAACATATACATCATAATCTGATCAAAACAGCAAACTTTTGTTGAGATTGACCAAAATCTAGGTTATTGTAATCTCCTATAGATGTATTTTTTGCAATGAAGGGCATAATTCAAATGTGTTTATTTTAGGTCTACTCATGTTATAACCAGTCTTTTACTTCTCTGATCCATGAAAATCTGATAAAAGACCTTGTTTAGTCCCCTAAGCATTTCTGTTGATTTCTCTTTCCAACTACAATTTTGATATTAAGTTGTGTATAATGTGAAGTTTCCTAATCGACATTTTTCACTACTTGAATCTGATTGATAACCATTTTATTAAGTAATGCTGAACCTTTGTCCAAAATGATTATTTTTTTAATCTAATGCATTCTGCTTAAAAGGTTTTTGATATATTGATCTGTCTGCATGTTGTTTGTTTTAGTTGGAAGATAAGTGGCACGAGTTACTGGAAAGTTTGCAACTTGATGTTCTCTCTCTTAAAACACATGGAGCATTTATAAACCCAAAAAACGAAATATATGGAGCATTTAAACCATATAGAATACTTGATACAAAGTCAGAGTGAAATGGCATAAAAGTTTCATATATCTGACCCACTTATGTGATAAGGCTTAGTTTGTAGTGGTGGTGATCTCTGTCATTGTCGTTGTGCAGATGCAAGTGCTTTGTGTATTCTAAGGTGACACCTTTTGGGATTTTTGGTTTCCAGATTTTTACTTTAGTTTTTAGTTAGGGGAGGATGTAGAGAGTGGGAGCAAAGGAAGAAAGAGATAGGTGATGGGGATTCGAAGGCTTGCGCTATTTTTCTTTTTCTTTTTTTCCTGGGCCACAAAATGCAGTTCCTTTTATACTTGAAATTAAAAAGAAATTACCACTTATGTAAGCAGCTTTCCAATTTGTTGCTGCAGCCAAAACTATACTGATTGAACTTGAGGGTCTTCTAGAGGATGTACTCAAGGTCTTACAAGCTGCAAATGAGTATTTGTTACCATCTCAGGATGAAGACATTGATGATAGATTGATGGGGGAAGTGATTACTGCTGACGAGGTGGGCTTAGCTTTTTCTTTATTATTGTTGCTCCAAATGCTATTCTGAGTGAGAAATTCATATCATTGGTCTTTAGGCAGCATTCTTTTTCTTGATGCATGAATATCTTGTTGGATTCTTCTTCTATTTGCATTTTCAAACACAGGACCCTTTTTTTTCCTTCTAAATTTAACCACATATTATCTTATGTATTCAGACATAAGATTTGAATGCAATCTTTTGCTCTAGATGGTCGATGAGTTACATGTTGCACGATGTACCTCTGCTAGATTAGTGTTTGATTTATCATCTAACTAATTTTAAAACAATAGCAAACCAACAAACACATGCATAAGTAGAACCAAGCTGGAAATTTCAGCATTCAAGGCAATCTAAATATTATAACTTGGTCACGAGTTCATTCATGTTGAACGATTTGATCCTCAACTAATATTATTTAAGGTGCAGTTATTTGGGTTTTTCTAATAATATACTCGTAGTCCAACTTGCAAGTTATTTTTCTAAGGTGAACCATTTCATATCAAGGCCTCGTGGTAACGGGAAACCTTTTTCATTTGGTTAGTAGCGTGGGTCTGTTGTCATTGTTGAGTGGGACAGTTTTAACTGTCTTATTTGGGAAAACTATGTTCAACAGGATATTGAGTACTTGAAATGGCATATCTTTTTTGATAATTACCTTTGACATTAAGGTGCTAATCATCTGTTAATTTCCTTATGATGCCAATATCCTGATCTACATTTGTGATCTGCCCTGCTGGTTTCATTGTACTTTTGAATTGTCCAATAGAAAATTTTTAGTGGATGCAACAGGAAAAGTGTTACATGTACCAATGGCATTGCTGCTCAAATCAATACTTAAAAGTTGATACAAACTCATGTATATAATTATCTCCCAGGATGCAACATTCGTGTGTACATAGCATATTGTTTGTCTATGTAATAAATGCATACATGCAAATGGAGAAATGAGTGCCGATGTATTGCAATCTGGTTTGCATTTGTTCGACTCTGAAATTTTTCTCTCATTGGCCGTTCATGTTATTCCATTTTAGATTCTAATTTCTCTATCCTTTGTTCAGGAGGAAACTGCATCATCTGATTCTGGGAGACCTGATCTCACAGAGTATGCTACCATGATGGGTGTTATTTACAGTATGATTAAACAAGACTTTGTGATGCAGGTATCAAACCCATCACTTTTTGCTGAACAAATTATGAAGGATTTTATGTGCTTTGTCATATGTCTTTATATGTATCAATACCTGATTTCCAGTGGTAAATCCTTGGTTTGTCATTGCAGGAAAAAATTGCATCTGCTCTGAATCTGAAGCTATCGTCCGGAGAGTTGGAAACCTATTGCACTATGTGGTCTCTGCGTCCCTTCATTGATGATGAAATCATGCATCAGGCTTGGTCATTCATTCCTTGACCATATCTTGTATGCAAATTGATGCCATATAACATCTTTTACAACCGAGGAAGGATGTTGAGGACTATCTAGAGATGGCAAACATGAGGATCAAGTTATGTTGAATTTGGATTATTCGGGGTTCGGGTCATTCCTGGTTCTGCCTCCTCAGCTCTCAAGAACGGGTTCAGTCTAGGTTTTAAGTCATCCAGGGTTTACCTTTCATTGGATAAAGGCCAGGTTTTACTCAGATATAGCGCTGTTGGAGCTGTGTTCGGGTTTCTGATGATCTGGAGTTCGTTTATTATGTCCAGTCAGATCGGATAATACTAGGATTTGTAAAGCATTATATGACTTTTCATGTCAAAACTAAACACTCTTACATAAACAGGCATTCCTCAAGGTATTGTGCAGCAATGTAGCTTCGGATTGTGTTTCATGAAAAGTAGAAGTAATTACGGATTGTCGTGTGAAGTTTTACGTAGAAGGTAGAAGATAGAACGAACAATTGTTTGGCAAAAGAAAATTTGGATCCATTATTACATTATTAAAGCATATTGTCTATTCAGATACCCTCCGATAATCTTTTAAATAGTCATATTAGTTCTAACGACATATTTACAAGAAAAACTCTCTGGGTTACCTCGATGATAATTTTTACCAATAGTTTTGATTTCCCAAATATAGTTTTTCGTATGGCATGATGTTTCGTTTAACCAGCCTATCACATTAATTAACAACTTCAGAATACAGGAATTGTTCACCCGATTGGTGTCAGCCTACAAGGGACAGGTTCGGTTTGTTTAATAGTAATATGATTTCTTGTCAAAAAAAATTATGGATTAATACTGTGAAAAATCTCAAGCTGATACAGCTATAACAAATTTATTCTAAATTATATTTTTTACCACGAAAAATTTCAAACTAATACAATTATGTCAAATTATTTTTTTGATCACCAAAAATCCCAAATTGGTATATTTATAATAAATTTACCTCAAACTATATTTTTTACCATCAAAAATCTCAAATTATTACACGTGACAAATTCATCATTCATTAAATTGGGTTAATACCACGAAAAATCCTAAATTGATATACTTATAACAAACAGAGAGTAAAAATCTCAAATTGGTATACCCGTGAACTGTCACATGCCATCCAACTCAGTAATTTGACATTAAATTTAACGAAAACTAACGGATGGTAAATTTGTCACAAATTTACCAGTTCATGATTTTTTGTGGTCAAAAAAATAGTTTAGAATAAATTTGTTATATGTGTACCAATTTGAGATTTTCTGTATTATTAAACACAAAATCATTGATAAGTTCTTACGCGATTTCCTGCTACCTGAATGCCTATGGAACATTGTACAATCCTTACGAATCAATTAAGTTCAGGGCTTTAGTTGTGTAAGCAGCCTTAATGCATAGCAATTTGCACGCAATTAATAAGATTTGAACAGATACGTCTGATTTGTAAGTAGAAAACTCTCGATGCCCCAATCAACTGCACCAATCTCGGTTTAAATCTCACTGTTTCTATCCCTTTAAGGCGCTCCGCATTAAACAAAGAGCCAAATATTAGTGGCTCTGATATTTTAAGCACAAAGATTAAATCACGAGCCGCATCCGCACATTTTCTTACGAAAAGTCAAGAGCTTCACGTCCATGGACATTCCATCAGATTTCTTTCCTTTTCATAATATTTAATCTGTACGTTTGCTTTTAACGCACGCTCAAATATGCACGTATAAATATGGAAACCTCGCACAGGAGAATAGAACTGAAATGACTCATAGATAAAACACTGCTCTGCATTAACCATTGAGTAATTATCTTCTTAACCTGACGAATGAACCAATAGGCATTACCCTTACGCTTAGAATCTGGGGTCTATGTCACTTGGGCATTACCATGGTCTTAGCAGAATAAATATCCTGAATAAGCGCAAAGTGGCATTCATCATACTACGACTAGCATCATACATTGTGAATAGGGTCAGGGGATTTTCTCTTACATATTTTCTTTATTCAATATTGGGAGCTGATCTCAGGTTCGGTTGTTTTTGGTCATGCTCTACATATAGGATGAACGTTTTCACATTGTTTCACAACTTAATGTGATTAACAGGGTATACCTGGCGTCTACAAGGACCAGAATAAGAATCAAGGAAACTATTAGCAGACAAATCGAACAATTTCCACAATGTTAGCTCCGGACGCAACCCCACCCTGCACTAGCATGCAGGACCCCTTCAACTGAGCCCTGATGAGATATCTGCTTTAGCACGGCCCGGGCCCCGCCCTCGCTGGCGTCTCTGAGCCCTCATCTTCCTCCCATCCCTTTTTGCCTTGATTTTTTCTTTCAAGTCTCTCTCGCCTCGCCTTTTGTACATCTTAAAAGTGATCTGTCTATCCGCAGCCATCTTTCTCACTTTCTCGGTTATCTCTGCCGCAATTTGTCTGTTATACAGCTTCCTAAGACCCCGCATGAGCTTAGCAAATGTATCTGGCTGTGGCATTACATCTGCATCCATCATGTCCAAGCAATATGAGCACGCCTCTTTAACATGCCCATTTGAGAAGAGTGCATGAATCCAGATTGTCCAGGCAAAAACATTGAGATCACATCCTTTCGTCACAATGCAATTCCAAACGTCTTTAGCCATTTCAAGCTTTTCAGCTCTTAAAAGAGAATTGAGCAAGTCTTTCAATGTGCCATAATTTGGAGCTGATAGAAGACCTCTTCCCACCATCTCTTTAAAATAATCGCATGCTTCAACTAGATGATCGTGTTCAATGAGTCCATGAATCATGATAACAAAACTGTCCAGACCTAGACTAAGGCCACTTACTTCCATTTGATTCCATAGCTCAACACCTTCCTTAATATCGGCCAACTTACATGCTAACCTGATCACTACATTGTAGATGCTAATGTCAGGAACACAACCAATCTTCTTCATTTCCTTGATCAGTTCCAAACACTCCTCCAGCTCCTCCTCCTTCTCATGAGCCAACATAATATGCAAATAAGTTGTTGTGCACGGAGTATGACCTAGCTGTATCATCCGATCCAATAGCTTGTAAGCATTATCGAGTTTACCGCATTTGCAAAAGCCACTAATCAGTGTAGTGTACGTCACACCATCTGCCTCGCAGTTGGTCCTGTGCATCTCAAGCAATATGCGCGCAGCCTCCTCCATTTTTTCTCGGGAACATAGAGCTTGTATTAGAGTAGTATAAGAAGCTGCATTAGGCTCACAACCCTTTCGCTTCATCTCTTTCAACAGATCGTATGCATCCCCCATTTTCTGCGCTCGTGCGTATCCGCTCAGGAGATTGTTGTAGACCACAATATCTGGTTCAAAACCAGCTTCTCTCATTTGCACCAACACATGTTTTGCCTCCATAAGCTTCCCTTCTCTACACCAGCCATACAGCAGTGATGTGAAATGCTTAATTCCTGGTGTGAACCGATATTTCATTTCTCCAAACAAAACGGCTGCTTCTTTTACACTACCATTTTTACACAAAGCATCCAACAAGCAACCAAATGCGTATTCATCTGGCTCACAGCCATACTTGGGCATCTCATCCAGGACTTCTATTGCTTTCTTTACCATTCTGGATGAAGCAAACCTCCTCATCAAAATGATGAACAGCTCCGGTGATATCAACTGAGGGTTCTCCTTTCTCATCTCCTCAAGTAAGGCCCAGACAGCACCGAAATGCCTCATTTTCCCTAAAATCCTAATCATTGCTTTATAGACGTCATAGCTATGCCTATAACTCGGCTGCTTTGAAGCCCACACAAAGAAGCTGTAACCCAAATTGCCTGCATCACCACAGCGGTTCAACACTCGCTCCGTCAATCCCGACCGCATGATGATTCCAGATTCTTTCAAAGCGAGCTCCATTTTGGGAGCTCTAGAGTGAAACTTCCTCAGAATCCTATATATCTTTTCCACATCTGCGGCAAACTCATCATGCCTTCCTTCATCTGCACAATCGTCATGGATGTTTTCAAGGTAGACAAGGCCAGGTCCAGTTTTTGAGTCTGCTTGAGAAGTGTTGCAGCTCCCAGGTTTGGTCGGTATGTAATTTGGATTGGGTTGTGATGGGATTTCAAAGGAACGAAACTGTTGATTGGTAGAGGGTGTAGAAGAATCAAATTTGGGGATCTCAAAGAGCCAACAGCTATGAATGAAGGGAACATTCGACTTCAAATAAGATAATCGAGTACAACTTTTGTACCCATGAAGAAGTGCCCTCGAAAAGAAATGCATTTTTCACTTGTAGCTTTTCTTATTGCCATTGAATATTTTGATTTCTAGTATCATCTTACTGGCCTCTCATGCTTCCATTCTAGAATCTACCCTGCTCTGAACAAAATAAAATTTGCATGAGCAACATATTGGGAATACCATCAGAAATCGAAGTTAACCATATCCATGAATAACAAATTTCAGGAACACACAAAAAAAAAAAAAAATCCGGCCTTAACAACCAATAACAGTGTTTAGGTGTTTCATTAGTACATAGAAAAGAGAAAATTTATCCGTTCAACATGATTTCAGGGGGCAAAAAAAAAAACAAACGAAGAAAGATACCTGAGACATTTATCAAACAGGTGGTGTGCATAGAGTCTACTGTTACATCGAGCACCAGAGGATCCGCTAGGAGCTCGAATCAGCAGAATAATGCCTACCCACAATGCGAAACCACCAAAAAGTTGAGAAAGCACCGAAATTGAAACAAACCATGCAGTACTAAATTAGACTGCGTATGCTGTTCAGAGTCGACAAGTGAGTACTTACCATGTTTCTTCCCGATCCACAGGTCAGATTAGAGCGACGTAAAGAGAGAAGAACTAGGGAGACATGGAAGCGAAGGAGCTACTGGTCCGAACTTACGTTTAAGCCTTAAACCACGATGGATCCGCAAGTGTGGGTTCAGGAGATTAGCGTCTCCTAATCTCTTTCGCACTCAAACGGACGACGATTCTCACAAGATCGCATTTCGCGGGCACTTAATCCGTGGACAACGGGAATTTTGTTCCGGTGATAACTTTTCAATGTATTTTCCGTTAACATGTGTCGTGGAACAAAGGTTTTGTCTTTTTTATAAATATGTTGCCGCTACTACTCTAATTATGTTTTTTTTTTTTTCATATTGCAAGTTGATTTTAGTTGATATGAATTGCTGAATTGCTGACACGTACACGGAAATAAGCATGTCATGCTATGATTGGATTAACATTGTCATGTTGAAGGCGCCACATCAACAAACATGAAGATGATAATAAAAACATAAAATTGAATAAGAGAGGTGGGATCCATAATGATCGCCGTAGGCACAAGCTCAAGTTCTAAAGCTTGCGACAACCATGATTGCTCAAGCTCAAGCTTGAAATTCACCATAACCTGTCCAGGTTGTGGCGCTCGTTCACTTAATATGAGCTCGCGAAGGCCACAACAATTGATCTCGTGCCGGCTATGGTTGTGCCAATTTTGATTTTGATTTTGATTTTGATTTTGATTCCAAGTGAGATTTTTTATTCCAAATTAACAGATTTCCCTTTTTCCATATGTCTGTGCCAATTTTACTAGTCTTGTGAAGGACACAAACTCAAGAAGAGAAGGAGAAAAACCAGAAACGTCATTAAAATCCGGTCAACCAAATCTCTTATCACCACCTTCCTAGTTCCTATCTCAACACATTCGGACCACAAAACTTAGGTAAAAATAAATTGTCGCCATATGAATCTGATTTCCTTCTTGATTTCATTATTTGTGCGTTTGGAGCATCTTGCCCTCTAAGGGGCCGTGGATGCCTTATAAATGACCTCTCTTGAATTGCCAAGTTGCACTGACGCATAGAGATCAACTCACGTTAAACACAATTCGAAGTCATCCCTTTGCCTTTTTTCAAGCAATTTTTTTCTTGGTCCCGGCATTGCTCGATGCCATCTTCATCGAAACTGAAGCTCGACCCTTCGATGTATTATTGGAGAAGAAAGCTGCCGTTGGAGTGGATGGAGAGAAGGGTTCTCTGATGGGTCCTCATCCCTTGGACCCATCGAGCAAATACAGGTCAAGCCCGAGCGTTGGACACAATTTGACGACCCCACTTCGAGGAGACTCATCGGGACCTAGTCCACCTATTGAAGGGCATGGATATGGATCAACCCCAGGACAAGCCAGTGATGGCCGAGTAGTAAATTCATCGGGACCAAGTTCACCGGGTGAAGGGCATGGACCAACCTCGGGACAAGCCAGTGATGGCCGAGTAGTAGACTCATCATGACCATGTCCACTTGGTGAAGGGCATAGATCAATCCGGCGATGGCTGAGTTGTAGACTCCTTGGGACCAATTCCACTTGGTGAAGGGCACGGACCAACTAGTGATGGCCAATTTTAGTTGCTTAACAGCAATCGAGCTTAATTTGCAATAAAATTTCCTTTTGCTGACTAGATTAAACTAGCATTTCAACACACCATTTCGGTACCCTCAACTCTTCGATTAAGCCCCAATTCACATTTATTGTGCATTTTTCTTTAATTCATGTAAAAAGGTATAAAAAAAAGGAACATTAACGGACAGGCAATCAAACAAACATATATAGTACCGTCTTGCATTACAAGTGACCCCATAGTATGTGACCGTACACTTTCAAACATGCTATCCATGACGTGTGACAGGTTATGAGATATCGAACACGACATGATAGAAATCAAATCTAAAAGGAGTAACCGAATATGACAGAGAAGTCAAAATGCGATGTCACGTAGTGATAGGAGTACACAATGATTTAACATGACATACAAGTATGATGTAAATCTCGAACATGACTTGCACGAATAAACATGACATGCATAAACGACATGCGTAATGGCAATCGAATACAACAAGAGCAAACGTGATGCAAAATCCTAATCATACTTAATGAAACGCAGCAGCGCAGGGGTTTTCATTCCCAATTTCTATTCCTTTTCACCTAATTCCAAGCAACCAAACGGTGCCAAAAAGAGAGAATGGGGTTTTTTTCCCCAATAACCAAACATTGCCTTCGTTATCAAGCTTTTGGAGTCCGCAAGCTGAAACACCCTGTTTCGAACTACAAATGACATAGCATCGCCACAAAAAGAGTTAATGATCCTGAGACTATGCCTCGCGCGATTGCGCCGAGCGATCTCATGGTATCGCACCAGGGCTTCTTTTTATTTGCAGACCGAGTGCACTGTTATACAGGCATTCGAAAAATAGATCCGATCCTCACGAAAGAGTTCCATCAGAGTCCAAAACCTTAATTTCCTGCAACGATTGATCTGGCCCTGCCCTTCTCTATTCTTGATAGAACTGCAAATTCTGTCTTACTCAGTAAACACCAATATAAAATGACGGGAACCCGCCATCATTACCGATATTCAGTGTAGCATTTTGTTTATAATACCCATACCAGCAAACGCTGCCCATGGTTATCATTAAATCGTCTCAACTTAGTCTGTGGACATATTTAC
This sequence comes from Psidium guajava, assembly GCA_016432845.1. Taxonomy (NCBI): domain Eukaryota; kingdom Viridiplantae; phylum Streptophyta; class Magnoliopsida; order Myrtales; family Myrtaceae; genus Psidium; species Psidium guajava. Next base: position 16,922,389 of record CM028227.1, on the reverse strand, counting down.
ACGGTGTAGCCTTTTGCCCATTATACTTGGCCGTTATCACTACATAAAGGGAAGACTGTGGACATGTTTACATGGATGTAGCCCCGCCACCTGTTTCAACATTAGATTGTAAAGTAGCTCCCTTCGCCTGATAATAGTCGCTCAACCACTTCTTAATCAGCTCGATCTCGGTCGCCCTCTGTTCTACCAGCCAGTTGGGATCCTGCCCCGTTGCAGCACGCAAATCTATGTGATGAGCACCTGAAAATAAAATGCAAGGAACGAATTAATCTCTGCCTCAACTTCATCTGAGGCTGCTTCATCAATAGGAGATGCCTGCCAAAAGAACCTCCAACGGGCTTCCTATTTACTCTGGTAACATGAACAAGATGAATCATGATACACAAAAGTGAAGGTGGCTCCTAGAAGGGACAAGGAAAGAGTACATATTTAGTAGTAAGAAAGAGAACCAAAAGTCAGATTGCTAAGGCAGAGTCAAACCGTCATAAGACTCTTCTAAAAATGAGTTAGAGTCAAAATTATCACACGACGTAAAGTGGACAAATTGACAACATTGCATCACATAAGCACTTCGGCAATCACCAGGGAAAAAATATACCACAACCAATGCCACATTCTCTTGGGTGTAGCTTTGTCAAGAAAAATAGAATGCCCCTAGAGCACTTGTTAAGGGTTACTAATTGTGCCTTGGTAGTGTGGAAGTGTTTTTTAAAAAAAAACATATTGCTCTCTTGAAATATGTTCTTATTCAAGTTCAAAGTGTTTTTATATGCATTTTTAAAATATTTAGTGGTTAACAAGACCTGTTTGTCAAATCCTAACAAAATCAGCCTCACAGTGAAACTAAAGACAATTGACTTGCTGGAAATGATTGAAGTCAAATGACCTACATAAAAGCTGTTAGAGTAATTAAATATTAAACCATGTCATCATCCAACAGCTTAAGCTTTTGGAACGGTTGGCATTGGTCCCCACAAAAATCTCACATGGTATCAAAGCAGGAGGTCCTGAGTTCAAATCCTTTCAGGCCCTTATTTGCCTCCCCAATGATATATATCTACACTTAGTACTAGGCAAAAAGATCAGACTAAACGTGAAGAGGAGTGTTAGAGTAATTAAATATTAAACCACGTCTTCATCCAATAGCTTAAACTTTTGGAACGATTGGCAGTGGTTCCACAAAATCTCACAAAAGCAAAAGTAAAATTCAGTCATTACAATATACTCATTCCCTCTTGAAATTGGAGACTTATATCAAAAGTAATCCTTGTACATTTCAAAAAGGTGAGGGACGTTACAGGGGCAGAGAGGAGAACTTGTAAAATTTAAGAAGAACAGGGACAGGGCCTTTCAAAATGAAAGGAGCTTACAGGGTCAAATTAAAAATGGCACGAATAAGAGGCATATCGACATTTCACCCTATAAGTTAACATGTGCAGGCTTCACATGAAGCAAATAAAGTCCATATCACAACATGAAGTCGCAATCCCAATGAAACCCACAGTATAACATGGACAAAAAATACTCATACGCATGGTGTCTCACAGTAGAAACATCATATATGGAGTGCCCCATGCACATGTCATAAAAAAATTGAAAGGAAAAAGGAGGAAAGACATAGGAGAAAGTAAGATTTCAACTCAAACATACCTTCTTGGGTATTTAGAGCAACAATAGAATCAGATACATTCTGGATCACACTGTGGCATACAATCGACACAATCAGAATACATAATAAAATTACAAACCGACACCTCTGACAGAACATATGAAAAGACCCACCTGTAACCACTCCAAGGATCAAGAAAGCCATTTGAGAAGATGATGTTGCTTCCGAAAGTCTTCAAATTGGTCATGATATCCTTCAAAACGGGACCAAAATTCATGTTGTAGGTCGATGTGAATGATCTATTTACTATATAAACAATTTTGCGACAATCATATGTAAAATATAATTGAAGTGCACCTGAGAATTTATTTTTGTAAATTAAAAGCCCTGAACACTCCAATCACCATAGAACCCGTGTCAAGTGATTAATTTGATCACATGCATAATTACAAGGAAACAATCCCAGAAAACCAAAGCTGCTACAATTTTGCTATTAATTACAATAGGTCACTGATAATTGGTGCTCACTTGAAAACTCCACATCATAGGTGATCAAGTGAAGCAGCATCTAGCCAAGGTGCACACACTAAACCAATTCACATCCCCCTTGCCCACCACCCCCAACACCCCTCCCCCCCCCCCCCCAAAAAAAAAAAAAAACAAAAAAAGACAAAAACAACCAAACCCAAACCCCAAATAAATAAATAAATAGAAAGAAAACACACCCAATAGAAAACACGAGTTTCCCCTTTTTGAATAGAACTTAGGCATCAGATGTTTGGATCCTAACAAGGCTCACTGCACAACACGCCTCCACTGCTAACACTCCAAAAAAGAATTTTCCCAGGAGATCTATGCACTTGGATGGTGAGAAGGATGATGTCTTTTTATGGCTTAGGCAGATTAAAAATATTCAGCAGACTCTTCCATTGCTTCCTCTTAATTGAATGTGACTGAACTGGATATCTCTTGCTATTATCGTAAGACAACTTCAGCTTCAGCCTCATAAACCAAATAAAGGAGCACTGAACAGAGAGAATGGGACAGCACAGACAATCAATGGGAATGCCATGCCGCATAAGAAATGCTAGAGCGAACACACATGTGGATAGAATATGTTCCAGACACGCAATTAATGGGAATGCCATACTGCCTAAGAAATGCTAAGGAGGACACAGAACTGGATGGACTATGGCCCAAGAAGCTACACATTAAAGTTTGTCATGCTGCAAAAATTTAAGATTAACACACACACAGAGACAACGGTGTCTTACTTTCCCACCAAATTCAGTTGTTATCCACGTTGGTCTTGGATTTACTTTGAAATTGGTCCAGCACTCCTCTTGGAAAGCAGAAAAATTAAAGTCGTATGTAGGAAACATGCTTGCATCTGGGCTACTAGACATGGGCATAACCATCTCCGTGCATGCCTGTACACCACAATAGATCAAGCGAAATGCACTATCAGCACAACGATATTTTTCTTTTCCACAGGCAAAACCTTTCATATTTAAGCTTTAGGGGAGAATTTAATAAAGAATAGGAAGAACAGTTTTAGACCTGCCAGTTCCAGCCATCCATGCCATGAGGATCATCATCCAATTCAAAGCAATCAACTTCTCCAGTGTAATTGTAGTAGACACCAACACCTTCAAATACACGTTCCAGAACGCTAGTACCATCTGGACAACCATCAATCTTTCTGCAGACCTAGTAATAAGAAGAACATAACATGCATCTAAATATGCTCAGCAGAAATATTTAAAACACTGTTATGCATATGCTATATTACACGGACACTATGTGTGGAGATGTCTAGCTCATTCAACACTTAAAAGTTCCAGGATAACAGGACTCAGCTGAAAAGAATCCAGAAAATGGTAAAGGTAGGATGTATCTATACCACAGAAAGAGTTTTGGGCGTATATAGTATCACAAAGACTGTGAGCAAGTTCAGTAAATTTGGAACCTCCTTTTTTAACATATCATGGGCTTAAAGTTTTGGAATGGATGGTCTTGATTTCAGCCAGTTTCCTTTTCTAATGCAAGTGGGCTTCTGGTGTCAGTAAATCTGTTTCCGCATCTCCCCACTCTACAAGTGTTATTTCAAGTCTTACCAGGTATCTTTTGAGCAGAATTTAATCTTGGCATACAACTTAAAACGCTTGCTTTGAAAATTTATTATATATTGGAAAAGCAAGCTTACGAACAGGAAATTAAAAAAAAAAAAACAAGCCTAAAGACAGGCATTCAAAAACAATATTAATTAGAGAGTCATTTCATTAAGATGTGATGAGCACCAAATTCCTCTGCTGCTATTATGATGCATCTAAAGACACAAATTCAGAAAATAATAATAGATGATTTTATGAAGATTCCCTAGAAAATACAAAATAAAAATATGGCATCTTGTTACAGCAGTATTTCAGATAAAGAGAAATGACATTACATGGGACCGAGGTTTCATTTGATGACCAAGTGATATCGGAATCTTGACTAACCTCTCTAATCGGGTATCCAGGAAGAGGCATAAGAAATTCAGAAGGATATGGATAGTCGACCATCGCCAAAAAGGAGTAAGCAGAATCCAGCCAATTAGCCAGCTCTTCTGTATTCTTTAACTCCCTACGAATAATCAGACTTCAATTAATTTAGGTTGCACCAAGGACGAGACAATAACATTAAGCATTGGAAGCCCATGTAAGCTCAATCAGGTGGGCAACAAATTGACTGAAGGATCATTGTCTTTGTTTACTTTACCGACATAACCGGAACATTCTTGTCAGTTGCGAAAGACCATTCTCCTTCTGGCCTTCTGATATCAACTCATTCCAGGATGCTTTAATTGTGTTAAAGCAGCTGGTACTTTCACGCTGCAGTTTTCAGTCGAAAAATAAGATGACATGGATGCACATAAGTATATTCACTTCAAACAAGTGGAGCATGATTAAAATTAACAACACACTTTAAAATCACTGGAGACGATGTCGTAGAACGTTTCTGGTGGCACAATATCTTCAAACTGAAGAATTGGAGCTGAAGAAGCAAGTGCGCCTATGGCAATATGCGGATACTTTAACCTCATCCATGCTGCTAACACTGTGAAAGATTCCAAATCTTTCATGAATCCCAAAGGGGAACAAGGGGGGAAAAAAACTTTCTAGAGAAACTATTTTGACCAATCTATGCATAGAGAAACACACTAAACAAGGGAAAAAAAATAGAGTTGGAAACCGAGTTTAAAGAGCTTACTTACTTCCACCATATGAACCACCAAAAAGAACAACAGGGCAAGCCTCAGCAGACAAGTTTCGCTTCAAGTTTGTGATCAACACTGCGAAATCAGCGAGAGCTTGCTCCGCCGTAAGATAAGACAAGGAAGCAGCATCCTTGTACGCTTCCTCTCTACTCCCAAATGGCATTGACTCACCATAATACCGATGCTACAAATCAATCAATCAACCAAAATGAGGGCAACTATCAATCGAACTCTTATATGGCCAGCCAAAAGTACACAATTTTGTATAGACAGGGATACATTTGGCTCTTCATAAAAGCTTTCCACTTTTCAAATTCCACCAAGAATTTAAGGAAATTAGAGAAATTCTTCTTTACCGAGAGCTTCCAGCTTTCTTGAAATGTTCTTAGCACGATCTTTATCGTCCAACGGTCAAAAATTTTCCACGCTAAACAGGTATATGAATTCGACAAGAGCACTTACTTCAGGGAAGACCACCATGGCACCAAAGCTCGGGGCAATCTCCCAAACGAAGCCAGTGTTGGCAGCGAACCACTCGATGTCGCCTTCATTTCCGCAGTACAAGAAGATGGGCCCGAGGCGATCGGCACCGACCCAGTGCTCCGAGCTGATGAGGTACCGCTGGTTAAACCGCGGCAACTCCGAGAAACTGAAGTGGTCGAGGCGCTGCTCGAAGTACCGCGTCTCGTACTGGTACCGAAGAGGCTGCTTCGGTCGCTGGCTGTGGTGTTTGGAGGTTGAGAATCTGCCGAGCAACTTCGGGGCGCGGCGGGAGGAGATGGATTCGAAAGAGCGGGAAGACGATTGCGGAGCGAGGATGAAGAGGAGGATAGAGAACAACAACACAGCGATGGCGTGTGTCGCCATTTTCTTCGCTGGTTCGTCGTTTTCAGAGAGCTTTCTTCTCCACTGCGGATGTTTAAATACGTCGCCATTTGCAGACCATACATGTCGCATCTCGCACGTGAGCAGGAAATCCGATTAAAGAATTTTTTTTTTCTTCCCCAATTTGGATGATACTTTGAATTTAATCAGATTTTGGTTTCTTGATTTGAAAACTTTGGGAATTTCCTGTTTTCAGAGAAAATCTGTTCTGCATACATATGAGAAATAAATCTACTTGGGCATACAATAGAGCAAACAATAAGATGTTTGAAAATATGTAGCGATTTGAGCGGGAAATTCGATTCATGCAAGTTTCTTTATTTTTCGGACTTGTTTAATCGCTATTTATTATTCAAAACGGATGCTTTTGTTTTTGCAAATTTCTAATTGTTCCAAGGTATTATAAGTTGAATTAATCAAATTTAACTTTTCTTGTTTTATCTCAATGTATCCATTCAAATGAAACTGCTCTGCTTCTATTTTCCACTTTTAGTAAACGGGGCTCGGGCTTTTTCCAAATTGTTCAATGACCCCCCACGTAATTCTTCTGAATTTCGAAAGGTATATGTTGGATAACACTTGGGCTCTTCTCGTTTTGCGAAAATTGAAATGTTTCTGAAAAATATTTTCTAAAAAGTCATTTTTCAAGAAAATTATAATACTTTTCTGGTGTTCAGCTAAAACCCAAAAATGACTTGGAAAATTATCTTTCACCATTTGGTAGGAAAAATCGGATTTAATTTTCTTCCATGCACTCCTTTTAGTGAATTTTATATTTATATTTATTTAGTCATTTTTTAAAATTATAGTTTTTATTTTATTTTATTTTTCTTTTCTCCTCTTTTGCCGATTGCTGGCCATGACAAATGCTGATGACCAACTGTAGGTGAGCTCAAGCCTCGCCATAGGCTGGTGAGGTTGATCTTATGGTGAGGTTTGTCCTCACCTTGCTAGATCTGGGGCTTGGGTTACTTCTTGCGTTTGGGAAGATTTTGGGGGAATGCAAAGCCATTTCCTCAAGACCTTTGAGTGAATGGGGTATTTGGTGAAAGCTAAGTGTTGTTTTGATCAACTATTTTTATGTATATTTTGCATTGCAACTTTGAAATGAAAAAAAAGAAAAAAAAAAAAGAGAAGACAAACAGAGGTAACCATGCCCAACAGCAACTTCAGATCTGGAGCCTCATGATCTCAGGCGAGGTGGGTGACCTCAAGAGAGGCGAACCCAAGGTTGCACAACCTTAAGCGAGCGACGCCGAGGTCATGTGAGCCGACACCATTGTCGCGTGACCTCAGCCGAGGCGATGCGGAGGTTGGGAGACCTTAGGCGAGGCAATGATGATGATGAGGTCGGTGTGACATGGCCCCCGGCAACTGGAAATAAATTTGCAGTAAGGAGAAGATGAACAGTGTGTGAGCAAAATTGGAATATGAAATAAAAAGGGAAGGCAATTTGGGAAGAAAAAAATTATTTACCTCTTGAAATTATCCTTTCGAAAATACTCAAAGCCCATGGCAGGTTTGAGCTTTGTATTTCGCCAAAAGGGCAAAAAAAAAAATTACTAAACACCATCACTTTTTGCCAAGGGGAGGGTTCAAAGCCCCCTTTGACACAGTGGTTTCCAAAGGCACTTCATAAATTTGGGGCTTCTGATTCTGAGTTTGACAGGTGAGCGTGGGGAGCTCGATTGATTTTGCATTTTTTTTTTCACTATTGTGCAAGGTCAATTATTATTAATTTTCTTTTTATGATCTATTGTCTCGTTTCCATTATTTTCTGTGAAAGACAATATCATTTTGCTTATTTATCAATGTCACGGCTACTGACATCACTCCATATCATTTGCAATGTCAGAATTCATTTGCCCCTTCAAAAGGTAAATACAACCGCTTCGATGCAAATTCTAAGAGGGACGAAAATCGTACCTCGGGAAAAGTCACCATGTTTGTGCGTGACATTTCAAAATTGTCCGTAATTGAAAATTGATACCTTATTTATTAATCTCTCGTCAAAAGATTTATAATTAAATTATATAATATGACCTAAATTTATTATATGAAAATCAATTTAATCCTAAACATTTTAATTTTGCTAGTTTAGTCCTAAACCTTTTAATGATTTGACAATTCAATCCTATAACTTCTTATAATTTGCCAATGTCAATATAGTCATTCTAAAAAAAATATCCAATAATAAGTTTAAGATTAAATTGGGAAATTTCTAAAATGTTTTAAAACTAAATTGGCCCATAATCAAAAAGTTCCTAACTAAATTAGTACAATTAAAAAAAGTTTAGGATTGAATTGTCTGCCGTAAAATAAATTTAAGATTTTTTTAGACAGCTATCCGCTAATGAGCCCGATCCTGAGCCTCATGCGGTTGCACCAAGCGAAATCATGATTAATATTGCGATATTGGACCAAGGCTTCTTTTACTTGCAGACCGAGTACACAGTTATGCACGCATTCAAAAAACAGACTTGCTTCTTTCTTGTATATCACAAAAATCATTGACAGAACCTTCCACGTAATTTCATTTCTTATCCTTCTGAAAGTGTTTCATCATCTCGTCTTCTGACCAAAACCAAGAGGGAGAGCAATGAGCTAGAAAATCGGAGTCTACAATCTTAATTCCCGACAATCATTTTTCTAGCCTATTTTCCTTTCTTGATAGAACTGCAAATTCTGTAATACTCAGTAAACGCCATTGTAATACGACAGAACCGGCGTCATTGCCGATATTCAGTGTAGCCTTTCGTTTATAATACCCATACAAGAAACCACTGCCCGTGGTTATTATAAAATCGTTTCGATTATTCTGTGAACATATTTACATGGATGCAGCCTTTTGCCCATTTCACTTGGCTGGTATCACAACATAAAGGGAAGACTGCGGACAAGTTTACATGGATGTAGCCCTGTTACCTGTTTCAACATTAGGCAGTAAAGTAGCTCCCTTCGCCTGATAATAGTCGCTCAACCACTTCTTGATCAGCTTGATCTCGGTCGCCCTCTGTTCTACCAGCCAGTTGGGATCCTGTGCCGTTGCGGCGCGCAAATCTATGTGATGAGCACCTGAAAATAAAATGCAAGGAACGAATTAATCTCTGCCTCAACGTCATCTGAGGCTGCTTCATCAAATAGGAGATGCCGGATAAAAGAATCTCCTATGGCCTTCCTATTTTACTCTGGTAATGTGAACAAGGTGAATTGCGATGCGCAAAACTGAAAGTGGCTGCCAGAAGGGACCAGGACATATTTAGCAGTAAGAAAGAGAACCACAAGTCAGATTACCAAGGCAGAGCCGTAACATCATAAGACTAAACTAAAAATTGTCGAATGGAAGGACAGAACAATCAACATTTTGTTGTAAGCCACTTGGGAAAAATGAGTCAAGTCAGAAGTATAAAGCAGTGTAAAGTAAATGATAACCCAAAAACTAGCTGGGTTGCTTATTCAAGAACAAATTAACTACAATGCTAAGCTGCCTCGTTAATAACTGCATGCGATGTTAGAGAGTAGTGAACTTAATATCACGAAGACAGCATTAGAAAAGGCACATTGTCTAAATGATGGATCAATAGTGTCTAACTGAACAAATATGATAATATGCTAGCATCTTGCTAAGTATGACCTTACATGATATGGTTCAAAAGACTTGGACAGGAACTAAGACATATTGTACTTGCACTTTGAAGCAACAAAAAGTGTCTTGCTGAAACAAAAGAAATGATATGATACGCCTCACTAAGTATGAACTTAAAAGATATGAGTCATATGACTTGGACAGGACCAAGAATAACATCTTGCACTTGCATTTCAAAGCAAGAAAGCGAGAATGATATCGGAATAAACGACAGAATTCCATATAACTGGTACACCTATGAAAAATTTATCCCAAACTATTTTTTGACCATCAAAAACCCCAAACTAGTACATCTATGACAAATTTACCTCAAACCATTTTTTCGACCACTAAAAATTCCAAACTAGTACATTTGTGACAATGTACCCCAAACTAAATATTTTCTTCACAAAAAATCCCAAATCGGTACACATGTGACAAATTTAACCTTCGTTAGTTTCCGTTAAATTGGACTAAGACTACAAAAAATCCCAAATTGATACGATAGAGGGTAAAAACCCCACCCGTGTATATCTGTCAATCGTCACATATCATCCAACTCAGCAATTTGACAATAAAATTCAATGAAAACTAATGGAGAATAAATTTGTCGCGGGTGTACCAGTTTGGGGGTAAATTTGTCAAATGTGAACCAGTTTAGGCTTTTTGGTGGTCAAAAAAATAATTTGGGATAAATGTGTCACAAGTGTACTAGTTTGGGGTTTTTCGTGGTATTAACCCTTTAAAAAACGATGTGATGGAAGTGAAAATAGAGTAAGATCATCTGATGAAAAAAGTAAATACTTCTTGATGCCTCAATTGAGTGCTTATCTGAGGAGATTTATTCATTGCAAAAACCACCCTTAGAGACTACCTTCTCAACCCATAAAAAACAGAGACTACCTTATGGTCTTCACTGAGAACACCGTTTTCACCGAAGAATGCAGGACCCACACTCTTAAAATTGGGAAACATCATTCAAGAGTTTAGTTTCTGTCATCTCTCTAGCTGCCTTGCGATTCATTTCTTGACACTAACATCTATGTTTGAAGAGCCATCAAATAAAATAAAATTGTACACAATGTAGAAGCCTAAACACTGTTAAGCTAAAGAATAATTATTAAGGTTTAGGCCACATGATAGTTTGACAAGGCATTGACTATAGTCTATCCCTTCTAACATCTGGGATTCACATCTGGAAGTTTATAACATGATCCCTGAATTCCTTTTCTCAGTAATAATTCCTGAACTATCTAACAATGTGCAGAGCACCATCCATCCATGTTTGTTAGGTTCTGTTCATCAACTTTTACGTTTAGCCTCTTTACTTGGGGTAGAACAGAAGATTATTGACGGTCATTGTAGAGAGTGGTAAGCTGACTCTTTGTAGGCTATAATATTTTGTGGCCATGCATTGATATACATCACAGTATTTTTCATTCTTCAATCGAGTCACTCAACTTTGATTTCATTTTCACCAGGTCACTCCGTCAAGCTTTTCAATCAAAAACTGACCAAGAAAATGACTTGGGTTTGTAATGTGCTTTTCTCACATGGTCTTCAGTTTGCTTATTGAGGCATGCGACCAGTTGATTGAAAGAACGGTAGGCTCCAATACCAATTCAAAGGTTGGCATGCATGAAATTAGCATGTCGGTAGTCACACAGGAAAAAATATGCCACATAAAGGCACAATCTGTCGGGAGGGAATTTTGTCAAGAAAAATACTAAAGATGGCCCTAGGGCACCTGTTAAGGGTTATTAATAGTGCCTCGGTAATATAAAAGTTTCTATTTAAAGCATATAGTCTCTTGAAATATGTTCTTGTTCAATTTTCAAAGTGTTTTTATATGCTTTTGTACTATATTCAGTGGTTAAACTAGTGCCCGTGGAGCACTTATTAACAAAACTTATTTGTCAAAACTTACTAAAATGAGCCAATTCAAAGTGAAATCGAAGACAATTGACTTGCTTGAAATTGTTGAAGCCAAAATTACCTTCATAAAAGTAAAAGTAAAGCTCAATCATTACAAAAGGAACATACCTCCTCCATCCTCGAATTCGAAACTTTGGTTAAAAGTAATCCTTCTACATTTCAAGAAGGTCAGGGAAGTTACAGGGGCGGAGAGGGGAACTTGTAACATTCAAAAGGAACAGCGATGGGGCTTTTCAAAATGAAAAAAGCTGAGAGGATCAAATTATAAATGACCTGAACAAGTGGCACATGGACATTTACCCTATAAGCTAACACATGAAGCAAATAAGGTCCATATCACAAGACGAAGTCACAATCCTAATGAAACCAACAGTACAACATGGACAAAAACAATGCAAGTAGGCATACAGATGGTGTTTCACAGTAGAAACATCTTGTATGGAGTGCCCCATGACATACGCAGGTAAAAACAGCCTCAAGTCACTAGCTCATTATATGTCATAGAAAAAGTGAAAGAAAAAGGATGAAGTAAGATTTCAACTCAAACATACCTTCTTGTGTGTTGAGAGCAACAATAGAATCAGATACATTCTGCGTCACACTGTGGCATAGGATCAACAGAATCAAAATCCCAGATAATAAATTTCAAACAACTGACAGCTCTGACGGAACATGTGTGTTAGAGTAACTAAATATTAAACCACACATTTATCCAACAGCTTAAGTTTTTGAAACAGTTGGTAGTGGTCCTTCAAAATCTCACAATATGAAAAGACCCACCTGCCACCACTCCAAGGATCAAGAAAGCCATTTGAGAAGATGATGTTGCTTCCAAAGGTCTTCAAATTGGTCAAGATATCCTGCAAAATGTGTCCAAAATTAATGTTGTAGGTTCATGTGAATGATCTATTTACTACATAAGCAATAGTGCGAAATTTAAATGTAAATATCAATGTATTGCAAACTGAGAATTTATTTCTGCGACTTAAAGGTCCGCCAATCACCATAGAACCCACGTCAATTGATTGACTTGATCACGTCCATCATTAAAAGGAAATAATGACAGGAAACCACCGCTATTTCGACTTTTGCTATAAATTAAAATAGGTTACTAATGGTTGGAGTCTTCACTTAAGAACTCCACATTGTAGGCGATCAAGTAAGGCAGACGTCTGGCCAAGGTGTGCACATTAAGCCACTTCACAACACACACACACACACAACCCCCCCCCCCCCTCCCAAAAAAAAAAAAAAGAAGCAAACACACCGAATAAACATGAGTTTCCCCTCTCTTTTTCTTTTTATAAATATGAGGCATCAGATGTTTGGATCCTAATGAGGCTCACTGCACAACACGCCTCCACTGCTACCACTCAAAGAAATGATTGCTTGATTTACCTAGGAAATCTATGCACTTGCGTGGTGAGAATGATGACTCTTAACATGTCTTTCTTTTTTTGGCTTAGGCAGATTAAAATCTTCAGCAGCTTCTTCCATTGCTTCCTCCTAATTGTATGTGACCAAATTGGATCTCTATTCCTATATAAGACCACTTCACCTTCAGCCTCATATACCAGAAATACTGAATGGAGAGAATGGGAGAAGACAGACAATCAATGGGAATGCTGTGCTGCATAAGAAATGCTTTAAAGAACACAGAACTGGGCGGAATATGGCCCAAGAAGCAACACATGCAAGTTCGTCATGCTGCAAACATTCAAGATAAAAATATATATGTCTCAGTGGTGTCTTACTTTCCCACCAAATTCAGTTGTTATCCACCTTGGTCTTGGATTGACTTTGAAATTGGTCCAGCACTCCTCTTGGAAAGCAGAAAAATTAAAATCATATGTAGGAAACATGCTTGCATCTGGGCTACTAGACATGGGCATAACCATCTCTGTGCATGCCTGTACAGCACGATGAATTGAGCGAAATGCACCAACATCACTAGGTCATTCTTCTTTTCCAGAGGCAAAAACCTTTCATATTTTAACTCTAGGGGACCATTTAACAAAGTACAGGAATAACAGCTTTAGACCTGCCAATTCCAGCCATCCATGCCATGAGGATCATCATCCAATTCAAAGCAATCAACTTCTCCAGTGTGATTGTAGTAAACACCAACACCTTCAAATACACGTTCTAGAACGCTAGTCCCATCTGGACAGCCATCAATCTTTCTGCAGACCTAGTAAGGAGAAGAACATAACGTGTGTCCAAATATGCTCAACAGATATGTTTAAAATATTGTTATGCATATGCCATGTTACATGGACACTACATGTTGAGATGTCTGACTCGCCCAACACTTAAAGTTCCAGCATAACAGGACTCAGCTGAGAAGAATCTAGAAAATGGTACAGATACGACGTATCTATACCATAGAAAGAGTATTGAATGTATATATATAGTATCACAAAGCCTGTGAGCAAGTTCAGTAAATTTGGAACATCCTTTCTCAACATAATGTCGGCGTGAAGTATTGAAGTGGATGGTGTTGATTTCAGCCTGTTTCTTTTTTTCACTTCTTTTTTCCCTTTTTAATGCAAGTGGGCTTCTATGTCAGTAAGCAAACCTTGGCTAAATCTGTTTCTGCATCTTCCAACTCGATTTGTGTTATTTCAAGTCTTACCAGTTATCTTTTGTGCATGATTTAATTTTGACATACAATTTAAAATGATTGCTTTAAATATCAACTATATATCAAGTAAATACAGGGCATCTAAAACATATTAATTAGAGAACCTTTTCCTTAGATGTAAACGACCACCAAATTCCCTCTGGTACCACTAGAATGCATCTCAAGACACAAATTCAGAAAATATTAATATTTGATTAATATTAGAATTCCTTAGAAATTAGAAACAGAAAAGATGGTATCTTGTTACAGTGTTATTTCAGTAAAGAGAAATAGCACTATATGGGACCGAAGTTTCATTTGATGATCAAGTTATATTAGAATCTTGACTACCTCTCTTATCGGGTGTCCAGGTAGAGGCATAAGAAAGTCAGAAGGATATGGATAGTTGACCATTGCCAAAGAGGAGTAAGCAGAATACAGCCAATTAGCCAGCTCTTCTGTATTCTTCAACTCCCTACCGACAATCAAGACTTCAATTAATTAAGTAGCACAAAGGACAACACAATGACAATAAGAATTAGAAGTCAACGTAAGCTCAATCAGGTTGGTAAAAAATAGACTGAAGGATCATTGTCCTTTTTTACTTTACCGACATAACCGGAACATTCTTGTCAGTTGGGAAAGACCATTCTCCTTCTGGCTTTCGGATATCAATGCATTCCAGGATGCTTTAATAGTGTTAAAGCAGCCCGTACTTTCACGCTGCAGTTTTCAGTTGAAAAATAAGATGACATAGATGCACATAAGTATATTCACTTCATACAAGTGAACATGATTATAATTAACAACATACTTTAAAATCATTGGAGACAATGTCGTAGAACGATTCTGGTGGCACGATATCTTCAAACTGAAGTATTGGAGCTGAAGAAGCAAGTGCACCAATGGAAATATGCGGATACTTTAACCTCATCCATGCTGCTAACACTGTGAAAGGTTACCATGCAGAACATTTAATTAATCTCAAAGTAGAACAAGAAAACAAAAGAAAGATACCTATACATCAACAACTGGAGTTTTCTGCCCAATTCAAAAATCTTAAGATGTTCAAGAAGATGACCGATACATCAAAGTTCTCTAGGGAAACTATTTTGAACAATCTATGCAAAGTGAAACACAATAGACAGGAAAAAAAAAAAATAGAATTCAGAACGGAATTCAAAGGGCTTACTTCCACCATATGAACCACCAAAAAGAACAACAGGGCAAGCCTCAGCAGACAAGTTTCGCTTCAAGCTTGTGATCAACACCGAGAAATCAGCGAGAGCTTGCTCTGCAGTAAGATAAGACAAGGTAGCGGCATTCTTGTACGCTTCCTCTCTACTCCCAAATGGCATTGACTCACCATAATACCGATGCTACGAATCAATCAATCAACCAAAATGAGGGCAACTATCAATCGAATTCCTATAAAGCCAGCCAAAAGTACACGTTTATAGAGGTAGGGGTGCATTTGGGTTTTCGTAAAGGCTTTCCAATTGTCAAATTTCACCAAGAATTTAAGGAAATTTAGAGAACCTATTAGATACCCGGAACTTCCAGTTTTCTTGAAATGTTCTTAGCACGATCTTTTTCGTCCGACTGTCGAAAAATTTCCACGCAAAACAGATATATTAATTCGACAAGAGCACCTACTTCAGGGAAAACCACCATTGCACCAAAGCTCGGGGCAATCTCCCACACGAAGCCCGTGTTTGCAGCGAACCACTCGATGTCGCCTTCATTTCCGCAGTACAAGAAGATGGGTCCAAGCCGATCGGGCCCGACCCAGTGCTCCGAGTTGACGAGGTATCGCTGGTTAAACCTCGGCAGCTCGGAGAAGCTGAAGTGGTCAAGGCGCTGCTCGAAGTACCGGGTCTCGTATTGGTACCGAAGTAGCTGCTTCGGTCGCCTGTTGTTATGTTGGAGGTGGGTTTTGGAGGTTGAGAATCTGCCAAGGAACTTGGGGGCGCGACGGGGTGAGATGGATTCGAAAGAGTGGGAAGATGATTGCTGAGCGAGGATGAAGAAGACGAGAGAGAATAACAACACAGCGACGGCCTGTTTCGCCATGTTCTTCACTTGTTCGTTGTTTTCAGATCAGCTTCGTTCTCCGTTGAGGGATGTTTAAATAGACAACCGTTCCGCTGGACCGCCACCACCGGTGGCAGCAGCAGACATGGCTCCGGTTGGAAAAGGATTGACAATTCCTTTTTTATCCATCCATTGCCCATTTTTGTCCTTTTAAGGCATGTACGTAATCATTCTAATTCTAGAAAGTGATTATAATTACGATGATTTTTTTCCGATTCTATTCCATGAATGATTTTTAGAGAATCAGAATACGTTTAGTAACTACATAAATTTTTATTCTTAGAACAGAAACGTGTTTAGTAGCTATGCATAATATTTATTCCTGAAATAATTTTTCTTTTCAATTTTTATCATTTAAGTCAAATAATTATATAGTTACTTTGTAAAATTTTATCATACATTTCAAATTAATTGAAGATTAATTCATGTCGATTCTCTATGATAACATATTACATATTAAAATGTAAAAATAAAATTTTCGCTATTTATTATGGAATTTTATTCAAATCTTTTAAGCAAGTGGACAACTAACATAAGCGATACTCTTGTTTTTTTAAGGAAAATGCATTCACTGCCTTGAATTGGTGTGCGTTTTTTGTTCTAGAAAATCAAATCTCAATAGTAATCCGTCCAAAACTTAAAAATGAGAGCTTGTTAAGTATTCAAGCCGGTTATTTTTGTCTTTTTTCAAAATTTTCTAAAACTAAAGTAAGTCTAAAGTACATAAACCTAAGCAAATCATATCTAATAAAATCAAGTGCACAATTAAGGAGCATATCATTGATAAATCACATCATAAAATCTGAACAAAATCCTAAGGACTTAGAGAATGTGATTTGAGTATAATTTTAAAAGTGTTTATAAGTTTCCTAAAAAATAATAAAATTTATGAAATCTAATGAATCTAGATCCAAATTTATGGAAAAAGGAGGGGGGGTAAACTAACATAATCTAAGCTTGTTCTATTTTTAAGGATTTTTTGAAAATTTTTTATTTTTTTTAATAATTTTTTCAAAATTTTCAATTATTTTATTTTATTTTTATTATCATATATATATATGTATTGAAAAAGAAACCTTGTTCTATTTTAAATTGAGAGAAAAGTGACAAGAGAACTGAAAAAGAAAAGTAAGAGATGCAATACTTCATTCTGTTTTGTAATTCTTACAAGTGATTCTTTTTTCATAACTAACTTTTTTTTTTTATTTCTGCTTTTGCTCCAAAACTGTTCTTGGGAGCAGAATCAAAATCAAAATCGTTTATGTTATCAAACATCATTTTGATTTTTTTTTCTGAAGAACAAAATCACAAAACAAAAATAGTTATCATACGCAACCTAAGTATGACCTAAAACCGTTTCGTTTGAACTTTAGAATGTAAAATTTGAGGGTATTTTTTGAAATGAGAAGAAAACAATTAAATCTCTCTCAACTTTGAGAGTGGCGATGGGAAATGTAAACTGCTTGTCTGCGCCTAGAATGAGTTATAAGAGATTCAGAGCTCCTACATTACTAGGCTGTGCTTTGCACGGTGCTTGATTAATCAGGCAACGTACCTCAGTTAAATAGACAACTGTTCCGCTGGACTACAACCATCGGCGGTAGCAGCAGCCATGGCTCCGGTTGAAAAAGGATTGACAATTTCCTTTTTTATCCATCCATTATCCATTTTTACATCTTCGCCGAAATAATTCATGTTAATATATACATGTTATTGGTTATTTGTTTGGCATGTGCCAACTTTGCGTTTCATTCATAGGACAATTTTTGAGAATAGGTTTTAGATCGCTATGCCTCCTCCTGTAGCATCGCCATGAGAGCTCCAATTCCCGTCCCTACGGTCGGACATCAATGCGACTTATTCGTACTCAGTAAGCACGGCGCCGTTACAAAACCACGCAACCTGCATCCTCGCATGCGGTCTCGCCTTTTGTTTAGGACACCCGTACGAGCAAACTACTCCCCCTCCTCCTTTCTTGGCTGGTCTCACTATCGAAAAAGGGAAGACTGTCACGCCCCGGACCCGTCGGACACGCAACATCCCTTCACCTGCTAATTCACTCATCGCTTGGCCAACACTAGCGACGGCCCAGGACTCGTCGCGGCCAAACGACGGTTAACAAATGCGACAGCGGAAAGCATACATACCCCTGACAAACACACATGTGGGATAGAGAGATAGAGGAGATTTAATTTACATAGTTTAACAGTAGAGGTTTTACACAACCTGGAGAGGAGGCTAACATCTGAACCTCAAAAACAAACTTAAGTTGGCCAAGATCAAAAAGTCACTAAGCCTCGTCCATGCATCCTTGAGGAACTGCTCATCCTCAGACAAAGGAAACTCCTCTGGATCAGACTCCTCGGATATCGGGAATAATCAAGTCTATGGTCGAGGTTCTGAAATGGCGATCAGCCTCAAAATGTGAGTCGAAACTCAGTGAACACAGGCCTAAACTTAATTTAGAAAGCAGCATGCACTTCTTGCCAGAATGTACATCATCACATGCATATTGTGACCCAAATCATACAGATGCCAATGCAGATGCTCAATGATTCACTTAGGGTCCCCGGTGGCTCTCTGGGCACTGCCGGTCCCTTCAGCATTTCACAAAGTGCAGAATAGTCAATTCATCGTGCACATATCGTAGACTCAAGTCAGACAATTACAGTATGCTCAATGTTTTCCGGTGGCTCTCTGGGCACTGCCGGACTTCCTGTTTCGGGTTGCCGGTGGCTCTCTGGGCACTGCCGGACTCAACCCAACCGGTGGCTCTTATCGGCACTGCCGGTCCCCGGCCACGTCGTAGACGTCTCAGGCCTGTGCCTCAACCCGTGTCTATTCACACCGAAGTTGGCACCCTTGTCTCTCCAGCTACCCCGTGCCGAGCACGTTTAGGCGCAAGTGCAACGACCATGGCTCAATTAGCTCTGCGATCGGCACCTCCTTATCTCCCCGCATTCCCGGTGGCCCCCTAGACACTGCCGGGCCGTCTCGCACGGTTCTACGCACTCCGCCAAACGCACATGTGTCATGCCAGTATGCATATCAATGACGAGCATCGCAAAATTCTCAATTGACCCACCTCATAGACATTCATGCAAGTCAACTTTGCCACATGCATTTCTCAAGATTATTCACCAGAGTACACAATTTAACTCAAAATAATTCAACTATAATAACCAGGCATTTCACGTTGCAAAATTCGCATTTCAGGACCCGATTTCCATTCTAAGTCACCTAGGTTCCAAGACAAGCAATCTGGCACACATGAAAATTTCTAAAGTCCACGAAATTTTCCAATTGACCCCTATGGTCAGAAATAAATAATCGACAGTCGACGTCCAAGAAATTTAATATTTTTCACCATAAAATTTTCCCTACTAGTCCCTAGCATACCCGACATTCTAAGTCAAGTTTAGAAATATGCTCACCCAAAAATCGAGTTCAAGCTTGGGCTAGACGGTGATGAGCTCGGGCCACGAACGGCGACGGCTAGTTACTGTTCCGGCGACACTATTCCGGCGGCACTATTCCGACGGCACTATTCCGGCGGTACTATTCCGGCGACACTGTTCACGGCGGCGGCGACTGAATCGACGGCGATTTTCCGGCGACGAATAGAAACACAGCAACAACCAAAACACAGCAGATACAAGGAAGATTGCAGCTACATCAAGCAAAAGAAGAAAATCAATAAAACAGGGTCAACTTTGATTCAAAACTGGGAATTCTCTAGGAGATTTTTCGCTGTTCCGTTTTCAGAATATCGAAGCTTAACGTCTTACGAGTACACAGGCGAAAACGGGGCTCGATTCGGATACCAGACGACCCCGAACGAGCCGATTTCCTTCGGGCGCGCGTGCTGGACGCGAGAACTCGAGAGGTCAGCAAAGAAAATTCCAAGTGCTGCAGCAACCAAGAATGAAGAAGGAAGATGCAGCAGCAAGCTCACGTGGAAGAAGAAGACAGCAGCAACAACAGATCACAGACGGCCGAGAGAAGACAGAAAGGGATGCAGCAGCAAAATTTTCCAGCAACTGAAAAAAACAGAAGAGGGGAAGAAAGAAGAAGATGCAGCAGCAGATGGTCCACGGCAGAGGCAGCAACTGCAAAGGAACAGTCAAGTGGAGTAGCAAATAGAAAACTCCAGCAACTGAATGAAGAAAAGCAAAGAAGAGGCTGCAACAAGTCTCGACCGAAGAAATGAAGAAGAGGAGAAGATGCAGCTAAGTTCTCACATCAACATCAAGAGTTAATGGCCTCCAATCATGAGACTCTGCCTCTTTTGCATGGAAAATGGATCTCAGCGTTAAAGGAGAAGGAAAGTGAAGCGCACAGCCGCAAATTGGTCCAAGGAGGAGGTTCCAACTCATCTTCAAGCACAAGTGGGTTTTTTTTTTATAAGTAAGCACGTAGGCTTAAGGAGATAACTTCTGCAGAAATGGGAAAGGAAAAATGACACCGTGCATGTGGTTTGAGCTGGAAATTGGAAGGGACAACCTTTGACTTTTCTTCTCCTAAGCTAATAAGTTTGAGGACGTCACAAAGACCATAGACACATTTTACATGAATGTTAGCCCCGCCGTTTCGACATCAGATGGTGGTAGCTCCCTTCGCCTTATAATAGTCGCTCACCCACTTCCCGATCAGCTTGATCTCGGCCGCTCTCTGTTCCTTCAGCCAGTCGGGATCCTGCGCCGTCGCGGCACGCAGATCTAGGTGGTGAGCACCTGAAAACGGGACGTAAGACGACGAATTAGTCTCGGCCTCGACATCGTCCGTACTGTGGCTGCTTCATCCGTGGGAGATGCCTGATAAAAGAAGAGAACCTCCCAATGGCCTTCCTATTTACTGTGGTGTAACATAAACAAGGTGAAATCATGATATGCGATCCCGTGATAAGTTCGCATCTTGCTGAGTATGATGAACTCAGAAGATACGAGTCATATGACTTGGACAGGAATGAGGATGATGGAGCTGAGAGGATCAAATCATGAATGATCTTCATCGAGTTTGGCAGTAGAAACATCATACGTGCAGTGCCCCATGAGTCATGACATAATGCGGGTAAATGTAGCTTCAAGTCACTAGCTCATTCCTATGTCCTGGAAAGATTAAAACACGAAAGGAGGAAAGAGATAGGACGAAGTACGATTTCAATTCAAACGTACCTTCTTGTGTGTTTAGAGCAACGATCGAATCGGATACATTCTGGGTCACACTGTGGCATAGAATCAACAGAATCAGAATATAATGTAAGCAATTTCAGTCGACCGAGAGCTTTGCCACAAGATAGTGAAAGACCCACCTGCCACCACTCCAAGGATCAACTAAGCCATTTGAGAAGATGATGTTGCTTCCAAACGTTTTCAAAGTGGTCATGATGTCCTTCAAAATGCGTCCGAAAATTCACGTCGTAAGTCCGTGCGAATGATCTATTTACTACCTAAGCAATTGTCCGACAATCAAATGCAAATATGATAGAAGTGCAACGTAAAAATTTATTTCTGTACCTACTCCAATCACCAAAGAATCCATTTTAAGGGATTGGCTCGATCACATCCATAATCACAAGGTAATGATCCCATAAAAGACTGTAAGGCTGAGCGTTTACTTTCTTGTCATGTCTTTTTTTGGCTATGGGCAGATTGAAATCTTCAACAGCCTCTTTCATTGCTTCCTCCTAATTGTATGGGACTAAATTGGACATCTACCGCTATCGTCATCAGACAACCTCGGCTTTAGCCTCAGTAGAAATGCTAAAGAGGTCACAGAACTGGATGGAACATGGCCCATGAAGCTACAAATGCAAAGTTCCTCGTGCTGCAAAATTCGAAGATAAAAGCAACAAATAAATAAATAAGCATCACAGCGGTGACTTACTTTCCCACCAAATTCAGTTGTCATCCACTCTGGTCTCGGATCGACTGTGTATTGGGTCCGGCAATCCTCGTTGTAAGAAGAAAGATTGAAATCGTATCTGGGAAACATGCTCGTGTTCGGGTTACTAGACATGGGCATGACCATCTCCGTGCACGACTGTACACCACAGCGAAACAAGCGAAAATGAAGTCACATCACTAGGTCATTGTTCTTTTCCAGAGGCAACACCTCTCGTATTTTAACTTTAGGAAACCAAAAACAGAGAATAGGATCAATGGTTCTGCACCTGCCAGTCCCAGCCACCCATGCCATGAGGATCGTCGTATAAGTCGAAGCAATCGGCCTCTCCAGTGTGATTGTAGTAGACACTAGCACCGTCAAATACACGTTCCAGAATGCTAGTCCCATCCGGCAGCCATCGATCTTTCTGCAGACCTAGTAACGAGCAAAAAATTGCCGTGCTCCCAAATATGTCAACCGACATGTTTAAAATATCGTAATGCACATGCTATATTGTGTTACAATACTATTCCAGATAAAGAGAAACAGCATCATACGACACAAGGTTCCATTTCATGATCAAGTTATGTTAGGATCTTGACTGACCTCTCTTATCGGGTATCCAGGAAGCGGCATAAGAAAGTCGGAAGGATATGGATAGTCCACCATTGCCAAAGAGGAGAAAGCAGTATCCAGCCAACTGGCTAGGTCTTCTGTGTCCTTCAACTTCCTACCACAATCAGGCTTCAAATTCATTCAGGTGGCACGAAGGACTAACACAACGAAATTAAGCATTGGAAGTTCCTCTAAACTCAATCATCTCGGTGACAAATTAACTGAAGGAAACATTGTCCTCGTTTATTTTACCTGCATAACCGGAACATTTTCGTTAGTCGGGAAAGACCATTCTTCTTCTGGCCTTCGGCTGTCAATGCATCCCAGGATGCTTTAATGGTGTTAAAGCAGCTAGTGCTTTGGCGCTGCAGTTTTCAGTCGGAAAAACATAAGATGACATAGATGCACACGAGCCCATTCACTTCAGACAAAGCGAAGCAAGGTCGAAACTAACAACGACAAACTTTGAAATCATTGGAGACAATGTCGTAGAACGAGTCTGGTTTCACAATATCTGGAAACTGAAGTATCGGAGCTGAAGAAGCGAGCGCGCCTATGGCAATGTGCGGATACTTTAACCTCATCCATGCTGCTAACACTGTTAAAGATTACAATGCAAAATTTATTAATGGGTCACGAAGGGGAACAAGAAATCAACCTAAAAGACGGACTTATACATCAACAACTGCAAATTTCTGCCCAGGCCTAAAATTCTTAAATGTTCAAGAAGATGAACGATACGTCGAAACTCTCCATAGAAACTATTTTTCCCAATCTATGCACAACGAAACACTCTAGACCGAAAATGAAAAACTGGAATTCAAAACGGAGCTTAAAGAGGGCTTACTTACTTCCACCATATGAACCACCAAAAAGAACAACAGGGCAGGCCTCAGCAGACAAGTTTCGCTTCAAGTCTGTGATCAACTCCGCGTAATCGGCCAGCGCCTGCTCCGTCGTAAGATAAGACAAGGTATTGGCATCCTTGTACGCTCTCTCTTTACTCCCAAATGGCATCGACTTACCATAATACCGATGCTGTGAATCATCGATCAAACAAAACGAGGGCAACTATCGATCAAGCTCCCATAACACCAGCCAAAAATAGGCGTGTTTGTGGAGGAAGGGATGCATTTGGGTTAACTTTCAGATTTTCAAATTTCACCAAGAATTCAAGGAAATCAGAGAAATTATTCTACATCCGGACCTTTCAGTTTTCTTGAAATGTCCTTAGCATGATCTCTATCGTCTAACTTTCGAAAACATTCCACACTAGACGGATATAAGGAGCACTTACTTCAGCGAAAACCACCATTGCACCGAAGCTCGGGGCTATCTCCCACATGAATCCCGTGTTCCCAGCGAACCACTCAATGTCGCCTTCATTTCCGCAGTACATGAAGATGGGTCCGAGCCAACTGGGCCCCGACCAGTGCTTCTTGCTGATGAGGTACCGCTGGTCAAACTTCCGGAGCTTCAAGAAGCTGAAGTGGTCGAGGCGCTGCTCGAAGTGCCGCGTCTCGTATTCGTACCGAGGAACCTGCTTCGACAGCCGGCTGCCAAACAGGCGGTCGAGCTTGTTGGAGGGCGAGGATCTGCTGGCGCTGCTAGGGAACTTCGGCGCACGGCGGGAGGAGATGGGTTTGAAAGACTGGGAACATGATGGCTGGAGAACGAGGATGAAGAGGGCGATGGAGAATGATAACACAGCAATGGCGGGTCTCGCCATTTTTCTGCACTGGCTCAAATAGTTTGCCCGATGCCCATGCAAACCATTCCAAGATGTATGATATATCCTTACAAATTCTGTGTCTCCCCCTTGTTTCCGGATGTTTTTCAGGTTGGCCATCGTCTTTTTTTTTTAATACATATTTTTTAGGGTTGGCCATTATTTTTATTATTATTATTCATATATTTCAAGATTGTGCATTATCTTCGTTCGACCATAAATGTGTGATGGAGAAGCCAAATATTCTACTATCCATTATCTTTCAAGACTCTGCATTATATTTTTTTTAAAAAAATATTTTTATCCGATTTTAATAATTTTTTAGCGTTGGCCCCTAACCAACCCTAAAAATATAATATTGGCCAACCCTTTCTCTTTTTTTTTTTTGGCATTATTCATTAATCGGATTGATTGAGTTTATTAATTATTCGCCAAAAACGGTTGGCCATTATTTTACTTTTTTTATTATTCATATCATTGAAGATTGTGCATTATCTTCGTTCGACTATATATGTAGAGAAGCCAAACATTCTACTTTTCATTAATCAGATTGATTGACTTTACTAATTACTTGCCAAAATGGGTTGCCCATTATATATATTTTTATTATTCATATTTTTCAAGATTGCGCATTGTCTTCATTCAACTATATATGCAGAGAAGCCAAAGATTCTACTAGTCATTAATCGGATTGATTGAGTTTACTAATTATTCGCCTGAAGTAATAGATTTTTTTGCTGTTGAAAAAGTAACCAAGTTTATAATATGAAAGATTTGCTATATGTACATAAGACACAAAATAAATTAGTTCATAAATATGATAAATTTGGTAAAGTTTAATATTTTTTACTTGCCCCGTTAAACAGAGTAAGTAAATTTTCTGGAATACGATATGATTTTTTTTCCTATTGTCTGTGAAAAAATGTCTCTTCAGAAATTTTATCTTTCTATATTATAAAGCAAATCCAAAACTTACTCCCTCCTCAAACTTTTACCAAAAAAATAAGATTTGCAATACATCCAATGTTTACTATAAGATGAGTGAAAATATTGTTTATTGTAGTAATGATTGATCAGAACATTGAAGGACAAAATGCTAACTAGAATGAAAAGATTGGAATTGATTCCGCGCTAATGTATCCGTTATGATATTAAATATTGGACCAGAGCATTCAACAATGGACAAAATTATATGTTAGGATGGTCAGTATAAGTGCTATTTTATCCCCTAACATCTCATGATTTCTGAATTTGCATTAAAATTTCTCATCCTGCAATAATTTAAGTACATTCCCTAAAATTATTCAAGCTACACTAATCTTTTCTATTAATTGTCCTTTCCCCATTTTTGATCCATCTAAGTGCGTGCTTTTGTTTAGCTAGTTTACTACAAAGAGAGCACATGAATTGAAGGAAAAATTGTTGAAAAAGTCCTAAACCTACTGCACTTTTGCCAATTCAATCTTAAACTATTTAATTTTTTCAATTTAGTCCGAAATCTTTTGTATTTATGCTAGTTCAGTCAATTCGGCAAACTTTGGCTAGTCTGCTCTACTAGGGTAATTTTTAATAATATTCTATTATTTTTTCAATTTTTTTTTTATGTCCAGCCATCAACAATCGCCTGGAAAAGAGGGCCGGCGGGCTACTAGCGCCGCATTGAGTCCTACCAAAAAATATTAACAAAAAAAATCAGAAAAAGAAAAAAAAATGGAACTTCTTGTTGTTCTACTCCTACCATGAAGAAAGAAATTACTATCAATTGTAAATTCAAACTCATAGTAAGTAGATCAAAACCTCAAAATATGCTTAAAAATTTCATTTGAAATAACTGATGTTAGCTTGGAAGTGAAGAATGTGTAACAAGATTCTCAACTCTCATCCCACAATTCAAATAAAAATGTGAAAAGCACAAAATAAGGAATTTTTAACTTTAAAAATCCGCAAATTTATTCTAGAAAAACATCTCGGCCAAGATTGGCTAGATAAATAGGTTGAATTTAATTTTTTAACTTTAAATAAAGCTTTGATCGAATTATTTGATAAAAAAAAATAGGTGTTTAATTGTGTGTCAATAAGCCTTATAGCCATCATAAATAAAAATTTATGATAATCTATGTACCTTTTCTAGTTGAAAAGATGATTCAACGTTAAAATTAACAACATTCTCTAGGTAAAGTGATAACATAATGGAAGATAAGATCATATCTATGATAGAGTTTTTGTATGTGAAACTGACAAGAGAAATGAATGAAATAAACGCAATTTTGTCGATTAATCTAATAGAAAAAGAAACAATCAATTGAAGAGAGAGGAGGGTATTTTGGTTGTTTAACTTAAAAATAGAGTGTCTTAGCCAAAATGAAGGTAGAAATAGGGTTGCCCTTTACAAAACAGTGAATATGATATATCAAAATCATTGTATTTTATATCATATTTTATTCATTTTTATCCTGACTAAAACAGACTAAAAAACTTAGACTTAATGGATGTAATGCATGTAATCTTTGATTGTTTTGAAGATCCTTCCAACACACATACACTAGCCCCTTCTTTCTCTCTTCTTCAAGAGTGCCGATTTGAAGAAACAAACTTCTCTACTGATTTGCTTGAATTTCAAAGGGTGAATCGAGGCATTTTAGGGAAACATTTCTCTTGTTGCCAACAAGCAAAATGACCCAATTCTGAAACTACGCCCTTTCGAAATTACACGTTTCTCGGTCGTACTTCTTTCAAATAATGACAGACTAATTTAGAGATTAAAAGGAAAAATGTATCACGATTGGCCTCCTCGTGGCTCAGTTGTGGGTCAATGTGAAATTTTGGAGAATTTCTTGTGATCAGACTTTTCGAGCGATGAACTGGATTTGATTTGAAAAAAGTGCTCAAATTTTTTCTTCTCTACTTTAGATTCTTGCGATATCGGCTCTTAGAAATCATCATTATGCTCGACCGAAGTCGATATTTTTCAGAGGATTGGGCCATGGCCATTGCTATGGCCCAAACTCCAGAGAGCCCAATCCATGGAGGCCCAAACTCCAGAGAGCCTAATTCATAGGGCTAACTCACATGCTCCGTTCCTTTGTCTTTCTCTGTGATCCGTAGAGAGAGAGAGAGGAGAGAGGAGAGAGATCAGACAGGACGAAGCAGTTCCATGTCACCGGTCACGTTCTTCGCAAAACTCTGAGCGGGACGAACCTTCTTGATAGCAAGGAAGAGCTCGAACAGCGACAGCTGAGGTACTCTTCCTCTTCCTTCAGCTAAGGTTTGGAATCGGTTTCTTCCGTCTCTTCCTTCGCTCCTTCTCCCCTTCTTCTTCTTTCGACCGCAGGATCGCTTGAGAACGCCACATCGGCGATCGCGGTCGCCGGCGATCCGGCATCTAGCGAGTTCCAGATCATAAAATCGCGGGAGAATGAGCGAATTCTGGTGATCCTAACCTCTTCTTTGCTTTGTGGGGTTCACAGGCCGTCGAATTGCTGGCCACTTTACTGATATTGAGTTTGGATCCCCGATGGACCAGGCAGAGTTAACCACGGAGCAGGTTCATGTTCTGCACCCCCAAAACATTCTTCATTCGTTACACGCATTCTGTCCGTACCAAAAAGGTGGATAATTTTCCATGATGTGCGCTCTTATCGAACGACGGAATGGTTGAGGCTGCATCTGGTTATTGATATAAGCATAAGTGAATTAGCCGACTTGCAAAATGGGTATTCTAGTTCTCATGGAAGGCTTTGAAAAATGCGGCCCCAATTCAATCATACTGATTAATTCCCCTCCTTTATCACTTAAGGTGTTGAGAAGAGACATCCCATGGGAGACATATATGACGACGAAGCTGATAACGGGGACATGCCTTCAGCTGTTAAGGCGTTACGACAAAAGATCGGAAAGCTACCGTGCTCAGCTACTTGATGATGTAACGCTCGACTGCCCCCCTTTGTTCATCAGTCTTTGGGCTGAAACTCATGCATACGTGCAATCTTGAGACAATGTGAGCGAATTGTTTTAATAGAATATAAGTCTTATACCATCTCCCAACTTCCTCTTTCAGGATGGACCGGCTTATGCACGGATATTTGTTAACATCTTGCGCGACATTTTCAAGGAAGAAACAGTAGAATATGTTGTAGCTCTAGTTGATGAGATGCTCACAGGTGCTTAAATGACTTTCAGAATCGTCAGCTTCGTATTGATCATGAGAAGTTGACATAGCTTTTACCCATCATGTGCAGCAAACCCAAAAAGGGCCAGACTCTTCCATGACGAGTCTCTTGCAAATGAAGATACTTATGAACCTTTCCTGAGTTAAGTATTTAGTGAGAAATTTGGTACTTGTTATTGTACTTGTCATAGTCTGGCATTTCTCATGTTATGTCGTACTTCCTTCTGTTCCCTTATGTTGAAACTTCTAAGGACGAGGGCTTTTCTTCGAGTTATTGTCATGTTAATGCTAGGGTTGGACATGGATTGTGGCATTGAATTTGTGTAGACATTTATGTTTATATATCTCCTTGGGTTTGCTAATTGACTCCTGATCTGAGCAATTTCATACCTCTTTGAATTTGGTTTATTTTATATATAGTCCAAGAGCTTATGGTACAGTTGGTTGTGCACCATTCTCTTCTCTTGGAAAAGCACAGTAAATCATGAAGAATAGTATTCAACTTCTACTGATAAGAGCAATAAATGGCTAAAATTGGAATCTTATCTAGCATAGGTTTCTGGAAGAGTTTGGCTGTCGTATGGGCTGCTGGTCTAACTTTGATCCCAGTATAATTGCTCAATTTAGTTCCTGTATCTATTCATCATGGTTGATGCTTCTTCTTGTAGTCGTTCCTTTGACAGTAATCACATAAGGAACGAGTTGCATGGGCATTTCTTCATCTAAAGTTGGAGTTGGGATGGCTGTC
Source organism: Psidium guajava (assembly GCA_016432845.1). NCBI lineage: Eukaryota > Viridiplantae > Streptophyta > Magnoliopsida > Myrtales > Myrtaceae > Psidium > Psidium guajava. The sequence goes on along the minus strand of CM028227.1, from coordinate 16,893,213 downwards.
CTGCTGAATGAGAATCATAGCCTAGATGCTTCCACAAGTCACAGTTGGATTTTGGTTTCTTCATTTAAGGCTACATGAATGCCCTACAATGGTAGCCATACTTTTAGGTTTTAAGTCAATGAAGTCCATTGATTTTCTACCACATTACCACATATAAATTGTGCTCTTTGATAGGTTTCTAGTTGGCAGTTATTTATAAGCAAGTAGTGTGGATGGGAAATGTCATTGGGAATTGTGATGATCGAGCAACCATCATATATGAAGGAAACAAGAAAATGACCAACCAACTATTGAGTCACATGCTAAAATTCAGTGTACTTGCTCTCCTAAAAGTGCATGGCATCAAATGATAAACTTAAATGTTTCCAATTTGGCAAGATATTGGTTTTTGGAATCCAAATCTCTTATTTGTTGATTGATTTTTCAGATTGCTCTGGAAAGGGAACTGGTTCATACAAGAGAAGTGTTGTAGGATACTCACGCTGATAGTGAGGTACATTTATAATTTGCTCCACTGACATTGAAGATATTGGGAAAAGGAGACACTTTCAGTAATTTTCTTTGTGTTAACTACTCATGTGGATGTTAAAACTGTGTATGTTGTTGCAGTGCTAGGCCAAAAACAAGTGATAGTTCAAAAAGAGGATTCACCACCATAGATGATGTTCTGAAGGGGCTTGTAGAATGGCTATGTGTGCAGGTTTGTTTTCGAATCAATCAGTAACTAGCCTGTTGTTATTCTGTGAGGATGGTCATTAGTGGGGGCTTTTGATGTTTGGAATGCGTGCTCTCTAAAAAAACTCTGTTGGTACTCTTTGATACTGCTAATTTGGCTGCTGAAAGTATAGAACGGAGACGATCAGAAAGGGTCAGTGGTTTGAGCATGGAGAATGTGTTGGTTGAAAATGTTGATCTGATGCTTCGTTACCGTGTGTTTTTATCATTCAAGATTTTGACATCTTTTACATACATGGTCTTGATGCTGAATTGGCTTTGCAGCTTAGGAAACCTTCCCACCCTACTCGGGGCATTCCTACTGCAATTAACTGCCTTTCAGCATTGCTTAAGGAACCTCTGGTCAGATCGACTTTTGTTCAAGCAGATGGAGTTAAACTGCTAGTTCCTCTGATATGCCCAGCATCTACACAGCAATCGATCCAGGTACGACTATTTTCAACCGACCACTTGATAATGAGCATACTCTAGTATTCTGGTTTTGACCTCATCAGTGAAATGATATCGGTGCTTTAGCATATTTCTGACAATCTCTTTTTGGCAGCTTCTTTATGAGACTTGTCTGTGTATATGGCTATTGTCATATTATGAACCTGCCGTAGAGTTCTTGGCAACATCCAGAGCACTTCCGCGACTTACTGATGTTGTGAAATGTTCTACAAAGGAGAAGGTGTGTGGTCTGTTCTGCACTTTTGTTTCTCCCTCCCCCCCCCCCCCCCCCCCCCCCCCCCCTTTTTTTTTTTTTTCAGTTGATTCCCATACCTCCCTCCCTCTCAAGCACATTACCATTGAATTTAACTCTTTCTACATTGTTCATTTTTAAGGTCCTTTTGCCCCTGAGCAAGTTTTCTTTCATTTTTTTTTCCCTGCTCCCTGTCATGTTTCTATAGATGATTGAGAGAATACATGTGCTGCGAATGTCTAACATTGTTAAGTTTTTGGTAGGTCGTTAGGGTTGTCATTTTGACATTTAGGAATTTGCTGCCCAAAGGGACATTTGGTGCCCTGATGGTAGACCTTGGACTACCTCAGATTGTTCAAAGCTTAAAATCTCAAGCATGGAGTGATGAGGTGAGAGACTTATATACTCCTTTTCCACTTTGTATGAGACAGACTTGTTAAGTTTGTATACTTGAATGGGCAAAAATTGTGATATCATGGCTTCCGATTATTTGTCCTGGAAGTCACAAATTTTCATTGGCCTTCTGTCTGCTAACTTTGTCTGGGAATTCTGGACTCTTACATCCTTGTTGGTCTACAATGGTGCAGTCCAGGAAATTAGTGCCTGGATTCTGATGTGAATGCCAATGACAGTATCAGTTTGTGAATACTAGTTTAATCTGGCCCTAACTCTGTTTACTTTATCGTTCTTATGTAAATAACCCAAGGATGGACATTCAAATTGACAAATAAATTCATTTGCCCTCAGAAAAGAAAAGATATTAAGTTGTCCTAGTTCCACCAGTCTTGGAAAGGTAATCGTGCCATCAGATAGTTGTCCTTTGTAATCCCCGCAAAAATAGCTGACTTCATATGGGAAAACGTAGGTTTTCAATGTGATATGTCAAGTTTGCACTTCTCTTAGAATCTTCTTTGATTTCTCTACTTTTGGGCCAGCATATCACGTCCAAAGTTGCTGCAACTGCCCTTGAGCTCTGTCTAGTACATTCACCTTATTGCATAATGCTTTTCCCACAATCACTTTGGCCACACCTTGGTTTCTAATTTGCTTCTGCTTTCTTTCAAACTTTAGTAGTTATCTGATTTGTGCTATTGACTCTTTACATTATAGTTTTCAGTTGATTAGTCTCTAATGTAGACTTTATGGATTGTAAAATATGAATTCTGAGAACATTCACAATTTTATTTGATATATATGTGCGCGCGCGCGCGTGTGCATGCGTGGGTGGGTGGGTGGGTCTAGAACTTTTGATCAGTATGTATTCATACACCGTGTACATGTGCCTGTATTACTGCGTACTTATATCGTTGATAGTTAATGGGACTAGGAATCTTGTAAATCTGTGGAGTGCTTTTTCCAGCCATTTAGGGTTTACATGGTAACTATTTTGATTATCTGATTTTGTTCCCGGGAACAGTAAGAATGAGAATCATGTTTGGTGACGCAAATAATTTTGATTCTAATTCTGTTCCCAGAATCAGTTTTAGAGAATTAGAATTAGTTTTAGAGCAAAATTTAGAACAAAAAAAAAGTTGGTTCTGAAAAAAAAAAATCACTTTTGAGAATCACAAAACAGAATGAAATCTCTTATCTCTCACATTTCCCCTTCAATTCTCTAGTCACTTTTCCTTAACCTAATAAAAATAAAATTAAAAAATTTCGAAAAAAAATTGGAAATCTTTTTAAAAATCACAAAAAATTTAGAAAATTCCTAAAAATAGAAGAAGCTTTGATTAGGCTAGTTTGACCTCATTTTCATAATTCTGGGCCTAAATTTTCTAGATTTTATAGATTTCACTCTTTTACAAAAAAATGTCGCAAAGGATGAGGGCATCCAACGTGCGTATGGTAACACATATACTCGTAGTCGTGCATTACAAAATATAACTATCTACACGTGGAGCTGGAGCCAAACACCCACTTGGATTTAGGATATAAGTTGCGAAATGATAGCGAAGGACTTGTACTTCATATCCAGGAGGATAATTTCATTTTTTTTCGGTGGATAATTTGGTTATTCGGCTGTTATGTTTGTATGTATTTGAACAATGCAACATTTAAAGAAAAAAAAAAGAGTCCTTAATATTGAAACTTGTCCTATGCTTCAATCGAACTTCAAACGTCATGTATTAAAATTTATGTTTCATTTATGAGATGCTAAAAAAATAAATGCATTTTAAATTATTTTAGTGTGCATTGGAAATTATTCTTCAATTTAGAATGAAATTTTACAAAGTAACTACATAATTACTTGGCTTAAATGAAAAAATTAAGAAGAGCAATAGTTTTTTGAAACAGAAATTTTGTGCAGTTATTAAACGTGTTTCTAGTTCTCTAAAACTCATTTAGGAACAAAATCAGAAAAAATCATTTTAATCAAAATCAATTTTTTTGAACAGAATGGTTACCATGCAGGCTCTTATTGTGGCCCGCCTGTGATAAAGATTAGCTTGCAGCGTAATCCAGAATTATGATGCGAAGAACTCTAAAATGAATGTTTTCACTTCTTGCAGTGGGCTTCTGTTTATTGGTGAATCATATCTATCCATCATGTGGCACAGTTAGTACATAGTTTGTGGTCTCTGCTTCATATGATGTAAGGCTTTTATTCTACTCTAACTGGATGCTGAAACCTTTTCAGGATCTACTGGAGGCTCTAAATGAGTTGGAAGAGGGATTAAGGGATAACATTAAGAGGCTGAGTTCTTTTGATAAGTACAAGCAAGAAGTCCTCCTTGGCCAGCTTGACTGGTCTCCTATGCACAAAGATCCAATCTTTTGGCGTGAGAACATCACACACTTTGAAGATAATGATTTCCAGGTTTTCTTTCTAACATCGTTGTAGATACTTTGAAAAGTACTTGGTTTTAGATGCACCTACAATACAAGGACGTAAACTTGGCTGACGCGATGGCCTTGGCAGTATTAAGTGTTTGGGTTGGCTGGATTTGTGGAAGTAGCTGATATTTTTATATTGGTATTTCTTCTTATGGTAATGTTTGTTGACTATCATTGTTACAGAACAAGTGAAAATTCATGCGGAGATGGCCATCTCTCTCTTATCTTCCGTCCTATTTGTTATGCATTGTAATACATTGAAAGACTTTTTGATTCTTTTCCACAGATTTTGAGGGTCCTTGTGACAATTTTGGACACCTCAACCGATGCAAGGGCTTTAGCTGTCGCTTGCTATGACCTCTCGCAGTTCATCCAATATCACCCAGCCGGAAGAGTAATATTGTCTGATTTGAAGGCAAAGGACCGGGTCATGAAGCTTCTGAATCACGATAATGCCGAGGTCACGAAAAATGCCCTTCTATGTAGCCAAAGGCTTTTCTTAGGTGCCAAGTATGCGAGCTTTTTACAGGCCTAGGCCAAATTCCAAGTGGGCGATCTTGCTGGAGTGCCTTACCGCTTGTGCTTTCTTATTTATTGGATCGATGCATTGTTTAGTTATTGGAATGCCTGGGTCTCCTTTTCGGCTGGGATAACATATGTAACTTTGAGAGCTGTTCATTCTATTGGACCTCGAGCGTGTGGTGAATAAGTGGTTGTCTTTGAAGAATTTCTTGCCTGTTATGCTTAATAAAAATTCTTGTGAAGTTTCCAACCAAGTCCCAATGGAGACTCCGCTGGAACGACAGCTCCCCCTGTTTAACTTTGTTAGGCTGGACGTGGTCTGGCTTAATCTTTTTGCATACAGTGATCTACGTTGACGAAGCTTATCTAGGGGAAGGCCAGAGGGATATCCATTTGAAGTTCATCCTGCGTCTTATGAGGTCGGTCTCATAGCGAATGGGTGACCAGCACATTGCTTATACACCAAATGGACGTAATCTAATAGTTATTCTATGCAATTATGGCTGGAACTTTTGGCGCGGGCAACTATTATCATCATAGCAAGTAACCAAACATTTTGACCAGGATGCGTTTATTGCAGTTATAGGTTGAATGAAAGCCGTTTAGGAATGCAAATTCTTCGGCTTTTTTTCAGAATTGAAAGTCCAAGGATTTACAAGCGGAACTTTCAACCCTCGTGGGGCGGGGGGTGATGACATCGTTCCTACATGCTTCGAAGATTTAGGCGTAGCCAATCAAATTAGGTAGGGTACTTGGACAACTTTTGAGCTCGAGTCTTCCTCCATATGCAGAAATCTGTTCATATATTCGGATGACTTGCATTCGAACATTGGCAGTTTGTATGTTAAATCAATATACTTCGACAATTCTTGAGAATTATTTCATAATCTTGGCAGAAAGGATATTAAAGATGGATTTTTGAAAAGAATTGATTTAATTCAATAGCTCAATGGCAATTGTACTATCAAATGTTTAAGGCAAACAAATACGTTAAATCTCAACCCCAAGGAATGAAAAATCATACAGGTTGGCTACTTTCTCACCGGGCTCTATTCTAGTGACCGAAAGTCACTTAAAAAAGAAGGTTAAATCGGGTGATCTTATGGCGACGCAACCGTAGAATTTTAATGAGAAGAACAAAAAGTCATCGCTCAAGGGTCTTCTGTCACGTTTCCGCAGCTGAGCAATCTCAGGGATGCACCGCCAACTTTGAAAGCAAAGGAAGAAAACAAATTAACAAAAAGAGACCATGGAACACACCTCAAAAAGTCCCCTGGTTAAAGGATCGACATGTCTCAAACCACGGTACCTAGAAAGTTGCTTTGTCGGGCTAATGCTTGGACCAATGACGAGAGAAGTTTGTGGAGACAACAGATTTTTGTTGGGACTAACAACTTTCAGTACAGGGTAATTGACTTTTGAGCGTTTGGTGAGGAGTTACCAGGCGTTAGGATTGTGGAACCTTTCAGCTGGAGGTGATTATATAGGCTAGCAGGTTCGATGATTCTACCGACATGAAGAGTAACTTTCACGAAATTTCAATGTCCTAGTGTTGTTTCATGCACGTGCCCGGCACTCTAAAGTGATGGATACTTCTTAAAACTTTGATCTTGTGTAAAAGCTCCTGCTCGGACGTAAGTAAGTCCTAAAGCTGCTTCGTTTGAGATTTCCTCCGGATATTGAGAGTCCTTAGACGTACGACATTTAGAGGATGTTCTCGCCATTAGGAAAGGAAAAAAAAATACGATTGACAATTGAGGATGTAGAACGTTCGGGTACTCGTACGGTAAAATAAGAAAAGCATTCGTGAAGCTCACCGTCTCTGTATATCAAACAATCATGCCGAAGAGGTCCCTTGCAAAGAGAAATTTCCCTTCTTTGGTGAGGTTAACACCTTAATCAATCAAGGATTCAAGGAAGTTTTTGGTGTCCTAGTGTTGTTTTGTGAGCATGCCTAGCACTCTAAAGTGATGGATACTTTCCAAGACTCTGATATTCTGTAAAAGTTTCTACTCACACAGTTTGTCTGTGTGAACGTCCTATTTTTTCAAAAGTTATATGTCAAATCAATACCTTTCTTTTTTAACCATTTCAACCTTTTCCTATTTAATTTGGTTGTATGTGAGGGATACATCAATGGGAAACATTTGGATGGCCTCATTCTTATCAATAGAGTCAGTGACATGTCCATCCATTTTGAACTAATCATATAAAAAAATAAACCCTAAATACTATCCCACTTTATGCTGTGGTAAAATGGATTATATTGTAGCCGGGAAGTTGCCTCGCCACCACAGCTTGGTGTCTCTCTCTCCGTCTCTAATATGAGAATGTCATCTTTGTCGCTATTTATATAGAAGAATTAATAAAATAATCTTAAATTTATTGTAACTATGCTAATTCAATTTAAAATTTTTTTTTGTCAATTGACTCCTAAGCCTTTTACACATATGCCAATTCAATCAACCAAATAAATTTTGACCGGAATCGTTGATATGTTTTCTGCAATTTTTTTTTTTGTTTAGAAACAAGGATTTAGTATCCTTCAGAGCTAGACGGCTATTAATAAATGCATGATTTATTTTAGGGTAGGTTAGGTCCTTAGCGATAGGAATGGACACCAACGAGAACATCGGTGCTTTGACCGAAGGAATTTGTGACATCCTATAGTCTGACCTAGATTTAGAGATGCCCTTCGAAACAATTCATAATAGCATATTGAAAATTAAGCAATTTTTTTTTTGACAATGACCATTGATAGCCGTACAGTGTTCCCTCTAGTATCAGTACATTCTAGTAAATTGATCAGAATCTGACTTTAATAAATCAACAATTGAAATTAATGAGGCCACCCAGAGGATTGTCAACTGGGATCCACCCACCTCCATATAGCCAGCAAGTAGAAAACTATCATAGGTCCATCTATTTAATAATGTTTCCATTCTTCTAATTCTATTCCTCGAAACAAAAAACGATCAAAAACATGTTTGGTAATGTAAATGATTCTGATTCTATTTTCATGAATAGTTTTAGACCAAAAACAAAAATTAGTTCTAAAAAAAGGATACTTTTGAAAATCATAAAAAGAATAAAATCTCAGTTTTTTTAAAAAGATAAGTCCATGTGAACTTCTAAACTTAAAAAAAATTAAATTAGAATTGAAAATATACTAATTACTAATATTTTTAAAATTAAATTTAAAAATAAGCTTTAAAATTTTAGAAAAATTTAAAAATTTAGAAAGGGGGGAACTTAAAATATAAAAAAATTCAAAAAAATGCAAAAAATTTAAAAAATAAAAATGGGTGGAAATTAAAAAAAAGTATTTTTAAAAAAATTTGAAAAAAATTAAAAAAGAATTCCCGCAACTTGGTTGTTTCCAGGAATATAAATTTTGTACAATAATCAAACGCATTGGGATTCTCTAAAAATCAGGCAAGAAACATAAACTGAAAATATGATTCTAATTCGAATAACTTTTTTGGATGGGAATCATTGTCAAATAAGCCTTGAATAACTAGCCCTCAGGACTTCGAAAGAACTTTACATTGAATAACACTTCCAATTTCTTCCGCCACAACATTATTAATCTAAGTTGGTCTTCAAGATATACCCTAGACGGTAGAGATACAAAAAGTGTTAGGTTTCTTACCTCACCTTAATGTGGACCATTAGAACTAGATAAGTCAATCTTAAACTAGCACGGCCAAGTCGCACTGTCGCAGCCAGAGCGTACAATATCGTGTTACTGCTAAGGTGGTTCTGGCTGCTTTTATGTGTTATTAGAGCCACATGATGGAGACGTTGTATTTCAAATATGTCTATCGTCCTACGTCGCCAAAATTTAGGTTGTTGTGCTAATAAAATATCATGTTCAAGGAGCGTTGAACCTAATTGTATTTCAAGATATTTATTGAACTTCATTAAGAACCTAAATGTCTTGCCCCTTGAAATTCAAAAATCCCTTGAAATTTCGCAAATGGGTTCTTTAGTTATTTGGGTCCTCAAATCGGGATATCCTTGCCTAGGCCTGAACTCCTATCTGAGTTCATATGGGACTCACATAGTCAATAATTATGATTTATTTGGTCCATTGGATCCGGGTCTAAGCAAGAAATTCTCCGCTCAAAATTGAATGGCTCCTTAAGCGGAAGTCCCTGCAATTAGGGTTGGAAAAATTTCAAATAAAGACTTAAAATATTCTCATTTTTTCAAATAATAATTTGACGTAGATCTTATTTCAAATAAAGACCTAAAATGTCTTCATTTTTTCAAATAAGGACATGAATTAGCTATGTTAATCTCAACGAAGGTCCTGACATTTAAGCTGCTCAAGGGCATTTAAGTCATTTAATATTCCTTTTTTTTCCCTTTTTTTCCTTTTCTTTTCTTTTCTGCTCGCCGGCCACTGGCGATGGTTGAAGAGGGCTTGGGAGGGGGGCCACCCTTGCAGGCGAGCCCTGGTTGAGACTGACCTCGAAAGCCACTAGTGAGGGTCACGGCCCTCACTTGGCTGCAACAAGGGAAAAAAAAAGGAATGGGAAAAAAGAAAAAAAATATTTAGTATTAAAATTGTCTTTGAACAAATATGTCATTGACTGGTTGAAATATTTAGCCGGCCAGCGTTAGGCCCTTATTTGAAACTAGAATGGCCACTTCAAGCTCCTATTTGAGATTGATATTATTACTTTAGGCCCTTATTTAAAATAAAGTTTACTTTATATATTTTTTTTGAGAAAATGAGAGCATTTTACGTCCTTTTTTGAAAATTTCCTCCTAAGTTATACTAGTTTCTAAAATTCTAATTTATTGAGCAAGAACAGCCACTAGCAGAGACAAAAAAAGAGAGCGGGCAAGACAGCTGGGGACACAAAGGAAGCGCGTCCACCAGCAGTCATGTTCTCTGTGACCATCCTTGTCCTCCTCAACCCCAGCACCCCCCAACAGCAATCACATACTTCCTCAGGTGCACAGGTTTCTCCAAGCCCTATCAATGGGGATCCAACTTTTTTTTTTTTTCCTCCCTCTTATAACGACAGCGACATCCTTCATACACTCTTAAAAAACATGTACCGGGTGTCTTATGTTTCCCTCTCTATCGTGTTCATGTGCATGGCTTCATGTGACTCCCAAGTGCCACCCCATACCCAAATCGTCCATTCAGGCCTTTGACTGCAGAAACTGTCTTATCGTTTTGCTCATACAATGTCGGATTCTCAACGCCGATTGCGAGAAACATGTTGACTTCATTCAACGCGCCACTTTGCGACTTGTTCTGCAAGCCTCCTTCGATGTTCCGAACGATAACAAATCTACACGAACTCTATGATCTCCTCATTGCATTGGTGAGAAGTTGCAATACGATCAGTCGTATACTTGTGTAATGTGTGTAGAGACTTAATGAGGAAAGAACAATCGAAGGTCTTGGATTATACTTCTCTTATTCGTGTGTGATTGAGGAATTAGAAGTAGAACCGATTAGGGTTTTCAGTTAGAGTGCGAATGACAACTATTATATTTCTCTCTTTTTTTTTTAATTCCCGGGAACAAGTGTGGAATGGAAATCGATTTGGAAAAAAAAAATTTAGTTTTTTTTTTCTATTTTCTAGATAGGTTTTTAGCTAAGAACAAGGTTTGGAGCATGAGTGAGAAGTAAAAATTTTCTACTTTTCTATTTCTGGAACACAAATAGAAATAAGAATTCTCTCTATAAGAGTTCTTCTAATGTATGCTATATTAATTACTATTGTGATTAATTAAATTTTTTTTGGTAAGGGTGATTAATTATTTGGTTATAAAGTAAAGATCTAAAGTTTTTTTAACCCTAATATGAGGCTGGTTAGTGTAAACCGAGTTAAGCTCGATCCGTAAAAAGAGGGTCAGGTTACAAACTTTACAAATAAAGCTCAAGTCCCTCATTTAACTTGAATATACAAATAACCTCATGTAAAGAGTCGTCTCAAGAAGTGATACATATCGACCCCCAAAAAAAAAAAAGAAGCGATACGTAAGGAACAGTCTCATTGTTGCGGAAATCAAACGAAGAACAAAAGCGGAACAACGAGATTTACGTGGTTCGATCAGATTGATCTACGTCCACGGGCGAGGCAAAACGAAATTCCACTATATCAAAAAGGAGAGTACCGGTACAATGAAACCCTAATCACAATATATATATATTGTGTCTTAAAAAAAAAAAGGAAAACCTAATTCCTCTGGGTTTGGGCCTACGGCCCATTCAAATAATATGTCAAAAATTCAAGACATATTTAACAATTCTCCACCTTGGCTTGAATTTAATCATCAAGAAGTCGAACATGTTCTTCCAGCATCCCTAAGCCTACGTGAGCTAACTCGGTGTAGGAAACAAGGGATGTAACAAAGGAAAGAATATGTCCTCTTCAAACAAGGTAGAATTTCCTTCACCTCGCCACCAAGCCCCAGAAAGGGGCAAACCTCAAACAGGCATGCCAATCAAGTTCAAGCAATGCTTAAACTTGTTGGCGGGGATTGACTTGGTCAACATATCAGCAGGATTGTCAGCAGTGCCAATCTTCTTTACCATCATATTTCTCTCAGCAACTGCATCTCGAATAAAGTGATATCTGACATCAATGTGCTTAGTCCTTTCATGATATGCTTGATTTTTAACTAAGTGTATAGCACTCTGATTATCACAAAAGACAACTGAATTGTCTTCCTGCTGGAGGCCAAGTTCCTGAACAAGATTCCTTAACCAAATAGCTTCTTTCACTGCTTCTGCTGCTGCCATATACTCTGCCTCTGTAGAAGACAAAGCGACTGTCGACTGTAAGGTTGACCTCCAACTAATAGCTGAGCCAGATAGCGTGAAAAGATAGCCAGTCAAAGATCTTCTTTTATCAAGATCACCTGCATAGTCAGAATCCACAAATCCCACAACTGAGGTACCACTTGAACTATTTCTATCAAACACCAAGCCTAAATCTGCGGAACCTCTAAGATACCTAAGTATCCATTTTACTGCCTGCCAATGCTCCTTTCCAGGGTGAGCCATATATCTACTTACCACACTAACTGCATGAGCAATGTCGGGACGAGTACATACCATAGCATACATCAAGCTGCCAACTGCACTGGAGTATGGGACATGAGACATTGCAGCCTCCTCATCTTCTGACTGAGGTGAATGTAGAGCTGAGAGTCTAAAATGAGGTGCTAATGGTGTAGTAACAGGTTTTGCGTTCTGCATGCCAAACTTCTCAAGTACCTTCTCAATATAGCTCCTCTGTGATAGATATAACTTTCCTGCTTGTCTGTCCCTTCGAATTTCCATCCCTAAGATTTTCTTGGCAGGACCCAGATCTTTCATCTCGAACTCCTCACTGAGCCGTTTCTTCAAGATCAACACATCTGACATGTTCTTTGCAGCAATTAGCATATTATCAACATATAAGAGGAGATAGACAAAGGATCCATCTGAACCCTTCCTGAAGTAGACACAACTATCATAGCTGCTCCTATGATAACCACTTCCTATCATAAAGCTATCAAATCTCTTATACCACTGTCTTGGAGACTGCTTTAAACCGTACAAGGATTTCTTCAATCTGCAAACATGGTCTTCCTTGCCTTCTACGTAATAGCCCTCAGGTTGGGCCATATAAATAGTCTCATCAAGGTCACCATGCAAAAAAGCAGTCTTCACATCAAGTTGCTCAAGCTCAAAGTCAAATTTAGCAACTAAAGCTAATAACACACGGATGGAAGTGTGCTTAACCACAGGAGAGAATACCTCAGTATAATCAATTCCCTCCTTTTGATTGTAGCCTTTAGCTACAAGTCGTGCCTTACATCTAGCACCTTCAACACCTGGAATTCCTTCCTTTTTCTTGAAGACCCATTTACACCCAATGGCCTTTTTTCCTTTAGGCAACGACACCAAGTCCCAAGTCTGGTTCTTGTGAAGTGATTCAAGTTCCTCAACCATAGCAGTAGCCCATTTTTCTGATTCTACGCAAGTAACAGCTTCAGTATAAGTAGAGGGTTCATGAATACCCATACATTCTGCTGTCGTGAGAGCATAAGCCACTAGATCAGAGTATCCATATTTTTGAGGAGGTCGAGTCTGCCTCCTTTCTCTGCCAGTAGCAATAGAATATGGCTGCTCCACCTCATCTACAACTTCCTCATCTGAACTTGAATCAACAGTAACACTTTGTTCGCTTAAATCATCTCGAGAGGTTTTCTCTGGAAGCTCCACCTGAACCTCCACCTTATTCATATTGCTCTCAGGCTTTCCTGCATGATCATCAACAACCTTTCTTTGATCAAGCATAAGCATTTCATTAAAAGTAACATCCCTACTAATAATGAACTTATGTGAGTTGGATTCCTGACACCACAAACGATACCCTTTTACACCATCAGCATATCCAACAAAGATGCATTTTCTTGCTCTAGGTTCTAACTTACCATCCTTAACATGATAATAAGCAGGGCATCCAAAAACCTTTAGATTAGAGTAATCGCAAGGCTTACCTGACCACTTCTCAAAAGGAGTCTTGCAGTCTATTGCTGTTGAAGGAGAGCGATTAACCAGATAACAGGCTGTGTTAACAGCTTCAGCCCAAAAGTCTTTTTCCATGCCAGCATTAGAGAGCATGCATCTTGCTCTCTCCAAAAGGGTTCTGTTCATACGTTCTGCCACCCCATTCTGCTGAGGAGTGTGTCTAACTGTACGGTGTCGAACGATACCAGCATCTGCACAGAATTCATTAAAATCGCCACTGCAAAACTCAAGACCATTATCAGTCCTAAGACGTTTGATCTTCTTTCCAGTCTGATTCTCAACAAGGGTTTTCCACTTTTTAAAGGTTTCAAATACATCACTTTTCTTCTTCAGAAAATAAACCCAAACCTTCCTGGAATAATCATCAATGAACGTCACAAAGTAAAGAGCACCACCCTTAGATGGAACCTGTGCTGGTCCCCATAAATCAGAGTGGATGTAGTCAAGTGTGCCCTTTGTTGAATGTGTGCCAGTACTAAAGCTGACTCTGCACTGCTTGCCTAGAACACAATGTTCACAGAAATCTAGCGAGGTCGTCTGCTCTCCACAAAGTAAACCACGTTTACTTAAAACCGTCATGCCACGCTCACTCATGTGGCCCAAACGCATATGCCACAGTTTTGTTTTATCATTATCAGAAACAGAATTAGATGTGCCAATCGAAGGACCCATAACCGTGCTACCCTGTAGATGATACAAGTGGTTCACCTTGCATCCTTTCATCACAACTAGATTGCCTTTGGAGACTTTGAGAACTCCACCTCCACCTGAGTACATACACCCAATGGAATCCAAACTGCTCAACGAGATAAGGTTTCTCTTCAAGTCTGGTATATGTCTAACTTCAGTTAAGGTTCTTACTACTTTGTCATGACATTTAATCCGAACAGTACCAATACCCATAACTCTGCATACAGCATCATTACCCATCAAGACTGATCCACCATTTATTTTTTCATACGTGGTAAACCATTCCCTATTTGGGCACATATGAAAAGATGCTCCAGAGTCCAATATCCAAACATCATCGGACAAACTAACAACAGAGCATGCAGTAAGAACACTGTCTGACGCCTTAGACTCATCTTCGCTAGCAACATTCACCACATCTTGTCTTTGAGCATGCTGCTTACCTTTTCTCTTGAGCACAGGACAATCTGACTTGTAATGTCCTCTTTTGTGACAATAATAGCACTCCACGTTTGTCTTATCGGCAGGTGGCCTAGATTTTGATCGACCAACAGATTTCCCTCGAGGAGCTTTATCCCTGTTCTTGTTCCTGCCTCTCACAAATAAACCATCTGCTTTATTTTCATTAGTATTCCCATTCAGTTTCGTTCTCAATTCAGCAGAATTCAAAGATGCTTTAACATCCTCCAAGGTTATGGATTCACGTCCATAAAGCATCGAGTTCACAAAATTCTCATATGAAGCAGGCAGTGAACATAACACAATCAAAGCTTGATCTTCATCATCAAGTTTAATATCTAAATTCTTCATATCAAGAACAATTTTATTAAATTCATCCAAGTGTTCCTGAACAGGCGTACCTTCGCGCATCTTTAGAGTATAAAGACGCTGCTTCAAATAAAGTCTCGACGTCAAAGATTTCTTCATGTAGAGACTTTCCAGTTTGCTCCAGAGACCCGCAGCTGTTTCCTCATCGGCGACTTCTCGTAGAACGTTGTCATCCAGAGATAACTGAATTGCGCTATGCGCTTTCTCGTCCATCTCTTCAATTTCTGCCGAGGTCATGTCGTCTGGATATTTTCCGTCCAGCGCCCTAACCGTACCCTCTCGCCTCAATAAAGCTTTCATCTTTATTCTCCATAATCCAAAATTATTCTGTCCATCAAAAGATGAAATCTGAAACTTCAGAGATGCCATCTAAAAGAGCCCTTGGTTTGCTCCAAAAAACCTCACCGCTTAAACACTCGCGTCTTCACGGAGAAAACGTCACGATTGGATATAGGATTCACAGCACAAAATCCCACCGTGTTCAAAGATCCACGTGCGTCTGATAGAGCGTCCTCTCTTCGTCAAACCAACAGAGCTCTCTCACGCACAAAATCGCCGAATCTTCGTGTCGCCCGAATTGGGACTTCTCTGTGCGTTTTACCCCAAAGGACCCACGCAGCAAAAAAGTCAATCAACGTTGCAGCAAACGAATTCAACCCTGTCTTGTGTCAAAAACTTCCATGTTGCAGACTTCCGCGGGACCCAACTTAGCAAAAAGAAGACTAAGCAATTGTGCAGACTCAAGGAAGACTTCCACGTTGCTGCCCTTCCACCAACTCAAGGTCAAGTCGAAAATTTTGACCACGAAAAGAAGACTTCCACTGCACCAAAAGGTCTTGATGCAAAAGACCACTTCCACTTGCAAAAGGAAGACTACTTTATTAGGGCACAACCGGGACCACTTCCTCAGCCAAACCAAAAATCTGGTTTCGCCAGTTTTTACAGCCACGTCACAGAAGGAGGGACCACGGACCACTTCAACTTTGCCAAAGGAACCACTCCAAGACAAACTTCGGCGTGAGGGTAGCGAACGTTGCGAGGAAAGATCTCTCTTTCTTTCTTTCGCTCTCGCACTCGAAAAACCCTAGAAAACGAAACCGAGCTCTGATACCAATTTGTTGCGGAAATCAAACGAAGAACAAAAGCGGAACAACGAGATTTACGTGGTTCGATCAGATTGATCTACGTCCACGGGCGAGGCAAAACGAAATTCCACTATATCAAAAGGAGAGTACCAGTACAATGAAACCCTAATCACAATATATATATATTGTATCTTAAAAAAAAAAAGGAAAACCTAATTCCTCTGGGTTTGGGCCTACGGCCCATTCAAATAATATGTCAAAAATTCAAGACATATTTAACACTCATTGAAGCTAATGATTTCGGGGATTACATAGGAGGAGCCCTCAAGTGTTGATTCATCAATTTTTCGCATTAAGAATGATGGATCCAAAACAATTACGAACAACATGTAAATTTGTCTACTTTGATATTGTGATTCGCGTATCTAATTATAGTGATCTCGAGGTGCTGTTTAAGGTAATAATCATAGCTAACGTTGTTCTCATCGCTCGGTCCTGCGTGCGATCTCCCTTTCTCTCGCGTCTTTGGCCACCAATCGCTAGCCAGCGACCAGTAGAAATTTTATGTTGTTATTATAAAAAAAATATATATTCCGAGAACGAAAATTTCATGACATCATCAAACACATTTCTCTACTCAGAAACTTGTTCGGGGGAATGAATAAAAATAAAAAAAATTCATTTTTGGTCAGAAATAACTCTCGAAAATAGAATGATTATCAGTGGTGCCTTTAATGGCGTTTTCATGTGGCTCACTGTAAGGGTTAATAGGAAATCTTATAGGGCTATCATCTAGTGATGTACATAAGTGTTTACTTTACTCATTGTGTCGATGTCCCCGTAACGTTGTCTAAAGCAAAACCTACAAGGATTCGCGTGTTACTGTCTCATTGCGATAGCGATGTCTTAAAGCTCATGTCGGAAAAAGGTTATTATCTGTTCCTGCCTGGTGCTCTCTTCCTTTGCCCTTTTCCGTTTCTTCTTCCCCCCTCCCCCTAACATCCCCTCACCACAAAACAAAAATTATCAGAATGTTTTGGAAATTATTGTACTGGCCATTTCGTGAGATAATCAATACCCAATTTCCTAATTTGCTTATTATTTTTGGGGATAAATCCTTCTTTGTTCATTGAGTCCATGCGACATTGATATTTACGATCATGGGCATAATTTAAATCCCGCGAAGAAAGTTTCCTGCCGCCCCATAATATCAGATTTGCTGAAGGAATTAGTACAAGGAAAAATCAAGTTCACACATTTCTTATATTCGTATAACCAATAAATAAATAAATAAATAAATAAACAAAGGAGAAAAATCATTAGTCCTACGAGAGGCTTAGCTGACCACGAGCAAATCCTGGCGATTCCCATGGCACTTGCTTTTGGTCAACAGGAACATGAAGATCGACCAAAAATGTTAGTGGGTATAAATTAGGGCAACGCGGAGGATGTCAGCCACCAGTAACCCCTTTAAATTTGTTAAGAGATAATTTGAATGATATGAGGAGATTTTCGAAATCACCTAAGTTCACATTGTCGGAAAGTTATGACCACACCATCTATGACTCATTTCGCTGCAATTCTTTGGATCCTTCGATATGCCAAGGATACTGAATTTCATGATTTTCACATTTCTCTGTTAACTCTACCTTAGAGTAAAGCGCTCATTTCGATGCCGACTAGTAGGTGACCCCTTCCGATCATGGTTCCACTATAACATATTGCTTATTTTTAGGTGACTCAATTATCCTATGGTGTAGAGAGCAAAAAAAAAAAAAAAAGACCATTGTGGCTCGCTCTAGTATAGAAGCAAATTATCATTCTCTTCCTGGTATAAATCAGAATTGCTTTGGTTACGATGGTTACTAGAAGACACAAGAATTCATCGCATTGGTAGGACAACCATTTACTTTGACATCTAGAGTTTTATCCAAATAGAACACAACGATATTTTTCGTGACCGCACTAAATACATTGAAATAGACTGTCATGTCATCCAATATTATGTGCTTCCTAGTACTGTTCGTCTCGTCTCCATCTCATCAATTGATTAGGCCATTGATATCTTCATGATGGCACATTCACTCGGGCATTTTTCAGATCTTTTCTCCAAACTCCCTAAGTCAACTTAAATTTGAGGGAGGATGTAGAGATAATTGACAAATATCAGTAGACTTTCCGTATCTTCCCAGAACTAATGACTGGAGAGTAATTGATCAATGATTTCTCTCTACTCTTTAACAAATGCAGGACCCGTTGAAAGACCCGTAAAAGGTCGATCGTTTGTTCATAACAGCACACAAATGGTCAATTAAACAAAGTTGATTAAAAATGCATTATTTTTTTTCATAGTAATATCACATTTATTGGCTTAGGTGCATGGAAGATCACATTTACGCAGTCCTATATAATCTTCGTAAACATATGATGTGGGACATTTTACATCCCGTGTCAAATGCAAATCGGATTGAAAATCACTTGTGGAATTGACAAACATGGAGTTGCGCACACAAGTAAATTAGGGTAGACCATGTCAGGATGTTTAATGTAAAGGTTTAACTCAAAAGATGGAGGGAGAAAACACGAATACAAGGCCCATATAGAGTGATTTAATACTAGATATTCCAAGTGATACAATGGGAAGAGAGAGGGGGAGGGGGGGGGGGTAAGGGAGGGGTTGATGTCAATGGATCAACTTGCACATATGGCGCACATCAAATGATATATTCCATAAAGGAAAGAGACCACCACCAAAATGGTTGGTTTATTGGTAAAAGAGTAACTAGTCTTCTACGAGATCACAAGTTGGATTAATATTGTGAGCGAACGTCTAAGTAACTCCTGTGTTGTTTAACAGTGACATTTCCCGTTTACGAAATTACGATTCCTAGTGTCTTAGTGGGGCTGCAGCAAAGAGGTAGCTAACGTTGGACCTTTGGTTCGCAGGTGATGCCGGCGGTTATGCCCCAAAGAAAATTTTACGTAATGGGTGTGAAACCCTAATGATAAGGCCTACGAGCCTTTCTTTCCTGACTTTTTACAGGTAACAAAAAGGAACGAAGGCAAGAGACAGGACTAGATGGGCCATATTTTCCAACTTCTCAAATTAGGATGGGTCGAGAGTTCTTCTTTTTTTTTTTTTGTTAGTGGGGGCAAAGTCAATAGACAACCAAAAGTAAATAAGATCTATAGATCAAGATAGTAAATACAAAAGTAAACTTTCAATAGATTTTATTTGTGTTTAGCAACTGAAATCTTCACAATCATACATCTATTTACTTCAAGGAAAATGCTTCCATGACAGTGCTATTAGGGATGATATAATATCAACTGTAGATCCATGCATCATTACTATGTATTTTGCGTAAAATACTCATTAATGAAAAGATCATGTAGTCAGAAATAACTGGCAATACTGTCAGGCTGTTAGATTAATGGTTTTCTTACTACAATTATCATTATGGGGGCAAAATGGCCAAAAGGAGCGAGGAAATTGCTAAACTATGCTTTCTCATCAAATCTCTCGTGGCTTTATGAAAATTTATGGAAACAAATCAAATCATGTTAAGATATGGTCTTTAACAAATTATAACCCAAACGGGCCACACCATTTAGAGATATCTCACCATTATGTCTGCCAATTTTGTTTACTAATCCCTTAGCAGCTCACATGTCTGGTGACCATATTGTTCGACTTTTTAACCATAATCTATGTTTTTATTATTAAAGATGTCGGATTAAGAAGACAAATGGCAAAAGTGCGTAGGGTAAAAACAGGCCCACACCATTAATATAAGTGTACGATTTCCTCTAGTACTATAGAATAGGTCGGCAAATCCAAGTGTGGACACAAACACGTGACCTTGAAGTCATCAGTCATTAGAAGTTTAATAATTACAAATCAGCCACATAATTATAAAGCAATAGATTAATTTCACTATTTATGACAAGAAATATTAAAGCAGAGTCTTTTTGACTTTCGAGCTATTGGAAGCAAAACTCGATATCTCAGCTTGCGGATTGGCTATTGGGCAAAGTGATTTTGGAACAACCAAACCCTTTTTTTTAATATTTTTTTTTCATTTTTTGACTAAACAATAAACATCTCATTAGCTTTATGAGAACGTGAATTAAAAAAAAAATCAATAACATTTGCCTTTTTATAATAGTGAAACTTGAACAAAATTTAAAAGTGGTTTTATAAACTTGCACCGAGTCCTTCATCATGCGATAAATTACATTATTACTCGAGAAAATCATATTAGTAGGTATAATAACAAGGTCGGAAATTCTAACTGTACTTTTTCTGCTCTTTTTCCTCCTCAAATTTGGAATATGACTAGCTTAACCTGATAATGCGAGTGCCGACCCCCTCAATCCTCATTATGCATTGCTAAGAAAATCCCATTTGATGCATTGAATATTACAAACAATCGAAAGTTACCAATGCGGTGTATTTAAATGTGCAGAAAAACGCTTGTATACACAAGTCGACATGCAGATGGAATCGGTAACAAACTTAACATAACGTTGAAAAGCGTGGTGAGGCTTTGCTTCTCCAGAAGGAAAACAAGTATATTGATGTCGACTTTGGTGGGATTTGTGGCTCGCGGCTATTTGCGTATCAGCAACCCTTCTTGCATTCTGTCATTCTCTTCGTGCACTGTGATACAGCGAAAGACTATCTGATTATTTTCCACAGATGTTGAGGGTCCTTGCGACATCTTTGGACACCTCAAGTGATGCAAGGGCTTTGGCTCTCGCTTGCTATGATCTCTCGCCGTTCATCCAATACCGCCCAGCCGGAGGTTTAATACTGTCTGATTTTAAGGCGAAAAGACCGGCTCATGAAGCTTCTGAATCACAATGATGAAACATATTATTAACCAGTACTAGATAGTATAAACATCTCGATCATAAATAGTTTGTTGCAAAACGCAAATTCTTTGGCTCTTTCAGAATTAAAGCTTTGGTTGTTTTGCATATGGAAAATATTTTCTCGAAAAAAGATAGTTTGTACCACTTCTAAAATTGCATGAACGAAAAAGATATTCACCATCCACGAAAATATTGAGAAACGTGAATTATTATTGATAATCAATATATTTGTCGTTGACTAATTATTTTAGCCAATCCAAGAAATCGTTTTTACAAAAGTATTTTTCAAACTATTTATTTTCGCTATACAAATGGAGGCTAAGAGTTGAATTATCTACAATTTGAACTTGTAATTCTCAAACACGGTGACAAAATCATTTCTCTTCGCTCTGAAAATTTGGGTGTAACCAATCACATTAGAGATGGAAATTCGACATTTTTTTTAGCGCGAAATGCTTTCATTCTGAAAAAAACTAGTTCATATATGAACCTTGACAATTAAAATGTTTGGAATATACTTCGTCAATTATTGGGAATTAGGTCATAATCTTGGCAGAGAGGATATAAACAGATGGTTTGCATGTCTAAACTTTTTGGAAAAATTTGATTTGATTCAATAGCACAATGGTGGTTATACAATCAAAAAGTGTTGTTCCTCCATCAACAAAATGGCAAATTGGTCTTATTCGAACGAGGAGGGCGAGCATATTTTTGGCAAACTGCTGTGGTGATTATTGGTGTTGCCATAGTTCTAATAGCCCGTCCAGTGTAATTGTCACCAAACTGTTGTATCTTGTGTGCTTGGTAATGCATATTTCAAAATTGCACCACTTAAAAAAATTGGGTGGATCACCTTATTGAAAGTTGTCGTAGCAAGCTGCAACACCCCATTTCACAAATGTTGAAATTCCTACTGAAAAACTGTACCAAACAACCTCTGAGCGGGGTTTTCTCAATTAAAGATACAACGTCATATTAAATTACCTCTTTCGCTAAAACTTTAAATGTACAAAGAAAACGGCTACACTAACCCTCGACTACAGATGAAGAAGAATCAGAGACGGTTCGCTACTTTCTCATGGACTCGTCGCGTAGCATCTGAAAAAATTACATAGAAAGAGGGTTAGACTGGGTGATTTTAAGGCTAGACAACCCCAAAAATGTTGTCAGTCCTATGCACCGCGCATTTTGAAAGCAGGACAAGAAGACAAACCAACAAAAAGTGACCATGAAACCCACCTTAAAAGTTCACCTGGCTAAGGAGCGACATGTCCCAACCATTGGAGAAACTTGGTACCCAGAAAGTTGCTTCAATCATGTAATCTTTTGGTCAGAAAACAGCGATGTATCTCACTTTGTCGGGCAAATGCTTCTGGATAAATCACAAGAGAAGTTTGTTGAGACACCGATTTTTGTTCGACTTAGAATTTTTTGGTACAGACTACTTGACACTTTTTAGCCCTTGGTAAGGGCTAAGGAGTTACCAGGCATTGTGATTGCAGGTGTTGAGCTGGAAGTGAAGATCCTGGCTAGCGTTTTCAATAATTTCACCGACATGCAAAGTTACTTTTGCGAAATTTCGGTATCTTAGCATTGTTTCATGAGCGTGCCTAACACTCTAACTTGATTTTCCTTTGAAATTTTCCTACGCAAACTTGTTTGTCTGAATGAATATCATGTGTTTTTAAAACTCGATTGTCGAATCAAAGCCTTTCTTTCTTCTAATAAACCATTTTAACCTTTTTTTTTTTAATTTTATGAATTTTATATGCACGATTTATCCATAAGCTCACTCTTATCAAGAGTTAGTGACTTGTCCATCCATTTTGAAACTAAATGTACTAAGATAAACCCTAAATTCTATCGTAGCCACGGAGTTGCCTTGTCACCACGTCTTGGCACTCTCTCTCTCCTACGAGGATGATGCCATATTTGTCTCTTTTTACAGTGGATGTATACCCTCGCCTATCCATTTTTTTACCTTTCCTAAAACTGAATCTTATTGTTTAAGGGGGGAAATCACGGTAATCTATTAAATGCTACAGGCACTTCAATTGCTTCTTCAAATTAGCATTATCTTTGGTTATTCGCCAACATCCTCCAAAAGGGATATTCTCGCCTACACCTCTGGTCTAGGAACTGGGTGCGATCACAATTACTGATATCGTGAAATCCCATATGTACGCTCATACATGACCTGCATAATTAATAGAGGTGATTGATGTCTAGTGGATCTAGGTCCAAGCAAGAAATTTTCCTCGCAAAGTAGAATGGCTCTTAAAGCAGAAGTCCTTGCATTAATTTCTCAAGCTTTATATGATTTCAATATGTCAAGCAAGAACAGCTGTTGAAAAAGACAAAAACGAGATCTAGTGAACACCTGGGGACACGAAAGAATTGCGTACACCACCAATCAGGTTCTCCGGGACCATCCTTGTCCTCCTCAACCTCAACCCCAAACCCCACCAAAAGCAATCACATACTCCCCGCAGGTGCACAGGTTTTCTCCAAGCTCCATCAATGGCGATCAACTTCTTTTTTCTAGTTATAATTGCAAAACAACCTTCACTCACTCTCCAAAACATATGCAGGGTGTCTTCTGTTGCCCCCTCAGATCATGGTTTCATGTGACGCCCACATGCCACCCATACCCTCGTTATTAACCCAAACTGTCCAATCTTGGCCTTGGATTGCAGAAACTGTCTCATTTTTTGGGCTACACAATGTCGGATTCACAATGACAATTGCAAAGAAACATTTTGAATTCATTTAGCGGGTCACGGTACGACTTGTTTTACGATAGCAGATCTAAACGAACTCCATGATCTCCTTATTACGTTGGTGAGAACTAATAAGCGAAAATTTCTACAGTTCGTGTACTATGTGTAACTGGTGTAGAGACTTGATGAGGACAGAGCAATCCAAGGCCTCGATTACTCGTCTCTTGTTCCCGCGTGTGCGCTAGACGAATTGAAAGGAGAAGTGATTAGGGTTTTCGTTTGGACTTTTTGTTTCGCGAAAAAATAAATGACTTAGAAAATAATTGCAGTTCGTGTATACGTAAATGTTTTCACCATGTATTAGTTCTCTGTGATGTCCCTATAAGGTTTGCTAAAGCAATACCTACAAAGATTATTGTGTTTCCGTCTCCTTTTGATGGCGATGTGTAATAAATGCTTGTCGGAAACAGTTTCTCTGTTCTGTTCCTACCTAGTGTTCTCTTCCTTTTTCCCCAATTCTGTCAGAATTAGTTGGAAACAATTGTGTTTCTGAGCCAATTGGTTAATAATGAAATTTAATCCTATTTCCTAAATTTGGGGTTAATGTGACAATTATATTTAAAAATGAACTTTGCTAGCATAACAATTTTTGACTGACTGTGAAAATAACAGTATGTTGTGAATCACATATTCTCAAAAAAGTGAACTCTACAACAATTTATAATTACTTATTATTTATTTTTGTGGCTCAATATATATTATTAGTATAACAGACATCTAAAAATTATTATATAATAAGATATTCCTAATTTGACGAATGAAGTCAAATACGTAGCAACCCCCTAAATTAATTTAAAAAATGCACACAACAAAGAATTTCTTTTTGTTCTGTTAATTAAAAAATTGAGGAAAGAGGGAAAAAAAAAACAATGAGATACATAAGTTGAACGAGGCTTAGCCGACCACCAGCAAATCCAGGCTGTTCCCATGGCACGTGCTCTTGGTCAATAGGACATGAAAGTCGACCAAAATTCCTCCTATGATTAGTGTGTGCTCATGTATATATTTACTAAGATTCCAGATATATAGTATAGGATTTGGTCCTTTTCGAAATTCCAATATTTGATAATGTATAGGATTTGGTCCTTTTCGAAATTCCAATATTTGATAATGAATTAAGTTGTTGAATTGAGGAAGAAAAAGAAATTAAAAAGATCTCTTTATCTCATATAGTAGGATTGATAAAGTACTCCTAACTAAGATATTATATCCACCTGATCTTTCCGGAGTCTGGTTAATTGGCACCTTAATAGATTCTAGCAATTTCACCATTTTCCAATACATAAAAGGAAATTGGATTAAAGAAAAGGTAATTTGGAAATTATTCCCTTTCCATAATTTTCCTCATTTTGGAAAATGCTAACCTTAGGATGCGAAACTAGGAATAATTCGTTTCTTCCGCAAAACTATCCCATTTAATTGATCTTAGTTTGAAGGAAGTTGGATTGGTATTCTCTACATCATACGATAGTACCGTGAGAGTCCCAACATATCTCGGATGATTGATGTTTGTTCTCCTTGTTAATATGCATCAATGGTTAATAAGTCTAGCATCATCAGAAGAATGATCGGGATAGTGGATCTTCATCCAAGGATGTTACTCTACTATACTAAATGATATCACAATGCTCGAAAGTATGATATGACTTCGATGTGCCTAATAGTTTTGCTCATTTGTAACAAGGTGATAAAAAAAACTTTATTTTCCTTGGACGTATTGTAAGAGATTTGCCCCCACACCTCTCCTTATAACTAGGGACTGGAGATTGATTGATTAATGATTTCTCTCCACTCTTCGCCAAATGCATGACCTGTTGAAAGGCCCATAGAAGGTTGATTATTTGTTCATAGTAATACGCGAATGGTACATTAAAAAGAGTTTATCATCGTAAATTGAAGAAAAAAGAATGATTGCATATTATAATGATTGCATATCTCCATTTGCCGGCTTAGATGCATGGACTATTATTATATATTACACCAAAAAACTTAAAACTATCGGGTGAACGGTGATTGCATGTATATAGGCCTATTTACTCCTCCTTGTAGACAAATAATGTGTGTTATTTTACATTCCTTATCAGGTGCAAACCTCGCTCATATATCATGTCAGAATCTCCAACCTAAAAGTTTAATTCAAAGTGTGATGGAAGACAACAAGAATATAAGCTTCATATATAGTGGTCTATATAACCAAAAGTCATAGCAAGATTTTGCTAGACCTCATATTAAGGTCTAGGGCTCGATGTCAATGGATGAACTTGCATTTATGGCGCACACCTGACTAGATACTCGATAAAGGGAAGTGACTACCACCAAAATGGCCGGATCAATGGTAAAAGGGTCGCATGTCTTTAATGAGATCAAAAGTTCGACTCATGTCTTGAGTGAGCGAACCTCTGAGCGACTCTTGCCGTGTTGCCTAATGACAACATATCTCATTTGGAAGCATTTCTTGATTATTAGCATCTTAATGGGACTGTGGCAATGGGCTAGCTAACATTAGGACTTCCTAGTCACGGATGGTGTGGGCAATTATAACTCAAAGTCTCAAAGGGGATATTCCGTAGTAAGCGTGGGACCATGATGATAATGCCCACCAGAGTTGGCTATTGCTAGTCACCTCTCTCTTTCCACGCTTTTTACTGATAAAGAAAGAGAGAAAAAGACAGGAGATAGGGACTAAGATAGTTGGATCATATTTTTCTTGGTTGGGTGTAGATTTTTTTGGTTAGTGGAGGCAAAGTCAATAGACAACACAACTTAGATAAGATCAATGGACTGAGACAGTGAAATGCAACATTTTTGTGCTCGGTAAAAAAAAAATGTTGAGTAAATCTCCGAACATGTTTAGCTATTAAAACCTTCACTATCACACGTATGTTGACAGATATTCTCATTGTGGAGCAAAATGAGACACAAAAAAAAAAAAAGAGTGAGAAAAAATAGCCAACTTTTGCTTTCCCATCAAATCTCTGGTGGCCTTATTTTATTTTCTTTTTTTCTCTGGTGGCCTTACTGAAAAGTTCTAAAATAAATCATAATGTTAATATATGTTTTTAACAAATTGCCCCCACACCTTGCCATGTAGATCCGTCCTTAGCCCTAACAAATTATCCCCGAGTAGTTGGCTCCTATTTTAGGATTGTTTGTTATAAAAAGGCCTTATACCCCCAAAAAAAAAAAATCCTCAAGTTGAATTCAAACTGCGCATCACCAACTTTCACCGTAATCCTAAATCTGTCCCACTCCCAAATATTGCCTCTGGTTATCTTCAAAACAATAATCATTAGGAGTGTACTTTTGTTCCATAAGAAGCTGACGGTGAAGATGCAAGTTTTGATAATGAACCTCCCTTGATATTAATAATTGTGAAAAAATAATAACTATTTTTGGACATCGGACATATTTAAGAATGTATTTAAAGTTGTGATTTTTTTAAATGAAAAAATGTTTAGGCATAATTAGAATTTGACTTAAAGTTAGGAGAGTTTTAGAGAATGAAGCAACTGTAGGCTAAGGAGCATCGACACCGACACGTGGCACACATGTCGACACTTCATTTCTCAAAGATGGAGAATTTTAACATATCAGGACACGTTGTATGTTTAATATATATTTTTATACATACATGATGTATCATATATATATATATATATATATATATCAACAGTGAGCTGCTATTGCAATCTTCTTTTTCTTGTTTTTCTTCTGTTAGGGATTCGCGGTTAGGGTTTTTTGGGATGATTATATTAAATCTGAGGTGGTTGGGTAAATCACTTAAGTGTGTGTATATATATATTTGATAGTTTTTCATTTTGACCCAAAATTTATTGAAAATGTTTAAAATTCACCATATACCTACATGAAAATGGTGTGTTGGGATGCTGAAATTGCAAGCGCTAGTCACGTGTAAGATGTTTTGATACCTATTGATCGTGTCACTGTCCAACACGATACGGAGGCCTTTGAAAAGTGTTCGTGCTTCCTTGGCCGTAGATAAGCCAAATTAGCCACACCGTTTAGAGATATCTCGCCATTACGTCTGTCATATAGTTTGCTAATCCCTCAACAGCTCACATGTCTCGTGACCATATTGCCGACTGTTTGAACATGATCTCTTTTTTTATTGTAAAAGATGTAAATGATTAAGGAGACAAATGGCAAGTGCTTAGGTTAAAAAGGGTCCCACTCCATTAAAATGGGGGAATGGTCTTCTCAATTACTGTAGATCCGGTGGGCACTGGGTCGGCAAATCCAAGTGTGAACACGTAACCTTCAAGTTACCACTCACCACCCACTAGAAATTTTAATAATTACAAGTCATCCGCATGATTATAAATCAACATAATACCGTCATTCATGAAAAAGAAAAATCATTAAGAAATAAGATTCAGATTCTGGTGAAGCCTTGCCAAATAGCCGCAAAGACGCGTAATTTTATGACAAGAACGTTTTGAGCGCCGCTTTTTACGAGGAACATCGAAGCGTAGTTCTTGACTTTTGACCTTAATGGCAAGCAAAACTCACTCAAGATCGAAGCTTGCGTATTGGATTGAATTGGATGAAGTGACTTTGGCCACTTCTGTCTTGATTTCTTTTCTGACTAAACATCTCATTGACTTTGTGAATATGTAGGACGTGCACGAAAAACCTCAATAATATTTTTACTTTAAAAGATCAAATCTTAGCCATAGTCCTCTCTCCAAATATAATGTACACATTGTATGAAGCTTGTTTTATAACTTGATCCCCGTCCTCAGAGTCAATTACTCGGAAATATCACATGGTACACAGGCGAGAAGTTTTAACTTTTTCAGCCTCAAAGGGAGGGTGGCATATCTCATGTATTCAGATTCATTGCGCTGGTTTAATAGTCATGATATTGAAGATGCCAATCTTCCTTCTGATTGGAGAGGATATCGGTTTTTTTTTTTTATGATACACCCCCTTCATAATAATCTAGACTTTATTCATTGGAAGTTGAAGAAGATATATGAATAACCTGAAACATTTCAGAGTGCGTGTGGGAGAACATTTGTCAAAAGTCTTTGCATAAATGTAAAGGATTTTGAACCAAAGGGTTATCATGATATGCAAATAGAGTTTGGCAAACACTTGTTGTACAAACTCTGATATCCAACCTAAAAAGTAAATCTGAAGATTAAGGGAAAAAAAAAAAAAAAGACTGAATTAGCTCGCCGGAAGGCCGATGTAATAGGCGACCCAACTCTGGCTTCGGTGATGTGCATCGCAACCCCAAGCAATGTCGTGCGAAGGTCGTTCAACCCCATATGCCCCTTGCTCGAGATCGCTAGAGGTCCAATTTGAGCTTGCCCTGACATCACTTGATGCCGATCACATGTGCACAACAAACCGAAGGTGAGCCACATTTGGAATTTAGGTAGTTTAGCAAGGGCAAAGTTGGAAGAAAAACATAGCGGCCTAATGAGAATGCTTGAAGCCAACGGGTTAAAAGGACTTTGGAAATGCTAACTTTGACTCAAAAGGCCTTATGAAATTATATTGCCAAACACCTCATCTTTGACACAAGAGCCTTTGGAGGCTCAATGTCACTTACAAATGCTGAACTCAAATGCACCCTAAGCCCGAATGATTATCGGGAGTTAGTTTTACGATCCGAAAGCACCAGAATCAAATAGAGTGGCACGAGTGTAACTATAACCACGGGTCAGGGGTAAAAAGCTATTGTGCCTTCCTTCAGTACTATATAGGACTTATGTACCATGGAAACTACATTCTTGATTTGAAATGTGTCGGTAGCCAACCCCCCCCCCCCCCACATAGATATGCTCTTTTGACATTTCGGTGCGTCTCGACCTTCCCACGCAAAAGCCGCACCCCAAGCTTGCGGTCAAATAATTAAAAAGCTCCTCCTCCTCCTCACACGGCTAAAACACCGCGATGAGCCGCGTGATGGAAACATAACCACCGCCAAAAGTCGGTTCTTCAAGACATATTGTATTGATGGTCGGCCGCCCGGCAACCACCAACCACCTCCTAAAGGCCGCATATCTCGCCGCCCCGCCATTCTTGCACGCGGCAAAATCTCTTTGCCTTCAAAAGCAAGATACGGGATTCTATTCGTGGGTTTGCTCATCCAATGAGTTGATTTATTATTATTTTGTTTTTGTTTTTTTGGAGAATGCAAGCACGTGCTACTATTTTATATATAGGACAAGGGGGGCAAAAAGCCTCGTTATCAAATTATATATTACCATCAGCTTAATGGAGAACGAAAAAAAAAAATTCCATCGTTCACGGAAGAACTCCAACTCTTACACTTCTAATCCATAAGATTAGTGTTAAGGTGCACATATGAATTATGTTAGAGAAGTTTTATATCGGATACTTGGTGTGGTATTAAGTAACTAATATATTATAATTAGCTCATAACTTATTGGTTTAAGCTTTTTGAGTGAAGGTGAGTCTAATTTGATATGTTGATGGGGTCGGACTTGAGCTGTCTTTTGCCGTTCTCCTTGAATGAAGGTATCGAACTTGGATTATGCGCTACCAATAGTTAAAGTGCAATTTTTCTACATTGATAAAGGGAAAAAAAAAAGGAAATCACCCCAAAAAAATTACGATAAAAAAAAGGGAAAATTACATCGCCATCGCCATCGCCATCGCCATCCCCATCACCTTCTTCCTCCTCCTTTTCTGTTTTTAATGTAGAGATTGAGGTTTTATGTCCAAAAAAACCGAATGAAAATTTCCACCTGGAGTGATCCTCATCATGAACTCCTTTCCATCTCAGTCACGTGGCTTCCACAAGGTACATACCGACTTTGGATCCGGTCCATGCAAGAATACGCTCCAAGAAAAAGAAAGAAAGAAGTAGTCACCGGGCTACCGTTCGTCGGCCTCGCGGTCGTGGAACGGTAGCCGGAAAACCCACTTGGAAAACAACTTCTTTCTCGAGTTTATGTTCCTACGCCTTTGACTACTAATGACCTTATCTCGGCCTCTGGAGGCGGACTCGACGAATGCCTTGATGCGCCGGATGGCGATCTCAAGGGTATCTTCGGTCATGTTCGCGAAGCACACCCGGAACCATCCTGGCTCGCTGCAGTGGCACGACGACCCAGGCGAGATGTTCAGCTTCACGTCGTACACGATCTTCTCCCACAGCTCCATTTCCGCTTCGAAGGTGTTGGAACTCAAAAGGTGCCGCATGTCGACCCAGGAGAATAGCCCCGCGTTGCTCTTGAGGCAGCTTATGCCCGCCTTCTGGAGGCCCGAGACCAGCGACGAGTGCCTTTTTTTCAGCCTCTTCTTGTTCTCGGAGATGTAGTTCCTGGTGAACTTCTTGTCCGAGAGGAGCGCGGAGAGGAAGTACTGGGTCTGAGACGAGACGAGCCCAAAGCTTGACATCTTGGTCGCCGCAGCGACGATTGAGTCGTCGTTCGAGTAAATTGCTCCGACACGAAAGCCCGGGACGCCGAGGTCCTTGGAGAGGCTGTACACGACGTGGACTCTATCCCAAACCTCGGCTTTCTCGTACTTCGCAAGAACCTCCATGATGCTTGTATAGTTTGGAGAGCTAAAAACGGTGCCCGAGTAAATCTCGTCGCTGACGAGATGGATTTGCTTCTCAGCAATGAAATCCATCAGGAGGTCGAGCTCGGCTCGCGTCAACGTCGTGCCGAGCGGGTTCGAAGGGTTGGTGACGAGGATAGCTTTGATCTTGAGGTTACGGTTTAGGGCTTCTTGGTGAGCTTGTCGGAGAGCACAAGCAGTGATTCTGAAGCCATTGGAGCTTGTACAGTGAATTGGCACAATCTCTGCTCCTGTTCTCCACTTTAGGTCTCTATCGAATCTGGAAAAAAATAAGTCCATACTTAGGTGACTGGCAAAATCAGAGGAAATATCAGCAACCAGCCGGTTTCATGCATAAGCAACTAGTAACTTGACATTGTAGCAATAAATAAGGTCAAAAAAAGGAGGAGGACATGGATTTATCTCGAAGAAGGGTGGCGGCATATGCCGAGAACGTCCCAAAAAAATAAAAAATAAAAAAATAATAATAAGGTTGTTGCCAGAAAATACTGATGCAAGTCCTAGTATTGTTTGCTCGAAAAATAGCTCGAAAACGACTTGACGTGTGGCACGACAGTCTGTTCGAGAAAAAAGAACAGGATATGATTGTTCGAAATCGACATGAATGTAGGAAGGAATTAATCATTCTACTCGTTGTAAACTCGATACGACATGATTTCCAAGTATGTCTATATTCAATAATGGCATCATGGTCTGTAAGGAAAATAATGCTGGTATCGTATGTATTCTAAACACATACAAACATTAGCACACGATAATTGCTAGCGTACCCAGGATAATACGGGGTGGGAATGAGAATGGCGTCACCGGCTTCGGCGAGGCAGAATATGAGAGTCTCGTTCGCAGAAGTCGCGCCCGCGGTCAGAACTATCTTGTTCGGGTCAAAGCTCACTTTGTTTCCTCTGATTTCCTCCATGAATTGCACCAACGCCTGCGGACATTGCAGCACCTAAAAGTCAGCAACAAAACATACGAATACATATCCATGTCCATATCTACTTCTGATAAATACTGGGAAAAATGGGGCATTATTGTTGTTCTTACTTGCTTGAACTCGGGAAGGCCGTGATAATCCTGGAAGAGCGCGAGCTCCCTGAATATGGACTCCCCATTTCTCTTGAACCCGGCTATGTCTTGGTTTTCTGACAGCCATGATTCAAGAAGATCAAACGAGAGCTGCACGAAAAGACCAGAAAAAGAACAGGAGATAAAAGGAATGAAGTTAGGGACGCATGAACGCATTCTGAAACATGAATATTCGAAACCACTCATGGGTTTTCTTGTTGAAGTTAGAGAGATGGTGTTATACCTGATTCTCAGCGAGACCCATCTGGATGATGCCCTGAGGATTCCGGGTTTGGTCGTAGGGATTCTTCTCATACTCCTGCCATCCAATGAAGTACGAGGAATCCTGGCCGTGAGAGTTGCACGTGGCTTTCCCTGACAGCAGTAGCCTCATTCTTCTTCCTTTCTCCTTCTGGGTTTCTTGTAGTTTTGATCTCTGGTACGCACAGAATTTGCAGATAGCGAGAGAGTGGGTTGGTGGGTTTGTAGTGCAGAGATCAATTGTGAGCAGGTCATATATATATAGGTATTTTTGTGTGTGAAGAGAATTCCACTGAAGCAATGAGGTTTGACCATTTGAGTAGTGAGAGAGAGAGAAAGAGGGCGTCCACAAACTCTGCTTTCTTAAATGCGACGCGCTTTACTTTGATATCGATCCCTAGTTACATTCGATCCCGAAGGGGCTCATACCATGAATTATGTAAATGACTTGAAAATAATTAAAGTATAATGTATATCCATATGTCCTCAACATGACATAGCCGTGTGATTCAATCGTAAAGGTAACATCATCGAGCGCAATAGCCCAACAGTTATGGAGTTGTTACAGTGCCTTCATTGATAGGATGTCAATTTCCAAACGTGTTGTGAGTGGCTGCCTCCGATTAGGCTTCCGTTTTCGGGGTGTTTGCTACCTTGTCTGAGCAGACTTGCTGACTTGTTACACGCCATTAAGACCGTAATGACATGTTCATGATCTTATGGAGGGGCTGAACAGTTATGTCTCAAATAGAGTGTTCCTTCGCCGGTGTAGAATTCTTGTGATAATATAAGGAGGGTAAATGTACTTATTGTCCCTTAATAACCTTTTTATTCATATAAAAAAAACTATAAGATACATGTAATTATCGTTAATTACCTTGTAATATTTCATCAAAATATCACACGGTGAAAAGAAAAGAAAAGAAAAACATCTATGGTGCGCTTTTTCTCCTGAGGGTTGTGTAGTCCTGATCGCATTTTGTTATTTTAATATGCCTCCTACAGTCATATCTATTAGGTAAGGAATTTACCCATATTCAGCAAATTGTATATAATCTACATAGCCGGACTCACGCCTAACGGAACTCATAAATGCACAGCTTTCTTGTCCAGTGTGCACTTAAAATTGATATTTCGCAGATTGGTTTAACATTTAAACCAGAGTAAGTAGTAAACTTGATCCATTAAATGATGAGATTTCTCAAATTACGAGCTTGAAATTTCTAGATAATTATACAGCATATGTATTGCGATTGACTTGTTACAAAGCAGACTGTCATCTATTCATGACATGGATACGGAAAGAAAACACTAGAAAATATTATTGTCGTGCTCAAACGATATCGAAAAAAAGAAAGACGCGATTATTACCAACTTGTAATAATTAGATATGCACATGAGATCAATTAATCAACTAGGGTTTTTGTTACAATGTCAATGCCTCATCTGGACATTAACTGTTCCGCGAAAGACTTTCTTGAGCTCTCCGACTGAAGTGAGATTGGTGGGATTATCTCTGCAAAGTGAGAAGAAAGGAAGAAAACAAAAAGATAAGACTCGGGAGGGGGGGAAGAGAACGAAGCGCTCGGTTTTAGAGACGACAATTACCGACACATCTCATTGGAAATGGGGTCTAGGGATCCACATGGTCCATGCTAGGGTTTAAAAACCTCGAATGGTGCCTCGGTCCCATTTGTCCCCTTTTGGTCCATCCCACTCATGTCGACCATCCTTTTTTTTTTTTTGTCTTTTTTAAGGATCTTTGGTTAATGATAATCTTGGAGCATGTATTAGGCATCGTTAATAGGAATTGTTTCAGTACAGTCATTATACATGGCATGAAAAAAAACGATTAATCTTTTTAAGGGTCGCTTCTTATTGAATTTCTCATTCAAAAACTTCTTCTAACCGGTTTTTTTTACCAGCGATTTATGCATACCGACACTATCCGTGTTGATTCGTAATTAATTTTACATGAGGGTAAGCTTGTTATTGTCAATTACTGATTAGATATTCAATTCCAGGAAGTTTTTTGCGACTAAAATTGAAGGGAAAACACGGTTGCATTTGCTTTTGTCACAAAAGTGCATCAAACCCCCCCTTAATTTATTATTTCTCATGGCTTTAGTAAAGGCCAACAAAAATGCTTTCCTGCAAAGTCAACCCATTAGAATTTGCTAATGGGAACAAAAGGATGCCACCATCCTCGCCCAACAACAATCTGTCAGAAAAACCGATGTGTTGAGATTTGCTGTTGGTATGTTTTTTCCAAATGCCAAAACGAAGTAATGTTTTAACTTGGTATACCAAATTTTTTTTATTTCGCTTTTCCAAATCTTGATGGTAGATGTCAACTACATTGCTGAAGGAGTGAAGCAGATAAATTACAACTTCTCTATGGAAAGATTGTCAACTTCATAATATTTTAATGATTCAATCATCGTAATTGTTAGGATTCGGCGAACAACCATAATGAAAGAGTAAGAGTAGGAAATGAAAAATCGAGACATAAGATTTATCCTAATTCACCTTTAAACTAAGGCTTTATCTAGCAAATGATTTCGCTATAATTAGGATCTCCAACCTCTATATTACATAGCTCAATTTCAAGCAAAAGATAATATATTGGAATAGTTATTTATTGCCTCAAGCTCAAACAACCAATAAAATATAGACTGAATTATAAACGGGACCCCAGCTTTCAATCGATAGGGAGTATAAACTGCATCCCAACAATAATTAATTATGAAAAATTAACTCGTACTACCAAATACCCTTGTCATTTTGAATTTGCTATTCTTGGCTTCATTCGAATGGGATCTTTCGTGCATGCCTTGCTCCAATTCAACGCCAAGATCGCCATAAAGACAAGATCTTAGGGACGTCGAGGTTCGAGGGCCTATCGGTAGCTTCAAGAAGCACCGACATAATCAACTCTTGTTGCTAAAAACCTTAGTCCAACCAATTGACCGCCCTAGGTTTTCAGCTAACGGATTTCGAAGTGCATCATTCTAGACAGCTTTTGATTAGTCATAATGGCATGGTTCATAGAGATACTGCAACCAAATAAAGAAAAATTACAATTTTCACAGCACTAAATATATATATATATATATATATATATATATCGTGTATTTCTTTCATTAATCACCTTTAGCAGGTGCTCACGTGAAACTTTTAATAAGACCCTGATAAAAGTATCAAAGGTAGGTGAGAGTAGTAACAAAGTAAAGTAGTAAACCAAGGGTCGCGCTCCTAGATTCGAAAGTGTCCTCTTCTCTTTTTCCTTTGCCTTATTTTGGAACGAATTAACTTCTGCAGGGGGGAAAAATCAGGGGCATTGCACTTTTGGATCTTGTTTTGCACCTGAAGAAGCATTATATGTTGCAGAGAGGCCAGCGTGAGATTGATGTCAGCACAACAAGTTCGACGGCTTTGCTATAACTGTTAGAGAACGATGCCGACTGTGTTTTGTATCATAACACTCTTCTCGTGCAAAGTCCGATAAGGAACCTTAGGAATCGAGAGTCCTAGAATCGTCAAACGTACAGAACTCATGAACGGGTGAACAAGTATGAGGAATCGGGTTCGAGCATTTTTAATATCCTGATGTCATAGTGAAGCTGAGTGTGCAACCGTTCTACTCCAAAATTCTAAGTCTTATATCCCGAGACGGAGGCCTTGCATTTCTAATTCAATATCACATCTCCTATTAGTCACTCTAATTCAACCACTGATGTAGAACAAAGATTGCTTTTATGTGAATTGGTGCAGCACATAGCAAACCTAATTTAGGAATTGAAGTAGGGAAAAAAAATCAGACAGCAATAATCGAGGGAATAAACATAAATAGTTTAAGAAAGGGAAGCAGGAGAAACACTCCAATTCGATTGAAAAACGTAATATCAAATCAATTCCTCAAACTCAATCACATTAGCTATTTCTTCCTAAATAAGTGAATAATTGTACCACTTAATCACATTAGGTATTACGGGGTTTAAAACACGTCTAAATCTCACATTCTATGACAGAAACCGCATCGTTACTCTGGAGGTTTGCCCCGCCTAGCGGGCCGGCTTGTCCAGGCCCTAGGGAGGCTGTCTTCTTGCGTCCTCTGGTCATCTGTCTCCATCTCCGAGCGCCCGCAAACACCGCGGACATCCTGGAAACATTAAACTCGGGTTTATCCCAAATCAGAAGAGATTAATTTCAAGTCATAATCAATGTGTACCACTTGATGAAGAGGTGAACTAGCTAGCGAGTCGAACTCGGAGCCACATAAAGAGAATTAATAAGCTGGTACGAACGATTCTAGACATACTACATATCGTCATATTAAAACAGTGCTCGACAAAATCTTACCAAGCAGGAAGACATTATCTATGTTTTGGGTCTCATTATTGCGGCTGGTGACGTTCGAATCATCAACCTCGGCATATTATGCTCAGAATAAGGATAGCTGTCTTTTATTGTTTTAGTTCCCTATAGAGACTGACGGATAGAGTCAATACTGAAATATTGTTCTTATGTATAGATGCAACTTTAGCCAATACGAGGAAGTAATTGTGGCAATACTTTATCATTCCACGCCTATTTTAATGATCCCAAAAATAATAAATAATTAAGCAAACATTGAGTACTAATGCTATCGTAATCAAGTTGCAATTGTTCGGGGAAAAGTGAAAAAAAAGTCTTAAATCTATTGCGTTAGTACCAATTCAGCCCTAAATTTTTCAATTGTACTAATTTAGTTTTAAACTTTCTGCATTTATATCCATTCTGTTTATATGGCCAATTTTGACTGAAATCGTTGACATGGATGGACAAAATTTATAATTTTTTTAATGTTTTTTCTTTTAGTTTTTTTCCATCTTAGTTGGTGAGGCTCGCGATTGTTGCCTAGGTTGTCGCTGGCCGCTAACGAGGGCTGTCAAGCCCTTACCCAAGCTAGCTCTCTACCAATTTGGCGAGGGCAGCCCTTCCCTAGGTCGCTAAGGTCGAACCCTCGCCAAATTCAGCGAGGGCAACCCTCATTCAAATGACAAAGGCCCTCACCTAGGCAGTAACAGTTGAGCCCTCGCTAGAGGCCGCTAGGGCTGACCTCACTGGGTGAGGGTCGGCCTCTCCAAACCTGGCGAGGGCTCAACCCTCATAGCTTGGGAGGGCTGCCCTCGTTAGATCTGGCAAGGGCTATGACCCTCTCTGTCAAAATGAAAAAAAAAAGAACTAAGAAATTTGAAAAAATATTTGTAAAATTATGAAATTTATTTAGCACTAGCCATGTCAGCAAGATAGTCAATGTCCAAATTTGCAATTTCTTGTCAAAATTTGGCCAGGTGAAATGAACGGGCACTTCAACAAAAAAAAAATGAACTGGAACAAATGCAAAATATTTATGACTAAATTGATCCGATTAAAACATTTAAAACTGAATTAATACCAATGTTAAATAGATTTAACACTTTTTTGGTACTCTTCCCAGAATTATGCAGCGCATGTTTCATCAACCTGAAAGGCTTGCACCTAGAAAACAACATACCAACCACTCTTGGAGTAAGCCAAAGCAACACTGCAGCTGTTGCCTCGCATTCTCAAAGTGAAAACAAATTAAGAATATGTCAAAGCTTAAATTGAACTTAATCAGTTTGGGCATTCTAACACAGTAACAGAGCATAAGTTTCACAAACAAATGATTTGAGACACCTTCTTTCATGGGCAAGTTAAATTGGAAACAACACGCGAAATTTGACAAACAGGATGAGGCCACGCGTGCAAAATCAATTGGAGTAGAATCTGACTCTAATATCATAATAGAAAGTTTATAAGTGAAGGAGATAGGAGAGTGTTGTGAACCCCCATAAAATAATACGAGTAGAACCTGACTCTAATGTCATGATAGAAAGTTTATAAGTGAGGAAGAGAGGAGACCGTTGTGTACCCCATAAAATAATACGTAATCCCATATAATTAATGGACAGTTGGATAGTGACACATACGAAACAAATCCACGTGAAAAAAATCTAGTGATTTGTTGTTATGCAATTACACGAACACAACACAGATTAATCAAGTTTATTCCGTGACAACCATCCAGCAGAGATTGTCTCCAGATTGGGTAAAATGATAAGACCGACGTGAACTTTATTTGAGGATCTTGGCTTCTCGAGTGCTGGGCAAACCCATATGACATGCAAACGACATGATGTGAAACCTAGAAAGCTTCAATGTCTCTGCATGAAATTTTTTTTGGACTATATGTGAGCTGCACGTTGGACTCTTTCGCCGTTGCTATAAGAAATTATCATGGCAGATTCGTAAATTATTACACCGGCCGCGTGAAAATTTTGTTTTTACGCAGTTAATGGTACTCAGACCTTCGGTATGCCCCCATAAAATGACTTTCATAACCGGAACCATGCTTACCATTTGAACCACTTGGCTCTAGTGACGAACTTGTTACATAGTTCGGACGCTACAATAGAATTCGTGAACGGCTATAAGTCTGCTTCGAGGGTATAAGTTAGGGTTTTGACTGTGAAATTATGCTAGGGTTTCTTTCAACCTGCTTAGTTTTAGACGAAACAAAACAGAGGTAAGAGAGAACGCAAGGTTCACGTAATTATATCGGTATGGGCTACACTAATCAACAAATTAATGATATCATAAGTGTCATGATTTTAATTTTGTGAAAGTCGAAAGAACAAAGGCGGAAAGAAGAAAGACAAAGTAAATGGACAAACATCATACCATAGATGCGAAATGGAAGTTTACTTCAACGAGAAGACAAACATACTTGTTGATACAAAGCAATGTTGATGCTGTCCTAGAAGAGTGAAAATTGGCTAGGATTAGCTTCATTTCCCACAACCAGAGCACGTGCCGGAAAGAAATCTTCAGTCAATTGGTATCAGAGCTACATTGTATCCTTACCCGAATCATGTGGATTTGTTACGGTCTCAATTGAAAAATACAAGGGTTTGAACCCCACGTTCAGGGTGCACATGACTCTATAACACGACCTTGAGCCCTCCAGCTCTAATAGCTGGCTAGTTTTTCATTTTGTGTTGTTCTTTCGACGAGTAATTGCAACACATGCTGTCAGTGTAAAAAAAAACTTATTTCACGGGTCCCCCCCTCTCGATTTTATTGCTCTGCGAGAGAGCGAGAGAAGTTAAAACCCTAATAAAACCAAGGGCGGGATAAGACTGTTTGCATCGTATTCTCTCTCGACGCGGGCGGCACATGTAATTTCGTAAAATAAGAATACTTCCCTGGTAAGATCGGACAATCGGAGGGGGCCACGTGGGTGAGGGGGCATGTGAAGGCTACGTTTGATTGCTCATATAGTCTCTTTTATGATTGCTTTCAAAGGCTCTCTCTCTCTCTCTCTCTCTCTCTCTCTCTCTCTCTCTCTCTCTCTCGCGTTGGTGGTGGGGGGCGGGACCATGAGAGCGGGTCCGAATGGGGTGACAACTAACGTGACGCTCACGTTAGTCCATTTCTCCCACTCTTCCTAGGAGACACTGCCATGCCCCATTTGCTTCCCCCTCTCTCCCTCTAGATTTGGCCCATCCTTCTCTCTCAATCGATCGGTTTTGACGTATTGTCATCTAAATTGACCGCAACCCAAGGGGTCAACGCGAAAGCTACGCACCCCCACTTGCTCCTCCTTCTTGAAGTAGAAGAAACTGCACGTAGAGGAATGTATGGAGTTCGGAATTCAGACAGCGGGAGAGAGAAGCGCAGGTTTGCCTTCATAAAATGGGGTTTTGAAAGAGAGAGGGAGAGATGTGCTCCGTGGATTTGACTTGAGCAAAAGTTTTTTCAATTGTTGAAAATATGTCTCGAATTTGAGTCTGAAAATGAAAGTTTCCTAATGCAAGTAGGTTTCCTATTTCAAATAGGTTTCTTAATTGATGATTTCCTAGTTGGAGAAGGCTTTCTAATTTGAATTCAACCCTTGTCTATAAATAAGAAGTGGATGTTCTTCGTGAAAAATTTTTCCTAATTTATTTTTGGTGATATAAATGACTAAGGCTTTTTACTTTGATAAAGTTTCATATTTTTTGTGTGTTTAATATGAGTTATGGTCAGTAGATTCTAATAGCAAATTGTAATTCTTAGATATTATGATTTCCTACAATTTTAAATTGAGAATACAGATAGAACCTATATAGATCCTAGAATTGACCTTAGAACATGTGACAGGGTAGGTTCTGGTTCCATAATATGCAGGATAGGTTCTAAGTTTTAAAGTTGGAGAATTAGTTCCGATAGATAGGTTCAGGAACCCGAATCGGCTCTGAAACCGCCCATCACTCGTGGGTGATATTAGTATGAATGTCCTCTAGTTCATAAGATGGAAATCTCCCAATGCCATAGCCAGCTATACCAACCCTAGGGCACATCCAAGAGTCTAGATGAGTGATTGAGGGGTTGATTGAGTATGCTAGATTACATGTTCGATATAGTCTAAATATGTATTGAATATGAGCTCGAAGCAAAAAAATTTGAGTTTCGAGATAAATATATCTTGATCGAACTTGGATTATGCTTGAATAGGATTTCTTTTGAATATCACAAAAATCTATTGGTGGAAACTGTGATATTTCCTGTTCTGTTATCCTGAATCAAAGATTTTCTATAATGTCGATCAAGAAAAATAGAAAAAGGAGATAATATAAGTTGACTTATGTTGGGATTCGGAAAAAAAATTTAATCGATCGAATCTGTACTTTGGACTTTCTTTTTCACGTTGAACTTTCAAGAAGAAGTTTTTCCATTCATTCTCATATATATTCTTGGGCTGGTCTTTTGTCGCAAGATGGTACGTAGTTGTTGATCAATTCGTGTAGAGATTGAAGCACCGTTTTTCATGAATGCTTGGTGGTGGACATTCTCGTGGAACTACATCAAGTATTCAAGTGTCGAAGCTGCTTAAATCTTATGGTAAGATTTGTGTAATTCATTTGTGAGATTAAAAGATTATTTCATGAAAAATTGGAGACTAGACACTGTGTGCATTATTGAATGTAATTGAGACTAGGAAACACTTTGAGTGATTCGAACATGGTTTGTAATTTTCAAATTATATCGCTTGATTTATAGTGAAATTTGTTACTTCTTTTCTCATGGACGAAGGTTTTTTCGACCGAATCACGTACATCTAATGTTCGATTTATTTTTTTGTTTCATCTATTTATTGTTCGATTGCTTATTCCGTACCATAGATATTTTAGGGTTTCGCATGATGCCCTTGTTAAGCGCAAGTGGATAATCTGTCTTGGTTTAAATGCCTATGCATATTAGATTAGTGGAGCCGAAAGGTCGGATATCTCATGTCACTAACAAATAGAGCCAGAATGTGCAAAAGTCTTTTGTCAAAGCCCTTTTGCATGCAACTAAAGTCTACACATCTGCATGAAAATTCAAGGATCGAAGGCAACGTCTTCTGAAAACGCTACATCGACGAGTGATGAGTCAATGGCTCGTTCCACAACCCAAATTTAGAATACTTCTGGTAAATTGTCCCCTATTAGATTAGTAGGAGATGGACTCAAGAATTGACTTAAGATGGCTACGAGCAGGCAAAGAAAACGACTTAACCTTCCCCGAAATTTCATTTTCAGAGAATGAATGATATACCGTGTCTCAATCAAGCTCAAGCCCCACGATCATCATATCAATTTTACATATTGCATTAAGTTGTCGGGGCGTGGTTCATACTTTATATTGACAGGAAGGCATACTTGTATGGTTTGAGCCCAAAATTTATTGAGAGTTTGGATTTAGACCTATGAACAGCTACTGCTTATATATAATTTTTTTCTCATATAATCGAGAGTTGAAATGGGGAAGTGTAATGTGTTAATTATAGTGGAATCAAATATTGGATGTAGTCCTAATTTGAGGGTGAAGCGAGATAAAACATTATATCTTAAATTCCCTAACTCTTTTTTATTCTTTATTTTATTGTGGTTTGTATGCCGAATCCTAACATGAATCATATAGGCGATATCTAGAATTCGTTTGTATTCTTAGCATGCAAAATGAACATTGCTGTCTCGAACATGTATATTAAACGTAACAGTCCAAAGTTATGGAAAGTTGTTAGTCAAAGGGCACGCATTTGCATAGGTGTCTAACCTAAATCGTACGTAATTTTGACATGGGACACTTGAACATCACTTTCATATTTCAGAATCGTTCGTACTTCAGATTATTCTAACCGGAAGTCATCGAATTGAATAGGTTAGATTACAGAGGGAAGTGGACAATTTTAGGTCTCATATGAGTTAGACTAATGTATGGTTGGGACATGCCTCGTACTAATCGATTTAGTTACTTCTATAGCTTTGAATGATATATGCTAGTCACATTACTTGTGTTGAATTTAGAGTTTGTAAATACATCTTCTCTACATAGAGAATAATGGTCAACACTAACCCTAATTGGAAAAACTCAATACACGAGATAGTTATCTTTCAAATATTTGACAAGAAAAGGAGTGCTAGAGTTGTGGATGAGAAGAAGTAAAGATCACCTTTGTGGCATGGCTTGTGCCGATATGAAGTTTTTTTTTAAAATTTTTTTCTAAATTTTCTCTTTCCTTGTTATTTTCCTATTTTCCTGTGCTAATCAAGGCATCAACGAAGCTAGCCACAAGCGAGGGCTGTGACTTCCTTGCCAAATTTGGGCAAGGCACAAGGGCCGCAATACCCTTGCCTATGTTTGGTGACCTCCACTGTTCATCACGAAGGCCCCAAGCCAATGAAGAGAAATAGGAAAACGAGAAAAAAAAAATGCAAAAATCATCCACCTCAACTGATAATGCCACCTAGAGTGGCTATCATTTACATTAGCGATTTTTGGCCAAATTTGGCTAAAATGAGTAGATTGACAAATCGTTTAAAGATTCAAAATTTAATTGGCCAAATTAAAAAATTTAGAATTGAATTGGCCGTCGCATAATTGGTTTATAACTTTTTCGATAATTTTTCCCCTTACGTACATATTGTGTGCTTTTTTGTGCTTCATATTATAGTTTGCTAATCTAAATTTGGTGTT
Source organism: Psidium guajava (assembly GCA_016432845.1). Lineage (NCBI taxonomy): Eukaryota > Viridiplantae > Streptophyta > Magnoliopsida > Myrtales > Myrtaceae > Psidium > Psidium guajava. Next base: position 16,849,647 of record CM028227.1, on the reverse strand, counting down.
ACGCACACACCCGATCATGCTTCCAATGCATATACCTACTTTCGATATGGATCTCAATTTGAGTTTCTTGAAGGTTTTATTTCATCCTCTTCATATAGCATTCTTATCTTAGTTTATATCTTACATAACCACCATGCATAATAGACGTTGCTATCATCGAGTCAATCTTAACCGGTACGCGCATTTAATTGAGGAGCGCATAAGACTGAGTAGCTCAACTCACTCCTATAATTTATGAAGAGAGGTCCCAGTTTAGGATTTCTCTTAGGCTAACATGTTTCTTTCATTGACCAAAATGATTTGTCTCGGTGTGGACAAGTGGGTCATCGTTCGGGTCGAGAGCACATAACAAATTAATTGCATGGTCAGGTGATACCAAATCGGTCAACCCCAGTTGAGAAAATGAAGGCACGATTGCCATATTGCTCTGAAAATGGGGACTCATCCAGCCAAGCTTGAGAGGGATCTCTTGTCCTTATTGTGGAGCTAATCAAGACACAAGCAATTTGAAAACGAGGGTTTGCTCCTAGGCAAGGAGAAGATATTGCCAATCTTCCTCTCTTTCTTGAACTTACATGCTTAATCTATATCTTTCGTGAAATACCGAAAATATACCTCATTCTTAATGCGAATTTGCAAGCTTTACCTTTGCAAATATTATTCAAATACTTCTAAGCAAAAAAAAAAAAAAAAGACCAAACTGTCTCTCCTTGCAAATTCATTTTAGTCTCTCTCTTAGGGTTCGAGTGATTTGATTTTTAGTTGGTTTTAAGTGTTTCGGGTAGGTGTGAGAATTCAGGTTTGGGATGGGCATCTTGCGAAATGTAAATGGCATTTTCGTAAATGAAGACACAAAGATAACTTATGTGCAAGTGCAAAGTGATCTCCAAAAGTAAAACTCGGGGCATGCATTTGGTATTTTCAGTAGTAAAAAGGTATATACGTGGTCATCAAGTGACGGATGCGATATATTTTCAATATATTTCCCTAAATCTTTTATTCTCATGATAATGGTACAATCTGCCAATGTATAAGTTCGTGTCTCAATATCAATCGTTATCACGAGTTTTAGACACTTCTACGAACTAATGAGTTATTACCGCTGTGCGTAAATATAATTATTTCACTGCAAAGTCGTATTGCATACTCTATTTTCATAGCGTCAACTTGGAACTTCAAGTTAGCAATTTATTCTCATTCGCTCAAAGTTATTCTATATTGTTTCGAGTAGCTCTTAATACACTAACATTGCCAAAGTCAGTAGACTGGGTGATGTGACCGACTTTGAGTAGATCCTTAAACAAGGGAGTTATATTATGCATATCTCATATCTCCCACATCACAATTCGTAGCATTATTCTACTCTTTACTCTTCGCTTATAGAAACTATAATGAAAAGAAATATGAGAAGACAAACTTCGTGCACATTATGGTGAAACTTTTTAAAGCTTGGAAACAAAAGGCAAACAATGAATGGTCTTCTAAGGCCTAACATGGATTTAAAAAATTGTTGATGACTTTAGCAAACTCTTTATTCTTATCTTATAGAAATTGTTAGTGATTTTAGAAATCCTAACATGGATTTTAAAAAGGGCCTTATAAGACCCCCTTAATACTTCATGCACCTTTCTTTTTATTTTTGTTTAGAAAACATTTATACACTTCTCCTTTAATTTTAAGCTTCTCCTCTTCTCTCTCTTGATATTAGCACTAAGGTGATGTTCGAACCAGTTTTCACACATCTCGGCTAGTCCACCTCCACCGCCGACTTTCAAGATGCACTCTCCCACATCAGCCTAATGAATGCCGGATTTCACTTCTAAATTCCTCTAATAAGATCAGAACCCAGGACCTAAAAGGAAGGAACCAAGGACGGAAGGAAGGGAAAAAAAAAAAAAGTAAACAATCTTGTTGGTAAGCTTTTCTTCCCAGTTCGGTTTACCCTAAGAGCTTATTCTATTCAATACCCGCCGAACGAGGGCAGGTGGTGTGGGGGCTTCCTTGTGATGGGAGGAGACATAGACACTCTTTCATCATTTCATTTTTATGTAATGTAGGAGACATAAAGTTTGATAGGACAGATATGTAGCCGAAAGAGGGTCATGTATGGGCCAGAGACCCAACAAGAGTTGGACCCAAAAAATAAGCAAAAACCCTCCATCCGACCTTCGCATTCTGAATCTCAGGTGGCATGTCATTGGCTAAATTTCTTGCAAACTGGCATTACGGCTAACGCTAATGCAGTAGCGCAGGCATTCATGAGCCCCTCATCCAACACCAACTTTTGTTCCCAGAAAAGAACGTATTTAGGGCAAACCTTGTTTTGCTCCTTTTTCTTGTCGACTAAAGTACTTGAAATGCCACAAAAAGCAAGGGCAGAGCTGCGGTCTGCAATGGATCTTGCAAGGACCATGTCCTGGAGACATCAAGACTTGTCCTCCCAGCTCTCCGTCGTTGGTCAAGAGGACCTTTTAAGGTCGTCTGCAATGAATGTTGCAAAGACCACGTCCTGGGGATGAACATTTGCGCTTGTTTCGGCGGGCTAATTCAACCCCCCCTCCGCTCTTCTCCTTTCCACAAAACCAGCCCCCCCCCCTCCTCCCACAAAAAAAAAATTCAACTTTAGATTTAGTCTCAATTTTGCCCCGAATTTTTTTTATCAAAAAAAAAAGACCAAACTTTCACCTTGTTCTCAAATCTGCCCTTGCTTCCAAAAATCACCTCTGATTTTTTTTCTTTTAAGATCATCACATCAGAAGGTTGACGTTGTTCTATACGAATGAGAGGATGTTGATAAAGATGCTGGTTATGATAATGAACCTCTAACTAGCCTTGATGTTTGCAATTTTGAAGAAATTAGTGGTGAATTTTGGATGTATAAATAGATTTGAGACTAAAGCGAAAATTTAAGATTGAGATTAGACCAAAATAAAAATTTAGGGCGGAATTAATAATTGACCTAGAGTGTGAGATTCTTTTAGGGAATTAGGCCCATCTGTCTGCCCAAAGAGCATAATTTTAAGTGGGTAGGGGCTTCGAAATTCAAGGGCCCATACCTGCGCTACACTTGTAGATCGAGTCAAATCCATCTTGGAGTGTGGGTTCAAATTGGTCCATTCCAGTCACTTCTACTTTTAACTTCAATATCTATTTTTAACCTATCTTTGTTGTGAAAAACTTTAACCTGCCGAACTAAAAATAATGAAAATACCTATCATTGACTAACTATTTGAAGCGATAAAATGGATCATTTTTAGGAAAATATTTTTCAATTCATTCATTTTTTTCGCTAAACAAATGGAGCCTAAAATCAGCTTGGAGAAAGTATATGAAAAAATTCTAAATAAAGGTCCGAAGCATTCTAATTTTCTCAAATAAGAGCATGAAGTTTGAATAAGGGCTTTGAAATGGCATAGCAATCTCAAATAAGAACCTAAAGTGGCCATGGAGAGGGTTTGGCCTAAAGGGTATTCTCGTCATTTTTCTTTTTGATTTTTTTTTGCTTTTTTGCTTTTTCTATTTTTTCAAAATTAAAAAAAAAAGAACAAATACAGGCAAGAGGGGTGCAGCCGCTCAACATCGGTGGGGCATTGGCGAGGGTCGGCGATGTCATTGGCGGTCACGCCAGCGACGGCTCCCACCTCCACTCCTTCCTCCTCCTCTCCAACCTCTACAGCTCAAGTCCACAGCCAGAAACCCAGGAGCCCATCTCGCAAAGAACCTCCATTACCCTCTCCAACCAGCTCTCCATCTCTCTCTTCAAGCTCTCTCACTTTCCCATTCTCTTTCCCTTCTTCGCTCAATCTCAAATCCCCCTCATCTCCTGCCCACCTCCACCCGCTGAGGGACACCGTGCATGACAATTAGTCGAAGATCCTTCACAAGCCCGCTGACTTCTCAAGCCCAATCGAGCAAATTGTTGACCAGGAATCGTGCCCACGGATATTCGTTCAGGACCTACCATGGATATGCAAAGATTCATGCCCATGAGACTAGGCCTTTTTTTGAGACTTCGTGGCTCTTTTAGGCCCTGATTTAAAACAAAGTTCACTTCAAGTCATGAGAAAATAAAGACACTTCATGTCCTTCTTTGAAATTTTCTCGAGGTATATTGACTTCATAATTTTAAATTTTTATTCTCCTTTGTTCTCTCTGGCCTGACATTAAGAGGGAAAAAAAAACACAAACGAGTAAATGAATCAAGATCTAACTTAGCTAATCTAAGGAAAACTTCAAGTATTTCCCCACTCATTGTCTATGTATTTACTCTGCCTATCTATACCTAGAAGTTTAAGCTTAACTCTCTTTTAACTTTCCCATTTAGCCCTCACCTATCCGCTCATTGTTTAAGATTTACGTAAATTATGCAAGACTTTTACTTAGTTTATGTATTGAAAAAAACATATACATTTGATTTTTCCATGCAATTCAAAATTAAAGAAAACATTTTAAGATTCACCAAAGAAAAAAGTATGAAAAAGGTGAAATAGAAAAGCTAAACACCAACTAGCTATTAAAAACTACATTTAGCGAAAATCCTACAAACATAGTGGAGCAAGCTCAAAGCCGCAAGGGGGAGAGAAGAGTTTTAAGGTCTGTGCAAGCAAAAATGGGTAAAAAAAAAAAAGGAAGTTGGACTATGGGATCCATAGTTTGGATACTTGCCATTTTCATTATGGAGACAAAATAGGGTGAAGATCCTAAATTTTTGTCTTAAATTATTTTAAATAGATCAAAATGTTCATTCAATATTTGTCTATATATAAGAATCCGCATAGTGGTTAGACAAGAAAATGATGTTAAATATTTCGTTTTTCCATCTGATACAATCTATTGATCTTACTACTGATTTCGTTATGAGATTGCACAAAAGAATGAAAATTACCACTCACGAGTGCATGAGAACTAGTATAACTTTAGGAAATTCTTAAAACTTTCAATAGATTTACAAGTTAGATCTTTGGTCTTTCACTCATTTTCGTTTGGCCACATCAATCTTGAGCTATGTAGTACTGAGTTGGAAGGATAAAAACTGAATATAAATCGAGACTACTGACTATTGACACCTAAATTAATTTGGAAAGCTCGATTTTCACCTAAATTAATTTGAAAAGCTCGATTTTTTTAGGTCACGATACTGACCTTTCCCCTAGCAAACTTTAATCGCGATCTTGATCTTAATTATAAGAAGAAAAAAAGATGGTTTTTTCACAAAATCCATTGATATTAGCTTCGTCGAGAAAGATTACTTTGTTCATGCATACAATTCATGGTGATCTAAGCTAAAAAATTCGGTTAAGGAAGACAATAAATGCTTGAATTAGTCAATGGTGTTGGGTGTCTTTTGAGGAAGAAGTAAATGGCTAGAAAACGCAAGAAATATGAAAGTGGAACAAAAACATGTCATTTGAAACCGATTACTGAAATACATGAACGTAATGTGAAGTGACTATGAAGAATGAATTAATCACTATAAAGATAAAGAGGGGTTGTGCCAAAGGAACAGAGCAGCATGTTACATGGATTCATCTATACCGCTAAATTGGTAAACCAAAGAGAGAGTTGTTTTATCCGGGAACGGAGGCAACTTTATAGTATGACAGGCCGATCTGATGATGTTGTGAAATCAGCTGTACGATTTCAGGTGAAAAATTTGGCAGTTCGGCTCATACGACTTCTTGGAAGCCGCTTGCTCAAACTTCTTACCAGCGCTTTCATTCTCTTCCAAGCTCATCTGCAAGAAGAAGCGTATCCACCAGGACGAGCTCCGCATTTTTGCCTACACGAATAAGAACCGTCATTCGCTATATTGGCCCACTGTTTATGTGGTCAAAGGACAATGCTTTTAACAATGTATATTGAAGTATTTCTGTCAATTCCACAAAAACAAAAGAAAGAAATTCCCTATGAATTTATCTTTTTAAGAAAAGCGATGCTTAAATATCCAAGATAACTGCATTGCTTGTGCAGCAACTTAGCACACCTAAGTTTTGTTCATTGACAAGACAAGGAAAGAGCCGGCTCCAAACTCTCGGGGTCTGGCCAGGAGACAAGTTCATCCTAGACCACATCGCACTGAAACTGGGAAGGCAACCCATACACGACCAGGTAAGGAATTTACTGATCAATGAGTATACTCCGACATAGACATAGAAGCAGCATTTATGGTACTAATAAAACAAAGGTTCAAATAAAGTATAAGCTACTGAAAAATCTCCCGATTCCTTTGTTACCATCTTTAAGATATAATGTTGACTATAATAAATTAACTTCTGTACCTTCTTCCTCAAATCTTTTTAATGGTCAGACACTTTGGTTTACTGGTCAAATACCATTTACTAATTACTACTTTAGCCATTGAATTCAATAATAAGTAAAAATTCTGAAGAACAGATTATGTACAAAATTGACATGTGAAGGCAAGTGTCCATATTTAGCATTTTTTATATAAATATCATATTACCATTTTCATATCTACTATTACACCTCATTATAAAAAGAAACTTCGCAACCTGGAAAAACCAGTTGAAGAACGTACTGGTCCTAAAAGCTCTTCAAAGTATAACTGAAGCTTGAAGATACAAATTATCAGATAAACAAACTATCAAAAAACAAAATTCTCTATAAACTTATGGTGGCTACCATCATGTTTTCTAACAAACAATTAAATGAACCACTACCGCATTCTTTGGTGAAAAAGGAACCATTAGTGATATCGAAACAAAAACATCGGAAGTAATATGAAGTCCACCAAACCAAAGAGACAAGATGGAGGAGATTAAACAACAGGCTCTATTTATTTCGCGGAAAATGCGGCATTTCTGGAAAATGTTTTCCAACAAATCATTTTCCTATTTTCCGATGTTTGCCTAAAATCTGAAAATGCAGCATTTCTGGAAAATATTTTCAAACAAGTCATTTTCTTGCCTAAGATCTGAAAATGAAATAGAAAATAGTTTCTGCCATTTAGTATGGAAAATTCGATTTGATTTTCTTCCATGCACTTATTTTACTAGTTCTTTATTTTTATTTTCTTTTTCTCTTTTTTTTAAAAAAAATCAAATTTTTAATTTTTCTTTTTTTTTCTCTTTTTTTTTTCTTTTCTTTTTCCTCCTTTGGCCAGTTGCTGGAGAAGAACCTCGTGGCTGGGGAGAGGCCGAGAAGATAAAAAGCTAAAATTTTAAAAATAATAAAATATAATGCAATATAAAATATAATAAAAAAGAAAAGAAATGTGAAGGGAAGAAATCTGAGGGAATTTTTTTTTCTTTTCAAAAAGAGGAAAACATTTTCCTTACTTTTGAAGGAGCTTTTTCCATGAGTGGAAAATGTTTTCCTTGACTAGCTTATTTTCCGTGAACCAATCCCCTGAAATCCAGAAAACATTTGCCTAGAAGTTTTCCGTGAAACAAACGAAGTCATAAGGGAAAAAGAGAGGAACACAGAGAACCATTGATAGTTACAAGGGCATGAGGGAAAAAGTGAAGACCAGAATCTCACTCTATCTCTATCAGGCTCAATATATATAGGATGATTCCACAGTTGAGAATTGAAAGTGCAATGGAGTCCTAAACCTTTTTATTTGTCCAACAAATCCTAAACTTAGATTAATCTATATGTCAGAATGCAAGTTAAGGCTGTCAAGTAGGCGACTTTGGAGTGCCCCGTAAACTATTTTTTATATCATCTATTGAAAGAACTTGATTGCATCATGGAAAGATTTAAGACTTGATTGTATTTAAGTTTAGGACTTCTAATGCACATTTCTTATAGTTAAGGTATTACTACTACATTGACGGAAAAAAGATATCACTACTTTGACCTAAGTCATCAATCCATCCACTTTTCGCAACTTCAAATTTCAGAATTTAAACCTAGCTTACACTCTACATCCTACCATGCTGATTTCACCATTTTTTTATGTCCCACAAGTTCTCTGACTCACCTTTATGTATTCTACCACTGGATTGTCATACCAAACCAGCTTTAATTAGTACCTATTTAATGCATGCTAACTAGACAGAAGTCAAGAGACCAAATGCAGAAGACTTATTGCATGCACCCAGCTAATGTGGGATTAAGTTGCGACTACACCCAATCCATGAGACTCGTGGTTACCCTTATGGGATCATGCTAGCTCCATAAGGGTCAACCCAGTGCAAACACAATTTCCCATTACGTTGGACATTTACAGATACATCGAATTGCACATTCCATCTCTAGCATTCTGACATTCTCTCACACTAACAAAACGACATCAATTGACTGCACTATAGATAGCTGCCCTTTCAGCAAATATAGTTCAAATCAATGCAAATCAGGTAACTTATCCAGGTAACTTATCCAGATAACCTTGTTAAGCACCTCAATGAAAGATTTAAATTATAATGAAGCTGTAAGAATTCAGAGTCTGAGAATAAAGAAAAGGGGCCGGGTTTTCTTCCAAGCATTTGAGAAGAACATGAGAACCGATTTAAGAATTTTAAGTTAGATGGAACAACGAGATGAGATGAGTCCGCCAGCAAAATTGAACAATTAAGATCATCATTATTTAAGGAAGGGACAGCTACTTACCGGTCGTCCAAATTTAGACAATTCTGCAACTTTAGCTCTTTGTCGACCAGGAAATCCTAATACCAAGAGCAAATAATTACAATGGGCAATTACTGGAGCAAGCAAGACCAATCTATTGTTCCATGTATCCCCATCAGACAGGTAAAATTAATCATTCTAAATTCATAAAAGGATATGATTACAAACATTTATCAACTACAGAACTAGTACAAGGAGGACTCAATGATTACATATTGAGGATGGAGTGTCATTAGGTAGCGAATGAAAATAAACAATTCAAGCAGTTACCTGTAAAAACTACAATACCATCAGTTGAAACCCTTGCCAAGTCAGGAAGAGTCTTGTTCAAATACTTTGGAGATAAATAGTCCAAAGCATCTGATACAACCACAAGGGAAAAAGACTTTGGCCTGTATGGGAGAGGAAACTTAATGTCAGCAACACGTACGAGTCCCTTGCGAACAAGGCCTTTGCAGTTTGCATCAGCATCTTCTATATCATATGGTTCCACACCCCAAGCTTCAGTTTCTTCTTCTTGCAACAGTTTAGAAACCACTGAACAAGTATCAGGACCCACATGCAAAACCCTTCGCATACTGTCACCATATGCTTTCTTCAGAAGAGGAATGGCTCTCTGTACTTCCGATGTACACAAGAAGTCACCTGGGCAGGAAAAAAAAAATCCAAACCAATAGTTGGAAGCTAAGAAAGTATACTCAAACACTAAAATCAAGCAGACCCAATTAATGCTTCCGTGTGAACAGTTTCTATCTCCATTTGGCCATCATTCGTGCATGTTTACTGAATGTATAATACTAATCCATCTGTTTCTAATCTATTCCGGGGACAAAGATGTAGACACGACCTATATTCCATATACATAACAAAGGCCTAAACGCAACATAAAAGGGAAATGAGACTAGATAAGGTTCAATCGTTGAGTCTTAGTACAGATGAAGTCTTGTATCCTTTTCAACAAGAAAGCAACCAAAGGAAAACACTGCTTGAAAAACAGAATCGTATAATGGTACATAAAAAGGACAGCAACTTTACCTTCAACCTTGCTAACTGCATTTTTGTTAGCCCCAAATATGCCTGTGGCACGAAATACCATTTCATCAGTGCCAGGATAAAAGATGATGAGAAGGGGTAATGTAGACAGAAAAAGCAATACTTGAGCCTTCACTATGCTAATCATGGCTTCAGTAACATCAAGTCAATGCAGTGAAGAATCAGTTTATGTTTATCTAAGTCATCAAGGCAATAAGTATGGTATAAGTATTGTAATCAAATCCAAATACAAACCTGAGCCACCATAAGCAAGGCAAATGAGCAGGACTGCTCCCTGGTAGAGTAAGTACGCAATGGAAATTAGAATGTTGCCAGAAAGTAAAACTGGCCAGCACACAAATAAGGAGGCCCTCATCTCATAGTTGTAGAGTATAAACATAGTATTGGGAAGTACCACAAGAATTAGGCCAATGGACAACAGTGGGGAAGAACGGGACTTTGAATGTAAAGATCCTGCAAATGGGAAGCTTCCAGTATCCGCAAACCTACGCGTCGAGCCTACTTGTCTCCTTGACATGGTTACACGATTTACAGGCCTTGGCGCTGCTAGCACAATCTAAGGGTAATGAAGAGTCGAGAAAGTGAGAATTTGTCTACCAAGTAGGAAAAGAAGGTAGCAAAAAAGAAATAGCTCATAGAATAAGGAGAGTGACTCCGATTAATGCACATGAATTAAAAAAAAAAAAATTACAGTTGAATCTAAGGTCAAAGGACGAGAGCGTTTGTCATGTTATACCAGGATAAAACACCACGTATAGTTGCTTCTCCATTACATCGAGGGTAAAGCATCAAGTGAATTCAATCTGGCCACGCACATCTGAAGCTAATACGCATCGACAATATCACTCAAATAACACATCGCCTGAATCATAAAAAAGGAAACTTGACTCGAACCCGACAATCATTCGAGGCGGCAGGCAGGCCAACGGTTGGCAACAGAAACCAAACAGGGATTTAGCCGGCACGAGGTTTCTTAGCACGCAGTATACAACAACAAAACCAGCAGCAAAATGCACATTGGATCTGGATTTGTCTGCAAGGGAAAAATCGCATCGAGCCTCGCTAACTGAAGAACCCGAAAAGAGAGAGCAATGTACAAAAAACAAACAAAGCAGAAACCAAGGCACGCACGAACTTATCAACCGTAATTTCGAAAAATGTGGAAAACCCAGAAACAGCAGAACACAATGCGGCGAATCGGACCCACATCAGTTTTATTGCAAAAGGAGGAAACACACACACAAGCACAGACAAGAAGAGATACAGAGGTAGATAGGAAACGGGGAATTGAATCGGGAAAGAAGAGGAATCACCTTGTGAGAGATCAAGCACAAGAACACCGCATTGAGGATCCAAAAGGGACCTTGATGAGGACGACTATAATGGCGAAGGCGTCAGATTGGATCTGGGAAATGCGCTCACACCGCGAGAGAGAGAGAGAGAGGGAGAGCAAGAAGCTATAATTGCTGACAGCGACCAAAAAGCATTTGTGCAAAAAGTGGAAATATATGAAGCTCGAGATTTTTCCTTTTTCTTTTCTCGTTTTCTTGGTTTTTTTTTTCTTTTGGCCTTTTTGGTCGGATTAATGTGTGTTTGTGCGTAGAGAGCAAAAACGCGCGTCATTCAGTGCGGGTGTCGGCCAGCAATCCCGAACCAACTGGCGATGTGATGGAGGAGCAGTTCGGTCATTGCGTTGGTGGTGGTGAGATTCTCTGGTTCGGGGTGCACCGTGGAGAGCGGAAGTAAAGATTTTCCCTCCATCTCTCTCGTTGACTCTTGTTTGCTGGGATCACGGTGTTTGACCAACCTTGCCACTCCCGAAAATTTGTAAAATCAGCTTGGGGAGGACGAAAGCCTAGCCGAGTGCGAGACTGGTCACCGTCGCTTCTGGGTTCACCATTTCGTTCCCTCCTCTCTGGCTTGGCTCGTGGTCGAACGCAAGTCTTTAAAATGCTTCATTTTTAGGCTCGTCCGAAACCTCGAAATCCCCACGATGTAAAACAGTTTGATATCTTCCCTCCTATTTGGGGAAAAGAAAATACGAATGAGAATCGAGTTGAGAGTGCAGGTGGATACCGCAATGTTAAAATAAAAAAGGGCATCCGAATAGCATGCCAATCAAATTATTGGATAGACGCAAAAAGCCTATGTAGAAGCGAAAGCTAACTTCTTTGATGAGATGACTTTTGTAATTAGGAGTATCAATGGGTAAGGTAGGGTAAAATAGGGTTGGATCAAATGAGGTCTCCATGCTACTCGGCCAGACCCGACCCTTAAGATATGTGTGCAGTATCCACCTCGACATTGACACAGACCAAATATGTAGAGAAACAAAAATTGGGCTAGGCCGAATTGCTTTTTCTTCTTAATCTTCTTTTTTTTTTAGGGCGGGCGGGGTGTTTCATCTCCCTCGCATCTCGGCAATCATTGGCATGGCAAAATTAAGTCCTCTCCTTTGTATAACATGGTACTTGCTTCCCCATAGTCACCCAAGACAACCGTTAGTCAGGACCTTGAACAACCAAAGACCATTATTAAAGCGATGTCTGACCACACATGCAAACAGATCAACACACCACATAGTATAGAGATAACAGGACCTGTAATCTTAAACTAATAACAGCACACAGTGAACTCTTTTATCATGCACATAGACAGTCGAAAGAATTCGCTTCAAACCCACCACTCTCTCACACTTGTGCGTTGCCCCCCACTAAGTCAATAAGCCAATTTATCCAAACACAAAAGGACACAACTACTGGACGTAAAATATTGCATTTGGCACGTTGCTTGCTGTCAATCCTAAAACATTCATCATGAATCTGTAAACAAAGCAGGCCATCTTTCATTTACTTCTACAGTAATTAAGGATTAGGGGCCATCTCTCCCACAACTTTACTCCTCATCACCTGTTCCAATCCCAACAGCAGCAGCAGCAGAAATATCACATCCCGCAAGCATCCCAAACTTAGTCCAGTCCCTTTTGTCTCAAAAGCAAATAATGAATCTTCGCTCCACTAAAGTCAACCTGCCAAAGTGAAATGAAGAAGACAACAACCAGTAAGTAGCAAATCTCGTATGTCTTTCCATGACACTAGAAGCAGTCATTTTGTTTTCCATCTATGACACTTAGAACCTACAAATTTTTACTACAATCAGAAATGTAATCTGGACAGCTTGAGAGAAGGCACTTCATCTCACGACAGCTAAAGAAAAAAGAGAAACTAATACCTGGCTACCAATGATGTATGAATGAAATAAATGTGCACAGTAAGTAGCAGATGGTGATGAATCTTAATAGTGCTGTGCATGCAAACCTTTTTATGGATTCAAAACAATTCGCCAGTACATGTTTTGCCACTTATTCGAAACAATTCGCCAGTATGTCAAAATGAAAGCAACAAAAATTGTAACAAAAAGGTTTTCTTGACAACTTGCATTTTCATAAGAGCGTAGGAAACTTCAAGAGTGCAATGAACTCAAATATTGCAGGGTTGAATTTGCGGATGATCCATAAAAATGTTCAGACTCCACTACCTCTAAATGTTCACCAACGGAGATAGGGAAGACAGGGTAATACATACACATTTTCCATCGCTTCAATCACATCTTCTACCTCTAAATGTCATGCTCTTGAGCAATCAAACAGAGGAAAAGCAGGCTATGATGGAACAAATTCGAGTATATCATGAAGTTAGATATTAGATGGACAAAAGACCGACCTTCTTAGGTATGTGGCCTGGCAGATGAGAGGGTTGCTGTCAAGAGTCAGGAGCACCCAAAAGACATCTAGCATACGGCAATGGTTACAATTCACGACAACTTCACCGCACCGCAGCTTTGAAAAGGTAAGTTCATATCCTAGGCAACTGCCCGAAGAGAGAGGAGCTTCAATCTAGTGACAAGTGCAGGACGGACCACATCAATAGCGATTCAAAATGCAGAGACGAAATACAAAGATTAATCGCATTCAATCGGATGCACCGATTCGAAATTGATAAATTCTTCAAGCTTAATCTATAGTAATGAGCTGGATGGCAATACTAGTCCACTTGGTCAATATTTGATGCAGGAATTAGTAGCTTTCGAAAGCTCATATCGAGCTCTACAGCTCTATTTGAATATGTGAAGTGTGACATTCTGAATTTTCGACCCAATTTCGAAATTTAATAACATAATGGATGTATTTCATTATCGCGCTTTGGTTAAATCTCACTCGAGCCTAATCAACTCGAGATGACTAACTGAAAAGATAAGGTTATCTAGGTATTTAAAGTATGTGGACCTAATACATCGATACGCGTATTTCCTAATAGCCGCTTGTTGGTCTATTGGTCTAAGTATTTGCTAAAGTCGTTATTTAATGAATTTGGCCATAAAATGAATTCCAAACTTGGATAATCAAATTTTCATGAATATCGCGAGTGGAAATTTGGACATCGCCTTAATAAGTTCTGAAATTTACAGTTTCGTTTCAGAGTGCCAATAAGTAAGGCAATGAGAGGAAATGACCGTTTCGCCCCTAATTTGCGTTTAACTCCCAAGATCGTGGATAGATGTGTTTAGTATTGTGTAGAAAGCTTGTTAGTCTTGGGTAGTGTTTCGTTTGCACTTGAGGCCAATTTATGCATTTTGCACGTAATCTGAGAAAATGTCAAGTCAATCGTGCAAAAATCACATCTAGTCGTTAAGTGTCACTTTTCTTCTTACTAGTGTCCAATCAACCGTTTTTTGAAATCAAGTCACATCTTTTACCCTTTTTCAAGCTACTCATTGCTTTTGTCATTTTCTCCATTAATATTATGACACTTGCATCTTTTTAAGGAGACAAGTCACATCCCAACTTTTCTTTCTCAATGAATCATTACTTTTTGTCTTGTCCCATTAACTTCTATGACACATTGTCATTTTCTATGCACCTTGTCACTTCACTTTTAGGATTTTGATTTTTAAAGAAAAACCTAAGAAAGCTTCTATCTTTCTTTCCTCCTCACACTCTCACTCTCTCCCACTAGTGCTCTCTCTCTCTCTCTCTCTCTCTCTCTCTCTCTCTCTCTCTCTCTCTCTCTCTCTCTCTCCAACTCCCTCTCTTGGTTCCATCGACCGCTAGCCACCTCTTGCTGGCTGACCACCATCTCTCATCCTCTTGGCTTCACACACACACACACACACACTCTCTCTCTCTCTCTCTCTCTCTCTCTCTCTCTCTCTCTCTCTCTCTCTCTCTCTCTCTCTCTCTCTCTCTCTCTCGGCCGCTCACTCGATCTCTCTCTTTCCTTGCTAGGCTATCCAAGGATCATCGCCGCATGTGAGCCGCCCTTCACCGCCACTTTGCTTGGTCCTTTCTCTTAGATTTTCATCATCTCCAAGGTAAGCCTACCCCTAAACCTTGATTAGGACCAAGTATGATTCTCAGTTAAGCCAAGTTGTATGTTTAGTGAGAAATCGATTAGGATTTGAGCGAGTCAAGGTGGATCGTTGAGCAAGACTGATTTGAGAATAATGTGGGCTATTTGTGCATGATTTGTGAACCTTGGCTACATTGTAGTGCATTGGGAGACTCAAGCCTTGGTTTAAATCCTAAGTTGCAATATTGGGAGAAACAGGTTAGAGTTTGGCTAGAATTTGACAAGTGTAGCTGAATGAGCTGATTTGAGGACTTCTATGGGCTATTCTAGGGTTTTGTTATGTACTATAGAGCTGTGATGTGATGTTTCTTTGGACTAGAGAGTTATTTGATAAAATCGAAATGATCTAAGTAATGATTCAGGGTACCTAGAGTGAGCACAAGCATAATTGGTGACAAATGGTGTTAATCTCGGCCTTAGGCATTGATTATAAGCAAGACTAAATGATTTATGAGTGGTTATGTGAGTTCTAGGTTGTCATCTAAACGAGAGGATCGTATGAGAAATTGAGGCTCATAGTGAAAAATTGCTAAGTTAGGGCAAGATGGAGCTTGATTAATGAAACATTGAGCGTAGTTGTTATTTATGCATTGTTTAATGATCCCGATCTTGTATATGTGCTTTTTCACATTGAAAAGTTGCATAAACTGCCTATTTACCTTAGCCGCTCAAATGCGAATTTGCATTGTTTGATTCACCTGTTTGTGCTTGATAGAGTACATGTGATATTTGTGAATTGCATGTTGGCATGAGCGTGTGTTATGTTTGGCAGATGTCGAGCAGTGGAGGATGAGCCCTAGTGAGAGAGAAAAGGCAGGATAAGGGTGTCGTATCTGAACGTGTACACGAGAGTGATAAGGGTGCCAACCTGTGCTTGGATTTGATGCCTTGCTGGTTAAGGCATAAAGAGTGGTTGTATACCTGAGCTTGTACACACGAGAGGCATATTTGCGGGTGCATTAGCAAAGAGTGATGTGCCAACCAGGGTCTTGGTTAGCTACCTTGCAGGTTGAAGCACATGCTAAATAAGACATGCTAACTGAAATGCTCTGCTGGTGTGAGATAAGGCTTGAGCATGGCATGCATTTGCATTTGAGGTTGTTATTGTTAAACTCTGTTGATTTGTTCCTATGCTTGCATGTCTTGAACTTCTTTTGTTACCATATTCCTCATTTGTTAGCTTGTACGTAAGAGCTTAGGATATATGCTAGGATTTGGCCTTAAAAGTATGCGAAGTCCTAAGCGAGGCTTAGGGAGT
Organism: Psidium guajava; assembly: GCA_016432845.1. Taxonomy (NCBI): domain Eukaryota; kingdom Viridiplantae; phylum Streptophyta; class Magnoliopsida; order Myrtales; family Myrtaceae; genus Psidium; species Psidium guajava. The sequence continues at coordinate 16,833,336 of CM028227.1, read as the reverse complement.
GCTTACTAAGAAGTGTTTCTCACGATTTATTAAACCCAACATTTTAAATCCTGCGCCCTGACCATGAGTGAAACATGGAACGTTTTTGGTGTACCCATGAAGTCACAGGTCGATAGGATTGATTACTTGGCAGACGATGGTAGTGTATATATTAGGCAGGTGACCACCATTTTGGTGGATATAGGGGACATAGTTTGGGAGCCCTATAGGTATGAGGTGTAAGTTTATCAGAAGCTTGGTCTAAAATTCCTGAAAAGTTAGCTTTTTATGATTATATTGGTAATAATTCGGCAAATAAGGAAAGGCTTAGGGTGGATACCTAGGCACCTAGAGATCAGGAAGGGCGTAGTAAGCGACAAAATGCTTTGAAAAGTTGAAAATAAGAGTAAATCCGAAGATTTCCGAATAGGTATGAGGCATGACAACTAAGGATAGGGGAAAACCTTTCTAAGGCATTGTCTGGCTTTGACGTACTATCCAAGATCCTACATGCCTTGGACTCCCATGTCGTTCCTCCTAATGGCACTATGGTGAACCGCGAGTCTAGACGGAAGGATGATAATGACGATGGCTTTTAGGAGGAGGGACCGATTGTGTTTTATGCGGATACTTGAGAGGAGGAACCAATGAAGCTTGACCTGATTGGCCCTAACCCCGTTGTCGCGACCCTAAAAATTTTTCGATTGGTGAAAAAATTTTCGATCGAGTTAACGGATTATTGTGTTTATTAGATTAATTAACATAATACGGACCCTCCCAAGTCCTACCGAATCGCAACTTTGGTTTTTGTTCAAGTGATTTTAAAATTTGGAGTCGCCACTAATCATTTTTGGTAGGTTGATTAGATACCTACGTAAATTAGCGGGAGGACTAAATTACTTCTACAAACCAGAGATTATGAGTTCGGGGACTTGGTTACACTAGTTAATTAAAATTAATACCCTTTCGGTACCTTAATTTCATGGATATCCTAATTTGGCAATTCAAGCTTGGTTTATTCCTAAGACTCTAGTGAGATATTCTCTTTTTGTATTTTTACTTTTTAGATAGGATGCATGAGTGATATTTTTTTTTTATTTTCAAAGTGTTAAAAATTCCCTGAAGCCGAAAGAGAGAGTGTGTTAACGACTTCTGTGCAGTGTTACAGTCCACTCACTTTGGGGTCTGGTGATTCAAAAATTAAACGGTAGAAAGTCAATGACAGTAAATAAAGACCTCCAATGGATGGCCTAGCCTTGGCTTGGCTCTCCCTTTTGGGGTTTAATGGTGCGGGAATTAAATTGCGGGAATTTAAATAACGGTAAGTAAAAACCTCCAATGGGCGGCCTAGCATTGGCTTGGCTCTTCCCTTTGGGGTTTGATGGTGCAGGAATTTAAATTGCAGTAAGTAAAAACCTCTAATGGGCGGCCTAGCATTGGCTTGGCTCTTCCCTTTGGGGTTTGATGGTGCATGAATTTAAATTGCAGTAAGTAAAAACCTCCAATGGATGGCCTAGCATTGGCTTGGCTCTTCCCTTTGGGGTTTGATGGTGCAGGAATTTAAATTGCAGGAAATAAACGACCTCCAGTGGATGCGTTTTGCCTCTCCATTCTGGGGTTTTAGTTCTTTAAAATAAAATACAACAAATTGTTTCAACAATTTGAACTAAAATCCGTTGACGGGTCGGCTGCAAATTTGATAGGCACCTTGGAATTTGTTTGGGCTCACTTTGCACCTCTATGGAATTTATCGTTGATACAGAGTTGTCCCTTTTTTTTTTACCTGCCATAAAATATGGGAAAAAGGGAGATGGAGAAAGTATATACAATTTGTGCTAATTTGAAACTAAAACCACAAATAAATGAATAAATAAAAAAATTAGCTCGAATTTGCTTGCTCGTTGACGAGGATGAACTCTTGATTTATGTTGATCGATGAAGGAATTTGTGATGATAACTCATAACTTTAAACTTCCATCATCTTTAAAATTTTCTCTTTTTTAATATTTTCTTTTTCCCAAATTTTTCTTCAATCTTCCAAAACTCTCTTAAACATCCAAAATTTTCTTTCCCCAAAAAATTCATCCTTCAAGCCCATTTCTTTCTCTTTTTATAATCCACTCATCTATCTCCGATTCTAATTTTTCCACTAACTCTTCTTCATTTTCATCTTCCCTTCTTCATCTCTATCTCACATTCTAATCTCTCCACTAATTCTTCATCTTCATCATCTTCATCTTCTTCGTATTTATCTCACATTCTAATTTCTCCACTAACTCTTCTTCATATCCATCTTCCTTTCTCTATTTTTATCTTATTTTCTCCATCCATTCTTCTCCATCTTCCATTCTCTATTCTTATCTTATTTTCTCCATCCATTCTTCTCCATCTTCCCATCTTCATCTCCTCTTCTCAATCTTCCCTTCTTCATCTTCCCTTCTCTATTCTAATTTCTCCACTAGCTCTTCTTTTTGTTATTTACAAAATAATTCCTCAAGTACCAGGTATTTGTACTTTAGTCCATGAGATTTTAAGTATTTGCAATTCAGTCCCTGGAGAAATATTTCTTTAAGTCCAAATCTCATCACAATTTTTGACACACCTACCGCATGTTGAATTTAAGCTTATTTCTTGCTATTGAAAATAATGCAAAATTTAATTAAAGTCCTTTTTATAAAATTGAGTCATTTTGGGTATAATTGGCCCAAAATGAAAATTTGGAATATTAGAAAACAATGTCACAACTCCTAAAAGTGAAAAATGAAAATAGATTGACTCAAATTGAATTTTTTTAGGCCAGATTCGAGATTATGCTCGTGAAGAAATACACGACCCCGAATTGGATTTTTTAAATTTGCAATGGCCAACATGAAAAGGGATTTAAAAGAAAAATATTGACTATTTTTATGTATTTTGTGGCCTCAAATGCTATTATTTATCAAATATTTTTCTAATTTCTAAAAAATATATTTAAAAAAATACGAAAAATTATTTTTTTACTAAAAAATGGTTGTCTAAGCTTGGCCAAGGCTTCCAAAGTTGATTTTTCAATTTTCTCATTTTTTCTTGATTTGTTTATGAATTTTCGAAAATAAAAATATCGAAAAATACTGAAAATATGAAAAATTATTTTTTGGTCAAAATTGGATCCCTAGTCTTAGCCAAGGTCCCCAAAGTTGATTTTTCAATTTTATGAATTTTTATGGATTTTCTATTAATTTAAAAAGGAAACAATGATTAAAAATCAGGTGTCAACACCCGTGGAGATCTCGCCTGCTAATCGAAGTGATTGTGAGGATGCCTAGTAGTTTTAACTCCCTTTCTGTGATCCATTTTTTTTATGAGAGCTTAGTAAGGGTTGTTGTCTTCTGCCCTTTTGTGTTTTGTTAGTGCGTAGGTATGTTTTGTAAAACTGAGTTATTTTTGCAATCGCCTTGAAAATGTTTTAATAGATGTGGATACTGTTTTATCATGTTCTCTCTATCTTTCTTGCTCGCTATCCCTGTCATGTATGCTCTCTGGGGAAGTGTCTCGTTTTCGTCGTGCTTGACTCAAGAGTTGAGAGTTGGTCAACGACCATCTTGAGAGTCGCAAAGCTTATCGATTGTTTCGAGGCTTGACGCATGGTGTTGTGTGGCCGTTGGAAATAGGGCGTGACATGAAGGATATCTTGATTCCCGTACACTATGCTACAACAAAGCAAAGTCAACACATAAGGGAAATTTCTAAAACTACAGAGACGACAAACGCAGAGTATAGAAATTGCAAAGCAAGCAGACCCAAATCAAGGTTTCGTTCAAAATCCCTCACCACCACCGCCCAATCGCACACCATCGCCTTGCACAAGTAGTCAGTCATCTGCCACTAGCGCTCATCGGCTATCTCTTGTGCAATAGAGATTCAGAATGCAGAGGCAAAATGCAAAGATTAGTCACATTCAATTGGATGCACCAATTCAAAATTGATAAATTCTTCAAGCATAATCTACGGTGATCTTAGCATCCATTCATAATAAAGAATCACATAGAACTTCATGGAAACTAAAAAGTACTCCCTTACCTGAGGAGATTTTAAGGAGATTGAACATGAGAGGAGAAACTGGTGACGAAATCGGAGATCACCATCTTCGCTACATTCCAAAGGCCCAACTGATCAATCAAGCTGGACTTGCATTCACTTCTTAGAATTGGACAACGATTGGGAGAGGCTAAACTCGACCGACTCGGCGGTGGCTTGCTTGCTAGTGATGGGTCCAGGGCGACGGTGGCGGCGCGGGCAAGGTCGAGGAGCTCTATGGTGTTGGTGAAGAAAGGGTGGGTGTCTCTAGTTGGAGGGTGATTCGGAGTGACAATGCGAGACATAGACGCGCGATGGAGTAGGAGACAAAGAACGCTTAGGAGTGAAACCAGAGTGACTGGGAAAATTCAAAAAAAGAACTTGGAGTGATTTTAATTTTTCAAAAAAAAAAAGTTAATACCACGAAAAACCCCAAACTGGTACGCCTGTGATAAATTTACCCCAACTTATTTTTTTTATTACGAAAAACCCTAAACTGGTACACATGTGACAAATTTACGCCAAACTATTTTTTTAACCTCAAAAAATCCCAAACTGGTACATTTGTGACAAATTTACCCAAAATGATATATTTACAACAAATTTACCCGAAGTTAATTTTCCTTAAATTTAACGTTAAATTACTTAGTTTGATGGCATGTGGCACTTCACGGGTATACCGGATTAGGATTTTTACCTTCTGTTTACCATAGGTTTATCAATTTAGGGTTTTTCATGGTACTGATCCAATTTAATAAAGGATAAATTTGTCATAGGTATCATAGTTTGGGGTTTTTCGTAGTAAAAAAAATTAGTTTAAGGTAAATTTGTCACAAATACCAGTTTGGGGTTTTTTATAGTTAAAAAAAATAGTTTAGGATAAATTTGTCACGGGTGTACCAGTTTGGGATTTTTCGTGGTAAAAAAAAATAGTTTGGGATAAATTTGTCACATGTGTACTAGTTTGGGGTTTTTCGTGGTCAAAAAAATAGTTTGAGGTAAATTTGTCACAAGCGTACCAGTTTGGGATTTTTCGTGGTATTAACCAAAAAAATGGTCATTGAGTTATTTCAACGAATGGCCTAAAATGTTCATTCTTATTTGAGAGGAGGACTTGAGGTCACCAGCTAGCGACCAAGAACTATTTTTAGCAATGGAACAAGGTCCTTTTTGTAAAAAAAATTAAATTAAAAAACCTAAAACTCTAAAATTAAAAATCACCGATAAAACAAGGGCATGTTTCTGGCATTCTCTTCTTCTCTTTTCTCATCCACGCTTATTGATGGACAAGGAGGTAAGGCGTGCAACTAGGTGGGTGACATGTGAAGAGGTGGCAATAGTGTTCTCGGCTTGCGACTAAGCGGAGATGGTGATCTCCAAAGGTGAGGATTTCGAAAGAAATTAGAAAATTCCTCCTCCTAGGGTTCACATAAAACCCTCGTCCCCAATTCAAAAATTGATTCGATTATGTCTAGCATTTTACCTCCTTGGCCAAGGTCCGGTTGTGTTGGCAATGTGCGACCACCAACACAATGATTGTTTGTCTCAACGCATCAACACCAATAATGACTGCCTTAGTTGCTGCTCCTTTAATATATATATATAACATATATAGAAACTACTCCTTTAAGATCGCTTGTGATATTTGTGTATCCATCGCCAGCTGCTTCTCCCATTGTTTCACATTAGAGAACACTCTGGTGGGAGTATTAACTACTGCACCATTTGGTCCTTTGATAGCAGTTCCCACCGAGGAATCAATCGAATATGAGGTGCTTCTTAGAGTGTTTTCTCCCTTGTCTACTAACTCTTTGATGGAATCCTTGACTTTGGAAAAGATATCCTCAATACTAGCGGTTCTCAGCCGGGAAGAAAGCCTCGACCACCAAGCCAACCATGACTGATTTGAAGGTAGAGTTGTTGTGCGACATGCTAGGAGGATCAATAGCTTCGGATCTTCTTTTTTTGGGCAAACACTTATTGATGGAGAAGAATTGCTATATGTACGAGGATTTCTAAAGAAGAACCACCTCTTGCTCAATTCATAGTAAGTACTGGCAGACTGGTACATTTTACTCACGTATGCTTTTTTTTCTTCTCAAGATCACTATGATAATGATTTGCTTTTTTTTTTCTTTTATCGCTTTAAATTATAATTCTCTCTTAAGTTTGTTACCCAATCTTCTTATGATTACTCAAACACTAGCAATTGAACCTTCAAAACCTCAGTAAGCTATCAAATGGTTACACAACTAGCGTCAATAGCTAGCCGTATCAGTAGGTGGTACTAATTGACACTTTGCTTGTAGTTAGGTGGTATTTCAAAGCTACTGATGGTGGTTATATGTGTGCTACGTCACAATGTTGCAATTTGCTGCTCATTTAGGGAGGGTTTACATCAAAATCAGAGACAAGCTAGAAGCTAAAGAAGTAAGCAACTGATTGTGGTCATAACGAAGCTCAACTAACCCTGTGGAGGTTACATACAGAGAAACGGCTTAAACAGGTGTGATGAAGTTCATCGAGAGAATGCCAGGACATGTTTGCCTCACTAATGCTTATAGCACATCTTAATTGCTAGTTGTGGATCAACAATTGCATTGCACATATCTTGACGGATGTGGCAAAAAGAAAGAAGATTCTATCATGAGTTTTGATAATGTAATACCCTTAGAAAGATGTTGGAGGGCTATGATTAGTTGTTCTTTATTGATGTCTTTTGAAGCTTTATATTGAGTGTTGTACAATGCACACATATTGAAGTTGTGACCTTATAAGGTGTTATATCTTTTTGTAATGCAAATATTATATTTCATTAAATTAAATTATTTAAAGTTGAGTTATTGCTGATCATTGATGATGATTGCTTGATGATGCTTAGTATGTTAAGCTTGATGATGATGGTGGTAGTGGTAGATCTATTGCTAATTATAAAAAAGCGAGCATTTTGTGATGTAGAGCATTCTCAACAAACTAAATAGCATTAGATAAATTTGAAATGATCCACATTGTATGATGAAAAAGGGAAACATCTTGACACGAAATCTTCTCAACACGTTAGGCTTGTACATACTTTAATTTTAAGATACTTCCAAAACATACTCATATATATCAACTAATAGTAAAATAAACAGAGTTTGTGTTGTTGGTCTTGAGTATCTCAAAAAGGTTGCTTGTCTTCAACACCTTCATGTTGAGGTCCTTACATCCTCCTCTTTTACTTTGGTTGAACTGCAAAATAAATCATTAGTCAAAACAAGATAAAGCACTAGTCTGAAAATTTTCATGACAAAGGAAAGCACATATGGATTTATGCATATTCTTTTAAAAAGATCCCAGCAGAGATGATGGTAATTATACCCCAAGAGTTTAATTCCTAGAGACACAACCTTTAAACACAATAGTAAAATAGAATAGCAAATGAAGGAGATGAAAAGAGAACCTAGAGAAGCACGTCAATACTAGGCCGAAACAAACATTTAACTAGATGATTACAAAAATAGAGAAGAAGTACCGAACATCTAATATGGACAATATTGTATTACTCTTTCTTCATTCTTACAATTTTTTCCTAGAAGTGAGAAAAGTATAAAGTTGAGTTGCATATTCTAGATTTTTTGTTATAAAGTGCATCATAATTCTACAATAGTTCAATTGATCAATAAATTAACTAGCAAGGAAATGGACACTTTTGATGCCAAAAGTTGTGTGCAGTGGTCACTTTGATACCAAAAATTTCAATCGAATTACTTTTTTTTTTGGTAAAGGTAAGAATTAACTTAGACTAATCAAAAGTGCTTACAAAATCAAAGCACAACCCGTACAAAACAACCCTCCACCCAAGGTGACACAAATGTTGCAAAGGGTGCAGGGTTGACGGGGAAATTGCGATAAATCGAATTACTTTATTGTCAATTTTTTGAAAAATGATTATTGTAGTGCCAAGTCTGATTTGGTCCGCTAGAAATCTGACGTGGCCTTATTTTATGAATAAATGAAGTCGAAGTGGCCGCTGGAGAGTCTAGTCAAGAAGCAAAAGCCTTCACGATACCGTTTTGGACATGGTTCTTTAAATAAGAACCTTAAATCAACCAATTGAAGAACAAATCCCCAATTTCGAACCCTAGCCCTAATTTCGATATGCCTCAAAGAAATCACAGCTTATACTTGCAAATGGAGGGTTTCATGAGTGGCATCAGCAATGCCTCAAACCTTAAATCACCCAACTCAAGAAAATCCTCAATTTCAAAGCCTAACCCAAATTTCGGTTTACCCAAAAAAAAAATGTTGGGTCAAACTTGGAAATAGGGGCTTCACAACCGACACCAGCGACTTTAGCAACACCTCAAATCCTAACCCTAATTCTTCTCAAAGGGAAGAAGATGAGTGTTATTATTATTATTATAGGTTATCGAGTCCAATAAGAACATTTTAGACTAGGATGAATTCGAGGAGATGATTTAATAGATACACGATGTATATAGAAGGCTTAAAGTCAAATATTTCAAATGGGTCGATGTGAAATTCTCTGGACGAGTGACTGAGGTGGTATTGAAGCTTCTTGAAAGACGACATCAACCTTTACCTACATTACTGGATGGGTTAGAGGATGTCGATGTTCAGCCAATGCAAGCTGAAAACAAGGCTTTAGCATCTTTAGTTAACCATCTGAAGAAGGAAGTTTCAAATATGAAAATTGAAAAAAATTGTTCTCTATCACAACCCTCGTACAAAAGGATGGAGAAGATTTTACGGTGATTACCGAAGTCTACGAATCTGTAGCAAACCATAGATTGGCGTGGACTCTCTCAAGTCCTCACTTCATGCGACGGTAGAATTTAAGAATTGAGATCAAGCTTAGGTGCGGTCGTGTGATATGTGTATAGGTGTACATGTAATCGAAGTCTCCACTGATCTTTGGAAAAAGTAGATCAAAAATCTCGTTGGGCGATGAGAGCAGCCATACGACTCCAATAGAATCAGATATTTGGGGGTGGCAGGTAGTTTTGCCAATGTTTCCATTGACACCCTTTTGGTACTTAAGTTGAATGATTTTTCTAGCTAAGATTTCATGCAGATGGATCAGAGTTAGAAAGTTTTAAAACCTAGGAATTCATGCAGATGAGAATATTTAACATATTAATCATAATCAGTAGATGGTTGTGCAAATTAAGGAACCATGAATATGCAGATAAAACTCATCAAAGCAATACATGCATCTCTAATAAAGTCCTAAAAGCTTAAAAAATGGGTGTTTGAAGATTTAGAAGGAGTTTGGAGATATTTGGGGACAAGTTACCTAAAAGGGCAAAATTATCATTTTAAAAAATATTTGAGATTAAAAAAAAAAGACAAATAGGATTGGCCAGTTGAATGTGCTCATTTCTCAATTTTTGTGATTTTCTAAAATTTTTCTGAATTTTTGGAATGATTTGCCCATGAAGACCAAAATTTTCATTTTAACAAGAATTGGAAGATAAAAACATAAAATATGGGTTTGGCCAGTTAAGTTTGACCATTTTTTTCCCAATTTTTGTAATTTTTGAGAATTTTTGAAATTTTTCGAGATGATTTGCCTATTAGAAGCATATTCTTCCTTATACCAACCCATCAATGCCTTCATCACTTTCTGCTTGGCTCTTTTGCATTAATTGCTTGTCAAATTAACCTATAACTACTCCTTCAATAACATCTTCAACTATGGACTCTTGATGTCGAGCATCATCTTAATAGCGTTGAAGAAATACTTCAACAATCGTATATTTGTTACCCTTTTATTGTAAAAAATAATGGGACAAATATGTTCTTCATGTAATAACTTAATCTAGAATAACCTAGTCCTCTTACTTAACCACCATAAATCTTCCAAGAACAGTCTAGTTATGAACGCTTAGCTCTGAAAATGTCCTTAGTATGTCTATAAAATTTCCACGCACCTTTGTTCTGAAATTGAGTTCTTGATAATAGATTATTTTAACTATTTGACATTATCAAACTTATTCCTATAGATAAAATTGGACTAGGATTATAGTAAGGATACTTACTTTTCCTTCTTTTACACACGAGGTACTTTATCACCTTGAAGTTCGCTCTCGGAATTAGCACTATCAGCGTCACCGCCACTGTTACATTCAGTTTCATTACTAGCAACTACACCTCATGTGTCTCTATTTTCTAGTTGAGATTGATGTGACTCTTCAAAGGCTGTAATTTTATTTCTCACAAATTCCCTTTGCTTTTGTCTTAAACATGCAAGTTCTTCATCATCATCATCATCATCACTTGCACCAACTCCCAAAGCATCATCTTTTGATTAACTACTTTTCGTAAATTTTCAAGCTAATCTAGTCGATCCTTCATCGTCTATGTCTTCACCAGATACTTTGAGGCATCTCCCATTTTGTTGAACTTGTTGAACATTACTTACTATCCGCTTTTGCCTCTCAAATTGCTTCCGTCTAAAATAGATTCTTCTCCTACTCCTGTTTGAGTACCCTCATCATCTTCATCTTTATCACTATCTTCATGCTCAACATATACCATCACTTCCTTATCATGAAAATAATGATAAATAATATCCCTAAAACCATTATCATTCTCGAAGAATCGCAACCCGTCACACAAGGCCTTCTCAGTAACACATTAATGTAACTTATGTACTTTGCATCTAAAATAATACACTATCTCCCTCATGAATCGAATATAGAATGTCTTGCTTACATCAACAAATATGGTACCTTCAACCCTAACTTCAAATTTCAACTCATTAATGCCAGTAATAAATTTCCCACCATATCGTATAATATTGGCTACAAGATGTTGCTTGTCCCCATGCTGACATTGCAACTTTGGACCATAACGCCAATTCTTTGAGCAATAGATAACAAAGCAAACAAAAAAAAATCATAACATGGAGATCCCCACCAACACCTAGTAACAAAGAGTAATAAATTATCACAAATGCACTGTCAAGGTCTCCACCGAGCCCTTTTGTTATACACAACAGAGATTAAATGTAAGAAACACTCAATTGTTTTCACATGAACGTCCCTCTCGAGTAGAAAATCATCAATAATTTATTATAAAGAGCACAAAAGTTATCTCGAGGTCTCCACCAAGCCCTATCTTTTCTATGCAACAGATTTGGTGTAACATTGAGCCATATTTTTTTTTTCACACGGAGGTCCTAACGAGCCCCACTTTTATGTGCAATTTCCCCGGAGCACCATCATCCCCTCTTAATCTATAACAATGATGGAGAAAGCCCTACGGAGCACTAATTTTGCTTCAATTCAAAAAGCCCTCATTTTTCTATCTAATCGGAGCCGTAATTTCTCTTTTCCAATCAACTTCACGAGCAATAGAGGAAGCTACTTACCTATTAGAGATGACAAGTACGATGTGAGCAACGGAGCAAGTGATGGCCAATGAGCAATGCGATTGTGAAGGGGAATGGCACCATTGCAAAATTTGGCCTTTGTTTCGCAAAGGAGACAACCGAACTTTGGCTTCTGTTTCGAGAAGGAGCAAATGAAGTCGCGAGAGCAAGGGGATCTCTTTGTCTTAATTGAAGAAAAAAACGTCGTTTATAGACGTGGTGCCACATCGAATGAAACAATATCATTTTCTCAAGTCCACATGGATGAGTTTCCCAAAAAAATTTCAACTCAATAAAAAATTTAAATTCAAAAAGCCATGAATTATTTTTTGCTAGAAATTCTCGCGAAAGCCACCAAAGTGATCCTTTTGTCTCCGACTAGACACTAAAGTGATATGATTAAAATTTTTAGTATCAAAGTGATCTCTATACATAACTTTTTGTACTATAAGTGTCCTTTTCCCAACAAGTGCATAATGCAAGGCTAAGCAAGACATTCAAAGCAGCCAATATCAGTAAATTACCTCACTCACCGAAATTCGGCAAGTTAAATCATGTAGGCAGAGCGAAGCCTAGTTTCTAAAGAAACAAATAACAAAAAGAGGGCAGACAAGTTTCTTGTTGCACGTCTTTTGTGTATAAATAGAAAAAGCAACAAGATTAGAAGATCAAGTCAGGCTCAATACAGTGGGCCTGATATCAAAGGAGTTTATGATGCAATAGTTAATGCTTTCGCCAAAATTAAGTTAAGCTCTAACATGAATTAGATGGGAGTAGTAGTTGGTGATGCATATACAAATATCACAAGTGATCTTAAAAGAGCAGTTTTGACAAAAATAAATAAATAAATAAAGGAACAGCAACTAAGGAAACTATTACTAGTGTTGATGTGTGAGACAGACAATTGTTGTACCTGTGGTCGCATATCGCTAGCGCCACTGGACCCCAACCAACTATCAGAGGTAAAATGCCAGACATAATCGAATTGAACTAGGGACGAAGGTTCTATATGAACCTTAAGAGGAGGAATTTTCTAATTTCTTTCAAAATCTTCACCTTTGGAGGTTGCCGCTTCTGCCTGGAAGCCTCTAGCACCATCGTCGCCTCTTCGTACATCGCCGCCTAGTTGCATGCCCGAGCTCCCTAGCCGTTGATGAGCCTTGGTCAGAGAAGAGAAGAAGAGAATGCTAGAAACATGCCCTTGTTTTGCCTGTGATTTTTAATTTTTAGAGTTTGGGTCCTTTTTTTATTTAAGTTTTTGGGCAAAAATAACCTTGTTCAATCGCCGGAAATAGTTCCTACCTCAAACCCATCTTTGAAACAAATTTGGACACTTCGTGCACTTTTTTTAATATACGATCCACTATAAGCTCTTTTCTAAAAAAATAAAGGTACTCCAAACCCTTTTTTGAAATTTTCCCGAACTACTATGAGAATGAAAGGGTATCAGATGGGTAGGGTAGGGCTATAACCTAAACCTACCCTACCTTAGTCAACATCACTGAAATACACTCATCACCCAAACATGTTCATCACCCGACCCTAAAATACCCTTAAAATGGGGCCGGGTCAGGTAACTTAGTGTTGGGTAAGGCTGTGTTGGAGATTCTAGTGAAGATCATCATCCGATTGATTGAAGATTGTGTCCCCACTGATTGAAGATTACAGAGATATGATTGTAATTGATTGTTTCGCTTTAAGAAGTTACAAATCCTGTATTTTCTTTTTCCTTCTATTCTCTTTTCTGTACATATTATATAGCCCCTCTTATATTGTATGGTTGTTACAGAGAAGAGAATACAGAAAACACTTGACTCCATTTCTCATCCCTTACTTTACTGCTTCTTTCATGGTATCAAAGCAACGTTCTGACCTTGCTTCCGCTCACTTCTTTTCTTGAGTCAACGCTGTCCTCTTTTCTTCTTTTTTTTTACTGCTCTCTTCTTCGCCTTCTCTCGTTGTTGCAATCATATACTGCAAAACAGAGTTGGAATTGTTCATGATATTTTTTTCGATACCATGAAAAACAAACAACAATCCACTGAAACTACCTCTAGTCACTCTGGTGTGGAAGACGTGCCTCCACCTCCAGAAATCGATGAATCTGCAGATGATCAGAATACTCGGTCCACAGAAAATCAGCCCATTCAAAGCAATCCCATTCAGGCTCAGTCCATTCAGTGGCATCATTATCAGACCAACCAGGGACAACACATTTCGGGCCAGTCCATCCAGTTGCTGCAGCCCATTGCGGGCCAGCCCATTCAGTGGTATTATGGGCATGCTCAGCCCACTCTATTTGGATCATCATTGCCACCATCAACCGAACAGACACAAGAGCAGAACCAGCCCGGGGGAGGCTTACCGGCCGAAGTCGGGGCAAGCCCAATCCCAAAGGGAGGCCCACCAGCCGGATTCGGGGCAAGCCCAACCCCAGGATCCAACTTTCCTTACGCGGGACAATTACCTGAATCGGGTACGGCGACAGGTTTCAGGTCGGAACCCTACTCGAATCCTCCTTCCAGCTATCAGACCGTTTTTCCTTACCCGTTTGGAATCGGCGACGGCCGACCGGAGATCGGAGACCCGCTGTACACATCGCCGGCCGATGGACCAGAGCTGCGACTCGTCAGCCCTCCATTAGCGGGACCTGAGCATTATCACGCTTGGGCGAGGGATTTCCGGCGAGCCCTGATTACAAAAGACAAGGATGGCTTCCTCAACGACACAATTCCAGTCCCGGCCGACAAGCGACAACGCCGTCACTGGCGACGATGCAATCAGTTAGTCCGACAATGGATCGGAAACTGCCTTACTATCGAAGTGGCCGCCGGATTGCCACCAACCGGAGATGCAAAGACAATGTGGTCAAACATTCGAGAGATGTACAGGAAGCTCGATCAAGCGAAAATTTTCTTCCTTACACAAGCTTTATCGGAACTCAGACAAGGAAATCAGTCCATCACAAGCGTTTTCAACCGTCTATCAGCCCTGTGGAATGAAATCGAAGCAACTGAAGAAACCCTCGTCGGTACGGAGGAAACCCTCCGACAATACCGAGCGATCCGAGAACGAGAAAAGGCTACCCGTTTTTTGCTTGTTCTGAACGAAGAATACTTACCGTTTTGAACCCAGATCCTCGCAATGGAGCCACCGCCGACCCTTGGCCGGATCTTCCAGCTTGCTGTTCAAGAGGAGAGCCAGCAAACGGCGAGGGCGATGGCAGCGCGACACGGTGAAGGAGTAGCCCTCTCGACCTTCTCACCTCACGGAGTTCCGATTGCTCGCGGAGACAATTTTGAGGGCCCCGTCGTGCTTGCAAGCTCTCGGGACATAGGGAGACGAAGATTTGATGGCTTCTCATCTTCGATTGCACACAAGGAGAACCCTAGTTCTTTAGGGTTGGAGGGCCAAGATTATAAGATACGATCTGATGGCCCAGATTCATCCGCCAGAATGAACAGATCGTACGGCTCCAGTTCTGCCTCGTCAGCTGGCATTTCACGTGGATCTGGTGGGCCTCGTCCTATCACGTCATCAGAAAAAATGCCAAGTAATTTTTTAAAGTCCAAAAATTAATACTGCGATTATTGTAGACGGCCACATCACACCATAGAAACATGCTGGATGTTACATGGACGTCCAAATAATCGTGAAAGAAAGGACAAAGAGATATCTGCATACCAAGTTTCCACACAAAAGGAAGAAGGGGCTATCACTCAGGATCAGTACCAAACTATTATTAAGATGCTGAACCAGTTGAAGACCACAGACAAGAATGCCAGTTTCTCAGGTACCCTTCTATCCCAAGAAAACTCTATTTCGGTCAATGCACGGATAATCGATTCAGGCGCTAGTGATCACATAATTTGCACTGAGAATTTATTTTCCCATGTCGATGAGCAACCTCAATTTCCTCTATCAGTACGACTTCTGAATGGGAATACTACTACCGTTACTAAAACTAGCACTGTTCAACTTGGTCCAAATTTTATCCTCTAAAATGTTCTATACATTCCTGAGTTTGAATTCAATCTCCTCTCTGTGTCAAGAGTTTGTGAAGATAATTCTTGCGATGTCACATTCAACTCCGACAATTGCTTATTTCAAGACCGTACAACTGGCAAACTGATGGGCTTGGGTAGAGTTGAAGATGGGTTATTTTTCTGGATTAATTACCTTGGAAATTCAGTTCCTTTAAATCAAAGCATTTCATGTAATGCCGTTGCTATTAATAAAACTCTTCTTTATCATCAACGCTTGGGTCATAGTGCAAAATTTCCTCTTCCGAAATGTTCCATTTGCCCTCTGGCCAAGCAATATAGACAACGTTTTCCCGACAGTACATCTTCGACCACTCGTCCTTTTACACTTGTACACCTTGACATCTGGGGACCTTACCATACTGTTCATCGTGATGGTTCTTGTTTCTTTCTCACAATCGTTGATGATTTTTCACGAGCTACTTGGACATTTCTTATGCGATCCAAGGGTCAGACCCTTTCCAAGTTGACAACTTTCCTCTCCATGGTCAAAACTCAATTCGATATGTCTGTCCAAAAAATTCGGACAGATAATGGACATGAGTTTCTTTCCAATGACTGTCAATCTCTTCTCACTTCCCATGGTATTCTTCACGAAAAATCTTGCACCTACACTCCACAACAAAATGAAATTGTAGAACGCAAGCATAGACATCTCTTAGAGGTTGCAAGAGCTCTCAAATACCAAGCTTCTATTCCTGAAAAATTCTGGGGCGATTGTGTGATCACTGCTGCTTATTTAATTAACCGCATGCCGAGTAGAATTCTTGGTGGTAGTACCCCTTTTGAATTGCTTTATGGAAAAGTGCCTTCCATTGAACATCTGCGAATATTTGGGTGCTTATGCTATGCAACAACTGTGGGACCTCGGAATAAGATGGATCCACGTGCCACTCCATGTGTCTTCATGGGATACCCTATCTTACAGAAGGGCTATCGAGTTATGGAATTATCTACTGGAGACTTCTTTGTCAGCAGGGATGTTATTTTTTATGAAGATATTTTTCCTTTCCAAGATGGGGCATATCTATCTTCGGCCGTTATGAATCACCCAAATTTCTTAGAAGAGGATGACACAACACTTCCTCAATCATATTTTGTTACTCCACCGGTGCCACTTGCATCCATTCCAATGGAAAGTCCAGAAGCGACGCCACCAGAATCATCTCCTGCGGATATTTCATCATCTCGTGTTACTGAATCTCTATTATCACCTATGAGACCTTCATCGGATTCTTCTTCATCGGATCCTTCTCCAGTCCCTATCGTCCCCTCTGAACAACCACGACGATCTGGGCGCATTGTTCGACCGCCTACTTGGACTAAAGATTATATCTGTTCTGCATCCAAAGCTTCAGGTAGCCACTATCCTATTTCCTCTTACGTGTCCTTCAGTCGACTTTCCCCCACACATCTATGTAGTATTAGTCGAATCTCTGAGGAACAGGAGCCCTCTTCATACCAGGAAGCTGCACAAGATCCTCGATGGCAGAAGGCGATGGAAGCTGAAATCAATGCCCTCGTTGAAAATCACACATGAGACATTGTTCCTCTTCCTGAACATCGTAAGCCTATTGGATGCAAATGGGTATACAAGATAAAATTCAGGGCTGATGGATCTGTCGAACGCTACAAAGCCCGTTTAGTGGCAAAAGGCTTTACTCGGAAGGAGGGCTTCGATTATCATGAAACATTCTCACCAGTTACGAAAGAGGTGACTGTCCGATCCTTCTTTTCCCTTGCAGCTGCACATCAATGGTCCCTCCATCAGATGAATGTCCACAACGCCTTCCTTCATGGGGATTTAGATGAAGAAATTTACATGACTCTTCCACCGGGATTACGCAGACAGGGGGAGTATACCGTATGTCGTCTTCGCAAATCCCTCTATGGCCTCAAACAAGCCTCCAGGCAATAGTATGCCAAATTTGCAGATGCCCTGACAACAACCGGTTTCCAGCATTCAAAACATGATTATGCTCTTTTCACATGGACCTCAGGTACTGCGTCCATTTACTTGCTGATTTATGTCGATGACATACTTATTATGGGGAATGATGAATCTCGGGTTGAGAGGTTCAAGAAATATCTGCATTCAACTTTTCATATCAAGGATTTGGGGGCTCCAAAATATTTCCTTAGTATTGAAATCGCACGTTCCGATAGAGGAATCAATCTCAGTCAACGAAAGTTTGCGCTAGAAATTGTGACTGAAGCGGGTATATCAGGATGCAAACCTGCCGTCGTTCCTATAGAACAAAATGTCAAATTGACAACTCATGAATATGATCTAGGAACATCTACATCCATAGAAGATCCACTGCTCAAAGATCCATCGGGATATCAAAGACTAGTGGGAAAGTTGATATACCTCACTATGACAAGACCAGACATATGTTATGCAGTCTAGATATTGAGTCAATTCATGCACCAACCTAAGCAATCCCATATGAACGCAGCATTAAAGGTGGTGAGATACCTAAAGGGATGTCCAGGGCTTGGAATCTTCCTATCTCGCGACGGTAACATGAGAATGACAGCCTTTTGTGATACCGATTATGCAACATGTCCCATGACCAGGAGATCTATCACTGGTTTCTGCATAAAATTGGGAAAGTCTCTGATTTCTTGGAAAACTAAAAAGCAAACTACAGTATCCTTGTCGTCTGCAGAAGCAGAATACCGCGCCATGGCCAAGACCGTTTGTGAGATAGTCTGGTTGCGAGGATTACTATCGGATCTCGGAATACAAGTGGAAGGGCCAACTGAGTTATTCTGTGACAATGATGCGGCACTCAAATTGGCGGCAAACCCAGTTTTCTATGAAAGAACGAAGCACATTGAAGTTGACTGTCATTTCACTCGAGATAAAATTCGAGAAGGAACTATAGTCACTAGAGGAATTGGAACTGCGAATCAACCTACGGATATCTTCACCAAGCCGTTATGTTAAAGACAACATAAGCATCTCCTAAACAAGCTAGACGTTCTAGACATTTATAGACCGTCAGCTTGAGGGGGAGTGTTGGAGATTCTAGTGAAGATCATCATCCGATTGATTGAAGATTGTGTCCCCACTGATTGAAGATTACAGAGATATGATTGTAATTGATTGTTTCGCTTTAGGAAGTTACAAATCCTATATTTTCTTTTTCCTTCTATTCTCTTTCCTGTACATATTATATAGCCCCTCTTATATTGTATGGTTGTTACAGAGAAGAGAATACAGAAAACTCTTGACTCCATTTCTCGTCCCTTACTTTACTGCTTCTTTCAGGCTGGGTTGAACATAATCAACAACCCTACCTACAACCATCTCTCAAAATCTCACATATGATAGCAAGCAATGACCACCACCCTAGTGGTAGAAGGGACCCCAGGGATGGCAACCCATCACGTGGTGGTTGCCGCCGCAACCGCTGCTTCGCATAGTCACACACCCCCACCCAAACAGTCGTGCGACCTTCTAGTCAAAGATCTGAAAGCTGCGCAACCACCACCTTCAAGGTGGTTGCCCTCCTCAAGGGGCCACCAGGGAAATCACCACGATGTCTCTCCACTTTCATTTCTTTTTACTTGACGTAAGTGATGCCTTCATGGCATCATATAAGTCGTGTTATGTTGACATAATCCACGCTCCGACGATTAAATTTAATTTAGAAGAACCATCGATGGACCTTTTTTAAAACACACCAAAGAAAACGTATGACGATTTTCATTTTCATTTTAAACTCCCAAGTCCCTCTACGCACAGGCAAACTTCTAAAGAATCGCCTTTCCTTCAATTCATATAAAAAAGAATAGCCAGCATTTCCAGTACAAGTCGCATTCATGGATTACACTATAATTCATGCACAGAGTACTTTCTGCACTTGAAATACGATGAAGCAACTTTGGCAGGTCGAAATATTCGAAAATTAAAAATGGCAAACCTATGGATGATTAAAAAAATATCGACACCCACGACCTTATACAAAATTGTGGCCTTACAGATCCCAGAAAGAAAGGAGGGAATGGATAGCTGCATAAATTAGCTAATCGACAGATTTTCTCTTTTTACTCTTGCGATTATGATCAACATCTCTTTGATTTACCTTATTCCCACCTCCTTTAGCCCTTTTCGGTGACTGAGACCAAATCAAAACAAAAAAAAATTATCAGTAACTATCCCATGAATGTTCTCTGACCATTGGAGACAATAAAAAGCTTAATCCCAGCTCATTACTAGGCATGGAAGAAGCCGCACAACTAATTAAACTTCCTGAAAATCGCAGGATTATGACGGTCATTTTCGAGAAAAGGTGGGTTTCGGACCCAAGGCCTCTTGCAAGGTCTTGGTACAGGTGGACCACCAGGTAAACCGCTTATTCCCAAGTGAAATCACAAACTTACCTATTGATTCATTCTTATATTTATCTAGGGCAGAAGAAGGGACAAGTACCTCGACTGTGAATGTCTTGAGAGGATCTCTGCTTTTCCTAGATTTCCTCCTAGTTCCCAGCCTATTAGCAGAGTTGGACTTTCCCATAGCAGCCCTAGCAAGCTTGACCATCTTGCTTGCTTCCTGAGTCGTGGGATCCAATAAGTAGTCGGGCACATCACGTAGATGAGGAGCAGGGGGCTTCTTGCTCAGAACTTTATCGTGCTTCAACAAATCTGCTCAAGTACAACCTCAGCTCTATATCACAAAGTGCATTACAAACACAAAACTCAAACACAGAAACCAATTTTGAATTTCAACAGTTTTTATTTACCTAAGTCCTTAGGATTAGCTTCAAAATGAGCCTTCAACCTGTCAGGCAATAGCACAATGAGAAACCCATGAGGAAATCTTAAACTATTTGAACAAGGCAAAGAGAGTGAGAGTGAGAGGGACCCTATCTGACCAGAAAAAATTCACTAAAATGGAATGCATATGGCTGGTAACTCACTTTTCAGAGTTCAGAATTTCATTCCTCAAGTCCTGAGCCCGTGATTCTCTAACAGCAATTTTTGTCACACTCTTTGCGATGTCCTGCTCCACATTAACAACAAAAATGCTTCAAATGTTTGACCTTAAACCTAGTTGTATGTGTTGGTAAATGACACAATCGATACTCCAGGCAATCAACATAGGAACAATAGGACATAATCAACCATGAACAAAGAAAATATAATCTGCTTGATAAACAACTCCTAGGCATGATTGGATCTCCATGGGTCAGAAGTAGGAAATCGAACAACAGCAATAGATGGTTAAATATTCTCCCTTCCCATTCTCAATGTTAAACCATTCAAATGATCTTTGCCATAATATCCCCAAAAAGATGAGCAATCATTGATTTGTTAAATTTGGGAGGAAAAAATAATCATTATTGTGTTTCAGACACAGCACGGACAAGAAAGATAATTCTAATCTAGCATATAATACATATAAGGATCAAGTCAAATTACCTCAGCTCTATAGCGTAAGGATTCAACAGCATTCTTTGTGAGCAAAGGAAATGGCACAAGCAGATTCGACTCTTTGTTTTCATCCTCCCCTAAGAAGGATTTTATCTCTTCTAAAACATCCATCTCGTTAGGGGAAACCTGTCAAATAAACCGTTAATTCCGCAGCAGATATTGTCATTACACACAAAGGAAGAGATGGATAAAAGCAGAGCTCAAAAACGCTTTGAAGGAACAAACTTCCAAAAAGTAGTTTGGAAGAGCTAACCAAAAACCCCGACATCAGAATTGGATCTCCACTGTACTAGACTATTCGAAAGTAAAACGAAAACCAAATAAAAGATTTGGTTGTTTCATGATCCATTACGTCTCTAGTTCGTTCTCTCATATCTAGGTCGTTTCATATTCAAGTTTCTGTCAATTGTTGCATTTTCAGTTCTGATGGAGTTCCTAGCAGTTGAAAAAATAGCTCAACTATTCCAACTTCTATGTAACAGGCCACCAGGCCTATCTGGCCATCAACACCTAGCAGCCCAAACCCTCAGACCTAAATCTTTATTTGGTTTTAGTTTTACTTTCAAATAGTTTTTCTATTACCGTGGAGATCCATTACATCTCTGGTTGTCCTCTCATATCTAGGTTGTTTCATATTCAAGGTGGGATTTTGAATTCAACCCACAGTTTGAATCTCGTCCAATTGTTTCATTTTCAGTTCTGCGAGTTCCTACCAGCCCTATCTAGCCATCAACGCCTAGCAGCCCATATCATCAGACGCAGACTTGGATTAACAAGCAGCTTTAAGGTCGAGAAGTGGAAAATCAAGGCAAGTCCGTATTCAGATCTAGTTCAAGCTACTCAAGTGGCTGATTCCAGATTTTATAGCTCTGACCAGCAGAATAATTTCCCAACATTGCCTCTGAATGCATAGAAAGTCTTGTCATTCATCTTCTCAGCTCTTCTCCAAAGGGGATAGGGCAAGGCAGGTATACTCACCAGGGACACAGCCGACCCTGTGTTGTATGCCCTTCCAGTTCGTCCAATACGATGTATATATCCCGCCACACTTGGAGGCATTTCAAAATTAATAACCTGCAAGAATCTGATGTTCAGTGAAACGACACTTTAACAGTGGATTAAAACAGCAGAGCAGCTAAAATGCTTAACACCATGCAAATGGCTCTTAGTACTACCTATTGCTTAAACCTATTTGATCTAGATAGACCTTCCGATTTGCTGAAGCTGCAAGATAATTAAATCTATTATTGCAGGAATTGATATGGGCATTGCTTACATGAACTCCATATGTTTGAAGCTCACTGTTTAATCAGGAGATTCAGTAACTTTCTTATTTCAGACAAAGGGTCTGTCGATATTATTCTGCTAATTTCTTTACCATCTTCAGTGCCAAAGAGGTAGCTCAAAATTGGTTTGATTTTGGTTCTTCAGAGCAATTTCTAAAAAGCAATGTCAGCAAACACCTTTGAAGGTCCGAATATACTTTGTTTAACCGTTTACTAATTTAAAATCAACCAAAGGCTCATCTACAAGAAAATTCAATCTCAAAAACATCAAGTACACAGATAATGACCAAAGGCTGAAAAACTATGTACCGTATGAACGTTTTTGAAGTCAATTCCCCTGACTACTCCAAATTCAGAGTCCAATTTTGCCTTAGCATGCTTTCGAGATTTCCTTCGCTGCCCTTGGTTTTCATCATTGGCTTTTGCCTTTTCTTTTATTTCACTATCATCAGTTGCAATCAGATAATCAAAAAGCCCAGCATTGAATTCCTGAAAAAAGCAACAACACAAAATGTACAGGTAGAAATGCAAAGGTCATGTAAACTTCAAGGCAGACAACATACCACCAACAGGTACATTTCTAACAATTGATTACATGATGTTAAATCTTCCTCAATTTTGTAAGTAACTCAAATTCAGTTTGCTTACATACCTCAAGCATATCAACATCAACATCACCTTTATTCCAAACCAGCTGAGGTCGGGGATCGATGAACTCGAAGCGAAAAGCATAAAACATACTAAAATAAAAGCAAAGACATGGATACCCCAAAAGTAAAATAAATAAATAAATATAAAAAAAATATAGAAATGACTAAATAGAGCACTCTAGAATATAGGAAATCCCCCCTTTTACAATACGAATAGCTTTCCTTCACTCCGTCCTAAGACAGACCGTACGCCAATCTATTTCCCATTCCATTAAATCTTGTTTTACTACCTTCTCCCAAGTACGTTTCGACCGACTTCTTCTTCATATCATGTTCTCAGTAATACACTTTGGTTCTTATCGGAGCATTTAGACGTCTATGAAGAATATGTCCAAACCATCTCAATTTATGTTCTCTCATCTTTTCTGCCACCGGTACTATTCCAAATTTTCTTTGAATATCATCATTTCTTATCTTATCCAACCTTGTGTGACCACACATCTATCTTAACATTCTCATTTCCGCTACCCCCACTTTATGCTCATGTTGCTTCTGTGCAGCTCCGTATAGCATTGTCAGTCTTATTGCTATTTGATAAAATTTTCCCTTTAGCTTAAGAGGGATTTTGCGATCGCACAAAAACCTTGATGCACTGCGCCATTTCATCTAACCTACTCTGATTCTATGGCTAACATCCTCATCAATCTCTCCCCTCTTTTGCAAAATTTTGATCCCAAATATCTGAAAGCATCTTTCTTAGGTATCTTCTATCCAAGTATATCCACGGATTCTTGATCATCTCCTTTCGTCGTGGCGAACTCACATTTCATGTATTCTGTCTTACTCCGACTTAACGTAAATCCTTTTGACTCTAACGTGTTTCTCCATAATTCTGATTTAACATTAATTCCAGCCTTAGTCTCATTAATAAGTACAATATCATCTGCCAACAGCATACACTATGGCACTCATTTTGAATATCTTTTGTTAGCTCATCTATAAATTAGTGCAAAAAGATAAAGACTCAAGGCCAAACCTCGATGTAAACCAACTGTGAAAATGACTTGATATGCCATTACAGACCTTCACACATGTAGTAACATCATCATATATATCCTTGATTGCCTCTACATACTTTAAGGGTATTTTTTTTTCTTCTCAAGAATCCACCACAAAACTTTTCTTGGAACCCTATCATACGCCTTCTCAAGGTCAATAAACACCATATGTAGTTTCTTCTTCTTTTCTCGATATCTCTGCATCAACTGTCGTATTAAAAAGATAGTCCCCGTGATAGACCTCCTTAGCATAAATCCAAATTGGTTTATAGAGACCTTAGTTTTTACTCTCACATGATGCTCAACAACTCTTTTCACAATTGTATGGCTCACAAGCTTGATGCCTCTATAGTTACAACAATTATGGATATCTCCCTTGTTCCTGTAAATAGGCACAATCATACTCTTCCTTCATTCATCAGGCATCCTATTAGTTTGGAGAATCTTGTTAAACAGTTTAGTCAGAAAATTTATTGCCACATTCCCTAAGTATCGCCATACTTCAATAGAAACATCATCTGGTCTCAAGGCTTTACTAGTCTTCATTTTCTTTAAAGCATCCTTAACTTTTTGTGCTCTAATTCTATGCACAAACCTTCTGTTTACCTCGTCAAAGGCATCCACCAAATCCACCTCACTTCTATCGCTCTCCCCATTATAAAGCTTGTTAAAATAACTCATCCACCTTTCCTTCACTTCTTCATCTCTTACTAATAGTTTTGATTTTCATTCTTGATACATCTAACTTGGGTCAAGTTTTTACTTTTCTTGTCCCTTATCTTTGCAAGCCTATATATATCTTTTTCTCCTTCTTTGCTCCCAAGTTTTTTGTACATATCGGAGAAAGCCTTGCCTCTAGCCTTTCGCACCGCTTTCTTGGCATCTTTTCTTGCCAATCTAAAATTTTGCACATTCTCTTCATTAGGACATTTATGCAGACATCTAAAACACTCCTTCTGTTTAATTGCCTCTTGCACCTCTTCATTCTACCATCACGTTTCCTTTGTTTGATGCCTGTGCCCTTTACTTTCACCTAACATCTCTCTTGCCACTCTTTATATGCATTTAGACATCTTGCTCCATATCTTATTTACTTCTCCCTCTAGTTGCCACGATCCTTCTTGAAGCATCCTTCCTTGAAATCGGTTTGTTTTTCCTCCTTTAACTTCCACCATCTTATTTTGGGATTTTGAGCCCTTTGCAGCCTTTTCTATACCTTATACCAAACCTCTAAGACCACCCACTTATGTCGCGTAGCTACACATTCTCCAAGGTAGACTTTACAATCTATATACAAGGTTCTATCCTCTCTTTTAGCAAGAAAAAAATCAATCTGACTATAATTTTGACCGCAATGAAAAGTGATTAGATAAGACTCTTTTTTCTAAAGAAGGTATTTGCTAACATCAAATCATACCTCAAGCATATGAAGACGGGAATTTTGTGGCAGCTCCGCATTTAAAACTGCAGAATGGATCCCGAACTGTCAATATCCAACATCATAATTCAATCAGGAACAAACAATCTCCACTATTGAGGTTGCTATGAAAGCACACTTGACTTATGATACATGTGTACAAAGGAAAGATGAAAATGAGTGAGCGAAAAAGCCTTTCTTTATATATAGTTGATTTATTCACCAAAAAAGAAAGAATGGCCAATCATATTGGTATCAACAGCGACCAAGAATCTCACTATTGGGAGTTTAAGCACCAAAACAGAACTAACACTAAGGCTTTGTCAAAATGCAGTACATTAATATACTAGAAAAAAATGTCAAGATGAATGAGTGCACACATTGAATGTTCAGAAATATGTTAACTTGGTTTGTTGATTGAACTCAACCATCTTTTAGTTAACAAAAGATGCAAAATGCCATCACTATATGCACACATCCTCTGGCTGGCGAGCACCGGCACATATGCTCCATTTGGGAAGGAGCGGAGGGAGAGAAAAATGTGGGGCGGGTGTAAAAACTAGGATCAAATTTCAAATCTTCGTGAGGAGAGGAGAGAAATTTGAAATTTTCTTTCAGCTATCCTATCCTCCATGTCATCAAATAGACCCTTAAAAGCCAAAATTTAGTTTTAAAGAAAAATATGAGCTCAACCTATTTCCAAAGAGTGGAACTTAACTTAGAATAATCCGTACAATATAGCAACCTAATAACATTAATGTCAACCATCAACCATTAGACATGCCCAGTAAAAATGGAGAGATATTCTTTGATTTAAGCTGCTGATGGCAAAAGAGGTATTCTCAGGCCCATTAGCAAAATTTTCAATCTGTCTCTTCTATCAATAAGCAAACTACCTCAAACTTGAAACCCCCCCCCCACAACAACCCCTTAAAAAAAAAAAGCTCAAACTTGACCCCCAGGAAAAAAAAAATACCTCAAACTTTTATGAAAAATTTTCATAAGTTCATGTCAACATTTTAAATAAACTATAACTGTAAATAAGTAAAGCTGGAAAAAAGGTAATTTATTATCAACAAATAACGGCCAATAATCAGGGCCCACATGACAACCATTCTGATCCTAAAAATTAATTTTGATTAGAATGATTTTTGTTTATTCTATTCTTTGGATGAGTATTAGAAAATTAAAACGTGTTGATAACTGCACAAAATTTTTGTTCCGGAAACAGAAACGCGTCTAATAACTTCACAAAAATTTTATTCCTGAAAATAATTTCTCTTCCCAATTTGTGTCATTTAAGTCAAAATAATTACGGAGTTTTTTTTTTTTGTTAGAAAATAATTACGTAGTTATTTTGTGAAATTTCATCATATATTTCGAATTAACTAAAGATTAATTCATATTGATTCATTTATATAACATATTGCATATAACATTTTTTCGAGCTATTCCATCCAATTGCAGTGTCATAACAAGTCATTTTAAGCTTCAAAAAGGAGAGATCATGTTGGATTAGGATGTGATTTCAGATTAGCTCAGGCCCTCCTAGATCTATACCAAATCGTAACGAGGGAATATCAAATTCGATCTTAGCGTGATTGATGACATGTGTATGTACACATGCAAATGGAGTCGTACCAATCTTTGAGGAAGGTAAATCGAAAACCTTATTGAATGGTCAGAAGAAACTGTTCGATTCTACGCGACCAGAAAAATCTAGGGTCTAAGAACTTAGTTACATCCGGGAACATTTTTTGTGTTATTCCATCTAATTACAATGTCATAACGAGTCATTTTAAGCTTAAAGCAAAGAGAGATTATGTTGGGTTAATGTGTGATTTTAGATTAGCTCGGGCCCTCCCAGGTTTATACCAAATCATAATGAGGGAATATCAAATTTGA
Organism: Psidium guajava; assembly: GCA_016432845.1. NCBI lineage: Eukaryota > Viridiplantae > Streptophyta > Magnoliopsida > Myrtales > Myrtaceae > Psidium > Psidium guajava. The sequence goes on along the minus strand of CM028227.1, from coordinate 16,806,119 downwards.
TCTTAGTGTGATTAGTAGCATGTGTAATGTGTACATCCAAATGGAGTGGTACCAGTCTTTGAGGAAGGTAAATTGAAAACTTTATCGAATAATCGGGAGAAACCGTTCGATTCTAGGCAACTAGAGAAATCTAGTGTCCGGTAATTTAGTTACGTCGATGTTTCCACCAACACCTTTTCGGCACCAAAGTTGAGTATTTTATAAACATGTTTCATGCAAATTTTGAATTCACTTTTAAACATATAAGCCAATGCTAAATATTCACACACGTTGTTTTTGTTTTTTTTCCAAACTTTCTAAAACTAGACTAAGTCTAAAGTACTTAAAACTAGGCAAATCACAACCAATGAATCATGGTATTGATAAATCGCATTACAAAATCCTAATAAAGCCCTAAGGACTTAGAAAAATGTGGTTAGGGTTACATTTCCAAGGTGTTTATAATTTTCCTAAAAAAGAACCAAATTTATGAAATCCGGAGAATCTAGATCCAAATTTATGAAAATGAGGTCACACTAGTCTAATCTAAGCTTCTTCTATTTCTATGGATTTTCTGAAAATTTTTATGATTTTTCCAAATTTTTTCGATTTTTTTATTTTGTATATTATCTTAAGTATTTTTCTTTAAAAATGAGACTTCATTCTATTTTAAGTCGAGGGAAAAGTGGTGAGAAAACTGAAAGGGAAAAGTGAGATCTGGAATGTCATTCTATTTTGTGATTCTCAAAAGTGATTCTTATTTCTAGAACCAACTGTTTTTCTGTTCTTGCTTTCGCTCTAAAACTATTTCAGGAACAGAATCAGAATCATTTACGTTACTAAACAAGATTATCATCCTTTTTTGTTCTAAATAACATAATCAGAGAACCAAAATGGTTGCCATGCAGGCCCTAAATCTCTCACCTTCCAAATTTGAATCCAAAATAATTGTCACTCTGTAAATCCCTCATTTTTTCAGTTTCACAACAAATTAAATTTGCATACAAAATGTACCAAATGTTTATGCATTATCTCGTTCTTGCTAATTTAAAACATACTGTTTTTTTTATCATAAAATAACCCTATGCTCTCTTTTTAGTCCTATAAGAAAAGGAGGCTAAATATTTAAAGTTCATAAGAAAGTATCAAGCCTTATAGTCGTGGCTGTCCATGCCAAACGGTCGTCCTACAAATAAGTAACTATGACGAAAATATAATAGTTAATACAAGATGAATAGATACCTTCTCCAGAAAGAGTTTCAATCTGAATCCCATGTCAATAGTATTCATAAATATCAAAACCTTCTTCTGCACTAACTCCAGCTTTAAGAGAGCAAGGACGTGAAGCAGTTTATCATGCTTGGCACATGAAATCTAAAAGCAAAATGAAGGTTAGAGTACATCAGTCCACAATAACAAGTCAAGCAGAATCAAGTACAAAGCATTTGATCAGGTCCCAAAATAAATTGTTCAGTGGCTTCATTTTTCTTTATGCAAGGGAGATGTTGCGGTTTGTAGTTGCTACATTAATGACACATACAGGATGTCAGAACTCTACTGTGCATCATAATTCGTACTACGTCATATCAGCCTTCTACTTTATCTTTTTGATATATAAAAGTAAATCAACTATAGGGCACCAAGGGAGTGCAAACCCATTTGAAAGAAGTCAAGAAACCAAAAAGGAGCTCAATTACGAAACAAAGCATCTACATTTCAATGAATGCATTCATATCCAGAGGCATGTTTCCACTACACCAGAAATATACAAATTTGATGCCAATAAGAAAAAGCAGATGACTACCCTCCTTCAAAGGGTCTCTCTTTCCTCTCTTTATAGATCAACCAAAAGATAGAAAGGGAAATTGAAGAATCCTTCTTAATTAGTATTTTATGGAGAACATAACTATCAAAACAGAATATGACTTCAAAAAGGAAAGGACTATTTTCCACAGCACATACACTAGCCTGATTATGAGACCTTTATGGAAGTAGTGGTGAAGGACTGCATTCTGAGCGGACTTCAGCAAGGTTTTAGGGGGAAAAATACCTTTAAGCTCTTCCAAAGCCAGATAAAGCCAGCATCCTTAATTGTTAAAAAAAATTTATGCCAGAAATTATTTTGACTATAGGGACATACAAATTGCAGGAGGAAGGGACAATGAAGTGTTTGTAACAAGGATAAAATAAAACATACTGTCATTAAGTATACCTACAGACAATGACGTTGAATAAATTTTACAGTAACTCTGTACCAATACATATGCAAAAATAGGACCATAAAACCTGGAAAATCATGCTATGCACTATGCATATACATTTATGCACGCAAGCTGCTAGCAGTGCATATAGTATGCAATGAAGTAGGATGCCTTATTCAAAAATAAAAAAGGAGTAGCAACAGATATGGAGCATTGACCTCCTAAAAATCCACTTAAGGCATAGATGGAAGTATTTTCAGAAACATAACACAATCCATTAACGTTGTAACACTTTTGCTAGCCATACCCAATCATTAAGTGAAAAGTCTAAGACCCACGTACCAACTCCACATTATAAGGAAAAAGTGTAATATATTGATATTAGATCGAGTGTCCTTATCAGGTTAGCTTAGAGGTATTGCCAGATATAATGGACTACAACTTTGAACCCCAAATTTCCTTTTGTACAGATGGATATCACTATGTACACTAATGAGTTCATTCACATCCATGAGATGCCTCTGTTGAATCTTTGCATGTAGGAAACTGAAGTTATGTACAAGATCTCATTCCTGAAAATTATTCATTTAATTTGTGTGACACATCCTTTGCATTTTAAGTATTCATACTAGAACAGAATTAAACAAGAGGATGATGACCTTCTTAAAGAAGGATCCCAAAGGAAGAAGATTCTACTCTACAATCATATAGTGGGAAGACAAAATTTTCTACTGATTATACCCATCAACCTCACAAGTATATGGTCATAATTTAAGGCAAAACATAGCCATTATTCTTCTTCTATTCAATAAAAAATATAAGTCTTTATTCTTCTTAGAAAAATCTCAGAAACAGCAACCTTCACATTTCAGTTACCAATGCTGCCAAATGTCACTTTCATTTATTTTATATTGGGAAAAAGAGTCTCCTCATCATAAGTCAAATTCTTTGCTGAAGAAATAGAAAATAAGATTTTTACTCTCCATCTTGGTTGTTTCATTTGGAATGGAGGCTCAATAGGGTTATTTATCAGTTAAGAATTGCACTATAAAACCTCTGCCAGTGCATGTGCAATGCTTTGCAATCAATGTTGGTTTAAGACTGTAAACGTTTCTTCTAGAAAAGAAAAAATTCCAAACAACAATAAGGAGAATTATACATTCATATTGCACAAGAGAATGAAAATCAGCAATAACTCATCAGCTAGATAGTTTCTTTGAGGACCATCGGCAAGGAGAATAATTACCCAAAATTGCTGAACATTCTTAGGAATGATATCATCCTGAACATCTCCAATTTCTGGCAAAGTCAGTATGACTGGGTTGTGCAATATCTGCTTCTTGAGTTTCTCAACATCAGCACTGCAGGGTACAAGCTAACCACCCTAAGATTTGGAAATGGAAAGATCCAAACAATAACAAACAAGTAGTAATATGTCTAATATGTACTACCTGAGGAATAGTTTACACTATCATGTAATTCCATTATAAAATTTAAATGCACTCGGTCTTCATATGTACTTCATCTTCATACGTACTAAACACAAACCTCGTAGTAGCAGACATAAGGAGGCACTGACAACGTCTAGGAATATGTGCTTTAAGAGCACTTAGATCCTCCTCATAGCCATATGAAAGTAAGAGGTCTGCCTGAAAATCAACAGCAGCGAAAAGATAACAGGTAAGGAAACATTGTCCACCATATCCTGTAAATAGGAAAATTAAAAGAACTGAAGCCCACAGCTTAACTCTATGACCACATTCTCACCTCATCGAGAACAAGCATTTCAAGTGAATCACTGAGTGATGCTGGTTGAAGAACACCAGATGACAAACATTTGCGTATGCAACCAGGTGTGGAGACCAGAATATCGGGTGATCCAGCCAGTGCAGCTCGCTGCAAGCAAAAAACAGATTAAACAATTGTTCGCAAATCAGGGTTTACTGCCATCCATCACTACGCAATCTCCACATCAAACCCAAATGAAGGATACAAAACCCACCATATCAGCTCCACCAGTTAATTCTACAACTTTCAGCTGAACTCGACATAACTCGATCAGGGACAAGACCTCAGTACGGACCTACAGACATCCACAACTCGAATCAACATGTCTCTAAATACTATAAATTATGCTTGCACATACCCTCAACCCCAAAATCAAGACTTGCCTGCTGAGACAATTCCCTCGTCGGAACGAGAATAAATGCGCTCGGAGCAACTTTACTCCTCGACCCAGAATTGCTGAACAGCTTCTGAAGCAGAGGAAGAAGGTAAGCGAAAGTCTTCCCAGAGCCGGTCTTTGCCCTTGCAACAACATCTTTACCCTCCTATAACGAAAAAAGATGAAGAAGAACGAAGACACACATTAACTCAACATTCAAGCAACGAAACATCAAGCAAGAAGACATGGTTCCAGTAATCCTTAGTTTCGCTCTTAACAGCAGAGTTAGAACTGGAAGAGCTCACGAGGATCAACGGGATGGCAACTTGTTGAATCGGAGTGGGCTTTTCAACGCCTTTCTTGGACAAGGCGCGGACCAGGCGAGGGTCGAGCCCAATCTCTTCGAAGCTGCTCTCTGCTTCCGCATCACCTTCTTCTTCACCGCGTTGTGCTGGAAGTTTGATTCGCTGCGCGGCCTTCTCGTCGGATTTACCCATGATCCAGTTCAACTGCGAGGACGAAGCGGGGGAGGCAAGAGGTCTGCAGTCTGACCAATCTGGGGTTTTGGGGAGGGTTTTAGGAGGAGGAGATCTGAACGTTAGGACGGCGAGAGCGGGTCCGAAAAAACCCGAACCCCGACCCGATTTAGCGAAAATATTTTTTGCTAACTAATTTATTTCAAAAGATATAAATAATTATTTTTAAAAAATATTTTTTAAATAATTTATTTTTTGCAAAATAGTTGAAGCCTTTACGGTGAAAAATCCTTAGTTAAGTTAAATGTTAAATGAAATATTCATCAAGTAATTTAAGGGTTAATACTATCAAAAATCCTAAACAAATATATCTATGATATATTTACCAAAATCTATTTTTTGACCATAAAAAAATCTCAAACTAATATATAAATTAACTCAAACTTTTTTTTTACCATAAAAAACTCCAAATTGATACACATGTGATAAATTTAACAAAAATTAAAATTTTTGACCACCAAAAATCTCAAATTGGTATATATGTAATAAATTTATCCTTAGTTAGTTCCCATTACACCAAGTTAATATCACAAAAAGCCATATTAATATATTTGTAACAAACAGAGGATAAAAACTCTCAAATTTGTACACCCGTCAACTACAATGTGTCCATCATTTCAACAATTTGATGGTAAAATTTAATGAAAAACTAATAGATGATAAATTTCTCATAAAAGTATCAGTTTATGATAAATTTGTCATAAGTGTATCAATTTGCAATTTTTTGAGGAAAAAAAATAATTTGGGATAAATTTGTCACAGACGTACTATTTTGGGATTTTTCGTGGTATTAACTCATAATTTAAACATCTAAGTTATCGAAATGAGAACTTCACAACTTGTATGTTGAGATCCAAGATTTTCTTTGTAAACACTAGATGAAATACTAATTAGTAAATCTAATAGTTAATACTTGATTCCATACATATTGCAAAAAGAAAGACATATTAACGAAATATAAAGATATAAAAATTAAAATTCTTAATGCTTGAAATGAATCTTAAACGGAGACTGATAAATCACTTAAAAGTTAGACCAGATATTTATCTCCATTTCACAAGAATTTCAAATAAAATTATATAACAATAAAGCAATTTGAATCCTAAGATAAGATTGGGAAAATTTTGCCTCCAATATTAAGCTTGCAAGCAATAACCCAGACACGTGGCATGTTGTTTGCTCAATTTGTTGACAATCGTCGTTAAGAAATCTTTTGTCATGAATACAAACCAAACTAAGGGAAAAACAAAGCGTCACTCGACTCTGAAAATTTAAGGTGAAGAATTCTAATTTTAACATTAAATGAAGTTCGTTCATTAACTTAACATCTAAATTAGCAAAATGAGAACTTAAAAAATTGGGTGTAAAAACCCACCATTTTCTAGACGATTATTAATTCTGAAATAAGTCTCAATTTAAGGGTTATTAAGCCTATTAAAAATTACACTAAAAACAAAAATTGTACCTGTAATCTTCGTGGGAGCCAAAATAATGGTAGAGATAATTCGAGTTGAACTTAGGTTGTAACAAAGTTGGATCTACTGAAGTCCAATAAAATTGAAATTTCAAAATAGAACCTGAAATGTTACCATCAGAAAAATTTCAAAAAAAATAATTGACTTACTGATGCAACGCCAAGTCTTCTTTTTTTTTTTTTTTTTTTGATAACCGAGGTGTCCGCGCGGCCGGCGAGCTTGTGCTCAAACCAGCGGTGAAGCACGACTAGTCCTCGGGAGGACCCGCAGACCCCACAACCACGGGCCCTCAATTAAGTCACCTGGCGCCGAGAAGTTTTGAACCCAGAACCTCTCGTGAAAGGAACTGAGCGCAAACCAACTGGGCCACCAGATGGTGGAACGCCAATTCTTCTTTATAGTCACTTTTTCTAAGAACATTGCGATAATGCATGAATTGAAATAAGGCATCATCAACTACGAAATGACCATGTCGTTGAGCAAAGTTTACATGTTGATTCTCCTCAAAAGGAAAGACGACAAAATCGTTGCTTTTACCCTAACATTTAGACTAGATAATTGATTGCATAACGATTTTTCAATGACCGTTACGCTAAGAGTTTGTTTTGGACTAGAAAAAATAAATTTTAACTAATTAAAAATTATTGTGGGGGTCTACTCTTTTATAAATTTGTGACTCACAATCTACTGTTATTCTAACAGTCACCCAAAAACTATTATATTAGCAAAGTCTTTGGACAATGGCCATGGAGGAGAGTTCAAAGTCACAAGGCAAAAGCATGATCTATTGGGACCCATGGGACATCTAAGCATGAAGAATTTCGCGCTCTTTGGAAACCACATCTTCAATCAGTACAGCTCCCTCGAACTCAGGTGGCCAAGAGGATTGCTTAAGAAGAATCGTCAAACGCCGACTCTTTGCCTCTTCACCACCCAAAAGGTACTTGATACAAGCAAGTTTGCCGATGCAGACGCTACTGTTCAGCTGCCATGCTAGCATCCTCCTCTGTACGAGGCGGCCTCCACTTCGAGTAAAAGATGCTCCTCTCGACCACATTCTCCCTCTTCAATCTGTCATTCTGTACTTCCAGCTTCTTGTCAATGAGCTCTAGCAACTCCTGCAAGCCAACGCCCGTCGCTGCAGATGTTTTGACATGTGGACCGGCCTGAGCAGCATCAGAAACATTTCCTGTCCTCCATTCTCCCAAGGAAGCATTTGATTCATTAGTTGAAGTGTACCCACAGATCGATGAACCCCATTTTGTATCATCTTCCCGTGATAGCCAAGTATAATCAGAACACTCATCTTGTTCACTCTCAAGTGTCTCTCCAAGCTCGCCTTCAGAAAGGTCAGAGATAGATTCACCACCTTCACCGCAATCATCCCCACCATCAGAGATGATGTTTACTTCTGTACATGTGGCGTCATCGCCATCGTCAGCATGAAAATGGCTACTATCATCTTCCTGAAGATCAATCTAACAAAAATACACGTCTACACATTAGAATATCTCCCCCTAAAGTCTAAAATAAGTATTTGAAAAGAAATTAAATACTGAAACTGTCAAACAAAGTTTCAATTTAATGCAATCAATAAATTGACCAAATTAAAGCATGGGGTGCCATGCAACGCCATATTGTACTGCCACAGAGGATTTCTGTCAAATTTAAATGAAGGGGTTAACAAAAGAACTTGATCTGCTTCATTGAAAAATACTATGACCCAACTGCACTCCATTCACAAGTTGGCGGACTTCTAGTATACTTTATATCATGTATGAGGGTTAGAAAGAGGAAAGACATGATCAAGTACCAACCTTATTCCAAACTTCAATCATATTCTCAAGTTTCTCCCCAGATACACCTATTTGTTCAAGAACTAGCAGTACTGAAGAACGATGCTCATCCAAATTTGGGGCGCTTGAATCTAGTACATGCTGCAGATCAATAGAACAAGTCAGCGAAACCCAAGTTTAGCTATTGCCTTTTGATCTTCAATACATAACAAAAGTACAAGTTCCTGCAGTTAAAATGCATACGTATAAAATTTCCCTCTTAAAATCATCACAATCTCCATGCTTAACACAAGAACTTTCTTACTGATTGGTCCAGAATTAGTCTGCAATATGAGCAGACTAGCACTTAGACATTGCATGCACCACTTCTGTCATACATAGACTTGTAAAAATTCAACCGGGTGAAAGGGGTTTGAAACTCATCTACTACACGTGAACTAGCCAAAGGAAAAGGGTCATAAGACTCGAATGGCAGAGCTTGGCTACAATGAGGGCCATGACAGAGCCTCATACATTCAGCAGAATCAGTTACATGGATTGTCCTACGCAATTTGCCCTCTGTTTGATATCAGTTTATTTAGCAAGATCTAGATAAATGACATTTACAAGACCCATGCATTTGGATACCAAAGAGGACCAAGAACTAATGTGCTCTCAATCTAACTGCAAAGTCCAATTTTGATACTTCTCCAATGAATCAGACCGTAAAACCATATGGATCTATACTCAAACAATAATCAAAAATAGAATTATCGACCATCTATGCATACAGAGTACATTGCCATTTACAAAGACAAACACCGACCGTATTGAACATAAGCTTCCGTGGGTTTCTGCAAATATGTTTCAAGACACCTCTTTACAATGTATGCAAAACTTTAGGTAAAATTATTACAGATTCTCGTGCTGTCTACTATATAGTTGGATAGAACAGGAGACATTTAGATATCCTAGCTACGTAAAAATTTTGATAAATCAAACTCCTGACAACAGTACTGCAAGATGGATGACCAAAGGAATGAAAATGCTAGGAAATTCCAGTGACCCCTTTTTAATGATTGGAAATAAAATCCGATGGAGAAGAGTGAGAATTTCTGTACCACGAGAAGGTCTGCTTCAATCACCTCTTCAAGAGTTGCATGAAAAGCTTTCACCAACTGCAATAATGCTTATAGCTCTTTAACAGAGACAAATTACCAAAAACAAGGTATCTTTATTCCAATAGTTTTCCAAGTTACCTGCACAGGCAGATCTGATATAAACCCCACTGTATCACTAAGGAGCACTTTCCTCCTGAACATAATACGCTCGATCAGCTAAACAACGCATTAGATGAAAAGAATTTCCTATCTAAATAAACTTTGATAATGTGAATGGGGAGGCCAGTGCATTACCCAGAAGGAAGAATAACACTTCTTAGTCGAGGATCCAAAGTTGCAAACAACCTACAGGAGTTTTTTTATACCAGCTGACAAGCCATGAGATATAATAACTTGAAGGAAAATGGAAATCTTAGAGAATGATACATTAATCAAATTTTAACAAACAGCTGAAGCATATCAAGTACCTATCATCGCTATAAAGATCAGTATCAGAAAGTGCTCCAACTAAAGTTGATTTTCCCTGCACGACAGTAAGAGATAACCCAAAATTTTATTGATCATCAGATTATCTCATGTGAATTGTTCGCAAAGATACTTCTTGACCACCTACGGCATTTGTGTAGCCAACAATAGCGACAGTTGCTAAATCACGTTCATGTGAGTCGTTAGGCCTCTTCCGACCAGCCCTTTGTGAAGCTCTTGTTCGCCGGACCTCTTCAATTTGGGATTCCAAAGCACTCCGACGTTCTGAAATTCTGAGAAACTAACATTTCTTTTAATCATGAAAGGGACCACAGCAGCACCGAAAGCTGATTAAAAGAGCAGCATGAAAACTAATAATCCCACATATCACAGAATGACCAAAATATGTACACGTAATCAACAACTTCATCCACATGCTAAACACAATTTCAATTTTGAAGAGAGTGAAAAAGCCCCAGAATGGGAAGCACCCTATTGGACAAATTCGGATATAATTCAGATGGCCTTAGTCTGATGATAAACAGCAATGGGGAAATTCATGAGGTTTAGTACAAGGATAGAAGAGGCCCAACTCCGAAAGTGCAGGTAAAGACATACAAAGATTAAGAGGATTCTTTTTTCATGTCAAAGAAAAAAATACAGCTTACTGCTACACAAAAACAGTAGTGCTCCAGAGCTGGCATCCTGTACTTGTAATCTGATAAATCTATCTCCTAAGATTATTGGATTATAATATGTAGAGTTGAACTGGAGAGAGAGAGAGAGAGAGAGAGAGAGAGAGAGAGAGAGAGAGAGAGAGAGAGAGAGAGAGAGAGAGAGAGCGAGAGAGAGAGGGAGGGAGGGAGGTCTGACTCGGTGCTCTGCTAGCTTTCACTAGCTTTATCAATGTAGAAGAGGAGAAGAGAGAAGGAAAATAATTGGCAAGGTTACTCAAATAGTAAATCGAGGGAAGAATCAAACAGAAGATGGATGAAGAAAGGTAAAGTAACAAACTCTTTACTATAGTCACCAAAACCAACTCTTAATTGCAGTCAATGAATGTCGAACAATTGAAACAGAGAAACTTCTGAAAACCAAAAAAAAAAGGAGCATGTAGTACGTGAAAAGAACAAGCACTTTGGAATGAAGCACAACGTGGAGTATACAAGTTGATATATTATCTGGTAGACCTGCACTGTCAAGGCTGAACCAGAAGACAAAACAGGATTAAAAAAGTCAAATCCTTCAACATCCAACCAAAGTTGCTGCTAATTACTTTTTCACTCAATCAATTACTATGTCAATCAATAAGATTTTTATCTAACTACAACCAACAAAGCATGCATATGTACACGATTATCATTAGAAGCACACCAGCAAACTTAAAACTCTATTTGGATTTAATAATTCAGTAGCTTTGTCTTTGGCAAGTAGGAAGATGCATTTCCAAACAAAAAGACGGACTAATACAAGGAATTTCAGTTTAGAAACAAAGTATAGGTTCCACCCAATAACTACCTTCTCCTTTGGAGATGCAGCTCACTTTCTCCAGCACCACTAAGAAAACCACGTCCTCCACTTCCTCTCCTGAAACAGACTCAAGGGTAATAAAATGTTAATATAAACAGAACCACTGATAGGAAAACATGCCTTCTTATCTAAGAAAGAAGAAAAGACCTTTGCAGACTATGCCTCTTCCAACATAATTATCATTGCACCGTAAATTTGCTGTACTTGTTCGTGCTGTGAAGTGCTATAACTTGCATGTCTGGCAATGTGTATTTTAAAGCTACAATATCTCAAAGAGGGTGAGGCAGTTTCCTAAAAGCTGCTACAAGTTTAGAACTTACCAACATGTTATAAAGCTATTAACTCCTTTTCATAATTTTAGCTACTTTGGGGAAATTGTACCAAATAGGCTCTAACCATTATACAGGTTCCGCCCTCAATATATGTCTACAGAAAGGCATAAACCAAACTATAGGAAATTCTGTCATCCATCATCTTGAAGGATACACTAGACGCGATATTTTAAAGGGTTTAATGAGGAGAGGCCTCTGCTTAAATATTACATCCGACATTCATTTTCTCTCGAAGTGAAAGTGAGACTCAAGATCTCACAAGCCCACAACGCGCGCGCGCGCGCACAAGGTTGTTGTCGTCATCCTGGGCACACCACACAATGTATTAAAAATCAGGATTCTAGAATTCGAGGCTCACAGTGCTAGGTACTAGTATTACAAAACTCAGGCATTTCCTACCCCAAAACCATGGTGCATGACAAACTAACTATTTCCTCCATATCACAAAGTTTCACGATCTACTCCTAAACACTCTTTATCGCATGGACTGCTATCCCAGATGGTTTACCAACTTTAAAGCAAATTAATGGGTGGAGCTTTAAGCCTTCCGGTTTCTGTGAGTTGTGTCGTGTTGAGAGTGAGAACAAAGGCAATGTATTGATCTCATGTTGAGAATCCGAAGCTGTTCTTCAAGGAGTGTTTGCAAGATGCAAGAACCAGAAGCAATTGGGTGATCCGGAAGCTATAGCTGGGTCACAATGTATCTGAAGGGAATTTAATCCAAGCTCATTTGTTGAAATTGGCTTGGTTTGCTGCCGTCAATGACATTTAGGGTTACATGGTATGAAGCAATCTCAGCTAGCATGAGGCAGGATATGAAGATTAGGCGTTTTGTGTCGCCTGGTGTAGAAAGGATATTTGTAAGTGGGAGACAATTGGAAATGTGCATCTATTGGGTATTAGGAAAATAATACGTTTATCTCTGCTATGCACAGAAACATTTTTTGAATGTATTCACTACAATCGAGCAATAAAAGCTTTCTTACTCATTGAAATTAACAAGGTTTCATGCCACAATACTGTTTTTTTGTAGAGACCTGCATCAAAGCTACAAACATTTTGCCCAAGAGAAGTACCCAACTCAAATTCAATCTTACTCTGTGAGAGTGCGGCTAGCAACTTCCAAATGCATTGGTCAAGCACAAAATGAAAGCTAATCTAGACTGATAAATCAGAAGACAACAGAAAGGAACTTGTAGAATGCCTTGCTAGCACAGACCCTTTTTAGAAGAAGCTTATAGTGTCCCTTGCGCAAAATAGGGAAGAAAAATAACGGGAAACACGAAATTGGTAAGCATGTAACGTTTATCATGAGTAAATTGCTATCTGCTTTACCATTGGATCATCCTATTCATTTAGCACAAGGAAAATATCTTAAATTGGCTCATATATGACAGTAAAGGAACTATATACGTGCCACTGACAGAGCCTAATGCTCTGCATATAATCTCCCATACTGTGCAATTGATGATAAAAATAGCAATAACTGAAAAATGATGGAACTTTGGGTACTTTGACATTGACAAGAAACATCAATAGAACTTCATTGTGTTAAATACACCCACACAGGCAAGTGAGATTCTGTCTGGAATATGTCCCATACACACTTATTAGAAGCACAAGTCAAAACATCAAGCCAGTGGACAGGGACAGGAAGAGTTGTCTTACCCTCGCGCACTAACAACTTCAGCTTCACCTCCTACTCCAAATGCATATCTTCCATCAGGCCCACGAACCCGAACAAGCCTAGTTTTCTTATACATTAGGGCTGCTAGTTCAGCCTTTAACCACAAAAAGCATGATAAGCGATCAAACCAGGGCCCTTTACTAGATAAATTTAATATCATAGACCACGAAAGGATTATCGTCCTCAATAAGGGTCATCTTAGTTAGCACCTGTAGCTTGGCCTCCTTTGTGAACGCATGAGCATTAAAGATCTCTATGATTAGACCCACACGGTCTAGTAATGGTTTACCCCAGTGCCTCTGACATAAGAAAAAACGAATAGCTAAAGCCAAATGCAATTCGTAACCAAAATGCTTAGCACCACAACATAGATAACTCAAAAACACATGTATCACCTCCAAATTCCTCAACTGAATGCCAGATAAGGTCGCGTTGACAAAAACAGCATCAACCTCTCCCTGCAAAACGGCATCTTTCCCTAAGGTATCGCTCAAAAAGCTGGGATCACTTCCATATTAAAAAATGGCCAACACATGGATAAAACAATAATTCTTGCCTTGGTCTCTGCTTCGTTCAAATGGATTTTAATATTTTCCACAGTCCCGGGTCCAAAAAAAATATCTGCTCGGAGTAGAAACAGAATTACAAGTAACTCAGAATCGAAGTTAGAGTTGGAAGGCACTTCCACGCATTAAGCCACAACATTCCCCAAGAAAGTGGCTGAACGATAAGATCCCAATTGTTCACACATTCAATTGCATTTCGCATCGGGACTGAGCCGGGCACTGCAGCTAAAAAGTTCAAGAATCAACCAAACCTGCGCGAGCCCTGTGGGATCGGATGAGAGGATTCTGAACCACGGCGTGAGGAGGCAAGGCCTTGTCGAAGAAGTCGGTCTCGAAGAACCCATCGCGCTGGTCTTCGAGGGAGTTCGCGAGGCAGAGAGCTTCGTTCAGCTTCGCCCGCAGCAGGGTGTCGGGCCGGAGCCTCGGCTGGACCACGAAGAGCCGGGGCGGGCTCCTCGGGTCCCTGTTGATCAGCGACTCGCCGCCGCCGTCCCCGTCTTCGTCGTTGCGCGTCCAGGAGCGAGAGAAGGGGCGAGCGAGGAATGGAAATGGCGAGAACGAGGGAGGGAGAAGGTGGCGAGAGTGTTGGGGCCTGCAGAGAAAGGCGAGATGGTGTCGACAGAGAGAAGCGGTTTCGAGCATTTTCTTGCGGGGGTTTAAGGTCGTTCGAGGATCTGCCGTATTACGAGGAGAGCAAGGGAGCCAGGGCTTTAGCACCCGGTGGCTGACTAGCCCTCTACAAGAAGATGATACCGACGTGAGAAAATGATTTCACGATGATTTTCTAAGCTGATAAACGCGTTTGGCAAGGGAATAAAATTTCTGTTTTCGCAATAAAAAAATCTTTTGATAACGGTACAAAATTTCTAAAGTTATAGGCAGTTGATGAATGGCAATCGGCAAAACGATGGGCGACAATAGGCAAAATGGTCAAATGGTGAATGGTAGATCGACAGTTGGTAGACTCGCGAACCGTCGCTAATGACCGGCAGATTGGTGAAGGGCGAACCGGCGGACTATCGATCGGCAACTAGTGATAGGGAGACGAGAGAGAAGGAGTAAGCAATGAGAATAATTCTTATTTTTTAATTTTACTCCAAAAACAAAAAAAAAGTTAAAAATTTTAACTTCTCATTTTTGTTCTAAATCGATTTCTGGAACAATTTTTTTTATCAGAAATGAAATAATGAAATTGTCTCACCAAACGAATTTCTTTTCCAAATCTCTTCTAGAAAATTGGTTTAAAACAGAAATAAAGAAACAAAATAATTATCATTTGCGCTCTTAAGTGCCCCACAATAAAATCTAATGAAAAGTTTTACATGATTTTTTTAATCAAACATTAAACATACATACCTTTTTTTAATTAAATAGTTAATATAAAGTCCACGCATGCTGAGAATAAAAAACGCGTCATATACTAAGAGCACGCATGATAACACTTATAAAGCAGAATTTCTGCTTTAGTAGTGTTTTTGGAATAAAAATTCATTTGATAATATAATTTTGAAAGCAGAAATTCGTTTGGTTCGCATTTGTATATTTTTGTATTTCTGAAATAATAATTTAATTTAAAAATTATTTTTGGCGAACTTTTGACAAGTAAAAGAAAGTTACTTCTTATTGTCAAGAGTCATTTTTTTTTCCTTTTGGCCCTCTCTTTTTGTTTTTTCTCTCTCTCTCTCTCTCTCTCTCTTAGCTCGTCTATCTCAACCCGACCCAGGCCGAATAATTCTTTTAACAATAAATTTTTTTGGAAAATAATAAAAAATTAGAAAATGATTTAAAAATAAAAAATGAAAAATTCATAAAAAAATTCTAAAAAAATTGGAAACAAATCCTTAAAAATTTTCAAAAATTCATAAAAATTTCAAAAATTACGAAATGGATCCATTCAATTGGCCAATCCTATTTTTGATAATTTTACCCCCTCTTTCTTAAAAATGAAAGTTTTGCCTTTTATAGGCAAATGTATCAAAAAATTTCGAAAAATTTCAAAAATTCATGAAGAATGGAAAATAGTCAAATTCGACTGGCCAAACTCGTTTTTTTTTAATTATGATTTTCACTTCTGATCTTTCTGAAAATGATGATTTTGTCCTCCTATGTGCAAATCGTTTAAAAAATCCAGAAAAATTTTAGAAATATTAGAAATTGGAAATGGGCACATTCAATGGCTAACTTTATTTCTGATGATTTTGAATCCAAACCCTTTTCAAAATGATAATTTTTCCCTTTGGATAAATTGTCTTTAAATATTCTCAACTCCTTCTAAACTTCCAAACATCCATTCTTTAAATATTTTGAGCTTCATTAGGGATGTCATATTTTGATTTGATGCATTTTATATGCATGTTTTTGATTTCTTGATTTGCGCACCTATCTTTCTTGATTATGATCAATAGGTTAGATATTCCTATCTGCATGAACTTTTAGATTTTCTATTTCTCTCTTCGCTTGTCTGGTTTAGTCTAACAATGGGTGCGGATACTTCAAAACACCATTCTCTGATCCGATAGAGTCTGTGATCTCATGCCCTCCATTAAAAAAAAAAATTTCAGGAAAACCAAAGCTAGGTTGAAAGATAAAGATGACTCCTCGGTTTTGCCTTTTTTTTTTCCCTTAGAGATGCCTTCATGCCAAAACAAACTCATCATTATTATAATTTTATGTCCCAAGTTCTTATTAATATCTAGGTGATCTCAGAGCACATAAAACTATCATAGATTTGTGCTTTCAGAGATGATTTAGGCACAAAAAAGATTCATGTATTTTGCCCATTGCGATATAAATCGTACCAAAAGCACATGAGAGAAAGCACTGGAACAACCCAAACTTTTAGCGTTGATATATGAGCTTGATTATTGTATTAATTAGTATAATTTTTCCATAACTCAATTTGCATTTACTTAAATAATTAAAAATTCTAAAAAATTGGAAAAAATTCCTTAAAAATTTCAAAAATTCAATTTTTTTTAAAAAATTATGAAATGGATCCATTCAATTGGTCAATCATATTTTTGATAATTTTTATCCTCTCTTTCTTCAAAATAATAGTTTTGCCCCTTATAGGCAAAGTTTAAAAAAGTTTCAAAAATTCACGAAGAATGGGAAACAATCAAATTTGACTGGCCAAACCCATCTTTTATGATTTTTACTTTTGATCTTTTTCAAAATGATGATTTTGTCCGCCTATGTGCAAATCGTTCCAAAAATCCAAAAAATTTCAAAAATATCATAAATTGGAAATATATTGGCTCAAAACTCCGAGGATGTAGCTCTAACCCAGATTTTTGGGAATGAGTGACTTTATCTAAAAATTTGGAATCAAAGGTATATTATGGATATTTTTGTTTATTTTTGTTCAATCTCTACATTTCATTCTTCATTTAGTTAAATTAAAATTCTAAAAAATAACTCTCATTTTTCATAGTTAATCACGCCAAAAAGTCAATTTTCATGTCATAAATATCATCTAATATAATTTAGGATTTTGAGAAATCATTTTCTTAAGTTAAATTGGATGATAACTCATTTTAAGGCACGTTTTCATAATAGTCGTCATTTTTTGCATATCATATTGTCATTCATGTCATTTTTCCTAAAAAAGAAAATAAAAAAAGGAAAACAATCACGTTATTCACATTATCAATCAAAAGGATTTTCCATGAAATTTGATACCGAAAGTACATTAATTTTCTCAAATTAATGTAACCAAGTCTCCGGACTTATTTTCTCTAGTTCGCAAAAATAAAATAGCTCTCTCACTATTTTATTTAGCTTTCTAATCAACTTACCATAAATAATTAGTGGCGGCTCCCAATTGAATAAATTTTGAATGAAAAGAACCTAAGTTGCGATTCGGTAGGACTTGAGAGAGTCCGAATTAGGTTAATTGATTTAACTTGATAATCCGTTAACTTTGAATGATTTTTTTAGGTCATGACAGTGCGCATTCACATGCACTTTTTCATTTGTTTTATAAACAAATTACCAACACTATAAACATTGAGTCGCTGTTTTGAACTTTTGAGACCTCTTTATGTGGAAGGGTTTTTGTTCAACTTTTTGGTTATTTTTTTTTTCCTCCATAGCTTTAGCACATGTCTAATGTTTTTGGGATAAGGATTCATTGTAACTGTGGTTGTTAATGGCTCAACATTAATGAGACGTTACTTAACTCAGGTCTTTTCGGTTCACGTGACACTCCATTTTGCTACAATTACTGACTTTTATTCTTCTGCATTTACTAACTTTAATATTGTTTTTATTGAGGGTTAATGGATCAAGTAATGAGTGCCTAACCGACATGACTTTTGAGTTCATGTTCCTTTAGTTTTTCAACAACTCTTTTCCCAATCTATAACTAGGCGTGTGTCCTTAGTTCAAGGACATGATTGAAGAACTCCTCAAAGTAATACTCTAGTTTTCTCGTAGTCCTCATCTACGTGTGCTTGTTTCAGGAAGTGTTCGACAGAGTCTTATTCGTCAAGTGCTAAAACAAATGGATTCGAGGTGTTATATCTTGGGATGAAAGGCATAGTTCATAAAGCTACTTAACACTGTTGGCAGGAATTGATTGCCTTAAGGAGATTCGTACCTCATATTTGGTTCAAATATTATATATATATATGCGCAACGCGATACTGCTTGTATTAACTAGAAAAATAACAACATGGAGATGGTGATAACAAATTCAATAATAACAACAAAGCCAATGTTTATATTATCTTTTCAAATAGAGATGTTGAATTACAATTCAAATATAGACTTGTTTGATGCTATAAACTCGAAAAAATTTGAACCAAAGTTGAGGTATGAATCTCCTTAGGGCATTTAGTATCACGTGTGTGTATATATTGTCCAACATGATTCAAAAGGAGGGTTGTGAATTCTCTGTGCTTAATCTATTAGTCTATGTAACTCAATTAGGGATTTTTTTTCCCATTGCCCATGTTGGGCCCAAGGGTCAAAACCCTATGGATAAAATCACAATAGGCTCCCTTCATTTTCACGAAAAATTAATAATTTTAAAAATATTTTTCTAAAAATGATCGCTCATATTACATGAAATAATAATTTTTTTTATTACTGAAAACAATTTATGTTTAAAAATTTTCATG
Source organism: Psidium guajava (assembly GCA_016432845.1). NCBI lineage: Eukaryota > Viridiplantae > Streptophyta > Magnoliopsida > Myrtales > Myrtaceae > Psidium > Psidium guajava. The sequence goes on along the minus strand of CM028227.1, from coordinate 16,787,165 downwards.
GACAATTAAAATATTTTTTGTTTGAGGTCTTCCTCCTTGACGGGTGATTAATACTTCCGACCATAGCCCTTGTGCCATTCTTGCATGTTTTGGTTCTTGAAATTGCTCCAATGTCAATCTTTTTGGGCTAATCCTGCGGAACTCAGATATAGTGTGATTAGTGATTAAGTATCTATAAATGAAGAGTTTTATGAGGAAGATCTATTTATGGAGTCGCAAGTTATCCGTTTGATGGAAGTTAGCATACTCCCTTTTCGATCAGAAGGCATTCTTTTCGGCTGGTGCTTAGTTGGATGGGTTTCATGGACCCACCCAGGAACATAGGTCTTGTCCATTTCCTAGGTGGATCCATAGAACTAACGGGTTTTTCTCGATACCAAGGTGGGAATCACTCAAATTGGAATTGATCACCCCTACATGTATCCCACCATGTGGAAGGTTCTTCAATTTCCAAAGCATGTTTCCTACACGGGCTATCATAAAAGTTAATTCATCGAAATTTGTAATATTTTTTTAGGGTTAATACCACGAAAAACCATCGAAATTTGTAATATTTTTAGGGTTAATACCATCGAAGTTTGTTATTTATTTATTTATTTATTTTTGGGTATCTATATTTTTACTTTTATTTTAGTATATTTTAAGCTTTTCGCTTCGGGTTCATCGACCGCCGACCCCAACTGGTTTGGGATAAAGGTGATGTTGATATTGATGTTGATGTTGAATACCACGAAAAACCCCAAATTGGTACCCTCATGATAAATTTACCCTAAACTATTTTTTTGACTACAAAAAACCCCAAACTGGTACACTTGTGACAAATTTATCCCAAAATTGTTTTTTACCATGAAAAACTCCGAACTGGTACACCTGTGACAAATTTACCCCAAACTATTTTTTTTACCATAAAAACCCCAAACTGGTATATTTATGACAAATTTACCCCAAACTAATTTTTTTTACCACAAAAAACCCCAAACTATTACACTTATGACAAATTTACCCTTTATTAAATTGGATCAGTACCATGAAAAATCCTAAATTGATAAATCCATGGCAAATAGAGGGTAAAAATCATAAACTGGTATACCCGTGAAGTGCTATATGCCATCCAACTAAGTAATTTAATGTTAAATTTTAAAAAAATTAACGGAGGGTAAATTTATCGCAAATATATCAGTTTGGGGTAAATTTGTCACAAATGTACCAGTTTGGGGTTTTTTGAGGTCAAAAAAATAGTTTGGGGTAAATTTGTCACATGTGTATCAGTTTGGGATTTTTCGTGGTAAAAAAAATAATTTAGGGTAAATTTGTCACAGAAGTACTAGTTTGGGGTTTTTCGTGGTATTAACCCTATTTTTTATTGAGTAACTTATCTTATACGTGCCAAACTCGTTAAGAGAATCCTTATGAATAAGTATTGTCCACATATATTTTTGAAATTACCTAAATTATGCTTTATAATATGTGATTTAGAAAATGGAAAGTATTGTCCACGTATATTTTTGAAATTACCTAAATCATCCTTTATAGTATGGGATTTTTTTTTAAGGAAAGTATTGACCAAATTTCAAAATCAGTATCTTAAAATATAAGAAAATAATTAATGAAGTCCATAACGGTAGTGCACGAAAAACGAATGGTGAGGATGAGGCAGCCGTTGCATTTTCCTTATATAGGCCCTAAAATAGGACTATCGCCATTATTCCCCCATAGAGATATTGTCATTATTATTCTTGACCAACAAGAGTTATAAGCAACATACTCGTGATCTCATGTTTTTAATCTCTTCATTGTACATAGGTAACCAAACTTATCTGGAGATGAGTTGTCACGAGTCACGGAAAAAAGCACTTGGAATAGCTGCTTCAGAAAGAGATTTGAAATCTTTTATTCCCCCCAAAAAAACGTGTACCATCTTTTATATCCCAATCAAAACAGTATTTAGCATCATAGCATCAAGAAAAATACATAACTTTGAAAACCCTGATCACTCTCTCAAGAGCCAAATCTCATGGAGACACCAAAAGCCATGATGAAGAAGAAGACATTTCACTACAACTTCATTCCCACCAAAGCCGAGGAGGAGGCTGCGAAGGCGCACAACGTGCCCTACCAAGTGACGAGGACCCTCTTCGAGATCAACGACATCAGCCCACCGCGTATCCTTGCCGACCCCAACTACCCGTGGCTGATCCGCAAGGTCGTCAGCAGCAGCGAGATCCTGACGGGGAAGCTCGTGCTCTCTCACAAGGACACCTTCGACCACGTTTTTCGCTACTGGACATTCGAGACATGCAACAACGTTGTTATGGGGGTTCGGTACCTGGTGGCGCTGGTCGATTTCACCGACGAAAAGAGTCCAAGGAGGTACCAGAGTGAGCACACCTTCCTGGAGCGTGGCCTAAATGAGACCTACGTCCTCGGGTGGCTCGACATAGTCAGCAACCGGCTCTTCAACACCGGCGATGAGGTGGGGTTGTTTTGGGATGTCCGAACCGGGGTTTTTAACTTTAAAATGCTTCGAAGGGGAGGTTGAATCTTCAGAAGACACAACTGGGGCATTTTTTTGTTTCTTTTCTTTTCTGGTGCTTTAAATTTCCCCCTTTTTTCCCCCTTGTGTGACATTCGAATGCACTTTTCCTTTAGATTGCCCTTTTCAAAACATGGCATAAGACTGCTATTGTATATTTTCTTTAATTTCAATTTTTGGGCATTGTTATAAGAATGCCAAGAACATCTTCAGTGATGTAGAGAGTAGAAGATCTTCCGGCAAATGAAGGGTTGGTAGCGACGTCTTGCATAACGATGTAAAATCCTTTGAGCAGAAAATTCCGCTCTAATTTTAATTTCTTGCACAACACCAGAAAAAGGCAATTACTGACTCAGCTTGACAAGAAGAAAAAAAAAAGCAAGGACCTATCGTTTGTTTTACGGAAAATGAACGATTTGAAAAATATTTTCATTATTGGCAATAATTTATGTCTTTATAGACAATGGAAATATTTTTTTTTTCATTTTTATAAGTGATACAAGAAAATACATTAATTTATGTCTAACATGCGGTCTTATACCAAATTTTCAAAAGTTTGCTTAATGTATAGTACAGGTAATATGAATAAATTTAACTATGATAAGCATTACTTAAAATATGTAGAGTGAGTTGGAGAAAAGAGAGAAGGATATGTCGGAAGTATTATGTAAAGATAGCTAGTAATAACTATCATACAAGGGGTAATCAAATAGCTATTACAGCTTTCGATATAATAGGGTTTTTATTATCATAAATACTTGTAAGTAAACACTGAGTGCAGTGTCAAGAATGGTATAATTTCAATCGTTGATCTATACACCTTCACCGCATATTTTGCATAAAGTACGCATTAATTGGGAGATATTTGATCAGAAATAACTCAAAGTACTGTCATACTAGTAGCTTCCAATTTGTATACCTACAATATGCTGGTCATTACTTCATATATAAATTATGTTATAACACAGTTTATATTATATTAGGTGTAGAACTATTTCACAAAGCAAAGTTTTTGGTAATGTTAACATTATTTTGAATTTAACATCTCTTGTCAATGGATACATTCTCGTGATTTTAAGTATAACATTATTTTTTTTTGTGTACATATAAAATTCACTTAACCAAATGAAATACTGCAGCGATAGGAAGACACGAAATTTAATAATTTTTTTTAATAAGATAGCTTATTTCGTATGCATCTCAGAGAAAATCATTCCATTCAATTTGAGTTAATTGAATAGATGTACAAAATCACATGGATATTAAGGTAAAGTTGAAAACTGAACAAAATCACGTTGGATTTTTATATTCACGTTGACTTGCTTTTATCCCTTAAGTTGTGGCAAGATTATCACCTGTTGCTTGAAATTGTCTATCATTAGGAAAGGATACTATGAGCCAATCGTAATAAAAGATCATGACATTTTCCAATGATATATGTATATTTTAATGCATCAAAACCAATTTTCTTTCCCTTTGTTTTCTTTTTTTGCTTTGTAGAATTCATTGTGTAAACATGTTGAATGTATCAGCCCATATAAAAAAAATACGAGCCATATAAACATGGAGGACATAATTATTTAGTAGAATGACTCTTTATGTGTCAAAAGAGTACAAGTATTGCAAAATCGAATAGCAAAAGTAACACAAAAATGGAGATTCAATATTTTGGCTTCCATTAGCCATCCACTTGAAATAAGTTATGGGATTTCAATATTCTTTTCAATAGAGATGAGCATAGTCTCGAGGTAGAATGGGGAACTAAAGAACTGAAACGGTAGAAACATGGCACGTTTCATGTTCGAAGGCATGCATGGTATGTTTCGGTTTCCAAAAATGGGGGAACCGGTTTTGATAAGTAGGTACTAGGTTCCACGTTCCACCTAGAATTTGGGATCTGGAACCTAAAACAATTCTTTGTGTTTTTCTTGTTCTATACATTCACACAACCTACGTTATTCCATGGTATCCGATAATGAGTATGAATTTGGAATCATTAGTTAGAGCTTTCAATTTTGGCAATATCCATGATTAAGACTTTTATTTTATGAATGTTTCATATTCTTATTTGTCTAAACATGAGTTGTGATAAGTGGGTCATAGCACCAAATGGTAGTTATTAGAGGTGATAATTCATTACAATTGTTCAATTAAAAATATATATAGAATCTGAATAGCCCTAGAACCGACCTAGGATAGTGTGACAGGATAGATTTCAGGTTCAAAAAGATGGGTAACTAGTACGACATGCAGTTTCCTTATTCATTTGGAATCTAGAAGAAATCTAGAACCACACACCCCTATCACGATAAAGAAATATAAATAACAAATTTAAATTGTCTTTAGAAAAGGATATAATTTTCTTTTTGATTTTTTAATTGTAGTTTAGTTGTAATCCCCAGTTAGTGGATTTTTATTTCTAAGCTAAAATTCACTTAATGAGAAAAATGTGATAATTAAAAATAATCAAAATTTTAGTTATCGATAAGACACATTAACCTCTACATTCAGTGAATTTTGTTTTTGCTAAAATTAATATCAAATTTTTTTTATCCATATTGGGAACTTGAAAGCTGAGCGGCTCTATAGTGTTTCAAAATTTGCCCCGCTTCTAGTTGTTTAAGTTAGATTTTTTTTTTTGGGAAGAAATTTAAGGTAGATTGAATGTCAAAAGAAAAGGTGCAAAGAGCAATTTTTTATTTATTTATTTTCGTTTTTGGCTTCCTTAGCTTGTTTTTCTTGCTTACCAGTAGAGTTTTAGCCTTATATGTTGGTGATATATTGATGATATCAAAAGCTTGACTGGTGAATCTACTATGTCTGAGTCGTTTCTGATCAAGCGAAGAGGCCAAGTAATAGTGTGATATCATGGCATCATTAACAATTCCCGAGCTAATGCCCTATTTTTGTTAAACAATTACAAACACCTTGATCATACACCCCTGTTATAATCTTTTATTTTTATTTTTATTGGAGAAGTAAAGAGGTTTTATGAATTTTGCAAACCAATCCCCCCCCCCCTCCCCCCAAAACAAATCAAACGAGTATTTAGCGCCATAACATTGAGATAAGAACATTACTTTGAAAACCCTTGTCAATCTCTCAGCCTAATCTCAAAGGGACACCAAAAACCATGCTGCTGAGGAAGACATTTTACTACAACTTCATTCTCCCCAAAGCCGAGGAGGAGGCTGCGAAGGCGCGCAACGTGCCCTACCAAGTGACAAGGACCCTCTTCGAGATCAACGACATCAACCCACCGCAGCTCCTCGCTGACCCCAACTACCCGTGACTGATCTGGAAGGTCGTCAGCAACGGCGAGATCCTGATGGGCAAGCTCGTGCTCCTGCACAAGGACACCTTCGACCACGTTTTTCGCTACTGGACATTCGAGACATGCAACAACGTTGTTATGGGGGGTCGGTACCTCGTGGCGCTGGTCCTTGAATTTTTTTTTTTCTTTTTCAAGTTTCTATGTATCTAGAATGGACGCAGCTGTCTTTTTATCAGTTTGCTTCGATCTGATTCGCACCACGAAAAATAAGAGTCTCCGTGTATAAGGGCCGGCGATAATCCCTGCCATGGTCCTTCACATCACCACTTGCAAGGCACCTTGTGCAGAAGGTATGGAAATGATTAACAGATTCAAACCAAACTTGTCAAAAAACTCCGCAGCCAAGTTCTGCGATTTGAACAGATTGGGATCGGTGCTACACAGTGAACTTGTCTCTCCAGTTGCTGTTTTATCAGGAACCAACAACGGGGACCGGTTTGAGCTTCGCATACACAAGTGGGTCATCGACCTATTCAGCTCTCAAGACGTGAAACAAATTACCTCAATCACCATTGAGCCTGGTGTGGAGTTTGAGATATGCGGGGATTACACAGCTATGGAAATTGAGTCGTCATCTTAAATTTTTGAAACATCTTATGATGCAGAAGGGTTTTTGGTCAACTATTTGGTAACAGTGTCTTCTTCCATTGCTTTAGCACATGTCTACTGTTTTCGAGATAAGGATTCTAAAGGAGGGTTATGTTTTCTCCGTGCGCTTAATCTATAAGTCTTTGTAACTCAATTAGGTATTTTGTTTCCCAATTGCCCAATGTTGGCCACAAAACCCAAGGGATAAAACCCAAACTAAAAGTCTAAAATTCGCATATGTTACGATAGAATTATTCCCGCAACAAAATATCTTTCATTGAAAGTAGTTTTTTGGCTTTTAAATACATGGATAGGGTTTCATGGCAATTACGGATAGGAATAATTCAGATGAATACGGAAATCAACAATGACACTATGCAGAGGTAAATCAGACTAGAGTATGACTCAATATCGACTCAATAGCAAGGCTTAGAAAGTACAGCTATCACAAATAAATAGATATAAATAGATTTTGACCGGGTTTGATTCAACGAAGAAGCTTGAAAATGCAATAGTATTACGCCGGCGTTTGACTTGACAATGATGATCTGAAAGCTACACTTAAGAAAATTTAAATTACAGTAAAGGAAATCTAAGGATAATTGAAGATAACATTTAGCTTTTTTTTTCCCAAAGGGGGGGCCTTCGATGAATGACTGGTGGTATTTATAATAATGCTGTGATAAATATCCCTTGATGGCTCTGAGCGGTTGTATTTCTTCATGTAACCTCCGTTGATTGCGTCCACGTCCCTAGATTTTTGCAAGCTTCTTCCCATGTTCCTAAACATTGGCTTCATTGCGTATGGACTGTTTTGCAAACATCGATCACCGTTCTATGATTGGGTCTTCAAACAGTAAGTGTTGCCCCCAAGATGTGCATTTCTGGCATTTGAAGCAGTATTCTAATAGATGTTCACCACCAGCACTCATATTGCCGGTTTTCAACTATTCATCGTCGTGTCTCAGCAACTGAATATGTAGTATTGAAGAATGTCACCATCGATCAGGACATGCCTACTTCTATGCTCATCAATAGGTTAGTGTGTGAATATAGGTGCCGTCATTCATGCATTTCTGTTCGTTCACGAGTTAAGCATGTGTATATCGATGACCAGTTCGTATCATTTTTTGGTGTTAATAGCATTATAAACTTGACCTATCACACAGTAGTCTCTTTTTTTATTTATTAATGAAATCACATAGTTTAATTGAGCATTCTCTTAAGTAAACTATGTGATTAAGGATAATCTTTAGAGGTTAAGACATACGTATGTAATTTATTCTCTATGCTACCGATTAAGCAAACCGAATGACTGCTTCAAACTCATAAAGCGAAGCTCCATGGAAGTCCATTAGTATCCCCTCATGTGGAAGGTTTTTCAATTTCGAATACACGTTGATTACACGAGTTGTCATAAAAGTCAATCCATTGAAACTCATTAATATTTCTTATTAAGTAACTTATCTCATACGTACCAGACTCGTTAATAGAATCCTTACGCATAAATATTGTCCACGTATACTTTGAAATTACCTAAATTATCCTCTATAGTATGGGATTCAATAATGAGGAAAGTAATGAAGAAATTTAAAATCAATATCTTGAAAGATAAGAAAGCAATTAATGACATCCATAACGGTAATACACGAAAAACGAATGGTAAGGATCAAACAACGGTTGAATGGTTTTTACCTTATATTGACCCAAAAAATAGCACAATCGCCATTATTACCCATAAAGATATCGTCATTAGTATTCTTGACCAACGCGAATTTTAATCAACATACTTGTGATATCCTGATTCTAATCTCGTCCTTAAAGATATATGTAGGTAAAAAAGCTTATCTGGAGATGAGTTGTTAAGGGTCACTGTCCGAAAAAAAAAAAACACTTGAAATGGCCGTTTTAACAAGAGATTTGAAATCTTTTATTTCCCAAAAAAACGTGTATTACCATTATATCCCAATAAAACGAGTATTTAGCACTGTAGCACTGAGAAAAAAACATAAATCTGAAAATCCTAATCTCTCTCTCTCTCTAGAGCCTAATCTCATGGAGACACCAAAAACCATGCCGATGAAGAAGACATTTTACTACAACTTCATGCCCACCAAAGCTGAAGAGGAGGCTGCGAAGGCCCGCAACGTGCCCTACCAAGTGACGAGGACCCTCTTCGAGATCAACGACATCAGCCCACCGCAGCTCCTTGCCGATCCCAACTACCCGTGGCTGATACGGAAAGCCGTCAGCAACAGCGAGATAATGATGGGGAAGCTCATACTCTCGCACAACGACACCTTCGACCACGTGTTTCGCTACTGGACGCTTGAGACGTGCAACCACATTGTTATGGGCGGTCGGTACCTGGTGGGGCTGGTCGATTTCACTGACGAAAAGAGTCCAAGGAGGTACCAGAGTGAGCACACCTTCCTGGAGCGGGGCCTGAACGAGACCTATCTCCTGGGGTGGCTCGACATAGTCCGCAACCGGCTCTTCAACACCGGCGATGAGGTGGGCTTGTTTTGGGATGTCCGATCTGGGGTTTTTCACTTTAAGATGCTTCGAAGGGGAGGTTGAATTTTCAGAAGACACACCAAGGGCATTAATTTGTTGTTGTTGTTGTTGTTGTTGTTTTTGTGTGTTTTGTTGGGTTTGTGTGTGTGTGTTTTTTTCTTTTTCTTTTTCTTTTTTTGTGCTTTTCTGGTGCTTTAATTTCTTTTTCATTGTGTAACATTTGAATGCCCTTTTCCTTTAGATTGCCGTTTGCAAAACATGACATAAGACTGCTATTTTTTTTTCCTTAGTTTCAATTTGTGGGCGTTGTCATAGAATTTCCGAAAGAACATTCTCGGTGATGTAGAGAGTAGAAGAACTTCCAGCAAATGAGTGGTTGGCAGTGATGTCTTGCATAACGATGTAAAACCATTTGAGCGGAAAATTCTCCTCTAATTTTATTTTTTAGACAAAAAGGGACAAAAATATAATTTCTGACTCAACTTGACAAAAAAAAAGTAACGACTGAATTGCATCTTGAGTTATTTGTTTCGTGAAAAATAAACTATTTGAAAAATGTTTTCTTAAAAACGATCGCTTACATTATTTAAAATAATTAGTCAATTGAACATGTTTTTATTGTCGTTAATAATTTATCATTCGAAATAATTTATGCCTATATACAGACATTATATACATATATATATATGTTGGCACCAAAAAATGAATGACTTTTGATTATTATTAGCATATGATAAACTTACTCAATGAGAGCAGAATCCGATCAATTATAAATAGAATTATGGACAACGTAATGAATCAACAACGTGAAGGAATTGACAAAAATTGAAATTGACAATGTTAGTTGCAGTCGTAAAAAAAGTAATCATGAATGTAGTGGATTAAAGCAACCGTTAAGATGGTGGAAGAAAGAAACTATCGATTGTAACCTCTATTGATAACTTCCCTTTGTAACCTCTATTTGTAACTTCCGTTTGTAATCTATGTTTGTAACCTCCCTTTGTAACCTCTATTTGTACCCTCAATGTGCAAATTCCATCAATAACCGTCGATTGTAGGCTTTTACTAGCCACATCATACTCTTCGGAGCCCCCTCACAAATCAACTTTCTTGTATTGCACATTATTTTCCTTAATTGTAACTTTCAGATTCACGTCATCATTAAGTTCCAACGTGTATCTCTATTCCGGGTCCTATGTCGTCAATTACATTCCGGCATAGTATGACTGCATGGTCAAACTTTGTTGTCTATTAAATTATGGCAGGGTCTATGTACATTTGGTTCACTTGCAACAATTGTATTTTCTAATCTTCATCGTCAATTAAATTTCGGCATGGTGGTATTTGTACAATACTACTCGAAATTCAATTTGTTGATTCTCATGTGGAATCAACAAAAAATGGAGTTGACAATCTCAAATGGAACCGTAAAAAAATACCCGTCAATATAATGGAATAAGGCAACTGTCAAGATGGGGAAAGAAACAATCGATAACCATCTGTAACCTTCATTGATAACTTCGCTTTGTAACCTCTGTTTATAACTTCCATTTGTAATCTCTTTTTGCAATCTCTATATGTAACCTCCCTTCGCAAACTCCGTTGATAATATTGATTGTAGGCTTTAACTAGCTACATCGTACTTTTCGGAGCCCCCTTGTACAAATCAATCAAATTTACTATTTTTATCTTGACTTTCCCACACTGCACATTATTTTCCTTATAGCTTTCAGATTAACGTAATCGATTAAATTTCGGCATGTATCTCTATTCTGGGTGTTGCATTGTCGATTACATTCCAGTGTAGTATCATTAAGTGGTCAAGGTTTGTCTTCTATTAAATTCCAACAGTGCCTATGTACATTTGGTTCTCTTGCAACAAGTGTACTTTGCAATCCTTATAGTGAATTAAATTTTGGCACTGTTAGTGTCTGTACAACACTACTCGAAATTCAAGTTGTTGATTCTCATGTTTTCCTGGCTCAAAGGTAAGCTTCCTAGACCCATAGAAGCATGTTATATGAGTTAGGTAGCTCAGTTCTACGCGTAGGGCTCACTTTGAGCTGCCATTTTTGCTTATTGTGCTAGCTTAGTTCAAATGGTTCTCACTATTGGATTAGGTTAGAACTTAGATATGTTGATCTAGAGCTCGTCCTAGTTCCAACACCACTGGAATGAGGAAGATTGATGGAGAAACCATCGTTGATTAGCCTTGGGAAGACAACGATCATCCATCCATCATCTTCTTCCCCATGATCGTTGACCAATCAACAGTTGATGTGGCGCCATGTGGAATGCCACATCCATCGTTATAACTATTTTTGAAAAATAAAAAATAAAAAAAAACCAGATCTGATGATGGTCTTTGTGCCACGTGTCGAAATCTAAAATTTTCATAAAATAAAATGATTTTCAAAAATATTCTAATTTTTAAAAATAAAAAATGTTTTGTGATTGTGTGACCCAGGCTTGGCCATGTGTCACATTTTGGACTGTCTATTCAATTTTCAAAATCTTTTTCCAAAATTAAAAATTTATTTTTGAAAAAAAAAGCCAGATAAGACGGTCGCGGATTAGCCACATCACCCGATCATGGCCATAGATTTTGACCAATAGATCAAAGGGCTGTGGGCTAACCGCATGGCCCAATCTAAATTGTAGGATTAGTAAATAGTTTAAAAATATGAGAAATTCAAATAAAAATAAAAAATTCAAAATAAAAAATAGAGACCTCATCATTTTTTCTTAGAGTGGCCCGTGACCTGTATGATATTGGTAGGGTGCCCATGAGACATGGGTAGGGTTGATCTGACTTGGTTCGAAAAATTAAAAAAACTTGAAAATTCAGAAATAAATAAAAAAAATCAAAATATGATTAAAAATCCCAAACAAATTGGGGAAAGTCAGAGAAAATTCTTAAAAATTCCCAGAATTCTCAAAAGCCTCAAAAATTGGGAAATTGGTCATTTTAGATATCAATCCTATTTTTAATGGCTTAACCCTCTACAATATTTCCAAAATGACGATTTTTCCCTTATGAGCAAATCATCTCCAAAAATTTCAAAAACAAATTCCCATAAATCATTAAAAATAGGAAATAGTCAAATTTGACTTACCAAATCGATTTTTTGTGTTCTGGACTCCCAATCTCCAAAAATAATGATTTTGCCCCTCATAGGCAAATCGCTTCCAAAATCTAAAAGAATTCTGGAAAATCTCAGAAATTAGGAAATGTGCACATTTAACTACTCAATCCTATGTTTTGATAATTTGAATTTCTAATTCCTTCAAAATTGATAATTTTTCACCTTATGGGCAAATTGCCTCATGTTCTCAATTTTGTCTCTTTGGGCAAAGTGTCTTCAAATGTCCTAAAACTCTTTCCAAACCTCAATACACTCATTGTCTAAGCCAATAGGGCTTTTGAAGATTTCATGCATTGATTTTATGTGTTTTATACACGCCTCATTATTAGATCCTTGGTTGCGCACTTATTTTTGTCGATTGTGATTGATAGGCTAAATATTCTCATTTACATGAACTCTTAGATTTTAGGATTTCCTTACTTCGATTCATCTGCATGAAATCTTAATTAAAGAAAAAATCATTCAACTTAGGTACCGAAAGGACATTAATGGCAATATTAGCATAACTAGGTCATCGATCCCAAATCTCTAGTTCCATTAGAGTCATATGACTACTCTCACCATCTGATGAGATTTCCGATCTATCTTCTTTAAAGATTGGTGGCGACTTCAAAAGCATGTACACCTATACACATATCATACGACCATACCTAAGGTTGAACTCGATTCTTAAATCCCGTCATCGATCGAGGAGAGTCCAAGCCGAACAACTGATCTCATTAGATCCATAGACCTTGGTTATCACCCCAAAACTCCCGTCCTTCCGGACGAGGGTCGCGACAATTATCCATTTGTTCTCGTGATGCGATGTAATGTCTACTTATATTGAAGTACAAATTATCTTTATTATTTTCCCTTTTTTTGTTTTGAGCCTCGGAGGGCCACCCTCATGGTTGGGTAAGAGTTGCCCTGGCCAAATATTGCAAGGGCTACGACCCTTGTCAACCAATTGAAAAAATTTAAAAGAAAAAAGTAAAAATATTGAAAAATTATAAAATTTGCGTATGTTAGCTATTTTTCGCAAAAATTGGCTAGATAAGCTGAGTTGACATCAATGTGAAAGATTTAGAACTAAATTATTCAATTTAAAATGTTCATAGCTAAATTGATACAATGGATACTTGTGGGACTTTTTTGGTACTTTCCTTGCCAAAGACATACTTTCACGACCAGACTTCTCTTTGCTGATAAACTTCACAAGAATCATTGTTCACTAGAGCAAACTTGTAATTAGCTGCTTCCGAAAGAGGTTTGAAATCTTTTTGAGTTTGAAATCTTTTTATTTCCTAAACAAACACGGATCTTCTTTTCACCTATGTATTTATAACATTCATCCAAAGTATAAAACCCTAATCACTCTCCATGGTTCATGTACATAGAGACGCCAAACGCTCCATTATGATGAAGAAGACATGGTACTACAGTTTCATCCCCACAAAAGCCGAAGAAGAGGCTGCGAAGGCGCAAAACAAGCCCTACCAAGTGACCAGGACCCTCGTCGAGATCCACGACATCGGCCCGGGGCAGCTCCTCGCCGACCCCAACTACCCGTGGCTGATAAGGAAGGCCGTGGAAAGCAGTGAGATCACGACGGGGAAGCTCGTGCTCTCACACGACGACATGTTTGATCACGTGTTCCGCTACTGGACGCTCGAGATGTGCAACCACGTGGTGGAGGGGGGCCGGTACCTAGTGACGCTGTTTGACTTCACCGACGAGAAGAAGCCTGGTGGTTACCAGAGCGAGCACACCTTCCTGGAGAGGGGATTGAATGAGACGTACCTCCTTGGATGGCTCGACATTGTCCAGAAGCGGGAATTCAACGCCGGCGACGAGGTTGGGCTGTTTTGGGATGTTCGAACTGAGGTTTTCCACTTTAAATTGATGCGAAGAGGAGATCGAATTTTGCAAAAGATGTAACTTTAGGGCTACGTTTCTTTTTTTCCCCTTTTTTTCCTTGATCTTGTGCTTGCGTCCTTTAAGTTTCTTTGTGACATTAGGAAGCACAGGATCCTTTTGCTTTTTTGCAAAACATGACACTAGGATGCTTTTTATTTTTATTTTTAATTACCTTCTCCCTGCGTTGTTGCAAGAATTCCGAATGTACTCTCTTGTCTGTGTGGTGGGTGGAATTAGGGATGACCATTAGGTCCTCTTCAACCCGGGATCCGGTCTAAACTAGTCTGGACCAACCGGTTCACGAGCCGATTTTGGAACCTTTTAAAACCTCTTCTACAAGCATAACTTAGCACCCGTTGATTCCTGCACATTTTGCGAATTGGATCGGCCTTCGCTCCATATTCAATTGGCTGGGGTTCTCAATTTCATTTTTTTGAAATTGGTACTCAGGAATCGACCTATTTTGGAACCGATTGCCATAGGTGAGATGACAAGATCTCTGGGATGAAAACCAATGGAGTACTCAAAAGTTCAAGTGAATCAACTGTACTTTTAGGTCTGTTAAAGATAAAACGAAGTTCAAATTGTGCTACTCAAACAGTTGGTATATGAAAAAGGTCAAAACTTAAAGGAATCTAAAATTGATATCTCCCTCCAGAGTAGTGATAGATGTACTTTAAATTATCAAACTTCAGACTTCGCACTTATCCAATACTGATAGACATACCCTAAATTTCTAAATCTTCTAACTTCAGTATATCTAACTATTGGATAAGTGCGAAGTTATCATGATTTTGAAAAAGTCTCCCAACTTTCCATAAATTTCGAATTACTCAAGAATATATATAAACAAGAAGTAAAGTTTAGTGAGATAACATAGAGTCCAAGAGGCCCAAGTGCCCACGTCAAGATTAATGGCAGTTGTTGGGTCTGTGGGTGGGTGGGCCGCCTATGTGGGCTAACTAGCTCATTACCCATCGTGGACAAATTACCAAAGGAAGTTATTATTTTGAATAAAGAGAAAAGTATTTTCTACCTATCTCCCGAACCTAAAACCACTGGACAAGCTCCCTTGAGACCACGTCGGAAATTCATAATATATGGAACAAGAAAGTACGTTCATAACCTTAATGTACACTTTCAATAAGTGCTTCAAGGCTTTATGACAATGTTAATTTCGCAAATCATACGTGTAGATTTAGGAATTCATTTTCCTACGATAGTAAAGCAAGTCAAGTGATGCTTAACCCTCATTGGTCCACTAGAGAGCCCGCACTTAAATTAATATCTTAATATATAGTACTCATCAATGTTTTGTTACAAGATAACCTCACAAGAATGAGGAAGCCGAAGCTTCCGTAAGGGCCTCCAATGCTCGTGCAATAACTTGGCGGGCAACTTGGATGTGTTTCTTATTTTAACGTGTCAGTACAGTGTCCACACGCCTTATACCACAATTCCCTCAAAATATATATATTGGTATATATATATATATATTGGTTTTCTTGGTGGGAGGCCATAAGTCTTTCTAGTTTTTCCCACCCTCTAGGGAGAGAAAAAAATTATTTGAAGGGAAACTTGCACGTTGAAATAAGGAAGCATTCAATTTGCCCGCTAGGTTATTTACTAGAGGCCCTTAGATAAGCTTCGACTTCCTCCTTGCGGTAAGGTTACCTCATAACCGAACACACAAGATCTAGAGGGGGTACTCACACATGGAACTCAATTGTGTTCATTCCTTTCTTACATGGGATATCTCCGAGAAATTATCCAATCAATCTTAAACTTATTAGATGGTTATCAATTCAGTCTTAAATTTTTAAATTTTACCAATTTAATCCTAAACTTTTGAGCAAAAGTTAAAGTAATCCTTTCAGCCAATTTTCAATGAAAACTACTTACATGGAGCCATGTGGATTGCCATGTCAACGATTTTCGCTAAAAATTGAACGGAATGACTATCTAAAAATTTCACGTAAAGGTTGAAGACTAAATTGATAACATTAAAAAGTTACTGAATTGGTGTCCGTCCAATAGGTTTAGGATTGATAAGGTAATTTTCCTAACTTATCTCCCACATACATAAATTACAAACTCACTCCACCAAGCCTCTCTAATTTGTGATGCTTTTGAAATTTGTCTTTTGTCTAATTAGCACTATGTGCACTGGAAGTTATATCTCGAATTAAACTGTTCATTAGGTATATAGTATATTTTCATATGAAATGGTTAGAGAAACTGTAATCCACTTTTTCAAATAACGATCCAATGAACGTGACTTTAATATCTGAAACTTAATTAGTTTCAAGAACATTTTTCCTACTTCTAATTTGTCTGAAGCTTTGGTTCTTCGCGGTCAAGATGAGAACACTTTGTCGACAGTCAAAGTCCTCGATTCATTAGGAAACTGAAGATTGAGAAGTAAAAAATGATTGCAAGATCCATCCGATCGCATACCTTTTTTTTTTTTTTTTTGAGTTTAAGGATCGTATACTTTGTTAGCATATTTATACATCACTCTATCCAAGATTATATGGAAGATCAGTTAGCAACACTTGAAAAAAAAATTATATATGGATCACAAGTTAAAAATTAGTCGTTAGACTTTAAATTCTATTGGAATTGTTAAATTTTTTGTACTATCCATTCGGTCAATTTGAAGTTTACTACTCGTGCACTTTAAGTTCCACAGTTTGTTCTTCATTTCTATTCGATTTCATGCCACTTAATTTCCCGGTCGAGATCAATGCAATCAAACTTTTTTTGGGTGAAAGATTTTTTTTTAACTTTTCGGTGGAAACAATGAGTTAACTAAGTGCAAAAATTTAAGAGAATTGAGGTGCACGGCCCGCCAGGGTGCGTCCAATTTGAGACTGACGGATGAGGCCAGAGATGAAGGTGCGATGGACCTGTTGTGTTGTGGAGGTTGACGTCATTTTTTGGGTCCTCTCATTGCCGACCTCTACTGTCTCGTCAACGCCTAAAAAAGAAAGGAAATTGGAATAATCACATTGGATAGATCATGAAAAGTTCAATGTTTAAATTTAATGAGAAAACTCCGATCATTTCTATCCTCCCTCAAATGGTAATTTCTCAATATAAATGTCAAATTCACCCAATAAAATATTATCTTACCATGCATCGTGTTATCACTTTATCTAGAGAAGGTTGTTATTTTTAACTTATGGTCTTATATTTTTAATATCAAAAAGTTACATAAGAGGTAAGATATTTCTTATTATAACAGCTTATGAATGCACATTTGACTCTGTATATTTTCTAATGAAATAGTTTGACAGAAACTTCATTTCAAAGTTGAAGATTAAAATTTGATCTAATTATCTAGCAGATTTTGACCTTGTGGGTGATTTTCAAAATAAATTTGTAAGTTTCTAAAATTAAACATTGATGGTATGTGCTTTTCACCTTTTAAAATAAATTGCAAAATAGGGTTGAAATTTTATTTATACATTCTTCGCTTTCAGACTTGTGTCAAGTTTTTAAGGGAAAATTTTAAGCATATTTTAACATTTTGATCCACTTGCTAGGAGATTAAATTTACAATCGATTTTAATTACTTCTTCATAACAATAGTTGAATAGCAAAAAGTTTCATGTTTATATATGTGTTTATCGTTTGTTAATATTTAAATATGATCTAAATATAAATATGTTTGACATTTGATCATGCTTTTAACAAATTAACTTTTTCCATACTTCGATCTGTTTTTTTTTTTTCATTTTTTAAGCAAGATCCGCTAAATAATTAAATTGAACTTTACTTTTTCACTTTGAAATTTAGTTTCACTCATACTATTTGGAAAAAGAAGGCAAATAATTGTGTATGCATAAACTACCATACATATAAGTTTTTTGTGAATGAAAATATGAGCCTGTAAATTAAAATTGACAAATTTTCTAAACAAAATGATAATAAGATATGATAAATTGGTATGTTGATGGGTGAAAATAGCACCACCCTAAATAAAATAGTACTTTTTCCCCTAAAACGTAATCGAAACAAAGAACCTTTGCTCTAATCCAAATTCCCTCTAGCTATCTTGGTACTCCATGCAATAATTTTGTCTCCATTTCTTCTTCTTTCCTTTTCCCTCCACTCAACTTTTAGATCAAACACGGCTAATCATTTTAAGGAATCAAGGGCAAGTGATCGCCTTTCCAATTAGAGCATATCAAGAGAGATCTGCATGTCTCTCACTTTCTACCTGTAAAGGGATTGGCCGAGAACAGAACCGGTAGTGATTAAAGCTTTTCTTTGGTACGTGAACGAGTCCCACCACGTTGGCTAGAGATCCGATCCAAGTCAAAATGCATTCTGAGGGACTCATCCTCGATCGATCCCGTACGCACACCAACTGCGAAAAAACAGTCTTCACCGACCGTCTATGATGGTTTATCGAGGTTGGACCTAATGACAGCCTTTCTTGTTCACTGTGGCATGATGACAGGATTTACCAGTGCACATAACAACGGTAAAAAAAAAAAAAAAAGGAAGGAGAAATGGCTCTTTTCCTGCCCACTGTTCAGTTCTTGTGTGAGTTGTCGCTTGAGAGAGAGAGAGGGGGGGGGGGATTGGGCGAAGGGGACAATGGGGGTGGTCGAAGGAGTTGATCGTCCCTACTGTGGAGTGACGACCGCGGCCCAGGGAGCGAAGCTAGGAAGTAAATCGTGACTAAAGTTATCTTTGTCAATTTGATGTTGTTTATGTCAATCTAATATATGTGTGTGCGCACTGTGCACGGTTTGACAGTCACATGTCATAACATAACAATTCTGTCATTATGTATTGCGACTTGTCAAGACGAGCCGGCACTTGTCGTAGCTAGAGGCCACAAAATTGATATAGAACCCATATTTCAACCCATCTTTAATAATGTGAGACATAAATGTGTTGCTTTAAGTTTTAAAAACAAGCTTAAGTGGATTATAAATGAATTATTTAACAAGTTAATGGGTCTTAAATTGATTTTGAATGGATCATAAATGGGATAGTTATCTAAACCAAATTTTCAATTCTTTTAATTTTATAAATTTCCATAATTTTTTATTTTCTTATTTTTTTCTTTCTTTGCATTTTTTCTAAAAAATCCGGCAAGGGTTGTCAATCGCCTATCACCGCCGCCAGCATCGATGGTCATCATCGGTCGTAGATGGAAAAAAAAAGAATAAAAAAATTAAAATAAAAAATCGCATTTTCTTTTAAAAAATTATGGAAATTGTCCATAGTATTTTAGCAATATATTTTTTTAAAAATTTATAAGAAATAATTTTTTCTAAACTAAATTTAATATTGAAGTTTTTTAGTAATGTGAGTTGGGAATAAGTAACTAGATTTGTATAATGCAAAGATGGATTAATATGGGTTAGACCATTTTTGACCCGACCCTATTCGCTCATTTGGCAGCTCTATTTCAATATGCCACCAAAGCTAGATCTAATTATTAACATGGAAAATTTTCAAATAGGAGTCTGAAATTCTTTGATTTTCTCAAATAAGAATCTCAAATGGACTTTATTTTAAAAAAAGAATGATCTAAAGTATCATTTTTTGTTTCAAAGAAGAGCTTGGATGAGGGATATTTTCTTCTTTTACTGTTTTAATTTTTTTTCCTTTTTTTTCTTTTTCTGTTTTCATTTTCATTTTTCTTTTAACCTTTTTCTTTCCCCTCCCGCGGCCTCAAGCGAGGGCATCCCACACTACCGTTAGGCAGGGGTTGCCCTCGCCTGGGCCGGCGTTGGGTGACCCTCGTCGAATGAAGCAAGGGACACCCTTGCCCACGAGGTTGCCTTGCTAGATCTAGTGAGGCAACCCTTGCCCAACACTAGCCCAAGCTAGAGTGATGTCGGCTAGAGCGAGGGTCGCCCGATGTCGGCACAGGCGAGGTTGACCCCTAAACGACAGTGGAGTGGGTAGCCCTCGCTCGACGCCAGCATTGGCTAGGGAAGGGGAAAGAAAACGAGAAAAGAAATAGGAAACAAGAAAATAAAAAAAAGGAAAAAATTTTAAAACAGTAAAAGAAGAAAATATTTTTTTGGCCAAGCCCTTCTTTAAAATAAAAAATGGTATTTCAAGCCCTTCTTTGAAATAAGGTCTACTTTAAATCTTTATTTGAAAAAATCAAAACACTTTAGGTCTTTATTTTAGAAAATCAGAGCATTTTGTGTCTTTATTTGGAATTTTCCCTTATTAACAAAGTCATCTGAGATTGTCGGTAATCATGGTCAACAGCTTCATCATCATGCTCATTTTCAGTTTCCTCTCATCATTTGCTCCACCAAACAATTCAAAACTGATAAATGAAATGCATTGACCTTGCAAGTTTATAATTTCCTTCCATTGAATGGACCCCCATGCAAACTGTTTGCTCCATCCCAGATGTACCTGAAAAAGTACATCCCCTCTCTTCCCATGCAAAAAGGAAAGAACATATTGCCATAGGAAAAGAAAGAAATCGATCAGTCTGTTCAAGAAGTAAAAGTTGGCAACCCAGGAAGAGTCCTCAATGGAATGGTGGTTGGATCTATGTTCCAAATGGTTAAGGGCAGACTCTCTTATCGGGAGCTACTTAAGCTCGTCAACAGTGACGAAGAATTCGATGAGAATGTGGCCATCTCGGTAGTTCTCCTACATCAGGAGCCAATGAGAAAGACTACGGTCCCCTTTGTTTCGGCTCAATTTGGTCGATAGACTGTTGACCGATGGCATTCCGGTTGCCTTTTTCGGTCAGCAGGGTCAGTGACCAGAAGCTTCATTGATGAACTTGCTCGCGATCTCCTTGTCGCGTCTGGCCATTTCTCCGGGGAGAAGGGTGCTGCTTGCTGTGATCTGCTCCACGTCATACCTCGACATGTCGAAGTTGGTCACTGCATTTGCTCCTCGGAACTTTATGGCGGCGATGTCGTAGGCCTCGGCTGCTGCTTCTTGAGTGCCTAACCATAAACCGATTATGAAGCTTTCATCTGATAGCCTTTCAACAAATAGAGAATCTTGAGATGTTAGTGTAACTCACTGAAAGTTCCAAGATAGAGGTCCTTGTTCCCGGCAACTCGGCCAATCCGAGCTTGCCAACGGCCATGCTGATGATGTCTATATTTAACAAGACAAAAGAATCGATCAGAAGATACTCTTGGCCAAATTTGCTGGCACTTAAGAACAAGGTAAATGTACTTCAAATCATAGTATTTGGCCACAAGAAGAATAGTAGGACCTTGTGACTCCTCTATACATGGAAGCCCCCCTCGAAAATCCACTACTCTTTCTGCAAAACAAAAATGCAGATACAAATCAAAACAAGGCAAACATCAAAGATATGACAGCAGGTTGGTTCCTTATCAAATGACGAGGCGTGCCACAGAGGAAAGAAGAACAAATTGTTGGATACCTCCTAAGGTGAGCAACATGTTCCTGTCTGCTCATGTTCTTCATTTCCTCCAGTTCTTGTTGATAGTTATCCAACTAAAAAAGAAGGGAAAAACAATCACATAGTATAAAATTCGAGAAAATTGCCAAGCGATATAACTGCAATAGAGAATCAGTAAACAGATTATTACAGCGAAATTGAGATGGGTCGATGGTCCCCAGTACTTGAGCGCTGCGAGATCGTAAGCCCTTGCAGCCTTTTCTTCCCTATCATACCCTCCTGTCAATACAATCTAGTTAGGAGAATCGTAAAGATCCACTTCAATGTGAACATGTATTTTTTCATTTTGGAATGAAACAAAAGAAAGAGAGAATAAAATTTGAAAGTAGAAGCATGAAGAAGGAGGCTTACCAAGGTACACTGAGTATCATTGTTTGGTGGTTGATAGGGGCACACACATCAAAGCAAGACAAGCACAAGTCAGTGAAACAGGAAAAGAAGAGGAGGGTGAAATGAAAAATAAAAAAAAAGTTAACACGCTCTTCACTGACCTTGCCTTCCTTTCCTGCTCTGCCCTTCTTTCTTGCAGCTACTATCCCATAAATGAGCTTCATATCTACCTGTCCATCTATGTCTGAGAAGCCAAAACATACCCAGAAAAGAGAGTTGAGAAATATTGAGACAGAGCTAGGAAAATAGTTTGGCATGAATATTTCAGGAACCTGAGAATGAGGAGGCGGCAAAGCAACATATTAAAGCAAAGGGGAATGCTAGTGAGTAGGGAGACTAACACGAAGACTGTTCTTCAAACCGATGAATAATGCGATGTGGCGAACAGTCTTATCTAAACAAGAGGCTTAAATGTTAAGCACCTAACAAGAATGCGCCAAGCACCGATTTGGTTAACCTCTATTGGTATTCCCAGAGCTACTTGGAATAAAAGGGAATAAATGAAACTGACTTGAGAAAAGAACGCAGACGATCATGTTTTTGAATGATAAACTAGCATAGGGTGAGAGACAAGAAAAGAAAAGTAAAATCAAGTGACCTTGTAACACCTCTGTACTGAGAGGTTCTCTGCCCAAAAGTATCCAGGGATTTCCTATGAACAATTTTCTTCTGATTAAAATTGTCAACCCCTCTTTTCTTTGT
This sequence comes from Psidium guajava, assembly GCA_016432845.1. NCBI lineage: Eukaryota > Viridiplantae > Streptophyta > Magnoliopsida > Myrtales > Myrtaceae > Psidium > Psidium guajava. Next base: position 16,764,615 of record CM028227.1, on the reverse strand, counting down.
CTCCAGGGCAATGCACTCTGCTATTGTGTCGGCTATCTGCTGCGAGCTCGTGATGCAGTCCGGCTGTGACTGAGGGCTCATCGACAAGCTCAACGAGTACGAATCACCAGATGCCATTGTTGAGACAGGACAAGATCCTGATCCACCATGACCCATCATGCTTCCATTCATCATCTTTTTCTCCAACGCGTCGTTCGAAGGAATTTGATGAAGCAGGGCACGACTCACGAATTCTTCGGAGGAGAGATGGCGGTACTGTTGGCATGGCGTTTGGGCTAGGTGTTGCTTTCTCCAATAGATGTGGTTGAGGTGATTTTGGTGGTTGTGCTCCTGATCTTGGGGGTCTTCCAGGTGGTACAACTTTTCTAAGTCATGGCTCATGGTTGCACCACTGAAGAAGTCCTCCGATGGTGGAGTAGCACAAGCTTCACATGAAAAATCCAAGAAGCGATCAGAAAATAGATATTTCCTAAAGAACAAGAAGCAAAAAGGACAAAACAACGAGAAAATGGACGGTGCAGCCCATATTTGTTCAAAATGCATTTGTACTTTCGGAGGAAAATCATATGCTTTGTCCGGACAAACCCATGTTTATAAAACATCTAAAGATGAACGCCTTGATACAAACAGAGCAAAAGGAGTGCAGTGTCAAGCAGCAGATTGGAGCTCACCTCGAGCCTGTGACTTGTGGAGAGCTTCCATAAGGCAAAGAGAACCATCAGACTTGAGTGGCATTACGGACGATGCAGAGCATGAGCAAAAGCTTTCAACTGCAACTCCATTCAACAGGCCATAGTCAAGGGTCGGAGTCGAGAGACCAAATGCAGAGTCAGCAGGTGCTTGGTTCTGCCGTTGGCGGTGATACGATGAGAGGGGGACCTCCATGTTCAAGTGAGGAGAGAGCGAGAAGCCCAACCAGGGAGTGCTCTCTCCATCATCACTGTTCATGGGCTTCATCTCTTTGTGTCTCTCTTGTTCTTTGTTGCTAGTTTTTCGGAGTTGATTGTGAGATTCTGGGCAAGCTTCTCTCTCGATGCAAGGAGAGCTCAATCATTGGGACACTAATGAACAAATCATTCCAGCATATATTAATCTCTCTCTCCCTCGTTTCACTTCCATGCTTCACAAACTGATGATGGGTTCTTTTTGGTTGCTTGTTTTCTAGCTGAAGCAGTGATGGAAACAAGTCCCAGACTCATGCTTCTGAATCCCCCCTCTCTCTCTCTCTCTCTCTCTCTGAAAAGCATTTGTGTGGAGAAAAACAAAAAGGCAGTTGCTTTATAGTAAACAAAGGGAATGAGCTCCAGCAAGAAATGCTGGGCATAATTCCTGCATGCCATGGGGATCTGTGTATGAGAAAGAGACAACTTCTTTTGCTTTTGGAAAAACTGTATATACGCTCCTCTCTCTCTCTCTCTCTCTCTCTCTCTCTCTCTCTTCCCAAAGTCCAAACCGAATACCTCGTGTCCCCCGCAACTGTGTTGAGAATTGCTAAAGATACAAAATATTGATGTTCTTTATTTAGTGATCGCAATGAAGTTCGGAGCAAATTACTTTATGCCTAGTTCTATCATTGAAATTCGTATATACGATATGAATCTCACGTGAGTCTTGTCAAATCCAACAATTCAGATTGAGTTCACTACATATACTCATGAAATATCCGATCCCAATCAATAATGTCTAATGTGATTTTGCCCGTTCACATGTTATGCAAGCTTCATTAACCGTTCTCAATACCTACCCAAGTATTTGAAAGTAGTAGAAGGACTAGACTATCACATTTTCATGTCATGCACCTTAGGGGGGGATTATAGTTGGGTAGTGCCTTAGAAAAAGAAACGAAGTTGTGCACAATATGACAACTTTTGCGCTTTCATGCCATCCAATGTGCCTAACCATGCTAAAATGCACAATGAGAAGGAATGTGCAAAGATCCGTGACTTATCCATAAGAACCCAACTCCTCCATTTTCTCTTTTGTTTCTGCTCCAGCTCTTCTCTTTTAAACTCCAGTTATGCTCAACGTGAATAAATTAGCAAAACCCAGATGGCCGTGTAAGTGTGCTCATCCGGATGCTCTCGCCGCTTGCCAAATATGAGGAATTAGATTAGTCGATGATACAATTTATCTTCAAAGTGCTCCGAAAATGTTGGGTTCGAGGAGGTTGCCCGCACTGGTGGCATGGTTGCTGTTTGGTTCGGCTGCCGGCGACCAAGTTGCCACCGTTGCTAGGGGTGTTGTTGGAAAGATAACGACAAGTAGTAAGCAGAATTTAAATTTATAGGAGATTAGGCTCAAATCTATATAGAAGGAAATAGCAACAATATTTTCCTTTCAAATAGATATTCCTGTTTATCTCGAGAGATGTATTCTATCTTATTTAAAGATAATGAAATCCCCCCAAGGTGATATGACAATTTGAGGGTTCTCCTTGTGGATGTAGGCTTCCAAGGGTTTTCCCCTTGGTTGACTGAACCACATTAAATCTTGTTCTTCTTGGTGTGTGATTACAAAGAAAACATGGTATGAGAGCCAGGTTCGAGTGTAAAGCCTATGCTATCAAATTTGCTATTTGTGGCTTCATTTTACTTCTAATTCAGATAAGCTCTCAATCATCTCGCTTATTGTAGTTATAATGGCTAGTTCTTCAGTCCAACTGATGTTGATCAATCTAGCTCAAATGAGATGAGCAATAGATTGACGCCCTTTCTTTTTAATGGAAGAAACTATCTTCCTTGGTCTTGAGCAGTTACAATTGCCCTTGGAGGACGATCCAAGTTAGGCCATCTCAATGGTTCGATCAAAGCCCCACCATCCACTGATCCTAAGTATGTTGAATGGCTGTCTACTAATAACTTAGTGATGCTGTGGATCTTCAACTCTATAGATCCTCAGATTCACGAAATTTTGGCTTACTCCGAAATGGCATAATCTCTATGGAAGTCTATTAAAGACATGTATGGTCATGAAGATAATGCTTCTCAAATTTTCGAGTTGCAACAAGAAATTGTTCATACCGAGCAAGCTTCCATTCAACCATTTACTGAGCATCTAGGAACTTTAAATAATAAGTAGGCTAAACTTCGTTAGTATCGTTCCCCTGCTGATTCTGTGAACATATACTCAGAAAGGGAAGAGCAAGACCAGGTTTTTCAACTTTGGGCCAGCTTTCAACCTAAATACGAGGATGTCAAAAGACATATACTTATAAGCCCCACTCTTCCATCTTTCACTAATGTTTGCGCAGTCATCCAACGTGAAGAAACTCGATGTCATGTGATGAATCCAGGCTTAGAGTCAAGGAAAGAGTGTTGAAGTTATGTATCAGTTCAGCTGTTAATATTATGTCATTCTGTTATTCATTCAAATTGCTTGTTAGATGGTTAGTTTGTTAGCTATTTTTCAGGAGGTGGAGCAAGTCAGTTTCTCTGTTAGCTATTTTCTAGGAAGTGGAAATATTTGTTTTTTGCACGTTTGAGTCAAGTTCCTCTAAAGCTTGTACTTGACAGATTTTGATTTAGGAATGAAGTTTTTCTGATTTCTTCATTCTCTCTTTCTCTTTGTGAAAAACAAAAGTTTGAGTGTATTAGCATTTTCTGCTTCTGAACACATTTAGAAGCAACTTCTGATTTCCTTCTGAAAGATTCAGATTCAGAAGCAACTTCTGATTTCCTTTTGGAAGATTCAGAAGCAACAATGGTATCAGAGCCCCGTTGATCTTAAAGGACTTGTGAGAGAGTGCTACTTTGAAGAAGAGAAGGAAAGATGGAACAAACTGGTGTACCAACTGGAGCTCCAACCTTCGATGGAGACAACTACCAGGCATGGGCAGTAAAGATGCAAGCTTTCATGGAGGGTGCAGACCTTTGGGAAGCTGTAGAAGAAGACTACGGGGTTGCTGATATACCCAACAACCCAACTATCAATCAAATCAGGTACCATATGTTGACACCTGATTTTTAATCATTTTTTCTATTACTAAAGTAATAAAAAATCCATAAAAATTCATAAAATTGAAAAATCAACTTTGGGGACCTTAGCCAAGCCTAGGGAACCAATTTTGACCAAAAAACGATTTTTCATATTTTCAGTATTTTTACGTATTTTTTATTTATTTATTTTCGAAAATTAATAGAAAATCCATAAAAATTCATAAAATTGAAAAATCAACTTTGGGAACCTTAGCCAAGCCTAGGGAACGAATTTTGACCAAAAAATAATTTTTCATATTATATATATTTTAATTTTTTTTTAAAAAAAATACAAAAATATTTGAAAATTTTGGAAAAATAACATTTGAGGCCAGAAAAATACACAAAGATAGTTAATATTTTTATTTTAAATCTATTTTCATATTGGCCATCGCAAATTCAGAAAAATCCAATTCGAGTCACGTGTTCCTTCACGAGTATAATCTCGAATCGGGCCTAAAAAATTTAATTTGAGTCAACTTATTTTTAACTTTCACTTTTTATGAGTTGTGACATTGTCTTCTAATATTTTAAATTTTCATCTTGGCCCAATTATACCCAGAATGACTTAATTTTGCAAAAGGGCTTTAATTAAATTATGCATTATTTTCAGCGACAAAAAATGAGCTTAAATTTGACATGTGGTAAATTTTGGTGTGTCAAAAATTGTGAGGAGATTTGGACTTAAAGAAATATATTTTTTCAGGGACTGAATTGTAAATACTTAAAATTCAAGGACTAGAGTGCAAATACCTAACTCTTGAAGGATTATTTTACAAATAATAAAAAGAAGAGTTAGTGGATAAATTAGAATAGAGAAGGGAAGATGAAGAAGAGGAGATGAAGAAGAGAAGTTGGAGAAGAATGGATGGAGAAAATAAGATAAGAATAGAGAAGGGAAGATGGAGATGAAGAAGAGTTAGTAGAGAAATTAGAATGGAAGATAAGAATAGAGAAGGGAAGATGGAGATTAAGAAGAGTTAGTGGAGAAATTAGAATGGGAGATAAATATGGAGAAGGGAAGATGAAGATGAAGAAGAGTTAGTGGAGAGATTAGAATGTGAGATAGAGATGGAGAATGGAAGATGAAAATGAAGAAGAGTTAGTGGAGAAATTAGAATGGGAGATAGAGTTAGTGGAAAAATTAGAATGGGAGATAGATGAGTAGGTTATAAAAGGAGGAAGAAGTGAGCTTGAGAGAGAATTCTTGGGAGAGAAAATTTGAAGTGTTTGGGAGAATTTTTTGGAGAGGAAATTTTGGATGTTTGAGAGAGTTTTGGGAGATTGAAGAAAAATTCGAGAAAAAGAAAATACCAAAAGAGAGAGAATTTTGAAGATGATGGGAGTTTAAAGCTAGGGGTTATCATCACAAATTCCTTCATCGATCAATATAAATCAAGAGTTCATCCTCGTCAACGAGCAAGCAAATTCGAGCTAAGTGTTTTTATTTATTCATTTATTTATGATTTTACTCGCAAATTAGCACAAATTGTATACACTTTCTCCATTTTTTTTTCCATATTTTATGTTAGGAGAAGGATATCTCTACGTCAACAGCAAAAATCTCGTAGATATGCAAAAATCAGCCCAGACAAGCTCCTAAGCTGTCCACCGATTTCTCAACTGATCTGTGACTAAAAGTCCCTCTTAATTCAAAAGAAACTCTCTATATTGGGAACATAGAGAGTGAAAATCAATTATAGAAATCCCTCCCAAAAAAATGGGAGATAAGTACTCTTTCCACTCTTCTGGTTTTAGGTGCAGATTAGCACATATTTTGTATACTGACATTTCACTCTATTTTATGTCAGGAAGCCGCAGCTTTATATCAATGGTCAACCCTATGGAAGCACAAAATCGGCTTGGAGGAGTCCTCAAGCGCGCACAAATTTCAAATTGTTGAATCAATTCGTTGTATTTTATTTTAAAGAATTCATACCCCAGAATGGAGAGGACAAAGTCCATCCGCAATTTAAATACCTGCACCATAAATCCCAAAGGGAAGAGCCAAGCCAATGCTTAGCCTCCCATTGGAAGTTTTTACTTACAGTAGTTAAATACCTGCAACTTAAATACCTGTACCTTAAATCCCAAAGGGAAGAGCCAAGCCAATGCTTAGCCTCCCATTGGAGGTTTTTACTTACAGTAGTTAAATACCTGCAACTTAAATACCTATACCTTAAATCCCAAAGGGAAGAGCCAAGCCAATGCTTAGCCTCCCATTGGAGGTTTTTACTTACAGTAGTTAAATACTTGCAACTTAAATACATGTACCTTAAATCCCAAAGGGAAGAGCCAAGCCAATGCTTAGCCTCCCATTGGAGATTTTTACTTACAGTAGTTAAATACCTGCAACTTAAATACATGTACCTTAAATCCCAAAGGGAAGAGCCAAGCCAATGCTTAGCCTCCCATTGGAGGTTTTTACTTACAGTAGTTTAAATACTTGCAACTTAAATACCTGTACCTTAAATCCCAAAGGGAAGAGCCAAGCCAATGCTAGGCCTCCCATTGGAGGTGTTTATTCACTGTCATGTACTTCCTATAATTTAATTTTTGAATCATCAGACCCAAAAGATAAGTAGGTTGTAATACTGCACAGAAGTCGTTAACACATTCCTTCTTTCGGCTTCAGGGAATCTTTAACACTTAAAAAAACATAACAAATAAAAATATATACCATCCATGCATCCTATTTAAAAAGTGAAAACACAAAAGAGAATACCCTACTATAGCCTTAGGAATAAACCAAGCCTGAGTTGCCGAATTAGGATATCCATGAAATTAAGGTACCGAAAGGGCATTAGTTTTAATTAACTAGTGTAACCAAGTCCCCGAGCTCCTAATCTCTGGTTCGCAGGAATAAATTAGTTCTCCCGCTAATTTATTTAGGTTTCTAATCGACCTACCAAGAACGATTAGTGGCGACTTCAAATTTTAAAATCATTTAAACAAAAACCAAAGTTGCGATTCGGTAGGGCTTGGGAGGGTCCGCGTTAGGTTAGTCAAATCTAATTAACCTAATAATCCGTTAACCCCATTTAAAAATAAAAATATTTTCAGAGGGTCGCGACAGACTGGCGACTCCGCTGGGGAAGGGATTTTTAAATTTTCGAAAAAAAGATACCAATTGGAATACTTGAATTTTTTCGAAATTTTAAAAGTCTTAGTGGACTTAGGCCAATGAAAATTTCATGGATATCTCGCTTCTGGCGATATTGTTTGGGACTCATTCTATAGGTGTTATATGTTTTTGCAGGATGGGAGTTATAAGGGGCGGAGTGTTTGGCTAACCCCTTTGTTTTGCAGGCTCGGTGTTGGGTTTATTTGTTTAATTTCGCACATTTTTAGAAGCGCTGTTTTGATATCAATTGTTGTGCATGTCTTGCATACTCTGAGGATCACGACACCTGCACACACAAGCGTCTAAACCCAAGTCGCGAAATTCTTCCTAGAAAACCATAGATAGGGATTGAATATGCAAAGCTCTTGCGTGGATTGCGCTCGGGTTGACCATATTTTATTCCGCTCATTATCTGAATTGACAATTCTTCCCATTGTGATTTGATTGTGCAGAGGGTAAGTTTGTCAATTCAGATAGTGGGAGCCTTTTTAGGTCCATACCTTGTCTCTCCTTCTTTTATTTTCTAGAGTCCACTCCTCACTTGAGTCATGCGCATGACTATGTGATTTGCATTTCTCCAAGGTAAAAGTAAGTTCTCTAATTTTATCTTGTATTTATTTTCGGTCGGTCCATGCTAGGTGTTAGTCAGTTTTTGAGCTTGATATTACGACCATTCTTTTTAAAAGAAAATAAAAATTAAATTTGTCCCTCATTTCTTTTAAAAAATTTTTTTTGAAAAAATGATGTAAAAAAATCCCTTCATGGGAATTTTATTAACCAATAAGGGATTTTTGTCATATTTTTATTGCTTCAATAAAAATGAAATTTTCCTGAAAAAATTTTCCTCTGAAAATTTCAATAAAAAGAAAAATTCCTTAAAAAAAAACTCTAGTAGACATCAAGTGATTTTATCACATTTTTCAAATTATAAAAACTTGCAAGAAAATTCTTCTCGAGAAATTCGCTCATGTTTTTCTAAGAAAATTTTCTCTAAATAAAATTAGACTAATTGACCAATAAGAGATTTTTGTCATGTTTTTTTTTCTCTCCAATAAAAATGAAATTTTCCCGACAAATTTTCCTCTGAAAATTTATTTCGATAAAAAGAAAAATTCCTTTAAAAAAACATCAAGTGATTTTATCACATTCTTTCAAATTATAAAAACTTGCAACAAAAATTCTTTTCGAGAAATTCGCTCATGTTTTTCTAAGAAAAGTTTCTCTAAATAAAATTAGACTAATGTCTCGGGGGAACTTCGTTAACCAATAAAGGATTTCTGTCATGTCTTTCCTGCTTCAATAAAAATAAAATTTTCCTGACAAATTTACCTCTGAAAATTTATTTTGATAAAAAGGAAATTCCTTCAAAAATTTTAGTAAACGTCAAGAGACTTTGTCACATTCCTTTAAAAAAATAAAAAAAAGAATAATAAATCTGAAAAAAATTCTGTATCAGAAATTAACCCATTTCTTCCTAAGGAAATTTTTTTTTCTTTCTTCTGATTTCTCTATAAAATAGAAAAAATCAAATTGGACTAATATAGGAGTCATGGACCGACATTTCTTGTGTCGCATACTAATTATATCCTTTTCTTTTGCAGAGAGATCCTAGATACCCTAGACGGGTGTAAAAATTAAGTTCAATAATATATCAAGAATCATCTTCAGAAATACCAAAAGACGAAAAACACCGAGGCTTCAACCGTTAATTCTGGGGGGCAAACGAATATTGTCCATCTTTCACAGACAAAGTTGTGTCAATCCGTAAACTTGTATGGGCAGTGTATTCTGATATGACGGTGGATTTATACTGATTAAACATGGGGGCATATTTAATGTATTGCAGAGGATCCCGCGTCTTTTGAAAAATAATATGGATTATATAATCAGAACCCATGAAACAAATACCTTTACCTGATCAAATCAACCAGAGACCGGTCTTAAAATTTCCTCTTATCCGAAACATGCGGAGGGCTTTAGAGGACCGAGGTTCTATTAATGAACGTGGCCCACAGGAATTTCTCCCGACGCTACAGGCGACCGACACGGGCAAGTGGACGCCGAAAGAAACAAAATATGGATAAAAGTGGGCACACAACAGGTGGCCGGATTTACTACCAGCGCACTGATCGAGTTGTCATAGCGTTATTGTTTGTGATCTCAAGATGGATAGTGGGGGCCACCGCCGAACCCTTCATCAATGTTCTCGATATCATCGTCTGGAGCAATTAAACAAGAACATCAAGAAAAACATTAAGCCTCGACATCTTCGGTACCTCAAATCGTTCTGTTATGCTATGCGGAAGAAACAATAGCAGGAAAATTAAACAAAAAAAAACACGTGAAGCTTTTCTTTCATTCCATTCATCAAAGAGCATTACAACAGCTCACTGGGGAGGAAAAGTAAAGCCAAACTGAGCCCTGTTAACCATTACGAAGGAGCTCAACTGACTCTCCAAACAGTTGATACTCCGGGTGCACCGGGCGTTCTCAGGATCAAGCTCCGCGAGCCTAAAGAAGAGGCGATCGCGCTTCTCCTTAGCCTGGGCCATACTGGCCTCGTAATGCTCGACAGCAAACTCCAAGTCCGAAATCGCCGCCCTCTCGAAAGCAATATCTGCCGTAATGTCATCAAGTCTCTCCTGCAGCCAACCGCATTTGCACCTCATCATAATATTGCTCGGCTCCTGTTCGGCGTAAGTTCGGACCAAGGCCAGACGGTCCACCAACTTTCCCCTCTCACGAACTAGCCACGAAAGCTGATCATTGGCAAACTTGAAGGCTTTCTTGTGATTATCAGCCATAAATGTGACTATTTCCAGACGCTCGTGCCGGTCTCGGTAACGAGCTTTCACGACGGCAGTCACAATAACCGTCTCATAAGCGCGGTTATAGGCAGCCAGAAAATTAATGAAGAGGGTCGGGAAGTTCCGATACTCCCTCCCCAGTTGGGTACCCTCAACAGAAGCAGCGTCTAGGATCCTGAATAAACCGAGGATTTCAGCCTCAACGGTAGAGTTTTGGGCTATATGAGCGTAACCTCTACCAAGAAGATTGTAGAGTCTCTCCCACCCAGCCAGGATTTCGGCGAAGAAGGTATGGTTAGGAGAATTGGCCATTTTTGAAAGCAGATCACGAAAGAAAGGAGGAGAGAGGCGAGGCAGATGATCGGAATGCGAAGGTGATAATCTGCTTCAATTTAAATAATGATTTCACAGGGGGAGTCCTTATTGGTCGAGTTTTTTCTATCTACCATTCTCTGTCGGCAACACCCCCGCTGGCTCGAATTCCAGTCAAGCGGCAACCTCAAGCTGAGCAGACCCGACGTCTCTGCAGAAAAGTTGGACGGGCTGCCACCACTTTGAAAAAGAAAGAATAAAAAACGAGCTGAGTGGGAGACAAAGAAATTTTTGGCAGAAAAGGAGATACGACTCGTCTTTATTGGAGGACCCGCCAGTAAATCGACGGTGGAGATCTTGACAAGGGCCCTCTATCACGAAAAGAAAAAAGGAAGACGAACTGAGCGAGAAACAAGGATTTCCCCTTTGATCAAAAGCTGAATATCAGATTTTCTCCCTCGAAAAATCTAATAGCACTGCCCGTGAAGAGGGAAGTCGTTGCTATTGCCAGAGAGAGAACTTGTCCTCATTTGATAGTGAGAGTTCATTCGCAAGAACTCGCAGGAGAAAGATAGAGAGGAAGGAGTTCTCGTGGGAGAGGAATTCAAAACCTTCACCATCAAAGCATCGGCTTTCAAAGCCTGTTACGAGAAACCATCGACGATCCCGCGATCCCTCAAGTCCAAGAAGACATCCTGAGGTGGTCTCGAGTCGGCAGTCCTAGATCCAGAAATATGTCGAGCATTAGGGAAACGAGCGCATGTTCAACCCTGGTCGAAGCTAATGAAGTTCCTTACCCTGAGGGTCTACTGGTCATGGCCATTGACGGTAATCCAGTCTCTCTGTCAATCCTTGTTACCGTATTGAGAAAATGCCGGTATAAGGTTGTAGCTCAAGCAAAGGCGACAGAGGCCTTAGAGATATTAAGGAGGAGTGGTGACCAGTTTGATATCGTCCTCACCGCCATGGTAGGGATTGACATGGATGTTTTCACTCTCTTGGAAGTCATCAATTCTAAATTAAACATGCCAGTCCTCGTAATATCGACAAGCGATGATCAACAAGCCATAATGAAGGCTGTCTTAAATGGGGCCCAAGACGTCGTAACGAAACCAGTTAGGGTTCAGATGCTTCAAAACATATGGCAGCACGTGGTAAGGAAGCAATTGCACGACCATGAGAACAAGCATCAAGCCTTCAATTTTGTTCCAAGCAACTGGAGAAAGAAGATGAGTTGGTCTCCCGAGCTGCATCGTATGTTTGTTAATGCAGTTCAACAGGTAGGAATCGATTCGGCACGGCCGCAACATATACTGGAAATTATGAACGTAGAGGGACTCACTAAAGCAAATGTTTCGAGTCATCTTCAGAAGTACAGAAAAAGGGTGAGAGAACACAATGCAGCTCAGAATCAAGAAAACCAAGGCGGGACTGATCCAAGCCTGAATGTCGAGTCTCCTCGCCACCATAAGTTCCGCGGGTTAGCATGGGGCGAGCCACTTCCCATCATCAACCAAGCCAGTAGCCGTGCCATCAATCCTCCAGGCGTTAATCAAAGTATCCCCCAGAATCACCCTAATGCTCTTCAAGAGTATAGACCGCAGGGGCAGTGTATTCAGACTCCTTGGTCTGAGCACCAACCCGTGGCTAGAATTCATCCCATGATCAGCGCGCCTGCGCAGCCAGAGAATCAGACAAGAAATTATCCTGAGCACTTCCACTTCTTTAATCCTCGAATGGAAGGAGTTTTTGGCAGCAGGACAGTTGGTGATCCCCACACTTTCTCGAGTAATGATGAAGGCTCCAGCACGAGAAGTCAAATTGCTCATGGCGAGGACAGAATGAGAAATCTACCACCAGCATTTGCCAACAACAATGCCCAATTCGAGCATCAGTTGCTGGAAGGTTCAAGAGATTACCCAGATGATGAGCTTACTGCCCTGGTCAACCAGTTTAGGGTTGACAGACGTCCCAAGCCGCGATCAGGAGCCAGTGAGTATGGACTCTCAAACATCGATCATCCACACCCGAACCAACACGAGACTAGCTGATTATCGAAGAGCCACAGGAGAGGCGGAACTGACCTTGAATAAGTGCACATTTTATTTCATGCTTAATTCCCCTGCGTATGATATTTTCCAGCTTTTTAGGTGTCTCGATTTAATTCAAGGACAAGGGGGCAATTTATTTATTTTTTTTATCCCGTCGAATGCGTAAATCCCTTTTTGTGCTAGATTTAGGGCGGATCAATTTGTGGTAACGTCGCTGACTGCCATAATGAGAAATGTTGAATGGCCTCACGTAGGGAAATTTCAAGTGAAATGCCCAAGCGAGCTCGAAGACGGGTAATTGTGTGTCGTTCCAATTTACCCTCAATCGTTGCAAAATGCTAAATTGGATTTGTTCCATTCTCACCCAGGGAATCGCAAAGTGCCTCAAGAGTGTCGCAAAATGAAATGACCCAATGGAACGCGATAGGACTCATTTGCCTCGAAGGTAACCTTGAAATTAAAGGAGCCCTCCGGTCCACGGACCCGATGGCATAGAAAATGATGATGGTCCAAGGCAACCCGAAAGAAAATAAGGCCCAACTAAGCAAAGCACTTACGTGGCAAGCTCAAAGTGAAGGGCAACTCGGGACATACAATTCAATCCAGTCCAAATGAAGGAACTTCCTCAATTCAAATTCAATAGAAGTACACACAAGGGTAAAACAGTATCGTTCCAATTTTTCTAGAATATGAAGAACATATACTGCCGCATTCTCTTTCATTTTTGCAGGGGAAGTCTCTACTGGCCAGATTTTCCTGTCTAACATTCCCTATCAGTATCACCTCCGCTACTCGTCTCCAATCTCCAGCCAAGCAAATCCGACGTCTCTACGGCAAAGCTAAACGAGACGCCACTACTTTGAAAAAGAAAAGATAAAAAATAAGCTGAGTGGGAGACAAAGACATTTTCGGTAGAAAAGAGATACGACTCGTCTTTATTGAAGAACTCGCCAGCAAATTGATGGTGGAGACAACAACAAGGGGCCCTATCATGAAAAGATGGAAGGAGACGAGCCGAGCAAGAGACACGATAAGAAAAGAGGATTGAGAAAGGCCGGACCCTTGGAAGAAGCAATACAGTTGCTAAACCCACGTTTAATTTTAAAAGAGACGCCATGCTCGGAAGAGGGTCTTAAGGCATAGGCAATCGCTAAGAAAAATTCAAAGAGAGTGAAAACACCGGAAACGAGTAGCAAATCTTGAGAAATCATCAACCAAATCAAAGATGTCTCAACCCAATACTCCCGAGAGCTATCATTGCCTGCTAAATATGGGAGAGGAAGAGTTCGAAGCCATGTTTGGGATCGAGCCTATGGAGCCTGGCTCTTCCGCCGACGACGTCCAAAATCTCAGTAAAGATAAGGACAATAACGGTAAGGGTCAAAAGAAGCGTTACCGTCGCCATACTAAGGAGTAGGTACAAAGGCTTGAGGATTTCTTCAGAACATGCCCTATGCCAGACGGCAAACAGAAAATGGAACTGAGTCAAGAGTTAGGACTTGAACCTTTGCAAATCAAGTTCTGGTTTCAAAATAGGCGAACCCGAATGAAGGCTTGTCATGAGCACAACGAAGCCGAGTTTCTAAGAGTTGAAAATGAAAACCTCCGAGCGGAAAACAAGATGTATAAAGAGACTTTTGACTCCGCCACCTGCCCCAACTGCAATAGCCTCCTCCTCACCCTCGATGAAATGTATGATCTGAGGATCGAAAATGCACATTTAAGAGGTGAGTTAGACCAGTTTATAACAGGATCGAGTTCTGTTGGAGCAGGGTACAAAAGGACCAATGATACTGGATCAGCATCAATACCTCCCGAGGAAGAAAGGACAAATCACCACCAAGCGGACATTGACGATGATCTTTTCGCCATAATCAACCAGTTTGATATCGGTAAAGCATCGGGACTGTGATGCACTTGTTCAGCCAGTGACCACGAGACCTTCAATATGGCCGATGCATACCTAATTTGGGATGAAGCCAGCTGATCATGGGAGAGCCTGCAGAGGAAGCGGAACTAATCCTGAATGAGTGAATGTGTTTTATTTCCTTGCGTGAGGTGTTTTTCTGCTTTTGTGAATGTGTAAAAGCAAGGAGTAATAATCCGACTTCCCCCTATTAAATGCTCGAATCCGCCACCTCACCAACCTCGCGACGAATTGATGGCGAGTGAAAATCTGCATAAACCTGAAGGGTAACTCCGTATCGTTTCAATTTACCCTCAATTGCTCCAAGTTTTAAAATTAAGCCCCTTTTATTCTCAGAAAATTGCAAATCGACCCGAGAACGCAATCATATCCGAATACAGGTTGGATAAAATTTGGGGGCAAATCAACTCATGGGCATTACCACAGGATAGACAGCTTCGGACAAAGGAAAGTACAAGCGAAAGACGCGAACAATCTCAGAAATGGGTAATTCTGTATCGTTCTAATGTGCACATAATCATCTCAAGTCTTGAATTGTCTTATTCCATTCTTAATAGGGATTGCAAATCACCTCGAGAAATACCGTAACATGGCCCAAGGTGATACAACAGGGCTGTTTTATCCCCAAAGATTAACCTTTGAAAGGATAGCCCCATGGACACCTACGGTCCAATGGACCGAATGGTATGGGGGATGACAGTAGGTCCGAAATATCTCGAGTTCGATCCCCAAGGGTGGGGTATGTTGTATGTATTATAAATAAATGAAACAACTTTTTGTGCATTTCTTTTTTACAAACAGGAATACTCGACGAGTAATATCAAAGTCAGTATTTTACCATAGTCTTCTCATAATGGTGAGGCGCCCAACAAAAGTCGAGGAAAATTCAATCCAACAAAACTGGTAAAAGACTCGTGCAAGACATTCAAGATGAAGGGTAAATCAGTATCGTTTTCAATTTATCCCTTTTAATACTGGCTGATATGTCTCTTTTTCTTTTTACAGGAAATATTTACACTAACATTTAACATGTTGAAGGAGACAAATCCGAAAGAAAATTATGATCATCTGACAAGATCTATTTTGGTGAAAAATGGGGCAAATTGATCACAACTCTGAAGCGAAAAAGCAAATATGTCTTCCTTATCTCGTTTGATTTCAAGAATAATTTCTCTGCTTTTTGCAGGGGCATTCAACCGCTAAACCATGGCGGTCGCTGTCATTAAACCAACCGAAATGCTCCCTCACCCATATGCTTCATCGCGCAGGGGCAAAGTTTGGGACAAACCGCTCCTCGACTTAAGGAGTGGGCTTCCCAATTTGTTCGATCCACCCATATACCAGGGGCAATTCAAATCCGCCCATGTTTGCACATTATATAAACACACATGATGCTAAAAATTGTCACATTGGCATTGTGTTTACACATTTCATGAATTATGTATGACTATTCCCCATGTTTAATTTACCGACTTCAACTTAGAGCATAAACTGCATAGGAGACGTCAAATGTGCAAAATGGGGCATAACAGGATGAGGAAAGGCAAACCATTTCCACACAGGTCTAACATTTTAATTTACAGATAAACAGCCTTTCTCCAGAGTGAAAGAAAGCCCTTTTCGGAATGAAGTCCCCCATTCAGATTACATTCGAGGTGTTCGTACTATAAGAACCTCCTTAAACAGAAGTGGTAATGCAATACATGATCCATATATTGATCGATTGCATCATGAGTTATTACACAGACTGCCTTTAATCATGGCAAACTTAGCCGAACAATTTTGCATGAACCAATGAACGCATTGATGAAAATGCTTGCACATGTTACCTCTGACATTGCCTGACAGGCAACACATTCCCGGTGTTCGAGTTACCTTCCAAAGTCTTGAAGTTCATTCGGCGATTATTGAATGAACAAGCCCGGTTGTCGAGAAGCCAGCAAGCATTTTTTCCAAATTCTCAGGTAAGTATATCTTCAACCTGAACCTTTCAAGAGAATGAATTCTGACGGTTGTTGGGGTACTCGAATCCATTGCGGTACATACATGTATCCACCTTCTTCAATAAAGCATGATTTGTCTCAAGAACAGAAATGTTCGAGACCTTTTGATCTCTGCCTCTTTGGTTTATTCCTAAAGCGACAGGAGAATATAATTTGGGTTTGAGCTTCTGCAGGATTCCTGGTCTCCCCAGATTTCAGAATGGCACCCTTTGAGGTACACCAAGCCCTTCTTACAGGCAAACTAAGTCCTTCTTACAGGCAAACTAAGTCCTTCTTACAGGCAAACCAAGTCCTTCTTACAGGCAAACCAAGTCCTTCTTACAGGCACAAAGTCCTTCTTACAGGCAAATCAAGTCCTTCTTACAGGCAAACTAAGTCCTTCTTACAGGCAAACCAAGTCCTTCTTACAGGCACAAAGTCCTTCTTACAGGCAAACCAAGTCCTTCTTACAGGTACAAAGTCCTTCTTACAGGCAAATCAAGTCCTTCTTACAGGCATAAAGTCCTTCTTACAGGCAAATCAAGTCCTTCTTACAGGCAAATCAAGTCCTTCTTACAGGCAAACCAAGTCCTTCTTACAGGCATAAAGTCCTTCTTACAGGCAAATCAAGTCCTTCTTACAGGCACAAAGTCCTTCTTACAGGCAAATCAAGTCCTTCTTACAGGCATAAAGTCCTTTTTACAGGCAAATAAAGTCCTTCTTACATGCATAAAGTCCTTCTTACAGGCAAATCAAGTCCTTCTTACAGGCAAAATAAGTTCTTCTTACAGGCAAATCAAGTCCTTCTTACAGGCACAAAGTCCTTCTTACAGGCAAACCAAGTCCTTCTTACAGGTACAAAGTCCTTCTTACAGGCAAATCAAGTCCTTCTTACAGGCAAATCAAGTCCTTCTTACAGGCAAAACAAGTCCTTCTTACAGGCATAAAGTCCTTCTTACAGGCAAATCAAGTCCTTCTTACAGGCACAAAGTCCTTCTTACAGGCACAAAGTCCTTCTTACAGGCAAATCAAGTCCTTCTTACAGGCATAAAGTCCTTCTTACAGGCAAATCAAGTCCTTTTTACAGGCATAAAGTTCTTCTTACAGGCAAACAAAGTCCTTCTTACAGGCAAATCAAGTCCTTCTTACAGGCACAAAGTCCTTCTTACAGGCAAAGTAAGTCCTTCTTACAGGCAAAACAAAGTCTTTCTTACAGGCAAACAAAGTCCTTCTTACAGGCAAATCAAGTCCTTCTTACAGGCAAAGCAAGTCCTTCTTACAGGCACAAAGTTCTTCTTACAGGCAAAGTAAGTCCTTCTTACAGGCAAATCAAGTCCTTCTTACAGGCAAATTAAGTCCTTTTTACAGGCAAATCAAGTCCTTCTTACAGGCAAATTAAGTCCTTTTGACAGGCACAAGTCCTTTTTACAGGCACCAAGTCCTTTCTACAGGCACCAAGTCCTTCTTACAGGTATCTCCAAATGGTATGACCCACCATACGGGTCAAATTTTAATTCAATTTTTAATCAGTAGAATCCTTTTATTAGGAATCTACCATGGGTTGATCCACCATACGGGTTCAAGTTCAACCACCCTAAAGTTTTTTTATATAACGAATCCTTAGGTTCTCATTTCATTTTCAGTGGAACAATCATGTCACGACTCTTTTTATTTCATTATATTGAGTCGATAAGAATCCAGGTGTCATCTCGTCTTTGAAATGAACCTCTACCGAGCTTCCTTTCAAAGAGGGGCAGCTGTTGACACCTGATTTTTAATCATTTTTTCTATTACTAAAGTAATAAAAAATCCATAAAAATTCATAAAATTGAAAAATCAACTTTGAGGACCTTAGCCAAGCCTAGGGAACCAATTTTGACCAAAAAATGATTTTTCATACTTTCAGTATTTTTACGTATTTTTTATTTATTTATTTTCGAAAATTAATAGAAAATCCATAAAAATTCATAAAATTGAAAAATCAACTTTGGGAACCTTAGCCAAGCCTAGGGAACGAATTTTGACCAAAAAATAATTTTTCATATTATATATATTTTAATTTTTTTTAAAAAAGAAATACAAAAATATTTGAAAATTTTGGAAAAATAACATTTGAGGCCAAAAAAATATACAAAGATAGTTAATATTTTTATTTTAAATCTATTTTCATATTGGCCATCGCAAATTCAGAAAAATCCAATTCGAGTCACGTGTTCCTTCACGAGTATAATCTCGAATCGGGCCTAAAAAAATTTAATTTGAGTCAACTTATTTTTAACTTTCACTTTTTATGAGTTGTGACATTGTCTTCTAATATTTTAAATTTTCATCTTGGCCCAATTATACCCAGAATGACTTAATTTTGCAAAAGGGCTTTAATTAAATTATGCATTATTTTCAGCGACAAGAAATGAGCTTAAATTTGACATGTGGTAAATTTTGGTGTGTCAAAAATTGTGAGGAGATTTGGACTTAAAGAAATATATTTTTTCAGGGACTGAATTGTAAATACTTAAAATTCAAGGACTAGAGTGCAAATACCTAACTCTTGAAGGATTATTTTACAAATAATAAAAAGAAGAGTTAGTGGATAAATTAGAATAGAGAAGGGAAGATGAAGAAGAGGAGATGAAGAAGAGAAGTTGGAGAAGAATGGATGGAGAAAATAAGATAAGAATAGAGAAGGGAAGATGGAGATGAAGAAGAGTTAGTAGAGAAATTAGAATGGAAGATAAGAATAGAGAAGGGAAGATGGAGATTAAGAAGAGTTAGTGGAGAAATTAGAATGGGAGATAAATATGGAGAAGGGAAGATGAAGATGAAGAAGAGTTAGTGGAGAGATTAGAATGTGAGATAGAGATGGAGAATGGAAGATGAAAATGAAGAAGAGTTAGTGGAGAAATTAGAATGGGAGATAGAGTTAGTGGAAAAATTAGAATGGAAGATAGATGAGTAGGTTATAAAAGGAGGAAGAAGTGAGCTTGAGAGAGGAATTTTTCTTGAGAGAGAAAATTTGAAGTGTTTGGGAGAATTTTTTGGAGAGGAAATTTTGGATGTTTGAGAGAGTTTTGGGAGATTGAAGAAAAATTCGAGAAAAAGAAAATACCAAAAAGAGAGAGAATTTTGAAGATGATGGGAGTTTAAAGCTAGGGGTTATCATCACAAATTCCTTCATCGATCAATATAAATCAAGAGTTCATCCTCGTCAACGAGCAAGCAAATTCGAGCTAAGTGTTTTTATTTATTCATTTATTTATGATTTTACTCGCAAATTAGCACAAATTGCATACACTTTCTCCATTTTTTTTTCCATATTTTATGTCAGGAGAAGGATATCTCTACGTCAACAGCAAAAATCTCGTAGATATGCAAAAATCAGCCCAGACAAGCTCCTAAGCTGTCCACCGATTTCTCAACTGATCTGTGACTAAAAGTCCCTCTTAATTCAAAAGAAACTCTCTATATTGGGAACATAGAGAGCGAAAATCAATTATAGAAATCCCTCCCAAAAAAATGGGAGATAAGTACTCTTTCCACTCTTCTGGTTTTAGGTGCAGATTAGCACATATTTTGTATACTGACATTTCACTCTATTTTATGTCAGGAAGCCGCAGCTTTATATCAATGGTCAACCCTATGGAAGCACAAAATCGGCTTGGAGGAGTCCTCAAGCGCGCACAAATTTCAAATTGTTGAATCAATTCGTTGTATTTTATTTTAAAGAATTCATACCCCAGAATGGAGAGGACAAAGTCCATCCGCAATTTAAATACCTGCACCATAAATCCCAAAGGGAAGAGCCAAGCCAATGCTTAGCCTCCCATTGGAGGTTTTTACTTACAGTAGTTAAATACCTGCAACTTAAATACCTGTACCTTAAATCCCAAAGGGAAGAGCCAAGCCAATGCTTAGCCTCCCATTGGAGGTTTTTACTTACATTAGTTAAATACCTGCAACTTAAATACCTATACCTTAAATCCCAAAGGGAAGAGTCAAGCCAATGCTTAGCCTCCCATTGGAGGTTTTTACTTACAGTAGTTAAATACTTGCAACTTAAATACATGTACCTTAAATCCCAAAGGGAAGAGCCAAGCCAATGCTTAGCCTCCCATTGGAGGTTTTTACTTACAGTAGTTAAATACCTGCAACTTAAATACATGTACCTTAAATCCCAAAGGGAAGAGCCAAGCCAATGCTTAGCCTCCCATTGGAGGTTTTTACTTACAGTAGTTTAAATACTTGCAACTTAAATACCTGTACCTTAAATCCCAAAGGGAAGAGCCAAGCCAATGCTAGGCCTCCCATTGGAGGTGTTTATTCACTGTCATGTACTTCCTATAATTTAATTTTTGAATCATCAGACCCAAAAGATAAGTAGGTTGTAATACTGCACAGAAGTCGTTAACACATTCCTTCTTTCGGCTTCAGGGAATCTTTAACACTTAAAAAAACATAACAAATAAAAATATATACCATCCATGCATCCTATTTAAAAAGTGAAAACACAAAAGAGAATACCCTACTATAGCCTTAGGAATAAACCAAGCCTGAGTTGCCGAATTAGGATATCCATGAAATTAAGGTACCGAAAGGGCATTAGTTTTAATTAACTAGTGTAACCAAGTCCCCGAGCTCCTAATCTCTAGTTCGCAGGAATAAATTAGTTCTCCCGCTAATTTATTTAGGTTTCTAATCGACCTACCAAGAACGATTAGTGGCGACTCCAAATTTTAAAATCATTTAAACAAAAACCAAAGTTGCGATTCGGTAGGGCTTGGGAGGGTCCGCGTTAGGTTAGTCAAATCTAATTAACCTAATAATCCGTTAACCCCCTTTAAAAATAAAAAATATTTTCAGAGGGTCGCGACACCATAAAGAGAGGGTGACTCGAAAAGCAAAGGCAAAATCTTGTCTGTTTTCTGATGTCTCTTCGACTATATTTACTAGAATAATGAAAAAGAATTCAGCACATGATATATGGAATTATTTGAAGGAAGAGTATGAAGGGGATGAGAGAGTGAAAGGGATGAAGGTGCTGAACTTGTTAAGGGAGTTTGAAAGGCAGCAAATGAAAGAAAGTGAGTCTGCGAAAGAGTTTGTTGATAAGCTAGTTGATATAGCCAATAAGATAAGGGTGCTAGGGACTGATATAGATGATAAAAGGCTGGTTCAGAAGATTTTGGTTGCAGTGCCTGAAAGGTTTGAAGCAACCATTGCTTCCCTTGAGAACACAAAGGACATTTCAGACATTAAGCTTGCTGAAGTCCTAAGTGCTCTACAGGCTCAGGAGCGAAGGAGGCTTATGAGGAAGAATGAGCCTATTGAAGGTGCCTTGCTAGCCAAGCTGAATACTACAGAAAAGGGAAGAGGATGGAACCAGAATAGAAGATATGGTGAGACCAGTCATAGTCATAGCCATGGAGGTTCAAGCAGTGGTGGACATGACAGGAAGTGGAATGCAGTTCCATGTAAGCATTGTGGGAAGAAAAATCATCCTCACTTCAAGTGTTGGAGGAGACCAGATGTGAAGTGTAGAAGGTGTCATAAGATGGGCCATGTTGAGGCCATTTGCAAGGAGAAACATCAACAACAGCAAGCTGAAAGTCAAACTACAGTAGCCAGTGAAGTGGATCACTTATTTGTTGCCTCCTGCTTCATCTCAAATGCATCTAGAGATAGATGGCTCGTGGATAGTGGTTGCACCAATCATATGACAGGTGATGAAAGGCTATTCAGCAATTTAGATAAATCTGTGAAGTCTAAAGTCAGGATTGGCAATGGAGAACGTATAGAAGTAGAAGGCAAAGGTGATGTAGTGCTTGAAGGTCCCGGTGGTGCTAACCTTATCACAGAGGTTATGTTTGTGCCAAAGATAGATTAGAACCTGCTGAGTGTGGGTCAGTTAGTAGAGAAGGGGTTGAAAGTTGTATTTGAGAAGAGTGAGTGTGCCATAGGAGATGAGAATGGTCACATTTTTTTTAGGATTCCTATGAGGAACAAGTGTTTTACATTTGATACAGTTGATGAGAATCATGATGCCATGAAGAGTATACAAGATGAGGAAGAGTTATGGCATAGAAGACTGGGTCATTTTCACAGCAAGGGGCTGCAATACTTGCAACAAAATGAAATGGCAGTGGGATTACCTATGTTGCAGAAGGAAGTAACCGGCTGTAGAGCATGTTTGCAAGGCAAGCAAGTGAGGATTCCTTTTAAAAGATCAAATTGGAGAGCCAGTGAGAAGCTGCAGCTAATTCACACTGATGTGTGTGGTCCAATGCCAGAGGAATCACTGAATGACAGCAAATACCTCATCACTTTCATAGATGACTGCACTAGAATGTGCTTGGTATACTTCATGAAGACTAAGGCTGAAGTTGATGAGATTTTTCTAAGGTTCAAAAGATAGGTAGAGAAGGAGAGTAGCTGTAATATCAAGGCAATCAGTTCAGACAATGGAGGAGAATACACCTCAGGCATATTCAAGGCCATATGTGATAATGCAGGGATCAAGCATCAGCTCACTGTGCCATACACTCCATAGCAAAATGGAGTAAGTGAAAGGAAGAACAGAAGTATTATGGAGATGGTTAGATGCATGCTACATGAGAAAGAACTTCCTAAGAAGTTCTGGGCTGAGGCTGCCAATACTGTAGTCTTCCTTCTGAACAGGCTTCCCACTAAAGCTCTCAACAAGCAAACACCATTTGAAGCATGGCATGGATACAAGCCTAAGGTGAGTAACCTAAAAGTGTTTGGTTGCATTTGCTATTCATTGGTTTCTTCTGTTAAGAGGGATAAACTTGATCAAAGAGGAGAAGCATGTATCTTTGTGGGATATAGCTTGCAATCTAAGACTTATAGAGTTTATCATCCTGCTAGCAACAAGGTTGTGGTGTGTAGAGATGTGAGCTTTATGGAAGATAAGAAGTGAAACTGGTCTGAAAAAGGGAGCAAGGCTGAAGAACGTGCATTGTATCAAGATGATGGGCCATTGCAGGTTGAACCAAATGAAGTAGTGGACGATGATCTAGTTGATCATGCTCCTGCGAGGGGTACTAGGTCTCTTGCTGAGATCTATGAGAGTTGCAATATAGCTATGTTTGAACCAGCTAGCTATGAGAAAGCAAGTGAAGATGTGAAATGGTGTGCTGCAATGGAAGAAGAAATCAGAATGATTGAGAAAAACCAGACATGAGATCTGGTTAAAAGGCTTAGAAGCAGAAAGGTGATTGGAATGAAGTGGGTATTTAGGACAAAGTTGAATCCTGATGGCTCAGTACATGCAAAGCAAGGCTTGTTGTCAAAGGTTATGTGCATGTATAGGGGGTAGACTACTCTGAAACCTTTGCTCCAGTGGCAAGGTTGGATACTATGAGGATGCTGCTGGCAATTGCTGCACAAAAAGGGCTGGCAAGTATTTCAGCTGGATGTGAAGTCAGCCTTCCTAAATGGAGAGTTAGAGGAAGAGATATATGTTGAGCAGCCTGATGGTTTTGTTGTGAGAGGCAAGGAAGATCATGTGTATAAGTTGAGGAAAGCCTTATATGGCTTGAAGCAGGCTCCAAGAGCCTGGTATAGTAAAATTGATGAGCATCTGCAGGAACTTGGATTTAAAAGAAGTTTGAGTGAAGTGACTCTATATGTGAAGAAGGGTGCAAAATGTATAGCAATTGTCTCTCTTTATGTTAATAATCTTCTGGTTATTGGTGACTGTGAGGAACAGATTGCAAAACTAAAGAGAGGACTGATGAAGCAATTTGAAATGACTGATCTTGGACTAATGTCCTTCTTTCTGGGAATGGAGGTGCAACAGAGGAAAGGTGAGATATTCATTTGTCAAAGGAAATACCTAAGAGAGATCTTAAAGAGGTTTGAGATGGAGGAATGCAGAAGTGTAAGTACTCCTATGAATCTAAAGGAGAAGCTGCAAAAGACTGAAGGAGCTGAGTCGGCTGATGAAGGATTATATAGGAGTTTAGTTGGTTGCTTAATGTATCTAACTACAACAAGACCAGATATCTTGTATGCAGTAGGTGTGCTTTCAAGATTCCTAAGTTGTGCTGGTGAAGAGCACTCAATCATTTGGTGTCAAGTTCACTAAGGTGAACTATTGCAGGTTGCAAGGCTTTGCTGACAATGATTGGGCTGGTTCAGTCAAAGATATGAGGAGTATAACTGGTTTTTGTTTCACTTTGGGATCTGGATGTTTCACCTGGAGCTTAAAGAAACAAGAAGTAGTTGCTCAGTCCACTGCAGAAGCTGAGTTTCTAGCAGCTACAACAGCAGCTAATCATGCAATATGGTTGAGAAAGCTGATGCAGGACCTGGATATGGGAGTTGAAGAACCAACCAAGATACTTGTGGACAACCAAGCTGCATTAGCTATATCTCAAAACCCTGTTTTTCATTGGAGAATCAAGCATTTCAAGATTAAGTTTTACTATTTAAGGGAAGTGCAACAAGAAGGTAAAGTGAAGCTACTCTATTGCAAGACAGAAGATTAAGTGGCTAATGTGTTTACTAAGCCACTTCAAGCAAGCAGGTTTGAATTACTGAAAAGGAAGGTTGGAATGTGTTCTACTCCTTAAGACAAAGAGGAGCTATTATTGGAAAAATAAAAGTTTGCAGCAGCAACTGATCCAAGGAGGAGTTTGTTGAAGTTATGTATCAGTTCAGCTGCTAATATTATGTCATTCTGTTATTCATTTAAATTGCTTGTTAGATGGTTAGTTTGTTAGCTATTTTTCAGGAGGTGGAGCAAGTCAGTTTCTCTGTTAGCTATTTTCTAAGAAGTGGAAATATTTGTTTTTTGCACGTTTGAGTTAGGTTTCTCTTAAGCTTGTACTTGACAGATTTTGATTTAGGAATGAAGTTTTTCTGATTTCTTCATTCTCTCTTTCTCTTCGTGAAAAACAAAAGTTTGAGTGTATTAGCATTTTTTGCTTCTGAACACATTCAGAAGCAACCTCTGATTTCCTTCTGAAAGATTCAGATTCAGAAGCAACTTCTGATTTCCTTTTGGAAGATTCAGAAGCAATAAAGAGACAGTGGAGAGTTCAGCTAATACTGTTAATTTCAATCTCGATCACCAAAGTACTCCAAGAAATGACAGGAATAAATTTAATAGCGTGAAAGGAAAAGGCAGGGGTTGAAATTCCAAGTTTCATTGCACTCATTGCAACAAGGATGGTCACACTCAGGATCGTTGCCGAGAGTTACATCCTCATCGAAGGCAAAATAAAGACAAGGTTCTTGCAACAAAAAGTGGCACTCCTAATTTCGACCTGACATTCAAGCTTCTCTTGGCCAAATTACCGTGCAACTCCAACAACTTGCGATGAGAAAATGGAGTTGATTTAGCTATCAATTTGAATCTTACCTTAAGAATCTGGGGATTATTAATCAATTTTCATGTGTTAAAACTCCTCAAAAAAATGGAGTTGCAGAATGGAAAAACTGTTACCTTCTTAAGGTAACGCGTTTTCTCCTATTTCATGGAAATTTTCCCACACAATATTGGTTGAATGCTGTTCTAACTAGCTGTTATCTCATCAATTGTCTACCAAGTAAGGTGTTAAAATAAAAATCCCCATTGGAAATCATTCTTGGCAGAGCTATTAATCTTTCTCAACTCTGTGTGTTTGGAAGCACATGCTTCGTTCACCATCTAGAAATAAATTCAATCCTCTTGCTGCAAAATGTATTTTCTTGGGATATTCCTTTGTGAATAAAGGGTAGAAATGTTTTGATCCCGCCATTAGAAAATTGTCTATATCTTGGGATGTTACTTTTGATAAGACTCGCATGTTTTTTTTCCCCAAAGGATCAAATTCATGGGGAGATTGATACTGCCAATTATGATTACAGTGGCTTGGAAGTTAAATTTGATCCCGTGCAAGTGGTTCCAACTACAAATGATCTTGCTCCAGTTCAATTAATTCCTACAATAGATGATCTTGTGATTAATGAGGATCAGACCAATAAAGAGAATGGAGAGAGCGAGTATGATCCTGCACCCACTATTCCTACAATCCTTGTGGAATCTACATCCATTGTCCTCAAAGTAGTTCCAGTTCATCGTCAACTAGAATTTTCCAACCGTCAACTCAGCTTTGCGACTTCTCAACATATCATTCATCCACTCTTTATCCCATACAGGCGTCAATCTGTTATGAAAATATTTCACCTGAATTTAGTGCTTTTTTGACTGCTATTGATAAGGACAAAGAACCAACAAGCTTTCTTGAGGCACAAAGGTCAATTGTATGGAAGAAAGCCATGGATGAGGAATTACATGCTCTTGACAAAAATCGTACTTGGGATATTGTACCACCGCAATCTAACAAACGACCTGTTGGTTGTCTGTGGATCTATAAGATCAAATACAAATGCAATGGATCTATCAAGAGGCACAAAGCAAAACTTGTGGCAATAGGTTATACTCAAACATATGAGGTGGATTACAAAGAAACATTTGCTCCTATTGTGAAGGGGAACACAATTAGAGTTATCACGTCAGTTGTAGTTAACTACTTATGGCCACTTTTTCAAATGGATGTTAAGAACATCTTCTTACGAGGTGCCTTTAAATAACAAGTGTATGTGGACCTTCTCCCAGGACATTTCTTGGAAGGACAACAATTTGTGTGCAAACTAAATAAAGCAATTTATGATCTCAAGCAATCTCCATGATCTTGGTATGGTAAGCTTAGTACTGCTTTTGTGAATATTGGCTTAAAAAACGGTGAGTCAGATCATTGTCTCTTTGTTAAGAATAACTCTAAAGGAACTATGGTCATTTTGATTTATGTTGATGATATCGTTATCATTGGTGATGATCCTCAAGAGATTGAAATTCTCAAAAAATACTTGAACAAAAAGTTTGACATCAATGACTTGGGGAGGTTACGTTACTTCATTGTAATTGAAATTAATAGGTCAAGCAAAGGAATATTTCTCTCTGAGAGAAAGTATGCATTAGACTTGTTGAAGGAAACCGGGAAATTGGGTGCTAAACCTGCAGAATCACTTGTGGATTATGACAGTAAGTTTGCTACCAACACCACTCTTCTCAAGGACAATGGCATCTTCCAAAGATTGGTAGGTCGGTTGATGTATTTGACTATTATAAGACCTGGCGTCACATATGCTATTAGTTATGTTAGTGAATTCATGCATAATCCTACTGAAGGTCACATGGAGTTTGTCGATTATATATTGCGATATCCAAAGTCGTGCATTGGATGTGGCACTCTTATGAAGAATCATGGTCACATAGAGATTGAAGGTTATACAGATGTAGATTGGGTTGGAAATCCTAGAGATAGAAGATCAATGATAGGGTTTTGCATCTTTCTAGGAGGAAACCTAGTCACTTGGAAGAGCAAAAAATAGAGCGTTGTAGATAGATCAAGTGTAGAAGCAAAGTACAGAGCCATGGCTTCAACCACATGTGAATTAGTATGGCTTCATTTATTACTATAGGATTTAGGTCTTAAAAAGCTTCAAACTCCTACAAAATTATTATACGATAATTAAGCAGCAATTCATATTGCTTTAAGTCCAGTGTTTCATGAAAGGACCAAGCATATAGAGGTCGATTATCATTATATTTACGAGAAAGTTTAGGACAAGACAATTGAGACTCCATGCATCATAAGTGAAGATCATTTGGCTTACATATTTGCTAAGGCACTTTTCTCCAAATTTTCCAGCGTGTGATGATCAAGCAAAGCTCCAATGACATCTTTGGCCCAACTTGGAGGGGGAGTGTTGGAAGGAAAACAACAACTAGTCAACAGAATTTAAATTTAGTACGTGATTTGGCTCAAATATATAAAGAAGGAAAAAATAACAATATATTACTTTCATATGGATATTCATGTTTATCTCCAGAGATGTATTTTATCTTATTTAAAGGTAATGAAATCCCCCCAAGGTGATATGACGTAAGTTTCAAAGGGTTGTCTCTTTGGTCGATTGAACCACATTAAATCTTGTTCTTCTTCTTTGTGTTAATTACGAAGAAAACATGTGTGCTCTAGGTCCGCTCCAACCTAGCTGAAACCAAATCAAACTAGCTAGTTCATTCAAGGAAGAACATGTCTAGTTCTCAACTCCAAAGCGTTGGTACTGACCTTTAACCAATTTGATTCCTGGAACCTACCTAGTTGAAGCAATCTAGCACCGATTTTGAACTTATTAAAAAGAAAAATTGTGAAGGTTTTCCTAAGATCAGCTCCAAATTATACTGCATGAGAACTTTCACTTGATTTGCATAATTGGGATTGGTTCTGGATCTATTTTTCACTTGATTTTCATAATTGGGATTGGTTCTAGATTAGTTTAATTATTCATTTTGATTTTTCAAGCACCAACACAAACCTCAGATGTACGAGTCACCTATCTTATTTGTTATCTTCACTAAGCAACTAATATGAAACTCCTTCAACTTGTAAGCCTCCAAGTTGCATCCCTACCTTCTTAAAAAAAAAACTTCATGTTTGTCCCTCTTCCTTACCACTGATATGGGACTCGTGAAAGGATGCTTTAGTTCGCATCTTCTCAAGTCATTTTTCTTTTGTCTTTCTCCCTCTAATGTGAGATCAATTCTAGGTTTTTTTTAATTTTTTTTTATGAATTTGAATCAAATTAATTTGTTTGAAATTATCATAAAAATGATAATTTTTTTATTTATATATAAAAATATATACAACGTGTCCCAATATATCAAAATTCTCTATTTCATAAAAATGATAAACTATCACTTGTTTAATAAAAGGACTTTGATAGCCTAATATTTTTTTTTTTGTGACCGTAAGAGTGACAGCATATCGTGGGCCACAAATTCTTGGAAGAATGGATCTATAATAATTTTTAATTACTCATTATCTCTTTTTTGTGATCCAAACATGCAGTAGAATAAAAACTGTCATGTAAGCATATTCTTAGTACAATCCGCCGACCCCTCAATAGAAACATATAAATGGTAATATGAGCATTAGATATATTCTTCCACACATCTATCTAAAAATACACTTAGTCTCAAAATTTAAGATCTAAGTTTCTCTCTCCTTCAAATCTTCCCATCGATGCGGGCATAACACCAAAACGCCCAGACCTGGTTGTTGTAGTAAAGATCAAATCTCCAAGTGAAGTTATAGAGCAACCTGGTGATTTTCAGTTCCACCTTCAACATATCTATAGTCATAGACCTGTGCAACGTACGGAAAACTAGCTAGTTTATCTCTAAATTAATTATGTAAATCAGTCATTAGCATTACTCTTTGGGGCTTACTGCTCGGAAAGCATTGTAGTCTCGCATACATTAACCAACGTGGAACGATCATCTAAAATTGATTAAAGGTCTGCCGAAGTGAGCCCCCGGAAGAGAGGGGTATCGAGTCGGCTACCGGACTGATGACAACAATTGAACGGTCATCGACTACTTTGTAAGACATCAATCGAGCCGTCTCCCGGACTAATGACAACATTGAATAGAGTCATCGACAACTTTGTACAACGCGGATGAATCTCCCGCAATTGCTACGAGGAGTAGGTTGACCTTTGCAATTGCATAGTTAACTTTTTCTTTTTTAAGATCTTTCTAAGAAATTAGATCCCTTTAATCCTTGCAAGAAACTGAATTACAAGTGAAAAAGTAGGATGGAGCATAGTGATGGGAAGCCATTCCAGAGATGCACCGAACCATAACATGTAAATATCCTCAGTCAAATTCACTCCTCTCGCACCAAGTTTTTTAGAGCTTCCTATTCAGGCCGAACCGGTTCGAGAAGAAGAGGTCTCTCACCCAAAGTGGAGACCAAGAGAGCACGGCAAAGAGGCCGGTCATGTGACCGAACACTATTTGCCGAGGTGGTCGCGGGCTCAAGACCTTGTTCACCACGTGCCTCGCAAACACCGCCGTGTCCGTCGATTTCGCGCTCTGCGAAGCCCCACCCCGCTCCGCGATCGCCCCCGCGAACGGCTTGTATAGGCCCCACTCATGAGCCGCCACCTTCTCGGTGGTCGCGCTCCCGAAGTTCGACCTTATCGCCCCCGGGACCACCTTGACCACGTTGATGCCGAAGGGACGGAGCTCCAGCCGCAGAGCGTCCGTCATGGCGAGCGCCGCCGCCTTGCTCGAGCAGTAGGACCCGCCCCAAGGGGTCGTCACGGTTCCCACCACGCTCCCGACATTTACAATGCTGCCCCTCCGCCGGGCCGCCATGTGGGGCACCACTTTTTGGACCAACCTTAGCTGGCCTAGCGTGTTGATTTCCCAAGCCTTCCGGACCTCCTCCAAGGGCAGCTCTGCCAGGGGTCCCACGCTCCCGATCCCGGCGTTGTTGATGAGGACATCGATCCGGCCGAACTTGGATATTATGGCCTCGATCGCCGACGCCACGCTCTCGTCCGACGTGACGTCGAGCCCAAGGGCTTCCACGTCAGCATGGCTCGACGTGAGTTCCGACATGCCCTTCATGCGTTGAGGGATGTCGGAGGCAAAGACATGGCAGTTCCGCTCGGCCAGCGCCTTGCAGTACTCGTGGCCAATGCTGCCCTTTGCGCACCCGGTGACGAGAGCCACCATCCGGTCCCCCATGACTCCCTCTTGCCGTTTGATGGATAAGATCACTTCATTTTATAACTCTCTGAGTTCTCAACGATCAGGAATTTAGGAGAGGTTTGGCAACTTTAACCATGTGAGTTGGTGCATATTCGCCACATATGCTTCGGAGAACACAGATGAGCCGGCGATGAGAAAACAACAAGGACGGCATCTGTTTGCTACGTAGAAGTCAAGCATATGGAATCAAATTGTGCCTACTAAATTTTGTACAACGTAGCCTTTCGTAGTCATTGAGGATGCCCTCTAAGTCCCAGCAACTAAGAAATGTTTAAGATTGCAATAATCCATCACCTGTGGTGTACCCCATGCAAATTAAATATTAAATCACAAGATGCGCTTAGAAAATAAGTAACTATTGCAGCACATGAGGTTGTAGAGGAGTCCTCTATGATCTCATCCCCTGATATCCCAAAGTTTTAAAATAATTCGCATTAGTCTTTATACAAATCATGTGGTGTCTCCCTAGGTCACAAGACAATATCGATCGTTCATGACACGTACACGTAAAATTGATATTTGATCCATTATTAGGTATGCCTTTGTTTTCCATATTCAGCATGAGTCCAAATTTTCTTTCGCTTGGTATGATATGATATTGTTTCGTAGAAACTTCTCCACAACAAAATATATTTTACCAAAATTCATTCTGCAATTTTTAAATATGATAAAGGGTCCTGTGACGATTTTGGACCATTGGTTTTCTAGCGCGTCATGAGGCACGTTCAAGGTTCTTCTTCGGTTAAAGGTCTTAGGAAGATCGATTCTTTCACGAGGTAAATTAACAATCTTCATGCCAACTCCTCCTTACTAGGTAAGACCTGGTTCTTTGTCAGTTTTATCACTCCATTAGCTAGAAGTAAATCGAATACTTCATCTGCCTTACTTATGTGGAAGGAATAGAATTGAGCATTCTTGGCCTTAGACATGATGTTCTCTTTTAGCTTTTCCTTCCCTTTTGCAGGTTTCAAAGCTTGACATGTTTAAGGCATGTTGATCACCAT
Source organism: Psidium guajava (assembly GCA_016432845.1). NCBI lineage: Eukaryota > Viridiplantae > Streptophyta > Magnoliopsida > Myrtales > Myrtaceae > Psidium > Psidium guajava. The sequence goes on along the minus strand of CM028227.1, from coordinate 16,732,802 downwards.
TTTGGCTACACTACCTCAGCATAATCTAGTTGTTTGGCTTCATCTCGAAATTCATTCCCGTAAAAAAAAAAAAATTCACATCATGTTTTGATGTGTTTCTTATCTTTTTCTTGTCACGACCTACCTTGACCTCTCTCGAGAGTCTGGCAGATTTAGAGGTGTTGCCTATTAGTCTAGGCGTGAACTCTCCCAAATCCTACCTCATATAATGTTGGATTTCGTTTTAATGATTAGTAATCTAAAAGGTTACTAGGGGTCGTCCTAACCGACCAATTGAGATATAAGAGTATCATCTCAATTCCTGGGCAACCAAAGCTTTTGGATCCGGAGACTTATTTATATTAACTAGATAATTAGTACCTTTTCGTTGCTTAACTAGTTAATATTTCCTAAGGTGATCACATATTCTGCAGACCATTTTAACCTTATTAGGTATCTAACCAGTACTAAATAATCATGCATAATGTTTTTCTATCATTTTGTGTAATTACCAATTTAATCCTTTATCTAGATTCTAGGAAAGAATTTTAATAGGCAATTTATCAAAAGACAATAAACACTCAATCAGGTAAATATGCCAAATGAAGACTGGAATGAATGCAATGCAAACCAATTCAATAATAGCCATATTTAAACAAACAACTTCAACTTGAAGGTCGGAATATATCAGTATCAAACCAGACCGGACATGAGTCTTCAATCAACACCAATTTGAGGCCTAAATTTCAAATGGGGGTTAAAAGGCGATGAAAACCATTTTTTCTAATTTTCTGGGACTCTATGAAATTTTTTGGGATTTTTTTCTGAATTTTTTGAACGGATCACGCATTTAACATTGCCTATGAAAATACCGTTTCTCGCCATATATATATATATATATATATATATATATAGAGAGAGAGAGAGAGAGAGAGAGAGAGAGAGAGAGAGAGAGAGATCCATTCTCACACAAGATTGCTCCTTGCCAGTTAAATGCGTGATCCATTCAAACAAGCCCTATATGTATGCAATGCATGTGAGCCCGCCTTATATCAGCTATTAAACCACGTGAGATCCACGACAGCAAATGACCAATATGAAATCAACTCACATTCTCTGAGCAAATCCAAAAATTGTTAAGATTTTTCTGCAAACTCTCTGGCCTTGTTACTCTCTTTCATTTGCTTTTCAGTCCTCTCTCCCAGCAGGTATTCATATGCAATGTCTTCGTCTCCGACTGTGAGGGCGTACGAAGGCGAAGGGTCATGTCCCAATCAAGAAAGATTCTCCCTCCATACGAATGGTCGATGAACTCTAGTCGGCAGAGTCATTTTGTCTTTCTTCAGCTTTTTCAGTGTTTTATTTTTCTTCTTTTTCTTTATTTGGGAGACGACGGCCCCAAGAGTACATATGTTTAAAGTCACTGGGCTCTTTATTTCAGCTTGTTTTCCAATGAAAGTTTGAACATTATTCAAATTTTTTTAAAAAAATATGGAAACGTACATCTTGATTTGCGTGTCAATTTTGCGTTTAAGAAAATTTGAAGTGTTTCAGATTCTAAAAATATCACATTGCCCGTGTCGAGAAATTTTTTGTTACCAATAAAGTGAATAGCAAAAGTCTATCAAGACGGGTTTGACAAGGAAATAACTCCAAAGGCCAATTTGACTTCTTATACACATGAAACAACGGATAACTATCGAATACCATCTCTAAAGTGGATCATTTATCCAAACATGATTTTTGATTATTTTGAATTTCAGTTTCGACTCAGCAGCATGTAGAGTTGCTTTCTAGAAGCATTAAGAATTATTACAATAAATGATGCAAAGCCACTTCTTGCAATATTTCCTTATCGTATATTTGAACGAATCATGCCATGAAATTAAAGAAAATTACACGTTCATACATTTTTTTTCTTCTTCTTTTTTGTACTTCACGAAATTGTGCTCGTTGGACTCTATTAGAGGCAAAAAAATCTAACAATTGAGAGTCTTAGGACGTATGGTTTATACATAATGAAAATAGACATGACAAACTTTCTAATGGTATATCATACGTGAGTGTATATATATACACACGCACGTACACATATATAGTTTTCCAATTATCTAATTTGGTGAAAAACTTGGAAACTACACAGCGTTTCGGACGAAAACTCCATCATGACAGCATTATTTGGCGATTTGGTGAAGGTCAACTTTACCATTCTAGGAATACACCAGATATAGGCCATGTTTCCCCCCATCGAAGGCCAGCTGCACATCTCTGAAGGCCAGCTGCACATCTCTGACATATAAATTGCAGATAGTGTAAACAGAGAAAGTTCTGAGACAGAAATTTATGTAAAAAATTTACTGCTGGGAAGATGAATTGAAATATAAATGATGGGGTTGCTTTCAACGAAAATCGAAAAATAAAAATAAAAATTGAGCTAGACCCATCATTGAGAGTTTTTATTGGGTACTTCTGACCTAATTCATTAGATCATGTGTTGTCTTATCTTAATATGAACTACCCAAAAAATTTGATAGGGATAGGCGTCTAACGCCTCATGTGGAACGTGCTAACATCAGCTGGATAACCTAATAGTTCCCCTATCTATTTTTGTGCAAAGACGTGCCTTTCATGTCTGCTTATATTAGAAACATTGAGTATGGAGATGTCCACTTAAGTTTCCACTTTTTTTTTTTCTCTTTTCCTTTCCTTTTGGCTGTTTTCATTAAAGCACAAAGAATGAGAATGGGAATGTCATGTTCGGCCTGGTTGTCTCACTGTGATATTGTCTCACTGTGATATTGCCTTTATGGCAATACATTGATCAGATCTGACTCCTTGATGCGCTGAAAACGACGGCCACCCAACTATTTCACGCTCCACATGGGAGCTCTCTATTTCCCATCTTTTCCAACGAAAGAAACATCAGCAAAAGAGAAAGGAAAAGAAGGTTGATAACTATTAAGTTATATTACCTTGTTTTAAAAAAAATTAAGTATGGATTAAAATTAGTTGACAAGGATTGAAAATTTTCGGCCTACTTTTCCGACACTCTACCGGTGCTCAGCTAAAATAACTAGGAAAAGGGAAAAACTAAGAGAAAAGGAATAGAGTGGAGGAAAAAAAAAATAGATTAAACGGAGTAAGCGCCCTTTTCATGCTTTTTCTCTTAAATAAAAAGAGGTTAATTATATATGATGGAATAAAATTTTGATTGATGATTTTATATAATTGCTATGCGAACCTTCACGTTGGTTGATTTATGGGCTACATGAAAAAGTGCCGCAAGTAGGGTCCCTAACTAGCCTAAAAATGTTGCCTTTGGGTAGTGTGAATTGGATCCGTGGAGTGCTGATCATGGATGTACACGACACCCCAGGTTTGACGCTCATAAAGTGGTTTTGTCCAAGTCTTTTTAGCTTCCTTTAGCAATTGGGGAAACTTAGTACGAGCATCGAGGTGACTGCCGGAGTAACCATGATAGGTTGATGTTTAGCTGTCCTGAACTTTAAAGTATATTGGGTGCTTGCATTCTGATGTGTAAATGAACTCTGGCGAAGAGACGACTATGATCTTCTGGCAACTGTCGTTGATTAGATATGGGAACCTTCATTGCCTTCCGCTTCTAACTTCAATTTTGGGAGAATTATCTTCTCCAGAGATCTTTACTTGGCCATATCTTGAGTACTTAATTTTTTTTTACCTGAGCTGCGTTTCTGTTCTCCAATTCCAGTCTTCCCCGTGGCTCGAGAGTAACTGTTTGTAGCAGACAACTAATGATGTTTTCTTGCATTGCTTTCCATGCCATTCCATACGAGTTGAACTGACTCGCAAAAGACTTCGGCGGTCACTCTTTAACTGGTCTTTTGCTGAAAATAGCAGAACAATTTTCGGTGGAAGTATTACTTTGTGTTCTTTGCTTGATCTCATGAACATTACCAAAAAGATGGGCTTCTGAGGAGATTTTCTCTTCATGGATCATTTACCTCGAATTTTTTTTTTTACCCCAGTAGGGTCCCTTCTGGGAACTAGCATGGTGATATTATTTCGAACAGAAAAAGGAGATCCATCTCCAATGCATGTCTCAAGCAATCGGCGCGGCTAAAGTAGGTATCATTGGCAACAGATGACGACTCTCGCCTCTATGTGATGGAAATTTTAGTCAAGTAGTACAATCCTAAATGAAAACTATGATCTCTAGCCGATGTATCATGGCATCCTGTAATTAGGTCAATTAGGGCCAGAAAAATTGTCTAAAAAATGATGAAATTATTGCACTTTGGAAAATTCTATCACAAGCCTTTCGATTTTACCATTTGAGTTCTAAATCTTTTCACATATTGCCAATTCAATTCATCCGGTTAATTTTAAATGGAAATTGCTTACTTAGACGCCGATGGTGCCACGTTGGATAGTTAGCGCTAATGTGAACATTTTTTTTTATAATTTTTTTAAAATAATGTTAGATTAATTTTGCAATTTTTTCCTTTTTTTTTTTTATATCTAGCTCAATGAAGGTTGTTGGCATAGGGGAGGGCTAGCGACCCTCATCAACCACTTGGCAAGAGCTCGAAGCCCTTGTTGGTTGCGGGCGACGCGGCCCTCACGAGGTCTAGGCCAATCGGCCTTAGCTGGAATTTAAAAATAAAAATAAAAATGATGAAAATTATGCATTTCCACACTCGCCGGATGTCCAAAGTCCACATCAATGATTTTTTGCTAAAATTAATCGGACTCAATTAACGAAGTGTTAAAAAGTTTAGGACTCAATTGACAAATCTAAAAGTTTAAAACTTCTTGGATAATTTTTTCATTTGGGCTTGTAATCGATAATCCTATGGTCTCTGTTGCTCGACGATCAAGAAATAACTTTACCTATTAAAAAAAAGGAGCATAAAAGAATAGCGACAATAAAAGCTACGCATGTAATCTCTTCCCCGAGGCAAGAATATTCAGGAGAGCAGAATATGTATATCCCTTGAGCGCACTGCTTGAAGGAATATGGTGGAATTAACCGGCCTTTTTATGAAAATGGGTTAAAAAATTTATCTTTTTACCGATTTAGGTTTTGCGAAGAGAAAAATACGAAAATAGGGCATTTTCGGCGCTAGAAGCGCCGAACAAGAAAAAAGGACTTGTTTGGCACTATTAGTGCTGAACAAGGAAAAAGGGGGAGGGGGGAAATGAAAAATTGGAAAATTCATAGAAAATTATAAAAAAGAAAAAAACACCAAAAAAATTCTAAGAAATTTCCATAAATCTCAAAAATTAAGAAACTGACCATTTTAACGGGTCGATCCTATTTTTGATGGTTTCCCCTTTTAGACATTTCGAAATGACGATTTTGCCCCTTACGGGCAAATTGTCTCGAAAAATTTCAAAAGTTTTCAAAAAAAATTCCAAAAAATCATATTTATAAGCTTTAACGAAGCCTGAAGATCCAATTAGGAAGAAAAGTAATTTTTGAAATTTGTCATAAATTTTAATATTATTTTCCATATTAAGATAATATCCAAAAATAAGAAAATAGATTTCGTAGACTACAAATATGAAGAAATTGCCAAAATTTTATTTTAAAAACCTTTCCATGTTGGACCATTTAAAATACTGACTATTTTTTTTCATGAACATTTTTTTTCCATAAGGGGCAAAATCATCATTTTGAAAAGATAGATGAGAAAAATCCTTAAAAATAGGATTGACCAATTAAAATGGCTCATTTCCTAATTTTTGAAATTTTTTTTTGGAAACTTTTGAAATTTTTCGAGACAATTTACCCGTAAGAGCAAAACATCATTTCGAAATGTCTAAGAGGGAAAACCATAAAAAAAAAATAAGACCGACCCGTTAAAATGGTCAATTTCCTAATTTTTGGGGTTTATGGAAATTTTTTAGAATTTTTTTGGTGTTTTTTTCTTTTTTATAATTTTCTACGAATTTTCCAATTTTCCATCCCCCCAAAAAACACCCTTTTTCCTTGTTCAACACTATTAGTGCCGAACAAGTCCTTTTTTCTTGTTCGGCGCTTCTAGCGTCGAACAAGCCCCATTTTTGTATTTTTCTCACCGCAAAATTCAAATCGGTAAAAAGATAAATTTTTTAACCCATTTTCGTAAAAAGCCCGAATTAACATAACTAGAATCTTCTAACATAAGATTGAAGGTGTATACCTAGTACGATGAAAAAACAAAACGTCTTCACCATATTGATTGAGATAATTCAATAACACCCCAGCCTCCTCCGGCGTCAAATGCCTTGAACATCTGGCCAGTTTTGCTCTGCTCGAAGTCTACCTAGTATTCTACAGAATATAGGCATAACACTAGTTTCCTTGTGCAATACGCGACCACGAAACTGACCCCGTTCTCTGGATAAACAATATCAGAGGCCTTATTGTACGGCAAAGACAGAATTGGCATCTTACGAGCAACTTATGCAGAAAATTTATCCGCGAACTAATAAATTGGTGTCACTCTTGAATAGGTGTATCTACTCTTGAAGAGGTGTATCTACATGAACTACAAATGTGTTATTGTTCAAGTGCGAGTGTGACTGTATGACTCAGGGATTTGCAGTATCGGATATGCATTATGATATAAGTGTGAGGCATATTTCTACACGGGTTACATATACGTATGTGTGAAAAATGTAGCTATCATATTTCTAGAAGGAACATATACGTATTATATATGCACATGTGACGATAACATTATGATACAGGGACCTTGCAGCAGATATCAAAGATATCATCTAGAGGGGCATGATCGCCAGTTCCTTCATCTTTCCTAGCATATAACAGTTGCTTGCCCTTGAAGACAAGCATTCCACCCTGGCACAAGAAATGCAAACCAATTTGAAGCATGACACGCAATAAATTAATGTGCACATCTGTAGTTTGGCTGATCTGACCTGTTGCAGAACACTACTTCGGTCATCAGGGGTGGCTCCGATGGTATAATTCTTCGTAGCTTTCTGAATTGAATCAAACCTGGAAAAGACCTTTGCCTGTCACAAAGAAAAGTTGAGCTGCATATTGTGAATAAAAGCTTCATATGACAGGAAGAGGTTGAACAGAGAAGCAAGAAGTAAGGTGAGGCTTACACTCGCTGGACTGAACAATGTGCGGCCGAGACCAAAGTACAATCCCAGAACATCATATGACTCCAGTATAGAAACATGGAAAGGTTAGGAAAAGCTAAAAGAGAATATTATAATCAATGGACTCATACTTACCTTGCGATCAGGATCAGCATACAGGCAATCCAACGGAAAGGGTAACTGAGTTTTGTGACAGGAGAAAAAGTAGGTCAGCTGAGAAGATCATCTGGAGTAAATGACAGCAAAGTCCACAGAATACTCAATAAAGAATCAGACAGAGTCGATATTCTCCTGCTGATCTAAGAATGTTGCATTCTCCACAGGCATATCTAGATTTGTACTGCTCTTCACTCTTTTAAGGGTCAAAAGATAGCCAATCCACATGAGACCACAACCCGATTCTCGTGATGTCATAAATTAGGTGCGGCAAAGAATCCAAAGAACTTGACATGGCAAGTGTAACTAGAAATTGTTTGGACCAAACTATAAAAGCTAACCATATAGCATTCAAGAAAGGGTAGAGGCTTGGTTCTGATGTAACATCTTCGGTTATTCTCAAAAGGGAACTGAAGAGAACAAGTTTTCTCATAGGAAATACATGATTATAAAGAGTCACTTAAAACTTGTATGACAACCATTCTAATTTTAAAAAGTGATTCTGATTAAAATGAATTTTTCTAATTCTATTCCCTGGATAGTTTTAGAGAATTAGAACACATTTGGTAACTGCATAGAATTTCTGTTCCTGGAACAAAAACGCGTTTGGTAAATACACATAATTTCTATTCCCGAAAACAATTTTTCTTCTCAATTCTTGTCATTTAGAGAATCAGAACACATTTGGTAACTGTATAGAATTTCTGTTTCTGGAACAGAAACGTGTTTGGTAAATACACATAATTTCTATTGCCGAAAACAAATTTTCTTCTCAATTCTTGTCATTTACGTCAAATAATTACATAGTTACTTTGTGAAATTTCATCTTACATTTCGAATTAAACGAAGATTAATTAATATTGATTCTTTTATATGACATATTGCATATTGAAATGTAAAAATAAATATCAAAAATCATCACAAGTCATTTTCGCCATTTATTGTGGGAAACCTAACTATTTTGAGCAAGTTGACAACCGACACAAGCGATATCCTCATTTCTGCAAGGAAAATGCACTACACTACCCTACCCTACATTGGTGTGCGTTTTGGTTTTAGGAAATCAAATCTCAATCTTAATTCATTCAAAACTTAAGAACGAGAGCTTGCTAAATATTCACGATGATTATTTTTGTCTTTTTTCAAAATTTTCTAAAACTAGACTAAGTCTACGTACGTAAACATAAGTAAATCATAACCAATAAAATCAAATGCATAATCAAGGATCATGGCATTGATAAATCACATCATATAGCTTGAACGAAGCCCCAAGGACTTAGAGAATATTGTTCGGGCTTCGAGAAAATGGGACCTTGTTCTGTTTTAGGTCGAGGAAAAAGTGATGAGATAACGGAAAGAGAGAAGTGAGACGTGATACTTAATTCTATTTTGTGGTTTTTAAAGGTGATTCTTTTTCTAAACCAACTTTGTTTTATATCTCGTTTTTGTTTTAAAACTATTCTCGGGAATAGAATTAGAGCCAGAATTGTTTACGTTACCAAACAGGATTCTCATCTGATTTTGTTTTGGGAAACAAAATCAGAAAACCAGAATAGTTATCATACAGGCCTTTACAATCTACCCAAATTAGAAGAGACGCCACATACCAATAACAAAATCAAGTGTCCAATGTTCGTTACACAAGGATCAGTTGCAGCTCCTCATGTCGTTGAAATGACCCACCTCAACTTAAATTTGTTTTCATTAACACTTGTAATATTTTTTTTACTATTTACCAATTTCACCCCACCATTTCTTAGCAGTTGCCCCCACTAATATTTTCAAATAACAAACTTGATCTTGATATATCTATAGAAACCAACAAAACAAAGAAAAGAAAGAACTAGTCAGATGCTTAAACCGAAAAGATTTCATCAGAGAGTTGGATTCCTTAGGCGAATTATGCAGTTGTTATTGATTTAACTCAACCCCCTACAAATGTTATGGCTAGAGTTTTTATGTGATTATATTTCAAAGATATTCTTCATTCGCTTCTAGTATGTTTATATATCATATTATGTGATTATATGATGATTCAACATTGGTCATGCACAAGAGTTGTGATCCACCTTTGACGCAAACAAGAGTATTGACCATTGAAATACACAAAAAAAATTATGGACAAAAATATCAACTTCAAAAATTGGGAGCTAAAAAACAATATGATCTTTTAATGTGTATTTACTTTTTCATCTAATGAAACAATTTTCCTTTTTATTTGTTTCCCTCACTTGCAAAAACCCCTTGCAAGTGAACCATTCATGTTCAAGGGAAACACATATTCAGACAGTGCATTAAATTTAAGAGAGAATGAAAGTGAGACAAACGTGGACATCGTACTTAGTAGAAACCTCTCCTATCACATCTTCCTTGCGTGTCACACCAGATTAGCGAAGAAGAAGAGAGAAAGAAATGAGATGAGATGTAAGACCTATTAAAATTTGTAGAGCACATACTTTCCTACATTCAAGGACAATCTAGAATTCTTTCTTAGTTGGGGCAAGCTGAAATATTTGTACAAAAGTTACCCACAAGTTCAGGAAATGTGTACCTTTTAAAAAAATTATGCATGGTGTTTTAGCTTCTCTGTTAACCCTTTCTCAGCAAAAAGAGAGAATGCTAAATTTTTTGGGACAAATTTTATCTGAATGAACTAGTCATCTGTTCCCTCTTTCTACAAAATAATAGCAACCCAATTAGAGAAGTTTTAAGAGCAATGTTAGTTCAAAGTGTATTAAGAAGACAGTGAGTGCAAGCATACTTTAAATTGGGCAAAATACTTGGGCCTGGGCGGTCATGTCAAATGGCAAACTCACAAACTTGAACTAGATCATATCATATAAGCTGGGTAAAATTCATACAGATGCACTAGCAAATGATAATAAGGGAGCTTCACTGGACATTACATGGGCCGGGCTGGCAGGGGCCACGAGAATTAATCAAACATCGGCCCAGTTTTTCTCATAAAATATAGTTATTCATGGAAAAATATGAAAATCCAAATGTGTAACTATAAGATAATCAACACAATAATACTTCAATGCTACAATTTTCATTTTAAAAAAGGAAGTTTGCACACTCTTGACTTTAATCAGGCCACAATTTGAGCTTTGGAACCTGAGCCCGAGCTCAAAATGTCAATTGAAGTATGACCTACTGGCCATTTGAACAGCCCAACATCTCACTTGTAGTAGAGTGGACTGCTCATATCTCCAAAATTGAAGGTAGGATTAGGGCATCAATAAAAAAAAAAAGAGGAATGCATGAAGCTAGGGATGAATTCCAGATTAGACCTTCTACTTTAGAATGTTATCAGAAGGACCTTAATGTTCCGCCAGAGCAACATTTTCCCAGGGATGTATTCCTCTTTCAGTAGAGTTCGTTGAATTGATTGATTGTCAAAAAATGGCTACAATGGAGTTTCTCACATTCGTATGTTCAGTCCTTAGTTTTAATGACTTTCAAGAAGCATGAAAGTCTATAGCCTTAAACACTAGCAAGATGCATGAAGTTTTTTTTTTTTTTGGGTAAGGAACAAGATGCATCTACTTGGTACCAAAAAAAAAAAGTTAACTGCTTTACTAACAAATATAACTTCCTAAAATCGAAGAGGTGGGAGCAATTGAAGGTGATTTGGGACTTTAAAAAGAATGATTTGAAATTCTTCAGCCAAATTTTATTTCTTAAGACACCCCAACTCATCAGCAAAGAGCTGGACCTTTCTCTGTTGACTATAGGGAAGATGCCAAGCATGTTAGACGCATTTAAAGGTGAGAAGTGACGGCTGTCCCACAGTAGGTATCACATCAATGTTTGGGCAATGTTAATGTCTCTTTTGAAGCTGTTCAATCTTAAGGTTCAATTATTGAAGCCTGACAAAAGTTCAGGTCTTTCATGTAATTTTCGGTAAAGGATTCTCATGTGGTACATGAGTCACCAAAATGTTTCAAACTACCTCAAATCTTGAACTGCAGAAGAAATGAAGCCCCCTATGCTGAAGCATGGGTGACAGATTAAATCCTTAGCTTAAAAACAGTGATGTCCTCATTATGATTTTGTTCCTCTATTTTCTGGATGACAATATGGTTTCATTAGAAAGATGCTTAATAACTAACCATAAGATGATGGATAAATTAAACCTCACTCTTTGCTAATTATCATAAATTAGCTATTCATCAAGCTTATGAAGGAGCACTGCTCAGCGAATTTCCAGTGAAAAATCTAAGCAAGCAAAGGAATATCTTACCAAAAGAGTATTAGCAAAAAGAGATATTTTTCTTATCATCCGATTGCAGTGCCATTAGAATGAATATGTGTGGATGAGTCATACTCATAGTAATTCCAGGGCTTCATACATATATGCTGATGGAAAGTATTTCTGCAATTAAAAGAAAGAGAAGGTACCCGTTCAGCAAGAATGCGAGCTTTATCAGGAGTTCCAACACCGACAGCAATCAATTTCACACCAGCTGAGTCGAACCTGGCCTTTGATTCTTTTAAAGCTGAAGCAAGCTCCCAACTTGAAAAGGACAAACACAAGGGATGAGCCATAGCAGAATCTCAGCTGTCTAATTTGCAGTGATAGCCAGAAATGAGCAACGCTTACCAGCAGAAACATCCAAAATGTCTCAACATTGCTACAACAGCCACTCCCTAGAAGGCAATAAACTGTCAGACAATGGAGAGGGCACTGGTTCTTGATATAAAAGCAAATATGAAGAAAAAGCACCGAAGAAGATATCTGCTCAAGGAGAAGCAAACAACTGAGCCTAAAAAGAAGCAACTGCAGCTTCTGCATCATATACTGTTTTCATCACCTCCTCCGGCAATGCAAATTGAAAAGTTCGACACACAGAACTAATTCACTAACTTCAGGGATATCACAACAAGACAAAAATTTGAGCACCGGCTGCTTCTTTTTACTAACTGCTGTGACCAACCAGAATGCCGCTAATTGATTAAAGCATAAGAATGTTGGGGCAGTCTCAAATTCTCATCTCAAACTATCCCATCCACACTTAAACAGCGAATAATACAATTAGAAGGGGAATTTGACACCCAATTGTCAGGATATCATAGCCAACAAGAAGAAGTTCTTCACAGACCGCTTACTCCATTAAGAAACCATTGGCCGCCAAAGTACGCATCTAATTAGACACACTTTGTTCTACAATCAAGTATATCATGCAGAAAGTAGCTCATATCTTTTTGAAGGCCGAATTAGCTCATAGTTGGCAAACGCCAGAGTATCATTTCCAGCATGAGGCAATTGCGAGTGGAAGTTCAGACGAGAAAAGGACAAACCAATCAAGAAGAGACAAAAATAACATGTCCCCGAGGAAAAATTAATGGTACAAAGCCACGAATGAAGAGAAACCTCATTTTGGTCCCAGAGATCCTTGAACAGCACGGGCTCACCAGCGGCGGTGAAAATGCGAACATCGCCGAGGACGTCGCTGACGTCGGGCCCGATTCCGGAGGCGGAAGCTCTAGCGACGACCCGCGACCGGACCACGTCGCTCCGGCGAGCGAGCCCTCGGGAACGAACCGAAGAGACGGTCGGAGGAGAGCGAACGAGTGAAGCAGCACGAGTGGAGGGAAGTGCAGACCCGGGTTTTGGAGGAGAGGCGAGGAGGGTTTGTGGAAAGCGCAGGCCTTGAGTAGAAATTGACGACGCCATAGCCACGGGGTTCTCGTTCTCGCCTTCGATTCGAACGAGGAACGGACCAAGTTGTTGAATGCAATGCACGCACGAGTGGCAAACCTTCTGCCCTGCCTCATGCGATATTAAAATGTGGTACCATCACATTACCAAAAAGTCAAAACATATCATTTTGGTAAATGCATGATTCCGTTGGTTTTAGCGAAAATATATATAATTAAAAAATGAATATCGCTTTTAAAATTCAATATAAAAAATATTTTTTTTTCATCATTAAAAAAAAACATATAGACATAAAATTCAATAAATGAGATATTTCTTCACCGTTCACAAAAATATATAATCATAAATTATTATCCAACGATACAAAATCAAATGCGATCAGCATCAGGTTTGCAGTTTCACATGCTCTCCTGTATATGGTGCTCTTAAATTTCAATACCAGCAATCGCTTCGGGGGTCAGTAGTTAAAGTCTGCACAGCTGAGTCCCCGAAAAACTTGAACCCAACAAGGGAAAGAGTGGCAATTCCATACGCTCCCGATTGGCGTTGGCAATCTGCCACTCCTTTACATTCTCGCCGTGGGCGAAATACAGAACTTCGAAGTTGAAGCATCTGAATATTCCAGAAAATCCACCGTAATTGCGCAATCATTGCTAACCCTTCTTGCAATCAACATCAGCAGTTATCAATAATCGAAAGTTTACACTGGCATCTAACGAGCATCTCACGAATTATAGTAGCTGAAAGTTCATTCTTGTAACTACATATTTCTACAAGAAGTACGTGTTATCATACAAGTGTGTGTAAATGTGTGTAGCAAGAACTTCATGATACTGGGACTCTGCAGCAGATATCCAAAATATCATCTAGAGGGGCGTGATCTCCGGTCCCTTCATCTTTCCGGGCATATAACAATTCCTTGCCCTTGAAGACAAACATCCCACCCTGGCAAAACAATGTGTAAAAAACGTTTCTTTCGAGCAAATCACCATAAAAATTTAATAACCTGCACATTGTACAGTCTGCCTTGTCCAACCTGTTGTAGGACACTACTGCGGTCATCTGGCGTCGCTTCAATTGTGTAGTTCCTCACAGCTTTCTGAAGAGCATCGAACCTGGAAAAGACCTTTACCTGCCACAAAAGAAGTGAGCCGAATGTTATTTTTCTAAGCTCCATTTGACAGGAAGAGGTTCAAAGGAGAGGCAGGAGTAAACAGCAACAGACGCTTACGCTTGCTGGATTGAAGAATGTGCGTCCAAGACCATAATACAGGCCCAGAATATCATATGACTAAAGTCAAGAAAAATGAAAAGGGTTAGAAAAAACTGAGAGGATTCTCTGACAGATATGCTTATCAAGTTAACATGTTCACCTTGCGCTCAGGATCGGCATAAAGGCAATCCATCGGGAATGGTAACTGAGATGTGACACACAGAACAGTCAGTCAGCTCAACTGATCATAGGCATCAAATGGTAGATTAATCCAAAATTCATGTCTAAAAGGCAGTATCAGTTCTCAATGAACCTAGTTTTCAAAGATTATACTAATCAGATCACATGTAAGTTTAGAGGGATGGCTGAGTTAATAAAAATTGCAATTTCCTAGAAAGAACATAAAGGGGGTGAGCTCTCTCACCCAAAACCTTGAACATGTTAATGCATCTAAGTGAGAAGAGATGCAAGAGATAAAGTAAAATCAGGTCTCCAACATCAACATTACACAACAACATAACGACATAACATCCATCAAGTACATAGTTGCTGCATGTTCAGCATAGGCATCACTTAAAAGAACCTTTACCATCATTTTAGGAAATACTTCAGACCAGGTTTGCCACGAACAGGAGAAAGTTGAGAAAATAAATAAGATAGCCCAGTCCACTGATGAAAATTTCCTAGACCATGCATTCTTTTTTGCCCTGCTTAGATAGGATAATTATGTGGACATGAGTAGCCATCTCAAATGGCATCTGCTTTCTTAGATAGGATAATTATGTGGACATGAGTAGCCATCTCAAATGGCATACTCACAAACTCAAGTAATAACATATCATGTAAGATGGTCAAATCTGTTGCAAAAATAACGGCATCCCACCTGTCAGCCGAGAGGTGGACTCCCAATATTGCCACAAATGAAAGAGTGGATGAATAAAAGAAAGGGAAATTGCACGAAGCTTGGGGGTAAATTTCAAAGTAGACCTTATGCTTTGAAACCATGGACCATGAGGCTGCATGACATCTCCATCTCCTAGATGAAAATTAGCCAAAATTCTTATGCAAAGAATCCGAGGCTTAAGTTCAATAATCAAGAGATTGAAAGTTATTGTCAGAGTTCCAAAGGAGTGATTTGGAATCCCTCTTCGCCACCAGTTTCTTCGGTATGCCCCAACTCATAAAAAGAAGCTGGACCTTTTGCGTCGACCAGAAGGGACATGTTGGACATCTCAGATGCATTTGATGGGTGAGAACTAATAGTTTGACAGTAGACCTGACCTCGATGTACAGTAACATTAAATACTCTTTGTAACTTTTCAAAGTGGAAGGTTCAAAATTCATGATGCACACCTCAAACTTAGAGTCTCATGTGGATGAGTCTAAATGCTAATTTTCTATTTGCAAAAAGGAACCCTCCATGCATGGTAATTTTCTAATATCATTAGGAAATTTTCCATCCCATTGGTAAAACCATGTAACCACAGAGGATCCATTCTGAAATTTCTGGTCTGTCATTTGTCATCACAACAACTGGGGATCCATTTTAAAGTAAGCTATCTGCCATGAACAGAGAAATTTCCACCTCTCAGCAGATAAGTCGTGAAATACTAAACACTGGAAAAAAAAAAGTAGAGCCAATTTGAGTAACAAGGATAGCTCACGGATGACGCAAAGGACTATTAACATCAACATCAACATCAACATCACCTTTATCCCAAACCAGTTGGGGTCGGCGGTCGATGAACCCAAAGCGAAAAGACGCAAAGGACTATACGGGAAAAAATATATATATTCTCTCATCATTTACTATAGTATTACAATGGATATTTGAAGGTCAGACACGTCATATACCATCTATTTGGATCCTTAAGGATGACTTCTAGTTAGTGTCAAGGATTCAGACATTTTAATTTCTCTAAGCTTCGACTGAAATAGGCTAGATCTCATTCGAAGATGTATTTGCCAATGACAAGCATCAAAAGGAAGAAAGGGTACCCGTTCAGCAAGAATGCGAGCTTTATCAGGAGTCCCAACTCCAACAGCAATCAATTTCACACCAGCAGAGTCGAACTTGGCTTTCGACTCTTTTAAAGCTGAAGCAAGCTCCCAGCTTATGGAAAAAGAACAAGCACAACAAGTGGTGAGCCACAGCAGAATCCTAGCTATCCACATTTGCAATATAGTCAGCAGTGAAGAAACAATTACCAGCAAGGACAACCAAAGTGTCTCAACAGCGCCACCACAGCCATTCCCTTCCAAAGAAAAAACTGAACTGTGAGCCATCAAAACAACCATCATGCGCCGAATCAAGTAAGAAAACACGCACAAGCAAAACAAAGCATGGAAAGCAGGATCAGCTCTGTGGGATAAAACTAATTCAAGTGAAGTTCAGGAAAAGATGCCAAAATTCGGAGACCCAAATGAGCTGAGTTTTAAAAGCAGGAGCACCAGCTCCCGAATCAACCACCTTTCTGCACCAGCTCCTCTGGCAAACCAAATTGTAAACGAACAGTAACAAACAGAATTAGTCCAGTAATGTCCGGGAGTATTCCCTCTCTGATTCTTTTTGTGAAACTCAAATCGCAACAAAAATCATTTGGACCACCAGTTTCTAGTTCTTTCTAAGCTCTATAACGAAGTAGACTAGCTCGATAAGACACGGGAAGCATATGAACGGTCTCATCATCTCATACCGAACTACTTCATCAACAGGGAATAGTTCCCAGAAGCTTAAGAAGAATGTCCCAATTTGCAGAACAATAAACCAACGAAATTTTTCCCGATACTAATCAACGAGACACGGTTTGTGCTATAAGCAAGTACATCACGCAAAGATTAGCTCATAATTAATGAACATCAGAATATCATTCAAGCTCTGAGGCAATTTCAATTGCAAATAATAACAGGAAAAAAGAAAGCTAATCGGAAGTAAGTAAAAAAGAAGAAGAAGGAAGAATAAAAACCTCATTTTGGTCCCATAGATCCTTGAACGTCACGGGCTGGCCGGAGGCAGTGAAAATGCGAACATCGCCAAGAGCGTCGCTGCTGCCGGGACTGATTCCGGAGGCGGAGGCTCTCGCGACGACATGCGACCGGGCTACGTCGCTCCGGCGGGAGAATTCTCGAGAGCGAATCGAAGCGGCAGTCAAAGGAGAGCGGACGAGTAAAGCAGCAGCAGCAGCAGAAGAAGAAGAAGAAGAAGAAGAAGAAGAAGAAGAAGGTGGAACAAGAAGTTGAGACCTGGGTCTCGGAGGGGAAAGCGAGAGAGATTGTGGAATTCGCAGGTTTCCTGCAGAAATCGAGGACGCCATTGCCTCAAGGTTTCGAGCTCGCAGGTTGAGGAAGAGGAAGAACACTCGCGAACGTATCCCGGCCTATACGTTTTGCGTTTGTTTGTTTGTTTGTTTTTTTTCTTTCTTTTCGATTGTCCGTTAATTAACGACTTTTCCGAGGCGGGAGAAATCCCTCGAGCAATATGATTATCTTTATTTTTCAGGGAAAGGAGGTTGATGCTAATTAAATCTTATGATTAAGGGGATGATGTATTTGACAAAACAAAAGAAGCAATTCTCTCACGTTTAATTTTCTAGCTATGGACTTTAATTGCAGCTTATTTAGAATCTTTTTTTTTTTTTACCTTGACTCTTCATTGATTTTTTAGGTCGAAGTATTGATGCAATAGAATTGAATTATCATATTCCCAAAAAAAAAAATTATCATATTCAACGATCCATGTTATTACTAATGACATGTTTAAACTTTGATTTAATATATAATATGATTCATAAACCTTAAATTATTTAAGGTTATTCCTGAAATTAACTTATCGTAATGTCATCTTTAAATTTTTAATTGTTAATGTGATAAAAGTGATGTCGATATTGATGTTAAATGTGTTTCAAATTTTTAATTCAAGCAATATAATTCATGAATTTTAACCTAATAATAATGCCATCTCAAATTGATCCATGTGTTCAATTTAGTTTATGAACTACATGAAAATGTTCAATAGTCCACCAACTATCTAGATATCACATTGAATAAATTAAAAGTCTAAAAATTACGTTGTAAATAAATTTGAAGTTCAAAAGGTTACCTTACATGGGCTAAAATTCATAGACTATTTTGTTATTTAAACTTACTTGCAGGAAATGAAGCTAATCATCAAATGGACAGCCCCTCTTTTTTAAGTAAACGAACTCCCGTACCCTCTTAATACCTTAGACAAGAGGCACTTTATATTGCAATAACTCGATCATAATATACTTAATTTGATTGTGACTATCCAAAAAAATCTAAAGTTAGATCTACCTACAAAAGTAAAACCATAAGTGGGTTTTGTCTAAATTCCGTTTTCCTCATACACATGCCTACTTTAATATTGTGCTACAAATTTAGCTTAATGAAGAAAAAAAAATTGGGTAAAACTGGCCAGAATAAAGTGATGAAAATAAATAAGAAGTAAAAGAATTTGAAAGGCAAAAAAAATAAAAGGGGAAAACAGAGTGGTGGTAGCAGCGAGGCTCAGACACGCACAAACGCAGTCATCAAGAAGCAGCAGCGCTACATACGCGTACGAATACGTACGCCGTACATATGCTCGGTCCGTATGATACGACCACCATACATTCAGCATCGAGAAATGTATTTCCTCATCATCGCCTCGCCCCGCGCGCGGGGAATTTTCCCCCGGTCTCTCGATGATTTCGCACGAGAAGGAGAAAGAGATGGAGACAAAAAAAAAAAAAAAAAAGAGGGATTTTTGCGCAGGAAAGAAATGGAATGAATCATCTGCCAAAATGGGTTCGAAACACAGCGATGGCGATGGGGGGGATGAAAGATTTTGGAAATCGGAACAGATGGGAGAGCAGGGACATGGGATCTCGTCCTCGTGCTTCTGCTCTGCCGTATTTGCTTGCTGAGCTTTGAAACCCTACTTTTTAATCTCATCTTTATATCTGTCGATCGACTGAAGGAGAAGAGGGAGGAGGAGCAGGGGTTGAGCGAAATGACGTTCCTGCCCTCGGCCCCAATCTTGATCCTACATTGTCTTTGGGCTTGGGCCTGATCCTGGCCCTCTCTCTACTCGATCCACCCGGCTTTTTTGCCCGGAGAAATTATTCCTCGAATGTAGCACGAGTGTACTAAACTTAATCTGGGCCGTCAGATTTGATGGGAGCCTTCGTTCTTAATCGTCCAAGTTTAGTTTGTACACGCCGGTAGGCCTTCCCATAAGAAAAGAAAAAGAAAAAAAAAAAAGGAAAACGGAGCTGCGTCGCAGTCGATTCTGATCGGAAATATTGCTGCGAATCACTAACTATCTAACGAGTGAAAAAGGAAAACACAACGATTGGACATTGTCTGAGTGTTGTGATGGATCCAAACATCCAAAGTTGGGGGCTCGATACTGTAATACAACAATTCAGGATCAATTAATTTTAAAGAGCGTGAGATAGGATTTCCAGCCCCTGTCAATTTTCCTCTGCAAATGAGGCTTTCCTATCATGTTTGACCTAAACTTTTGCATAAAAACCATGAAAAGCGTTAGAATTTTTAATTAATGGGCTATATATATATATATATAGCATGTGATGTGATACCCATGCAACAAGAATTCAATGTAGCATTGTTTTATCAAAGTATAGTCCAATTGATCTTTATGCCTTAGCTACCCGATTTGGACTTCAATACACTATCTAGTTTCTTGTGATTTTGAATTTTCTACCCAAAAAAAAAAAAAAAGAAACTAGCTTGACTTCAGTGTGAACTTGAATTTTTCACTGCAGTAAATTTTGGAATTTCCGGGATCGCATTGAGAATCTTGTCGCCTTTCAACACAAATAGTAGAAGAAACTCAGTCACACTGATTCATTGAGAAAGATGCACCATAGAAGTTTTTAGGAAACAAACGATATGCTTAATTGTTCCATTGATCAATTTCGGTCAAAATTACCGAGATTGAGGACCTATTTATTTGAAGGACCACTGTTTTCAGGCATTTTTATTTCATTTTATGGTGTTGGGATGATGGAAAATTAATTAATTTACGGAAAACGTTTTTCTATGAACTGAAACAATAAGCTTGGACGGAGGAAAATGACTTTCCATTCTCGCAAGAAGGAAATCATTCTTCCTAATCACCAAACGAATGAAAGGTAACCATTCATCAAGAAGTTTTTAGCAAAAATAAACGCACCTTGACTATGTTTTCGGCCCCCCGAAATCACATTGATCGTGCAATTCTGCGCTTCTAGTTTCTCTTGCCGTCCAAGCCTCTACCTCTTTGCGTGCTACGCCATAGAAAGATCTCACGCCCGCCACGGCCTATCCGATCCGTGATTTAACTCTTTTGTCCGCCGAGGAAGCGAAGGTTCGGTCGTAGTTCCTCGGGACGATGCTCGGTTCGAAACGATCGCTAAATTCCGACAGCTCGAGGATATGACAACGTGCGAGTTGCTCATAAGAAAAAGTTTTTTGAAGTCCATGGCCGACTCCTAAGACGCCTGCTCGATGAAAATATAGTCAAATCGCCTCTCTTGGCCGCACTCGTCCAGCATCATTTCATAGACCATCATAAGGAGACAAAGATTCTCCCGTTGACGCATTTAATACAAACCCACCTAGCAAACATCAAAATTTGTCATTTTGGGGGATAAATTCTTATAATATAGTCAAATTTACGTCCCATGGGAGACTAATCTGTATTATTTTTTTCCAATGTCAATACAAGTAAGCTTGACAAAGAACCTAGAAATCCAAGGGATTCACGCCACCCGTCCACCATATTCTCCAGGCAATGTCAATACAAACTTGATAGATACAATACACTAGAAAGTTAATGAACCCTTCTTCACCTACCATAGATTGAATGGAATTATTCAATTCGGGGCGCAATTAATTTCTTTTTCCCAATCATGTGAAGCGATTCAGGCATATATTATGTACATCCCCCCCCCCCCCCAACAGAACATGCAGATTGTTTTCTTCCGTTTCGTGATCATCTCGTTCCTTGAATTCTTGTTCCAACCTTCCTCCTCACGTTATAATTGCTTGCTATTTGAGGAAATTTTGCTGTTGGAGAGTGGTGAACGCATGAAAGCTCCTTTATAACCCACAAAAACCCGCATGAATATGCTCATCATCGTTCTCCAGCAATAGATATTTTCAGGAATTTTTGGAAAGATGAGCCACCGGAAGGTCCATTCCCATGGAAGCATTGTCATACCCTTCTCCTGGGAGCACACCCCTGGAATCTCCAAGACCACCCACCAGAATCAGGAGAGAAGATCATCGTCAGTTGCCCTGAGCCAACCTCCGATATCACCACCACCTCATTCTGGGTCACAAGGGTTGGCTGAGGAACGGAGGGATAAGATCCCTCCTCCGCCGGGAGCGGCGGCGGCGGCGGCCCCACGGAGGAGCTCTTCGCTGAAGGGGTTCTTGTGGCGAGAAGAGGACCCGTTTCTCGCTGCTTATAAGGAGTGCACGAAGAGCACGGGCTTGGTCGAGCCGGGCGAGGGCGAAGAAGGCAAGAAAAGCGGTCGGGTCAAGTCCGGGTGGAGGAGCAAGAGGACGTCCATCTTTTCTTGCAAGAGCTCCTGTGACGTTAGGGAGAACAGCTTCGTCAGGTTGCCGCCGCGTCTTCCTCCTCTTCCGCGAGACCGGAGAGGGATGCTCCAGTGGGAAAGGCGAGAATCGAACCTCGTCGATGCACACAGCTCGGAAAGAAGATGAAAGAAGAGGGTCTGGTTACTGATAGCGCGAGCTCGTGATTGGGAATTCCTGATGTGTTCATCAATCGTCTTCAGATGACAATGCGTGCCGAGCACCTCGATGATTCGCTCCAATTTAGGTGATTCGCTCCAATTTAAGTGGTACATAGTAAGTATCCGATAAACTTGTGCTAGATTTTTAATGCCTTCTTTCGCGTAGTCATGTCTTTCGAATTAGATTCAATGCACTGATACCTGGGGTAGTTTTGCTATGTATCTCCTTGCGAACTAGTGAATAGTGTTAGATGCCTCGATCAATTAAATAACAAGTGATTGGCCTACGTTCCAATGTCAATAGTATCGTTGACATAGATGATGTAGAGAAAGGGATTGGCCGATGTTATGATGTCGATAGTATGATTGATATATATAGACGACACATATATAGTGTCTTTGCGAAACATCGGCAATAGCAACAGTTCGCCACCGGATTAAGGTAAACTTTCACCAATGAAAGTGACTTTGTTCCTTATTTTAGGTAGGAAGGGATAAGCAGGGAGTCTGCATAGTTGCATTAAGATCACGAATCTACCATCAATACAATCTAATGAAGTTTTGAAGTCGTGACCTCCCCCATTCTAAAGAAGAGAGATGGCCTTGACCTTGAGAGATACAGCCCTTGAGAAAATCTAAAGGATTAGGCATGGTTTTGTTGGGCCCCACAATAGTTATCCGAATAGAAATTGACGTTTGCCCTGTAATGGGCATTTCGAAGGACACACTGAAACGACGAAAACGACATAATGACTTTGAAGAATTAAATGAGAAGTCATATGAGGTGAAAATTTTTTATAAGGCTTTTTAGAACGACGATAAGGATGACTTATCTATCAATTTTTCCGTCATCACTCCAAAAACAAAAAAGAAGTAAACTCTATCTTACGTAAAGTTGTCAAAGTACAATTAAGTTCTGGATTTGGTTCACTCGTTTGAAAAGGTCTAGATTAGATGTTGGAATCATGATGGTTTACATCAAGTTGTCCTTTTAAGCTGTCATTTCGGCACCCCCTCTTCCAAAAAAAAAAAAAAAAACACAAAGACTCAAGGAGTGGATTCCCACTTCAAAATAATTCTTGTAAGAATCAAAATCAACTTTTGTTGGCTGAAATGCAATTAATTAAAAAAGAACTCATATATGAAAGTTTATATTTCAAAAAAGGGAAGGCCAATATTTACAAGTGCCTACGAGATTAAACTATCAATCACTCTATTGCAGCCAAGGGGAGCCCAACCAAATGTTTAATTAGAGTGAAGACTGAAAACAACTTACATCGGTCGTGCAGTTTCCAGGGGATAGTGGCTATTGCATTGGCAATCATATCGTTACCTGAATCCACAGTCACTTTTCATCAGTATCTTGTTTTCATAATGTCAGGAAGATGGTGACTTCCAAAACTTCATTTCCATGTCATGAAACTAGGGATCATAAGCATTCATTCCCACATCATAAAATACGGGTCGTGTTGGGTGATGAAGTTATTGTTGATCTGATTCCAGCAAAAGGATCGCCCAAATAAGTAAAGCTCTCGCGATCGCACTAAAATTTTCAGATATCTAAACTATTGTAGACAACGAATCTATAAAATGTTAACATACCGAGACGACGTCCGGTTCATATACCAGAGTCTATATCCCCAGTATTGGCCAAATTCTTGGATCCATGATCTTGTAAATGATCTTAATAATATCGAGTTTGTAAAAAAAACTCTCGCTGCGAGTTTTCTTGACAATGTTTAGATCACATGAATCGGACGATGAATTCACCAGAAGCCTAAAACCCCTTGCACTTGCGTATCAAGTTGAGACCTTGTGCGCCTCACTCTTTTGAACTTCTCTCGTTTTGAAGTCGCTCTTATGCTTCTCTTCTCTTTCCAGATGTTTTTCGTGTTTGTAGGTGTCCATGGGCCGGGTACTTTTGATGTTGTCCACAAGCATCATATATTTTTATCCATATTTATCGAAACGGGTTATGCACGGATCACTTCGAATTGAAATATAGGTCATAATGATTTTTAAAATGAAAAATCTAAAACAAATGTATTTGTAATGAGTCTAGTATGAACTCATTTTCAACCCATTTAATAAAAAAAGGGGGTCTCGTTGAACTCTCTTTTCCCTCTCTCTCTCTTCAATTCAATGGATCTGAGTCGCGAGCTTCTCCCTCCACTTTGATCCCAACTGATCGGGTTCGTCACCTCCACGCCGCCTATCTTTGGCTTCACTGTCACCCACCTCTGGTGGCCAATCAAATGATTTCGAGGTTCCTTCCATGGCCACGACTCCATTGAAAAATACAAAATTCAGCATAGCCACAACTAAAAGTTCGACACATCAATGCAGGTTCCAAACACATTGAAAAGCTCAAGAAATCAAGTAAAAGATTCACATTCTAGCATTTTTTTTTTTTTTGCCTGCTCCACATTCTAGCACATTAACCAGACAAAACTCTCGGGTCTTTTTTTTTTGACAAAAAAAAACCTTAAACTTTCGTTCATGATAAAAAAAAAAGCTAACATTTGGGTTTTGGTAGTCTAAAAATAGCAAGTTACAGAGATGTGGCGGCGGCCTAAAAAACCAATTCGAGAGGAGGGAGTTTGTGTGATGGGCTTCGGCTATCCAATCGGCGGCTTGGTTGGAGGTTCTCGGTCGGTAGGCTATATAGACTCAGTCCAACCGGTTGAGGAGGGCATTGCAATCGTCGATAATGTGGCCCACTTACCTTGGACTTTCATCTTGGTCCGAGACCCGCCGTACCCCCTGTTGACAGTCTAATTCCAACTCCAAATTAAGATCTGCTAAATCTGATTCTGCAAGATGGTCTTTCACTTTACCCGTTCGTAAACTCACAGGTAATTTGAAAACCCCCAAATAAACAAAAAAAATTCACTTCGATCCGATCTCAAAACGGTTTTGATGAATTGGGAAAAGCCCATAGCTGGACTTTCCCCGTTCAAGGCATGTACAAAAGCCCTAGAATTCGATCAACAAGTCAACGAGGGGCGTTTTCTACCCGACCTGTGACTGGACTGGGCTTTTTAGATGGAGTATTAGGGCCCCAAGTTAAGTATTTCCTTATGGATGAAAACGTATTTAATCTCCCAAAAATCTTCACTTAATTAAATTATACGTATGTCAAATTTCATTCTTGATAAAAACCCTCTGTTTTTACTAAAAACCTTCTCTCTCCTACACAACCTCCATGCAGCCGCCGCCTCTCCGCCCCCTCAGCCTATCTCTAGCTTCGCTACCGTCCATCTCTGGTGACTACAGAACAAGCTAAGGAAAATTTGCTAAAAATGGATAATTTCAAGACATTGAGGAGCTGCCGTCGGGAACTTTTATGTCAAAGAAAAAAACTTCTGAATTTAGCATTATATTGTTAAATGATGATATTAATTATGAAACCTGAGATAAAGTGAAGTATTATTTCTGACTAAAGGGATAACATATTTTGTCTATGGAAAGATTGTACACTAATATTGGATTGGGCTTATTATGGGCATGTTTGGTTCAGCATTTGAAAGATGCTTTAGAGCTCTAAAGTTCCTAGGCTAAATGCAAATAACATTTGGTTCATTTTTTGCTTAACTTTAGAGAAATATAATTGCATTTTTAAAGGCTTCTAAAGGCTTTTAACCCAAAATAGCTTTGCAGGTACTTTGGAATGTTGCTTTCTGGAATGCAACTATAATATATTTTTTTATTTCTTTTTCCTTTTTCTTTCATTTTTCTCTTTTTTTCTCCTCCCTCTGCCTGCTACTCTTTCCTTCGCAGATCGCAAACCTTGGCAATAGCAGCTGCCCTATGATCGGCCATAACATACAAGCTGCATGAGCTCGAGGCTTAGCACACGAGCGTTAACCTTGCTAGATCTGGCTTGGCCTTGCTTGTGGCCGACAAGACGAGCCTCGATGTCACCAACTTTTAGGGAGGTCGGGCTTTGACGAATTTAGCTTGGCTTGAGCTTGCTGGACTCTAGCAAGGTCAGGGTGAGGTTAAGCCTGGCCTGTGGCCAACAATTGATTGAGAAGAAATTAAATAAGGAATAAGGAAAAAAAATATTTTTTTAAATTAACAAATAAAATAATTAAAAATATAAAATTATGAAATTATTTACAAAGGACATTTTTTACCAAATGACATTTATGTCAAAGTTGTCTTTCAATGTGTTTTTAAAATACACTTTTCCAAACACTAATTACATTTTGAAAATCCCATTTAGCCCAATTGTATTTACATTTTCAAAGGACATTTTCTCAGAGCTAAGCCAAATAGGCCCTACTACTTTCTATTCTTTCTTTTTTGGCCTCCTATTTTAATAAGATACTTAAGAAAGTTTTGCTCGTATGGTTATAGTCCTAAAATATTAAGGGTTTTTTTTTTCATGACCGAGATGTCCGCGCAGCCAGCGAGGTTATACTTAAACCAGTGATGAAGCACGACTAGTCCTCGGGGGGACCCGTAGACCTCACAACCATGGGCCCTCAGTTAAGTCACGTAGCATTGAGAAATTTTGAACCCAGGATCTCGTGAAAGGAACTAAGTGCAAACCAACTCGGCCACCAGATGGTGGGTTAAAATATTAAGGACTGTCACACTTTACAAAGAATTACCTTATTTTATTAGGAAAAAAAAATAAAAGCATGACAACACAGAAGTATTTCCTATAATATCAACAAAGCATTTTTATGTTTTGATAAACATTATAATCCAATATATTTTGCATAATTGGCCTATAAATTATCTTAATGACTAAACCTTCTATCATCTTGGAGTGTGAAGCCAAAATTATTATGAAGTGCCTTTTTTTTTCTTTTGTCTTCTTTTTTCTTTTATACCTCATATATTAATGATGTAGAGGTAGTGGCAATCAAGAGCAAAAAAAGAAGCGCAAATTAACGAATAAAGAGAAAAAGAAAAAGAGAATATGTGACGGTTTTATGAGTGTTTTTAATCTCTTTGTGCCATGATCGTATGAGAAGGTCATCAATTATATTCCCACTTTTCTTGAAGATTAGTGGATTCATAGAGTGCTTCTGTGGGGATACGTAACTAAATTTGATTGAACTTAGATAATAAATACTCTGGTGTGTTTTTTTATCCTAATCTTTTATTATTGTATTCTACCAATGTGGATTGTTTGCTTGGCTTATTATTCTAGAATCGGTGCATGATTTCTAGTAATTAGTATCAGAGCTTGGGTTGGCTAATCAAAATTAATAAGTTTGATGGCCATGATTTCGAATTGTGAAAACTCCAACTAGAAGACTATCTTTATCAGAAAAATCTCTATGCACCGGTTAAGGGTTGGAAACCCAAACTTGCAAAAGTAGATCCTATAGCGGAATTACGATAGAAAATTCTCAATCAAAAGACATTAGGTGTGATTCATCTAGAGCTGACAAAAAAGATAGGGCACCACATTGTGAAAGCAAAGACTGCAAAAGAAACCATGGATATTCTAATGAATATTTATGAAAAACCGTCCACATCAAATCAAATGTTTTTTTTAAATAAATTGGTTAAAATGAAGATATTAGACAAAGGTTTTATCGCAGAGCATATTAACATTTTCACGCAGGTCACAGGTTTGTAAGAATTTGCAGGCATAAATCTAAATATGAACCTTCAAGTTTTATTATTTTTATGTTCCCTTTTCAAAAGGTACCATACCACTATGCAGAGATCTTCAAGCACCATGAAGTATGATTTGATTCTAGATGACGCTATTAGCAGTATTGTGGAGGAAGAGAAAAAAAGGAAAGTCTCGGGAAGAGATAAGTTTTCTGCATCTACATCTTCGACAACACTAGTAGTGGAGAACCGTAGGAGAAGTAAAAGTGGAGAGAAATTTAGTGAGCATAGCAAGTCACAATTAATAGGGAAGAAAGAGGTTGCAAAAAATGAGTGATGATCTTTTCACTAGACTGGACACCATAGATTTTAGTGTGAAGCCTATAAAAAGGAGCAACGAAGTAATAGAATGAGAATAAAAAAGCTAATGTGGTAAGAGATGAACCTTTGTTAGAGAATTTATGTTTGTCTGCATAGTTCAACGTGATGATAAATAAGTGTTTTATTGAATCTATTGCTTCTTCTCATTGCACCTTGCAAAGAGAAATATTTGCTAATTATGCCAATGGAGTTTTGGATAAGTGGTTATGAAAAACGGCCACATGTGTCCGATTATAGAAAAAGGAACTGTGATTGTGAACATCTCAAGTGGAGGACGTCTAAATTTACGTGAAACTAGATATATTCTTGAGGTGAAGAAAATCTGATTTCAACCAGTAAACTTTTCAAAGAAGGCATGGTAACAACTTTTGGATACAGAGAGTGGAAGATAACCCCAAAGGCAAGACTAGCAGTAAAAAGAAATCGTAAAAGTACACTTTACCTTCTTCAGGGAGACAATATTAGTAATGTAGTTGCAGCTACGGTGACTACAGGTAATTTATCTACTCTTTGGCATTATCATTTGGGATATCTTGGTGAAAATGGTATAAAGCAGTTACACTAAAAAAAGTTGCTTCTAGGTTTGCAGAAAATTGAGTTAGATTTTTGTGAGAGTTGCATTTATAGAAAACAAAAAGAGATTAGTTTTCAATTGAATTGGAGACATAATAAAGGCTAACAACTAGAGTTGATCCATACTGATATGTGGTGATTGGCTTAGGATTTTTCTTATGATGGTAAAAGATATTTTGTCACTCTCATTAATGATGCGACAAGAAAGACTTAAGTCTATGCTCTGAGAGGAAAATCGAAAATATATTGGGGTGTTTAAAATATGGAAGACCATGGTAGAAAAAAGGACAGATTATCAGATTAAGGTTTTGAAGTTCGATAATAGTGGTGAATACATGAGTAAAGAATTTGCAGAATACTTGAGCTAGTAAGGCATACGCAAGTTGAAAACTATTCCTAAAATCCCTTAAGAGAATGGTATAGCAGAGAGGATGAATAAGACTATTTTAGAGCATGCAAGATACATGAGACTACATGTAGGTCTTGCGTTATACTTATGGGCTGCTATCGTTAATGCAGTTGTATATTTTATTAACAAGAGTCCATCTGGTGCGTTGAGTGGAGAAATACCACAAGAGCAATGGTCAGGTAAAAATGTCAATTATTCATATCTAAAAGTTTTTGGTAGTATTGTGTATGCTTTAATTGATAGAGAGAAAAGGAAGAAACTTAATGCTAAGTCCTTGAAGTGCGTCTTTATCAGACATGGCGATGATAAATATGGACACAGGTTTTGAGATTATGAGAATAACAAAGTCATTCACAATTAGAATGTGGTGTTCCATGAAGAAAAGATGTATAAAGAATATCAAACAAAGCATGAGACGATAATAGAACCATAATATGTTGACCTGGACATAATTGTTATGACAATGATTCCAGTAGATTAGGGTGTACTTGAAGGGTGAGGCTTGAGATGAACACATTATCAATGAACAGGCAATTTAAGAGGAATGTAGTGAGTTGGAATAAACTAATGATCCTAGAATATCTGTTTTGAGGCATCGTCTAACACTGTTCTGAGCTCTATCTTGTACACAGATTCAGGTGAGCTAGAGACTTATAATGAGGCAAAAAAAGATGCATCTCAAATGCAGTGAAAGCATGCTATGAAAGAGAGATTAACTCGTTCCTTTAGAACAAAACTTAGAGAATTGATCGAGTTGCCCACTAGTGAAAAGGCTTTTTTTTTTAAAATAGTGGATGTACAAGATATAAAAATGAAACCGACAGTACTATTAAAACAAGATGAGACTTCTTATAAAGGGTTTTTCTCAAAATGAAGGAATGGCTACTTTGAGATAGTTTCACCAGCAGTGAAGAAGATATCAATCAGAGTTTTGTTGAGTATAATTACAGTGGACGATCTTCATCTCGAGCAGTTAGATGTTAAAACAGCATTTTTGCATGGTGATCTAGATGAAGAGTCATACATAGCATAACCTAGGGGTTTTGAAATCAAAGGTAAAGAATACATAATTTGTTACTTAAAGAAAAGCTTGCATGGCTTGAAGTAAGCACTACGACAATGGTACTTAAAGTCCATTGTTTTACGGAAGAAAAAGGATTTGCAAACCGCAAAGTTGATAATTCTATTTATTTTCGCAAGTATAGCGATGATAATATTGTGTATCTCTCTTTATACGTTGATAATATGCTAGTGGCTAGTTCTAATATGAAGAGAATCGCAGAAGTAAAGAAAATGTTAGCATCGTCGTTAACTGTGAAAGACTTGAGAGAGGCCAGGAAAATTCTAGGCATGAAAATCATTGGAGACAGGAAAAATAAGAAATTATGGTTGTTGCAGGAAGATTATGTGAACAAGTTGTTAAAGAGATTTAACATATATAAGGCAAAACTGGTTGTGACTCCTCTAGCGAGTCACGTTAAACTTTCCATGGATATGTGTCAGAGTATTTAGGCTTTGAAAGATGAGATAGTGGCAATGCTGTATGTGTTAGCAGTGGGAAGTTTGATGTATGTCATGGTGAGCACAAGACCAAATATTGTATAGATAATGAGAGTTGTGAGTCGGTATTTGCAGAACCGAGACAGAGAGTATTGGAATGCAGTAAAATGGATATTAAGATATCTAGCAAGTACATCAAATTACTAAATTTGTTATCGAGGTACATCTCTAAAATTGCATGGTTATATAGATGTAGATTACTCGAGTGATCGAGATAGTTGTAAGAGCACCACTGGATATGTCTTTACAATTGTAGGTACACAATAAGTTGGGTATCTTAACTATAGAAAGTAGTTGCTTTATCAATGCAGAAGCAAAGTACATGGTGATCACGAGAGTCTTTAAGGAAATCATGTTATTATATGATTACATGGAAGAGTTACATCGAAAGCAACCAATTAGCACACTGTGGACTGATAGTCAAAGTGCAGTATACTTAAGGATTACTTGGTGCATTAGATATATTTGTCTTCAGGTGAGAGGCACCTAGAGGCGTACTGCACATGTATCACTCAAGGATTAGAAATATCAAGAGGTGTTACCACTTCATCAGGTCAACATTAAAAGATAATGAGTTAAAGCTATAGAAAATTGATGGCTTAAAGAATCTAGCTGACATTTTTACCAAGGTAGTAGATAGAGAAAAACATACTTTATGTACTACTACAATTGGCATTACTCTATGTTAATTTATGAGGAGTATTGTAGAGGCACAAGTTTCAATTACTAATTTTTTTTTTGAAGAGGATGGACGCAAAGTTGCTTGGTACATTAGATATATTTATCTTCAAATGAGAGATTGTCGGCATATGAAGCCAAAGTTATTATTAATTTTTTTTTGTCTTTCGTCTTTTATCTTTTTTTTTTTTGCTTTTAAGTTAAAAGCTATACCTCATATATTAGCGATGTAAAAGTAGTAGCCGTCAAGAGTAGAAAAAGAAGCGCAAAGTAGATCATAGAGAGCAAAAGAAAAAGAGAAGTCATGACGGCTTTATGAGTATTCCCAATCTCTTTGTACTCTAATCTTGTGAGAATATCATCAATTGTATTCCTACTTTTCTCAAACACTAGTAAATTCATAGAGTGCTTATGCATGGAGACATAGCTCAAGTTTGGGTGAATTTTCGATAAAAAAAAAAATTCTTTGATGTGTTTTTCTAATTATGTTATTTTATTTAAATATTTTGTCAGTGTGAATTGTTTGCTTGGATTATTATGCTAGAATTGGTGTGCAATTCCTAACATATTATACAAAAAATTTCTTGGGACAAATAAATGTCAATTGGCCTCCCACATGTTTACTCTAAATACGTCACTAATTCTGGCAACTTTGTGCGAGCAAGCACGCAAGATATTTATATATATTTATATATATTTGGGCTTCTATAGTGTAATTTGAATAAAATGAGGGGACCTCCATCGGCCCTATTTTCCCTAAAGATAGGTACATCAATCTTATTTTCTTTATTATTGTTAAAAGGCAGAGCACTTGATTCTTGAATCGCCGCAAAAGTTACACACACACACACACACACACACACATATATATATATATATATATATATCTTTTTATCGTTGCCTATAATGGGAGATAACGCAACTTAACATGTTGAAGTACTTGCCCTATCACATTATCCGCTAATGGGAGATAATGTGTGTGTTTGTCATGTTAGTGTAAATCCAAAGGAGATGACTGCATTTTTCCCTAGATTTTCTATATTGGAATGACGATCATGTGCCACTTTCTTTTCGTCAAACGTGTGTGTCTTTCATGTTAGTGTAAATCTAAAGGAGACGACTGCATTTTTTCCCTAGATACTCTATATTGGAATGAAGGTCATGAGCCACTTTCTTTTGGTCAAAAGATAGTTACGTTCCACTCGCTTTTCGCATTAGTTGGTAAGTACAATAATCAATCATGCAAACCCTAAAGCATGATCCGAAGCTTAATGCAAGATTTGGAACTCTAAAAATTCCGATAATCCAATTTCGACATTTGCGTGTCTTTTCTGTTGAAGTTATTATTCCATATCTTATATACTTTTTATATTCATGTAATCCCCCTCCGTCTATTAGCTTAAGATTTTTGGTTCAACTTTTTAATATTTTGCACTATCCATGTGTGCACATAAATATGAAAATATGGGGCAATAAAAAAAAAAGGAAGTGTAATTGAGCTTCATCATTATCCATCAGAGTAGGTCAGACGACAAACATGAAACATGACGTGAGAAAAAAAATGATTAGTGGCCAAATAAATCACATCTAAAGATGGGCTTAACTTTTAAGCACTATTAGTGCTTCCCACTAAACTTCGACCCTTTTGCAAAAAGCAAACCCTCGATCGTGCCATCACCGGTGACGGCATCACTAATCTAACCCGTGACTGGCACATAATAAAAGACTAACGATTGCTACACTTTCTCTTTATTATTATTATTATTATTATTATTGTAATAATTCGTGACCCTTTGGTGCTTTCCTCTTCGTCTTTTGTTTAACGGAAAATCGGGAGTAAATTGAACTTGACGTAGATCATTTTGACAATTGCCCTGACGTATGTGTGAGGATCATCGCATTAGAAATTGCAACTTGTTCGATGAGACGCGGAAAATATTTTTCAATTGCCTTTTCTAGAATTCTATTGAATGTGGGTTGTTCATTCGGGTAAAATAATCTTGGCATGGTCCTTCAGAGTTTAATCTAACCATTCCATTATTTTCACTCTTCGTCTTGTTTTTGTGATTCACTGCGGTTCTTTTTATCGCGCCTGGGGCTATTCAATTCGCCTTTGGCGCACGAACGGTGTCTGCCCGTTTCGTCGAAAATGCGAGATGAAAATCTTATTAATTTTTTTTTTCTATCTCTTCAATCATTGACTAAGAAAAGACATCACGCCTGATTAAAATAAGACTTTAATAAATGAAATGAACGAAATCTAGAAAGGCCCGAGCCAGGGATTTTGTGGCACCTCACTTCCTATAGTTGTCTCAAATTTCCTTTATTCGGTTCGAGATCCTCCTAGTGAAGAAAATAGCACAATCAGATAAAGGTCAATACATGCAACTTACAACTAAGAAAAACTATATCAGCATCATTTTACTCACTAAACGCAAGCATGGTAATATTTTTACTCTAGAAATCAATTTCTCTTTTAAGCAGAAGTTGCTTTTTTTACTTCTCCAAGTGGCTTTAAAAAGACATATAGAATAAAAAAAATGCTCCAAAAATAAAAAGAAATTGCATAACCAAACTGATTTTCACTTCAAAAGTTTGTTACCAAACGAATTTCTATTCTAAAAGCTCTTATGGAGCAGAAATTTTACTCTAGAAGTAATGCCATGTGCACCCTAAAGTTTTGTAATCTCGTTGGAAAAAAGTGTATTGAAAATCCTATTTTTTTTCTTTACAAAATGCAATCAAATCTTAGATTTCATTTGTCTCAAGAAAAATGAATAATTTTGAAAATCTTTCTTAAAAATGATGATTTGTATCATTATGAGTAAACGAAAGTATTTCAAGCGTCAGACCGATTAGAAAAATTTTCCATGTTAGTGCCGACTTGAAAAATGGTCTAAGTTGGCATAATTGTAAAAGGTTTAAGATTGAATTAACAAAAAAAAAGTTCAGAACTAAATTGACGCAATTACAATAGATTAAGATTTTTTTTTTTACATAATTTCCCTTTTAGGAATCGGTTGCCTTCCCACTAAATGTTTAGGATTTAAATGCATCATTGAAAGGCCAATGGATTTGACTGCAACTTTTGGTAATATGAAGGCCCCAAAACTAGGGCGGAAGACGTCCTAGTAATATTAACAACCTTCATTTCTTAGGACTTAATCATACCAATCGAAATTTTTAGAACTCAGTTATAACGGTTGAGATTTAGGATTTGTGTCTGAATTTTCTCTAAGTCCTTCATAAGCTAAGGGAAAAAATTATCCAAAAAATCATAAATCTATTGCACTTTTATCAATTTAATCCTAAATCTTTAAGTTTACCAATTGCGTTCTAAATCTTTTTATGTTTTTGCCAATTGAATCCATTTGATCAATTTTGATCAAAATTCACTAATGTAGGTGCTGACCCATTCTACGTAACATGGTCGGCGCAAACATGGATAATTTTTAATTTTTTTAATTTTTTTTCTTTTTGTTTTATATTTTTTTTACAACTATGGTCGATGAGGTCGTTGGATGACAGGGGTAGGCGGGTGAGGTTGGATGCCACGATTGTAAAAAAGAGCAAAGAAAAGAAAAGAAAAAAGAAAGAAAAGCAAGATAACGTGTCAACACTAGTAATGTTACGTAAGATGGTCGGCATTTATATTAGTAATTTTCGATCAAAATTGATCGGATGTATTCAATTGATAAAATATGAAAATGTTTAGAACTCAATTATTAAAATTAAAAGGTTTATGATTGAATTAATAAAAGTACTAGAGCTGTTTGGATTTTTTTCCCTTAAGCTAAATGACTAATTCAAACTGAGATGTGACTAATGAATGATTAGAGACTTTTCTGTGAGGGAGAAAAGGTCGAGTAAGCTGTTTGAAATTCAAAAAGACAAATCCCACTTCAAATTTCCTTTCCATGACTCATGAGCAAGTTTGGCATAAAGCCTCTCAAGACATCAATGAAATCAAGGAAAATCCAAACATATGGTCTATGCAAAAGGAAGCATATATACCAAAGAGGCGCCATTTGGATCACCGTCCGTTGTAAACTTATATTCGAAGAAAGGGACAGGCAGCGTAAGGACACGTCGATACCTTAAACACCTCCACACTTCAGTGGGTTCTAGAATTTCTAGTCAACCTATCGAGCTAAAAGCAGCCGCCCTGACTTTACACATGTGGTGTGTGTTGCTTCTGGCGGTCGCTTTTACTTTTGAGTGTGAGCTTTAGCCAGCTTCAAAGATAGTAAAAGGGGATCTCTATCTAATGATTTAGGGTCAGTTAATTGAAAATTCGTGTAAAACTTCGCAAAATTCGTGAACAGATTAAATTCAGACATTTTTTTTTTGTTTCTTTTGTTCCTAGTTAGAAAAAATTACCTCCAACCAAGTCTCCGATCGTTGAACATCACCCATCAAAAGAAAAAAAAAACTCTAGATAAATCCCACGTTATATGACATGTTTAGCTCATTTACTCGACATGAATTAATATGTCACTGTCGTAATTCAATTATGTGATTTTCCCATGAAACAGATGATGTTAACGTACATAAGTTTCATGACATGCCGCGAATTTGCAAAAGGAGAGAAAAAGACTGTTGTTTTGTCACGAGAAAACTATAATTGTGAAAGGACCATCAAACTCAAAAAGTTTAAATTCTTTCGAAATAACTCAATAATATCTATGGACCATTTTTTTAAACTAAACTTTGCACATGAATTGGAGTTTACTC
The DNA here is from genome assembly GCA_016432845.1 of Psidium guajava. Lineage (NCBI taxonomy): Eukaryota > Viridiplantae > Streptophyta > Magnoliopsida > Myrtales > Myrtaceae > Psidium > Psidium guajava. Next base: position 16,697,010 of record CM028227.1, on the reverse strand, counting down.
TTATTAAAACAAATTGTTAAATTAATCGATTTATTTATTGAAGTTTTCCAAATCACTAATTTATTTATTTTTATTTTTTGTCGAGAGGAAAATTTTCATTTCATATGAAAGAGATGTACATAACTTCAATAAAGAAATGCAAATCCCAAATCAAGTTGATACAGTATGTAGAGACTAGTTAAAACAATAAAGATAAAGACAAATTTGTTATGATGCCACTCATTTATAAATATCATATAATTACTTCACCTCTGTCTCAGTTTTGAGTAAGATATTCTAATAAACAATGACTAAAGAGAGCATTAGTAAGAAAAAAACCATCTAATAAACATAAAGAGAGAATGCCAGGAATTGAGTTGGACTGGGTTCTGATCCTGTATGTGAAGTGTGAAGCAACCATTTCTTGTAAATTATTTTTGGGAATTACACTTTTAGTACCTATAGTTTTGGAGATTTCACTTTTAGTAGGGCTGACAATTCGCATAAGCATGTCACAATCATGTTTTTAATTTGTGACACTTGTGTCGGCTTAAAACATCTTAATTTTTCTATCAAACACCAAATAATTGAAGGAAGATGAAAATATATTAAGTCGTGTCAATTCGAGACAATGTATACTTTAGACGTGTCATACTGTCACATTCGAGTTTTCTCTCTACAATTCGTTTTTTACCTCGTGTCATGCAAACGAGAAGTGCCCTGCATGACTAACCCTACCTTTTGGTCTTGATTACACTTGTATTCCTTGTTTTGTTTTCTAGCGACAACATAAGTTCTTCTATCAAAATTTTTGCTCAATATTTGCCGGAAATTGTTGAGTACGTGTCCAAGCTTTTCACAAAGAAAAAAAAAATTACTTATCCCTGTGCTTTTAGGAACGATAGCCGCTGTGCTTTGCTTTAGTGACAAAACTAATCACCATATTATTTTTCAACAAAAAAACTCTATTACTTCCATCATATTTGTCCAAAATGTTACGAAACTGTCAAATTAAGACCGACCATTAAATGGTGATTCCTACTTTTCTAAGTTTATCCAATCTGGAAAAGCAATCCCATTAAGATCAATTCCTCTGTATTTAAGTAAAGCATAAACAAATTTAAAATATGCTAACCAGATTTCACTTTCTATATAAATATGGTCGTGGCGGAAGCATCCTCTTTTCTTAATTCATTTTTTATTCCAGATTATAATCTGAAACATCGTATTATAATGTGTCCGAACACAACTTGTCGCTATTGTGGCCCCGCCAAGCTCTTCCGTTCAACATCAACTACTCCATTATTAAACTCTAAAGTTGCCATCATCTCTCTACCTAAAATCCAAAGGTAATCAGTCGATCAAAGAAAAAAGGCGGTAATGGCGGTGAAGTGCAACTTTTGCCATGTCTAGAAAGTGATGGGTTCACTTTTTAGGTTACCACTTATTATAAACGCTAAATTTCTTCTGTTGGTACGTATTTAGTGGGTAATGTATTACTTTGGAAGTGTCAGTCATTTTAATTCCAGAATAAAAATCGAAAGATTCCGTTGCCTAAAGGGTGTAACACATCAACCAAAAAATGAAGTGAACGGTTGATATGCCATTCACTATAGCCACGGCAGATATTATTTTATCGAATGATGCAGCATATTTTTATTGAGCTTTGAATACTACTTATGGGACAGTTAGATATAATGTGACACATCTCTTAATGTACCAATTTAGTATAAGAACGCGCTTAGCATTGCTCGATAAATCGATGAACTCGGTCTTACATAATCTACCACGTTATCAAAGACGACGAATATTATCCGGAATCGCCAAAACAAGCTCCGGTTTAGAATAGGGTTTCTGACGTACAGAAGAAGAAAAAGAAAAGTGTATCCTTCCTTTATATCAGTTTTATTTGAACAAGTCTTATAGTCATTTGAGTTGGTAATTAATTGATTTGCTCGATCCAAATAGCGATTGATCGATCCAATTATCTTCGAGAAGTAAAGTTTGTACGTATCATGCTACGCAGCAGTTCCATTTTTGTGGATATATGCATTACGGGAAGAGTTTTGGAATGAGAACTTTGGCCAAAAGATGCGCACTCGGTCGAACAATCATGAGTGGATGCTTTGATTTATCATATGCTCTGGTTGGAGTGAAGGTGGGGAAGAGCATAAAGAATTCGAACCACTACTAAATATTTAATGAACCAATCACACAAGAACCAATCTTACAAGTAACGACACCGTTTTTGACCAATACCCCTGGTTTGTCCAATTAATCATCACTTGACACCCACAAGTACCCTCTGTTCTAGCAGCTTGAGAGAGAGAGAGAGAGAGTCCTTCTTCTTGAAAGTTTCAATGGGTTTATTAAGCTATAGCTCTTGAATTACGCGATTAATGATGGGATTCGTTCCGACGTAACATTAACAGTCACGTCGTTGCATGGCCATACTGCTGGTGCAGTTGCGGCTGCAAAAGCAAGACTTGGCATATGTCCGATAGCTTCTGCCGGAGCTTAACGTGCTCCGACCGCATCTGGTCGTTATCGATCTGGAGGTGATGGACGTAACACAACAGCAGACGCAGCCGGTTCGTGAGGTCCCGGTTCTCGACCCTCAGCCGGTTCACCTGGCTCCGCAGGTTCTCGAGGTGCTTTTGTTTTCGCATGCGGGACCGCCTTGCCGACTCCCGGTTCGATACCATTCGCCTCCGCTTGCGCTCGTCCACCACGGGCGAGGCCCGGTTTTTCTCACTCGAGGTCAGAGAGGAGTTTGAGTTCGAAGGGTTGTCTTGGCTAGGGTTCGGGCCATCGGAGCCGGAGCTCGAATCAAGGTTTTCCAGCGTTGTTTGGGCAGCCGGGAAGAGTTCCGGGGAGTCCCACGGGGGGAACCCGTTCCCAAACGACAGGAAAGGGTTGTCGAGAATAGGATCGGACGGCAACATGGCCGGAAAAGTGGACAGCATGGCCGGAAAACTTGTTGTAGACGGCGGAGGGAGGAGAGGAGGAGAAAAGGGAAGAATTGCAGCATAGGGCGTTGGTATTTATGGGCAAAAAAGGAAGAAACTGGGGTCCGGTCATGAACTTGATGACGTAATGTGTTTTGTCGGACTTATAAAGTTAGAAAGAAATAAAGTTGGTCTAGGACAGTGGCTTTGTTGACGAGGGAGAAATTTTGCACTCCTAAGCACAATATCAATGTCACAATCTTTACACGGCACTCATTTGATATTAAACATTTTCAAATGATTATTTAAGTGCTATAATTTTTTTGAAGAGCGTCACCTAAATAACTTAAGTGGCTTCTTAGTTTATGGGGAAAATGTGACGTGAGTTACCAGAGTCGTCCAATAAATGGATTATTTTGAAGAGGTTTTGCATTTGAAGCGATCGCCAATGGAGTTTTTCACTAATTGATCAATTATATGTTGTCTAAAATTTTCCCAATTAAAAAATTGAAAAAAAAAACAACGCGAGACAAAAGGAAAATTCACAAAGCAAATATTCTTTTCCATCGTTAGAGTCAAAAGCAAAATCCTGGAGCAGACATTCTCTCAAAACATTTTCGTTTAAAGTCGCAAATATATTTATTTTCCTAAAAGAAAAGGAGGGAATTAAGTAAAATTAAATTCTCTTCACTCTTGCGAGTTTGCGTTTATTTTCCTCTGACCTTGCTCTGTTTTGAGATTGAATTAGCAAAGCTTGCAGCCTTGTGGAAATGGGCTACTTCCCTTCGATCGACTGCAAGGATCAAATCACAGAATGTTTGGAAACCAATTTAACCTCAATTCTCGATTTGTGAAAATCCAATGCATTTAACGACGTCGCTCGGTACATAAATTACGCCCCAAATGATTTCAAAATGGACCTTAGGTCCATTTTAAGTTACTCCGACGAGACACGTTTAAATTTTTCATTTACGAAAGTCAATTAACTTACCGAAAGTTTTGACATCAAAGTAGGTCTCATGCAATTGCAATGGTAATGACACCGATGCCGTCCCTGTCTGATGCTTTGTCTATACTTAAATGTAAAATAATCTCTACATATTAGGTCAATGGATTGTACAAACAGTGAAAGTGCCCCGGGCTTGGCTTTTTCGGGTCGGGGGTCACTTTGCGTGGGACATCGTCTTCGCCTCCCCGCTCTAAGATAAAGAAAACCAAGGAGCGGACAGATGGAATTCATGGAGGATATAATAGTGGGGCCCCGGAGAAAAAAGAGGTTTTGGTTTCGTGCTTAGGCACGAAGCAATTAGCCCTAGTTGGATGATTAGATAATTCCACGTGTCCCGATCCCCGCCGGGCCCTCTGACGTGGAGCCACGTGTGCCGATCGGCTCCAGCCGGCTGAGCCAACGGCGGGTGGTTTTGGTGGGTGGAGCACCCAATCCTGACCCGGATTGACTGGCGGATGGGAGAGGAGATTGAAACTGAATGATTGTCTTAGCAATCGGGGATTAGATCCCCCTTTGCTAAAAACCTGAAACGGAAGGCGACGGGAAATGTATCACATCCACATCATATGCTTTGATTGATTTTTTTTTTAATAATGCAAAAACAAATTTATTTTATTTTATTTTATTTATTTTTATTGAGGTGTCTTTTTCGTGATGAAAGGGTGAGATTCGATGGAGCTGCCTTGGATGGGTATTGACTGAGGACTCGCGTGACAAATCACGGTTTAGTTTTGAGGGTTTGCGTCTGTCTTGGAACTGGACGTTGTTTTCACTTGTAAAGTGATATTTTTTTTTTTGATAATCGAGGTGTCCGCGCGGCCGGCGAGCTTGTGCTCAAACCAGCGGTGAAGCACGACTAGTCCTCGGGAGGACCCGCAGACCCCACAACCACGGATAATGATATTTATGTTGCTTCTTGGCAAAATACCAAAAAGAAGAAATATCTCTCTCTCTCTCTCTAATAATTGACTTGGGTGACTTCATACTTACCATGTGAAAAAATTGAAGTTAGTTAATTTTTTTTTTAACTAGTTAAAAGGGCGAGTAGGGGCGGCCAGCTCTAGCTACCCTTTTAGATGGCATAGAAAAGAGGAAAAACAAAGCACACAGATAAAGATAAAGAAGAGATCTATGGGCATCGATGAAATGCATATCTAAAATTTTGTCAAAACTTAAATAGACACACTTTTATAGGGCAGCCTAGATCAGTCATAACCCTTGCTATATTTCAGTAGGGGTCACAAAATGGGTCAAAAATCCCTATTTTAACCCATATTTAATAGTGTGAGTCATAAATGAGTTGCTTAATAAATTTAAGTGGGTCATTGGTTAGTTACTTAATAACTTGCTAGGTCATAAATGCATTATAAATGGGTTATATGAGTTACCTAGCTATCTTAATTGAGTCATAAAAAGATTTGATGTTTTTTTTTTAATTTTCTTTTTCTTTTTTTTATTTTTCGTGTTTTTTTTTACAAAAATCGGCGATGGCCGGCCAACCCTTGCATACACCAGGTGAAGGTCGTGAACCCCTCGCCAGCTGCGAGGGAGGGCCTCGGATCATCAGTCAGTGATCAAAGAGGGTGGCCTAGCCCTCGTCGATCTTAGAAAAAATAAAAAATAAACAAATTTAGTTTTAAAAATTATCCACAATGTTTAAATAATTTTTCAAAAATTTATAAAACCAAGTTTCCCTAGAGTGGGTTAAACATGAAAATATTTTAACAATATGGGTCGATGTCGATATAGATCGGGGGATTTATATAGCATGAAAAATGGGTCAATATGGGTCATATCACTTTTGACTAAACTTGAAACACCATCTGGCGATACGTTTCAGCAAACCTAATTGACTCACATTTTAGAAGACATTTCCCTAGTAGATCGTAGTGCGCCTACTCTTGCTCAATGTCCTTAATCCCTTGCTTCGAGGCTGGAGCTATGGTTTTGGACTTTGATTTCTTCCTTTGTCACGAGCTGGATTTGAACCGACACCCTGATTGACTAATCATGACTTTGAAAATACACAACAACAAAATAAAAGAAAACGAGAAAGAAGAGAAGTAAAGAGTTAGGAGCTGGCACTTGATTGCTTGCTTGCTTACTAAGCAATCCTATCTTTCTGCTTGCCCCCAAAGTATCGAGTAGCTTTCAATCCTCAGTTATCTTAGGCATGCTCCAACGTTCGAAAACATAAGGAGAGCCTCCGTAACGTTCTCACATATTTGTCATTTTTTTCCCGGAATGTAGAGAAGCAATATCTCATATCAGAAGTGCAAAGTCAATGGAAAATTTAGGGATTTGAATCTCGGGATAATTACCAACTAAGTCATAGTCTTGTTATAATGATCCCAATTCAGCCAAACCTTTTTATTTTGGCCAATTTAATAATAAATCCTTTTACAATTTGTCAATATAGTTTTTCTGGCTAATTTCGCTGAAAATTGCTAATTGTCCTACGTGACACCGGTGGTGCCGGCATGAAAAGTTTTATAAAATTATTTTGAATTTTTTATTTTCTCTTTTCTTTTCTTTTTTCCCCTTGAGACTGATGAGGAAAGACTAAACACAAAATATACAAAAATATTTCAAAAAAGAAGGTGAAAAATTCTACATCAACACGGACCATGCATCGTATTCAGGCCGACTATCATCGATTTTCATTCAAAATTAGCAGAAAGGACTATATTGAAAAATTGTCAAAGGTTTTGGGGTTAAATTGACCAAATCAAAAAATTTTAGGATGGATAGTTGTACAGTTTGTTGATGACTTTTTTATTATTTATAATTGTCCCTTAAAGTTGTGTTTCCACCATTGAGAAGTGAAAATCAAAGCAAAATCTAGTTGGGAAAATTGTTTATGATGGGAAACCGGTGAGGCATTCTCTAGGGCCTTCATGCAGTGAAACTTAGATAAAAGATTATTTTCTTGTGGGCGTTGGTTGAAAGTCATTGCGTTTACAACCGCGCTTGAAGCATCTCTTGGCTAGACATATGTGAAATAGTCATAACATTTATTGTCATAATTTTCCAAATTTACATATGGATGACCTAGTTCATGGATATGTCGCGAGCATGCATCATTGAGCATTGCCCCGTGTAGAAATGAACTTGAAACTGAGAGCAGAATCTTCTGTTTCTATCGAACTAGAATGGCTTGAGAATTTTGACTTTGTGGGCTTAGAGAGAGCCCAATTTCGGCCCTTTACCACTTGCATTAATCCAATTCATCGGACCCACTCATGCCAACCACTGTTCATGGTGGCCCATTGAACGCAAAGCTGAGCCCAGCTGCTTGAGACCCATTAATGACGAATGTAACAAGTTTTAAACTTCATCAGCAACAGAAATATAATGAGGTCATCGGGTGTGTTGCTGATGGTCGGATATTGATAATAACAAACATGTAATGATGATAATAAAGAAATATAAGATAGCACGCTCATATTTATAGTGGTCCGCCTTTATACCCAAGCCAACATCCACTCTCTATACTAATAACCACAACAGGGCTGAACTAGTAATCGGCACTACAAGTTACAATTAGCAAATGTCGTTCCGTTTAAACAATAAACCACGCACGCTATTAGGACACCATGATTGTTCTTACGCTTGACTATTTTCTGTTTACAACTCAGTAGCACCAAATAGAGACATGATCAGCAACATAGTCACTATCAACAGAAAAGAAAAAAAGAAAAGAAAAACAGAACAGAGAAGAACGCTCAAAAGCAACAGACTGTTCGTTTCCACCCAACGCCATTACTTCTCTTGGATTGAATATTTAGCCATCCAACCTTAGATGACTGTTTGCAACTCAACTCCATAAATTGCCGTTGGTTCTGCCATTGTCCGCAGCATAATGTCTCTCCGTTGCTCACTAGCGTCATAACGGCTCTCTTTGACAGTGGCAGTTTTCCCAAATCAGTCAAAACTGCACTTGTCAGAGTCTATCTTCTGCTAAGTATTTTCAGGACAACTCTGATTCATATCCAGTACTCCTGATCCGTTCCAAGACATTGTAATGGCTATATGAGTGTTATTACCGTTCCAATCAGATAAGCATGTTTAGACCACTTTCTAGAGCTTACTACACCGTCTCTTACCCATATAATCAAGACTGGAGTTTATCAGTAGTCTATTGATCTCGCCCACCGACGAAATCGTGTGGAACGACATGCAATCAATCTTATAATGATCCTTTTTGGCTTCGGTAGCTTCCAAAGACTATCAAGAATGTCAGTATTCCCATTGACCCCTCGTCTTCATTGAATGTTTGAGTTAGTGTCCAATCACTAAGATCTTGAGGGTGTCAAAACTGAATAGTATTCTTGAAGAGGAACATGAACTGACTCCAAATTTTTGAGTCTTTTTAGTCCGGGTATTGATCCTGTTCAGATATATGGTTAGAAAATGAATATTGTCATTGTTCCTATTTGATTTGTGTTTTTGCACGAATCGAAGCATGTTGAAATAAAGTTGCATCACTCGCATCATTTTGGGAAAAAGAAAGACCGCTGTGCGCTAAGGAACCAGCAAAAATCACATCTACCACGATGCATCGCCGCCTCCGCCTCCGGGCTAATAGCCACAACGACCTCCGTACCGCTCACAGCGGTTCGCCTTCGCTAGCAAGACCCCAACCCCTTTGGACCATGTCATCTCTATCTCTATTGTCGATTTGTTGCATCACTACGAAGCTCGATGGGTCCTCCATTTCCACTGGATCTCGACCACGCCATCCCCTGGATAACCACGGAGGAGTCGTTGCGTCTAGATCTGGAGGCTCAATGCCTCCATTAGCCCATCGAGCAGCCAGATTTGGTCTTCAAGCTTCGAGATCTGGACATCGAGCCTCGACATGTGGTACTGCTATGGTGTAAAGTTTCGATGAAGGTGGTCTAGAGACAGGAGGCTTTGTCCTTGCTAGCGGGGACGACGGCCAGAGTGGTGTAGCGGAGCTTAATGTTGCGATACGGTGCTGCAAGTAATGGGACGACATTCGACGGTGGCGACTGGTACTTGAATGGACTAATTTTATTTCTGCGGTTGTTATTAGGGTTTCAGAAATTTTGGGAAGGAGGAAGAGGGCTGGGTTTTACTATATATCCACTGCTGAATGCTTATTGTTTCATTTATCTATCATGAAATTTATTGAAAAGCAAGCTTTGGAAGTTCCGTTGTTAGTTTGGAAAACAATTTAAGTGCTAGGAATTTGAAAAATTCAATTTTTGGGCCTTGTATCATGTTTAGGACAGGAGGGATTCGTCGGCTGAATCCGTATTGTTTGTCGTCGCTAGTTATCAAGACGAGTGACTTAATTTTCCCACTTCATGCTTTTGTAAAATTTGCATCACATGGTTACTGAATGAATGAAAAGTAAGCTACTTCGAGGCATGTTATTTTGCACAACTGGATCAAGCATTGAATAGATTTTAAAGTCTGCTGTCGTATACATTGAAAATCATTACGTGGGCGGTTCATTTTCGAATCATATATTTTGCGTATATGGCTATATCTGATTGATGCTCATGGTCGACCTATATGGGTCGGGATTGATAAACGTGCACTGCCGGTTTTGTTCTTGAACTTAATCCCAGCCGGTGTGATTTCTGGGACTTAACTACATCCGATGTGATTGTGACCTTTGTCCCATGGCGAGCCGTGAACGTATTGTTCTGGCAGTAGAAACGAGCTCGATATCAGTTGGATACCTAAATTTTTGTTCGGAGAGCATCTTTACTTATTTTCTAAATAATTGGAACTTGTTTTCCTCCCAAAATATTTCTGCCAAATTTTCACAGTTGCACTTTTCTAGATTGTGCTAAATGTTTTCCTCAGAAGAAAAAAGATACTAATCTATGGGCATTAGTTTGATCTCCCATAATCAAGTCGTTAAAGCCAATTCTCTGATTTATCAGGGTAAAGCGGTCTTCTGTGCTTTACTTGGCTCTAAACAACCTAGCAAAGACTCCAAAATAATCGAGAAAAATTATGAAAAAAAAGTTATAAACCTATTGCATCGGTACTAGTTTAGTCCCAAACCTTTCAATTGGATCAATTTAGTCTCAAATATTTTCACATTTTGTTAGTTGGGTCCATTTGACAAATTTAGACTGGAAATTATTCATATGGACGCCGATCGTTCTATGTAGCTCAATTGACACTGATGTAAAATTTTTTTATTGATAAATATTTTTTTGAATGCTGTATTAATCTTTCCTATTTCATTTTTTCCCCTCTCTCTCTCTTTTTTTTTTTTAAATTTTTTCCTATCTGCTTGGCAAAAGTCGTTGTAGTTTGCTAGGCGAGGGTTGCAACCCCCTCCAAGCCTCGCCTAGATCTAGGGAAGACCAATGTTGCCATAGCCTAACCAGCCATGGCCAAAGGAGGCCCTCGTGGCTGGGTGAGGCTATTGCTGCCTTCACCCACAATTGGCAAGGCAAGCCTAGCCCAGAGATGCTTGAGCCTCACCCTGACCATCACCAGACCGACATGGTGAGTCCCTTGCCCAGATATGGGCAAGACCAGACTTGCTAGGGTCTCGTTGGTTGTAGGCAAAGTGGCCATGGCCTTCCTAGTCGCGGGTGACGGCCGCTTGCACCTCGCTAACACCAGGGTGAGACCGGACAAGGGCGCGATCGTTGCTAGTGGCCGGCCAGCTCTGGCGACACTTGATGGCCACAGAGAAAAAAGAAATTAAAAGTAAAGGAGGAAAAGAGAAAAACAGAAAAAATAAAAAAAATGAAAAGAAAAGAAATTGAAAGAATATCGTAAAAAGTGCTGAAACCAACATGCACGTTGGGATGTAACCTGTACCCATCCATCAAGAAGTCAAGGTCTTCCGGGTTTTGGGCGTTGATTTTGCGAGTTGATGCTTCTTTTGAGGTAAAATTAATCAACGAGGACTAATTGGCCCAGCAATAAAGCATCGCTGTGGTAACAATCCGACCGACAGAGCTTTTAGAACGGGCAACACACGTTGTGACCCCACTCGTCCGCATGCTGAAGTGAATCATGGGGTGGATCCAGTAGCCTTTTCTTTTAGCGGGTGGATCTCAAATACTAAATTAACACTCTATCAGAAGCCCTCACTCGCGATGCTCCATTTTCAGAATTCCTTTATCCTTTTGATATCCACAGACAAACTCATTATCATTCTACGTTACGCTCTTCATTTTCAACCTCTCCCTGTCAAATGCTTGCAAGGCATTCACTCCGAATTGTGTCTAGAAAGGAAGCGTTAGGCCATACACTGCGGTGGCTAACAATATCAGTCACCCACATGGGCTGAGTGGGTGATTTTTTTAAGGAAATTTGATAATAAGTGTGATAAGAAATATGAGAAGTAATAGATAAAGGCAGGAACAATGAATATCAGCAAAGAGATACGAAGCAATGCACACAGTACTTTATAGCAGTTCAGTTTAGTGTACGCCTACATCTCCAATCTCGCAGACTAACAATCTTCTGTCTGGATTCCACTAATAATCTTTGAGTAGTTATAGTAGTATGCCTCGTATACTCAAGTACTTCTTCCCGAAGCTGGTGCTCCTTATACCCAATCAGATGGATCTCACCACATACACCTAAGTTGAAACTCTATCACTAATACACTCCCCAGTAGATTACACTTCTCAAACAATACAAATATGCAAAGCTTTCTTTGATAATGGGGGGCTTGTCACTTGGATCTCTCTTATTCTTCAACGTCTATTGATCTCCTTTTATAGTTCTCAATATCCAATCTTCATGTTGGACAATCTTCATGAGAATCAATCTCCAAGCTATCCATCGGACAATTGTTGAGTAGATCAATTTAGCCGTTGAATTCACTCAATCTGAGGTTAGGAGATTTGGTTGTTCACACAATTAAATCTTCCAATTTCCCTAACTAATTTGCGTATGCTGAAATATCGACAACACTTGCATTTGTCTAGCTCATATGGCATATATAAATGGTTTTGTCCATTTCAAAAATATTGTAGGAGGTTTTCTCAATATATACGACACCCACCACGAGTTATGAGTACTACAATGACAAAGTCTAAGTAAAAGGATAACAAACTACCAAAGGTTGTGTACGGAGATCACTTTGCCATCAAAAGTTTCATCCGAATCACTTAAGTGCCAATTTTTTTTTTTGAAAAACAATTGTTTGAGTGCTAGCTCCGGTATACATTGCCAAAAATTTGATGTGGCATTATTTTACTAATATTTAGATCTAACGGGGCTCGCCGGAGGTCCAATCATCAGTAAAAAAAAGCTAAAAATTGAAAAAAATATTAAAAATAGAAAATAAAAACCTAGTTACTTTACAAAAATAAAAAGATAAAACATTTAAAAATGTCAAAAAATAAAAATAAAAAATAAATTAGTTTACAAAAAATAAAAAAGCTAAAAATTGGAAAAATATTAAAAATAAAAAAAATACAAACTTAATTATTTAAAAAAATATAAAAATTTTAAAAAGGACATGTCCCTTAAAGGTCCAAAAACTTGTCACGAAAGCAGAATTAAATTCTAAAATTTAGAAAAAGTGTAATCAAGTCCTTAAATTTATCAAATTGATGCAAAAGAGTCATTTTGCTAACTCTAAAAAATGATGATGTTTTTCTTAATATTTTCTCTCTAATACGTAGTAGTGACATGGCTAAGACAATGCCGTTTTGGTTCAAATTTGATTTGTAATAAAAATTTTATTTAAATTATCTTTCAAACATGAAAAATTTTAAAAAATTAAAATAAAATTTTTATTTAAAATAAAATGAAAAATAGCTTAAAAATTTAACAAAAAAAAGCTAAGAAATAAAAAAAAGGTAAACGCAGAACCATGTAACATGGGTGGGAAATGGCCAGCAACGATCACTGAGCCTCGGCTAGGGGCTTGTAGGCCTTCGCCTACAGTCGGTGAGGGTATTTTAAGTTTTTATTTTATTTTTTAGCTTTAAAAATGTCATTTTTATTTAATTGTACCTCTCTCTCTATTTTAATTTTAATAGTTTTTTTAAAATTGTTAAGCTTATTTCTAATTTTATTTTAAATAAAGTTTTTATTTTAAATGAATTTGATTTTTAGCTAATTTTTAGATTTAAAATTTTTTAATTTTTTTTAAATGTAGAAGTTCACGTGGAAGCCCAGATGGACTTACTTTTTAATTTTTTTTAAATGTTATTTTACATTGAAAATTTAATTATCAACGCTACGTGGTAGTTTTGGTCGGAGTATTTATCTAGAGGCACTTAAGTGATTGTTATTTTTTTTATTTAGCACTTAAGTGATCCGACAGAAATTTTTGGCATCAAAGTGGTTTCTATACATAAATTTTGGCAATTATACCGTTCTTTTTCCCAAAGTCTGAGCAAAATGGTAGTGATTCTTATGAGAGCTGTATTTGGCTGTTGTCACCCCCACCTCAAGAAAAGACCAAGAATGTAGCAATTAAAAGGAGCAAAGTTTAGCAAGCTTTGTGTCAAAGTCAATCACGCGGTCCGGGGAATGGACTGGGAGAGTGACAGAAACAGAGTAACCAAGCTATATTTATATTCGCATCTGGGTTGATTACCAACCTCCAAAACAAACAAAAGAAATCATGGGTTCAACAAAATTAGAGGCACTAGTGCCTCTTCTACCTTCCTTTGCCCTTTTCACAGTGCTTTCACTCATCATTCCGCGAGGTCTGATTCCTGCTTGTGCCTCCACACTGGAAGCACAAGGCCTTCTCAAATGGAAATCCAGCCTTCAAAACCAAAGCCAATCCACCTCTTCTCTATCTTCATGGACTCTCCCTCCTCAAAATGCCACCGACTCCAACTCGATGGCCGTGAACCCGTGCGGTTGGTATGGCATCTCGTGCAACCTAGCTAGGAGTGTGATTGGAATCAATCTCACCAGTTCGAACATCAGAGGTACACTCAGTGAGTTCCCGTTCTCGTCTTTGCCGCGTCTCACCTACATAGACTTGTACATGAATGAACTCTTCGGCTATATTTCGCCTGAAGTCTGTCTTCTGACCAATCTCGCCTACCTTGACCTCTCCTTCAATCGACTATCTGGGATAATACCGCGGGAGATTGGCAAGCTCGCGAAGCTTGAGGTGCTACACCTTTTCTCCAACGAGTTGAATGGATCTATCCCTGATGAAATAGGTCAGCTGCCTTTGCTGAAGGAGCTCGTCTTGTTTGCAAACCAGTTGGATGGATCTCTTCCTTCTTCCTTGGGTAACTTGAGCAGCCTCGCTAGGCTATACATCCATAACAATTCGTTTTCCGGTTCAATTCCTCTTGAAATCGGGAATTTGACAAACTTGGAGGAGATTCACATGGCTAACAACTTCCTGACAGGGCCAATTCCTCCCACGTTTGGGAAATTGATGAAACTAACCGAGCTGCGCGCATGTCATAATGAACTTACTGGTTCCATCCCCCCGGAACTCGGGAACTTGAAACTTCTCCAGAGACTCAGGCTCTACCACAATAATCTTACCGGTTCAATCCCCTCAACTTTAGGCAATTTGACGGAGCTTTACCTTTTATTTATATATGAGAACCAGCTTTCTGGTAGCATTCCTGATGAGTTGGGAAACCTCCAGGCTATGGTCGACTTGGAGCTGAGCCTAAATCAGCTCACCGGTCCCATTCCTCCTTCTTTGGGTAATCTGACTGTCCTACAGCATCTAATCCTCCGTGCTAATCAACTTTCGGGTTCAATTCCTGGATCCTTAGGAAGTCTCCGAGCTATGGTGACTTTATATCTGGATACAAATGAGCTCACCGGTCCAATTCCTTTTTCTTTCAGTAATTGGACTGACCTACTCAATTTATCCCTTAGCAACAACCAACTTTCGGGACGGTTGCCAATAGAAGGTTTCTCAAACACGTCATTGTCAGTGATTCGTTTGTCCAACAACAAATTTGAAGGTCCACTTCCACTTCCATCACCCTCCACATATTACTATTCTGTCGCATTTAACAATATAGAGGGGAAGATCTCTTCTTCGATGTGCATCGCGACCAATCTCTTATTCCTCATCTTGTCTAATAATAGCTTAACCGGTAGCCTACCCGAGTGCTTATCAAACGGTAGCATTGGTTTATGGATTTTGAACTTGGGAATGAATCGTCTTTCGGGCACAATCCCTGGAAGATTTTCACTGCAAAGTAGCTTGAGAACTCTTGACTTGAGTCAAAATCAATTCGAAGGCACGTTGCCACGGTCACTTGTCAATTGCAAAAGCCTAGAAGTTCTAGATTGCAGCAACAATAAGATAGAGGATAATTTCCCAGCATGGCTAGGAACACTGCCAGAGCTAAAAGTACTTATTCTGAGGTCCAACAATTTTAAGGGTCATTTGGATTTTCCAAGGGTTGCTCAACTCTTTCCCAAGTTGCGCATCTTGGACCTCTCGGACAATTACTTTGCTGGTACTTTACCAGCCAATTTGATAGCAAAACTTCAGGGGATGATGAATGCACAAGTTGGGCAAGAGCCGCAAGACAAATCATTGTACATGAGGCGTACGTTTGGTAAGGTAAGCTATGAGGATTCCGGGAAAGTGATCATGAAAGGAAATGAGATTCAGCTGGTGAGGATCTTGACCATCTTTACAACCTTGGACTTATCGCACAACTTCTTTGAAGGAAACATCCCAGATGTTTTTGGACTTCTCCATTCTCTCATAGGGCTCAACCTTTCCCATAACCACCTTATGGGTTCCATTCCTCCAACCCTTGGAAACTTGACTAATCTTGAATGGCTGGATCTATCTTCAAACAAGCTTAGTGGAACAATTCCTAGAGAACTAGGAGATTTGGCATTCCTCGGGTATTTGAACCTCTCGAAGAACCAACTCACAGGTCGCATACCTCAAGACAAGCAACTGAGCACATTCACGAGCGACTCATATCGTGGAAATCTGGGCCTATATGGAATCCCGTTACAAAACACACCTCCTCCACCACCACCGTCGTTCTTCCAAGAGGATAGCACAAAAGAGTATGCAAGTTGGTTTGATAGGAAAGCAATGGGAATAGGCTATGCATCCGGGATTGTGATTGGAATCTCCATAGCATACATTTCACGGGAAACTGGAAGACCCAAATGGCTTGCGAGCAAAATGAGAAAGATGGAGGCAAGAGGAGCCAAATGGATGAAGAAAACAAAGCGGAAGGCGATCAAATTTCATGGAGGCCGTTGAAATTGTTGGGCAGTGGTTCCTTTAAACTACGTGCAATGTAGAACAAGGAATACAACTTTTGTGGGATTGAAATGCAATTTCACTTATGTATGCTCGTTTTTGTTATGTTACGATCTTGCGTTCTAAGTGTAATTTTCGTATCGGCTCGATTGACTAAATTAACAAGAAAGCGATCTTTCAAAAACTCGCTTTGCACCATGAATCCCCTACATGTCCTTTTCTTGTTCAGTGGACGCCATTCTTATATCTCCATGAGAAAGAAAGAAAGACGAAAAGCTGTCGAAGCCATTTAACCCGGTTTTACATTATTGAATGTGCCATTGGACATAAATGTCCTTAAGGATTACTAATTCTGTCGTTGTTCCACTCCATATTTCTGTTGAAGTTGAAGGTCATTAGTAGATCGTTGACTTGCGTCTGTCACTCTCATCTTCAATGGGGAATATTAGGGGTATTGAAGGTTTAAACCTCAAAGCATCTTGTACGTTTCGATTTAAAGTAATGTTATTGCACAATTCCAGGGTCCCGTAGTCCAAAAAACTGAAACTTTTCCTGTTTGTAGATTTTGGAATTTGCTGACAATTTAGATAAATAAAAAACTTCACGATGCACAAAATATTTCTATGGTCGATCCTTGTTACGCAGTGGTAGAATTACATGAGATCTTTCCATAGATACCGAGAGCACTCGATTTCGTTAACTATGAAGTCAGGACCGGCCCCCTAAAGAGGGCAGCCCGGAATTGGAAAACCTGGAAATTGGAGTGTCGCGAACGTGCGGTAACTTGGGGTGATGGGTTGTACGGCTTAATCAGGAATCGGATTTCGAAGCCATTTCCACCGCGGTACTAGGCACGACATATGCTACGTTCCGAGGATTTTCCAGAATTTTCGAGAATATTGCAATTTTCGTTAATTTCTGGAATAATTCGAACTTCTGGGAAAAGAAATAACATACTTGGAAAAAAAGGTTTTTTTCTCTCACTAGACAGAAAATTGCATATTTACGATGTTTTTCATGGAAAATGTTAGGGTTGAACTTTGGCTTATGAACTATTTTAAACTGAAAATACATGTATAAGTAGAAATTACATAAATTATTAAATTCTGGAAAATAATGTTTTATATGTGCTAAAAATAATTATCTCTACTTTTGAATATTTGTTGTTTCATTTATCGGCCGATCCAACAATCAGGTCTGAAAATATCATTTGCATAAAATTCCAACCAGGTTGCAGAATTATAATGCCCCAGGGAGGGGGGGGGGGGGGGGGGGAGGTTGGAAGTTAAAATCATGCGGCTCGCGAACCATAGAGCACGTGAAGAAAGTTCTCGACCGTCTAATGCCAATCTCAGAACACAAATTCGAGTTACGCCGAGATCGAATGGCTGATTAGCTTGTGTCTCGGGAGAATTTACCATTTCATGTGCAGATATTTTTGTTTCTAACTTCCGATACGTCGTCGGCAGGCAAGGTCCATCGAATTTACGATCTTCTTCGAGTTTCAAATGGGTCGAATAATTAAAATTTATCGTGTTTGGTCGAATTGGAAAACAATTTGAGTACTAAGAATTTGGAAAATTCACTTTTTGGCCGATTTCACGAGAGAATTTATTTTCTGATATTCCAAAAAATAATGTGTATTTTCCTAGCTTATAAATATTGTTGAGCAATTTGAATATGTTCGGCCCATGAACTTAAAACCGAATCTCTGAGGGCACCTTCGCAATGTCCAGCAAAAGAGCCTTTTTTGCCCAATTGAATTAGACACGAGTTGCTGTATTAAATTAATGACATAATGTGTACTTTCCTAGCTGAATCCGTATTGTTGTCTTTGCTAGTTATCAAGATAAGTGACTTTTCGCACTTTGTGCTTTTGTAAAATTTGCATCCCACGGTTACTGGATGAATTAAAATCTGCCTATTTGGACGCAAACTATGCTGTAAAGTTGGATCAAGCGTTGAATGAATCTTCAATTCTGCTGTTATATACATAAAAAATCATCAAGTATTTGTCACATGGCGAAGCGTGAACGTAGCATTTTTGCACGAGAAACGAGCTAGCTTTCTATTGACAACTAGATATTTTCCCGAACGACGTCTTTTGCTTATTTTCCAAATAATTGGAACTTGTTTTCCTCCCAAAATGTATCATCGAACTTTTCATAGTTGCACTTTTCAAGATTGTGCTAAAAGTTGTCCGCAAAGAGGAAAATTACCAATCTACCTGCATTAATTTAATCTAGCAGAATCGAGTCCTTGAAGCCAATTTTCTAGTTTGTCAAGTAAAACAACCTTTTGCGCTTTACTGGTTTCCTAACCAGCCTAGTGAAGGCCCTAAAATAATCATGAAGGAATGAGAGAAACCAAGTCATGATCGGAATGATAAGGGATGGTCCATAGGAAACGCAGGGGTCACCTCAGGAGAGGATTACTTGCGCCCTTCTAGCAATCCGTTAAACCCCAGAAAGCTCATCTAGGGAGGGTCGCCACAATATCTCTAATCATCTATGTTATTTGGATGGCTAGTGATAAGTGGTATTGCATGCTAGCTTAAGTGTGATTTTGGTAACTTCATAGCTATTGTAGGTTGGCATCATTCATTGCTTGATCCCTTGGAAATGATGGTTGTTGCCCGTGGCTCTACTCGCCCCATTTCACTACCACTTCAGGTTTAAAAAATGGAGAATGATGGCTGGCGCCCGTGGATCTTTAAATCTATGCCTACTTACACATTGCGTGAACAAAGTATAGTTGAAGATTCCCACGGGTATATATTCTCCTGCTCTTTTTCTAGAAGAGTATTGTAAGTTGACAATAGAGCCTTGCACTTTTTCCACCCTCTGTGCATGGTCCCACTACATGAGTGCCCCTTGAGACCTTATTACCATATTCGTCGAGAAGAATATTATGCTCATGCGAGTCTCTCAACGTCGCGACTTTAAGATTCAATTAGAATGTAAATCATCATACCGGATATAAACTATCATACAAGTAAGAAGAATTGCAACCCGCATACATGCGTGGATGGAATTTGTAGACATCCATCAATTGGATATTAGTATTCGATATTTTCATTTCTCCACGGATTAGATTTATCATTTGACCAAAAGTTCAGAGACCATATTGAGCATGTACCAAAAGTTTAATGACGACATTGCATGTTGGGTTAAAGTCTACGATTAAGTCATGTACATCAATATACATGAGTAACTGATGAGTACTAATATTTTTGGACTCAGGTGTTGCTAGATATTAATTATTTGTGACGAAGTCATTGACATCGATATCAACGTACAAGTAATGAGATCGTATATCCTTTATTTGGGAATGAAGTCGTTGACATCGACATCACGGAGTAATTGATAAATAAGGATATTTTCAAGCACAATTGTTGCTAGATAATATGAGTTTGGGAAGTTATTTATTTATTTGAATGGTATAACATCTGTTTTTGTTATTCGATTATGGGCTTTAAAAAGTCACATTGTACTTTATAAAATCCCTCTTCAATTAATAAAAGAATTCAACGTTCTCGTAAATTTATCTTTATCTTTACTTTTTTCGCAATTTAAATATATGTCAACATCATATTTTGATCGTAGTCTCGGATCATCAATTGAATTCCAACATTATATCTTTTATTATCTCAATTTTCTTCAATTAAACAGTCGAGTTAGGTGGTTCAACTGTGAAGAAGTCAAGGTCTTCGGGGTTTGGTGCGTCGATTTTGCAACAATCGGGTCATCACTGCGCGATAGAATAGACATGTGCCTGCTTAGGAAGTCCAGGCCTTTTGGGGTTAAATTAATCAATGAGGACTAATTAGGCCGGCAATAAAGCATCCCTATGGCTACCACGGCATAGTTAACAATTCCACCAACAGACCTCCCAGAGAAGTCTTGTGTCATAAACTTCAAACTTCAGAGTGAAGCGCAATCACAGATTCTGAAAACTCTTCCATGACAAAATTATAGCCCTTGATGAAGGAGGAAATTGCAGTAAAGCCCCTGCAATTCTTTCACTGAAAAATTGGGTATTTCTCGGGGACTTTTATGAGTTATGTGCAGATATGAAATGGATTTATTCAGGTGGTAATAGTTGTGATTTTTAAAAGATCCAGATTCTCCCGATAGGCAGGAGTCCTGCCAGGCTAGATTTGTACTCCAGTGGGGCTGGTTATGCAAACTTTACAAAAATGGCCTTTGCTTTTTTTCAATTAAGCTGGTTAAAATATGTTTTGAGTTTGAGAATATAAATTCTGAAAATAAATAAATAAAATCCGAAAGTTGAATTTTCTGGGGACGTACTAAATCAAGCGAATCAATGCTTGAGTGATCTTTGACCGGGACGAGAGGACAAAGAAATGGAAGGACATTGTGCCTTTATTGTCCACTGGGAAGAAGAAGAAATAAAATAAAAGGAAAACATGGTTCTTATTTTATTTCCTAATTTAAATGGCAGGGACTTCTTTCCTTTACCAATCTTGGACTCTGCAGGCGATGCATACACATTCCGAAAGAGAGTGCGTCGTGGTCTTCATGCGTTTTTTAGTTGATGTGCAGACGCAGCTTCCTCGTGAACTCTGAAGCTCTATTAATTACAAGTATTCAAGTGGCAATGCCAATTAAATATAGTTATTTAAGATTTGTGTAATTCTTTCATAAGATTACGATGCTAAACTCTTGTGAATTATTAGATGTAATTGGAGCTGGTAAACATGAAATTATTTGAGTGACTCGAGTTTATTTTGTAATCTCCAATTATTGCTTGATCTATAGTACAATTCGTTACTGCTCTATCCATAATCATAAGTCTTTACGATTGCACCATGTAAATTTAGTGTCCAATTTATTTTCTTATCATGTTTATTTTATTGTTCGATTGCTTACTTCGCGCAACAATTGGTATTAGGGCTAGGCTTGCTTGAATTGAAGTGAATCGATGGTGATAAAAGATGGTCAAGTGAAAATGATAGATTTGATGGGAAAGATTTTGATTTTTAGAAGATGTAAATTGAAGATTATTTATACCAAATGATAATGCACTTACCCTTGTCTGAGGAGAAGCTAGAGACAATAAAGCAAGTTGATTGGAAATTGCTAGATAGACAAGCAATGGATATTATTTGGCTGAAGTTGACTTATAACATCATGTTTAATATTGTGAAAAAGAAGACCATTACAAGTTTGATGAAAGCCTTATCAGATATTTACGAGAAGCCTTCTGTAATCAACAAGGTTTATTGATGCAACATTATTTAATTAAAGATGGTTGAAGGTACGTTAGTTGCTAATCATATTAATGAATTTAATGTGATCGTTAGTCAATTGAGTGTCGCGACCCTCTAAAAAAAATTTTAAATTTTAAAAGGGGTTAACGGATTATTAGGTTAATTAGATTTGACTAACCTAATGCGGACCCTCCCAAGCCCTACCGAATCGCAACTTTGGTTTTTGTTTAAATGATTTTGAAATTTGGAGTCGCCACTAATCGTTCTTGGTAGGTCGATTAGAAACCTAAATAAATTAGCGGGAGAACTAATTTATTCCTGCGAACCAGAGATTATGAGCTCGGGGACTTGGTTACACTAGTTAATTAAAACTAATGCCCTTTCGGTACCTTAATTTCATGAATATCCTAATCCGGCAACTCAGGCTTGGTTTATTCCTAAAGCTCTAGTAGGGTATTCTCTTTTGTGTTTTCACTTTTTAAATAGGATGCATGGATGGTATATATTTTTATTTGTTATATTTTTTTAAGTGTTAAAGATTCCCTGAAGCCGAAAGAGGGAGTGTGTTAACGACTTCTGTGCAGTATTACGACCTACTCATCTTTTGGGTCTGATGATTCAAAAATTAAATTATAGGAAGTACATGACAGTGAATAAACACCTCCAATGGGAGGCCTAGCATTGGCTTGGCTCTTCCCTTTGGGATTTAAGGTACAGGTATTTAAGTTGCAAGTATTTAAACTACTGTAAGTAAAAACCTCCAATGGGAGGCTAAGCATTGGCTTGGCTCTTCCCTTTGGGATTTAAGGTACAGGTATTTAAGTTGCAGGTATTTAACTACTGTAAGTAAAAACCTCCAATGGGAGGCTAAGCATTGGCTTGGCTCTTCCCTTTGGGATTTAAGGTACAGGTATTTAAGTTGCAGGTATTTAACTACTGTAAGTAAAAACCTCCAATGGGAGGCTAAGCATTGGCTTGGCTCTTCCCTTTGGGATTTAAGGTGCAGGTATTTATCTACTGTAAGTAAAAACCTCCAATGGGAGGCTAAGCATTGGCTTGGCTCTTCCCTTTGGGATTTATGGTGCAGGTATTTAAATTGCGGATGGACTTTGTCCTCTCCATTTTGGGGTATGAATTTTTTAAAATGAAATACAACGAATTGATTCAACAATTTGAAATTTGTGCGCGCTTGAGGACTCCTCCAAGTCGATTTTGTGCTTCCATAGTATTGACCATTGATATAGAGCTGCGGCTTCCTGACATAAAATAGAGTGAAGTGTTAGTATACAAAATATGTGCTAATCTACACCTAAAACCAGAAGAGTAGAAAGAGTACTTATCTCCCATTTTTTTGGGAGGGATTTCTATAATTGATTTTCGCTCTCTATGTTCCCAATATAGAGAGTTTCTTTTGAATTAAGAGGGACTTTTAGTCACAGATCAGTTGAGAAATCGGTGGACAGCTTAGGAGCTTGTCTGGGCCGATTTTTGCATCTCGACGAGATTTTTGCTGTTGACGTAGAGATATCCTTCTCCTGACATAAAATATGGAAGAAAAAGGAGATGGAGAAAGTGTATACAATTTGTGCTAATTTGCGAGTAAAACCATAAATAAATGAATAAATAAAAACACTTAGCTTGAATTTGTTTGCTCGTTGACGAGGATGAACTCTTGATTTATATTGATCGATGAAGGAATTTGTGATGATAACCCCTAGCTTTAAACTCCCATCATCTTCAAAATTCTCTCTCTTTTGGTATTTTCTTTCTCTCAAAATTTTCTTCAATCTCCCAAAACTCTCTCAAACATCCAAAATTTTCTCTCCAAAAAATTCTCCCAAACACTTCAAATTTTCTCTCTCAAAAAAATTCTTTCTCAAGCTCACTTCTTCCTCCTTTTATAACCTACTCATCTATCTCCCATTCTAATTTTTCCACTAACTCTATCTCCCATTCTAATTTCTCCACTAACTCTTCTTCATTTTCATCTTCCATTCTCCATCTCTATCTCACATTCTAATCTCTCCACTAACTCTTCTTCATCTTCATCTTCCCTTCTCCATATTTATCTCCCATTCTAATTTCTCCACTAACTCTTCTTAATCTCCATCTTCCCTTCTCTATTCTTATCTTCCATTCTAATTTCTCTACTAACTCTTCTTCATCTCCATCTTCCCTTCTCTATTCTTATCTTATTTTCTCCATCCATTCTTCTCCAACTTCTCTTCTTCATCTCCTCTTCTTCATCTTCCCTTCTCTATTCTAATTTATCCACTAACTTTTCTTTTTATTATTTGTAAAATAATCCTTCAAGAGTTAGGTATTTGCACTTTAGTCCTTGAATTTTAAGTATTTACAATTCAGTCCCTGAAAAAATATATTTCTTTAAGTCCAAATCTCCTCACAATTTTTGACACACCAAAATTTACCACATGTCAAATTTAAGCTCATTTCTTGTCGCTAAAAATAATGCATAATTTAATTAAAGCCCTTTTGCAAAATTAAGTCATTCTGGGTATAATTGGGCCAAGATGAAAATTTAAAATATTAGAAGACAATGTCACAACTCATAAAAAGTGAAAGTTAAAAATAAGTTGACTCAAATTAAATTTTTTTAGGCCCGATTCGAGATTATACTCGTGAAGGAACACGTGACTCGAATTGGATTTTTCTGAATTTGCGATGGCCAATATGAAAATAGATTTAAAATAAAAATATTAACTATCTTTGTGTATTTTTTGGCCTCAAATGATATTTTTTCAAAATTTTCAAATATTTTTGTATTTTTTTTAAAAAAATTTAAATATATAATATGAAAAATTATTTTTTGGTCAAAATTCGTTCCCTAGGCTTGGCTAAGGTTCCCAAAGTTGATTTTTCAATTTTATGAATTTTTATGGATTTTCTATTAATTTTTGAAAATAAATAAATAAAAAATACGTAAAAATACTGAAAATATGAAAAATCGTTTTTTGGTCAAAATTGGTTCCCTAGGCTTGGCTAAGGTCCCCAAAGTTGATTTTTCAATTTTATGAATTTTTATGGATTTTTTATTATTTTAGCAATAGAAAAAATGATTAAAGATCAGGTGTCAACAGCTGCCCCTCTTTGAAAGGAAGCTCGGTAGAGGTTCATTTCAAAGACGAGATGACACCTGGATTCTTATCGACTCAATACAAGGAAATAAAAAGAGTCGTGACATGATTGTTCCACTGAAAATGAAATGAGAACCTAAGGATTCGTTATATAAAAAAACTTTAGGGTGGTTGAACTTGAACCCGTATGGTGGATCAACCCATGGTAGATTCCTAATAAAAGGATTCTACTGATTAAAAATTGAATTAAAATTTGACCAGTATGGTGGGTCGTACCATGGTAGATTCCTAATAAAAGGATTCTACTGATTAAATTTTGATTGAGATTTGACCCGTATGGTAGGTCACCACATGGAGATACCTGTAAGAAGGACTTGGTGCCTGTAGAAAGGACTTGGTGCCAGTAAAAAGGACTTGGTACTTTACCTGTAAGAAGAACTTTGTGCCTGTAAGAAGGACTTGCTTTGCCTGTAAGAAGGACTTGATTTGCCTATAAGAATGACTTTGTTTGCCTGTAAAAAGGACTTACTTTGCCTGTAAGAAGGACTTTGTGCCTGTAAGAATGACTTGATTTGCCTGTAAGAAGGACTTTGTTTGCCTGTAAGAAGGACTTTATGCCTGTAAGAAGGACTTGATTTGCCTGTAAGAAGGACTTTATGCCTGTAAGAAGGACTTTGTGCCTGTAAGAAGGACTTGATTTGCTTGTAAGAAGGACTTTGTGCCTGTAAGAAGGACTTTATGCCTGTAAGAAGGACTTGATTTGCCTGTAAGAAGGACTTTGTGCCTGTAAGAAGGACTTTGTGCCTGTAAGAAGGACTTGATTTGCCTGTAAGAAGGACTTTGTGCCTGTAAGAAGGACTTGGTTTGCCTGTAAGAAGGACTTAGTTTGCCTGTAAGAAGGACTTAGTTTGCCTATAAGAAGGACTTGATTTGCCTGTAAGAAGGACTTTATGCCTTTAAGAAGGACTTGATTTGCTTGTAAGAAGGACTTTGTTTGCCTGTAAGAAGGACTTTGTGCCTGTAAGAAGGACTTGATTTGCCTGTAAGAAGGACTTGCTTTGCCTGTAAGAAGGACTTTATTTGCCTGTAAGCAGGACTTGATTTGCCTGTAAGAAGGACTTGGTTTGCCTGTAAGAAGGACTTTGTGCCTGTAAGAAGGACTTTGTTTGCCTGTAAGAAGGACTTAGTTTGCCTGTAAGAAGGACTTGATTTGCCTGTAAGAAGGACTTTGTGCCTGTAAGAAGGACTTGATTTGCCTGTAAAAAGGACTTACTTTGCCTGTAAGAAGGACTTTGTGCCTGTAAGAAGGACTTGATTTGCCTGTAAAAAGGACTTACTTTGCCTGTAAGAAGGACTTTGTGCCTGTAAGAAGGACTTGGTTTGCCTGTAAGAAGGACTTGGTGCCTGTAAGAAGGACTTGGTTTGCCTGTAAGAAGGACTTGATTTGCCTATAAGAAGGACTTGGTTTGCTTGTAAGAAGGACTTTATGCCTGTAAGAAGGACTTGATTTGCCTGTAAGAAGGACTTGATTTGCCTGTAAGAAGGACTTTATGTACCTCAAAGGGTGCCATTCTGAAATCTGGGGAGAGCAGGAATCCTGCAGAAGCTCAAACCCAAATTATATTCTCCTGTCGTTTTAGGAATAAACCAAAGAGGCAGAGATCAAAAGGTCTCGAACATTTCTGTCCTTGAGACAAATCATGCTTTATTGAAGAATGTGGATACCTGTATATATCGCAATGAATTCGAGTATCCCAACAACCGTCAGAATTCATTCTCTTGAAAGGTTCTGGTTGAAGATATACTTACCTGAGAATTTGGAAGAAATGCTTGGTGGCTTCTGGACAACCAGGCTTGTTCATTCAATAATCGCCGAATGAATTTCAAGACTTTGGAAGGTAACTCAAACACCGGGAATGTCGGGCAATGTCAGAGCTAACATGTGCAAGCATTTTCATCAATGCGTTCATTGGTTCATACAAAATTGTTCAGCTAAGTTTGCCATGATTAAAGGCAGTCTATGTAATAACTCATGATGCAATCGATCAACATATAGATCATGTATTGCATTACCACTTCTGTTTAAGGAGGTTCTTATAGTATGAACACCTCGAATGTAATCTGAATGGGGGACTTCATTCCGAAATGGCTTTTTCTCACTCTGGAGAAAGGCTGTTTATCTGTAGATCAAAATGTTAGACCTGTGTGGAAATGGTTTGCCTTTCCTCATCCTATCATGCCCCATTCTGCACATTTGATATCTCCTGTGCAGTTTATGCTCTAAGTTGGAGTTGGTAAGTTAAACACACGGAATAGTCATACATAATTCATGAACTGTGTAAGCACAATGCAGATGTGACAATTTTTTAGCATCACGTGTGTTTATATAATGTGAAAATATGGGCGAATTTAAATTGCCCCTGGTATGTGGGCGGACCGAACAAATTGGGAAGCCTACTCCTTATGTCGAGGGGTGGTTTGTCTCAAACTTTACCCCTGCGCGATGAAGCATATGGGCGATGGAGCATTTTGGTTTGTTTAATGCCCCTGCAAGAAGCAGAGAAATTATTCTTGAAACCAAACGAGATAAGGAAGACATATTTGCTTTTTCGTTTCAGAGCTTGCGATCAATTTGCCCCATTTTTCACCAGAATAGATCTTGTCAGGTGATCATACTTTTCTTTTGGATTTGTCTCCTTCAACATGTTAAATGTTAGTATAAATATTTCCTGTGAAAAGAAAAGGAGACATGTCAACCAGTATTAAAAGGGATAAATTGGAAACGATACTGATTTACCCTTCATCTTGAATGCCTTGGACAAGTCTTTTACCAATTTTGCTGGATTGAGTTTTCTTCGACTTTTGTTGAATGCTTCACCATTAAGCCGAGAATGTAGCAAAATATTGACTTCGGTATTACTCGTCGAGTATTCCTGCTTGCAAAAAGAAATGCACAAAAAGTTGTTTCATTTATTTATAATACATACAACATTCCCCACCCTCGGGGATCGAACTCGGGATATTTCGGACCTACTGTCATCCCCCATACCATTCGGTCCATTGGACCATAGGTGTCCATGGGGCTATCCTTTCAAAGGTTAATCTTTGGGGATAAAGCAGCCTTGTTGTATCACCTTATGCCATGTTACGGTATTTCTCGAGGTAATTTGCAATCCCTGTTAAGAATGGAATAAGACAATTCAAGACTTGAGATGATTATGTGCACATTAGAACGATACAGAATTACCCATTTCTGAGATTGT
Source organism: Psidium guajava (assembly GCA_016432845.1). Lineage (NCBI taxonomy): Eukaryota > Viridiplantae > Streptophyta > Magnoliopsida > Myrtales > Myrtaceae > Psidium > Psidium guajava. The sequence goes on along the minus strand of CM028227.1, from coordinate 16,669,287 downwards.
TCGCGTCTTTCGCTTGTACTTTCCTCTGTCCGAAGCTGTCCATCCCGTGGTAATGCCCATGAGTCGATTTGCCCCCAAATTTTGTTCAACTTGTATTTGGATATGATTGCGTTCTCGGGTCGATTTGCAATTTCCTAAGAATAGAAGGGGCTTAATTTTAAAACTTGGAGCAACTGAGGGTAAATTGAAACGATACGGAGTTACCCTTCAGGTTTATCCAGATTTTTACTCGCCATCAATTCGTCGCGAGGTTGGTGAGGTGGCGGATTCGAGCATTTAATAGGGGGAAGTCGGATTATTACTCCTTGCTTTTACACATTCACAAAAGCAGAAAAACATATCACGCAAGGAAATAAAACACATTCACTCATTCAGGATCAGTTCTGCTTCCTCTACAGGCTCTCCCATGATCAGCTGGCTTCATCCCAAATTAGGTATGCATCGGCCATATAGAAGGTCTGGTGGTCACTGGCTGAACAAGTGCATCACAGTCCCGATGCTTTACCGATATCAAACTGGTTGATTATGGCGAAAAGATCATCGTCAATGTCCGCTTGGTGGTGATCTGTCCCTTCTACCTCGGGAGGTATTGATACTGATCCAGTATCATTGGTCCTTTTGTACCCTGCTCCAACAGAACTCGATCCTGTTATAAATTGGTCTAACTCACCTCTTAAACGTGCATTTTCGATCCTCAGATCATACATTTCATCGAGGGTGAGGAGGAGGCTATTGCAGTTAGGGCAGGTGGCGAAGTCAAAAGTCTCTTTATACATCTTGTTTTCCGCTCGGAGGTTTTCATTTTCAACTCTTAGAAACTCGGCTTCGTTGTGCTCATGACGAGTCTTCATTCGGGTTCGTCTATTTTGAAACCAGAACTTGATTTGCGAAGGTTCAAGGCCTAGCTCTTGACTCAGTTCCATTTTTTGTTTGCCGTCTGGCATAGGGCACGTTCTGAAGAAAGCTTCAAGCTTTCGTACTTGCTCCTCAGTATGGCGACGGTAACGCTTCTTTGACCTTTACCGTTGTTGTCATTGTCCTTACCGGGCTCTTGGACGTCGTCGGTGGAAGGGCCGGGCTCCATAGGCTCGATCCCAAATATGGCTTCGAACTCTTCCTCTCCCATATTCAGCAAGTAACGATAACTTTCAAGTGTGTTGGGTTGAGACATCTTCGATTTGGTTAACGATTTCTCAAAGTTTGATATCTCTTCTTGTATTTTCACTCTCTGGATTTTTCTGGGAGACTGCGTATGCTTTAAGAGTCTCTCTTTCGAGCACGAATGAGAATTATCAAGAAGATGCCTCCTTTAAAATTAGACGTGGGTTTAGCAACTGTATTGCCTCTCTCAAGTGTTCTGTCTTTCTCAATTTTCTTTTCATCGTATCTCTCGCCCAGCTCGTCTCCTTCCATCTTTCCGTGGTAGAGGGCCCCTTGTTGTTTTCTCCACTGTCATTTTACTGGCGAGTTCTTCAATAAAGACGAGTCGTATCTCTTTTCTGCCGAAAATGTCTTTGTCTCCCATTCAGCTTATTTTTTATCCTTTCTTTTTCAAAGTAGTGGCGTCTCGTCCAACTTTTCCGTAGAGACGTCGGATTTGCTTGGCTCGAGATTGGAGACGAGTAGCGGAGGTGATACTGATAGAGAATGGTAGACAGGAAAATTTGGCCAGTAGAGACTTCCCCTGCAAAAATGAAAGAGAATGCGGCAGTATATGTTCTTCATATTCTAGAAAAATTGGAACGATACTGTTTTACCCTTGTGTATACTTCCATTGAATTTGAATTGAGGAAGTTCCTTCATTTGGATTGGATTGAATTGTATGTCCCGAGTTGCCCTTCAGTTTGAGCTTGCCACATATGTGCTTTGCTTAGTTGGGCCTTGTTTTCTTTCGGGTTGCCTTGGACCATCATCATTTTCCATGCCATTGGGTCCGTGGACCGGAGGGCTCCTTTAATTTGAAGGTTACCTTGAAGGCGAATGAGTCCTATCGCATTCCATTGGGTCATTTCATTTTGCGACACTCTTGAGGCACTTTGCAATCCCCTGGGTGAGAGTGGAACAAATCCAATTTAGCATTTTGCAACGATTGAGGGTAAATTGGAACGACACACAGTTACCCGTCTTCGAGTTCGCCTGGGCTTTTCACTTGAAATTTCCCTACGTGAGGCCATTCAACATTTCTCATTATGGCAGTCAGCGACGTTGCCACAAATTGATCCGCCCTAAATCTAGCATAAAAAGGGATTCACGCATTCGACGGGATAAATAAATTGCCCCCTTGTCCTTGAATTAAATCGAGACACCTAGAAAGCTGGAAAATATCATACGCAGGGGAATTAAGCATGAAATGAAAGGTGCACTTATTCAAGGTCAGTTCTGCCTCTCCTGTGGCTCTTCGATAATCAGCTAGTCTCGTGTTGGTTCGGATGTGGATAACCGATGTTTGAGAGTCCCTACTCACTGGCTCCTGATCGCGGCTTGGGACGTTTGTCAACCCTAAACTGGTTGACCAGGGCAGTGAGCTCATCATCTGGGTAATCTCTTGAACCTTCCAGCAACTGATGCTCGAATTGGGCATTGTTGTTGGCAAATGCTGGCGGTAGATTTCTCATTCTGTCCTCGCCATGAGCAATTTGACTTCTCATGCTGGAGCCTTCATCATTACTCGAGAAAGTGTGGGGATCACCAACTGCCCTGCTGCCAAAAACTCCTTCCATTCGAGGATTAGAGAAGTGGAAGTGCTCAGGATAACTTCTTGTCTGATTCTCTAGCTGCGCAGGCGCGCTGATCATGGGATGAGTTCTAGCCACAGGTTGGTGCTCAAACCAAGGAATCTGAATACACTGCTCCTGCGGTCTATACTCTTGAAGAGCATTAGGGTGATTCTGGGGGATACTTTGATTAACGCCTGGGGGATTGATGGCATGACTACTAGCTTGGTTGATGATGGGAAGTGGCTCGCCCCACGCTAACCTGGGGAACTTATGGTGGCGAGGAGACTCGACGTTCAGGCTTGGATCAGTCCCGCCTTGGTTTTCTTGATTCTGAGCTGCATTGTGTTCTCTCACCCTTTTTCTGTACTTCTGAAGATGACTCGAAACATTTGCTTTAGTGAGTCCATCTACTTTCATAATTTCCAGTATATGTTGCGGCCGTGCCGAATCTATTCCTAGCTGCTGAACTGCATTAACAAACATACGATGCAGCTCGGGAGACCAACTCATCTTCTTTCTCCAGTTGCTTGGAACAAAATTGAAGGCTTGATGCTTGTTCTCATGGTCGTGCAATTGCTTCCTTACCACGTGCTGCCATATGTTTTGAAGCATCTGAACTCTAACTGGTTTCGTTACGACGTCTTGGGCCCCATTTAAGACAGCCTTCATTAGGGCTTGCTGATCATCGTTTGCCGATATTACGAGGACTGGCATGTTTAATTTAGAATTGATGACTTCCAAGAGAGTGAAAACATCCATGTCAATCCCTACCATGGCGGTGAGGACGATATCAAACGGGTCACTACTCCTCCTTAATATCTCTAAGGCCTCTGTCGCCTTTGCTTGAGCTACAACCTTATACCGGCATTTTCTTAATACGGTAACAAGGATTGACAGAGAGACTGGATTACCGTCAATGGCCATGACCAGTAGACCCTCAGGGTAAGGAACTTCATCAGCTTTGACCAGGGTTGAACATGCGCCCGTTTCCCTAATGCTCGACATATTTCTGGATCTAGGACTGCCGACTCGAGACCGCCTCAGGATGTCTTCTTGGACTTGAGGGATCACGGGATCGTCGATGGCTTCTCGTAACAGGCTTTGAAAGCCGATGCTTTGATGGTGAAGGTTTTGAATTCCTCTCCCACGAGAACTCCTTCCTCTCTATCTTTCTCCTGCGAGTTCTTGCGAATGAACTCTCACTATCAAATGGGGACAAGTTCTCTCTCTCGCAATAGCAATGACTTCCCTCTTCATGGGCAATGCTATTAGATTTTTCGAGGGAGAAAATATGATATTCAGCTTTTGATCAAAGGGGAAATCCTTGTTTCTCGCTCAGTTCGTCTTCTTTTTTTCTTTTCGTGGTAGAGGGCCCTTGTCAAGATCTCCACCGTCGATTTACTGGCGGGTCCTCCAATAAAGACGAGTCGTATCTCCTTTTCTGCCGAAAATTTTTTTGTCTCCCACTCAGCTCGTTTTTTATTCTTTCTTTTTCAAAGTGGTGGCAGCCCGTCCAACTTTTCTGCAGAGACGTCGGGTCTGCTCAGCTTGAGGTTGCCGCTTGACTGGAATTCGAGCCAGCGGGGGTGTTGCCGACAGAGAATGGTAGATAGAAAAAACTCGACCAATAAGGACTGCCCCTGTGAAATCATTATTTAAATTGAAGCAGATTATCACCTTCGCATTCCGATCATCTGCCTCGCCTCTCTCCTCCTTTCTTTCGTGATCTGCTTTCAAAAATGGCCAATTCTCCTAACCATACCTTCTCCGCCGAAATCCTGGCTGGGTGGGAGAGACTCTACAATCTTCTTGGTAGAGGTTACGCTCATATAGCCCAAAACTCTACCGTTGAGGCTGAAATCCTCGGTTTATTCAGGACCCTAGACGCTGCTTCTGTTGAGGGTACCCAACTGGGGAGGGAGTATCGGAACTTCCCGACCCTCTTCATTAATTTTCTGGCTGCCTATAACCGCGCTTATGAGACGGTCATTGTGACTGCCGTCGTGAAAGCTCGTTACCGAGACCGGCACGAGCGTCTGGAAATAGTCACATTTATGGCTGATAATCACAAGAAAGCCTTCAAGTTTGCCAATGATCAGCTTTCGTGGCTAGTTCGTGAGAGGGGAAAGTTGGTGGACCGTCTGGCCTTGGTCCGAACTTACGCCGAACAGGAGCCGAGCAATATTATGATGAGGTGCAAATGCGGTTGGCTGCAGGAGAGACTTGATGACATTACGGCAGACATTGCTTTCGAGAGGGCAGCGGTTCCGGACCTGGAGTTTGCCGTTGAGCATTACGAGGCCACTATGGCCCAGGTTAAAGAGAAGTGCGATCGCCTCTTCTTTAGGCTCGCGGAGCTTGATCCCGAGAGCGCCCGGTGCATCCAGAGCATCAACTGTTTGGAGAGTCAGTTGAGCTCTTTCGTAATAGTCATCAGGGCCCAGTTTGGCTTTACCTTTCCTCCTCAGTGAGTTGTTGTAATACTCTTTGATGAATGGAATGATAGAAAAGCTTCACGTGTTTTGTTTTGTTTTTTTTTTAATTTTCCTGCTATCGTTTCTTCCGCATAGCATAACAGAACGATTTGAGGTACCGAAGATGTCGAGGCTTAATGTTTTTCTTGATGTTCTTGTTTAATTGCTCCAGACGATGATATCGAGAACATTGATGATGGGTTCGGCGGTGGCCCCCACTATCCATCTTGAGATCACGAACAATAACGCTATGACAACTCGATCAGTGCGCTGGTAGTAAATCCGGCCACCTGTTGTGTGCCCACTTTTATCCATATTTTGTTTCTTTCGGCGTCCACTTGCTCGTGTCGGTCGCCTGTAGCGTCGGGAGAAATTCCTGTGGGCCACGTTCATTAATAGAACCTCGGTCCTCTAAAGCCCTCCACATGTTTCGGATAAGAGGAAATTTTAAGACCGGTCTCTGGTTGATTTGATCAGGTAAAGGTATTTGTTTCATGGGTTCTGATTATATAATCCATATTGTTTTTCAAAAGACGCGGGATCCTCTGCAATACATTAAATATGCCCCCATGTTTAATCAGTATAAATCCACCGTCATATCAGAATACACTGCCCATACAAGTTTACGGATTGACACAACTTTGTCTGTCAAAGATGGACAATGTTCGTTTGCCCCCCAGAATTAACGGTTGAAGCCTCGGTGTTTTTCGTCTTTTGGTATTTCTGAAGATGATTCTTGATATATTATTGAACTTAATTTTTACACCCGTCTGGGGTATCTAGGATCTCCCTGCAAAAGAAAAGGATATAATTAGTATGCGACACAAGAAATGTCGGTCCATGACTCCTATATTAGTCCAATTTGATTTTTTCTATTTTATAGAGAAATCAGAAGAAAGAAAAAAAAATTTCCTTAGGAAGAAATGGGTTAATTTCTGATACAGAATTTTTTTCAGATTTATTATTCTTTTTTTTTTATTTTTTTAAAGGAATGTGACAAAGTCTCTTAACATTTACTAAAATTTTTGAAGGAATTTCCTTTTTATCAAAATAAATTTTCAGAGGTAAATTTGTCAGGAAAATTTTATTTTTATTGAAGCAGGAAAGACATGACAGAAATCCTTTATTGGTTAACGAAATTCCCCCGAGACATTAGTCTAATTTTATTTAGAGAAACTTTTCTTAGAAAAACATGAGCGAATTTCTCGAAAAGAATTTTTGTTGCAAGTTTTTATAATTTGAAAGAATGTGATAAAATCACTTGATGTTTTTTTTAAAGGAATTTTTCTTTTTATCGAAATAAATTTTCAGAGGAAAATTTGTCGGGAAAATTTCATTTTTATTGGAGAGGAAAAAACATGACAAAAATCTCTTATTGGTCAATTAGTCTAATTTTATTTAGAGAAAATTTTCTTAGAAAAACATGAGCGAATTTCTCGAGAAGAATTTTCTTGCAAGTTTTTATAATTTGAAAAATGTGATAAAATCACTTGATGTCTACTAGAGTTTTTTTTAAGGAATTTTTATTTTTATTGAAATTTTCAGAGGAAAATTTTTTCAGGAAAATTTCATTTTTATTGAAGCAATAAAAATATGACAAAAATCCCTTATTGGTTAATAAAATTCCCATGAAGGGATTTTTTTCCATCATTTTTTCAAAAAAATTTTTTTTAAAAGAAATGAGGGACAAATTTAATTTTTATTTTCTTTTAAAAAGAATGGTCGTAATATCAAGCTCAAAAACTGACTAACACCTAGCATGGACCGACCGAAAATAAATACAAGATAAAATTAGAGAACTTACTTTTACCTTGGAGAAATGCAAATCACATAGTCATACGCATGACTCAAGTGAGGAGTGAACTCTAGAAAATAAAAGAAGGAGAGATAGGGTATGGACCTAAAAGGCCCCCACTATCTGAATTGACAACCTTACCCTCCGCGCAATCAAATCACAATGGGAAGAATTGTCAATTCAGATAATGAACGTGATAAAATATGGTCAACCCGAGCGTAATCGACGCAAGAGCTTTACATATTCGATCCCTATCTATGGTTTTCTAGGAAGAATTTCGCGACTTGGGTTTAGACGCTTGTGTGTGCAGGTGTCGTGATCCTCAGAGTATGCAAGACATGCACAACAATTGATATCAAAATAGCGCTTCTAAAAATATGCGAAATTAAACAAATAAACCAAACACCGAGCCTGCAAAACAAAGGGGTTAGCCAAACACTCCGCCCCTTATAACTCCCATCCTGCAAAAACATATAACACCTATAGAATGATTCCCAAACAATATCGCCAGAAGCGAGATATGCATGAAATTTTCATTGGCCTAAGTCCACTAAGACTCTTAAAATTTCGAAAAAATTTAAGTATTCCAATTGGTATCTTTTTTCGAAAATTTAAAAATCTCTCTCCCCAGCGGAGTCGCCAGTCTCTCGCGACCCTCTAAAAAAAAAATTTAAATTTTAAAAGGGGTTAACGGATTATTAGGTTAATTAGATTTGACTAACCTAATGCGGACCCTCCCAAGCCCTACCGAATCGCAACTTTGGTTTTTGTTTAAATGATTTTGAAATTTGGAGTCGCCACTAATCGTTCTTGGTAGGTCGATTAGAAACCTAAATAAATTAGCGGGAGAACTAATTTATTCCTGCGAACCAGAGATTATGAGCTCGGGGACTTGGTTACACTAGTTAATTAAAACTAATGCCCTTTCGGTACCTTAATTTCATGAATATCCTAATTCGGCAACTCAGGCTTGGTTTATTCCTAAGGCTCTAGTAGTGTATTCTCTTTTGTGTTTTCACTTTTTAAATAGAATGCATGGATGGTATATATTTTTATTTGTTATATTTTTTTAAGTGTTAAAGATTCCCTGAAGCCGAAAGAGGGAGTGTGTTAACGACTTCTGTGCAGTATTACGACCTACTCATCTTTTGGGTCTGATGATTCAAAAATTAAATTATAGGAAGTACATGACAGTGAATAAACACCTCCAATGGGAGGCCTAGCATTGGTTTGGCTCTTCCCTTTGGGATTTAAGGTACAGGTATTTAAGTTGCAAGTATTTAAACTACTGTAAGTAAAAACCTCCAATGGGAGGCTAAGCATTGGCTTGGCTCTTCCCTTTGGGATTTAAGGTACAGGTATTTAAGTTGCAGGTATTTAACTACTGTAAGTAAAAACCTCCAATGGGAGGCTAAGCATTGGCTTGGCTCTTCCCTTTGGGATTTAAGGTACAGGTATTTAAGTTGCAGGTATTTAACTACTGTAAGTAAAAACCTCCAATGGGAGGCTAAGCATTGGCTTGGCTCTTCCCTTTGGGATTTAAGGTGCAGGTATTTAACTACTGTAAGTAAAAACCTCCAATGGGAGGCTAAGCATTGGCTTGGCTCTTCCCTTTGGGATTTATGGTGCAGGTATTTAAATTGCGGGTGGACTTTGTCCTCTCCATTTTGGGGTATGAATTTTTTAAAATGAAATACAACGAATTGATTCAACAATTTGAAATTTGTGCGCGCTTGAGGACTCCTCCAAGCCGATTTTGTGCTTCCATAGGATTGACCATTGATATAGAGCTGCGGCTTCCTGACATAAAATAGAGTGAAGTGTTAGTATACAAAATATGTGCTAATCTGCACCTAAAACCAGAAGAGTAGAAAGAGTACTTATCTCCCATTTTTTTGGGAGGGATTTCTATAATTGATTTTCGCTCTCTATGTTCCCAATATAGAGAGTTTCTTTTGAATTAAGAGGGACTTTTAGTCACAGATCAGTTGAGAAATCGGTGGACAGCTTAGGAGCTTGTCTGGGCCGATTTTTGCATCTCGACGAGATTTTTGCTGTTGACGTAGAGATATCCTTCTCCTGACATAAAATATGGAAGAAAAAGGAGATGGAGAAAGTGTATACAATTTGTGCTAATTTGCGAGTAAAACCATAAATAAATGAATAAATAAAAACACTTAGCTTGAATTTGTTTGCTCGTTGACGAGGATGAACTCTTGATTTATATTGATCGATGAAGGAATTTGTGATGATAACCCCTAGCTTTAAACTCCCATCATCTTCAAAATTCTCTCTCTTTTGGTATTTTCTTTCTCTCAAAATTTTCTTCAATCTCCCAAAACTCTCTCAAACATCCAAAATTTTCTCTCCAAAAAATTCTCCCAAACACTTCAAATTTTCTCTCTCAAAAAAATTCTTTCTCAAGCTCACTTCTTCCTCCTTTTATAACCTACTCATCTATCTCCCATTCTAATTTTTCCACTAACTCTATCTCCCATTCTAATTTCTCCACTAACTCTTCTTCATTTTCATCTTCCATTCTCCATCTCTATCTCACATTCTAATCTCTCCACTAACTCTTCTTCATCTTCATCTTCCCTTCTCCATATTTATCTCCCATTCTAATTTCTCCACTAACTCTTCTTAATCTCCATCTTCCCTTCTCTATTCTTATCTTCCATTCTAATTTCTCTACTAACTCTTCTTCATCTCCATCTTCCCTTCTCTATTCTTATCTTATTTTCTCCATCCATTCTTCTCCAACTTCTTTTCTTCATCTCCTCTTCTTCATCTTCCCTTCTCTATTCTAATTTATCCACTAACTTTTCTTTTTATTATTTGTAAAATAATCCTTCAAGAGTTAGGTATTTGCACTTTAGTCCTTGAATTTTAAGTATTTACAATTCAGTCCCTAAAAAAATAAATTCTTTAAGTCCAAATCTCCTCACAATTTTTGACACACCAAAATTTACCACATGTCAAATTTAAGCTCATTTCTTGTCGCTAAAAATAATGCATAATTTAATTAAAGCCCTTTTGCAAAATTAAGTCATTCTGGGTATAATTGGGCCAAGATGAAAATTTAAAATATTAGAAGACAATGTCACAACTCATAAAAAGTGAAAGTTAAAAATAAGTTGACTCAAATTAAATTTTTTTAGGCACGATTCGAGATTATACTCGTGAAGGAACACGTGACTCGAATTGGATTTTTCTGAATTTGCGATGGCCAATATGAAAATAGATTTAAAATAAAAATATTAACTATCTTTGTGTATTTTTTGGCCTCAAATGTTATTTTTTCAAAATTTTCAAATATTTTTGTATTTTTTTTAAAAACATTAAAATATATATAATATGAAAAATTATTTTTTGGTCAAAATTCGTTCCCTAGGCTTGGCTAAGGTTCCCAAAGTTGATTTTTCAATTTTATGAATTTTTATGGATTTTCTATTAATTTTTGAAAATAAATAAATAAAAAATACGTAAAAATACTGAAAATATGAAAAATCGCTTTTTGGTCAAAATTGGTTCCCTAGGCTTGGCTAAGGTCCCCAAAGTTGATTTTTCAATTTTATGAATTTTTATGGATTTTTTATTACTTTAGCAATAGAAAAAATGATTAAAGATCAGGTGTCAACATTGAGTTTAGTTGAGATTGGTTTTGAAAATGGAGTATGTGCTTTAATTCTAGTATCCTCGTTACCTAATAGTGTTACTGTTGTTAGTAATTCCTTTACATTAATAAGTTTAACATTTGATGGAATTCAATATTTAATTTTGAGTGGAGATATTTGTAGAAGAGAATCTGATAAATCTGTATCTACTGCTTTAGTAGGCAAAAATAGAGAAAGAACTGGTACTCGTGTTAGCAGAAATAAAATAAACATGAACAGACGTAATCAGTCTAGAGCTGATAGTGTCGTTTGTTGGAATTGTGGTAAGAGAGGACATTTTAGAAGGGATTGTCTTGAGCTAAAAAAATGAGAAGATTAAGGGAATTAAAGTTGACTCTATTAATGATGTTGCAGCTATAGCTAACAATAAATTCGGATAGTGCTAATTATGTCTTGTTTGTCATTGATAGTTCATCGTTTGATGGATAGATTATGGATTTCAGTTTTTTTTTCATGTTACACTAAACAGGAACTGGTTTATTACTTATCAATGCATGGATACGGATAATAGTAAAATGCAGTTAGGAAATAATGTTGAATGCAATGTTGTAGGTGTTGATGCTGTTAGAATCAGAATGCATGATAGTATTGTGAGGACATTGATTGGAATTAGATATGTTTCGGAGTTGAAGAAAAATATGATTTTCTTAAGTGCCCTGAATTCAGTTGGGTGTCGATATTTTTCAAAATGTGAATTTTGAAGGTTTTTCAAGGTGCCTAGGTGAAAATGAAAAAGATCAAGCACAATGGCCTATATGAGCTATAAAGTGAGACATGGCAAATTTCACTACGTAGACATCAAATGCATTTGTTTGAGAGTTAGAATTGTGACATATGCGTTTGGAACACATTAGTGAAAAGAAGTTTGAAGGTTATAAGTGAAAGAAATTTACTGTGTGATTTTATTGCTGACGAATTGAATGTATGTAGGGTCTATGATTTAGATCAATGGCGAAAAGTGTAGTTTAGTGCGATTGTCAAAGAAACCTTGGAAATTATAGAATTAATTCACCTGGATATTCGCGGGCTGTCGTGAGTTCCTATGAAAAAGAGTGCTAGATTTATGCTAACAATTGTTAACTACTCAAGGAAAATTTGGGTTGTCTAAGTTTGATGCTATTGCTAGGATCAGGCAGTTGAAAGCTTTGATTAGGAGACCGGAAAAATAATCAAGTATGCGTAGACTAACAAAAGTATGAAGTTTTGCCTAGAACTGATAAATGAATTCTGCATGAAGAAAGTGTCGCGACCCGAAAAATTTTCGATGGTGGGGGTTCCCGGGTTAACGAATTATCAGGTTAATTAGATTGACTAACCTAATACGGACTCTCCCAAACCCTACCGAATCGCAACTTTGATTTTTGTTCAAATGATTTTAGAATTTGGAGTCGCCATTAATCATTTTTGGTAAGTCGATTAAAAACCTAAATAAATTAGTAGGAGAACTAAATTACTTCTACAAATCAAAGATGATGAGTTTGGGGACTTGATTACACTAGTTAATTAGAACTAATGTCCTTTCGATACCTTAATTCTATAGATATCCTAATTTGGCAACTCAGACTTAGTTTACTCTTAAGGCTCTAGTAAGGTGATCTCTTTTTGTATTTTCACTTTTTAAATGGAATGCATGAATGGTAATGGATCCATGGATAAGCAAAACATGAATATATAAATATAGACACACGATCATATACATGCGAACGCGAATATGTAATCACGAATATGCGAGCATGGATATACAAATATGACATGAAAACATGAACGTACGTTACATGTGAATGTGGACACGCAAATACAGCGCACGAATGCAGACATGCGGATGCGACTTACGATGCGGACGTGCAGGCGCGAAATACATACGTGGACATGCGTATGTAGGTATACGAATACGGACGGGCGAATACGAAGACATACGAATACGATATGCGGATTCGAAGACGTACAAATATGATATGTGAACGCAACATACGTATATGGATGTGCGAATGTGACATGCGTACATGGACGTGCGTATGTATCATCAAAAATAGGATTGGCCAGTCGGAATGGACTGTTTCCTAGTTTTTGAGATTTTTCTGAATTTTCTAAAATTTTTCAAGACAATTTACCAATAAGGGGCAAAATCATCATTTTTTGAAAAGATCAGGAAGGAAAATCATCAAAATAGGATTGGCAAGTCGAAATGACTCGTTTTCTAATTTTTTTGAGATTTTTCTGATTTCTTTAAAATTTTTCAAGACAATTTACCTATGAGAGATAAAATTGTCATTTTGAAAAGATCAGAAGGGAAGATCCTCAAAACTAGGATTAGCTAGTTGAAATGACCCGTCTCCTAGCCTTTAAGATTTTTTTTTCAAAAATTTTTGATGAATATGCATGAATCAATGACGATACGAATACGACGTACGTATGTGACATGCGGATACTATATGCATACGTGCATATGTGAATACGACGTACGTATGTGACATGCATACGTGACATACGAATACGGCATAAGTATCACAAAATCACTCAGCAGAATACTTGAGATCCTTACACCACCAAGTAGGAGGTAGAGCCAATTGTGACCTGGAGTTCGGATCCAAAAATACAGAAAATTATAATATGAATACGTATGCGGCATGCAAAGTATGCATGGCTATACTATATGAAATGCACATGAATGACATTTTTTGATATTTTCAAATTAAATAAGATTAATGATACAAAATATTCTGAATATAAACGTAATATTAAAATATGCGATATAAAAAACAATACATAAAGGTAAGCATTAAAAATTCCATGAAGCTGAAAGATGGAGTGAATTAACGACTTCTATGTAGTGTTACGACCTCCAGCAGGTAGCTCGATCTACTCATTTTGGGATTCAATAATGTAGAAATTAAACTGCAGAAAATAGAGTACAAAAAGCAGTAAATAAAAGAACCTCCAACGGGTGGCTCTGCCTTCCCATTCTGGGGTTTGACAATATAAAAATTAAACTGTACAAAATAGATCACAGAAAGTGGTAAATAAAGAACATCTAATGGGTGGCTCGGCCTTCCCATTATGGGGTTTGACAATGTAAAAATTAAACTGCATAAAATATAGTACAGAAAGTAGTAAATAAAGAACCTCCACCGAGTGGCTCAGCCTTCCCATTTTGGGATTTGACAATATAGAAATTAAACTGCATAAAATAAAGTACAGAAAATAGTAAATAAAGAACCTCCACCGGGTAGCTTGGCCTACCCATTTTGGGCTTTGACAATGTAGAAAATTGTAGTATGAATACGACATGTAGGTATGAAGACATATGAGTACGACATGATATAATCGAAATTTAAATCAATCAATTTGGGCAACGAAATTCTCGAAGATTTTACTGGTTAGGATCGTTACCTGATTTGATGGATTTAATTACCGAATTCGAATCTCGTATTACCTTGTGGACTAAGATTTCGGTTCGAACGATGGGGATGAACTCCTAATTTGTGTTGATCGATAGAGGAATTGGTGATGGTGACCCCTAACTTTAAACTCCTACAATCTTCAAAATTCTTTTTTGGAAAAGAATTCTCTCTCTCTTTTTGATTTTTTTTCTCTTCAATTTTTTTTCAATCTCTCAAAACCCTCTCAAACATCTAAAATTTTCTCTCTCTCCAAAAAAATCCCTCTCTTCCAACCTCCATTCTTCTTCCTTTTATAGCTCACTCATTTATCTCTTATTCTCTATCTCCATCTTACTTTCTAATTTCTCTACTAACTCTTTTTCATCTCCATCTTCTCTTCTCTATTTTCATCTTATTTTCTCAATGTACTCTTCTCCATCTCCTTTTCTCTATCTATTCTTCTCCATCTCCTCTTCTCTATTCTTATTTCTCCACTAACTCTTCTTTTTGTTATTTACAAAATAATACTTCAAATGTTAGGAATTTGCACTCTAGTCCCTGAGATTTTAAGTATTTATAATTCAGTCCCTGGAGAAATATTTTTTTAAGTTCAAATCTCCTCACAATTTTCGATACACCTCCCTTGTGCTTGGTTGAAATTCACCTCATGTCTAGTTTGATCACTTGTCAAATTTAAGCTCATTTCTTGCCGCTAAAAAAATGCAAAATTTAACAAAGTCCTTTTTGCAAAATTGAGTCATTCTGGATACAATTGGGCCAAGATGAAAATTTGGACTATTAGAAAATAATTTCACAGCTCCTAAAAGTGAGAAAATGAAAATAAATTGACTCAAATTGAATTTTTTAGGCCCAATTCAATATTATGCTTGTGAAGGAACACGAATTGAATTTTTCAAATTTTCGATGGCCAACATGAAAAGGGATTTAAAATAAAAATATTAACTATTTTTATGGTCTCAAATGCTATTTTTTCTTAAATTTTCAAATATTTTTCTTATTTTTGAAAAATATTAAAAATGTGAAAAATATGAAAAATTATTTTTTGTTCAAAAATAGTTGCCTAGGCTTGGCTAAGGTTTTTAAAGTTGATTTTTCAATTTTTTTTTTATTTTTTCTTGATTTGTTTATGAATTTTTTAAATAAAATGCAGGAAAATATTGAAAATATGAAAATTTATTTTTTAGTCAAAATTGATTCCCTAGGCTTGGCCAAGGTCTCCAAAGTTGATTTTTAATTTTATAAATTTTATGAATTTTTTATTAATTTTTTTAAAGAGAAAAGATGATTAAAATCAGGTGTCAATAGGAAGGCATGGTGAGATACCGCACTAGTACCAATAAATGACATCATGTTGTAGAATTGATGAGTAGACCATTACTATAGACAGCCCATAAAATGCTTTCTATTAGAAAGCTTGAGAAAGTTCATTAGGTGCATCTGGAAATATTTGCTGTTTTATCTAAAGCTATTGGGGGAGGCTAAAGATATCTGTATGCTTGACAAGGCTCCTAAACTCGAATCCGTCACGCAATGTCACCTGTGGACTTGCTAATTTAACTTGTCGATGAGCTATCAACATCATTATGAATTTACCAACGTCTTAATTCGCGAGTAATTCTTATCTTCTTTTGCATTCATCAAGTATAGTGAGTAAGTTACCAATAGTGTGATGAGTGTACCACCTTGCAAACAACTTAGTGGCTTCTTTTATATTTTACAAGTAAGATTAGGTAATTGCAAATGTTCCAATAGATCAGTGAGTTACTGATTTCTTTAGTTTCATAATTATAGTTAGTAAGTTACCAACATTGTAATGGGTTCAAATAAATTTGTGAGTTACCCACTTCTTTATGTCGTATGAGTCCTACGTCTATTTAATTGCCATTTACAAGTATGGGTTATTAATCAATAGATATAAACTCAATGCAACTCTCACCTAGCATTTGGATAAGAAGTAAGAGGAAGGAGGCGTCCATGTCTTAAGCCAATGCACTAACTAATAAGTTATAAAAATTGTCCATTTTTTACTCCCCTTCCCTTGGGTTAATTTATCAGACTTATTAGTTATTAACACGTGCCGGTTGGCGGCATTAGCATTTTCTTTTTGGATCTTGAGCAATGAATACATCAACAAGGAATGAAAGGTGATGTTCAAATCTATATTATTATCATTTTTTAACATTATTTACTTATTATTTGTATATGTGTGTGTGATTCTCTTCATTTCTTTCGTCATATTCTCTAGCATAATTCAATATGAGTGGTCTCATTGTAATTTGGAAAACAAGACCAAATACTTTTTGGAAATGATATGCTTTCCATTCTGAAGACAACATATAACTTTCCAAACCTTACTTGGCCATTTCCCGTCCAGAGGATGGACATTATAACTAGTGAATATGAAGTCGACTCGTCCTAATTCTTTTCTTAGAAAAAAGTAGTCTCATTCTATTCTATTTGCTTTTCTTCTTAGTGAAAGAACATAACTATCGAAGACAGTTAGATCACATCGAAAAACAAATAACTGCCTTTGGCAAACATTTGCAGGATATGGGTTGGGTTAGCCCAATATAGGCGGTCCTGATTTTCTTCTTCTTCGTCCTTCCATTCTTTTTGGCACCACGAGATCGGCCGTCAAATTTGCGTGCCAATGTTCCAATAAGAATTATAAATTAAAAAAAGAAGAACCCACATTAAATAAAATGGAGGGCAGCACTAATTATTATGTCGAATTAGAGAAGGTAAAATGGTCAAATTTCCAACTACAGAGACATGCCAACAACCGATCTCTTGTCCTTTCTCCACCGACTCTCTCCACCTAGCTGTGTTCCTAATCATTTCTCCTTCCCCCTCGCTAGCCACTACCACGCATTCACATTGTTTATTTTCCTAATCATATTTTGTATTCGTTATTTATGTCGTCACCAAAAAATGACGTCTTTATGTTATGATCGTTAAGTGATAGACTTAGTTAAAAATAACGGAGTTTGGTGTACAACAAAAGTCATGGACATTAATATAGATGTGTGATTGATGAGAAACAATATTTTTAGGCTCATAACTACACGATAGAATAGACATCTGCCTGCTAATTAAATCTAAGTAGATAATAACATTTAAGCATACGAGATAGTTAGCACCGAGTCAGATTTCACCGACCGCAGCTATTGCCATTCTTCGAAAGTAGCCTATTGGCGACCTTAGTTTAAGTTTGGTAATACTAACACTTCTAATTTTGGGTCGAGTTGGGATGATACTTGGGAATTATTATCTTATGATCGGTCTACCATGATATTCAAAGTGGCAGCGAAAGTCCAGTCAAATTATGAGTGTTACAATCACAAAAAAAAAAAAAATCAAGGCCATGTATGCAAGTCAAAAGTTTGAATTCACCGGGACTTGCACGGTGTTTCCTTAGCCTCCAGATGGCCGGATCTCCCCTTCCTTCCGTTCCCATGGATTGTTTAAGGAAAAAAAAAAAAAGTGACATTCGCACCAAATTAGATAATGTCTGACCGGAGACCATCACTGGCCTTCATATTTCTTCCCCACACTCACAAACTCTCACCAAGGGAATGCCAGGAAGTCGCCAAGCTCTTTATATATGCCTCGTTGTTGGTTAACAACGTCCAAAACAAACAAAAGAAATGATGGGTTCACCAAAATTAGAAACACTAGTGCCTCTTCTACCTTCCTTTGCCCTTTTCACTGTGCTTTTAGTCACCATTCCACAAGGTCCAATTCCTGCTTATGCCTTAGAAGGACAAGCCCTTCTCAAATGGAAATCCAGCCTTCAAAACCAAAACCAACCCACCTCTTCTCTATCTACATGGACTCTCCCTCCTCAAAATGCCACCGACTTCAATGCGACGGCAGTGAGCCCGTGCAGTTGGTACGGCATCTCGTGTAACCCAGCCGGGAGTGTGATCGGAATCAATCTTACCAGTTCGAACATCAGAGGTACACTCAATGAGTTCCCGTTCTCTTCTTTGCCGTATCTTACATACATAGATGTGTACGTAAATGAGCTTTTCGGTGGTATTCCGCCTCAAGCTGGTCATTTAACCAATCTCACCTACCTTGACCTCTCCTTCAATCAACTATCTGGGATAATACCGCGGGAGATTGGCAAGCTCACGAAGCTCGAGGTGCTTCACCTTGTCTCTAACAAGTTGAATGGCTCTATCCCCAATGAGATAGGTCAGATGCGTATGCTGAACGAGCTTGCCTTGTATTCAAATCGGTTGGATGGATCTCTTCCTTCTTCCTTGGGTAACTTGAGCAGCCTCGCTAGACTATACATCTCTAACAATTCATTTTCCGGTTCAATTCCTCTTGAATTGGGGAATTTGACAAACTTGGAGGTGATTTACATGGATACCAACTCCCTGACAGGGCCAATTCCTCCCACTTTTGGGAAATTGATGAAACTAAGAGAGCTGCACTTACATGATAATGAACTTACTGGTTCCATCCCACCGGAGCTTGGGAACTTGAGACTTCTCCGCAAACTCAGCCTATACTACAATAATCTTACCGGTTCAATCCCCTCAACATTAGGCAATTTAACAGACCTGACCCTTTTTTATCTATATGGAAACCAGCTTTCTGGTAACATTCCTGATGAGTTAGGAAATCTCCGGGCTATGCTCGACTTGGAGCTTAGCCAAAATCAGCTCACCGGTCCCATTCCTCCTTCTTTTGGTAATTTGACTGATCTACGATGTCTATTCCTCCGGACGAACAGACTTTCGAGTTCAATTCCACGACCCGTTGGAAATCTCCGGGCCATGCTCAAGTTATTTCTGGGTGTCAATCAGCTCACCGGTTCAATTCCTTTTTCTTTCGATAATTTGACTAATCTAGTCTATCTATCCCTCGCCGACAATCAACTTTCGGGACAGTGGCCAACAGAAGGTTTCTCAAATACATCATTGTCAATGATTGATTTATCCAACAACAAATTTGAAGGCGCACTTCCACTTCCATCACCCTCTATGGATTACTATTCAATCAGAAACAATAAAATAGAGGGGGAGATCTCTTCTTCGATATGCATCGCCACCCACCTCTCATTCCTCTTGTCTAATAATAGCTTAATCGGTAGCCTACCCGAGTGCTTATCAAACAGTAGCACTGGTTTATTGGTTTTGAACTTGCGGATGAATCGTCTTTCGGGCACAATCCCCAGTAGATTTTCACTACAAAGTAGTTTGAGAACTCTTGACTTGAGTCAAAATCAATTCGAAGGTGCATTGCCACGATCCCTTGTCAATTGCAAAAACCTGGAAGTTCTAGATTTCAACCACAATAAGATAGAGGATAATTTCCCGGCATGGTTAGGAACACTGCCAAAGCTAAAAGTTCTTATTCTAAGGTCCAACAATTTTAAGGGTCGTTTGGATTTTCCAATGGTAGGTCATCTCTTTCTCAAATTGCACATTTTGGACCTCTCAGACAACAACTTCACTGGTTCTTTACCAGCCAATTTGTTCGCAAAACTTCAGGAGATGATGAACGTACAAATTGGGCAGGAGCCGCAAGACAAATTATCTCTGTACATGAGGCATGTGTCTAATACGATTACCTATCATGATTCTGTGAAAGTGATCATTAAAGGAAATGAGGTTCAGCTACAGAGGATCTTGACCATCTTCACAACCTTGGACTTATCACTTAACTCTTTCGAAGGCAGCATCCCAGATGTTATTGGACATCTCCACTCTCTCATAGGGCTCAACCTTTCCCACAACCAGCTCACTGGGTCCATTCATCCAATCATTGGAAACTTGACTAATCTTGAATGGCTTGATCTGTCTTCAAACAAGCTTAGTGGGAGGATTCCTAGAGAACTGGGAGATTTGGCATTCCTCGGGTATTTAAACCTCTTAGAGAACCAACTTACAGGCCGCATACCTCAAGACAAGCAACTGAGCACATTCACAAGTGATTCATTTCGTGGAAATATGGGCCTATATGGGACGCCATTACAAAACACAAGCCCTGATGATGCTCAACCTCCTCCGCCATTACCATCGTTCTTCCAAGAGGATAATACAAAAGAGCACACAAGTTGGTTTGAATGGAAAGCAGTTGGGATAGGCTATGCGTCTGGAATTGTGATTGGAATCTCCATGGCGTACATTTCGTGGGAAACTGGAAGACCCAAATGGCTTGCGAGAAAAGTGAGAAGGATGGAGAGGAAAGGAGCCAAATTAATGAAGAAGCCAAAGTGGAAGGTGGTCAAATTTCGTGGAGGCAGATGAAATTGTTAGGAAGTGGTCCCTTTATACTATGTGCAATGTAGATCAAAGAATGCCACTCTTGTGGGATTAAAATGCTATTTCGAATATAGATGCTCGTTTTTGTATATATGTCCTTTTCTTGTTCAGTGCACGCCATTCTTATATCTCCATGCGAAGGAAAGCAAGAAGAAGAGCTGTCGAAGCCATTTTGTCCGGGTTTAAGGATGACAAATTATGTCATTGCTCAACTCCAAATTTCGGATGAAGTTGAAAGGTCGGTATAGATCTTTGGCTTGCACCTATCGTCCTCGTCTGCAATAGGGAACGGGGGTATTAAAGGTTCAAATCTCAACGCATCTTCAAATTTTAGATTCAAAGTAATCTTATTGCGATAAATCTAGGTTTCTGTAGGCCAAAAAACTGAAACTTTTCCTTGTTTGTATATTTTTGCTGGTAATTTTCCAATATTATTGGAAGTTGCTAATCTGACTCGTCCATAAGTTACCAACCTCATTATGAATTTACCAATGTCATAATTCATTTGTAAATTATTATCTTGTTTCGTGTTCAGCAAGTATAGTGAGAAACTTACCAACATTGCGATGAATTTACCTTCTTCCAGATAACTTAGTAACTTCTTTAAACGTTACAAGTAAGATTAGGCAATTATGAACATTCAAATGGACTAGTAAGTTACTGATTTCCTTTAACTTTCATAACTATAGTTAGTAAGTTATCAACATTGCAATGAATTCATTAGTGTTCAAATAAATTTGTGAGTTACCCACTTCTTTTATATTATATGACGGCGTTTAGTAAATTGCCAATTTAACAGTCTCCTTTACTAATCAATAGATTTAAACTCATTTACGTGATTTTTATTTTTCAGAGAATGAAGAGTTAATCACGGTCTTCTCAATGGGTTTATCCCCTCATTTTGTTTAGTAACATCATAACAAGAATAAGGGTGTGTTTGATTTAACTTTTTCGAAGGACTTTTCCCTTAGCTCATTGAAACTCTCACCCAGCATTTTCATAAAAAATAAGAGGAAGGAGACATCCATGCCTTAAGCCATTCCATTGACTAATAAGTAATATATGAACATCATTGAAACATTTGGTTTCTCACAGGGTAAAAAATGATAAACAAATTATGATATGAATTGTTCATTTTTACTTCCCTTCTCTTGCATTAATCTATTATACTTGTTAGTTATTAACATGAGCCGGTTGGGTGCATTAGCATTTTCCTTTGGATCTTGAGCAGTGAATATATGAGGAAGGAACCAAAGGTGAATTTCATTTATATGAATGGCTAGATTCTTCATCTTTATTATTATCGCTTTGTTTAACATTATTTACATTTATTTGTATATTTATGTGTGATTCTGTTCATTTCTTTCGTCATCTTCTCTAGTAATTCGATATGAGCGGTCTTTGTAATTTAGCAGACAGACAAAATACTTTTTGGAAATCATATGGTTTCCATTCTAGAGACTAAATATTAATTCAAACCTTAATTGGCCATTTTCCGTCCAGAGCATAAACACTATAACTAGTGAATCTATGAATTTGACTCCCTCTAATTATTTAGCTATTTAATTACTTGATTTTATTTTATCAGTGCTTCATGGACAATAAAATATTGTCTCTGGAAATTGATCGACCCCTCTCTCTCTCTCTCTCTGTCTCTCTCTCTCTCTCTCTCTAGCAAGCCCCGAGTTGATTTTGCAACTTCCAATGCCACTTCGAATAAATATGAGTACCGCCTTCATTATCGCAGTTACATGGATCAAATATGGGTGCATAGAAAACGTACATTCCGGAAAGGTAGTATCGCAATTGAACAACTAAGAAAATAAAGCCACAAAAAATAAACTGATACCAAATAACATACGAACATTAGTATATTACAGAGAATCCACCAACACAAATAAGAACAAAAAAAGCACAATATCTAAGTCATCCATTAGAAAGACCACATCCAAGACACACACAAGCGTGGCATTATAGTTAAGAATAATGAGCGGAACAGAGGAATTCTTGTATAATTCGATGTGAATAGAAAAGACTAGAGGAAGCCTAGTTATAGGCTTTTTTACATGACTATTTAAGGTAATAAAGTAAACATACTATCAAATATATGCAATATCAAAGGGGATATACTAAATGTATTACACCATTTTGTGTAATTTTAATCCCTAAAAGATTTTGACAAAAAAAAAGAAAAGAAAAAAACCTAGAGGACGTCTGTATCTACCATATTCAAATAAAGCTATATGGACTTCTTTACTTCAAGGGTTAGGTGGTGTTAACACCTAAATTTTAATTTCTTTTTTATTCATATTACACAAAAATGAGAATTAATTCTCACCAAAAATATTTCTCCATGCATTGCATATTTATTTTTTCTGCATTGCATTTTGTATCGTAAGCTGGACCAGAAACCCTAAAAAAAAACAAAACTTCCCAAGGAAAAGCGCGAGTCTGGATTTCAATACTGCAAACGAGGAAGCTGAGCTCAATCCCGAATTCGAACCATACAAAGAAAGGTGATTCCACTACGTCAAGATCGCCATTGGTTGTAGCTTGATCTCTGGTGCTTGCTGACAGTGATTTAGGGCGCGCATGACAACCATTCTGGAATAGAATTTCTGTTCCAGAATGGTTTCTGGACGAGAATTCCGTTTGGGCTAGAAATTCAGATAAACAGAAATTGATTTCTGTTCCCCACCACCGCCACCGCCCGCCGCCGCTGGTCGCCGCCGCCGATTGCCGGCCGCTGTTGTAGATACTTGACTTGGCTTTCGTCTTCCTGAGGTAGCTTTCAGAGAGCCAACTCCTTTTCTTTTCGTTCTTCGATGGTATTGTCTTTCATCAAGAGTGAGACTTCACTTTTCGAACGATTATCACTTTCCTAACCTCTTTCAAAATATTGTTTTCATGAAGGAAAAGAAAAGATGGAGGGAGATCTAAGAAAAATGAAGAGGAGAGGCTGCTTTCTTTTCTTTCCAGATTTTGTTATCTATTGTTGAGGACGCATAATGCATTTACGAATAATATTTCAAATCAATCTGTCATGACCCAACTTGACGTACAAAGGCTTTTGTTAAACATCAACAGAAGCAGGTGGGCTTAAATATAACTTTACCAGTGCCATCGTTCAACATCAACAGAAGCAGGTGGGCTTAGCTCCACCTCCACACCCTTCTCGTCCTCCGCAGTACCGTCTTGCTCGAGCCACCCCCGGTCTCTGATTAACGGCAACAGAGAATGGTCCTCGGGCCCATCTTCTGTGCCGAGATAGATGCACGAGCATAGCTCAAGAGACATGAAAAAGGCGGCGGCGATGCCATGAACGACCCATGAAGCTACCCCATCAAGCATCTCGCAAGCAGGGGTACAGGCGATGCGGCTCGAGTTCCGGGCCCTGGTCAGTCTGAGCCATTCCAGCAGCGCACGACGGCCATTGCAGGAGCAACATCCGCTGGCGCGTCTCCCAGGATGAGGACGATGAGAATGAGTAGTCATTGTGGTTAATGTTACATGGAGTGCATGATGGCTCTATAAAGGAGAACTAGGGGGAATCTTATCGTAATTAGGTTTTAATACGACAGTTTGAATAACTTCGGTATTACCAATGATGTTCTCTCCTTGTATTTTCGAAACCATTATGAGCATACAAAGTTTGGTATTACCAATGATGTTCATATACATACTATGATTATCCAGGTTCATTCAAAGATTAAGACACATTTTCTTAGGTAAACTATAAATGAATCTGCTAACTTGAGATAGTACTGTCAACTATTTCTAATTACATGATCTCTCAAATAATGATGCTTTATGCAAAATACATGGTAATCGTATGTGAGTCTACGGTTGAAATTGTACCATTTCAAATAGTACTATCAGGAAAGCATTTCCCAACTATAAATTAGTTTGAAACAAGAATACTATGATCGGCCCAAAGGCTAAAAACAAAAGGTCCTTACCTTGGGCAGTGGCCAATTCTTATTCGGAGATATAAGTAAAGGAAAGATTTCTTTTTTTTTTTTTCGGAAGCTTATGGATAGGGGCCCGACAAATGGCGATTCTAAATCAATACAATAACCAAGCGACACATATAATATCTAAAAATATCAGCACTTACCTTGAGAAAATTAGACATCATGTAGCAGAAATTATGAATGGCCGGTTTCGAGATGAGTAGGTTTCAGACTATAATTTTGGAAATGTCAAATGCTATCCTTTCAGAGTCGATTCCCTGCCAAAAGCTAAACCGGCATGTTCCAAGATTAATCTAGGTATAGGTGTAAGTCCAAGTAATATAACTATTTTTTTGGAAAAAGTGTTCCGTTTGAACGTTTGGTAACATAGCGGTTAAGGTATTACTCGATTTGTTAGGCTTCCCAAAGTTGAATCCCTCATCGAACATATCTTTTTTTTTTTTGTCAAACAAATAAAAAAAAAACTTAGAAAAGATTAAGATCGCTTCCCCAATTTTTCATCTAAGAACTCACCCTGTCCCTAGGTGAACCTACCCGGGATCGGTCAGATAAGGCCGATTAGGCTTGCTAATCCCAGTAGAAACTTTTCAATCATCAAATCTGTAGTAATTTTAATATGCTAAGTTATGGTAAATCCATTTATCAATAAGCGTAAAGACATTATTGGCATTAAACACATCATATAGTTTATGGCCTTACTGCTGATACTGAAATGATTAGCCCATTAGACCATTATGCCATTAATTAAGTAGGGGATAAAATTCGGGCTCTTCTTTTCTTAATCGCACAATGTAATTCTCCAAAAGAAAAGGAACGAAAACACACGATATAATGCAGCCATTCCCGTGTGAAAAGCGTTACCATAGAACACACCCGCACTCAACGTTTCGCACGGAACAAAAGATCGAAGAGAGAATCGGGTAAAGAATGGCTTGTCATCGTCGCAAGGGGAAAATAGAGATGTTTGCTTACTAATGGAGCGATTCTTTGCCTGTTTTCCAATGTAGGAATTGGCAAAGATACAATAAAATAGAGAATTTCCTAAAACCTTAAAGAGAATTGATTATGTAACAGTTTTTGGATGACTCTTAGGCTAGCATTCCGTTTTTGGCCCCAAAAAAATAAATAAAAATTAATTAAATTTTGTTGTGGGATCACTCTTTAAGAATTTGTGTCTCATGATATATTGTTATTCCAAAAAGTTATCCAAATAATGTTATGCTAGTAAACCCAAACTTATGAAGCAAGAAGTGAAGGAGGGGGCAAAAATATAGGACATGACATCACTGGATGAACGGAACGCACGCATATAGAAAGAAAGGCCTTACCAACTCACATTCCTTATAAGAATAAACCAATGATGGAAGGAGTTGACTGATGGTAGCGAAGCCCTTGCAGCGCTTGCTCTCGCCGGCCATAGCCTATAGCCAGTGGTTGATGACCAGCCATTAACAGAAAGAGAAGGGAAAGAAAAAAGAAAGGAATAAAGAGAAAAAAATTCATCAAAAACTTATAATAATGTCCATGTTAGCACCGTGGTCCTAATTGGCCATGCCACATGAGGCTGTGGGCATTCATATTATTGATTTTCGGCATAAATTGGCCAGATAGACTCAATTAGCAAAATATGTTGTCAATTTAGTTCTAAATCAAGTCTTAAATCAATTTCACTTTTATCAATTCAATTCTAAATCTTATAATTTTTTCAATTAAGTCCTAAACCTATTCGTGTTTTGCCAATTGAGTGCATCTGATCAAGTTTGACGGAAATTGATGATGTGGATATCGACTGTTGTAGATGTTGACAAGTTCTAATGATATTGTAATAATTTATTTTATTTTATTTTATTTATTTTCCTTTTTTCTTATCATTCCTTTTTGTTTTTTTTACAACTGTGGCAAGTGAAGTTGATGGCAGACCATCGCCGGCCATAGGCTAGGGCCAATGACCCTTGCCTGGTCTGGCAGAGGACATCACGGCCTTCGCTAGCCATGGGTTGAGGGCCTATGCACCCTTGACAGCCATAGATAAGGGCGTGGGCTCACACATAGATCTAGGTGAAGGCTAAAAACTCACCTATTGGCTAGTGAGTGTCACGACACCATTGCTAGCCACAAGCTAGTAGCTAGCAGCCCTTGCCTATGGTTGGCGAGTGTTAAAAAAAGAAAAAAAATAAATTAAAATATAAAATGAAAATGAAAACAAAAGATGATAAATATTATAACATTATTAGAATTGTCCATGTTAGTACTGGCCGTCCTCAGTCGACCATACCACATAGGACGGCCCGCGCTTATGTTAGTAATTTCTGGCCAAATTTAGTTGGATAGACTTAATTGACAAACATGAAAAGGTTCAAGACTAAATTAGGAAAATTGCAATAGATTTATGACTTCTTGGACAATTTTCCTCTAAATTGATCCAATGAAAGTTTTAGGACTAATTTGGCACCAATACAAGAGGTTTTTGCTTTTGTGCTTCTAATAACAAGTTTATTCCTCCCTCGACAATAGGTCCTCGACCACTTTTTTCACGAAGTAGTTTCATTTGCTAACTGGGAATCTCTCAGAATTGCTTTAGAGAAAACACAAAGAAGAGGAAAAGCAGAGTGTATGGAAGCAAAAGCAGAACTTCAAGTATTCAAGTCCTGCAAAGAACAGCCTCTTTGCGGTCCGTCCAACGGGAAAATGCCCACCGCATTCCTTTCAATTTTCGTATCGTCAATGCTTTTACTAACCCAGGAATACTCAGTCCACACAACCATTTTTTTTTTTAATATATGGATAGACTGCCATATAGCCGTGAATAGGAGACGGTCTGAGGTGGAGTCACCATTTTGTTCGTATCATGATTATTTATCTCAAGTAACGCAGAAGAGGTAATGTACTCACTTCGAGTTTGTTATAGAAGTAAAACCAAGCGGATCAAAATGCCGAAAAAAGAAGAAAAAGCAGAAAACGAAGTGTACAAATATGAGATTTATGTAGTTCACATGGATACAAATACGAGATTTATGTAGTTCGGTCGATGAAATGTACACTCCCAGGATGACAGAAAGTGTCGCAGAGATAAGGGGTGTGGCAGAGATCAAAGCTAATTGACTGATCAATTAAACACTACTAGCATCTTCTAGGTCCCTATTATACTAAAATATTCTTGCAAACAAGCCCTTCGAAAGAGTTGTTACGGAAATTCTCTCTAATCACACCAGGAACTCTTACAAACCCTCATAAAATAGCTTTAAAATGAAGTTAATTAGAGAAAAAAGGGGTGGGAAGAGATTGCTGGATCCAAAGATCATCGACCAGATGCTTGCGAGCGTCGTGGCAAGAGAACTGGAGCCCAGTGAACATTGACCCAAGGTCGCTAGACCTCAGCAAGGCAGGGTAACGCTGGTGTCAACCGGAGGTGATGCAAGGCGACTTTAGGCGACCAAAGGTGAGGCAGTTACGAGAAGTGACCGGAGGCGAGGCAAGGTGAACCAAGGTGAGGCGAAGCAGAGGTTGTGTGACCCCAGGCAAGGCAATGCTAGTGTCTTGCGATCATAGGTGATGGCCACCCATGTCATGTTGGAAAATAAACTAAATTCATAAATGTCAAGAATATCAACTAACTTCCGAGTTGTTGATTAAATGGAGAAGGTGTCGATTTAGTAGCGGTTCAGTGAATGAGGTGTTGATCGGTTGCTGATGTCCATCGAACTCCCAAGGCGGATATACGAATCAAGTCAATTCTTTATGTAGCATTACTTTTGAGAGTCTTTATTGTTGAGCCATTATTAGTTGAGTCTATCAAAGAGTCGGTTCATATTCCGATATATAATTAATACTGCGTATATACATCGCATCTGTTCATATTTCTAGAGTAGATCAGGAGTTATGTTTCAAGCCTATAAATAGACGTATCTTGTAATCATTTTGATATGGGTAAATTAATTGTGAATACAAAATATTGTAAAGCCATCTTTGATCTCCTAAAGTAGAGTTGAGTCATGAGTCTTTTTTTGGGAGCCGCACTTTTGATTTTTCACATCAAATTGGTATCAGAGCTTACGGTTTTGTGATTATGGCTGCAAACACTCAACTTTCTCTTCGATATCCTCGTCTTACCAAAGAAAATTTTAGTAGTTGGGCTTCTAGAATGAAAGCCTTGCTCGCTATCCACGGTGCATGGGAAATGGTCAATAGTGGCTATGATGAACCAAACGACGAAACCACGTTAAACCGAAGTCATAGGAATGCCTTGAAGAAGGTAAGAATGAAAGACTAATATACTCTGTCAATCATCTATCAAAATTTAGATGGTTCTGTGTTGAAGAAAGTGTCAAAGGACACTATACCAAAGGAGACGTGGAAGATACTTCACAAGATATACCATGGAGTACAAAAGGCCAAAGAGCCTCAGGTGAAGAGAATCTCAAGGGGGAAAGAGCCCACTGGTGATTATGTTAGCAGACATCAAAATTTTGACTCAGGACCCTTTGCGGAAAGCTTTTGATTGAAATAGAGTAAGCTTTCATCACTTAGACATTCTCTGCGTAAAACCGATTAAGTTGGTCAAGCGCATTTATCTTGCCTAGATTGAAATTCGAATGAGATTATAAATGTCATCTAACAAACTGGGGGGAATTAGTTTGTTTTTAACTGAATGCCTTAAAAAATGTCATAATAAATAGTTTCCCGTTAGCAACTCCACGCAGCACATAAACATCCCCAAGAAAATATTTACGAATTAGAAAGATATGATACTAAGTTACCTGCAAAATGAACGGGCTAAAAAGCTAGTAAACAAAAGATATGCTTTTTGCATTAATAAGGTTCATGATAAAATATGTAAATATTAAATCGTGTCTTCAATTAACAGTTTAACGTTTTAGTATAGATGGCAATGGTCTCACAAAAGCTCACATGATATTAGAGTATGAGATCTTAAGTACAAATCTTTACAGACCCTATATGCCTACATAATTAGAATATTTCTAGTGAATTCGTGCACAGAAGGTCGTTTCATTTCTGACATTATTGTGATATAAATCGGAACAAGTACATGGACCAATACGTACATATACCGTAGCTAAAATGGCATGCACCACGAGCATACATCTACGGTAATTGCTCTCGTTCAACATCGACAGAAGTGGCTGTGCAGGGCTCCAACTCAAACTTCCTCTCGTCCTCCCCACCAGCGTCTTGCTGGAGCCTTGCCCGGTCTCTGGTCAGTGGCAACAGAGAAGGATCCTCCGGCTCATCTTTTGTGCCGAGATTGATGCACTTGCATCGCTCGAGAGACGTGAAGAAGGCCGTGGTGATGCCATTGGCGACCCACAAAGCTGCCCCGTCAAGCTTCTTCTTGTATGCGGGGGTACAAGTGATGCGGTTCGAGTTCTGCGCCTTGGCCACTGCGAGCCATTCGACCGGCTCGCGACCACCCTTGCAAGAGCACCATCGGGTGACGCGGCTCCGCGGAGGACAATGATGATGAGAATGAGGATCCATTCGTGTTGCATTGATATGGAAGTGCATGATGGCTATATAAAGGAGAACGAGGTGGGTCTGATTGGAATGAGGTTTTAATATGACATTTTGGTAGGCCTAATTCCCAAAAAAACCCCCAACTTTAGCTTTTGTCTCAATTATACCCAAAACTTTTTTTTGTCTCATAAAAAACCCCCAACTTTGGGCCCAGTACCTAAAAAAACCTCAAACTTTAATCTTTGTCCCAATTATACCCAAAACTTTTTTTTGTTTCATAAAAAACCCTAAACTTTTTATTTGTCCCAATTCTACCTGCCTAACACCCAAGAAAACCCACAACTGTAGCTTTGTCCCAATTCTACCAATCTAATACAAAAAAAAAATCATAATTTTATCATTTATCTCAATTATATCCAAAACTTCTTTTTGGCTCATAAAAAATCCAAAAATTTTATTTTTACCCAAATTATACTGCAGTTATTCTTTCATTCATAATAACCATTAGTTAATCATATACAGCATTACCACATTGTTAAATAATTAGACCTCAGCAAAGTTAACACGAAAAAATCTATTAACTTCTTTTATACTGTATGCTTCTTCTACACATTGTCGGGAGATACAGAGCCATTTAAGGTGGTGTGTTTCGGATTATACCAAGCACTCAACAGCCCAAAAATGGCTAGTCGTGGAGATTTGATTATCTAAATAAATAATCTCAAATCTTGCTATTCTTGAAATCTACTGATCTTGCTATCTTTGAAACCTGTTGTTTTTGAATTTTAAAAATTTATTGGTAAGTTTGATGAAAAAATTCAAGCAACGTAAAATTAACTAATAGTAATTATAAACCGAACGCGTGGTAGAATTGGGTCAAAAGTAAAAATTTGAAATTTTTTTATGCGATAGTTTTTTTGGATATAATTCAGACAAATGCTAAAGTTGAGGATTTTTTGAGTATCAGATCGGTAGAATTGAAACAAAAGTAAAAATTATGGATTTTTTATGAGACAAAAAAAAGTTTTGGATATAATTGGGACTAAGGCCAAAGTTGGGGGTTTTTTATGAGACAAAAAAAAGTTTTGGGTATAATTGGGACTAAAGCCAAAGTTGGGGGTTTTTTATGAGACAAAAAAAAGTTTTGGATATAATTGGGACAAAGGCTAAAGTTGGGGTTTTTTTTGGGTATTAGGCCCATTTTGGTAGCTTCTAGATCAAACACCATCAACTACCAGAGCAATAAATATGCTCTTGTCTATGACGAGTTCTCTTCTTCTTAGAGAACACTTGGGCTATAGAGAAAATAAATATCAAAGATGTGACAAGAATGTAAAATATAAGATATGACTATGAAGCCCTTCTTTTCTTAGGTAAACACCTTTTAACGGGAATATCATGGCCCGCCCGAATTTCGAAAAGAAAGGTTCTTACTTTAGGCAGTGGCCAATTATTATTCGGAGAGAAAAGTAAAGGAAAGAATATTTTTTTTTTTGGGAGAGATTGATAGAACCCTAAAAAATAATGGATTTTAAATGGGGTTAATACCACGAAAAACCCCAAACTGGTACGCTTGTGACAAATTTACCCCAAACTATTTTTTTGACCACGAAAAACCCCAAACTGGTACACATGTGACAAATTTACCCCAAACTATTTTTTTGACCTCAAAAAACCCCAAACTGGTACATTTGTGACAAATTTACCCTAAATTGATATATTTGCGACAAATTTACCCTCCGTTAATTTTCATTAAATTTAGCGTTAAATTACTTAGTTGGATGGCATGTGGCACTTCACCGGTATACCGGTTTATGATTTTACCCTCTGTTTACCATATGTTTATCAATTTAGGACTTTTCATGGTACTGAACCAATTTAATAAAGGGTAAATTTGTCATAAGTGTAATAATTTGGGGTTTTTCGTGGTAAAAAAATTTATTTTAAGGTAAATTTGTCACAAATGTACCAGTTTGGGGTTTTTTATGGTAAAAAAAAATAGTTTAGGGTAAATTTGTCACAGTTGTACCGGTTTGGGATTTTTTGTGGTCAAAAAAATAGTTTTTGGTAAATTTGTCACAAGTATACCAGTTTGGGGTTTTTCGTGATCAAAAAATTAGTTTGGGGTAAATTTGTCACGGGTATACCAGTTTGGGATTTTTCGTGGTATTAACCCTTTTAAATGCATACAATCATCAAGCGATAAAACAACATCTAGAAATATCAAAGTCTATCATGAGTATCTTTCTTTTTTTGGGGGTCAAAATTTAAAAGTAACTTGAAGAAAATTGGCTATGCAGCAAAAACTAGGTGGGATCGGTTCCAAAGTTGATAGGTTCCTAACCAAAAAAATGTAACCCTATCCACTACAGAGTCTACCGTGTTAGTGTCGGTTCCATTAGGAACTAGCCAAGAACTGAACCAAGTGGTACCACTCCAGGGCAGTTCCAAGATTGACCTAGGAGCTGGGCCTAACTTTAAGTAACATAACCAATATATGAAGTGAACAATTTGTGGCATAGTAGTTAAAGTTTTTATTGATTTCTTAGACATACCAACATATATATCTTTTTCTTAAACAAAGTGTAACAAATAAAAAAAAAAAGTTAAAAACCGATTGCACCCTGGAAATTAAAATACAGGACCTAAACCTATCAAGGCGGTTCTCTAATTCTATACCTATAATCTACCTAGTCCTCATCTGAACTAGCTTGGAAGTGATCGGGTAAGGCTAGTTCAGTTCAGTTCCCCAATTAAACACACTAGTTTGCTCAATCCTAATAGAAGCTTTTTCAAATGTCAAAATGTATAATGATGTTAATATGTCAATTGTGGTAAATGCAATCAGTATGGGAAAAGACCTCATCGGCATTACACACTTGTAGTTTGTGGAGTTATTGTTCCATAAAATGCTTAGACCACTAGTCAAGTAGGAGATAAAATTCTGGTCTTCTTTCCATAACCACACGACTTGATTCAGAATATTGTTTTTAACGCCCTCCACGTTTCGCGAGGAACAAAAAGAGAGAATCGGGTAAAGAATGGCTTTATTGTATCAAGGAGAATATAGGAATGGTTGCTTCAGAATGGAGCGATGCTTTGCCTGTTTTTCCAAGTAGGAATTAAAAAATTAGTAGAACGGAAGAATTTCATCCTAACAACTATCGGGGTGAAAAATAAAAAAGTTAATAGAAAAGAAGAATTTCATCATTAAAACTATTGGGTTATAGATAGGCCGAATCTGGAGTACAACTCTATTCTATTTCCACCTCTAAAAAGGACTAGCTCCTAAATCGAATTTGGAGGATCTTCCCAAAGAAAAATAAGACCTATATAGTAACCTTATTTGGAAAATTTCCCAAAAAAAAAATCCGTAACCTATTACTCTTATACTCCTACAACTATGTCAATCCAATCATAAATCTTTTGATAATTTACCAATATAGTCATGCCAACCAATTTTAATAAGAAACCACTGATATCGAGGACCAATCAACGTCAACCGTCCTATGTGACATGGCTTGTACGTACCTTTTCAAAAAATTTTATGAAATTTCTCTTTTTTATCTTTTTCTATTTGATTTCCTTTCCTTTCCACTGATGGCCGATCTCAAGCAATGATTGGCGACAACTGGACGAGGGTGGCCATCGCCAGTCTCGAGTGAAGCAACCCTCACCTAGTGGCCATGTGAGGGTCGTCGGACTACCAGTAGTTGCAATAAGGAAAAAAAGAAAACAAAGAAATAAGTAAATACAATTCAAAAAATAGATAAAATAATTGGAACAATTGTCAACGTCTATGCAAGTGATGCCACGTAGGATGTCGCATGTACATTAGTGATTTTCAACTAAAATTGACCGGATAGATTATCTTGACTAATTGCCAACCTAATACTAGCATGTTACTAGTTATAAGGTTTAATGGGTAAAAGCAAGTTACAAAAAGTGATGGTTTGATACTGACATTAGCCAAAACATGATAAGTCAATATCGTCTGTTACATTTTAGAAGCTGAATTATATTCTTAATGAAGTACAATATAGAAATGTAATGTGTTTATTAGTAAGAGAAACATATAGTAGATACTTCACCTATATGAGCTTAGAAGTGGTACCGCTTCTTACAAAAGTTAGGGTTACTTTCTAAAGAGCTTATGAAATAGGTACAAGCACAAGGTTATAATAATGCTGAGTAAACATAAACTTCTCATTGAAACAAGAAATTTGTATATGTGCAGCATTTTCGTTCTATTACATAAAGTAGCAAATTTAAAGCCAGCAGCTATTTGTCACTATTATAGAATTTTGAGACGCTTGCACTAAATGAAAGTTTAACTTGAAAGAGACCTTCTTATATGTATATTAATCTCATGAAAAATTTTGATTGTATTTTGAGAAATTTTATTTTTCTAGTTTTGTTCTACAAACAAAGTGGCGGATTGTTGAAGTTTATTTACAAAACAAAAAAAAAGCGTCTTTATTTCATCCCATATAGGATAAAAGGGAAAGTGTAAAATAATTTATTAGTTAGAAGACTATTATAATTTTTTAAAATATAGAAATGGGTAAGTAAGCTAAACCCCACTATATCTCTGTGTGGGTGTGCGCTATTCGGCATACTTAGCACTTTACACGCTTGTGTGGTCGTAATTCGAAATTAGTACTGTTCAATAAATTTTTTCATTTTCAAAATTTTAATAATAATTTAATGGTTGAGCCCCAACGAAGTAGTGCAACTATTCACGCAAAACTTAAATTTTATTTTCTATTGTTATTTTTCAATTTCAAATTTTATATCTTTGAAGAGTTGTTTTGGACAATGAAGAGTTGCAATTTTTTAGACGTAATAGTTCTTCGTAAATTGAAGATTTATGTCCGAATAAAATATTTTTCGGACAAAAGTTGTGTCCGAATAAATTATCATTGGCCATGAAGAGTTGTGTTTCTTTTTTATTTATAAACTATAGATTTGTTCATTTTTCACTTCACTTCAACTTTCAGAATTTTGAATTTTATTTTTCTCAAAGAAACATAACCTTCTTCTCCAATTGCTTCGTTTGAGAGGTCCAAGATAAAAATCAAAATTGCTATATGCTATTCTCACTTGAGACTTTATTGTATCCTGGAGGATATTTGCAAGAAACTATCAATAGAATTGTGGGGCAGATAAATCTTTAAAGAGAGTATTATCATGTCTTAAATTTTAATTTCATTTCATCCCTTTCCTGATGATATTTTTCAAGATGAAATGCACCCTTATTATAGAGAGAAAGGTGAATCCATGATTTTGTATCCCCTACTTCCTCTATACATTGATTCCCTATCATGGTGATGATTAGTGGTAGGGATGTGCAACCTAATCGGACCGACCTAAAAATAGGTATTGTACAGGTTCTAATTTTTTGGGAGCCGGTTGAAAAGGGCCCGGTCCTTGGTTGAAATGGGCCCAGTTCCCAATTCCAAATAGAAACCCACCCAGAGGTCGGACCAATTTTGAAACCAATTTTTAGCTATTGTTAAAAAGAAAAATCCTAGTCTCATTCGCCTCATCTCCTTTATTTTTTTGTGGATTGTAATTTTTATTGCTCATATTAGGGATTGTCACTTTTAGAAAATTGTGAGTTTTACTATTCAATCTTTTACTTTGAATTGTTTCATTCTATTTAGATTACTTTGCTGAAAAATGAAATTATAAAAAAAACAAAAAAAAGGGTTCTCAAGTAAACCCTAGAACCAAACTAAAAAATAAGATGGCCAAAACAAATTTCAAGACAAAAATGGTAGGTTTGAGATCCCAAAAACTAAGAACCGATTATAACAGGATACGTTTCAGGTTCTAAGTCTGGAACATACTCACCCGGATCATGCTTATCCCTAATTGATGGTTAGCAGAACCAACAACCATTACAATGATCATTCTTCACATTACATAACCCGGTTTTTCATCTTAGTTGTTTTATAATTTTATTATCTGACCACAACAATATGACGAGGGAGCATCGAGCATTGTCCCCAAGTTTCTATTAAAGATGTCTAGTAGAAATTTCTTCTCTGCACTATCTCCGGAGAATGGACATAACTCTCTTCATATAGATCAAATTGTCAGGATTTCAATGCCAAAAGTTCAAGGACTCTTAGATCTATAACTTTCATGTTTTGAGTTTTTTTAGACAAGTATAAGATGGCAGGTCGATTATGAGAAGAAAACGACGAATCAATTTAGAGTCAAAGTTCTAGTCTTTGGGTGTTTAATGTATTTTCTAGTTCCTAGGTCTTTATTATGTTTTGCAGTTTCTATGTCTTTAATATTCTAGTAGTTCCCATATTTTTTTAGTGTTTGGTGAGTCCTCATGGGCATCTAGTCCCCATGTCCTTTATTGTTGTTAATTTCTTATGTTCGAGTCCCTCTAAAAATAAAGGCGAATTCTTAGATGTAAGGTAGAATATTTTTTGTAAATGAAAACATATGAGATTTAGGTAGAATATTTTTTATTAATGAAAACATATGAGATTTTCCTTTGTATGAGCGAATATCTTTGGAGTGTGGATAACTTGTATCTAGCATATGTATCCTTGAATATTAGATTATTCCTTGATGATGAGCTAAAGAAGCATCCGTATCCTTAGGTGGTGATATTATGTAGGTCTTGGTAGTGAGATTCTCCCATTCCTAAACCATATATCCTTGGATGATGGTATTTTGTAGGCCTTGATGGTGAACTTCGTTAATTCCAATCGTAATCCTTCGCTACTGATATTTTGTACACCTTGGTTTTGGTTGCAATCTATCATATATTTATTTTTCATCCGTCCACTTCACTCAAAACATCTCTCGTTCACCTCACGCACGCATCAAATTGGTATCAGAGCTCAAGGTTAAACTTGTTTTGAGTTATTCATTATGTTACCAATTGTTGTTCCATCTCATACTTCCATCAAAGAAAGAAAAAAGAAAAAAAGAAATGTCCGGTTGTCGTCAATGTGAACCAAACATCAAGTCTCCTACAGTCCAAGAAAGAGACTTACAAGACATTGAGGTAAAAGATTTAAGGCAAAAAGGCTGTCAACTGGAGAAGTATTTACTATGCTTTGAACTTCAACAAATGAAAAGAGACCCCACTCTTTTAGAAAAACAACTAAAAGGTGGCAAGAAATTTTTGGCTAAGCCTTCAATTAAAGGTATATATTTCTTCGAATGTGCCGTTGCCAACCGAGCTGAGAACTTTTTAGATCAAGAAACTGAAATGGACAAGCCCCCCAAGTTAGGTGAAGAGCTCCAAGAAGAATCGAATGGTAAAGATAGCCAGTGCTTTAAGTGCTCCGGCCATGGGCATTTGCATGTGAATTGTCCTAATATTTAGATTATTGCCTAATACCCAAAAAAATCTCAAACTTTAACTTTTATCCCAATTATACCCAAAACTTTTTTTGTCTCATAAAAAATCCCCAACTTTGGGCCCAATACCCAAAAAAACCTTAAACTTTAACTTTTGTCCTAATTATATCCAAAACTTTTTTGTCTTGTAAAAAACCCTAAACTTTTATTTTTATCCCAATTCTACTGGCCTAACACCCAAAAAAATCCACAACTTTAGTTTTGTCCCAATTCTACCAACCTAATACATAAAAAAAATCTATTAACTTCTTTTATGTTGTATACTTCTCCTATACATTGTCAGAAAATACAGAGCCACTTAAGGTGGTGTGTTTCGGATTCTACCCAACACTCAACAACCCAAAAATGGCTAGTTGTGGTGATTTGATTATCTACACAAATAATTTCAAATCTTGCTATCCATGAAACTTGCTATTTTTGAATTTAAAAAATTTATTGGTAAGTTTGACGAAAAAGTTCAAGTCACGTAAAATTAACTAATAGTAATTATAAACAGAATGCTAGTGGTGGTAGAATTGGGTCAAAAGTAAAAATTTGAGATTTTTTTATATGATAATTTTTTCTTGGATATAATTGGGACAAATGCTAAAATTGAGGGATTTTTTTGAATATTAGATTGGTAGAATTGGGAAAAAAGTAAAAGTTGTGGATTTTTTATGAGACAAAACAATTTTTGGATATAATTTGGATTAAGGCCAAAGTTGGGGGTTTTTTATGAGACAAAAAAAAGTTTTGGGTATAATTGGGACAAAGACTAAAGTTTGAGGTTTTTTTGGGTATTAGGCCTTTAGATTATAACCACTCAAAAAATCGAGAAAATTGATTCGAAACTTCAAGAGAATCAACGTGATTCCCACCACGTAGAGTTTCAATCCAAAGAGCCAGATGAGATTGTCAAACAAATTGAAGAGGGGAAAAAGCTAGTCATTTAGACGCCATCAAGCAACTATTTTATTATGGATGATGAATCTCCTAAAAAATTTGTTGAGGTAAATGTTAAAGTTATCAATGGAGGGGGAATGATTATAGCAACTGGAGACATTACCTACCACTTTTGTTTCGTCTTCCTTGAAATATTTTTTTCTCAAAGTGTTCACCAATTTGCAAAATATGTTAATATATTTTCAGCTTTTTAGCATGCCTTGAAGATATTTGTTAGTATAAAGCCGATATATATTATCTAGTTTGTTGGAGAAGCAAATCCTAAAAATGAAGACATGACAAGATTTGAGGACAAATTTTCTTAACCTAAGGAGATATTTGATGAATGTGCAGGATGAATGAGAAATGTCATGAGTGATATCGATGGGTAAATGGAAAATACAAGATAGATTATGATTAGAACCAAAGCATGCAAAATATCACTAGCCAAAGATCACAATAGGGATTAACAAAGTTCTCCTTTAAGGTCTAGAGAATATCACTAGCCAGGGATACAATCTCCAAAAATACAAATATTTGATAGGAATTGAAATTTTTGCTTGTTATCGAGATGAAATCACCACAAAAATAGTTCATTCTCCCAATCTTCGACATCTTCAATGAGAATTTGTCAAAAAGGCTGATGCTCCCGCATCAATTTTCCCAAGTTGAGAATATTTTTCCTTAAATCTTGTCATGGCTTCAATTCCAGGACGGCCTCCCCAATGAACTAGATCATACATTAGTTCTATACAAACAAATTTATTCATGGCATGCTAAAAAGATGAAACTATGTGAAATATTTTTTGACATTTGATCAGAACTTTGAGAGAGAACGCTTCAGGGTACACAAAATGAAAGTCACATATAATGTCTATGGCTGCAATAATCGTTCTCTGTTTGTGTAGGGCCTCAGAATTTGCCCCAACAAGTTCATTTGGAAAATGCCGTCCATAATATTGTAGTTACTTGATGGCACCTGCATGACCTGCTTTTCTCCTTCTTCAATTTGTTCAACATTCTCGTCTTGCTTCTTGGATTCGGACTCTACATGATATGGATCTTGTTGAACCTCTTGAAGTTTCACATCAATTTTCTCAATTTCTTGATCAATGATAGCCCCAAACGTTAGGACAATTCACATGTAAATGCCCATAGCCGTGACATTTGAAGAACTGGCTATCTTCACCATCCGATTCTTCCTAGAGTTCTTCATCGAACTTAGTGACTTATCCATTTCTATCTCATATTCTGAAATTATTTTGACCTCATTAGAAGGAATACCTTTGAAGAAATATGTACCATTAGTTGAAGGCATAGTCAAAAATCTCTTGCCACCCTATGATTATTTCTCTAGGATAGTGGGGTCTCTCTTCATTTTTCAAAGTTCAAAGTCTAGTAAATGCTCCTCAAGTTGCTATACTTGTCTCCTTAAATCGTTTACCTCCACATCTCATAGGTCTCTTTCTAGATTTTTTTTTTCGAATGGGAATATGAGATGGAATCAGAAATGAGTAATAAAAGAAATCACTCAAAACGAGTTCAACCTTGAGCATTGATACTAATTTGATATGTGTGTGAGATGGGTGAGATATGTGTTGAGTGATGTCAATGGGTAAATGGAAACTACAAGATATATTACAATTAGAATCAAGGCATATAGAATATCAATAGCTAAGGACTACAACCGGGATTGACGAAGTTCACCACTAAGGCCTACAGAATATCACCAACTGAGGATATAGGACTTTGAGATAGAAGAAGCTCACCATTAGGGCCTACAAATATCGCCAGCCGAGGATACAGATGCTTCTTTGGCTCACCACAAAAGAGTAATCCAATCTCTAAGGATATAGATGTTGGATATGACCTACCCACTCTCCAAAGAAATTTCTTCACACAGAGGCAAATCTCATATGTTTTCATTCAAAATCGGCTATCTTACATTTGAGAATCTGCCTCTATTTATAGAGGAACTCAGACATAGGAAATAGATATAAAGGACATGAATACTAGATGACCCTGGGGACTCATCGACCACTAAAGACATATGTGAACTACCAGAGTATTGAAGACATAGGGACTAGAAAACACAATAAAGACCTAGGAATTAGAAAGTACGTTAAACGCCTAGAGACTAAAACTTTGACTCTAAATCCATTTGTCATCTTCTCCTCATAATTGACATGCCTTCCAGTGCTTATCTCAACAAATCAAAATATAAAAGTTATAGAATTAAGTGTCCTTGAACTTTTGGCGCTAGAATCAGATCGATCGGATATGTACTGGGAGAGTTATGACCATTCTCTTGAGCTAATGTAGAACTGAATTTTTTGCTCAATATTGAGACGAAATCTCCACATACGTAAGTCATTCTCCTGATCTTCGACATCTTCAATAAGAATGTGTCAACAAGGCCTGATGCTCCCGCATCATAATGTCCATCAAACCCTTTAAACGCTTAATAAGATAAATTATAGTCATATTCATCTTTACATAGGATATTGTTCCGTATATATGAAAATAAGATGTAAGAAATTTGAAGAATTTTGTTTAGCCAATTTCATCTTATCCTGCCTTATCTTTTATGACCCTTTATCTAGTCGTTGAAAAAGTGGCCTAATGGAAGAAATTGACAACTCTGGGGTTGTCTTCCCAAAAATGTGCATTGATACATAATTTATCACATAAAAAGTTTCTTCTGGCTGGGGCAAATGAGCTATCTCTTTTCTCACATAATAATTTCATTTGCTATTAGGGAATTTCTCAAAATTGTTAAAGAAAAATGAGAAAGAAGAGGAAAAGCAGAGTGTAATGGAAACAAAAGCACAACTTTTATCGACCACCAATTTCTCTTGTAATTCTACTTTTTGTGTTACGTCTTCAAGTCGGAAAACTACCAAAGGAATTTTAAACTTATTGTATGTGTACCAATTCAATTCTAAGCCTTTTCACATTTTGTCAATTAAATTCATCCGATTAATTTTAATTGGAAATTGATTATATGCATGCTGGCTATCCATGGGTCATTCTACGTGACACTGCCGGCGCTAACATGAATTTTTTTTATTTATTTTTATCTTGGCTTTTTTATGTCTTTTTTAATTGTTAAGGCCCAAAGATCTCCGCCGGCCACCAGGCAACGGCTGTCGGACGCCCCTTGCCGACCTTAACAATAAAAGGGAAAAAAAAGACAGAAAAAGGATTAATAAAAAAAATCCACCTTAGCACCGACAGTGCCACGAGGAAGGGGGGATGGCCAATATTCATATGATCAATTTTTGGCCAAAAATTGACTAGATAAACTTAATTGATAAAACGTAAAAATTTTTAGTACTTAATTGGAAAAAAAATTATAACTGAATTGACACAATTATAATAGATTTAATACTTTTTTGGTAATTTTCCTTCTTCATGTCTTGTGAAGAACAATCCTCATCGCGGACCATCCGATCGAGGATTAAGGTCCCTATATAGCCGTGCGTGGGAGTCGGTGTTGAATTGAGGTCACCATTTTGATCGTGTGGTGACGTTTTATCTCAGGTAATAACTCACGAGTTGCTTGGAATTCCTACGGATATAAACATGTATCCCGGTTCATCTAAGATGGGGCAGAATCTTATCTCGCACAAATAGAAGACGCAATCAATGTAATCACTTTGAACATATCCTGAGTACACGTAAAGTTGACTAATTAAGAGCCACGGACTCAAAGTCTCATTTTATATTCCATGCTCGGATTGGTCCAATCTACCATGTGATCACAAATGAAAAAAACTTAGGCAAGAAATTCCCCGACATCCTATGCTCTGGCAAGAATTTTGGAACAAATCATCGGCAAGATGTTCTCTCTTCCTAGCCTTCCAATCTGACCACCATCCATTGGATTACCAGAGACAAAGTCAATGGACAAAAATTCCTCGAACAATCCATTAATTTGCCACCTATGTTTAGGCTGAAGTTTCTGGGCTTTGCGTAAATCATATATCTTGTCCCAGGCTACTCTCTTCCCTTCTTCGGCGGTGACTTGATTAGAGAACGAAAAAGTCTAATGGGACTTGAGATGGACAACTTTTCTGTATAGGAAATTCTAGAAGACTGCTAAATTGATGCTTTTCGGTTGCCCACTGAAGAACAAAAAGACAGAGACAACTTAATTTCCCTTCTATCCTCCCTGTATTTTACAGGCAGACAGGAAGAATAAATGAAGGGAACGCGTTGAAATTCCTTTTGTTGCGGTGGAATCTTATGTTATATTCTTTGTCTAGTGTTCTAGAAATTCGGTTCACAAGTAATAATCAATGATACTGATTATTAATCAATATTAGCTCAGTGTGCATTGTCATTCTTTACCTTTTCATTTTTTGCATATGGCTCTTGAACTATCCATAAATGTTCAATATAATCCCTAAAGTTCTAATTTATTCAATCTAGTCTCTCAACTTTCCAACAAAATCAAATTAGTCATTTACTATCCGTTTAATTTGCACAAATATGAATGATTTGGAGAATAATTTTCAAAAAATGTTCACTCATTTCTCTTGAAATAATTAGTCAACAAAATGTTTTTCATTTTCAATAAAAATTTATTTCTAAACAATTTTATGGACGATTGAAAATATTTATTATTTATTCATTTTTGTAAGCTATACAACTGATCATTTTTTTTAAAAAAAATATTTCCGAAGTCATTCATTTTCCGCAAAACAAACTCATGTACTCTCAGAGTTTCATATTTACGGAGACCAATATAACAAAACGATAGATTTTTTTTTTACTGGATAAGTGCATTAAAAGTCCTAGAACTTATTATGAAAATACAAT
The DNA here is from genome assembly GCA_016432845.1 of Psidium guajava. Lineage (NCBI taxonomy): Eukaryota > Viridiplantae > Streptophyta > Magnoliopsida > Myrtales > Myrtaceae > Psidium > Psidium guajava. Next base: position 16,626,356 of record CM028227.1, on the reverse strand, counting down.
TGAATCTTAAAACTTTTAGAAAATGTAATTAAGTCTAAAACTTGTAACGAAAGTGTAATACGGTCTTTAAATTTTCAAAATGTGCAATCAAGTTTTAAAACTTATAAAATTGAGCCAATCATGTCCTTCTCTTGATTGCACCCTTTAAAAGTTTTAAGACTCCATTGCATTTTTGTGACAAGTGCTAGGACCGGATTGCATTTTTTAAAGTTTAAAGACCCAATGACACTTTCGCGATAAGTCTTAGGATTCCAGTGCACTTATACCTTTTTTTTTCTTTTATAGATTTAAGAAAATGATTGAAATGGAAAGACCTTCCTATATTTGAGGAATAGTGTAATTAGGCAAATTGTTCATAGTACAAAGGGCTAATTAGACTTTGTTGGAAAGTCCAGTGACTAAATTGAACAAATTGAAACTTTAAAAACTAGATTGAATTTTTAGGAACAGTTGAAGGATCATATTAAATAAATTAAAATCCTAAGGATGATATCGCACATTGAGCAAAAATTTAGGGCTTATTACAGTCAATTTCTCCTAGAATAGTATCAATTGGGCTGTGGTAGCTAGCACATGAACCAATAGTCGGAACATTCTGAAATCCTCGTGGGACGCCTGTGGTGAGATCTAGAGGGATAGTTACGAGGGTCGCCCATTTTTTCCCTTTTTCTTTACCAAGAAAAAGAGCTAAAAATTAGAACAGCAAAAGTCTACAATAAATGGCTAGATGGTCCAATAGTTCACACACCATAACACTGCTTGTTACGCTATTTGACAAGAGCATGACTTCATTCTAGGACACGTATAAAGATTAGAGAACATGACTAACTCGTTCTCCCCATCAATGAGACTTCTCTAAAGCTTATCCTCCACTGGCTGTGACCTTGACATACACCGAAATCAGATAACATTTTTTGACCAATACTAGGAATATTGATAATGCTTGTCAGGATTTATTTACTGCGTGATATGAGAAGTGGTTGATTTTGCTTTTTGGCTAGAAAAGTGGTCGGACTATTTGCAAAACTCAATAGGAACTTGCTAAATCTATTAGAATACAAATCTTAATGAAGACGTTAATATCAAGAATTTTTTTTTTTTGTTTAGTAGCAGTTCTCTTAATGTTTTACGCTGCAGAATCCAAAACATTCCTACGGTTAGTCACACACGGCAAATACTAGAAAAGCTCGTATAACACAAGCCTAGAATCTATGACCATCGGTTCACGGGATCTTCCTTCATTCAATGCACCATTGACATTCGAGGCAGAAGAAGGAGAATTCAATTTATCCTATTTGAATTATCTTTTTTTTCTCTTCAATGAATTATTTACTTATATTTTCGATAAGTGTGAGCTGACCCTGGAATGTCCAGATAAATCATGGCGGAATCAAAGGAATTGGTTGAGTTCAGATCTTATATTTTGCCAGGTGGTCATGATCCAAAGCCGGTGGCGTACGGTTTATGGGGCTCAAACAAGTGACCTCCAATTTATGAGCCCGGTATTCTTTAACACCGTGACCACCAACCGCACCAATCTATACGTTTGGAGGGGACACTAACTTCACTTTTCTTGATTTTATCATTGCTCAGGGTGAAGATAGAACTAAAAAAATTGCATCTCTTTTTAGTCTTACCAAATTTTATACTTTACTAGTGATGATTATTGCAACTTTTCGTCCCACGTTCTTTGACAACAGAAAATTGAAAAAAATAATGAAACAACCAACCTTCAAGGTCATCTCTATTTGAGGTGTGGCCGACATAGGTGTTGAGTCGAAACACATAGTATTAAAGCAGCTCTTCTTCTATCCTTTTCGGGGAGTTGATGGCTATTCATAACTTTTACCTTGACACCAAAGAAGAGTTTTCCACGAAATCTAGTTCAGTAGAGTGTATGATGTCGATGGCCCGAGGTAGAGCACTCAATGGGCTAACTATTTCTTGAATGAACAAAGTGAAAACATTAGAGGAATCGGTAACGCTAAACATGTTGAAATTAGGTGTTGTGCACCATAAAGTGTTGAGTCCCTAGGGCAAGTTCCAAAAATATCTTAACCTATTACATTTGTACCAATTTAGTCTTAAATCTTTTTCAATTGTTATCAATTCAATCCATCCGGCTAATTTAGACCGAAAAATCACTGACTAGATTTCATCTCCTAAATGGAATGGTAGACACTAACATGAAAATTCCTTTTAATTAATTTTTTTATATATTTTTTCAATTTTTTTCCTTTTCTCTCTTTTTTTTTACCTCTTTATTTCTTTCCCTTCTCTTTTTGTTAGTGGCAAGCCACCGGCCATAGGCCAAGGCCAGAAAGGGTTGGCCTCATTGTGCCACAAAGAGGCGAAGGCGAGCACACAACTAGGCTAGGGACTAGCCACAAGCAAAAAGCGAAAGTAGAGAAAAAGAAAGTAAAAAAAATAGAAGACAAAGAAAAAAATTTCTTATGAAATTATAAAAAAAAAATTGTCAATATCAACAGAAGCCATGCCAATAAGACCATTGACATCCATGTCATCAATTTTCAATCTAAATTGGCCGGATAAATAGAATTTATACTAACGTAAAAAGGTTTAGAACTAAATTAGTCCAATCGAAAGATTTATGACTGAATTGAAATCATTGCAATGGTTTATAACTTTTTTTTAATACTTCTTGTGTCATGAGGCCAAGATCTCTAACTAGTTAGAGATGGAACACTATCCAGTTATAGTCATTACTTGAATTTTAGGGCTACATCTTTGCAATTCTAGCAGCTTGATATGTTCCCGAGCTGAGAGTAACATTGACGAGGACCTTAGTATCATGAGTGGCGGAGTTTGTAACATCTCAATTCCATACCCAACACAAAAGAGATCCATCCCCTGAGATTCACCGCTCGTGCGCTGGAGTTTAAACCGCGTGAAACGCCCCGACTCATTGCTCTGTAGCATTGACAGTTTATATTGTCCAACCGCTGTGGTAAACATGACGTGTGTATGACGCATGCATGGTAATGGCTGTATGGCAAATTCAAGAAGATTTTATGGCCAGAGAGATAAAGGTTACTTGGCAGAGAACTCTCAAGCCCCTAAGGTATGATTTGGTCGATTTTAATGTCTTGAAGCCCGACGCTGATCAAGAAAGAATTTAAACCGCTAGCAGATATAGTTATCCTCAAGAAGTGGACAAAAGATATGGCTATCACATTTTGCTTGGTCTTACAAATATTTGAAACAATATCTAGACAACCCGTTAATACCATCTGTCATTGACGGAGCCACGTCAAATCACGACAAAAAAAAAAGTTTACTCATATGTCTTCTTTTTTTTTTTTCAAAAAAATAAGTTGCTAGATATACTGCAATCGATATACAAAATCAGTGTGCTAAGTGATGTGGTAATCTGCCATTACGCGTTGAATATGTGTGCGATGGTCGGCTTATTTGTACACCGATTTCAATCTAACACTTAACGTGTATACATAAAAATTACTCTTTCATTTTGCCATCTACAATCTCCTGTCGTGCAGGTAGAGACTTAACACTCTCCTCGACCCAAAACTTAACCCTATATCCTTCTTTGCTTTCTCTCTTTGGACTTTCATTCCTTGGGGTCGCTCTCTCATAATTAAACGACATTAATTTCTCTACGTATCTTCGATTCGACCCCACCGAAATTCTCTATGCCACGGTCCACGTCAATGATGTCTCCAGCTACTTCGGTTCCCGCGTACTTTAGTCAACTTTAGCTGTATGCTCTATCCACCTCTCCCTATCTATATAAACAGTCACCCTCTGTTGTTCTTCATCAAGAAACACGGCAAAGATGGCCAAGATGACAACCCTTTTCTTGACGTCTCTCCTCCTCCTCTGCACAATCTCATCCTGCTTTGCTCGCCCCGAGCCGGTGTTTCTTGACGTTAATCCTGTTGAGACTAACCACATGGTGGGTTACTTATTTACATGGGATTTTAGTAACCATGTTGGCCCGAGCTTTCAATTCTCGGCCTGTCAATGTTTTATTATTCGAGTTTATTGCTATTACACAGCAGCTTAAACGTTCTAGAGCAATCAGTCATGTGTGCACTTGAACATATATTCATAAATTTCATTATAGGTGTTTGTGCTCTCGGGTGTACAGGGTGTTGCAGCGGAGCACGGCGATGACGTGTTGGATGAGAGCTGCAAAGGAGTTGGTGAAGAAGAATGCTTGCTGAGGAGGACTCTGGCTGCTCACACCGACTATATCTACACCCAAAAGCATCATCCTTGAACTTAATTTCCTTTGTTGGTGATGCCTAAAAAATTAAAGGATTGAACGGTTTAGTGTGCCTATAATAACTTTGTTGTGAATTATGAAGCATTTACTATGGTGGGAATGTAAAATTGGTTCATCACCCTGAGTGGATATCAAGTGAGCCTGCTTCTTAGAGATTGTTTCTTGATTTCAAACTTAAGTATATTTTGTCCTACCAATCTCTTTTGAGATTGTTCTATTAAGTGCCCTTGCAATTATGCTGTTTCTTCTTCTTCTTCTTCTTCTTCTTCTTCTTCTTCTTCTTCTTCTTCTTCTGTTGTCCAATACGGTTATCGAGTTCTAATAGTGAAAGAGGTTAAGTACGAGTGAATTGAAACCAACAAAGACTACAGCTCTCAAAAGCAAAAGTCATCAAGCTATAACTGAAGGCACATATGTACCTTTGCCCATATGAGCATCCATCATGACCCAGCCACGCCCCACCGCTTCTCTAGTGCTGATTGACATCGCCATGCTGAGACGCCAGCCCTCTCCATCTCTCTCTCTCTCTCTCTCTCTCTCTCTCTCTCTCTCTCTCTCTCTCTCTGCTCGACAGTGACGGAGACAAAAATAGCTCGCTCCCTCGAAGCGGAGCAACATTTGGCTCGGCCCTCTTCGATCTGGCTCACTTCTTGATGGTGCTAACTTCAGGCTAGTGTCAATTTGCCTACATCAAAGACAATAGAGCCACTGACTCGATAGTGATGACGGCTCGCAGCGTCGTGAGAGATTTAGTAGTTGAGTCATAGGAGGAAGCATAGGGTGGAGATTGCTCGACATTAGCTTGAGCTTCAGTCGTTTATTGCGAGAGGGAGCGAGGGAGGATACGAGCTCCGGAGCAGCGATCAGCCGCGGCGATAGCTTTGACTTAGGATTGGGTAGTGTGCGGTGCACAAAGGAGAGGGGCGAGGGAAGAGAAAGAAATTAGGGTTTTTATCAAAATCACGAGTATTATAGGTATGGTCGAATGTGCATCTCACAATTGAAGTGGATAATAATACCAAGAATTAGGGGATATGGTCCTCATCCGACCAGAATGATCTAAACTCAGAAGAAAATAAAAATGAAAAAAGAAGAAGAAGAAGCAGCCCATCCATCCTTATTTCAGCCCCGTTCGAAATGACCAAGCTACTTTGCATTATGTTATAATGTGAGACCATATATGTTAGAGTTATCTCATATCGATTGTGAAAAGAGATGGTTGTCCATTGATAGATATGAGGAAAATTCTCATCTTTTGAGCTAACTTTTAGGATGACAGAGGTTCAAAATTACTCAATAATAGTATCAGAGTACCAACAAGTCTGAACTTAACAATCACATGGTAGAGATACAAGAGACCAAGACTACTCAACAATATGTGTTAGTCCACATAGCCAGAACATGAAACACTTTATGCTATCTTGTATTGGTTTCTCACGCTTTGGATAAAGACTCGATAAATTTACCTATAAAATATTCAAAAACTAAGGATGTATCATGAGAATTTTATCCCATTTGGGTTGGATGTTACTATTATAAAATAAAAAATAAAAAATGATACTTATGACGATTTTATTTTATTCTAATCTTTACCTCAAAAACCATACTCAACCTAATTGAAATATATTCGTCATTTAAAAACCATGACTTTCGCAATTAGCATGAGATAGTCGATAGTGTCCTTCCTCCTCCTTACCTCTAAATTTATTCTATGTCATGGTGGTGATTGGATACCGTGGCCGCCATTCGCGTTATAGAACCTGGGTCTTTTTAGATGGTTATTTATTTATTTATTTGTAATCATCAAACACTTTTGGGACAATGATACAAATGATTCATACACTTTAGCTCAATCTGCAATGTAATCCCTGAACTTTTAATTTATTCAATGTAGTCTTTCAATTTTATCCTTCAATGTGGTCCCTGGACTTTTCATTTGTTCATGTAATCCCAAAACTTTCGATATATGTTTAATGTAGTCCATGAACTACATGAAAATATTTAATATAGTCCTTCCATTAATTTAAAATCAAGGACAATATTGAATATTTTTCATATGTTTCGGAGACTAAATTGAACATGTACCAAAAGTTCAGAAATTACATTAAATAAATTAATAGTTCAAGGACCCCATTGCACATTAGGCTAAATTTTAGGGATCGCGTATAATAAATTAAAAATTCAAAAACCACATTACATATTGGACCAAAGTTAGAAATCATTTGTGCCATTTTCCCAACACTTTAAGTTGCATATAGTAGTGCTCTTGAAAAAATGTTTTCGTTACCAAAGTGTTTTAGAAACACTTTGAGAACAAAAATGCCATGGTAAAAAAGTGTTCCTAAAGTATTCTTGGAACATTTTTAACAAATAGTAACATTTTTGTAGTAGAGCACAAGAAAAAAAATTTATTTTTGTGTTATCGGAACACTTTTTAAAAACACTTTTGGAATATTTTTTTAGAATCAATTAGGAACACACTCTATTTTGTTTTCGCACAAGTAGCCCTTCCTCTTGTCCTCCTATACTACTCGACTAGTCAATGCCGCTGCTCCTTCAGTGAGTTTCCGCTGGTTCCTCCTCTTATTATTCCTCTTCTTGGCAACCGATCGACATCCAACACAACGGCTGAACTCTCGTGAGCCCACTCAGATCTACATGGAGTTTAGCTCGTGCTCACCGCTTAGGCGACCCCCACCCAGATCTGGGTGGCGATGGCAGAGGTCGCCCTCACCTCGCGTGTGCCTATTCATTGATCATTTTCCCCCCACTATTCTAATTGCGTGACCTCCCTATTCCATCTCCATCTCAGCTCTCTCAGTTCCCACCTTGCTCGTGTTGGAGTTGGCGAATACTTCGGGGACCCTTGTTTCTCACATTGGGCATGCCCACGTGAGTTTAGGGAAATAGAAGTATTAACCAATGACATGTGATCTCTACGCACGGAATGCGAGGGTTTGAGGGCAGCACCTCCGACACAGAGGTCTCACTGGCTGGTCAACGGACGGGGATTCTGCTCCTCGGTGAGTGGACGGCTACCCCGCTCGCTGGTGAGCGGGCGAGGGTATGGGAGCAGCGCTCCCAAGACAATATCGATTTTAGATTTTATTTAAGTTGGTCCATTACTTGTGAGGCTCGTTTTGAGCTATATATATTGTTTTTTCGTTCATTGTAACCGTGCGACAAAAAACATAATAATACAGAATGCAGGACGTAACCCTTTTTTGGATGAACCCGAATAAATCACATTGTTTGTTTTTCTTATCTTTATCGTTCTTCACATTCGATTAGATAAATCTCATCAGCTCGCACTTCACTCGGCCAATTCCAGAAGATTGCTCCGTGTAGTGCGCGATGCATCAATGAGGATTCAAATAGTAGCTGTCGGTGCGTGGTTGCTGAACGCATGGATCTGCTAGCGGTAAGTCCCTCTCCCCCTAGCTGCTCCATTGTTGGTGATTTCCTTCGTCATTGTTGCGGTGCGCTCGATCTCACTGTTGTTAGATTGCTGGGGTTTTTTTTCCCGGTTCCATGAGCTGGTCTTTGCTCGGAGCCCATCAATGCAATTGGCTTAGTGGGAATTCGATTAGATAATTTTCATTTTGATGGATTAGGCATTGTGCATGGAAACTTTATGTAATTACCAAATACATTTCTATTCTTCTTCTTTTTTTTGTTTTGGGGATAGAATTTTTCTGCAGTTATCAAATACGTTTTTGTTCCCAAAAATCATTGCTGGAAATAAAAACAGAAAAAAGTGCTTTTGTTCAAAAAGTTTTTCCGAAAACAGAAATGTTATCATACGTAGCCTTTAACGCTTTAGACACTCTATAGGATATGTTCTAGGCATATTAACAATCAAATTCGATAGTCCCTGAACCAATGGTATAAGAAATTTGAGAGCACTTTTTAATCTTATTCAATGCTAACATATCGAATATGACTACTTTTTAATCTTATTCTATGCTAATATCGCATATGACTCTTTCTCCTGGCGTCGGAAAGTGGCCGCATGGAGAAACGTGATGAAATTCGGGTTGTCACCTCGAAGCTTACCTCGATACAGAATTTATCCGTTAACGAATTTCTTCCTGCCTTGACAACTAGTGCTTGTCCTCTTTTCTATCATCTTCGTGCACGAACGGGGAATCTCGCTTTCTCTCAGAATTGCTAAAGAGAAAAAAGAGAAAAGAAGATAAAAATAAAGAGTGTAATGAAAACAAAAGCAGGAACTTGATTGTTTTTTCTTTTTTTTTTTGTTGAAAAGAAAGATTCCATTCATTGACGAGGATAATAGTTGAGAGAGTTACATAAAATGCTTTCAAGTTCCAAAATAATTGTAGAAAAAAGAAAATAATAGAAAGCAACTCTCATTTGGATCTGCTGTCGCAAAATTTCGGCAATCAAATATCAAAGTTAGTGATGAGCACACATCCAAAACTTCTACACTAATTGCAACGGCTTGTGATGCATGTCTAAATTCGACGTCTCCATCACCATCGCCGAGTAATAACACCAATATCAGTATGTTAAAACAACATAGATCATATACATATAAAGAACTCCTAAATTTATATCTAGATCTATAATGGGAGAGTAAAATCTCTGGATATAATCCTAACTCCAAAACTAGAAGAGGAAAGAGGCCCAATCTCAAAGTATTTGTGGAGCCACCTTGCGAACATTTTCATTGGAGATCGACTGGATGCATGACCGAACTGATCTCCACATTTATCCAAGATCAGCTGAAGAAATTATTCATACTAACAAACTTCCAAAACATAGTGGGAGAGACAGGAAAAGACAATCCTAGCAAAGAAAACCCACCGCGAGTACAGAGGCTTCCTTAAGGCGGGACTTTATTGACCAGCAATTTTTCGTGTAATCCGACTTTCATGCAAGTCTTCAAGTCCTGGAAAGAACAATCCTCTTTGTGGACCATCCGATCGAGACAAACCCCACCACATTCTCGATTTTCATATAGTCAATTCTTTTTCCTAACATACTAATATTTAATCCACACAACTTTTTTAGAATATAGTCGTGGATAGGAGTCAGTCTTGAGGTGAGGTCGCCATTTTTCTTCGTGTAATGATGGTTATCCCCAGAGGATTGAAATACAAAAGAACAGTGGATACAGATCCGGGATTTACGTAATTGGCCGATGGCACGCACATCTACCCCTAGAATGGCTGAAAACGTCGCTAGAGCTGGAGATAAGTGATGAGGAAGAGATTATAGCTACTCGATCGATCAAACGACTCTTAGCACTTTCTAAGTCCCAATTATGCGAGCGAGTTCTCGCAGAAACCCTATGTAATCTCACAAAGAGCTCTTAAGAACCTTCTTGAGAGTCCGAAACTTCTCTTGGATATCCACAGCCACATTCTATATGTGTTGTAGATGCCCGACTGCCGTACCACCCAAATATAGACCAAAGAGGACGACACTCATGGTCCTTGCCAAACTTGGGGTAAGTACGGTATAAATATCATAACTTTCATATGATGCTCACTTGAACGGTATAACTTTTTTTTTTAACTATTTGAGTACCAAATCAAATCAGAATGGATCATCTGACTGCCACTTCCGGCAAATCATCCAACGTGGAACTTTTTATTGATTTATTTGTCACATGAACTTTTTGTCATTATTTTATATTATTTTCCATTTTTCACTTTTTTATTTTCCTTTTCCAGTTTTCGCATTGGCCTACAAGGGTCATCGGCGACCCTCACCGACCACAGATCCAACGCCAAAGGGTGAAGGGCTACCTCACCCTTAGTTGGCAATACTACAACGGCCAAGGGTAAGGGCGCGAAGGCCCTCGCCAGATCTTAACAAGGGCCCTCAAGGCCCCATTGGCCATGGCCACAAAGGCCCCTACCCGCAATTGATGAGGCGATAGCAACTGAGGACAAGGGTGCAATGGCTCTCGTGTAGATCTAGTGACGGCCTTCGCATCCTCGTTCACCACTAGAGGTATCAAATGGGTGGGTTGGGTTGAATATGGTCCGACCCATATTAACCCGTCTAACCCATTTTCACCCATATTCAATGGTCCATACCCGACCTGACCCGCAACCAACCCATACTCGACCTGACCCATTTTGACCCATATTGCCAAATCACACTAATATTCTAAGAAAAATTATGTAACTCGTTTGACATATTTTATTTTGTTTTTATTTTTTCTTTCATTTTTCTCCAGCCATGGCGAGCGGCGATGAGCGGCGACGACAGGTGGGCGGAGGTGGCCGGTGATCGTCGGACGGTCACCGACAACCATGGGCCCATTTGTAAAAATAGAAAATTAAAAAAATAATAAGAAGAAGAAAATTTAAGCTTTAAGGCTCCATTTATTTCACGAAAAATAACTTCCTAAAAAATATTTTTTGAATTTTTCAATGTTTGGGAGACGAAAAATAGGTTAATCCTGGAAAATATTTTTCTCTTATGAAAAAATCTCTTTGAAAAGTATGGAAAGCGTTTTCCTTATTTTGAAAAGAGGAAAACATTTTCTTCTGTTACCGCCGATTGCTGGCCGCCACCGATGGTTGCTGCCGCCGGACATGGTCGTGAGTCAACCACCGGCACCGGCACCGGCCGCCGGTCGCTGCGGCCGGCAGCAGGTCGCCTGGGCCGGTTGCCGCAGCCGATGGCCGGTCGCCTGGGCCAGTCACCACGGCCAATCCCCGGCCGCTACCATTGTCGGTCCCCGAAAATCAATTCCATAACAAACGACAAAAATTATTTTCCAATTCATTTTTAAATATTAATCAAACATCGGAAAATATTATTATTTTCTTGAAAAATGACTTCTTGAAAAATGATTTCCGAAAGTATCACATTTTCCGTGAAACAAACGGAAAGACCCTAGGTCCATTTGTAATTTGTGAGAGTTATGGATCCAATATGGATCGAAAATGGGTTTCATGCTTGGCCCAGTATTGACCCAATTAATTTCACTTCAACCTTTTGGACCCATTTTTAGTGAGTCCTTTAAATGTTAATGACCTATATAAGACCTATTTTATACAAAATATGGGTCAAATATGGGTCTTTGACCCATATTGACGGCTCTACCCGCCACCGACACGGCTACGACGGCCCTCACCCATGGTCATCACAACCCTACTGGCCGAGGGTGAGGTAGCCCTCCACGATGGATTTGTGGCCGACAAGGGTTGCCGATGACCCGCATCGACCAATGTCAAAAACCAAAAAAAAATTCAAAGGGAAATAAAACATTTCAAAATAAATAATAATAATAATAAAGATATTCTAAAACATATTTTAAAAATAAAAAAAAAATCGTGCTAGTGATGCTACATCAAATTTTTTAGCATCCACTTAGGATTTTCAGCGAGCGAAATCATCAATAGTACTCATGTAATCAATTTTTAAAAGTTGTGATACTCAAATGAACGAAAAAAGTTGTGGTACTTAAGTGAGTTCCATACACAAATTATGGCACTTACATTGTGCTTAATCCCCAAACTTGGATGAATGCATGGCTCCACCTCCAGATACTTTATCATACACAATCGGCTGACTAACTAAGGATTCTTGTTATTTCGAAGGATCCAGTTACATGAGAATCGGGAACGGGAAGCTTTCCCTCCTTTTTTGCCTGACTCTTTGGTCCTGAAAATATTGATTTTAAGAATGAGTGATTGTCCTTCTTCGACCTTTATTGCTCAACATAAGTTTGTTGTATGAGAAACAAGGGAAAATTTTGTTTAAGGGCCCAAAGTGCTCTTGTTTTTCCAAATAGAGATCCAAAGTGAATCACGTTTCAATTAAGGGCATAAAGTGCTCTTTTTGTTTCAAAAGAGAGCCTCACCAAAGGTATTTTTTCCATTTTCTTTTTTTTATTTTTCTTTTCCTTTTTTTGTTTCGCCGGTTTACCCTCCCAAGCACTGTTCATTGTCTTCAACTTCAACCCAAGGCACTGTTCATCATTTCTTCAAGCCAGGCCTCGCCCAACGAGCCAAGGGCTGGCCTCAATGGTCTCGCCTCAGCAAGCAGAAGACAGCACATCACAACGAAACGGTGAAACACGAGCAACCACAGCAACTCCAGACCCACCCCCATCACCAGCAACCCTCGACCGCCTCAACCCAAAAGCTCAGGGACATCTTTTCTGATAGGGGCCCTTCCACCGCCTAGGTCCTCACGATGGTCATGCTCGTCCCACTCGGTAGTGTCCTCTTCCTCCTAGTGAGCCTCACCTTCTCGGGCACCCTCATCAGGCTCGCCGTCACGGCCCCGCTCCTCGTCCTCTTCAGCCTAGTCTTCGTCCTTGCAATGCTCACCATCAGCCTCGCGGTCACCGAGTTCTTGACATCGAGGGCATTTAGGATCATGGGGCGAGGCTGTCGAGGCCAACCCTTGGCTTATCGGGGGCGAGGCCTGGGTTGAAGAAATAATGAACAGTGCTCGGGAGGGTAAATCGACGAAACAAAGGAAAAAAAGAAAATAAAAAAAATAAAAAATAACAAAAATACCTTTAATCAGACCCTCTTTTGATACAAAAAGGGCACTTCGGACTCTTATTTAAAACGTGATTCACGTCGGGCCTTTATTTGAAAAAATAAGAGCATTTCAGGCTCTCAAATAAAATTTTCCTTTCGAAGCAATGCAAAACAATAAATTTGGTTGAGAAAATCTCTCTTTTTAAAAGCTTAATTATGAAATTAGGTCAAAACACACTTAATTGAGAACCCTTTGCATGTTTCGGCAACGGTTAAAAGTGGCCGTACACATACTGCCAAAACCTATGAAGCACGGACACGTGCCAAGAGTGCCGTGTCAGTGTCGGACACGTGTCACGTGTCCGACACTCGTCCGACACGCTCGGACACGTCCGGACACGCGGTCAACGCGTGTCCGACTTCCGACACGAGGTCAACGAGCCGGACTCGTCGGCGACACGCGAGTCCGGAAGGGGAGGAGGAGAAGAGGATCCGGAAGAGAACGACCCAAGTCAGCGAGGGAGGTGGGGAATCGCCTTCTCTGTCACTCTCCCCGACGCACACGCACACACCCACAATCACGTTTTTGCGAACGAGACGATCTCGTCGTGTTTAAGGTTTCAGTCGCTTCAATCAGTGGTTGTTGTGGGGGAAAAGCCATGGCCGATAGTAATCTGTCGACGGACTTGAGCATCGCGGAGGTGAAGAAGAGCGTCCTCCGCGACGCAGGAGCACATCCACGAATGGGCCTCCTCGCTCTTGCTGCTGTCGCTCCGGTGGAAGGATCAAGACGACCACTACGAGGCCACGCGGAGCACGCTCGAGGGCGTGGGGAGGAGGTCTGCTCGGTGGAGGAGTCTATCAAGGCGAGTTTTAGGGGGTTCGAAGCGAGGCTTTAGGAGATTGAGAGGAGGGAGAACGAGTTCGCGTTGAGGCAGAAGGCGGAGATCAAGCGCAAGTGCAGGGAGGAAAGCTGAGGGGTTGGAGTCTAGAGATTGATGATGACATATTATATTTTAAAGTTTAACAAGACTGAGAGTAGAGAAGAGAGAGAACGCATGGGGGGAACTGGGAAGGGCAGGGGATTAGGTGGGAACATTGTAAATATTTTTTATTTAGAGTTTTATGAAAGTAAAATAATTTTTCAAAAATAATTTTTCAAATTTTCTACTTGAATAGTTAAAAATATTTATATCCATTCTATGCAATCTAATGTCGTCACTATCGTTTTATTCGATAATTATTAAAATATCCAAAAATAATTTTTTGTTGACATATATAAATATATATTTAATACAAAACGTGTCCCAACGTGTCGAAATTCCTTATTTTTTAGAAATGACGTGTCGGTGTATCGTGTCGTGTCGTGTCTCGTGTCGCGTGTCCGTGTCGGTGCTACTTAGGCCAAAACTTGGGGAGCCAGGCCCTTGGCCAGATGTGTCGACTTGGGGACCCACCTCCAGCTTGGATGCCGACCGTCGCATCCAAGTCCGATCTTATGGATGCTTGCCACTTGCCCTAACTCACCGGCCATTCTCGCATATTAATTTGAGTCGGTTCTTGATCAATTGATCTCAAATTCAGGAGATTAGTCACAATGTACAGTACTAAAATTTGAAAACGCTGGGAAGTCTTGAATTTGCTGGCTTGTCACAGGTTGAACATAACTAAGTGTAAACACGGAGTTGACTAATTAAGCACCATGGACTATAACGTCTTAACCTCATATTCTACTTTCGCATTAGTCCAATCTACCATGTGATCGCGAGAATTTCCCCAACATCAAATGCTGTATAGCAGGCACCTAGACCATATTATCTACAAACTCTCGAATGGCATAGTTGTTCTTTTTCAAGCCTTCCAATTGGGTTACCAAGAACAAGGTCAGTGAACAAACAGTTAGCTCATAAGTGGCCAAACAAAAATTCCTCAAACCATCCGTTTATTTGCCGCCAACAAGTGGTGATGATTGATGAAATCACCCGTCGGGGTGGACTCAACCATGGGCCGAAAAAGTCTGTGGAGCTCGAGTAGGACGTCTTGTCTTTCTAGGAAACCCTGTAACATTGCCAAATTCGTTTTCGGTTGCCCAATGAAGAACAAAAGACATAACACTCAGAACCACAAAAGTCTATAATCAACGGAAAGATGTTCCAAAAGTTCACACACATATGCCCACATGGCTTTTGTTTTTTACCCTGTTGGACAAAAGCATAAGTTCATTCCCTGATACATATAAAGATTAATGATCATAACTAACTCTTCCCCAAATCAATGATGCTCTACTAAAGTTTATTCTCCACCGGCCCTGACCTTTAACTTTCATATAGTGTGGTCGATTTTGTTAAAGCATTTCACACTGGTTAACAGATTACATATTGACCTACACTACAGATATTCACAATATGCTTTGTTGTAATATTAACAGGAAAACTAACCAAGATCTTGCCACTGAATCAATGTGAAAAAGCCCAGAAAAATAACGAGAAATGATAAAAGTCACCACAGATTTACGTTATTCGATCCGAATATCTGCACCTACGTCCACGGGGAGAACCAGTAAGAACAATTCACTATAATCGGAGAATTAAAATTACAATAGCTCAATATGCTTGTGTTTTTCACACATAAATTGTACCCAACCCGATCAAGAGGACATCACCGTTTGTCCATTCCTTTTCCATGGAGGTTATTTTGCACGGCTTCGTCTGCCGAAGGAACTCACAATTTCTTTCATGTGCGGCTCGTTTTCTTTTTGTTCGTACAATAACTGCATGCTATCAAAATAAAATTCAAAACCTAAACTTTTATTTTATTTCCTTTTACTTAGTCGTGGGCCCACACGCTTTCTTCCAAGCTGACCAAAACAAATCCTTGCTTTCCTTTAAAGTTCTGACCTGCACATATATATATATATATATATATATATATATATATCATATACAAATCATCCATTTGCCTAGGCATGGCCACCGGCCGTTTTGGGTCCAAAACCGATTCGGTCAAGTTCGAAACTAGCACATTGACTGGTTAAGTGGTTCAAAATCGGAATTGCCCGTGGCCATAAGGTCCGGTTCGAGTTCCACAAAATCCTTGCTTTCCTTTAAAATTATGACCTTCATATCAATATGTATAATATGATATATAAAACATCCGTGTGCCTAGGCATGGCCATGGGCCCATTTGTGCCCGGAACTAGCCCATTAACCTATTCGGCAATTTGAAACCAAAATCGGCCCATGGCCATAAGGGTCCCGAACCGGAATCAGAATCGGCTCGGAACAAGCAGTTTCAATTGGTTCCAAGCAGTTCGGAGCTATTACACCAACGGCTCTAAAAGAGCCATTGGAAGCCAATGGCCAACATAAAAAAAATTAAAAATTGTATAATAAAAAAAATTATAAATAACCTTTCCATATTTCATTTTTTTCACACGAATTCTCTCAAAGTCTCTAACTCTCAAGTCTCAATTACATTCTCGGTTCTCTAATTTCTTATTTTCTTTATTTATTATCTCTTTTAATAATTTCCCATTTCAATTTTTTTTTTCATACTATGTATTTTTTGCATTATACCATATATTTTTATACTTCTAAAAAAAAGACAAGTGAAAGTAAAGCTAATAGCAAAGATAAGAGCACAATAAGAGAATCTAATTATCCTAATTCTCATGATTATGCGGATTGGAGAGTTGATATAGATGATGAAATCAACATTTTTTCTAATATAAAGCAAATCTTCACACAAGAAAGTCTTCACCCTCCTATTGGTGTCGAAGAAATGTTAATAATAAGGAGTAGAAAGATGCATTCAATATATTGGAACACTTCATGAAAGTTGGAAAATTTGAAGAAGGTCCAAAAAGGAATGAATTAATTGTAAATATTGTAGTAAAATATACAAATATATAGGTGGATAAGGATGTGGGATGTTTAATTGGCATCTCAGGTCGAAATATTCAACCGAAGTGGGAATTGACACCAACCAATAACAAATTTCCAAGTACGCCAATTCTAACATTTCTCCTTTATTTTGTTTTAATGAGAAAACTTATAAAGAAGAATTAGATAAATTTGTTTCCATTGAACATTTATCATTTATTTTTGATGAAAATTTTGATTTTAATTAATTTATAAAAAATGCATGTGCTTCACAAGCAAAACATGTTCCTAGAAATACACTTAAATATGAAATTAAAAATCTTTATAAAAAAAAGAAAAAAAAGGATTTATAAACTTTTTTTAATGAATTCTAATGTACATATGCATATAGGTAGCGATAATTGAAGTGATTATTGGTAAACTAATTCTCATATAGATATAACATGTCATTGGATATATCACGATTGGAATATTCATAAAATAATTATTACATTTAGATTTTTTATGATAGGCATATGGAAAATAATAATTATAGATTAATTACATAAATTTTATAACAATATTATTTACTTAATAAAATTTTTTAATAAGTTTTGATAATGCCACGGTAAATACCGCTTCAATTGTTGAACTAGAAAAGATTTGTAAACTCGCTTTTAGTAGATAATTTTTTCACATTAAATATGCTTGTTATGTTTTAAATTTATGTATAAAAGATTATTTAAAAACTCTTCAAATTTTTCTCAACCCAATAAAAATAGCAATTCAATATTTGTGAAAACATCCCCAAATAATAAAAGAATGGCAAAAAAATTTGTAGAGTAAATATAAAAAAACCAAAAAAGATTTTCAAAAGATGTTTCAAATCGTTGAAAATCTACTTTCGAGTTGCCTAATGAATTTTTTGCATATGAAGATTTAATATGTGTATTTATTTCAAATAATATATATCAAATTAATTTATATCAACAAGAATATGATAGTTGCAAAAAAAATAGATATTTTAAAATTTTTTGATGATGCAACTTATCTTTTGTCCGGTATTTATTATCCTACTACCCATTTATTTTTAATAGAATGTATTAATATTGTTGGAGTTTTCGGGAAAAAATAAAATTGATAAGAATTTAGGTGATGCTATTAAAATAATGCAAACACAATGACTACATTATTAAGGGGAAATTTCTATTATTTATTTATTTGCTTGTGATTTTGATCTAAGTTGTAAATTAGATTGTTTAGGTGATTATTTGAATACATATTATGAATGTTTACATTTAATTGAAATGGTAAATATTAAAACTGTGCAAACAAGAGTTAAAAAGGTAATAATAGAATTATATAATGAATTTTATAAAACATATAATCTAGGTAATAGTGGATGTGGATCTTCTCGGTCTAGTGACTTACAAAGTGGGAACACAAATAAAATTAGTAAGGGGTATCGACTTTAGATGTAGAAGCAAAAGAGGAAAAAGTAATATGAAATAATTCTGAAATAGAGAGCTATCTAACCGTATTTTTTTATTTTTTGAGTTTGATATATCTCAAAATAACACAAATTTCACAATATCGGATTGGTGGAAGAGACATTTCACCCAATATCCAATTCTTGCTATGATTGCAAAATAAAATTTTAGTAACCTCTTATTCAACAGTTATAGTAGAATAAGCATTTAGCGATGAATGCAATATTTTGGATAAACTACACCCAAGATTAACTCACGAATCGGTGGAGTTTCAAACTTGTGTTTGATGATTGGGCAAAGGCTCAATATAGACAATAAGAGATAGATCGCAATAATAAAATCGAATTCTTTGATAATAGAGATGCCACCACCATTGGTACATGAACGGGTAGCAATGATTGAAGATGAGGTAAATATAAGATTATCAAAAGTAAGAGAACTACATGAGTTTTGATTTTTTTTATCCTTAAGAAGATATGTAGATATTTAACAATAAATTATTAAGTTTAAACCCCTCCATTTTTTTTGTAAGGTAAGAATAAACCCCCTCCATTTTTTCTCCCTACATTTGATTACAATTTTTATTTGATAATATATTATTTAATAATGTAATAATTCATTATTTTTTATTTTATAATTCATTATTTGATAATTTGATTATAAGTTTACTACAAATTCATCACAATTGAATTTCTAAACTCAAAAACCTTTTGGGAAAAAAATCAAGACCGACTCGGAACAACTGGCGGTTCCAAACTGAAACCTTAAGTTGCCGTTCTGGTTCCTCCAAGCTTGGAACCAAAACCGGCGGTTGCAAAACCATGGCCATGCCTACATGTGCCCCCTTCTTTTGTACAACCAAACAAAAGAAATCCATCCACAGTAGAGTTCTCTTCTTTCTCCTCTTGGATTTAACATGTAAAAATAGTGAAAAAAAAACAAGACATATTTAACAATTCTCCATCTTGACTCAACGTTTGTATCCAAATTATAGTACTCATCATCAATTATAACTCTCCCAATGCCCCAAAAGGTTCTCACTCTCTATAGACGCTAATAATACTCAAGCAGAGCTTGAGCTTCACCAAAGATATAGGCTTATTAATCATGTCTACTGAGTTCTCTACTATAAAAATATTTTTCACAAAACCTTATCCTTTGCTAAGATATCTCAGATGAAGTGATACTTGATATTGATATGCTTTGTCTGCTCATGATAAATCGAATTATACAATAAATATAACGCACCTTGGTTATCACAATATATATATCAACACTTTTCTGACCTAACCCAAAGTCCAAGAGCACACCTTTTAACAATATTGCCTCCTTCACTATAAATGTAAATGTCATGTACTTTGCCTCAGACAATAATAAGACAACGTGGTCCTATAAGGATGTCTTGCAACTAACTACACCACTTGCAAGCGTAAATATGTACCCTACTAAAGGCTCGCACTCGTCCAAGTCATCTACATGATCAAAATCCATATAATTGATGGCCTCAGTAATATTACTATCTTTCCGGTATACTATACTAATGTCTGTTATCCCCTTTAAATATCTGAGAATCTATTTCATAGCTTTCTAATGAGTTTTACCAAGAAACTTCATATAACGATTGATTGCACTCACTGCTTGTGAAATATCAAGCATAGTGCATAACATAGCATATATAATAATATCCACTGCACTAGAACAAGGAACGTAAGACATATGCTTCTCCTCCTCCCTAGTCAGCGGTGATAACTGAAAGTTTAAAGTTTAAAATGCTTTGCTAATGGTATACTCACAGACTTTGCTAACTGCATATTTGTCACACCCCGAACACCACGAGCTACGCGACATCCTTGTCATACTTGTACGGAAGAATGGTCGACAATCATGACGGCCCAAGAAACTCATCGTAGACCAAATGACGTCAGAGTTCCTGCTACAACGGAAACGAATTCCTCCCAATAAATATACAGGAACGGGGTAGAGAGAGAGACAGACCAATCAATTTCTTCAAATCACACTTTATATTGCATGTCTTTTTTATACAACATTCAGGAAAACGTCGCACATAGTTCAAAGCTCTTGTCACCTCATTACAACCCATTGCTCGACCTTTACAACAAAAGACTCTAGGTCGACAAGGTTCTCAACTTCTATAGCGAGCAAACCACACAAAACTCTACAAAGGGGCTTCTGCTTCAACCCTACTCATTATCATCCATCCCACCATCTAGTCTAGGAAAGGCTAGTCTCTAGATCAATTTCCTTTTGGGTCCCTTGCCTCACTCGTATTACATTCACCGTTAGGGACGGAGGTCTGAAAAATAAGGGTAATCACCTATGAGAATAAATCTCAGCAAGCTAATCTCTAATCCCCTCCTCAAGATGCTAAACAAACCTAAACCAAACTCTCAAGTCCAAACTCAGGTACTCAAAACCATCGGGCTAAATTCCATTGCCAAAAGGCAGTTCAAATTTAGAAAAGTCGCCATAGCGTGGCCAAGCATATAAAGCATTTTTAACAGGCCCAATCCAGGATCATACAAAACTTAGATAACATAGAAATAACACGATCAGTTAATAGCTCAATAAAGCAGTTAAACTTTCAACTTGAAAACACGTCCAATCTAGAACAATCAATGCAAATACATATGCATGCACGCTTAATTTTGAGCCTCGGCTTAATAGCCAATTTGACCCACGTCATGCAGGCGCATCAGGTCCGTGCCGCAACCCGCGTCTGGGACACCTCAGGTTGGCACCTCATCATTCCAACTACCCCGTATCAAACGCTTCAGGATGCACGAAACTACGTTTTCCGCCTTTGAGGCTACATTTTACGCCTCTGTATTACGCCAGGTAACTTCATGACTACATTTTATACCAAGTCACAATGAGATGCAATCAAACATGCGAAAACCGTCGCATTCGCTTTTCAAGCAGTAAAACCCATTTTTAAATTCATTTGGACAGAAATCATCGACCAAGTACGTTAGGCCACATTTTAAATACAAATTCAAATATTCAATCCATATTTCCGGCCAAATGGCCAAGCTAATCAACTCATTTTGCGAACCCAAATTGTCGCACTCGACTTTCAGGCAATAAAATCCTTTAAATTCATTTGAACATAAATCATCAGCCAAGTACGTTATGCCATATTTCAAATACAAGTCCAAATCTTTCATTCATGCATATGAAACGATTCCAGTTTCAATTGGACAAAAACCTCGGCCAAGTACGTTAGGCCAAAACTTAAAACATGTGCCCAAATATTTCAATTCACATGGCCGACATAATGGCAAACCAATCAATTTCTTTCACATACCTAATTTTATCAAAAATGCCAAATTTCTCATATGGGACCCAAAATGACCCAAATAATTATTTTCAAGTATACGTGGGTAATCCTCTAATATTATTTTGAATACGAACACGGGCCCCAAATATTTGAAATAGTAAGATAAAATATTACTCGGGCCAGGTTTTGCATAAAATGCTCCATAAACCCATTTTTCGATATTCAAAGCACATAGGACCCACAAAACTTGTCTTTTTCAAACCAAAATCAAATTGGGCAGCACGTGAACAGTGTTCGTGGATCGTGAACAGTAATTTTATAACACTATTTAGCCCGTTTTCGATCTAAATATCCCGAAAATCTATTTTTCGGTACCCGAACCTCACGGGACCCACACCAACCGCCACCAACAGCATTATTCAAGTATGGACAGCAACATTTCATCAATCCACAGCCCATTTACAGTCCACAGAAATTGATTTCCATCAAATACGCCGATTACGGCCAATTTTCTTAAACCGATTTACCACGAATCGATCCCTAGAGCTAATTCATGGCATGTCTAATACCATAAGCGAAGTATAGAGGTTTAACTTACCTAAACGAAGTCAAAACAGGGGTGATGATGCGGTGCTGACCGGCGGCGGATTCCAGCGGATTTAGGTTAAACCGGGGATGTTCAACGGCTTAACAGGATGCTTCACGAGATGA
This sequence comes from Psidium guajava, assembly GCA_016432845.1. NCBI lineage: Eukaryota > Viridiplantae > Streptophyta > Magnoliopsida > Myrtales > Myrtaceae > Psidium > Psidium guajava. The sequence continues at coordinate 16,604,253 of CM028227.1, read as the reverse complement.
AAATCAATATTTTAATAGGAAAATAAGCTATATGGGTCGCTGGGGTCAACATATTTCAATATGAACCCTACATGAAATTCGGGTAACAAAAGACTAGTTCGTCGACCGAAACGGTGAAGCAGATTTGGAAGATCAAACGACCTTTGATCGAAGTGATTCAAGTTGGAATAGAACCACAATATAATGGACTAAGACATACCCAAAAATCGCGACGATCCAACGGTCGGATTTCCGTTGGCGGCCAGTTGAAGTTGGCAGCAGAAAATTGGGCTGCGAGAGAGAGATACGAATTTTAGAGAGAGAGAGAGAGAGAGAGAGAGAGAGAATCTGCTGGAAAATTATAGAGGAGAGAGAGTGGTTTGACAATAAATATCCTAGAGATAATTATTACTGGTGACTATTCACCGAAAGCAACATAAAGCTGAACGAATTGATTGATTTTTGGACTATCAGTGAAATTTGGACTGATAAAGCTTGGGCCTCAATTATTTTCGGTCAAAACTGGTCAAATTAGTCAAAAAGATGACCGACGAAACATTTCTCAGAATTTGTGAAATTTCCGAACCGGTAGGGGCTCAATCAGTGCTGATTTGGCTCAATCGCGATCGGAAAATAGCTCCGGATTTCGTCGTAAAATTTTTCTAGCCTCTCTAAAAATATTCTTACCCTCATGCCATGGATTCTAGCTTAAACTAGGGGCAAGATAGAAACTTCTAATTTTGCTCTTTTTCACTAGGCATTCTGAGATCCATCTACCTTTTTTTTTTGCCTTTCTAGACAATGTCCAAATTAACAACTGTGACACTCATTAGAGTCGATTGTCCTATTCCGAAACTCAATTCGCGGCCTCATTCATAAAATGGCAACTTTAAGTAAATTCTCAAACTGATAGGTGGCTTTTAGGAGTCACGCGTATCGATCATTTGGTCCACGTGATTATATTCTTAGTTAGCCTTTCCCCTTTGGTTAGTCATCTCAGAGTGGCCTGCTCCAAGTGAGATTCATCTATAGCGCCTTCATGAAATAACCATTCTGTATTCAAATTCCGGGAAAAAGGGATCGAAACTTAGGATATCACAATATTACTTTCTCAATTTTCTTTTTTGCAATACACGTAAAAATTTTACAATCCTATCATACAAAATCTTCATTCCCAAAATTTTCTTTGTAATACCTAAATATTTCATCTCAAATCCCGGACCCAATTGCCTCTTTAGCACATCAATGCCAAACATATTCTTAAATGCTATCAGCATATTATCAACATATAATAGCAGATATATTAAAGACCCATCATCTAATCTTCTAATTATCCATTCGACTTTTCAAATAGTCCTAAGTAGCAATAAAAGCATCAAAACGCTTATACCACTACCTATGAGACTATTTCGGCCAATATAAAGATTTCTTTAACAAGAAAACATGGTCTTCCTTACTCGGGATAGCAAATCCCTCTAGCTGCTTCATGTAAATCTACTTCTCCAACTCACCGTGAAGAAACATCATTTTTCACATTAAGGTACTCCAACTCAATATTTTATACAACAACTAAGGCAAGTAAAACAAGAATAGAAGTGTGTTTTACCACAAGAGAGAACATCTTGTTATTGCCAATGCCCTTTCTCTTTGTATAACTCTTCGCAATAAGTTTCACCTTATACCTCGTTACCTTGACATGAAGAATGCCCACTTTCTATTTATGGACCCATTTACTTCCAACAATCTTCTCGCTCTTGAGTATTTTTTTTGGCTCCCATATCTAATTTCGTCAGTGTGATTCCATCTTTTTACTCATAGTCCCTAGCTATTACAACGACTCAAAACTAGGCATTGCCTTAGAATAAAATGAAGGCTTATCTGTCACCACCACATCACTTATAGTTTATAAGCGTAATGTACAAGTGGTTAAATTTTCCTTCTCTATCTGTTTGCGGCTATAGTATGCTGCGATTGTGATGGCTGTTCAGTCTCACCGACTTTAGGAACTGCCGCCTTAATTGTAGTCTCAATCTCTATTACTTTTGAGGTCTCCGAAGTCTCCATCTAAAACTCCATCCCACCAGTGACATCGTGATCTATCTGCTTTGTTAGTAGTTACTTAGGAATCCTCTATCAAAGCATTGCAGTCTCGTCAAAGATCATATCTCTGCAAATTAGGAAAATAGGTGATTTGGGATTGATGCACCATAGTTGGTAACCTTTCACCCCTGTTGACACCTGATTTTTTAATCATATTTTCATTTTTAAAATTAATAAAAAAAAATCTATAAAAATTCATAAAATTAAAAAATCAACTTAGGGGACCTTGACCAAGCCTAGAGAACCAATTTTGACCAAAAAATAATTTTTCATATTTTCAGTATTTTTCGATATTTTTATTTTTGAAAATTCATAAAACAAAAACAAGAAAAAATGAGAAAATTGCAAAATCAACTTTGGAAGCCTTGGCCAAGCTTAGGCAACCATTTTTGAGTAAAAAATAATTTTACATATTTTTGTATTTTTTTAAATAAATTTTTTAGAAATTAGGAAATTATTTAATAAATAATAGCATTTGAGGCCACAAAAATACATAAAAATAGCCAGTGTTTTTCCTTTATATCCCTTTTCATGTTGGCCATCGCAAATTTAAAAAATCCAATTCGGGGTCGTGTATTCCTTCACGAGTATAATCTCGAATCGGGCCTAAAAAAATTCAATTTGAGTAAATTTATTTTCATTTTTCACTTTAGGAGTTGTGACATTGTTATCTAATATTCCAAATTTTCATCTTGGCCCAATTATATCCAGAATGACTCAATTTTACAAATAGGGCTTTAATTAAATTTTACATTATTTTCAATAGGAAGAAATGAGCTTAAATTCAACATGCGGTAGGTGTGTCAAAAAATGTGAGAAGATTTGGACTTAAAGAAATATTTCTCCAGGGATTGAATTGCAAATACTTAAAATCTCATGGACTAGAGTACAAATACCTAACACTTGAGGGATTATTTTGTAAATAACATAAAGAAGAGTTAGTGGAGAAATTAGAATAGAGAAGGGAAGATGGAGAAGAGGAGATGAAGATGGGAGGATGAAGAAGAGGAGATGGAGATGGGAAGATGGAGAAGAGGAGATGGAGAAGAGAAGATAAAGAAAATAAGATGATAATAGAGAAGGGAAGATGGAGATGAAGAAGAGTTAGTAGAATGGGAGATAGATATGGAGAAGGGAAGACGAATATGAAGAAGAGTTAGTGGAGAAATTAGAATGGGAGATAAATATGGAGAATGGAAGATGAAGATGAAGAAGAGTTAGTGGAGGAATGAGAATGTGAGATATAGATGGAGAAGGGAAGATGAAAATGAAGAAGAGTTAGTGGAGAAATTAGAATGGGAGATAGAGTTAGTGGAAAAATTAGAATGGGAGATATATGAGTGTGTTATAAAAGGAGGAAGAAGTGAGCTTGAGAGGAGGAATTTTTTGGAGAGAAAATTTTGGATGTTTGAGAGGGTTTTGGGAGATTGAAGAAAAATTTGAGAGAAAGAAAATACCAAAAAGAGAGAGAGAATTTTGAAAATGATGAGAGTTTAAAGCTAGAGGGTTATCATCATCAATTTCTTCATCGATCAACATAAATCAAGAATTCATCCTAGATTTGAAGCTAAGTGTCCCTTTACTCTCTTTATTTTTTAGTATAAACTAGCTCAAATTTTCTACTCTTCTCCCATTTCCCCATATTTGATTTCATGCATGAACCATTATATCCATCAAGCACTTCTCATAATACCATTGAAGCTAAGTGTCTCTTTTATTGTTCTAATTTTTAATGTGAATTTAATCATATTTGCTCAATTACTCCATTTCTCCATATTTTTACGTCAGGCAAAGGACAACTCCAAGTCAACCGTAAATCCCATGGAGGTGTAAAATTGGTGCTGATGAGCTCTTGAGTGCCCATTAAATTTTCGATTGATCCGTCGATGGATTTCGGCCCGAATTGTCAAATCAATTCGTTTTATTTTAAAGAATTTAAACCCCAGAATGTTAAGGGCAAAGCCCGCTCACTGGAGGTCATTTTAAATTTCTGCAATTTAAATTCCTGCACCTTAAACCCCAAAGGAAAGGGCCAAGCCAAGGCTGAGCTATCCATTGGTGGTCTTTATTTATTGTTATTTACTTCCTGTAATTTAATTTTTGAATCACTAAACCCCAAAATGAGTAGCTCGCAGCACTGCACAGAAGTCGTTAACTGACTCCCTCTTTCGGCTTCAGGGAAATACTTAATATTTTGAAAATGCCAAAGAAAATGTCACTCACGTATATTCCATTTAAAAAGTGAAAATATAAAAAGAGAACACTCCACTAGAGCCTTAGGAATAAACCAAGCTTGAGTTGCCAAATTAGGATATCCATGAAATTAAGGTACCGAAAGGGCATTAGTTTTAATTAACTAGTGTAACCAAGTCCCCGAACTCATAATCTCTAGTTCGTAGAAGTAATTTAGTTCTCCCGCTAATTTACTTAGGTTTCTAATCAACCTACCAAAAATGATTAGTGGCAACTCCAAATTTTAAAACCATTTGAACAAAAAACCAAAGTTGCGATTTGGTAGAGCTTGGGAGAGCTCGAACTAGGTTAGTTAATTTAATCAATTAATTTGGTAATCCATTAACCTAAAAAATGAATTTTAGGTCGCGACAACCCCATGTACACAACCCCAAAAAAATGCACTTCTTTGATCTCAACTCAAGCTTACTATCACTCGTATGAGCATACACAGGATATTTGAATACTTGTAATCCAGAGCAATTAATAGATTTCCCCAACCATACTTCCTCTAAAGTCTTTCAGTTGATAGCAAATGATGGAGATTGATTAATCAAGTAACATGATATATTGACTGCTTCGATCCACAATTCCTTGCCTATTCCAGTATGCGAAAGCATGCTCTGAGTCGGTTCAAGTAAAGTTCTATTTTTTCATTCTGCCATGCCATTCAATTATGGTGTCTCGGGTAATGTGTAGCGTCTCACAATCTCCTCTCTCTTGCATAACTCAATAAAATATTTACCACAAAACTCCATATCATTGTCGATTTTCGAGCACTTGATCTGTATTTGGCTGCTTCTCAATCAATGCCTTAAATTTCTTAAACTTATCAAACACATCAAATTTGTGCTTCGAAAAAATATACTCACACCTTCATGGGATAATCGTCGATAAATTTCAATATATATCAGGCAACTCCTTTTGAAAGAACTGGAGACAGGCTGGAGACATCTAAATGAATGTACTCAACCGATTGCTTAGTCAAATGAATGCCTGTAGTGAACTTAATCCGGCGCTACTTCCCAAAGATACAGTGCTAACATAAGTCTAACTTACCTGTCTTTTGACCCTTCAACAACCTTCTATCCTATCATTCAGCATCGTCATACCTACCTTACTTATATGCCCCAAATGCATATACTATAATTGAGTTAAATCAGAATTTGACTCACTTTATGAAACTGCAACAACTCCTGTCATGGTCTCTCCTCGTAGATGATAAAGATAACTCATTTTCTTTCCTTTCATCATTGTCATGGCACCTCAAGAGATCATTGGTACTCCACTTTTAGTGGTGTACTTACACTCAATATTATCGAGTGTCCCAAGAAATAAGGTTCTTCTTAAGCTATAGTACATGCCTCACTTCTGTTATTGTGCGTATCACACCATTGTGCATACAAATCTAAATAGTCTCCATTCCCACAAACTTGCAGGCTACGTTATTTCCCATCAAGACTCTACCACCATCTGCAGCCTGGTAAGTAGTAAATCTGTTTCTATGAGGCATCATATAATAAGAACACCTCAAATCTAGCACCCATTAATCTCCTAGCGAATCTGTAGTCACATTAAATAGCCTTTGCATTGCTAGTGCTCTCTTTAGAAACATTCGCCACACTACCGTTGGCCTTTTACTTATCATATCTATTTCTCAATTTAGGAAAATCTCTCATGATGTGCCCCTCGTCATGACACTCAAAGAACTTCATGCATCCCTTGGAATTTCTATGGCGTGATTTAGACATTCTTTTACCTTTGCTGCTACTGGACTCCTGAAGTTGATCTCTACACAGAATCATTAGTCTCCATGCTACATCATGCACTAGATTATCATCTCGCAACTTTCTTTGCCACTCCTTAGGAAACAAGGTGGACTTTATCTCATTTGAGGTAATCATAATATGCGCATGTAACAGTGAATCAGTAAAGTGTTCCCATGACTTTGGTAAAGAAGCCAACAACATCATGCCCTATTCTTCATCATCTAGAGTCTTACCGACATTCTTCAAATCCATCATGAGTTTATTAAATTTATCTATATGGGTTCTGATAGACATACCTTCAATAGATATGAACTAAAACATACTCTTCAACATGTACAAATGATTGTTCAAACCCTTCGTTAGATAGAGTGCCTGGATTTTTGCTCATAATATTGTGACATTCTTTTCCTCGCCTCCCTCTATTAACACTACATCCGATAAAGTCAACAGGATTAAACTCCTAACTTTCCCCATTGGCACATCCCTGTTAGCATCTTTCATCATCTCGGGCAATTTGTCCTTGCCCTCCAATACTTTTGCTAAACCTTAAGTTGTCAATAATGCTTTCATCTTGAGGCTCCATAACCTAAAATTGTTCCTCTCGTTAAACTTCTCAATTTTTACTTTCACGCTAGACGTAATTGCAGTAATAGAATATCCAGATAATAATCAGATAAGCAGCAACCCCAAATCACAATCTAAAAATCTAATCTCAAGCTCCAATACCAATTGTTGTGATATTAACGCGGAAACTAACCATGATCTTGCAACTAAATTAATGCGAAAAATCCCAAAGAAATAACGAGGAATGATAAAAGACACCTTACGTTATTCAATTCGAATATCAGTACCTACATCCACGAAAAGAGCTACTAAGAACAATTCACCATAATTGAAGAATTGAAATTATAATCGCTCAATACGCTCATATTTTTCACAAATAAATTATATCCAAATTCAAAGTGTTTATAAATAAAATAACTCTCAACTAGATATAATAAGCTCACGCACAAATATTCTGTGTTCAGGCTTCTCTACGCGAGCAAGAGGACATCACCGTCTATTCGTCCTTTTCCACGAAGGTTGCTGTACACGGCTTCGCCTGTTGAAGCAACTCACAATTTCTTTCACTGTGCGGCTCATTTTCTTTTTGTTCATACAATAACTGCAGGTTATCAAAATAAAAGCCAAAACCTAGACTTTTATTTTATGTCCTTTTACTTAATCCTGGGCCATACTCTTTCTTCCAAGCTGACCAGAAAAAAATCCTTGCTTTCCTTTTAAAGATCTAGCCTGCATATCGAGATATATAATATGATATATAAAACATCTGTGGGCCTCCTTTTTTTGTACGATCAAGCAGAAGAAGTCCATCCGCAGTAGAGCTCTCTTCTTTGTCTTCTTGGATTTACCACGTAAAACTAGTGAAAAAATAAATAAATTTGAGACATATTTAACATGCTTATTAAAAACTCAATTGAAAACTTGCTAAATCAATTGGAAGATGAAATTCTTAATATGAATAGTTATTCTTTGATTAGCCCAATTTCTTTGCTTCTTTTACGTCGAGGAATCCGAAACATTCTTAAGATTCAGTTATCCGCACTTGGTCAATATAAAAAAAGAAAAAAGCTGATATGAAACAAGCCTAAATCTATGACCATCCGTTCACATGTTCTTTCTTCATTCACGTTGATCTTCGAGAATTCAATTTTGGTATTGTTCCTTTCCTCTACTTGAGTTGATCATTTAGTTTTATTGTTGATAAGTTTGAATTGACTTGGAATGTCCAGATAAGGGATGGTTAAACCAAACAAACTTCTTCTTCTTTTCTTTTTAAAAACTTGGATGCATGAGTGCATCAGCTATCTGAAAACTCATAAAACCCTCCGCAAACTCATAACTCGATTAAGTTCATATCTTTAACGTAAGCAAGTGACCTAACTCGGAGCAATTGACGTATGGTTTGTGGGATCTGAACAAGTGACTTCCAGGTTTTTAAAATGAAAATCCATTGACATCGCAACTAATTACATCAACCCCAACAGATTAGCGAGTAAGTACTTTTCAATTAGGAGTCCACATATTTTTTACTTGGCTACATTCTGTCATCATTCAGGGAGAACTAAAAAATTTCCACCTTTTTTAGCCTGAGAAAATTTTATGCTTACCATTGATGATTATTGCCCGTGGTTTTTGCTATGAAAAAGCGATGTGAACTAATGAAGCTCAGTTATCTTTTTTGACCCCAAAAAAAAAAAGATCCCACGTTCAATGAGAGAGACCCACCTTCAAAGTCATCATCTAAATACTCTTTTTAAGGTGTGACCCATGTAAAATGTGTTGGCATACTTGCTGAAAGTGTTGAAATCTGTTAGAAAGTCTAACGCAAAATTTTACGGGAGAAAAGATATCACACTTACATAAAAAGAATATAAATCTCATAACTCAAGCGACATGGGATATTTCTATAAAATCAAGTGCCGCGCGTCATGGGAGCCAAGCCCTTATCCTGCTGATATGTTCTAGAAGATCAAGAGTAGCACCGATGAGGACCTTAGTAATATGCGTAGCGGAATGTGTCCATGACACACATGCATGATAAAGGCTGTATGGAAAATTTATGCAGATTGTATGGCCATAGAGATAAAGGGGCACATGAGTCACTTGGACTAGTCGGAGAATGAATTCAAACCGTAGGAGAATGTAGTCATCCTCGAGAAGTCCTCTCTTTCGGCTTCTACAAAGCTAGTGTACTAAGCGACATGGCAAACTATTACTACACGTTAAATATGTTTTCCGACTTTCCGTTATTTGGATGGTGGAAAACTCGATCTATGGAAAAAGTTTTCTATGGACTGAAAACAACAAGTTTACATTGGGAAAATGACTTTCCCTGTATCTTTCTTTGCGTTCCTCTCTTTGTACTTTGATTCCTTTTGGTCTCTTAATTAAAGTGATTGATTTCTGTATCAATCTTCGATTTGGCCCCACCGAAATTCTCATGCCACCGCCTACGACAATGATGTCTCAAGCTACTTCAATTCACACGTTCTTTAGTCGACTTTAACTATATGCTCTATCCACCTCTCCCTCTCTATATAAGCCGGCAATGCCTACTATTCTTCATCAAGAAGCACGGCAAAGATGGCCAAGATCACAACACTTTTCTTGACGGTTTAAAAAAAAAGGGAAAGGAAATAACAGAAGTTGACTTCTGTTGGGATTCGGAAAGGAGATTTACATTGATCGAATCTGTATCATGGATTTCCTTTATCGTGTGGGACTTTCAAGATTTTTTTTTTGTTTGCTATATTTCTCATATATATAAGGGCTGTTATTTTGCCGCAAGAAAGGAGCAGTAGTTGATCCACGCGTACAAATATTGAAGTGCCGTTTTCTTCACGGGTGCTTGGCACATTCTCTTGAGATTACATCAATTATTCAAGTGCCAAAGCCGCTTAAATTCTAAAGTAAGATTTGTGTTAATTCCTTCGTAAGATTGAGAAATTATTTCGTGAGTATTTAGGGCTAAATACTAGGTGCGTTATTGATGTAACTGGGGCTGAAAATTATAAAAGTGTTTGAGTGACTTGAATATGGTTTGTAATCTCCGTGTATCGCTTATTCTATAGTGAAATTCATTACTACTCTCCTCGTGAACGTATATCTCTATGACATAACCACATATATCTGATATTGATTTATTTTCTTATTTTACCTATTTTATTATTCGATCGCTTGTTCTGCGTCACAATGTGAAAATCGACAAATTTGAGGGAAAAGATTTTGATTTCTAGAAGAATCAGATCGAGTATTATCTATATCAATGAAGCTACACTTGCCCCTATCTAGGGAGAAACCAGAGATGATGAAGCAAGCTTCTTGAAAATTGCTGGATAGATAAGCGATGGGAGTTATTTGGTTGACGTCGACTCATAAGGTCGCGCTTAATATCGTCAAAGAGAAGACTATTGCAAGTTTCATGAAAGTCTTGTCAAATATGTCCAAGAATCCCACTACGATCAACAAGGTCTATTTATTGTGATGTCTATTTAATTTGAAGATGAGTGAATGTGCATCAGTTGCTAATCATATCAATAAATTCAATGCGATTGTTAGTTAATTGAGTTCAATTGGAATATTACTGTTATTGCTGTTAGTAATTTTTCTAGATCAACACATTTAACTTTTGATAGGATTCGAGATTTAATTCTGAGTGAGAACATTCATAGAAGAAAATCTGGTGAGTACATATCTAATACTTTAGTAGGTGAAAATAAAGTAAGAGCTAGTACTCATATTAGCAAAAGTAATACGAACATGGATAGATATAGTTAGTCTAGGACTAATGGTGCTGACTGTTCGAACAGTGGCAAGATGGAGCATCTTAGAATGAATTGTTTTAAGCTGAAAAACAAGAATGGTAAGGAAATTATAGTTGAAACTGTAGATAATGTTACAGCTATAGCTAACAATAATTTGGATAATACTGATTTTATCTTGCTTGTCATTGATGATTCGTCATTTCACAGATGGATTATGGATTCTAGTTATTCTTTTTGTGTTATATTAAATAGAAATTGGTTTACTACTCATCAATATGTGGATAGTAGTAAAATGCATTTGGCAAGTAACGCTGAATACGATATTGTAGGTATTGGTGATGTTAGAATTAGAATACATGACGGTATTGTGAGGACATTGATTAGAGTGAGGCATATTCCAGTGTTGAGGAAAACTCTGATTTCCTTGAGTTCCTTGGATTCAGCTAGGTGTCGATATTTGTCAGAATGGGAAATTCTAAAAATTGCTTAGTGTGCATTGATAATAATGAAAGGAATCAAGCATAATGGCTTGTATGAGCTTTAAGGTGAGATGATAACCGATTTCATTGCGGAGATGTCAGGTGCATATGTTTGAGATTCAAAATTGTGGTATATGCATTTGGGGCACATTAGTAAGAGAAGCCTAAAGTTTCTAAATAAAAGAAATTTATTATGTGATTATATTGCTAATGAATTAAATATATGCAAGTGCTATGATTTAGATCAACAGCAGAAAATGCAGTTTAATGCGACTATTAGAGAAACCATAGAAATTGCATAACTAATTCGCTTAGATGTTTGTGGGCTATCGCGATTTTCTTCGAGAAAGAGTGCCAGATATATGTTTATAGTTATTGATGACTACTCGAGGAAGACTTAGGTGTTTGTGCTAGACCACAATTTTGACGCCATTGTCAAAATCGTGCAGTTAAGAGCTTTGATTGGAAAAGAGACTAGTAAAAAGATCAAGTAGATATGGACTACAAAAGCAAGGAGTTTTGCTTAGAGCTATTAAATGAATTCTACATGAAGAAAGACATAGTGAGATACCACACTAGTGCCAATGCATCACAATATATTGCAGAATTTATGAAGACAGCATTACTAAAGACGGCCCATAAAATGTTTTCTAGTGATGGTATGCCTAGAAAATTTTTGGCCGATGCGCTTAGTATGATGAGCTACTTGGTGAATAGATCCCTATCAATTGCGATTAGATATCGGACTCTCGAAGAAGTATGGTCAGGTAAAGGTAACGTTTCTGATTATTCTATTATCAAAATATCACGTTATGTGGACACTTCAGTTATAAAAAAAAAATAAAAAAAAATCACGTTATGTTTCGATACCAAAAAAAAAAAAAACTAAAGTACGTGCGGTTGGTGTTCTGTTGACGTCTACTCTTATAGCGAGATTTAAGCACGGCTTGGACTTGAATGATGTCTGTGGTGGTTGAACCCATTTGGGGTTGTTGGGAGAGTAATAGCAAAGTTTCGAATTATTAGCGAATCGATTGTGACTTGGCTCAAACATTGAGCCAATGTAGATAATGTCAGAATATGTTCGATTACTTGTTCCACGCAATATCCCTCCTCCTCCTTTGCACAATCTCATCTTGCTTTGCTCGCCTCAAGCCGTGTTTCTCGATGTTACTCCAGTTGAGACTAACTGTGTGGTGGGTTGTTTATTTACAATGCATTTTAGTAACCATTTTGGCCTGAATTCTGAAATCTCGGCCTTTCAAAGTTTTTATTCGAGTTGTTGCAATTCTATAATAGCTTAAACTTGAACATTATGTGGGTAAATTTCGTCATAGACGTTTGTGTTGTCTATCTTACAGGGGGTTGAGACGAAGCGCGGCGATGAGTTGTCGGATGAGAGCGGCGAAGGAGTTGGCGAAGAAGAATGCTTGGTGAGGAGGACTCTAGCTCCTCACATCGACTATATCTACACCTAAAAGAATCATCCTTGAACTTAATTTCCTTCGTTGCTGATGCGAAAAATTTTAAAGGATTGAACAATTCAGTGGGCCTCTACTAACTTTGTTGTGAATTTCGAAACATATGTATGTATATATGTATCTATGCATATATGTGCGCGCGCGCGCGTGGTGGGAATGTGAAATTTGCTCATCGCTAAGAGTGGATTCCAAGTTTGTCAGCTTCTGAGAGTTCGTTTCTTAATTTCAAACTTACGTATCTTTTAATGAATGCCCTTGCAATTATGTTTCTTCTTCTTCTATTTCTTTTTTTGTGGACGATAAGGTTCTCGAGTTCTAATAGTGAGAGGGGTTAACCAAGAATGCGTTGAGCCCAACCATATGACTTCAGTTCCCAAAGACAGAAGTTATTAAGCTGTAACTGAAGGTACATAAGTAAAGAACTGGGATTCTCAGAATTTAGAGGGAGAACCCATCAGACTTGTATCCGGTGGTGGTACTGTTGGGGGCGCACAAGTCCGATATCTTCGTCGTAGGAGATTGCTAAGAGAGAAACCAAATCCAAGCATGTTAACACACATTCACTCAAAAACTTAGGCAAATAAATTATGGCTAAAGTATTGTATATTAACTGATTTACAGCAAATCTTTTCTCTGGTGCAGGATTTTTCTAATGTAACTCACTCACACACATCCTAACAAGCACCACCGGCAACTAGCCAGAGGTGAGGGCCGACAAAGCTTTCCCCCGCCGATCACTGGTGAGGCTGGCCTTACTCTTTGTGGGCAAGGTCAAGCATGCCGTCACCTAGCCGATTGCCGGGCTCAGTAGCCGGCTAGAGAAAGGATAAGACGAGAGAGAGAGGGAAAAAATAGAAAATAGAAAAAGAATAAAAAAAGATTTCAAAAAATATCGCAATATTATTAAAATTTGGCCACATCAATTCTGGCCGCCACATGAGCGATTTTCGGCCAAAGTTGGCTGGGATGACTGAATCGGTATGGATACAAAAGATTTATGACCGAATTGACCAAAAAAAGGGTTTTGGACGGGTACAATTATAATAGGTTTAGGACTTTTTTTTTGACAATTTTCTCTTTGCTATCATATACAACTATTTATCATGGCAGCGAAGGTAGAAAATAGATTACTTCGAGTTGTTTCTTCGAAATATATCTCGGCTGTACAATTTATCTCATAATAATAAGTTCTTCCTGCCTTGACAATGGTTCCCCGTCTTTTTTTTCTCACAAAGAAGTTTCATTTACTAACAGGGAATCTCTCAGAATTGCTAAAAAGAAGAGAGAAAAGAAGAGGAAAAGCGGTGTGTTATGGAAACAAAAGTAGAACTTTATTGACCACCAATTTCTTTTGTAATTCTACTTTCATGCAAGTCTTCAATTCCTGCAAAGCACCATCCTCTTTGTGGACCATCCGAGCTAGGAAATATCCCGACCACAATCATTTCAATTTTCATAGAGTCAATGCTTTTTCCTAACACGCTAATGCTCGATCCACACCACTTTTAAGAGTATGGGGATAGATTGCCATATGGCCGTGGATAGGAGTTGGTCTTGAGGTGACGTGACCATTTGATTCCTATAATGATGTTGTATCATTCTCAAGTAATCCCTCATTGATTGCTTCGGCTTTCAATGCATGTAAACATGTATCTATCTAATTTGTGAATTTTATCTCGAACAAGTTGAAGGGACAGTGGAAAAGTCAAACCAAACGGATTGAAATATCCCAAAGGAAAAACATAAAACGAGGAATAAAGATACAAGATTTACAAAAGAGAATTAATTATGTAACGGTCTTTAGGCGACAGTGAGAATTACAGCTTGTTCTAGGTCACATAAAAATAAATAACAATTAATTGAAAATTATTAGCATAGTTATCCAAAATTGTTATGCTAGCAAAAATTCAGAAAAGAGAATATAGCTACTCGATTGATCAGCCAAACACTATTGGCATTTTCTTGGTTTAGATTAGTATTTAATGACAAAAAAATCCCTTCACAAGAGTAACGGACAAAATCTCCCTCTAATCTCACAAAAGATTCTTTACCTGCATGATAATGATTCTGATCCGAAAAAGTAATACTGATTAAAATTATTTTTTTTTTCTTATTTTGTTCTTTAGATGAGTTTTAGAGAATCAGAACGTGTTTGGTAACTGCACAGAATTTCTATTTAGGTCAAGGGAAATGATGAGAAAACTAAAAGAGAAATGTGAGACTTCTTTATGTTTCTGAAAAGTTATTCTTTTTATAGAATTAACTTTTTTTTTGCTCCAAAACTATTCTTGGAAATAGAATTATAATCAGAATTATTTACGCTACCAAACATGTTTCTCATCTTTTTTTTGTTCTTGAAGATAAAATCAGAGAATCAAAATTGTTGTCATGCTGGCCCTTACAAACTCTCTTGACAAATCTAACAATTAATCACGAAATTGGGTCAAAATACAATCAATAGTGAATCCCATTTATGTCCAAGCATCCGCTAGAATGGAGTCCATACCGAAGCTTGGAGAAGCCGAGACGACGGTCAAAATGTGTGGACTTAGCGCATGGAAACAATTCTAATTCTCTAATTCTATTCCATGAAACAAAAAAAGATGAGAAATATGTTTGGTAACATAGATGATTTCGATGTTGATTTTGTTCTTGAGAATAGTTTTGGAGTAAAAATAAGAATAATAAAAATTTGATTCTGGAAAAAAAAATCATTTTTAAAAAACACAAAATAGTATGAAGTTCACATCTTTGATATTTCCCTTTCGGTTCTCTCATTACTTTGCCTATATGTAAAATATTATTCGGCATAACGCCGGGATTTTCTTTTTGCGTTTTAATGCAGAGATTGAACAGGCTAAGAATGCATATAATCAACACCTTTATTTAAGTTCTATACTGCAATTGACCTATTCATTGTAGTCACATTCAATTACCAATCATTGTAACATACTAAAATTACTTGTGAGAGCCTAAAATCTATTTGGACAAGTAAGAATTAAAATGTAGTTAACTAAACTAAGCTTAAATCACTTACTAACCCAAGATGGTCTCTCCATTTTAAGCTTAAAATGATTTGTTATAACGGAAAAATTAGACGGAATAACACGAATTTTTTTATGCAATATGCAATATGTTATATAAAATAATCAATATGAATTAATCTTCAATTAATTCGAAATGTAGGATAAAATTTCACCAAATAACTATGTAATTATTTGACTTTAAATTACGAAAATTGGGAATAGAAATTGTTCCTGAAAATAAAAATTTTGTGCAATTACCAAATACGTTCTGATTCTCTAAAACTCATTCAAGGAATAAAATAAAAAAATAATTCTAATCAAAATCACTTTTTTCAGATCAGAATCATTGTCATACAAGCCTTTAAAGACCCACCTCGAACTTGAATGTCATCCATTGCATGGCCGACGCTGAAGTCTAATCTTCTGGATGCTTGTACTTGTCCTAACTCATTATTTCACATTGTAAGTCATTCTCACATATTAATTTGAGTTGGGTCTTGATAAATTGCATTCAAATTCAAGACATTATATATATATATATATATAATTTGAAAGCATTGGAAAGTCTTTAATATACTAACAGGTCAAACATAACTTTCCATAAATATAAAGCATATATGAAAATTGTCAAAAAAAAAAAGTCTTAACCATTTTATATTTTTTTTTCAATTCAGTCCTAAACCTTTTGAATTGCTGATTCAGTCCTAAATCTTTTTACCTTGTCGATTCATTCCTATAGGAGAGAAATCGCTAACATGGACGATGAATGTCCTACACGGCACCGGCAGTGCTGATGTACATAATTTTTAATAGTATTTTAATTTTTTTAATTATCCTTTATCTTTTCATTTTTTCTTTTTTTCTTTTGGTTTCCCCTTTCTCCTTCTTTTCTCCTCTAGCATCGAACAAGAGCGTCCGTCGCCCCGATGCCAATGGGGGCTACACTCACCAAGGTCTACCCTCACCCAAGACTCCCCCCCCCCCCTCTTCCCCCACAAAAAAAAATCTGGTAACGGGAGCCCTCAACCAATGCATGGGAAAAAAGAAAAGAGAAAAGGAAAAAAAAGGAAAAAAGAAAAAAGGAAAAGATATTCAAAAAAATTGAAGTATTATTAAAAAAATTTGACGTCAATACCGTTGATGTCACGTAAGACACCCGACATCCAAGTCAGAGATTTCTAGCTAATAGGACTAAATTGGTAAACTTAAAAGATTTACGGCTAAATTGGTAATCGTGTAAAAGGTCTAGGCTTTTTTTGACAATTTTCCATAAAGTTGACCAATTAACAGCCATGGACTCAAAGTCTCAACCTCATATTCTAATTTGGCATTGGTCCAATCTATCCCACGTGATCACAATAATTTCAAGCAAGACTTCCCCGAAATCAAATGCTATACAGCAAGCACTTATAGCAAACTATGTATAACTACCTAATGGCATAGATGTTCTATTCCAGGCCTTCCAATTGGATTGGCAAGAGCAAAGTCAATGGAAAAACAGTTCAATCATAAGTGGCCAAACAAAAATTCCTCAATCCACTCGTTAATCACCACCCAACAATGATAGATGAAATCACACGTCTATGGAACTCGAGTTGGACATCTTTTTCTCTCTAGGAAATTCTAGAACAATGCTAAACTGGTTCTAGATTGCCCAATGAAGAACAAAAGACAGAGACATTTCAGACAGGAAGAATAAATGAAGGGGATGCGTAGAATTTCTCCTGGTTTCTCGTTTTCAAAATTCGGTTCACATGTAACTAGCAGTTGATTAAATTAGGGTCAGTGGGGCTACGTTGACTGGCTCATAAGCCTACAGAGCTGGCCTGAATAGTTATATTTAAACAGAACATTTCGCCACATTTGTGAGAGCCTTATGGTATTTCGAGGGATAGTTGTGCGAGTCGCCCCTTCTCGTCCTTTGTTTTTTTTTTTTTTATTAGTAAAACCATTAAACATCGGTACGGCAGAAGTCTACAATGGATGGAAAGAAGTTTCGAAGTTCACAGAAGCGACGACATGGCTTTCGTTGATTACACTATCGGACAAGAGCATAAGTTTATTCCACGATACGTATAAAGATTTAGTGATCCTAGCTAACACGTTTTCCGAATCAAGAATAGTTTACTAAGTTTTATTCTTCAGTGGCCGTGACCTTTACACAGATTCATATAGTACCAGATACCTTGTTAAAGCATTTCAGACATACATCGGATCACATTTTGACCAATGCTAACAATATTCACGATGCTTATCATTAAGAAGGCAAATACTTCCCTAACGATATTATGATAGGTGGTACAATCTCAACCGTTGATCTACACGACATCACTGCGTATTTTGCATAAAACACTCATTAATTGGGAAATCGTGTGGTCACAAATAACTGATAATACTATCAGACTATTAGGCTGACCGTTTTTTTATTAGGAACTCAATGCAAAAACTTGCTAAATCAATTAGAAGACTAATCTTAATAAATATTCTTAGTATGAATAGGTATTCTTTGATTAGCCGGATTTCACTTAATCCTTTCACGCCGGGGAGTCCCGAAAAAAAAAGGCTGATATAAAACAAGCCCATCTCTATGACCGTCGGTTCACGTGTTCTTTCTTCATTCATTTGCATCTTTGACATTAGAGGCAGAAGAAAGAGAATTCAACTTTTTGGTACTATTGTTTTCTTCTACTTAAGTTGATCGTCTAGACTCACTGTTGATAAGTTTGAGCTGGCCAGGAATAGGGATGGTTGAACCAAACAAACTTCTTTTGTTTACCTTGACCTGTGCGGATGGCCTGACCCAAAGCAGTTGGCATACAGTGTGTGGCATTTGAACAAGTGGCTTCCAGCTTTTTAAACCGCAACCAATTGCATCAACCCTGACAAATTATTGAATTAGTACTTTTCTACTAGTAGGATTTGATAGAGCAGTTAAATATTAAGCCACACTTTTTCTCTAATAACTTAAACTTTTAAAATAGTTAGTAGTGGTCTCAACAAATCACATATGGTATTAGAGCAGAATATCATAAGTTCAAATCTTTTTAGAGTTTATGTCCATATTTAGTACTAGTCAAAAGATCAAATTTAAGCTTTTAGAACATCATCAGTGAATGTAGAACTAAAAAATTTCGACCTTTTTTAGCCTGACCAAATTGTATGCTTTACTTACGATGATTATCCTAGCTTTTCGATTCCTCGTTCAATGAGAGAGAGCCGCCTTCAAAGTCGTCATTCAAGTACTCTTTTTAAAGTGTTACCCATGGGAAACGTGCCAAATAGCATCAGAGAAGGCCATTTGCTGAAAGCGGTGAAATATTGAAAAATCCAATCCAAAAATTTATGCGGGAAAAAACGATCATGTGTATGTAAATTACATATAAAACCCATAAGTCAAGCAATGTCGGATATTTCAATAAAACCAAGTGATGTGCCCCACAAAGTATAGCGTCACGGGAGCCAAGCCCTCGATCCCATTGAAATTGATGAGGACCTTAGTGTTATATTTCGAACGATGACCTTAGTGGCATATCATGATTTTAAAAAACGTATTAGAAGGTAGTTATCCTCAAGAAGTCCTCTCTTTCGGCTTTTACGGGACAAAAGAAGTGGTTATGGATGTTATATTCGGTCTATCCTATATTTGAACTCTCATAATACATGACAAAACAAGTGTAGGTATATATGTCTCTTAAAAGAATGTCAAATATACTGGAATCGAGATACAAAATTAGTGTACTAAGTGATGTGGTAAACTGTTAATATGCATTGAATATGTTTTGAGGCTTTCAATTGTTTGGACAACGGAAAACTCAATCAATGAAAAACATTTTCTATAGACCGAAAACAATAAGTTTAGATTGGGAAAACCACTTTTCCTTCTTCCAAGAAGGAAATTGCTTTACGTAAATTATCAAACAAATGAAAACTAACCACTTCCTTTGAAAATGATTTTCACGGAAAATATTTTCGTAAAAATCACTTTCCTCGATCAGGAAATTTCCTCAATCTGCCATCTACATTCTCCTGCCGTGCAAGCAGAGATTTAACGCCCTCAGACTTAACCCTATATCTTTCTTTGCGTGCCCATCTTTGTACTTTGATTCCTTTTGGTCTCTTAATTAAGCGTGATTGATTTCTCTATCAATCTTCGATTCGGCCCCACCGAAATTCTCATGCCACAGTCTTCGTCAATGATGTCTCAAGCTACTTCGGTTCACATGCACTTTAGTCGACTTTAACTATATGCTCTGTCCACCTCTCCCTATCTATATAAGCGGGCAATGCCTACTATTCTTCATCAGGAAACACAGCAAAGATGGCCAAGATCACAACCCTTTTCTTGACGACCCTCCTCCTCCTCTGCGCAACCTCATCCTGTTTTGCTCGCCCCGAGCCGGTGTTTCTTGATGTTACTCCGGTCGAGATTAACGGTGTGGTGGGTTCTTTATTTACAATGCATTTTAGTAACCATTTTGGCCTGAATTCTGAAATCCCGGCCTTTCAAAGTTTTTATTCAAGTTGCTGCTATTCTGTAATAGCTTAAACTTGATCATTATGTGGATATATTTCGTCATAGACGTTTGTGTTGTCTATCTTACAGGGAATTGAAACGAAGCTTGGCGATGAGTTGCCAGATGAGAGCTGCGAAGGAGTTGGCGAAGAAGAATGCTTGGTGAGGAGGACTCTGGCTGCTCACATCGACTATATCTACACCCAAAAGCATAATCCTTGAACTTAATTCCTTAGATGGCGATCAAGAGAAAAAAAAAATTAGTAGCTTGAACAGTTTGGTGGGCATCTATCAACTTTGTTGTGAATTGTGAATTTTGCTCATACTGAGAGTGGATTCCAAGTGAGTCTGCTTCCAATAGTTGGTTTCTTAATTTTAAACTTATGTATCCTTTGCCCTACTAAACTCTTTTGAGGTTATTTTACGGAGTGCCCTTGCAATTATCTTTGTTTCTTCTTCTTCTTCTTCTTCTGTTGGACAATAAGTTTAATCGTGAAAGAGGTTAACGAATGGTGCGTTGAGCCCAACAATATAACTTCAGTTCCCAAAGACAGAAGTTACCAAACCATAACTGAAGGTACGCAAGTAAAGGACTGAGATATTCTGAATTCAGAGAGTGAAGTTACATCTTAAATTTATCCCCCTAAAATGATGGACAAAATCAGCAACCATGACGGAACCCACTCCTCTCTCTCACTTCTCTCTGCAAGGCACCACCCCAAACAACCCACCTTTGCCCGGACAAGCATCCATCATTCTCAGCCAGTGATGGAGATGGCCCCCATAAGACACCACCCTCTCTCCCTCTCTCTTTTTCTCTGTGCCCAACGATGATTGAGCTCACTCCGTCGAACCGCAGCAAGATTTGGCTCCACACTGTCCAGGCTAGCCAGATCTGTCTCTCTCGTTGACGGTGCTATTTTGGAGCTGGGGTCAATTGGCTGCCCTCACAGACAAGTGCTTGCTCCTCAGTGAGAGATGTAGAAACCGAGTCATAGATGAATGCATTGAGCAGTAACTCTCAACGCAGGTGGTGGCAAACCTGGTGGATGGCGGGGGCAGAGAACAGAGATGCCGGGCGGTTAGGGTTACGGTTTGTTCTTCTGAAGTTTAACCGTTATGCAGGATCTACGGTAGGGTGATTAAAGAGTTGCACGAACCGCAGGAGCTAAACCTAGCTTTCGCTTTTCTTTTCACGAACATAGTGACTCACCAGCAACTCCTGTCATGCAGTTGTTCTACTTCAGGGAGGAATGGAAAAGACCCCTTAGCTAAATTTATCAGTTAATGTATAAAAATAACATTTTGTGACCAACTTGTTGCAATATAAGATCTTTTCCGAGATAAAACTAACATCTTTCCTGTTCATTTAAGTATCTAAAATTGTGAAAAAGCTCCAATCAAGTCCCGTACTCGGACATTGATATTGAAGAAAAGCTATTCAACTGACCAAAATAAACGATTAGGCACTCCATTCAAATTGATGAACGGCCAAAACGTTGTACTATGATCCGGCACGTACCTCCGATCTGTTCCCGACAACGTGGGATGTGGAAGTTCCTTGTTTTCTATGGCCCCGAGAAAATCCTCTTACTTTCCCCGTGTTCCTTACCTAGTGGGTTTGCTTTGCTAACGGTGGGATATGAAAAAGAGAACACAACTTTACCTCATTGACCTGGATTTTCTTGGGGCTGGGGCTCTCTGCTTTTCGTGTTCGAAAGGTCCACCAAAACGACGGTACATGACTTGTCGGCCTCCACCATTTTCGGTTCAATTTCGTCAAACGCTCTTTCTCTAGAACCCTAGCTGGAGGGTTGTCTTTCCATAACGCGGTTACGGTTAATATTATAGTGGTAATCTCAAGACCTTGTGAGGGAAAAAGATTACTTCTTCAAAGTAATTGAGTGCATTGGGGTGAAATTTTTCCCAAAGTACTTTGTGTTACGGAATCGCGGGTGAAAGCCTATCACTTTGAGCCGTGGGATCGCTATCCTCAAAGTTATATTTGCCCCCACCGTATTACTTTCGGGATGAGGCAAAGTCACTCCTCAGATACAGCGCAATGCCACCTAATCATAAGACAAAGTGTACTCTTGTGCTTCCCTTCTAAACTTCCCTTGAATTTCATGATGGGAGAATTCGACGAAGAGAGATGAAAGATACGATTGCTTGTGATGTTGATTATTTGGTCTAGGGATACTTACACAAATTATCTCTAAAACTTTGACCCATTATATAATATTTTACTCACTAGGCACATGGCCCTGTGATAAGGGAATTAGGTGGCATGGGGACATTTAGTTTCATATGTGGGGTTCAACTCTCATGTTTTGTAATCTCACGTTTTGTAAAGAGATATAGTAAAAGTCAGAGAGAGAGAGAGTTAGAGTAGGATAGACAAAAACAAATATTAAGCTTTTGAATTGTACCCAACTAAAAACAGCAGAAGAGAGACTCGACGAGGGAGGGGGGAGAGAGCGAGCAGGGGTGACAACGATTGCTTTAAATGCCCACACTTCGTCAAGATGTACTCTTAAATTCTGCTTCAGAAGTATTATCATGCGCGCACTTAACGCCCACGCTTCATCAATACGTACTCTTATTGTGGTCATGTGAACCCACTAATGCCTGGCACAAGGTTCTGTGCGGCCCTTGACATGATCCTTTGCACGATGACTTTAGTTCTCTCTTAGAGAACCACTTTACACTTAGTCATTCATTAATTTCAACCATTTACTTGGATATGTATTATATATGCTCAAAAAATCCCATCCTTAGTATTTGTCCCAATTATATAAAAAAAATCTCATAAAAGACCCCAAACATTTACTTTTGTCTCAATTCTACCACTTAATACCAAAAAAACTCCTACCAGTATATATCTTAATTATGCCAAAAACTTTTTTTTATCTGATAAAAAATCCCTCAACTTTTACTTTTATTCTAATTCTACCATCGTCAATCTTTTATCCATAATTATTATTAGTTAATCCAGCGTGGCTCGAATTTTCCCGCTGAACTTACCAATAAATTTTGAAAATTTGGAAACAGTAGGTTTCACGTATGATAAGATTTGATATCGTTCATCCAAATAATTAAATCTCCATGTCAACCATTTTGTGGCCCGTTGAGTGTCGAGGACAATCCGAAACACGCATTCTTGAGTAGCTCTATATCCCTTGGCAATATATAAGGGGAAACAGATAATAGAAAAGAAATTATGATATTTTTCGTGTTAGCTTTGCTGAAACATAATTCATTAACGATGTGGAAATACTATGTAACATTAACTAATAATGATTATGGACAAAAGGCTAATGATGGAAGAATTGAGATAAAAGTAAAAGTTGAGATTTTTTTTATGATACAAAAAAATAGTTTTGAATATAATTGGGACATATGATAAAGTTATGGGTTTTTTGGGTATTGGGCTAGTAAAATTGGGCAAAAGTAAAAGTTGAGGATTTGTTATGACGCAAAAAAAATTGGATATAATTGGGAGAGAAGTTAAAGTTAGAAATATTATGTAAGATTAACTAATGGTAATTATGGATGGAAAGCTAACGGTGGTAGAATTGAGACAAAAGTAAAAGTTGAGATTTTTTATGATACAAAAAATAATTTTGGATATAATTAGGACATATGATAAAGTTAAGGGTTTTTTGGGTATTAAGCCGGTAGAATTGGGATAAAAGTAAAAATTGAGAATTTTTTTTTCGGTATTCAATCAGTAGAATTGGGATAAAAATAAAAATAAGAGGTTTCTTATGAGGCAAAAAAAAAGGATATAATTGGAGCAGAATTTTTTTTTTTGGTCAAAAAAAAATTGAGTATTGAGTATATAAACAAATCAACCCCCTAGTCCCCCCCAAATGTCTAGCTTTGTTAATGCCTTTGGGCTGAACAACTTATTGTTCGTTGGATGTGGCCCGGCCCATAATATATGTCCTCGTACGGACTAGCCTTGTGTTTTCCACAGGTATGGCATAAAATTATGGACAGGCCTAAATGACCGATTTGTCTTTGAAAAGAGGGCAACCCGATTGAGACCAAGAATTGATCCTAATTCCCCCCAACGCCCCGTGATTTGAACCCGAACACTCTTGGCCATCTCCAAAGTAAGCTATTGCCCCCTAGCCATGCGTCAAACCGATCATTCCGCACGAGGAACGCCCGAGGTCGGGCTCGAGGGAGTTGCCGACGCCGGTTGGCTCTTTGCATCCTTCTTTTTTCCTTTTCATTGCAACTTGGAACAGTAGCAAAGGCCTGTTCAAGCCCTTTCATTTCTTAAGATAGTATTTCCAATATGTCGAGTGCAATACCAGGTTGTAGATCTTAATTATAAGCCAGCCGGCCAACACAATCATTATATTCAAGTCATCGTTTCGTAACAAAAGAGCGTGATTTCATAACTATGTAGTTAGTCAAGTTGCAAAAAAACCGTCGACACTCCAATCATGTTAGAAAGAAAGTAATAATAACAATATAACCATTCTCTTTAGATTCTATTTCGAGCGATTTTTTTTTTAACCTTCTGTTTTAAATCAACTAGAAATATAACAGAAAATATGGAGGGATTTCATTCATGTGTTAAAGGCTTGTGACGTTCGTAAATAAGATCAAAGTTCGAATGTTATAGGAGCAAAAAGGAGGTTTCAAAAGCTAAAAGCAAGAAAAACACGAAGGGAGCCTTAAAATATATATATATATATATATAAAATAAGCAATGGGGTAATGATATTCCCACAAATCAAATGTCTTCTTCCGCAACTTTTTTGAAGCTCTATATTTTGATTGGATTAATTCTTCCCAACAAGCTCGTCCACAATCTCAACGAAGGATCTTGAAAATTATGACAAACACAATTGAAATATCATTTAAGTGAACTTGTTGGTTGTAAAAATTAAGGGAAGTGAATGATCGTAAGCTATAAATAATTCATATATAGTTTTAGATTTTTATTTTAATGAGGTGTATCCTTTTTTATTTACTTGATTATTTGCTCAATTGTGTAGAGGGTATTTTCAATTTTCATGCTAGAGATTATATAGTGGAGGAATTGTCGAGGGTAAATTGGTCCAATCGAAATGAAAATTGTGGAAGTAGAGTTTTTTCCCGTTTATACGCTGAATAAACCCTAATCTTCCTTGCTTTTCGCCAATCTGCTCCGGTTTGAAAATCTGAAAGCCCTCGCCTGTAGTCCCTCGGCCCTCCAGCATCAACTGCCCACCGCCGTCCCAAGCTCGACGGCCACAATCTCATCTCGGCCGCCGCCGCCCAAAGTCGGCATCGACCGGACCTCAAGGTTGCTGTCAAGTTGCTCGGACCACAGGCGCCTCGTCGTCGTCCCATCGCGGGTATCGCCACTTCCGCCGTGCCGCCGTCGTCTCTCCCGTCGCCCTAGCGCTTGTACCCCCACGCTCGGACTCTGGCAGTGCTCGCCTCAGCCCCCGGCCCGTCCGCCCCGTCGACATCCTCTTCTGGTGGTCGTAATTTATTCCCGTGACGAATGGAGCAGAGACTGGCGAATACATGGCGAATGACCGTTAACGAGAAGAAGTTCATAGCAAGCGCTTTGCTTTCTGGTCTCAGAGTCGATGGTCGGAACGTCTATGACTATCGCAAGCTAAGTATTAACTTTGGCAAGTAAGTTCCAGCCTCTCTTCTCTGCAGTTTTATGTTTGCCCTTTTCGGTGCATCGAAGCAATGTGAGCGGGATATTAGCAAAGTATTTCCCAATTCGCAGTGGACTTTTTCCCCGTCGTAGAAAAGTGTGCCTTGTCTATCGATGTTAGGATGCTGTGTCCATTTTTCTGTATGAATTCCCCCAAGTTGACACATTTACGGGACCAAATATCGATGAACTCAAAAGTGATCCGAAATGGGAGGAATGATCATCTTTGTAGCACACTTCTATACAAAAAAGATGTTTTGCAATGACAAGATTCCATAAACTCAAATTTGACAAGTGAACATGAATTGACAGAGCTTAATATGTATTCACGGTTTATACTTGTGACTAGCTTCTCCGTTTATGGTCTACTGGGGGAACTTGATGCATTGCTGCGGTGTATCTTTTTAGGCGGTACGAGTATGGTTGCTGTGTTTACTGTTTACATGCGGAGATGATTGTTGTGGATATGATGCTGCTTATGGATAGACAAGTACACTCTTCCTTCTAGACCCCCCCCCCCAAAAAAAAGTACACTCTTCCTTTGGCTAGAAATCTGTCACATTTGTTTGTTCGGAGTCCATGTGGCACTGGTCTATACGTGTTTTCACCTTCAAGTTTCTTTGTCTAATGATGTGCTTGTTTTACTTGATTTTCCTTTTCCATGTTGCTATTTCTATTACTTAATAGAATTGACTCCAATCTAGCTTTTATTTTACCAAACCTGCAGAGAAGATGGCTCGGCAGAGGTGCATCTGGGTCAGACACGTGTAATGGGATTTGTGACTTCTCAACTAGTGCAACCATATAGAGATAGGCCTAACGAAGGGTCTCTTTCAATATTTACTGAGTTCTCTCCGATGGCTGATCCTTCGTTTGAACCTGGTCGTCCTGGGGAGTTCGCAATTGAGTTAGGCAGGGTGATAGACCGTGGTTTAAGGTGATTAATTGTTGTCTTAATCACTTTTTCCTGGGGGGACTTAGTTTTAATCTATGTTTTATTGTATTACCATATTTAAATTGTCTATCCATATAGTTTATTATACATAAGCATTGTAGTATAATATTCTAGAAGACTGTATGCTACAAACTTTAGTGTTATGCTGGATTCTTTTTTTTTTTTTTGGGGGGGGGGGGGGGATGCTGAATTTACTTATAGGAATATTGAGAATCTCGATGGATGGATAAAGTTTACACATTAGTAGATAATATGTTTGTATTATATCCATCTTCACTTATATTCATCCCAAATTAAATGGTCTAGGATTGTAGAAGTCCATTTACCACCAACTTTAACATGCATGCACAGTATTTGCTTGTCTTACTGAGGAATACGATGAATAAGAATGGACAGTTGGTGCTTGCCTTTCAAAATCTTGTGCCATCAAAATTGGACAAATATTCATACATTTGACCTGGAGGTCATCCATGTATTGAGTGGAAATTCCCTTGCAAATTTCTTTGAGGAAATTATCTTAAGAATTCCGGATTGGAGATGACTCATTTTGTTACAAAGTCGTTTTGCAGGGAAAGCAGGGCCGTGGACACAGAATCTCTTTGCGTTCTTGCTGGGAAGTTGGTATGGGCCATCCGTATTGATATCCATATCTTAGATAATGGAGGGTAAGGAATTCTGGGTTTCTCATCCACAAAGTAGACATCAAATATTTATTATTCTCATCAAAACAATCTGCCAATTTGAAAACAGTAATCTGGTCGATGCTGCTAATGTTGCTGCTTTGGCTGCTCTGTTAACATTCCGCCGGCCTGAATGCTCATTAGGTGGAGAAAATGGTCAAGAAGTAATAGTTCATCCACCAGAGGTTAGCATTACTGAAATTTTTTGGTACCACTGTAGTGGAATACTTATTTGCTAGTAGCACAATCTGGATTTGGATCTTGCTCGAGTATGGCATGCATTTTTTAAAACTTGTGATGAATTGAGAGCACTCAACACAACTTCTGGATCCATGATCATTTTGTTATAGTATATTTGTCATCAGTTGTAATCATTTTGGGTACATTAGATAACTTTTCTCGAGTCAAATTTTTGCTATGCAACTGATTATTGCTACGATGGATTGCTCTAGGAGGTTACTGCTTGGATTTTTAAGGTTCTCTTTAAAATATG
The DNA here is from genome assembly GCA_016432845.1 of Psidium guajava. NCBI lineage: Eukaryota > Viridiplantae > Streptophyta > Magnoliopsida > Myrtales > Myrtaceae > Psidium > Psidium guajava. The sequence continues at coordinate 16,576,544 of CM028227.1, read as the reverse complement.
GGTTTTATTTCAACATTTTTCCACATCCAGTAGCTATCTTTCTTAGCTGAAATATGTAAAACAATGCTCGACTGGCCATAAGTGGTTCAGTAGAGGATGTGGGGATCTATGCTACTCATTGTGATCGGGGAGTTATTCTTTTCACATAGACTTATTTAGCCCTTTTTGCTTTAATCTGCTCATGTTAAATTTTGCATGTTTTTGTCCCTAGAACAGAGAAATTCGTTTTTTCCATGTCATAGCTCGTAAAAAATTTTATCTTGATAGTTCTAGGTTGGTGAGATAGTTTATTTGAGTTTATCCTTGATCAAGTTTCTATACTGAATTTCTTGCTCATATTGTGAAAGTTTTTTGTTTTAATTTCCTGGTGCAACCTCTTAGAGATGGGTGTCCACAATTACTCTTTACCATTTTTGTGCCTTGATGTAAATAATATGCAATTGATTGATTCTGCTGATTGTTCAGGAAGGGCTTGTGACATTTTGTATCGTATAAACCACCATATAATTGTGCCTGGCTCACACATAAGAATTTAACCCAAACTGAAGATTGCACTCCCCATTAAGTGATACACCATTTCTCACTGTCAGAAAGTTTTTGTGCCGAAGAAGAAAACCTGACACTTTAATTATTCGTTAGCCTACTAAGATCGTTGTGTTTTGGGTGTAGAGGTGAGTAACGTTTACTGCATTTTTGACAGGCTAGGGAGCCACTCCCCCTTATAATTCATCATTTACCTATAGCAGTCACCTTCGCATTTTTCAGCGACGAAAGCACTCTGGTAGGGAAGATATCTGTGCTGCTGTTTACCTGGAAATTGCAGAGCCAAAACTATAAGTCATTTATTTTGCTTTCTTTCTATCCAATATCTGGATGTACACTAAATTCCAGGTGGTAGATCCTACCCACCAGGAGGAAACAGTTATGGCTGGTAGAATGACAGCTACTCTGAATACAAGTGGTGATATTTGTGCTATCCAGAAAGCCGGAGGAGAAGGTGTTCCTCAGAGTGTAATAATGCATTGCCTACGGATTGCTGCTACAAAAGCTGCTGATATAACAGTGAAGATACGAGACACTGTGAGTTTATTCTTCCTTAGCGTTTATGAACTTTTAAGACTTCTCTCTGCATTTTCTGTTCAACTTCATGCCTTTATTCTTCAAACCTTGAGTTAGGGTTGGTTGCTGGAGTTTGCCCATTTATTAGTGAGAGTAGCTTGAATTCAAATTTCCATCCTGCTCTTGTTTCAGGTAGTAAATGCAGAACAGTTTTGTTTACGGTGATTTATATGATTTTAGATCTTCAAATTTTCACATGGCTTCTTTACATGGATATATGTACTCTGAGTTGATCACCTCCATTCGATACCATTTTTTTTTTTTCAGTGCTCTACGTATCTTTGTGAATGATCATCTGAGTTCTATATTGATGTAGGTTGAGGCATACAATACTGAAAGAGCTCTGCGGAAGATAAAGCGCCACTCAGCTCCTGTTGCCTTGGATGTTAGTGGGACTGTTCCCAATATAAGGAAAAATCAGGTCAAGTCTGAGGATCAGAGGAAAGTCAGCATGTCGGTGGGACCTCAAGTGGAAAAATTGAAGCCAAATAATGAGAGAAAAGATTCTGATCAGAGTAATGAGATCAAAGGTAAAATGGTCACAAAATCATTTGAACAAGGAGGAACTAACAGTAAAGATGGCAAGCCTAGGAGTTTCATTGGAAGTCCATCAAGTTGGTATGGTGCCATCCTCTGCATGTAGTAATATGATTATACACCTCACTCTTAAAGTACGTACCCTTTAAAATTTCTTTTTCACAGAACACGTTGGATAAAAAATTTTAAAATCTGAGAAATTTAGCGAAGATAAGGAGACATTTAAGGAAGAACTCAATTTGATTTTGGAGAACTTCTAATTTTAAAAATGATGTCTGATTTTCTATGTGTATTGCAGCACTGATAATTAAATATTTTTAATCACATTTCGATTCATCAATCAAAATGAAATTGTGTGACTGTTTGCTCTCCAATTCATTAGGGGCAATTAAAAGTCCTTAGCCACCTAACAATTGGTAATCATGAAACAAGTGGAGATCTTTGCTGTTGTTATATGTGAGTGGATCATGGCATTCTTGATGCTAGATAGTGCGTAATTGAACTTTACTACGACAGGCTACATGTTTTCTGGTGAATCTCAAAAAAGTACTTGAGTTCTACACCTGGCATAATTTGTACTCAGTTTATTTTTCCAAATGATGAACAATAACAGGGATTATGCAATCCTTGTTCTCCTCATTCCCCCAATTCTTGAATGTCTATTTGCCCCATCGCAAGCACTTTTCTACTTCTTTAACTCCATCCAATCTAAGTTCAACTTAACCTTAACATGTCCTCTTTTATCAGGGATCCTTACTCGAAGGGTGTTGATTTGGATTTCCTGAAATTATCTCTTGCTTCGCGTGGTACTGTTTGTATATTTGTTCATGAAGATAATTTTCACAGGAACTGCATATTTTAAGTGCTAGTAGCTACTCTCTGTTAAATCTTTGTTGGTTGCTTATGGTAATATTGGATTTTCTATTGATCTACTGATGCAGTAGTTTGAATCGTGTCATTTTGTGAAGTATGTTATTGAAGTCATCAGTGGTAATTTTTCCCAGAGTTGCTCACAGGATTCTTCATCTGGTTGTCCTTTTCATCATATGATGGAAGTAGTTGTTTGAGGTTGGCCCATGACACAATCCACCGCCTCGAGTTTTTTACGGTTTTGCCTGAGTTCCCAGCTTCAGTTGGGCGTTGGCAAATGGGTATGCCATTTGTTGACTGCTGCATTGCAAAATTGGAGAGTAAATTTTAGAGGAAGAAGTATGTTCTTGGGTACGGGATCTGGCTGTTCTTGGTGGTCATCTTTCTTTTCCGCCTTTTCTTATCGTCATAGTTATCCTACCCAATAAAAAAGCTTCTTTTTTCCTGTCTGATTTGATGACAATAGGATTTGATCCCAGGTCTTGGGCTGCTAGTTGTGCAACCTGGCCTAGCGGATTAGGTTATTACCTATTGCCAAATTGCTAAGTAGTGACAAAATGATTCTGTTAAAGAAGAGGCATGACTTCATTTAGATTGGTAATGATGAAAATGCTTTTGGAGCTGCTGTGTTGCGAATTTGGATGGCTGATTCAATGTTAAGTGGAACAAAATTTTAGCATTTTCTTTTGTACTTGCATCAAATAATTATGGTGCCTATGCAATTGCAAATGCGTTTTGGACACTGCGTGTGCTTTGCATGGGCCATATCGAGGCAAGAAAGTTGTGTCTGTTTTCTTAATCTACCATCACTTCGGACATTGCTGCACAGAGTGACTGCTTTTCCTTTGTGCTCAAGATAGAATGAAGGAAATGATGGAGTTATTGGTTTTTTGCCTATTAAATTTGCAGAAACTTTAAAACGCTCTAAAATGAAAAAAGACTTGCAAAATGAGAAACCTCCCCAACAGGAGGCCAGTCCAAAGGGATCACCTGAAGATATAAAAGCGACAGCTGCAGCAACTGAGCCATCTAACATTGCCACTCAAATGCATGGGGAGAAAACATTGAAGGATGCTGTTAAGCCTAGACATAAGAGGAAAAAGAAAGCACCCTCTGCAGTGGATGGAAGTTAGACACACTGGCAGGTCTTAACTGCCTTCGATTATGCGATCTCTTCTTATTTGCTTTGATATGGTTATTATTCTTTCTGATTGTTTTTAGTTACACTGAAAAGAACCCACTGCTAATATGCTAGGTCAGAACATTTGCTGAATAGTTTCTCTCTCAAATTTGGAATTGAATCGTCCATGAGGTTTGTTAAATTATGTAGGACTTCCTTCTTCAGATTTTTTAAGGATCAACCCGTGAATCATTTTCTTATATATTGTTGAGAGTGATTAAGCCTTTGTTCATTGCTTTTATCTTTTCAGATTTTTGGAAACCCAGCTTTCCAGAGTGTCCGTGAAAGTTGAGCTAGAAAGCAGATCTGTGCTATGAACAAGGAGGACTAACTCTGAACAGGTTGTTGGCGAGCCTAATCGAGGGCACAACATAGTTAGAAGTTTAGCAGAGCTGATCTCCTTTTGTTTGATAATATCTTGGTTTTGTTATGTTTCTCAATTACCAGTTTAGTTGGACTTTGGGTGCCTACCTCCATAGGCACGTTATAGCAGAAGCCCTCAGTGTAACATATATGAAATTTGATTTTTATTCCATACAGCCATCAAAGTTATTTCAATCCTAGCACTCCTAAATTTTCTCTGGTTCTGTCGTCTTATTTGTAAGCTGAAACAGCAACGATTTGAAAAATGGTGGTATGGCTGCATTTGCTCTGTTGCTGAGTGGTGGTTCAATAGGTATTGATCTACCTCGTGATATATGTCCTCAGTTGCTACGGCGGGATCAATCTTTTCGCCTTTGCAGTTTTTAATCATGCTACCTTTTTGTGCTCTTCTTTTCTGGATGTGAGAACAGCTAGTTTATTCTCAGTTATTTCTCCTCGACGCCTGCGAATAAGCAGGGGGATCTTGTGCTTCAGAATAGTAGTGAGTGAAAGGAAATAGAACCTTGCATTTTTGTAGGATTTGTTCTCCTGGAGTTCTCTCCTTTTTTGAAGAGAAGAAGGTAGAGGGAGCCAAATGATAAGTACCAAGAAACGAAGCACTGGTTCAACTCTTCCCATTTGCTTGTTCCTCCGGTTAGTTTGATAGAGAATGAAGTTAGAATCTATTGTGAACTTGAATTGTCATCCTTGCACTCTCTTTTCGTGCTCTGAATTTCTCTTTGAACCCGATGTTTCCTCTGAACTTAATCCACTTTGCTGGATGGGAGAGGAGATGCATATCTTCGGTCCACAGGCAAATGAGTCCAGAAGGACACTGATGATGCCTGAAGAAGGTACAAGCTTTCTCAGTAATACCAGGACTAAAGCCTGAAGAAGTCTTGAGCGAACTGCATTCCTAAGGAGAAATCTCCCTTCATATTTAACTATGAGCTAGCCAAATATTGACCACCCGTTGACCACCCAAAAATAGCAACTTGTGACACTGGGTAGTAAGAACGCCTTTGCTCAACCTAACATGATGAAGTTCAAGTTCTTCCTTTGACATCCTCCTTATCCCTAGCTTGTCCTATATGAATTAAGGATGAGCATGGGGAGTAAAACCAAAAATTGGAAAACTAAACCCGTGGTTCCGGTTCCCGGATCCTGGTTTTGGTAAATCAAGGTTTGGTTCTCGGTTATGCATTTATAAAAACCGTTGGCTTCGATTTCAGTTCCCGGTTCTATCCTAGACTGGAATTGAAATCAAAACTAGACCCAGAACCGGAACATATAGCTTTCTAGTTTATAACTCTCTCTCTCTCTCATGTTGTCATGCTCTCATCTCATGATTGATTCGAAGGTGGTTTTGGTTGTGCAGTAGGTCCATTAGTATGTGGCAAAGGATTAAATGGCAAATGGCTAGGAACCAATAATCATAAGGGCTTGTGTGTTGTAGTTTTCTTTCTCGTAGTTCTCTTATGTTTCTGTTGTCCGCCTGATTAGCACATGGTCGTTTCTTTCGTCTGTTTCTCGTTTCTGCTGCATACAGCAGTTGTTTTTGCTGTCTTCTTTAACGTTGGATGTGGTTAATTGGATGAAACAATTTTATTGTGTGTTCTAAGTAGGAGGGCTGGAAAGGATTGCTCATTAGTTTCAAGCTCTTCAATTAAGGGGAAAATGGTACAAATTCATTCGAACTGAATGTAAATTTCTGTCATCTAGCTTGCCAGGGCACTCTTTAATATCAAGTTAGTATGCGTCACGTAATTCTAATGTTGCAGGTCTCTTACTGGTGACATACACAGATAGTACCCCCGATCTACATGGTAGCCACCCTCCCTCCGTTAGCTACCCCTTTTTTAGGAGATTACATAGATCAGAGGGAAGCACAGTTTGGAGACAATATGTTTACAAGGACTAAAAGACATTAAACAACAAATGTTATTATCGAGTACGGCGATATAAAATCATTTAGTCAAGTACGGCAAGTTCCCGAGCACCCTAGAACTTGTGATAGGATAACCTCCAAGTTCCATAGTATGCAAGGTAAATTTTAGGTTCTGAAAAATGAGAAACCTAGACTAGCATGTAGGTTTTAGATTCCAACGAAACCTATTTGGAATCCGAAACTACTCACCCCTAATATGAATAGTATTTATTGATGCGAAAATAAAATTTGGGTTTCCATTTACTCATTGGGGGTTAATATGGCTTACAAAGCCATGCCATCACTTCCTTCTACTTTCATGGAATCTAATTGGCCCATCGTAGCTTAGGGGCTCTCTATAAAGCTCTAGTCTCAAGATAGAAGTTACTGCATGGTCTATATACCATGCAAACCAATGCCATTTTAACCATTAATCATGTAATCTCTATTATCGTATTAGTATAGCCAACAACGAACGTAAGATCGGTCCACATGTCCTATAGATCATTTGATATTTCTTTTTCGTCCTACGGTGTTCTAGCATGTACAATCACAAGCTAGTCTCATGATTGATTCCAGGAGCGCTCGGGGATCACTTTCGTAGCCGTTTGGATCATTCGAAGATAATTGTTCTAGCACCCTAATTTCTTTGCTTTCGGCCCTTCTCCACAGTCCGTCGTTCGAATTTTGGCCTTTTGGCAGTTTGGTCAATTGTGGAGTGATTGCCATAGGTGGGGGTTCACTTTTTGTAACCCGAGGGCGAAACTGAAAAATAACCCAAAAATTTGGGGTTGCAAGTACAAAATCAGGTAAAAGAAGACCCGCTTTTTTAAAAAACTTCTGCAACTGACGACATGACAAAACCCCTAGAATTGCAGCTAATGACAAGAATTCGCAGATCAGGAGGATTGCAAAAGAGATCTCGCGAGACCATGTTCGGCCGAAGCCGGTTCCTGTCGTTCCCGATGGTGATCGGAGCTGTCGTGTGAGTTCCTCTGTCTTCCTGCCCTCTTCTTTGCGATCCCCTAAGCGCTCAGATGAGCTTCAAACGTTCAAACGTGCCGACGTTGCTTCTTTAATATTGAGTAGCGTTTGGCGACGCCTTACGCGTTCTTCGAGCTAGAAATCTTATTGGTGATCTCTCTCTGTGCTTGACAATTGCTGGCAATATCCTGTACTGGTAGTCTTCAAATCTTGGGAATACGGGGCAATTTGTGACTGGTTAGTTAATGCATTGAATTATGGCCTCATAGGTTCAATTGGGGAAGAGTTGTTGTCAGGAGAGTTTTTAGCGGGGCAAAATTCTGTATGGGTACTAAAGGAAGGGTGAATCCTTTGATTTTTGAGCTACTAGGTATGTACTAAAATTTGGTGGAAATAAGTGCTTTCGCATTGTGGGGAAATGTTCTTTGATCAGGAACTGGTTGTGGTGGTTTTTGGAGAAAAATTTTGCATTAGGAAGAAAGAAAATGCCCCAACTAAATTCACTAAGCTGCTGATGTGGTAACTAGTAGAAAGCAGCTGTGTGTATGTTGATCATGGATGTTTCGAGGCAGGAGCTTGTTGTGCGGTGGACTGTTGTAGTTTGTTCAGGGAAAAGTATGATGAGTGAGTGGGTAGTGTGAGACTCTTGCAGGTGCTTCCTTTGAGAAATATGCAGCAGAAGTGTAAAGTTAGCGCACTTGCTGTTATGTTTTATGCAGCTGATAGGTTACACAGACTCATCCATCTTAGATATTAGAACACCCATTCTGCTCCTACAGTCTACCACTCTACTTGGTCAGTTCAATCTAGAAAATTTTATGTGAAAGGTGGAGTATCCATTAAGCATACAAAACATCACAAATACTCTTTACAACTTTTTGACAGAAGTCCCGTTATATCATCCTCTGCAAACATATGGCATGAAGAGAGTGGGTTATTCTGCATGTTTCGTGGAAGAGGATTAGCCGAGTCTAGGGAGAATCTTCTTGTTGTGTCTTCTTCATTTAGATATTTTCCCTTACTATTTGTGCTTCCCTTCAACTTGATTCCCTCCTATTTAAATGAGAATTATTAGAAAATTTCCTTTGAAGTTCAAATTCCTAAATTCATAGTTTCAAGTTTTCAACCCGCCGTCACTACTATGGAATATTCAGGGAGCATTCTTGTATAGAGTCTATAGACACCCCAAAAAGATCAAGTGCCTTCATCCATTACGTAGACAGAGCTAATGGTACAAAACTAAACATCTATAGTCTTCGACAACCCCAACCCCCCCCCCCCCCACCCCCCCAAATATATATATATAGTCCTCTTGCTATTTGGCTTTCTTTTGTTTCTTGTGAGGCAACCGTCCATTGAGTCCTCATGGAGCATTGGTTGTGCAACTTTGTTCCTTTCTTTCACACCCCTCTACATGTATAAGTCTAGTGCTGATTTGGCATTAAAGGACCATTTCTCTACTCCTCTGGCTTTCACTTTGTCCTGCGTCTTCTATACCTTTCTATTAGAATATATAAATATTAAATCATGCATTCATCTGCAAGTTTAAGTTTATAGAACAGTTGGCAATGGTCCCCTCTAAAATCTCACATGGTATCAGAGCCTAGGTTACCAATGAGTTTAGAGCCAACAGACACACGGAAAAGATACGGGCTGTTGTGGCTCCTACCATGGCTCGATGTGCGAGGGGAATATTGTTGGAGTTATATCCTACATCAATTATAGAAGGGCCCGGTAGTCGGTTTATAAATATGAGAGAAAGTCTCATCTTTTGAGATAGCTTTTGGAATGAGAAAGGCCCAAAACTACCTAACATAAAGGGGTGCAACATGAGGACCTTCCAAGAGGTTACTCATACTAGTACTACTCTCACTCAAACACGCTTAACTTTGGAGTTCTAATAGAATCCGGTGCATTAATGCTAGTATGATTGCACCCTAAGCGAGAATCATACCACTAGACTAAGACCACCCAATATTAGTATCAGAACAGGAGATCTCGAGTTTGAATCTTCTAGGCCCTGTTTGCCTCCCCAATTAAATATGTCCACGCTTAGTACTAAGCAAAAAGACCAGAGTAATCATGAGGGAGAGTGTTAGAATATATAAATATTAAACCATGCCTTCATTTATAAGCTTAAGCTTATAGAACAATTGTCGGTAGTCGCATAAAATCTCACACCTTGTACTCTTTAGTTGTGATGGCATGAGATTGTACTAGATTAAGCATTGTGGTACCATTGATTAAATGACCTTAGGAGCTTCTATACATTATTATCATAACTGTGGATCAAATAGCTTCTGAAATTACATTTCCCCATCTATTCCCTTTATTCTTATGGTGGATCATAGCCCATAGATACTATAAGGATCTTGTATTGTAGTGTGACATAACTACACTATCCTAAATTCAATGTCTTTTCCAGTTACTTCTTCATAGAAGTCACTAAAGTGCCAGAGATGGACAGGGAGTTACTCTCTCCAGTGTGTCTACCAGTCAACCATCTGACTCTGGATTGTTCTGGCACTTCTGCTATCTTTGGCTCTTTTAAATAATTCAAATATCGCATATTCCCTGGATCATTTTAATTAATTAGTCGAACAATTTGTCCCCCATAGTTAAACTTGTATGGCCTGGCTTTCTTTATCCATTTTCATCTTTTCTTTTGGTTGTCTATCGTTTGTCAGATAGCTAATTGTTCTTTGCTTTGCCTTTCTTAATAGCATGTGCTTATTGTGCATCATTATTAGTATATTTCTTTTTCTTTTTCTTTGCTTTGGCCTGCATCATCAGGATTACTATGGATAACCGATGGGTTAGTGAGGTGACTCGTAGATGTTTCAGATGGATGATAATAAGTAGACCTAAATTTGATGCCCCAGTGATTATATGCTTATCTGCGAGGCTTCATGTGGCGACTAACTGGAAGTCAATCGTGCCCTACAGATTCTGCAAATCTTCTATAAATATAAGTAGAAATGTATCTGTACGTGAGAATGAGTTGTCTAATTTAGGTTGTTTGGGAGAATGCTTGGCTTTAGGCTATTATGTTGATTGGAAGGTTAAGGAGAGTGCACATCATTGGGATACTAATTTCTGTTTTCTAATTTTCTTTATCTATTAACATCTTGTCAATAGAGTATTGATGATGGACTATTCTCACCCATCAACAAATATGAAAAGTGGAGAAGAGTGTCCTTGACATCCACTGTCCCGATTACTGAAAAATTATCCTCCTGCTGTTAAAGTGATATTACCCAAATTATCCTCCTGCTGTTAAAGTGATATTACCCAATGTCAAATATGAAATACCTCATTTTTTCATGGCTGATGTTATGCAAATACTATGGCTCTACAGGATTGGAGTTGTCTCTGGCAAAGCAATATTTGGACCTCCTCTTGACAAGTACTGGAAAAAGAAGCTCGAGGATGAGGCAGCTGCGAAGAGAACTGATAGCAGCTCATCTTAACTTGCACCGTGTCATCTTGCTTCCAGAGAAGCTGAGCTCCTAGGGGTTGAAGGAGCTTTTCAGGTGCTGGCCGACAAGTATCAGATGACTCTTCAGCAAGGCACGGAAAGAGGCCTGGAGCTAAGAACAAGTAGAGCATGTGTACCTCCATTTAATCTTAACCCACAGCAAGTGTTCGAGGGATTTTTTCATTCTTTAGGACAGCAATTGTTGGTGCTATTTTGCATTGATGCACTTCCTAAGGCGCATTGGTAGGGACTTACTGAACTGATGGTGTGGCAGTGTAAGATTTCTATGTCGATTGGTCTTAAATGAATTGACTCAAGCTGTGTAATGAAAAATACCTATCAACATGTATTATTTGAATACTGGAGGTTGCCTCCAGTGATTGTAGCTCCATATTTTGGCAATAAAGCAAGCGGGTGCAGGTTCAGCCGAACCATTAGGATATCGTCAGGCATAATATAACCTGCGGAGAGTCTACAGGTACCGAGTCTCCAGTCAATATGCCCCAACTATGTTCTGTTCTTCACTTCAGCACGACAATTACTGCAGATAGGCCGAAGAATAGACCTTCTAAGCTGTTGTGATCCTAATTAAAATTTTCTTACACAACCACAAACGCAAACCTGACAAGATCAATAGCCAACCACGTAACTACGTCCGACGCCAGACAAGAAAAAGGACATCCACCTATCCATGTACACGAAACAAGTCCACATTGAAAACATACCAATTGACTCAGCTCAGGAAACGGCGTCGCTCTTTATGTAAAACGTATGTGCTGCGCATCCCAGCGATTTACATGGGCAAATGTTCTAGCTAGTTTAGCCATAAACGTGCCAGTCAGTGAAACTGACGATTTAAGCAAATGAAGATGCAAGAAAATCCAAGCACCAGTACAGTGGAAAGAATTGGTATTTCAAGTTGAACAGAACTTTTTACAGTATGGAATTTGGTCCCAGTGGTCAATCCCCGGGCAAAATCTCCAAAAAGTTATGATACAACAACATGACGCATACGCTTCACTTGCCTTTTTTGCCCCCTTTTCTCTACTTTAATCAAACAATGCAAATCTGTTCTTAAAAAGTAATCATTGAGGAGAAAAAAAAATCTGAAAGCAAAGTGTCCCGAGAAAGATGGAGCTGTCCGAGTCATCCAGCAGCAACGGAGCGTCGATGAACTCGTTTTCCACCTGAAGAGACTTCATATGCAGAGAGGGCAGAGCAACAACAACTGAATGAACAGACTAGAAGCACCATGGCGGTCAAGAGGACACTTGCTGGCACTTCCGGGCCGTTCTCGCAAGGTTCGGCCTTCAGAAGAAATGTACTGCATGAGCGAGGTGATCAAGAGAAATAGATTTGTCCCGTCAAAATGGTGCCAAAATAGAAGCACCATCCAGTATATGCAAGCACAAAGAGAGACAGATGGTGGTGATGGTGGATGACTTAGCCGTAACATATCTCACAACTTCGACTGCCTTGTCGAGTACTTCCTCGTGAACGGCATTAACGCTCTGCCTCATGCCATCATAGAGTTTCTCCATCGAATACTCCAAGAGAGATCTCACGGTTTCGAATGTAACCCGCCCGGTCACATCGAGAACGAGCCTCCGATTGCTAGGAACGGCCAATGTGGACGAAACTTTACTGACCCACCCGCTGTCCTTAGCAAGGCCATACGAGTCTCTTGAGCTCTTGTGACTCAACACCCCCTGCTTCCAATCCACTCCATTGAATCTCAATCCTTTGCTTCCCTCTATAGCTAAACGAGGAGAACCTGGACCCGAATTAGCATTTGATTTCGAACTCTTCAGCACTTGGTGAGATGTTTTCACTAGAGTCTCGACCGCACCGTTACAAACAGATACCAACATCTCTCTGACTTTCTTCTCATGATTTGGGTTTGTCAAACCGGAGAAAAGATCATCATAGGTGTTGATCTCCATCGTCTTTTCCAAATAAACAGTGACTGCAGTGCTCACAAACAGCTGAATGCAATCGCCAACTAAACCCTTGACCTTCTCATCGCACAGCACATCTAGCCATCTCGGAGCAGTACTCCCTTCCATGGTAGAATGATCGCTACCGTGTGGATTGCCGAATTCTGATTGCCGACTAGAAGGCTTGTCAGTATGAATAGCCATGACCAAGCTCCTGGCTAGACTGCCCACCACAACAGATGCGAAACCGGACCCTGCAGGCGTGAAAAGCTTATCGAGAACCCGATCTGCGAAATCCAAAAACCCACCATTTCCATGGACATTGTCCTTAGACTCAGACCTATAACCGCGCATAGCACCCCTAGTCAAAGCCCTGGATACCTCAGTTATCGACTCCGACAACTCGGTTGACCTCGCGATCTTGGAAATTTGCTTCAAGCTATTGGGGACCTCATCGGAGTCGGACCTCAGAAACTCCTTCAAATCTTTCGAGACGAGCCCAATGGTCCCGGCGGATTCGGACACTGCCTCGGCCAATGAAACCAAAGCCCCCACGAGCTTCAAGAACCTCCTCCTCTTCCGAGCAACCGGGGGCGAGTTATACACCCTGTACGCGCCATAACCAGAAAACGCTAGAGCCGCAGCAGCGAGAATCCACCTCTTCCTCGTCCACGTGAGATCGATGCCCGACTTCACCAATCTCGCATCCATGACACTCGGGATCGAATGACCGCCCGGGCTGCTAATCAGAACCTCAACTCCCCCCACCCCCACAAAAACAGAGTTCCCCCCTAATCAACACACCAGACGGGGCGAATCCGGACTACACCCAAGAGGGTATCCTAGGTTGTTCAACTGGGGATCCAAAACTGTAGGAATCGCTTCGAAAAGGAACCCTCGTAACCTACTCGGCTCGGGCTTTTCTTGTTTATTCACACGAACTTCCCAGAAAACTTTTCCTCCGGGGAACAGAAGGCGAACTGGGCGTTCGCAATCTATACATAAGCATGACAAAAACTATTCATACAAAGGAGGGTGAGTCCAAGAACAAGCGAGAACGGATAAGAACGATTGAAAGAGAGAGAAAACCTGTTCCAGCAGAGAGACAGAAAGCAGGGGTGACGTAGAAGAGAAGGGAGAGGGGCGCGCCCCTGCTGTGCGGGGGACCTGGGAGGTGGCGGGGAAGTCGCCGAGCGTCGCCTGCGACAAAAGCAAAGCCAAAAGCGTCCGGACTGCGCGGGGCTTCTGCAGATCAACTTCGGGAATAGAAATAAGGGGAGGCTGAACGCCAACCAACTTCCGGGGATGGGGAACAGGATAGGGTATTAAAACGAGAGGGGCCCACCCCTCAAGCAGTAGGGCCGGCCGACAATACGGAGCCCCGCGGATCGTTATCCCGTTTGCAATTCGCAGCGTAATCGACATGTAAATAACACGACTTGTAGTTTAACACCTCCGACTAAGTAACTTTGAGGATGTATTAATTTGGGTTACACACGAGTTAGCGCCTCCCGGATCGAGTCGTATTTGAGATTATTACACCCTTTGTTTTCGAGCATATCACGTGTTGTGTCCTCATTTTGTGAACGGATCATTGCGTAATAATGCATGTCGTGCGAAAAAAGAAAAAAGAGTAACTTATGCGACTAATTTGACCATATGAACCCGTTCTACAAATAATGCAATGGACAGAATCATTTAGAGTTCGTGCTTCGTCGGCGGTGTTTATATCAAGCTTTCTTTCTTTTGGGTCATGCGTTGATCAAATATAGATAATGATGCCGGCCCTCCCGTATTGATTACAAGTAAGAGGATGCTTCAATTTTTGCATTTTCGTTTAGTAAATCGCAATAACCCTGCCGATATCCGTATTTATCAAGTGTAGCGCCTTGATTCTAAAGTGGCATATTAGAACTGCCTTAATCGGTTTATGTTCAAACTTCACTCACTGTAAGACTTCATTTATGGAAAATTCATAACTATACTAACCTAAAATAAGGATGGTTATATGTTTTTCTTGATGTGATTGGAGTGTAACTTACCTCCCTCCCTCGCAGAGAAACCCTAGCAAAGCAAAGTTGCCTTTGACCCTTTCTACGCCGCCTTACAAATCTCTTCAATGGCTTATACGGGTCATCATATAATATTCTATGTTTACCGACATCTTGTAATAATTGACGACCTACTCGTGAGTCAACAATGCTACATTGCTCACCCAGAATGTTTTGGAAGTATCATGAGCACATTGTACGCTATGAATGAAAAATATGATGCTTTAAGTCGAATTTCCAAGGTTGAAAGTTGTTCATTTGCAACTTTCAAGAGGCAGGACGATGATCTGAAAATGTCACTGTTAGATATATTTAGATTATGATAATCTGAATATTTGCAAACTTGAGAATAACGGAAAAAAGAGAACGAGAAACTTTTGTATAAATCAGGATATCATAATATAGATTACATCAGCCTATTTATAAGTTTTATGAGATTACAATCTAAAATAATATATATTAACCAAGATACGCACATTCAAAGATAGATATATGAAGTAAGGTGATTAAGTCACGAAAACTTGTTTCTCCATGAAATAAGCACTGCTTGGTGAATCCATGGTGGACCACTGCTTGTGGTTCCGCTTGAAACGGCGTTGGACCACTGCTTGTGGTATAAGTTCTAGATCTAGATGGTTTGAGGGTAGTGGTATCGGCTTCTCTAAACGATGCTTGAAAGGTCGAGAATCGGAGGGGAAACAACAAATGGCTAATAAGTCTAGCTTGTGCAACAATAACTGAGTGACGCGACCTAGACAACCAGCTTCATCTTGAATCAAGCAGTCTCTCGACTAGCTTGGGAAAATAGTTAGCAAGCGATGCGGCTTGTGTAGCGTACCAAGAAACGAAGTCTCTAATATCTTATTAGAGAATCGAGAAATTTATGTATATTTTGATGTATAATAATAAGGAGTTCATGAGTCTATTTATAGACTTGATGACTATTTACTATAACAAAATACTACAAAATCATTTACAATCAATCAGAAAAAAAATAGAATATTGCAAATAAATATTATAACCTTAATATATCTAACACCCATTAACATTTTTTTTGTTTTTATTTTATTTTTTTGCCAATTAAGTCGAGAAAAACAAAGGGGAGAAGGGATTAAAAAAAATTAACAAAAGGAGAAGAATGTTGTAAATTCTTTACTTATGTTAGAAGGGAATTACGTGAATTGAAAATAGAGTTGATAAAGTATTCGTTTAAATAGGACGGACCGCAACATGTTATATATTAAATATGTATTTTTATACATGTTAAAAATTTATTTTTTTGGGGGGCAAGTCAGGATCTAAAATTAGTTTCTAAAAGGATCTCATTTTTTGAAAGAATATTTTACTTTTGTAAAATTCAAAATAAAATTTTTTTTTGCCCTGGCAGTCGTGTCAACAATTACCCTCCAAGTTGTGTCAACATCAAGCAATTACAATTCCCGAAGCTGTTTCTTCTCCATTCATCTCTCTCCCTCTCTCTACCTCTTTCTCACCACCCAATGGCAATTTGTGGAGATCCAGATCTGTCCGTGGTGGGGTCTGGTGCAACGCTCCGCCGTGACCGTCCCCAACCCCATCTCGCCTCCTCCGACCTCACACGCTGCCTCACCCCCACCTCCCTCGCCAACGTCCTCGGACCTCTGCTACCTGTGTGCTCCTCCAATTCCTCTTCTCCTCCGATCTCCATGAATCCCCCTTCAGACTCATGTGTCGCCGGCGAGTCTGGTTCATTAACTGTGTGTCGAATGTCGAAAAAATACTTGCCGAAAATATATGATTCTTCTTTAAATAGGTCCTGTCGTAGGAGAGTAATTTTTTTTTCATCTCCAATCCTAAACCTAAATAAAATTTTCAAAAAAATATATATATTGAAATAGATCGATTGGATAAAATTTCCTTCACGATCATATAAATTAATCAATGATTTAGAACAACATGAGAGAGAAAACGAAGAAAACGTGATAGAGGATCATCAGATTCGTTCCAGAAAAGCTAAATGTGTTTGAACCAACACAGTACCTCTTGAGATGTGTCGATGCTTTGTAGGCATTTATTACATTATTGTCCTTCGAAAGAAATAGTGAAGGAGCACATGTGAATGCATGGGGATAGACGCACTTCAGCTTTAGATGGTTTTGGCTTAAATTTCAAGTAAGGTTCACGATGAAATCCAAACTTGTTCATATTCGAGACAAGTTTTGATAAGGTGTCTGAGACTTTTTTTTTTTTTTAAAGAATGTTGGATTCCAAAACCTATTTGAAACTTTTAACTAATTTACATTTTTCTTTTATTTTTTGAATAAGAACTACATTAATATTAACTGTTGAAAAAAAAAAAGATTCTTGCAAATATATAATTCGCTGATTTCGAGTTTTGGGTACTTATTAAACAAAACAAACCTGTCTCGAGAAACCTCAAACTCATTCCAAAAACTCAAGACTCAAAAGTCTTTCCAACAAAGACAGAAAGAATTTAGCCATCAAGTTCCCAAAATAAAAATATTCACAACTTTTCAAACGTCGAAAAATTTAATGGTTTTGGGCGAAAACGACATGCCTTAAGCCTTCCGTCAAAATTGTCATCCGAAAACCTGCATGACAATCCACATGGACGACCACTGTGACGTGAATTTGAGGTCATTTCATCGAATTTATCGACCTTTAGGTCAACAAATAAATGAAAAATAACGGTATCGGGAGTCATATGACTCATGCATGTTCGGCACTTTAATCCTAATTTTTTTTTTTTATATTTCGTACGATTCGGTCCTAAAATTTATGTTCTGACTCGGCATTTTAGTCCTCTTGAATTTGACTAGGAGGAGAGGAGGGGCAAATCCATCTTTCAATTATGGGTCAACAAGTTCCACCGAAGGGGAAAAAAATCTTGGCTGTGCACCCAATGGAATATGAGAGTCTTCTACGTGAGACTCACACGAGCTAATAATACTGGAGGTGACTCGGCTCGCATGACCGGCGCACCCAATGTTGGTGAGGACTGCCTTCTTTGTTTGTCTTTGTCTTCGTTATGCATGAACAATATAGAACCAGAAACATTCTCATGGCATTCAAACCATAATCAAACATGCCAAGTTCCGGTCACAAGCGAGAAACCGTTCAGCAGGGTTTGCATTTGTCCACAGAGTCATTTTTCAAATCACACTACAAAAAAACAAGGCTTTAGCTACGAATTTTTGCGACGAAAATGTTGACAAAATTCGTCGCTAATGGAATTTGCGACGAAAAATTTCACTTTTCGTCGTTAATTAGCGACGAAATTTTTTCGTGGCAAAAATCGTCGCAAATTAGCGACGAAATTACTCGCGGCAAAATTCGTCGCTAATTTGCGACGAAACATATTCGTGGCTAAATTCGTGGCTAACTTGCGATGGCGGTTAGAAAATTTAGCGACGAAAACAGTAAATTCGTGGCTAAATTAGCCACGAAATTATTAAATCCGTGGCTAAATCAGCCACGAAATTATTAAAGTCGTGGCTAACTTGCAACGTCGGGTAGCAAATTTAGCGACGAAAACAGTACATTCGTGGCTAAATTAGCTACGAAAGTAGTAAATTCGTGGCTAAATTAGCTATGAAATTATTAAATTCGTGGCTAACTTGCAAAATCGGGTAGCAAATTTAGTGACGAAAACAATAAATTCGTGGCTAATTTGCAACAGTATTTGTGGCAAAATTCATTGCTAATTAGTGGCAAAATTCATTGCTAATTAGTGACGAACCTTTGGTGACGGCATTTGCGACGAAAATGGCAACGGGGGACATTATTTGGCGACGAAAAATTTTAAATTTTGTCACTAATTTGTACAAACGGTATCGCTAATTTGCCACGAATGGTATTGTGAAATTTGACATAATTTAGCGATGAAATTAGCTTTCATATATTTGGAAGGCCTCCCGAGTCTCGACGATAAAACTAGAGAGAATTCTTGCTATACTTGCCCAACCACAATTTTTTCTTTTCTCCGCAGAAAAGGGAATTGTGAAATAATTATTCTCTATTTGATCAATTTGATTAAGTCACTACATAGCAAACCAATAGAATATGGTAATTGCACAGTAAGAAAAACAAGAACGGCATGTGTAGCTCTGTCACGCTAAAAAAAAGCATCAATTTACTTCTCATGGATGCATATGGCCCGGGTAGGTCAGTTCTCGGACGAGAACCTGGAACCAAACCAGGGAGAACCAGCGAAGATCCATATTCCAATGAATATCCAGCAAACCAGAACAAGGAAAGATGTAGGCACGACGTTGCTGGTCGGAGGGGGGCCTTCTCATCTTGGAAACGGCGACTGGAGGGCGGGCCTGAGACGATTCGAGCGGTGGCCACCCATTCCACGTCCCGCGCCGAGATCCTCGGGAACATAGAGTTGGGGCCGAAGCGAACTAAGACTCATCCGAGGTGTCGAGATCCGGGAGTGGGAAAATGTTGTCAGCCATTGCCACCAAAATCTGACAAGCAGCAAGGACAGAGTAAACTTTTGTGATCTCTACATAACACTTCTCAACCAAGTTACAACAAATCATCCAATTTCATTACATCATAACTACATCCATTCCTCATGAACTGAACTATGGCTTCACCATCTTTCATATCCCCCCAAAAACTCAGCACAAATCACTGGAAAACCATATCTCTAGAGCCATTTCTCCTAAAATATGACGAGTAGAGAAAACAGAGTGTAAATCAAAAAGCACGTGTACACAACAAGGCCACGATGCTCCTCCTCGCCTTCGGCAAGCGCTACCATCAGAGCCGTGGACACCCTCGTCGCCCACGACATAAAGACCCCAGCGATCACGAACCGGACCACACTCGCTTGTGGCAAGAACAGCATCGCCGCCAACAAGATCACCACAGGCAGCACACGAACCGGACCACACTCGAGCTCGAAGGCCGCGGGGGCTTGAAAGGCTCCGTGGGGACCCGACGCTGCTGGAGGTTCCCGGTGGCGGGGTTTCTGTCGGAGGGGAAGACCACCGGCGGGACGCCGAATTCCCTTGTCATGGCAAAGAGAGGGAGGGAGGGAGGTGAAGGACGCACGTGCCGATTCAGGTGAGGACTCGAGTTTGAGGATCAATTTGTAGAGGACAAAATCGAAAGAAGCGATGCGAGATTGCAGTGGAGAAATCGGAGACGGGGAGTGAGAGAAACAGAGAGAGAGATTCTGTGAAGAAGACGAGAGATGGTTCTTAGGGTTTCTGAAGATGTGATGCAGGTTATATTTGAGGTTTTACAACTGCCGCGACCCTCTAAAATTTTTTAAATTAATATTTCTAAAGGGGTTAACGGATTATTAGGTTAATTAGATTTGACTAACCTAACGCGGACCCTCCCAAGCCCTACCGAATCGCAACTTTGGTTTTTGTTTAAATGATTTTGAAATTTGGAGTCGCCACTAATCGTTCTTGGTAGGTCGATTAGAAACCTAAATAAATTAGCGGGAGAACTAATTTATTCCTGCGAACCAGAGATTATGAGCTCGGGGACTTGGTTACACTAGTTAATTAAAACTAATGCCCTTTCGGTACCTTAATTTCATGGATATCCTAATTCGGCAACTCAGGCTTGGTTTATTCCTAAGGCTCTAGTAGGGTATTCTCTTTTGTGTTTTCACTTTTTAAATAGAATGCATGGATGGTATATATTTTTATTTGTTATATTTTTTTTAAGTGTTAAAGATTCCCTGAAGCCGAAAGAGGGAGTGTGTTAACGACTTCTGTGCAGTATTATGACCTACTCATCTTTTGGGTCTGATGATTCAAAAATTAAATTATAGGAAGTACATGACAGTGAATAAACACCTCCAATGGGAGGCCTAGCATTGGCTTGGCTCTTCTCTTTGGGATTTAAGGTACATGTATTTAAGTTGCAAGTATTTAAACTACTGTAAGTAAAAACCTCCAATGGGAGACTAAGCATTGGCTTAGCTCTTCCCTATTTAAGTTGCAGGTATTTAACTACTGTAAGTAAAAACCTCCAATGGGAGGCTAAGCATTGGCTTGGCTCTTCCCTTTGGGATTTAAGGTACAGGTATTTAAGTTGCAGGTATTTAACTACTGTAAGTAAAAACATCCAATGGGAGACTAAGCATTGGCTTGGCTCTTCCCTTTGGGATTTAAGGTACAGGTATTTAAGTTGCAAGTATTTAACTACTGTAAGTAAAAACCTCCAATGGGAGGCTAAGCATTGGCTTGGCTCTTCCCTTTGGGATTTAAAGTACAGGTATTTAAGTTGCAGGTATTTAACTACTGTAAGTAAAAACCTCCAATGGGAGGCTAAGCATTGGCTTGGCTCTTCCGTTTGAGATTTATGGTGTAGGTATTTAAATTGCGGATGGACTTTGTCCTCTCCATTTTGGGGTATGAATTCTTTAAAATGAAATACAACGAATTGATTCAACAATTTGAAATTTGTGCGCGCTTGAGGACTCTTCCAAGCCGATTTTGTGCTTCCATAGGATTGACCATTGATATAGAGCTGCGGCTTCCTGATATAAAATAGAGTGAAATGTCAGTATACAAAATATATGCTAATCTGCACCTAAAACCAGAAGAGTGGAAAGAGTACTTATCTCCCTTTTTTTGGGAGGGATTTCTATAATTGATTTTCGCTCTCTATGTTCCCAATATAAAGAGTTTCTTTTGAATTAAGAGGGACTTTTAGTCACAGATCAGTTGAGAAATCGATGGACAGCTTAGGAGCTTGTCTGGGCCGATTTTTGCATCTCTACGAGATTTTTGCTGTTGACGTAGAGATATCCTTCTCCTGACATAAAATATTAAAAAAAAAGGAGATGGAGAAAGTGTATACAATTTGTGCTAATTTGCAAGTAAAACCATAAACAAATGAATAAATAAAAACACTTAGCTCGAATTTGCTTGCTCGTTGACGAGGAAGAACTCTTGATTTATATTGATCGATGAAGGAATTTGTGATGATAACCCCTAGCTTTAAACTTCCATCATCTTCAAAATTCTCTCTCTTTTGGTATTTTCTTTCTCTCAAATTTTTCTTCAATCTCCCAAAACTCTCTCAAACATCCAAAATTTTCTCTCAAAAAAAAAAATCCTCCTCTCAATCTCACTTCTTCCTCCTTTTATAATCTACTCATCTATCTCCCATTCTAATTTTTCCACTAACTCTATCTCCCATTCTAATTTCTCCACTAACTCTTCTTCATTTTCATCTTCCATTCTCCATCTCTATCTCACATTCTAATCTCTCCACTAATCTTCTTCATCTTCATCTTCCCTTCTCCATATTTATCTCCCATTCTAATTTTTCCACTAACTCTTCTTCATCTCCATCTTCCCTTCTCTATTCTTATCTTCCATTCTAATTTCTCCACTAACTCTTCTTCATCTCCATCTTCCCTTCTCTATTCTTATCTTATTTTCTCCATCCATCCTTCTCTAACTTCTCTTCTTCATCTCCTCTTCTCCATCTTCCCTTCTCTATTCTAATTTATCCACTAACTCTTCTTTTTGTTATTTGTAAAATAATCATTCAAGAGTTAGGTATTTGCACTCTAGTCCTTGAATTTTAAGTATTTACACTTCAGTTCATGAAAAAATATATTTCTTTAAGTCCAAATCTCCTCACAATTTTTGACACACCAAAATTTACCACATGTCAAATTTAAGCTCATTTCTTGTCGCTGAAAATAATGCAGAATTTAATTAAAGCCCTTTTGCAAAATTGAGTCATTCTGGGTATAATTGAGCCAAGATGAAAATTTAAAATATTAGAATACAATGTCACAACTCATAAAAAGTGAAAATTAAAAATAAGTTGGCTCAAATTAAATTTTTTTAGGCCCGATTCGAGATTATACTCGTGAAGGAACACGTGACTCGAATTGGATTTTTCTGAATTTGCGATGGCCAATATGAAAATAGATTTAAAATAAAAATATTAACTATCTTTGTGTATTTTTTTGGCCTCAAATGTTATTTTTCCAAAATTTTCAAGTATTTTTGTATTATTTTTTTTAAAAAAAATAAATATATATAATATGAAAATTTATTTTTTGTTTAAAAATGGTTGCCTAGGCTTGGCCAAGGCTTCCAAAGTTGATTTTTCAATTTTCTCATTTTTCTTTATTTTTCATGAATTTTCGAAAATAAAAATAATTAAAAATACTGAAAATATGAAAAATCATTTTTTGGTCAAAATTAGTTCTCTAGGCTTGGCCAAGGTCCCCAAAGTTAATTTTTCAATTTTATGAATTTTTATGGATTTTTCAAAAAATAAAAATGCCGAAAAATACTGAAAATTTTTAAAAGAGAAAAGATGATTAAAAATCAGGTGTCAACAGCTGCCCCTCTTTGAAAGGAAGCTCGGCATAGGTTCATGTCAAAGACGAGATGACACATGAATCCTAATCGACCCAACACAATAAAAAGAGTCGTGACATGAATGTTCCACTGAAAATGAAATGAGAACCTAAGGATTCGTTATAAGAAAACCTTAGGGTGGTTGAATTTGAACCCGTATGGTAGGTTAACCCATGGTAGATTCCTAATAAAAGGATTCTACTGATTTAAATTTTGACCCGTATGGTAGGTCACCCCATGGTAAATTCCTAATGAAAGGATTCTACTGATTAAAATTTGATTGAAATTTGACCTGTATGGTAGGTTATCCCATGAAACTGCCTGTAAGAAGGACTTTGCGCTTGTAGAAAGGACTTGGTGCCTGTAAAAAGGACTTGATGCCTGTAAAAAGGACTTTATGCCATGTAAAATGACTTAATTTGCCTGTAAGAAGGACTTGATTTGCCTGTAAAAAGGACTTAATTTGCCTGTAAGAAGGACTTACTTTGCCTGTAAGAAGGACTTTGTGCCTGTAAGAAGGACTTGCTGTGCCTGTAAGAAGGACTTGATTTGCCTGTAAGAAGGACTTTGTTTGCCTGTAAGAAGGACTTTGTGCCTGTAAGAAGGACTTGATTTGCCTGTAAGAAGGACTTTGTTTGCCTGTAAGAAGGACTTAGTTTTCCTGTAAGAAGGACTTGATTTGCCTGTAAGAAGGACTTTGTGCCTGTAAGAAGGACTTGATTTGCCTGTAAAAAGGACTTACTTTGCCTGTAAGAAGGACTTTGTGCCTATAAGAAGGACTTGGTTTGCCTGTAAGAAGGACTTGATTTGCATGTAAGAAGGACTTGATTTGCTTGTAAGAAGGACTTTGTGCCTATAAGAAGGACTTGATTTGCCTGTAAAAAGGACTTACTTTGCCTGTAAGAAGGACTTTGTGCCTATAAGAAGGACTTGGTTTGCCTGTAAGAAGGACTTGATTTGCTTGTAAGAAGGACTTGGTTTGCCTGTAAGAAGGACTTGGTGCCTGTAAGAAGGACTTGGTTTGCCTGTAAGAAGGACTTGATTTGCCTATAAGAAGGACTTGGTTTGCCTGTAAGAAGGACTTTATGCTTGTAAGAAGGACTTGATTTGCCTGTAAGAAGGACTTTGTGCCTGTAAGAAGGACTTGATTTGCCTATAAGAAGAACTTGCGTTGCCTGTAAGAAGGACTTTGTTTGCCTGTAAGCAGGACTTGATTTGCCTGTAAGAAGGACTTTATGTACATAAAAGGATGCCATTCTGAAATCTGGGGAGACCAGGAATCCTGCAGAAGCTCAAACCCAAATTATATTCTCCTGTCGTTTTAGGAATAAACCAAAGAGGCAGAGATCAAAAGGTCTCGAACATTTCTGTCCTTGAGACAAATCATGCTTTATTGAAGAATGTGGATACCTGTATATACCGCAATGGATTCGAGTATCCCAACAACCGTCAGAATTCATTCTCTTGAAAGGTTCTGGTTGAAGATATACTTACCTGAGAATTTGGAAGAAATGCTTGGTGGCTTCTCGACAACCAGGCTTGTTCATTCAATAATCGCCGAATGAATTTCAAGACTTTGGAAGGTAACTCAAACACCGGGAATGTGTTGCCTGTCGGGCAATGTCAGAGCTAACATGTGCAAGCATTTTCATCAATGCGTTCATCGGTTCATACAAAATTGTTCAACTAAGTTTGCCATGATTAAAGGCAGTCTATGTAATAACTCATGATGCAATCGATCAACATATAGATCATGTATTGCATTACCACTTCTGTTTAAGGAGGTTCTTATAGTATGAACACCTCGAATGTAATCTGAATAGGGGACTTCATTCCGAAAGGGCTTTTTCTCACTCTGGAGAAATGCTGTTTATCTGTAGATTAAAATTTAGATCTGTGTGGAAATGGTTTGCCTTTCCTCATCCTGTCATGCCCCATTCTGCACATTTGATATCTCCTGTGCAGTTTATGCTCTAAGTTGGAGTTGGTAAGTTAAACACACGGAATAGTCATACATAATTCATGAACTGTGTAAGCACAATGCAGATGTGACAATTTTTTAGCATCACGTGTGTTTATATAATGTGCAAATATGGGCGGATTTAAATTGCCCCTGGTATGTGGGCGGACCGAACAAATTAGGAAGCCTACTCCTTATGTCGAGGGGTGGTTTGTCTCAAACTTTACCCATGCGCGATGAAGCATGTGGGCGATGGAGCATTTTGGTTTGTTTAATGCCCCTGCAAGAAGCAGAGAAATTATTCTTGAAATCAAACGAGATAAGGAAGACATATTTGCTTTTTCGTTTCAGAGCTTGCGATCAATTTGCCCCATTTTTCACCAGAATAGATCTTGTCAGGTGATCATAATTTTCTTTTGGATTTGTCTCCTTCAACATGTTAAATGTTAGTATAAATATTTCCTGTGAAAAGAAAAGGAGACATGTCAACCAGTATTAAAAGGGATAAATTGGAAACGATACTGATTTACCCTTCATCTTGAATGCCTTGGACAAGTCTTTTACCAATTTTGCTGGATTGAGTTTTCTTCGACTTTTGTTGGATGCTTCACCATTAAGCCGAGAATGTGGCAAAATATTGACTTCAGTATTACTCGTCGAGTATTCCTGCTTGCAAAAAGAAATGCACAAAAAGTTGTTTCATTTATTTATAATACATACAACATTCCCCACCCTCGGGGATCGAACTCGGGATATTTCGGACTTATTGTCATCCCCCATACCATTCGGTCCATTGGACCATAGGTGTCCATGGGGCTATCCTTTCAAAGGTTAATCTTTGTGGATAAAGCAGCCTTGTTGTATCACCTTGGGCCATGTTACGGTATTTCTCGAGGTAATTTGCAATCCCTGTTAAGAATGGAATAAGACAATTCAAGACTTGAGATGATTATGTGCACATTAGAATGATAGAGAATTACCCATTTCTGAGATTGTTCGTGTCTTTCGCTTGTACTTTCCTTTGTCCGAAGCTGTCCATCCCGTGGTAATGCCCATGAGTCGATTTGCCCTCAAATTTTGTTCAACTTGTATTCGGATATGATTGCGTTCTCGGGTCGATTTGCAATTTCCTGAGAATAGAAGGGGCTTAATTTTAAAACTTGGAGCAACTGAGGGTAAATTGAAACGATACGGAGTTACCCTTCAGGTTTATGCAGATTTTTACTCGCCATCAATTCGTCGCGAGGTTGGTGAGGTGGCGGATTCGAGCATTTAATAGGGGGAAGTCGGATTATTACTCCTTGCTTTTACACATTCACAAAAGCAGAAAAACATATCACGCAAGGAAATAAAACACATTCACTCATTCAGGATCAGTTCTGCTTCCTCTACAGGCTCTCCCATGATCAGCTGGCTTCATCCCAAATTAGGTATGCATCGGCCATATTGAAGGTCTGGTGGTCACTGGCTGAACAAGTGCATCACAGTCCCGATGCTTTACCGATATCAAACTGGTTGATTATGGCGAAAAGATCATCGTCAATGTCCACTTGGTGGTGATCTGTCCCTTCTTCCTCGGGAGGTATTGATACTGATCCAGTATCATTGGTCCTTTTGTACCATTTCATCGAGGGTGAGGAGGAGGCTATTGCAGTTGGGGTAGGTGGCGGAGTCAAAAGTCTCTTTATACATCTTGTTTTCCGCTCTGAGGTTTTCATTTTCAACTCTTAGAAACTCGGCTTCGTTGTGCTCATGACGAGTCTTCATTCGGGTTCGTCTATTTTGAAACCAGAACTTGATTTGCGAAGGTTCAAGTCCTAGCTCTTGACTCAGTTCCATTTTTTGTTTGCCGTCTGACATAGGGCACGTTCTAAAGAAAGCTTCAAGCTTTCGTACTTGCTTCTCAGTATGGCGACGGTAACGCTTCTTTTGACCTTTACCGTTGTTGTCATTGTCCTTACCGGGCTCTTGGATGTCGTCGGTGGAAGGGCCGGGCTCCATAGGCTCGATCCCAAATATGGCTTCGAACTCTTCCTCTCTCATATTCAGCAAGTAACGATAACTTTCAAGTGTGTTGGGTTGAGACATCTTCGATTTGGTTAACGATTTCTCAAAGTTTGATATCTCTTTTTGTATTTTCACTCTCTCGATTTTTCTAGGAGACTGCGTATGCTTTAAGAGTCTCTCTTTCGAGCACGAATGAGAATTATCAAGAAGATGCCTCCTTTAAAATTAGACGTGGGTTTAGCAACTGTATTGCCTCTCTCGAGTGTTCTGGCTTTCTTGATTTTCTTTTCATCGTATCTCTCACCCAGCTCGTCTCCTTCCATCTTTCCGTGGAAGGGGGCCCCTTGTTGCTGTCTCCACCGTCAATTTGCTGGCGAGTTCTTCAATAAAAATGAGTCGTATCTCTTTTCTGCCGAAAATGTCTTTGTCTCCCACTCAGCTTAATTTTTATCCTTTTTTTTTCAAAGTAGTGGCGTCCCGTCCAACTTTTCCGTAGAGACGTCGGATTTGCTTGGCTCGAGATTGGAGACGAGTAGCGGAGGTGATACTGATAGGGAATGGTAGACAGGAAAATCTGGCCAGTAGAGACTTCCCCTGCAAAAATGAAAGAGAATGCGGCAGTATATGTTCTTCATATTCTAGAAAAATTGGAACGATACTGTTTTACCCTTGTGTATACTTCCATTGAATTTGAATTGAGGAAGTTCCTTCATTTGAATTGGATTGAATTATATGTCCCGAGTTGCCCTTCACTTTGAGCTTGCCACATATGTGCTTTGCTTAGTTGGGCCTTGTTTTCTTTCGGGTTGCCTTGGACCATCATCATTTTCTATGCCATCGGGTCCGTGGACCGGAGGGCTCCTTTAATTTGAAGGTTACCTTGAAGGCGAATGAATCCTATCGCATTCCATTGGGTCATTTCATTTTGCGACACTCTTGAGGCACTTTGCAATCCCCTGGGTGAGAATGGAACAAATCCAATTTAGCATTTTGCAACGATTGAGGGTAAATTGGAACGACACACAGTTACCCGTCTTCGAGCTCGCCTGGACTTTTCACTTGAAATTCCCCTACGTGAGGCCATTCAACATTTCTCATTATGGCAGTAAGCGACGTTGCCACAAATTGATCCGCCCTAAATCTAGCATAAAAAAGGGATTCACGCATTCGACGAGATAAAAAAACAAATTACTCCCTTGCCCCTGAATTAAATCTAGTCACCTAGAAAGCTGGAAATATCATACGCAGGGGAATTAAGCATAAAATGAAAGGTGCACTTATTCAAGGTCAGTTCTGCCTCTCCTGTGGCTCTTCGATAATCAGCTAGTCTCGTGTTGGTTCGGGTGTGGATGACCGATGTTTGAGAGTCCTTACTCACTAGCTCCTGATCGCGGCTTGGGACGTCTGTCAACCGTAAACTGGTTGACCAGGGCAGTAAGCTCATCATCTGGGTAATCTCTTGAACCTTCCAGCAACTGATACTCGAATTGGGCATTGTTATTGGCAAATGCTGGCGATAGATTTCTCATTCTGTCATCGCCATGAGCAATTTGACTTCTCGTGCTGGAGCCTTCATCATTACTCGAGAAAGTGTGGGGATCACCAACTGTCCTATTGCTAAAAACTCCTTCCATTTGAGGATTAGAGAAGTGGAAGTGCTCAGGATAACTTCTTGTCTGATTCTCTAGCTGCGCAGGCGCGCTGATCATGGGATGAATTATAGCCACGGGGTGGTGCTCAAACCAAGGAGTCTGAATACACTGCCCCTGCGGTCTATACTCTTGAAGAGCATTAGGGTGATTCTGGGGGATACTTTGATTAACGCCTGGAGGATTGATGGCACGGCTACTGGCTTGGTTGATGATGGGAAGTGGCTCGCCCCATGCTAACCTGCGGAACTTATGGTGGCGAGGAGACTCGACGTTCAGGCTTGGATCAGTCCCGCCTTAGTTTTCTTGATTCTGAGCTACATTGTGTTCTCTCACCCTTTTTCTGTACTTCTGAAGATGACTCGAAACATTTGCTTTAGTGAGTCCCTCTACCTTCATAATTTCCAGTATATGTTGCGGCCGTGCTGAATCGATTCCTAGCTGCTGAACTGCATTAACAAACATACGATGTAGCTCGGGAGACCAACTCATCTTCTTTCTCCAATTGCTTGGAACAAAATTGAAGGCTTGATACTTGTTCTCATGGTCGTGCAATTGCTTCCTTACCACGTGCTGCCATATGTTTTGAAGCATCTGAACCCTAACTGGTTTCGTTACGACGTCTTGGGCCCCATTTAAGACAGCCTTCATTATGGCTTGCTGATCATCGCTTGCCGATATTACGAGGACTGGCATGTTTAATTTAGAATTGATGACTTCCAAGAGAGTGAAAACATCCATGTCAATCCCTACCATGGCGGTGAGGACGATATCAAACGGGTCACTACTCCTCCTTAATATCTCTAAGGCCTCTGTCGCCTTTGCTTGAGCTACAACCTTATACCGGCATTTTCTTAATACGGTAACAAGGATTGACAGAGAGACTGGATTACCGTTAATGGCCATGACCAGTAGACCCTCA
Source organism: Psidium guajava (assembly GCA_016432845.1). Classification (NCBI taxonomy): domain Eukaryota; kingdom Viridiplantae; phylum Streptophyta; class Magnoliopsida; order Myrtales; family Myrtaceae; genus Psidium; species Psidium guajava. The sequence goes on along the minus strand of CM028227.1, from coordinate 16,547,200 downwards.
GGGTAAGGAACTTCATTAGCTTCGACCAGGGTTGACCATGCGCCCGTTCCCCTAATGCTCGACATATTTCTGGATCTAGGACTGCCGATTCGAGACCGCCTCAGGATGTCTTCTCGGACTTGAGGGATCACGGGATCGTTGATGGCTTCTCTTAACAGGCTTTGAAAGCCAATGCTTTGATGGTGAAGGTTTTGAATTCCTCTCCCACGAGAACTCCTTCCTCTCTATCTTTCTTCTGCGAGTTCGTGCAGATGAACCCTCACTATCAAATGAGGACAAATTCTCTCTCTGGCAATAGCAACGACTTCTCCCTTCACGGGCAATACTATTAGATTTACCGAGGGGAAAATCTGACATTCAGCTTTTGATCAAAGGGGAAATCCTCGTTTATCGCTCAGTTTGTCTTCTTCTTTCTTTTCGCGGTAGAGGGCCCCTGTCAAGATTTCCACAGTCGATTTACTGGCGGGTCCTCCAATGAATATGAGTAATATCTCTTTTTCTGCCGAAAATTTCTTTGTCCCCCACTCAGCTCGTCTTTTCGTTCTTTCTTTTTTCAAAGCGGTGGAGTCCCGTCCAGCTTTTCCACAGAGACGTCGGGTTTGTTCGGCTCGAGGTTGCCACTTGGCTGGAATTTGAGCCACCGGGGGTGTTGCCGACAGAGAATGGTAGATAGGAAAACCTATAAGGACTGCCCCTATGAAATCAGTATTTAAATTGAAACAGCTTATCATCTTCGCATTCTGTTCATCTGCCTCACCTCTCTCCCCCTTTCTTTCGTATTCTGCTTTCAAAAATGGCCAATTCTCCTAACCACACATTATCCACCGAAGTCCTGGCTGGGTGGGAGAGACTCTACAATCTTCTTGGTAGAGGTTACGCTCATGTAGCCAAAAACTCTACCGTTGAGGCTGAAATCCTCGGTTTATTCAAGACCGTGAACGCTGCTTCTGTTGAGGGTACCCAACTAGGAAAGGAGTATCGGAACTTCTCGACCCTCTTCATCAATTTTCTAGCTGCCTATAACCACGCTTATGAGACGGTCCTTGTGACCGCCGTCGTGAAAGCCCGTTACCGAGACCGGCACGAGCGTCTGGCAACTGTTACGTTTGTGGCTGATAATCACAAAAAGGCCCTCAAGTTTGCCAACGATCAGCTTTCGTGGCTGGTTCGTGAGAGGGGAAAGTTGGTGGACCGTCTGGCCTTGGTCCGAACTTACACCGAACAGGAGCCAAGCAATATTGTGATGAGGTGCAAATGCGGTTGGCTGCAGGAGAGACTTGATGACATTACGGCAGACATTGCTTTTGAGAGGGCAGCGATTCCGGACCTGGAGTTTGCCGTTGAGCATTACGAGGCCACTATGGCCCAGGTTAAAGAGAAGTGCGATCGCCTCTTCTTTAGGCTCGCGGAGCTTGATCCCGAGAGTGCCCGGTGCATCCAGAGCATCAACTGTTTGGAGAGTCAGTTGAGCTCTTTCGTAATGGTTATCAGGGCCTAGTTTGGCTTTACCTTTCCTCCCCAGTGAGTTGTTGTAATACTCTTTGATGAATGGAATGAAAGAAAAGCTTCACGTATTTTGTTTTGTTTTTTTTAAATTTTCCTGCTATCGTTTCTTCCTCATAGCATAACAGAACGATTTGAGGTACCGAAGATGTCGAGGCTTAATGTTCTTTTTGATGTTCTTGTTTAATTGCTCCAGACGATGATACCGAGAACATTGATGATGGGTTCGGCGGTAGTAAATCCGGCCACCTGTTGTGTGCCCACTTTTATCCATATTTTGTTTCTTTCGGCGTCTACTTGCTCGTGTCGGTCGCCTGTAGCGTCGGGAGAAATTCCTGTGGGCTACGTTCATTAATAGAACCTCGGTCCTCTGAAGCCCTCCGCGTGTTTTGGATAAGAGGAAATTTTAAGACCGGTCTCTGGTTGATTTAATCAGGTAAAGGTATTTGTTTCATGGGTTCTGATTATATAATCCATATTGTCTTTCAAAAGACGCGAGATCCTCTGCAATACATTAAATATACCCCCGTGTTTAATCAGTATAAATCCACCGTCATATCAGAATACACTGCCCATACAAGTTTACGGATTGACACAACTTTGTCTGTCAAAGATAGATAGTGTTCGTTTGCCCCCCAGAATTAACGGTTGAAGCCTCGGTGTTTTTCGTCTTTTGGTATTTCTAAAGATGATTCTTGATATATTATTGAACTTAATTTTTACACCCGTCTGGGGTATCTAGGATCTTCCTGCAAAAGAACAGGATATAATTAGTATGCGACACAAGGAATGTCGGTCCATGACTCCTATATTAGTCCGATTTGATTTTTTCTATTTTATAGAGAAATCAAAAAAAAATTTCCTTAGGAAGAAATGGGTTAATTTCTGATACAGAATTTTTCGCAGATTTATTACTCTTTTTATTATTTTTTTTTTTAAGGAATGTGACAAAATCTCTTGACGTTTACTAAAATATTTTAAGGAATTTCCTTTTTATCAAAATAAATTTTCAGAGGTAAATTTGTCAGGAAAATTTTATTTTTATTGAAGCAGGAAAGACCTGACAGAAATCCTTTATTGGTTAACAAAATTCCCCCGAGACATTAGTCTAATTTTATTTAGAGAAAATTTTCTTAGAAAAACATGAGCGAATTTCTCGAAAAGAATTTTTGTTGCAAGTTTTTATAATTTGAAAGAATGTGATAAAATCACTTGATGTTTTTTTTAAGTAATTTTTCTTTTTATCGAAATAAATTTTCAGAGGAAAATTTGTCAGGAAAATTTCATTTTTATTGAAGCAAGAAAAACATGACAAAAATCTCTTATTGGTCAATTAGTCTAATTTTATTTAGAGAAAATTTTCTTAGAAAGACATGAGCGAATTTCTTGAGAAAAATTTTCTTGCAAGTTTTAATAATTTGAAAAATGTGATAAAATCACTTGATGTCTACTAGAGTTTTTTTTTTAAGGAATTTTTCTTTTTATTGAAATAAATTTTCAAAGGAAAATTTTTTCAAGAAAATTTCATTTTTATTGAAGCAATAAAAATATGACAAAAATCCCTTATTGGTTAATAAAATTCCCATGAAGGGATTTTTTTACATTATTTTTTCAAAAAAAAATTTTTTAAAAGAAATGAGGGACAAATTTAATTTTTATTTTCTTTTAAAAAGAATGGTCGTAATATCAAGCTCAAAAACTGACTAACACCTAGCATGGACCGACCGAAAATAAATACAAGATACAATTAGAGAACTTACTTTTACCTTGGAGAAATGCAAATCACATAGTCATGCGCATGACTCAAGTGAGGAGTGGACTCTAGAAAATAAAAGAAGGAGAGACAAGGTATGGACCTAAAAAGGCTCCCACTATCTGAATTGACAAACTTACCCTTCGCGCAATCAAATCACAATGGGAAGATTTGTCAACCCGAGCGTAATCGACGCAAGAGCTTTGCATATTCGATCCCTATCTATGGTTTTCTAGGAAGAATTTCGCGACATGGGTTTAGACGCTTGTGTGTGCAGGTGTCGTGGTCCTCAGAGTATGCAAGACATGCACAACAATTGATATCAAAACAGCGCTTCTAAAAATGTGCGAAATTAAACAAATAAACCCAACACCGAGCCTGCAAAACAAAGGGGTTAGCTAAACACTCCGCCCCTTATAACTCCCATCCTGCAAAAACATATAACACCTATAGAATGAGTCCCAAACAATATCGCCAGAAGCGAGATATGCATGAAATTTTCATTGGCCTAAGTCCACTAAGACTTTTAAAATTTCGAAAAAATTTAAGTATTCCAATTGGTATCTTTTTTTGAAAATTTAAAAATCTCTGTCCCCAGTGGAGTCGCCAGTCTGTCGCGACTCTCTAAAAAAATTTTAAATTTTAAAAGGGGTTAATGGATTATTAGGTTAATTAGATTTGACTAACCTAACGCGGACCCTCCCAAGCCCTACCGAATCGCAACTTTGGTTTTTGTTTAAATGATTTTGAAATTTGGAGTCGCCACTAATCGTTCTTGGTAGGTCGATTAGAAACCTAAATAAATTAGCGGGAGAACTAATTTATTCCTGCGAACCAGAGATTATGAGCTCGGGGACTTGGTTACACTAATTAATTAAAACTAATGCCCTTTCGGTACCTTAATTTCATGGATATCCTAATTCGGCAACTCAGGCTTGGTTTATTCCTAAGGCTCTAGTAGGGTATTCTCTTTTGTGTTTTCACTTTTTAAATAGGATGCATGGATGGTATATATTTTTATTTGTTATATTTTTTTTAAGTGTTAAAGATTCCCTGAAGCCGAAAGAGGGAGTGTGTTAACGACTTCTGTGCAGTATTATGACCTACTCATCTTTTGGGTCTGATGATTCAAAAATTAAATTATAGGAAGTACATGACAGTGAATAAACACCTCCAATGGGAGGCCTAGCATTGGCTTGGCTCTTCTCTTTGGGATTTAAGGTACAGGTATTTAAGTTGCAAGTATTTAAACTACTGTAAGTAAAAACCTCCAATGGGAGACTAAGCATTGGCTTGGCTCTTCCCTATTTAAGTTGTAGGTATTTAACTACTGTAAGTAAAAACCTCCAATGGGAGGCTAAGCATTGGCTTGGCTCTTCCCTTTGGGATTTAAGATACAGGTATTTAAGTTGCAGGTATTTAACTACTGTAAGTAAAAACCTCCAATGGGAGGCTAAGCATTGGCTTGGCTCTTCCCTTTGGGATTTAAGGTACAGGTATTTAACTACTGTAAGTAAAAACCTCCAATGGGAGACTAAGCATTGGCTTGGCTCTTCCCTTTGGGATTTAAGGTACATGTATTTAAGTTGCAAGTATTTAACTACTGTAAGTAAAAACCTCCAATGGGAGGCTAAGCATTGGCTTGGCTCTTCCCTTTGGGATTTAAGGTACAGGTATTTAAGTTGCAGGTATTTAACTACTGTAAGTAAAAACCTCCAATGGGAGGCTAAGCATTGGCTTGGCTCTTCCGTTTGGGATTTATGGTGTAGGTATTTAAATTACGGATGGACTTTGTCCTCTCCATTTTGGGGTATGAATTCTTTAAAATGAAATACAACGAATTGATTCAACAATTTGAAATTTGTGCGCGCTTGAGGACTCCTCCAAGCCGATTTTGTGCTTCCATAGGATTGACCATTGATATAGAGCTGCGGCTTCCTGACATAAAATAGAGTGAAATGTCATTATACAAAATATGTGCTAATCTGCACCTAAAACCAGAAGAGTGGAAAGAGTACTTATCTCCCATTTTTTTGGGAGGGATTTCTATAATTGATTTTCGCTCTCTATGTTCCCAATATAGAGAGTTTCTTTTGAATTAAGAGGGACTTTTAGTCACAGATCAGTTGAGAAATCGGTGGACAGCTTAGGAGCTTGTCTGGGCCGATTTTTGCATCTCTACGAGATTTTTGCTGTTGACGTAGAGATATCCTTCTCCTGACATAAAATATTAAAAAAAAAAGAGATGGAGAAAGTGTATACAATTTGTGCTAATTTGCAAGTAAAACCATAAACAAATGAATAAATAAAAACACTTAGCTCGAATTTGCTTGCTCGTTGACGAGGAAGAACTCTTGATTTATATTGATCGATGAAGGAATTTGTGATGATAACCCCTAGCTTTAAACTTCCATCATCTTCAAAATTCTCTCTCTTTTGGTATTTTCTTTCTCTCAAATTTTTCTTCAATCTCCCAAAACTCTCTCAAACATCAAAAATTTTCTCTCAAAAAAAAAATCCTCCTCTCAATCTCACTTCTTCCTCCTTTTATAATCTACTCATTTATCTCCCATTCTAATTTTTCCACTAACTCTATCTCCCATTCTAATTTCTCCACTAACTCTTCTTTATTTTCATCTTCCATTCTCCATCTCTATCTCACATTCTAATCTCTCCACTAACTCTTCTTCATCTTCATCTTCCCTTCTTCATATTTATCTCCCATTCTAATTTTTCCACTAACTCTTCTTCATCTCCATCTTCCCTTCTCTATTCTTATCTTCCATTCTAATTTTTCCACTAACTCTTCTTCATCTCCATCTTCCCTTCTCTATTCTTATCTTCCATTCTAATTTCTCGACTAACTCTTCTTCATCTCCATCTTCCCTTCTCTATTCTTATCTTATTTTCTCCATCCATCCTTCTCTAACTTCTCTTCTTCATCTCCTCTTCTCCATCTTCTCTTCTCTATTCTAATTTATCCACTAACTCTTCTTTTTGTTATTTGTAAAATAATCATTCAAGAGTTAGGTATTTGCACTCTAGTCCTTGAATTTTAAGTATTTACACTTCAGTCCATGAAAAAATATATTTTTTTAAGTCCAAATCTCCTCACAATTTTTGACACACCAAAATTTACCACATGTCAAATTTAAGCTCATTTCTTGTCGCTGAAAATAATGCAGAATTTAATTAAAGCCCTTTTGCAAAATTGAGTCATTCTGGGTATAATTGAGCCAAGATGAAAATTTAAAATATTAGAATACAATGTCACAACTCATAAAAAGTGAAAATTAAAAATAAATTGGCTCAAATTAAATTTTTTTAGGCCCGATTCGAGATTATACTCGTGAAGGAACACGTGACTCGAATTGGATTTTTCTGAATTTGCGATGGCCAATATGAAAATAGATTTAAAATAAAAATATTAACTATCTTTGTGTATTTTTTTGGCCTCAAATGTTATTTTTCCAAAATTTTCAAGTATTTTTGTATTATTTTTTTAAAAAAAATAAATATATATAATATTAAAATTTATTTTTTGTTCAAAAATGGTTGCCTAGGCTTGGACAAGGCTTCCAAAGTTGATTTTTCAATTTTCTCATTTTTTCTTTATTTTTCATGAATTTTCGAAAATAAAAATAATTAAAAATACTGAAAATATGAAAAATAATTTTTTGGTCAAAATTAGTTCTCTAGGCTTGGCCAAGGTCCCCAAAGTTAATTTTTCAATTTTATGAATTTTTATGAATTTTTCAAAAAATAAAAATGCCGAAAAATACTGAAAATTTTTAAAAGAGAAAAGATGATTAAAAATCAGGTGTCAACAACGACCGCCAAGTGTTTTTGGCCGAAATTTTGCGCGGGGAACATTTGCCATGAATTTAGCGACGAAACCCCTTCGTCGAGAATTAGCCACGAACAATTGACTTTCATGGCTAATTAGCCACGAAAAATGAATTTCACGAAAAAATGCCTTTCGTGGCTAATGTAGCTATGAAATTTTGCGACAAATTTGGAAATTCGTCGCTAATTTTGCTACGAATTTCTAAATTCGTCGCTAATTTTCTGACGATTTTTTATTTGTGGCTAATTTTGCGACGAATTTCTGAATTTGTCGCTAACTTTGCAACAAATTTCTAAATTCGTCGCGAATTTTCTGACGATTTTTTGTTTGTGGCTAATTTTGCGACGAATTTATGAATTTGTCGCTAATTTTGTTTAGGCTAATTAGCGACAAATTTGGAAATTCGTCGCTAATTTTGTTTGGGCTAATTAGCGATGAATTTGGAAATTTGTCCTTAATTTTGCTACGAATTTCTAAATTCGTTGCTAACTTTCTGACGATTTTTTGTTTGTGGCTAATTTTGCGACGAATTTCTGAATTCGTCGCTAACTTTGCGACAAATTTCTAAATTCATTGCGAATTTTCTGACGATTTTTTGTTTGTGGCTAATTTTGCAACGAATTTATGAATTCATCGCTAATTTTGTTTGGGCTACTTAGCAACGAATTTGGAAATTCGTCGCTAATTTTGCTACGAATTTGGCGACAAATTTCTAAATTCGTCGCTAATTTTGTTTGGGCTAATTAGCGACGAATTTGGAAATTCGTCGCTAATTTTGCTACGAATTTCTAAATTCGTCGCTAATTTTGTTTGGGCTAATTAGCGACGAATTTGGAAATTCGTCGCTAATTTTGTTACGAATTTCTAAATTTGTCGCTAACTTACTGATGATTTTTTGTTTGTGGCTAATTTTGCGACGAATTTTCGAATTCGTCGCTAACTTTGCGACAAATTTCTAAATTCGTCGCGAATTTTCTGACGATTTTTTGTTTGTGGCTAATTTTGCGACGAATTTATGAATTCGTCGCTAATTTTGTTTGGGCTAATTAGCGACGAATTTGGAAATTCGTCGCTAATTTTGCTATGAATTTCTAAATTATTAGCGACGAATTTCTAAATTCGTCGCTAATTTTCTGACGATTTTTTGTTTTGCGGCTAATTTTGTGACGAATTTGTGAATTCGTCGCTAACTTTGCGACGAATTACTGTATTCGTTGCTAATTTTGCGACGAATTTCTCAATTCGTCGCTAATTTTCTGACGAATTGTGTTTCTTCGCTATTTTATTTCTAATTTCCGGAATTTTAGCCCTGATTAGCAAATGGCCAGAGAAACTTTCAAGTTATGAATCAGGTATAGAGCCAATGGGCGATGCTTGGTTACAATTTCGAATCCATTATTATATGTTTGCTCTAGTTTTTGTTGTTTTTTATGTTGAAATGGTTTTTCTTTATTCATGGGCAATGAGTTTCGATGTATTGAGGGGTATTCGTATTTATAGTAGCTTTAATTTTCGTGTTTATCCTAATTGTTGGTTTAGTTTATGCATGGTAAAAAGGAGCATTAGAATGGTCTTAGTTCCTGAATATTTAGACAATAAAAAAAGTAAAAAAAATAACATTGAGACAGTTATGAATTTCATAGAATTTCCCTTGCTTGCTCGAACAACCCAAAATTCAGTTATTTCAACTACATCAAATGATCTTTCAAATTGGTCAAAGCTCTCTAGTTTATGGGGGCTTCTTTATGGTACTAGCTATTGCTTCATTGAATTTGCTTCATTAATAGGTATTTTTCAACGTTGTCGCTAATAATTAGCGATGAAAATCAATTTCGTCGCTAAAAGCCTTTATTTTTGTACTGCTTGCTTTTAATCAATTTTCGCTAGAAATAGCTGACATGACGATCCAGTCATCACCGATTGTCCTACCTAGTGCCTCTCTAGAAGGATCACATTGGAATTTCTTCCAAAATTAGGTTGTGTCTGTTCACGAAAAATTCAAGATTGGGAAAGCATTTTTCGATCGGAATAACAAATGTGTGACAAAAGTTATTTTCATCGTAATTTTACGACGAATTCACTTTCATCGCTAATTTTTTGCGAGTAAAATCTCTTTTTTTGTAGTGATAGTTTTACATAAACAAATGTCACGTGACTTAAATTTCGGTAACATTGATATGTTATCTTTGAAAAATCCATGATGTGATAAGAAAGTGCATAAATTACGATTCATAAGAGTTTCAGATCTCAATTCATTTATTTATTTTTATGCAGAGAGAGAGGAGTCAGAAAAAATATCAATTGTTTTTGGTACATATAGGCCCCATACAAGTGAGTCATTAGATCATGTATGTCCTTTGTGATATCAACATGATCTAACGGATTGGATACTTTAGATTATTGGTCGCAAATGTCATTGCTAATTAGTATTTATCGCCAATTAGTGACAATTAAGTATTTCGTCGCTAATTTTGCGATGAATACATTTTGCGATTAATACATTTTGTCGCCAATTAGTGATGACTAAGTATTTTGTCGCTAATTTGGTGACTAAATACTTTGTCGAAACTTTAGCGACAAAGTTTGACACAAATGCGCTGTCACAAAAATTGGCGCCATGCTACACGAATATTAGCGATGACTTCTATGGGCAAAAATTCGTTTTCATCGCTAATTTTTCGTGGCTAAAATCAAAATTTTTGTGGAATTTTGCGATGAAAGCAATTTTCGTGGCAAAATTCGTCGCGAATTAGCGACAAATTATTTTTCGTCGCAAAATTACGAAATTTTTTCCGTCACAAAATTCGTTGCAAATTAGTCACAAATTTTTTTCGTCGCAAAAGTAGTCGCAAATTAGTGACGAATATTTTTTCGTCGCAAAATTCGTCGCACATTAGCGACAACTATTTTTTCGTGGCAAAATTCGTCACATATTAGCGACGAATATTTTTTCGTGGCAAAATTCGTCGCTAATTAGCCACGAATATGTTTTTGTCGCAAATTAGCGAGGAATATTTTTTCGTCGTAAAATTCGTCGCAAATTAGCAACGAATATTTTTCAGTCGCAAAATTCGTCGCAAATTAGCGAGGAATTAATTTCGTCGCTAATTTTTCGTGGCTAAATGGGCTTTTTTTTGTAGTGTCAATTTCGATTGACAATTATTTTAAGGAGAGTTAAAAAAAAAAAAAAAGAGTTGGTGGACGATTTGAACCGCGATATGTTGAAAGAGAAAGAGTCACATGCGTTGGTTTCCAGCCAATATCGATCGGAATGTTTGTGGGAGGGGAGCGGCATTGAGTCGACTAGTAAAGGTTTGGAGATTTTTATGGTCTTGTCTTTCATGTCTAATTGTGAGCGTCGCGTGATCGTTCTTATTTATTTGGGCTCTACCCATCATTCCATTATATATGACTAAATAACCGTCAATCGATCGATTTCCTGTTCGATTGCATGTCGTGAAGAATACAGTTTCAACGCTAGCAAATTTGGCGTATCTTCTTCTTTTTCTTTTTCTTTTTTGAGCTTCACCTTTATTATTTGATTTATGGCGCACCATAAATCTCCTAGGTTAAATCTATTGCGCTTTCATTTCGAGTTCATGGGACAACGTAATTTTCGGGGAGAAGATCGATCCATCAACAGTCATGCTAATCTTGGAATGGATAAACACTTGTACACTAAATTCTTTTCAATATCTGTTAGAGAGTTATTTCATGTTTTATTATATGACAAGATAGGGATGTTAGATTTACGACTTTGATTTTTTTTTTGTTTGGTTTTAACTCTTTTTCATAAAAATAAAAAAAAAGATTTGCGTCCCTTTGGACTGATCGGTCGAAAGGATATTTGTTTTAGTAGGGAGGCAAAATGCTGCTATGTGGACACGTGGCGTTCAACATTAGTAAATCTCTAGACCTGATGGATGAGACAAAACGCAAGCCACAAAGACCCCCAGCCCACTTCACTCCATCCATCGATTATCCTCCGCTCTCTGCCGCCGCCATCCGCTGGCCACGACGCAGGTCGCTTCCTCCCCCGCACCTCCACCCCTGCCGGAGCAAACAATGGAGTAGTCTCTTCTGCTTCCATTGTTTTGCAACCTTCTCTCTCTCGCCAGCTCGGTTTCCGCCAACCAAAAGGGAGTCGGATCTAGCATCGTCAAATGCTATCGCCATTGATGACGACGTAGCCATCGACAAAGCTCAACCATCAGCGACGGAGCCCCGCCATTGTCGTGGCGAATAGAGAGAGGGATAAGGCAGCGTCTTGCCATGGCGAATTGGGCCGGCGGCAAAGCAAATGCACAGGACCGATTAGATTTTACTCATCAATACATACATACCTTGTATCAGAATTTGTATCAAGAGTAGAAAAGACGACTCGTGAAATACATTAAAAAAATGGAATTATTGAGCATATGGTCAGAACATGAGGAAATACGAAAAAGCAATAAATCAAAATCATAAATAACACTTGCATGATGTATGGTGGAGTTTTATTTTTGTGAATATTGAAATCAGTAATTTTTCATTTCTATTTCACTTATACTGATCAATAAGCATGCATACTTAATCAATTAAATTTCTATTCATTCTGCACCTTTCTAAATACTACCGTAATATCAAATCACAAATGAGAATAAAATTACAAAGTAAAGCGTGGATTTTGAGGAAAACTTTACCTAATTAAGAAATTCTCAACCACGCACATCATCCTTCAATTCGAAGTATCCTCTAATTTTAATAAAATCTTTTCGAGGAATGTTCATCCTCTCAAATTGAAGCGATATGGATTGCCGGATTTGACTATTCTCGCTGTGAGTTCCTCTTATCAGCATTTGCTCATATCAATCCTACTTCAAGGTCCCCCAGTTGGATGATCTAAAAATACTTTCTTTCCTAGTTTAATTAGCAATCATACTTTATTCAAATTTCGACCGGCAATCGACTTCTTGAATTAGATCCTTTAATTTAAAGCATGAATGTGCCTTTTTCAGTTTCATTAAAAAGGATATGAATGTTCTCATTCTCAAATTAAAATGATATGATCTGTTAGATTTAATCAGCCATTGTCGATTTCGCTTATCGATAAGCCCATATCGATCCTACTCCAAGTTCGCTCATCTAGATCAATCATGTCACGAATTTGACTTGGTAAAACGTCTAAAGAGTGGCTCCCGAAAATTAAGGTAAGAAAGAAAGAAGTTTCCACCCAAGAAAAACTCCCTTAGGGAGGAAGGGATCCTTCGCAGCCACAAAAACCCCCCCTGTCCCGTAACCCGCACGTGTCCCGCGAAGCGCCAGCATGCGAGAGCCGCCGAGCGGGCCCGACAGCGCGCGCGCGCGAGAGTGAGCTGTCCCATCGCCACGTGGCGCCCCCGCCTTACGTGGCAACCGGATCGACACGCCAGCCATCTGGAAGAAGAAGAACCCTAAAATCTCGTCCTCCACAGTGCAACCCACGTTGTAAACGACCTTGAAAAAAGTTAAATCGAACAGACAGGTTACGCAGAAAAGCGTCACGACCCCATTCATCATCTTCTTTCCTCCCCCGCCACATGTATAAATATCAGCAGACGGCAATATTTTTAAATCTGTCAAATCCCCATCGTCGTTCTCTCTCGTCTTTCTTTCGTTCTTTCAAAAAAATAATTTTTTTTTTCTGTCTGTGGGGGTATAAAAGAAGAGCGATGAATGCGAGCTGGGTTTGGGTTGTTTTGGCGCTGCGACGAAAGCTCGTGCCGCGCGATCAGGCTCCTCCTTCCTTTCGCTCCCTCTGTTGCTGCTCCGCCTCTCGTCGCCGATCGGATCGGGGAATCGATGCGTCGACGGTCTGAAAACCGAGAGGAGCACCGCGGAGAGACAGGCTTCCGTTTCCGAAGCGTTCCGGTCTTTCTCTGAGCGTCGGATTTCCGGTGAGGTGCTAAACTTTTGCATGATTTGATCTGGTTTTGTTTCTCTCGGGTTTCTTCTGATTTGAAAGGGTGCTAGGAATTCGTTCTTTGCAAAACCATATGCGGCGGTATCCTGCCTAAATTGTTAACGCGGGTCACTTCCAATGATTCGAGCCGTGGAATAGTTCCCGGGACTCGCGGAACACGATCCGTGCCGCGTTTCGCGCGTTCGTTTTCGATTCCCGACCGGTGCCTTTCCGGCTCGATTTCGGAATAGGTTCTCAGGTGAACTCATGGAAGCTATATGTTCGGACCTCTTTGCATGAATTTTCCAATGGATTTTGATTTTTTCTTTTCCCTTTTCCTATCTCCTTTCCGTTGTTCTTATTTGATCTCGGAAAGACGTTGAATTAGTCTTCCCAGATATTATTTGTTTAGAACTGGGTCGGGGCAATTTCCTCGAAAAAAACATGGCTCTTTGTCCTTAATCACGAAGGAAGAAGCTGTACAAACACTAATTTCGTAGAAACTGTCTGTGTTGATAAGCTTGACCCAGATCTTGTTACCCCTTCTCATCAATAATATCTGAAACTTAAAAATATCTGCAAGCCTTTTTCGGTTTATATTATCACATTAGAAACGTCAATTATGCTGATTAAAGATTTTTGTCCAGTGGACTTGCAGTGGCGTAGCAATTTCCATGTAAGTGAACAGCTGTGACGACGAAACCCCAGGGAGGCATTGGCAAAGACAATGGAGGTTGCTCCTTATCAACCCTACATCGATCCCGACTACGATTCCCTCATCGAAAGGATTTACCCGGCTAGGTAATTCATCATCTAATTTACCGTGATTTGTTTGTTAATCTTGATCACCAAGAAGATCGGTTCGTTTAATAGTGTGTCTATCCGGGTTTCGCAGGGTTTGTATCGACAACGAGACCTGCCGAGACTGCACGCTCGTGAAGGTCAGATTGACAAATATTATTTTTCTCTTTCTCTAGATTTAATTTTAAGTGGTGATTATAAAATTAAACCAACTTGGATTATTTTTTAATCCAATTCCGCAAGACCCCAATAGGGTGGGGTCCTAGTGGGTAAATATCTTGCCCATAGATGTGAAAGCAACCGAGGAAGATCCCGCGACACCGCACCACGACTTAGGATTACTGTCGTGGGATTAATTAAACAATTGTTAATTAAAGATTTGTGGGTGCTGCCGTGGCGTAAATCTGCTTGTTGGTCGTTCCTCCATTAACGATGTTAATTAACAAGATTCCGATCTTAATCGAAACTCCTAGAGAAAGTCGATGGACATTATTAGATCCCCACTTCAGTATAGAAACAAATTGATAATTTACCATTACGCACTACTTGTAAAAGATAGGGCCTTCAATTTCTTTTTGTTGGTTTTGTAATTTAATGTTTGTTTATGTTGGGTTGGATTTTGCAGGTCGACAGCGCAAACAAGCACGGGATTCTGCTGGAGATGGTCCAAGTCCTGACAGATCTCGACCTTGTCATCTCCAAGTCATACATCTCCTCGGACGGCGGATGGTTCATGGACGGTCCGTAACACAACCCCCTCTCTTTTTCCTCTTCTCTCCGGGACCATCAACACGTATTTTTTTTGTAGATATATTTTTTAAAAAATAGATGATATATTAGTAAATAATTAGCTGTGGCCACAAAAGTACGAAATCGTCAATTAGATGTTGATTGGCGAAAGCTGGCTTTATGAGTCACGCTTGAGTAAGTCTAGAAGTTTTCCTTGTTGGCTGGCGCAAATTGGCCTTGATTTGCATGGCGTGGCACGTGCAGTATTCCACGTGACGGACCAGCTCGGCGCCAAGCTCACCGACGAAAGCCTCATCCTCTACATTCAACAGGTAATTACATCATAATCCCTTGTTTGCCCTTTTGCCACGTGTACAGCGTACGTTCGAAAATTTAGACTATATTTAAAGGATGATGTGTTTATTACGTCAACCTCAGTAAAGACGACATTAGTTGTAATAATAACTAGAAAAGATGCTACAATCGACAGGCTTTGTGTGCGACGAGGAGAGGGGGTCTCCCCAAGGAACAACAAGCGTCGTCGCAGAGGAAACATTTCGGGCCTCGCCACGTGTCCTCCGAGCACACGGTGCTGGAGATGACGGGGACGGACCGGCCTGGCTTGCTGTCCGAGATGTCGGCCGCCCTGGCCGACCTGGCGTGCCACATCGCCTCTGCGGTGGCGTGGACCCACCACGCGCGGGCCGCGTGCATATTCTACGTGGAGGACGGGGTGAGGGGCGGGCCCATCACAGACCCCCAGCGCCTGGCCCAGATAAAGGAGCGGCTAGAGAACGTGGTCGAGGCCCACCACGACGAGGGGGAGAAGAGGAGCGTGAGGTTGACGGCGCCCGTGGCCGGGCGGATGCACACCGAGCGCCGGCTCCACCAGCTGATGTTCGCCGACAGGGACTATGAGCAGTGCCGCTGCTGCGGGCGCAGCGGCTGCAGCAGCGGCAGCCGAGGTGACGGGTACGAGTGTAGGAACGGGTGCGAGGAGGCCCACGTGTCGATTGAGAGTTGGAAAGACAAAGGGTACTCGGTGGTGAACATGCGGAGCAGGGACAGGCCGAAGCTGTTGTTCGACACCGTGTGCGCCCTAACGGACATGCAGTATGTTGTGTTCCATGCATCGGTTAGCTCAGAGGGCTCTTTGGCTAATCAGGTATTTTATGCTAAAATCAAACCTCAAAAAGCTTTTAAGGTCATAAGGTGCTAATGTGTCTACAGGTTGAATTCTAGCATTGTATGAGTATGTGCCTTGACATAACAAAAGAGATTGTGTGGTTTGCGGGCGTCATACAGGAGTATTTCATTAGGCATCAGGATGGATGCACCCTGGATTCTGAGACCGAGAAGCGTAAACTCACTCAATGCCTCCTGGCCGCCGTCGAGCGCCGAGGGTCGCATGTATTGTCCCGAACAACTCTTGTTTCTCATGCGTGTCTCTTATTGGATTGGATCCTGATTTCTTGTTATGATTCTTTCGCAGGGTTTGAGGTTAGAAGTGAGCACTCAGAACCGGCCGGGCCTGCTGTCGGACATGACCAGGGTGTTCCGGGAGAACAGCCTATCGATAACGAGGGCCGAGGTAGGGATCCATGGAGAGCGAGCCATCGGGTCGTTCTACGTGACGGAAGCTTCCGGGAACGACGTGAACCTCAGCACAGTGGAACTGGTGAGGAAAGAGATCGGGGGATCGGTCGTGATCGTGAACAAGTCCTCGGGAGCAAGCACTCCTCAGGGTCCAATGTCGGCGTTGTCGGCAGGCCTCATCAGCAGGAGCGGGGAAGAAAAGCCGAGGTTGTCACTCGGAAGCCTTATCTGGTCTCAGCTCGAGCGTTTCTCCAGCAACTTTGGACCAATAAGGTTGTAATGTGAAGGTAATGTTTGCTGTAGACGAGTGTGCTTAGCCATGTATTTTGTACATAAGGCTCGCAAGCATCTTGCCACTTGGTCAAAGTAGCCTTTAAAGAATAGGGCTTCAGTCTTTCAGATTTGTAAAATGTCAATGAAGTTAGTCTCTCCAGTTCAAAGTTCAGTTTCTGGTGAATTTTGCAGTTCGACAACTTACGTGTAGGGTTACTATATGAGTTTCGCACTAACTACTTTTCGTAAAATCCGCTAATTGCGATTTCACAAGTTTGATGAAAAAAAGAGATAACATTATGAGCCATCCGGAATAGGAAAACAGCAGATATTGAAAAAAGCGATGATGTCCTGGTGTTAATCGCGTTTATATATCCTTTTCGAGCTCTCTCAAAAGCGCTCAGATAAAAAGTTCCAAGCAGAGATGAATTCTGAACACCTTTATAATATTAATGGTGTATGTAAAACAACTCAAGTGATATTGGCGTTAGACTTTGCCTCATATGCGGTGAATCAGGGCTTCCCCAAGTGATCCGTGAAAAGGGATTGTAGCACTCGATTCCAGCAATAGGAGAAAATGAGTATGAATAGAACTCTCATGTCAAGAGCAATTCTTCCAAAAAGAAGGAAATGAGTAATTTTCATATGGAGCTTGAGGAATCGATGCATGTTCAAGCGATTGGACGGGACGAAAGCTATTACTCAATCAGTAAAGACAATAATTCGAAAAATGCAGCTCCACTTGGAACATATAAACAATGCTTTTGCGTAGAGCACCTCATTTCATGAGTGGGAATTCGCTTGATATCATTCTCAACTCATCCTTCACATAAACTTTGCAAAATATCCACGGTTCATTCACGTTGTCGACACGTGAACATGAGATCTCCGATGAAAACATTAAAGATATGAAAGAAGTGGCAAGCTTGCTTCGCCTCAATGCTCTCGGCAAGCTCTTTTTCTAGATCAGAATGTCCCGTCTTCTAGAACGTTGAGTTCTTGAGCCTACTTATTATATGCATTAAAAGACTTGTGCCGTGAGGGCATCGATTTCCTGAGCCTCGGGAAGCTCGATAGACAGAGTGCGACTAACTTTTATGCATTATCTATAACCCAACGAGAAACGCCAGCATCGTTAGGATCACGAGCGACTTTTTTTGCTGGAAATGCCGGCACCGACTTGAAAAAGGAGACTGAGCAGCGCTCCAGAGACAAGGAAATAATGTTATCTGAACCGGCCAAGGTGTAACGAGAGAAATTAGGCTCAAAATGCCTTAAATGTGACATTTACTTCAACTGCACGAGCGAGCGAATTGCCCTTGGCTGCGGGAAAATGAACCCAACTGCTAACGCAGCTACTCAGTCAACCAATCAAATTGGCCAATCACAAGAGGAAAAACTATGTGGTGGACCCTTGTTTTCCTTCCAAGTGGTGGAAATTGCCTTTTGTCTCTTTCTCTGGCAAATGACTTCTCTGTAGGCGACCGAGTCCAATGGAGCTCTCTTTCCCTTTCTTGGTCAAACCTTGGAGAATTATCTCCAACAAAAAGAACGCCCAAGAAAATCCATATTCACTTCGGATTAATGGGCACATAAAATCCTCCAGCATTTCGTAAGCGGCTTAAACTTGTGACGCAATTCAGATGATCTCTTGCTTTACAATAAAATATAAAGAATGATGCAGCGATGAACACAGTCAAAGCATCTCACGCGTTAAATGGTAGAAGAAAAGTACGCCGCGAAAGGAGAATGATTATTTCTTTCGCATCGGGCTTGACATTTCATCATCAAATCGGTCCTGTCTCGATTCTACTTGCATGTCCCATCTGTTAATACCCGAGCTTTGGCCGTTGAAATTCCGAACAGACTGTCGTGAGTTCATGGAGCAACAAAAAGTGGAACCAAGAGGTTTGGTTCATTGATTGACCCCTGACCTACATGGCACCAAGAGGAGGCGCCAGAACTCCTAAAGCTAAAATTCGAAGATTCCTTACAAGAATTCTGATCTTCCATGGTTCTTCGTTCATCAAATCCAGCCAATGACAGCCAATTTTCTGAGGAAGAGCTTCCTCAATTCGCAAACATGTAAACTCATTTGAATTCAATTCACACCATCGGCTCAGTCAAAGATAAATTATTCACAAGTAGACTAAAAAAGTTCAGAAGTTATTACATTCTCCAGAATCATCGGTCAAATCCGTCGGGCAATATTGATTGCATTCTCGTAGGGCATTCATTGTTCTGTTAGCACGAGGATTACATGTAAACGCTAAACATAAGTCACAAACTTAAAATTTTGAATGTTCTACCAAATCTTGTATCCGTCATTGTGCAGCCATCGGAATACAGCTTCCATACCAAAATACAACAAAGGTTCACATCGTTTTATTCGCAAGCACATGAAAAAACAACATGAATGGATTGAATCGAGAGTACGCTAGTGAAGGCTTGTGATTTAGAAGATTATGGAAATAGAAAGATTTTGATGGTGCTGAAATATGTCATCCTAGAATTCATAATACAAAAGCCCCATTCAGGTTGTAGATACAACTGAAATGAGCCATCAATAACCAAGCAAAAGCAAGAAGCTCTCCCTCTCCCAATGCATTTGTGACCACATCTGGACGCTCTCCCATCCTTAGGTCCGGATTCATGGCTTTCCTGAGGCGTTCCATGCTCCACTCATTACCTTTCACTTCATTTTCTGGAGGCTTTCCATCTTTTGGGCCAAGTCGATAACCTCGTTGAGTGGGGTCTCGAACTGAAGGCTTTCCATCAATTGGGAATGTCTCCCACAATGGAAAACACATTTGACTGATTAATTGAAGAAAAATGCTTTCCTGACAGTATTATTAGAGATAGTGCAATATTAAATGTAGTTCTACACATTATTATCGCGTGTTTTTACATAAAACACTCGTTGATCGGGAAATCGTGAGGTAAAAAATAACCAAAAGTCCTGTCGGGCTAGTAGTTTTCGTTAATTAAAAGATACAACATGTGGTCGGAGAGCATCTTGCTGAACTCCATTTCGTCATTTCTAGCTATGGGACTCATGAATTGTTTCTCTTTGTTGTACCACATTTCAGTAGCAACATGCCACGTTATAATACCGCTGTCGTGATTAGCCTCAATGAGTACATTCATCGACGCCTCAATTTTGAGCATCCATTTAGATATTTATTGCATAAGATCGACTCCGATCCCTAAACAAAAATATTGATGTCGTGGCCGCGTTCGCGATCCCGCGTCAGAGCCGTGGCGTCCCAGGCTCGCCACATATACTATCGGCTTGACGATAAAATTTGAATAAGATACAAGCAAACAAATAAAAGCAATGCATTTTTTTTTTTTACATATTACTGGGAGATAAGTCGAATGGCATCAAAAGTTGCGAGTGACCCTACCCGCTATACAAAAATCGAGGGCCGCAGTCTCAACAAAAGGCTCCCATGAAAAGCAGATGGCTACCCCGCCATGTTACTTACCTATAAAAATTTCAACGATAAAGGGGTGAGATAATAATCTCAACAAGTTAATCCTCTAAACACTGACTAAACCATTCAACAAGATGACTAGCGATAATAAAGTAATTCGAAACTTCATTTCGAAATGATTTAACTTGGCATCGCCAAATAAGTCCACCATAAAAGGTAGAGTTCATGAGCTAGATTAGGGAGTACACTTACGTCTAGGAGCTCAATAGACACGTCGTATTTTATTTTCGAGAATTGGTCATTCCGAATACACCATAAGTAATTTGCCTCGTACCGCCTCCGAGACCAGCCCAGTCACACAGCAGGGCCACCCAGTCACACAGTAGGGTCTTCCCATAAACTCCATGGGGCATAAAGAGCACGAAGCTCAATCCACATATGAGCTCTATTCGTGTGCATGTGCATACATTAATATATGTATATACTTGTGTCTAGCACGAAACGTACACTTCCGGGTCTAGTAGAGATTTCTTGAGTTCGTCAAACATGATCGTAGTGATCTCAGACGTTCGTATTCCATGTATTACAAAAATTCAAGTAGCCACCAATAGGAGCAATACTCCTCGTCTAGAAAAAGAAAAAAAATCGGTTAGAAGTCCTATTGCGCAACTCGAATTCTATCTCTAGATATCTTTTGGTTCTCACTCATCATAATCGTCAAAAAAATTGCAAGTTATTTATTTAACCATCATTTCACATGCACTCATTATACTTGGGTTTTAGCATACAAATCAATTTCAAAATGTGGCTCGGCACTACTGCTTTGTTTCGGTCAAAGCTGGACTTTCATGCCACCATACTCCTACCATTCACACTAATAAGCGAGAACACACCTCTAAAACCACGAGAATATAAGTCAGACTCTCTTGCCAAACTCACTCTCTCTCTCTCTCCTTTTTGTTCTCTTTCTTTTTTTCCCTTTCGGCCACTAATGCACACACCTCAGGCCATAGTTTCTTGTATTCTGCACTACCTGTTATTCACTACTTCTCATTCCCCAGACCAATCTTCATCTTA
This sequence comes from Psidium guajava, assembly GCA_016432845.1. NCBI lineage: Eukaryota > Viridiplantae > Streptophyta > Magnoliopsida > Myrtales > Myrtaceae > Psidium > Psidium guajava. The sequence continues at coordinate 16,526,264 of CM028227.1, read as the reverse complement.
ATATCCATTATTTTATTCCAAAATTCTTCCAAAAGCTTGGGTCAACCCTGACGGTTTCCCTTCATGCCTCTCGGTTTCAATCTACATGCACGCTACCAAGCTTCGCTCACTGAGTTTCATGCTCAGCGGACACAATACTCGGATGGCCAACTGAAACGTAGCACCGTTACCCACATTCGTCCGACGGCTCGTGATGGAGAAAGCCGAACTATCTCTACCCCAAATCAGTGTAATCAACGAGAAAGGGTGAGAGGGCAGAATTCACCCGTGCATATACCTCTGGAATACTACTGAGGCATTTCCGAGCAATGTAAATAAAGGTGGGTTACTCTCTTTCTAGTTAGTGTTCCTCCCTGCTCCTTGCACGACAAATTAGCTATCTTCTTGACACTATTTCAGCACCGAAACTTGGTGGACAGAGCAGCTTTGCTGCCTGATTTCACATTCCTCTCCCTCTCTCTGTCTTAGCACCAAAACTGGGTAAAAAGGGCAGCTTTGCTGCTTGTTTTCACATCCCTTTCCACCCCTTCTTTTTCCATCTACCAACTCACTCGAGCGTGACCCCTTCGTTCGCATAGCAGATTTCTGGCAAGCAAGGGCGAGTTGACTTCATCTAAAGACCTTGCCGAACCTACTTAAGCTCGACGTTACTGTCCGACGATCCCCTTGTCATCATTGGCGCCTACAGCTCACATTCCTCTCCTAATTCATTGATATCATCACACATTGAAGGGATTAGCAAGTGGGTCAGAAGTTAACTTGCCTTAACGTTGCTGTAGTTTCTTTTTCCCTTAAGCTCGCTCGGCGAACTCTCCAAGCTTGCGCCAACCAGCTCCTGGTCTCTGCCGTGCTTTGACTCCTCAACTCGTCGAGATCGTCTCCTCTCGTCGACGTAGAAAAAGGAAAGGAAATGGCCAGCATCTAGTCTGAAAAAGGATATTGCACTGAAGGTGGTAGACTTATCTATCTTTGAGCGATATCCCCGAGGAGAGGAAGCCAAGAAGGAGATTCTCAAGCCTTCTCCATTTTCCACCTGGATTGCATGACCGAATGATCGAGCCATCTGGAGCGGTGGAAAATTGCGTGGCACGTTCAGATATTTTTATTATTTTATTATTATTATTATTATTATTATTTTTTAACTCCTCACTCAAGATATTAGCTGGACTATTTAAGTGGGGCATTACAACTCTCCCCTCCTTAAATAATTTCGTCCTCGAAATTGTCTGTCTCTTTACGTCATTCAAACAAAAATGGGTACCGCTGCTTCATGATAACTTCGCTCTCCCATGTTGCTTCTTCTTGGTCTTGGTATTGCCAAAGCACTTTCACCAATGGAATAACCTTAGTTCGCAATATCTGTTCCTTTCGATCCAATATCTTGACCGGTTGCTCAATATAGCTGACTCTTTCATCTACTTCCACGGTATCATGATCCAACACATGAGATGGGTCCGCTTGATACTTTCTTAACATCGACACATGAAAGACATTATGGATATTAGACATCTTTGGTGGGAGTGCCAATCGATATGCTACCTCACCAACTCTTTCCAATATTTCGAAGGGTCTGACATACCTCGGTTTGAGCTTTCCTCTCTTTCCAAACCTCGACACTCCCGTCCTCGGCGACACCTTTAGAAATACATGATCGCCCACTTCAAATTGTAGAGGTCGCCGTCGATTGTCTGCGTAACTCTTTTGCCTACTCTGCGCTGTCCGTAGCCGCTCACGAATTATGGTCACTGCGTCCAAAGTGATCTGGACTAGCTCAGGTCCCGTCAGTTTCTTTTAGCCTACTTCGAACCAACATGTAGGCGTTCTGCAGGTCCTTCCATATAGTGCTTCAAATGGCGCCATGCCGATACTTTGTTGATAACTGTTATTATAAGCAAATTCCACTAGAGGTAATTTTTCATCCCAATTTCCCCTAAAATCAATTGCGCAGGCACGAAGCATATCCTCTAATATCTGATTAACTCTCTCAGTTTGCCCATCCGTCTGAGGGTGGAAAGCAGTACTAAACTGCAGCTTGGTTCCCAATGCCTCTTGCAGTCCACGCCAAAAATTCGACGTAAACTTTGAATCTCGATCCGACGTGATGGTCACAGGAACACCATGAAGTCGTACGATATGCTTGACATATAGCTCGGCATATTTTTCCATCAAGTAATCTGTCCTTACTGCCAAAAAGTGAGCTGATTTAGTCAAGCGATCAACCACTACCAAAATAGAGTCATATCCACTTGATGTCCTTGGAAGTCCCTGGATAAAATCCATAGTAATATGCTCCCATTTCCACTCTGGGATTTCCAACGGCTTCAATAGTCCTGCCGGTCTCTGGTGTTCTGCCTTAACCTATTGACACGTCAGACATTTGGCCACATATTGAGCCACATCTCTCTTCATCCCATTCCGCCAAAAATTCCGTCGGAGATTCTGATACATTTTCGTACCTCCTGGATGAACGCTGTACTTACTCCTATGTGCCTTGCTCAAAATTTCTTCTCTTAATTCGACATTATCAGGTACACATATACGTTCACGAAAACGAATAAGTCCATCCTCCGATATGCCAAACTCCACTCGCTTCCCTTTTTCTGCTTCATTTCGAATTCTCAAGAGGCTTTCATCTTTTTGTTGCAAAGCTCTAATTCTCTGTATCATCTCCGATTCAATTCTGAGCGTTGCTAAAATACTTGTCACCTCATCTACTTCAATCTTAAACTCAGAATCTGAAATTTTCTCCAATAGGCTCCATACTCGAGTTCGCAGACCTGCAAGTTGAGCAGACTTCCGACTTAATGCGTCTGCCACCCTGTTCGCCTTCCCAGGGTGATAGAGTATGTCACAGTCATAATCCTTCAACAATTCTAACCATCTCCTCTGCCTCATGTTCAACTCTTTTTGAGAAAATAAATATTTGAGGCTTTTATGGTCGGTGTATATCTCGAATTTCTCACCATAGAGATAGTGCCTCCATATTTTCAGCGCGAAGACTATCGCTGCCAACTCTAAATCATGCGTGGGATAATTCATCTCATACGGCTTCAACTGTCTTGACGCATAGGCAATCACCTTTCCATGCTGCATCAAGACACATCCAAGACCCTTATGCGAGGCATCACAATAAATAACGAATCCTCCAGATTCCGAGGGTATCGTCAGAACAGGCGCCGTAGTCAATCTTTTTTTGAGTTCCTGAAAACTTTTTTCACAATCCTCATTCCACTGAAATTTCACATTTTTCCTGGTCAACTTAGTTAGGGGACCAGCTATCCTTGAAAATCCTTCTACGAATCTACGGTAGTATCCTGCTAGACCCAAGAAACTACGGATCTCTGTCACCGTCGTAGGTCTTGGCCATTTAAGCACTGCCTCTATCTTAGCCGGATCTACCATTACTCCTTCTCCAGTGACTACATGACCCAGGAAAACAACTTGTTCCAGCCAAAATTCACACTTACTAAATTTGGCATATAACTGGTGGTCCCTCAAAGTCTGCAAGACTAATCTCAAGTGCTCTCCGTGCTCTTCATGTCCCTTTGAGTATACCAGTATGTCATCAATGAAGACGATCACAAATTTATCCAAGAAAGGTTTAAAAACCCGGTTCATCAAGTCCATAAATGCGGCTGGAGCGTTAGTTAAACCAAATGGCATCACCAAGAATTCATAATGACCGTACCTTGTTCGGAATGCCGTCTTAGGAATATCCTCCTTTCGAATTTTTAATTGATGATATCCCGACCGAAGGTCAATTTTCGAAAACACCGAAGCTCCTCGAAGTTGATCCAATAAATCATCGATCCTCGGAAGCGGATATCTATTCTTGATTGTCGCTTTGTTTAACTGTCTGTAGTCTATACATAGCCTCAAGGATCCATCCTTCTTTTTCACAAACAGTACTGGTGCACCCCAAGGTGACGCACTTGGTCTAATATACCCCTGGTCCAATAATTCCTGCAACTGCACCTTCAATTCCTTCAACTCTGCTGGAGCCATCCGGTAAGGTGTTTTAGATATAGGCTCTGTTCCAGGAGCTAATTCTATGACAAACTCTACTTCTCTATCTGGAGGTAATCCCGGCAGTTCCTCTAGAAACACATCTAGAAATTCTCTAACTACTGGGATTTCCTCAAGCTTCCTTTCTGGTTTTCCTTTGTCATTTACAATCGCCAAATACCCATGGCATCCATCAATCAACAACTGACAAGCCTCAATAGCAGAAATGATCATCTTAGGGGCATTCGCTCCACTTCCCCGAAATTCAAAACTAGACTCATCTGGTGGATTAAACGATAAGGACTTCTCATGACAATCCACCGTGGCCCTCAGTCTATTCAGCCAATCCATGCCAATAAATACATCAAATTCGTATGTTGCTAACACCACCAGATCTATCACCTGTCTCCTCCCCTCAATCTCAATCTCACAATTTTTGCAAACTAGGGTTGACAGCACACTTTCTTTCATTGGCGTCGAAATGGTCAAAGGCAATTCTAATTGGCTACTTTCTATTCCATATAACTTCACAAACCGAGCAGATATAAAGGAATGCGTGGCACCCGTATCGAATAAAGCATAAGCTTTATGACCACAGATAGAAATGATACCTGTAATAACGTCCTTGGAAGCCTCAGCTTCCTCCTGAGTAACTGCATATACTTTTCCTTGAGCCGGTGGCCTCTGATGCCTTTGTGGTCCTCCATTTCGTGGGACTTGCCGTGGCTGCTGAAGAGGAGCTGCTCGTGTCTGCATCCTATTTCGTGGGCAATCCCTCACCAGGTGTCCAGTCTGGCCACACCCGTAACATCTCCTAAGTGATGGACACGGAGCAGATCCATGAAACTTTCCACACCGACGACATGCTTCGCCAGGATTCACCCTTCTTTCTCCAATCCGTACTCCGCCTGGTTTACCGAAATTTCCTCCAAAGCGTCTCTTGTTAGGGTTAAATTGGGATCGGCCTAATTGCATCAGCCTCTTGCCATATTTCTCGTTCTCTCGTGCTCCTAAAGGTTTCGATTCCACCTCATCTCCGATCATTTCTTGCTCCACATACTGCGCACGATTATACACCTCCCTGTACGTCATTAGTCCAAATGGTGCTAAATGCTTTCGTATCTCCGGTTTCAGACCTTTCAGGAATCTTTTCGCCTCATCCTCAGCATGCTCGACCAGGCGAGGAGTAAACCTAGACAGTTCAGAAAACTTAGCCTCATACTCATCCACCGTCATCTCCCCTTGTTTCAGTTCCACAAACTCCGTCAGTTTCCTATCTCTCGCGCAGCTCGAGAAATGCTTCTCGTAGAAGGCAGTCACAAAAGTTTCCCACACAATACATAGCATTTCCATCTAACTGGTATTCTGCTAAGGTCACCTTGTCTGTGTCATTACAATTCAGTAGCCTGAAGATCTTTTCCATCTCTTTAATCCATCGTTCCGCCTCCTCAGGATTTCAAGTTCCAGTAAACTTCGAAGGTTTTAACTTCAAAAACTGCTCCACCAATCCCTGTGCCCTTCGATCATTCGTCCCTGCATTGACTGTAGCTTGTTGCTGAGCCTGCTGCGCCATCAATTCTCCCACATGAGTCAATGCCTGCAAGATACCATCAACCCTTGGGTCGACAGGACCAGCTCCTGACGGTTGTGCATTCGTATCAGCCATCCTTACGTTCTGCACGCAACCGTTTCTCCGTTAAGTAACAAGTAAACTTGTCACTAAATTTAGATAAGTAACATAAATGTTACTAATACCGAAGTCAATAGCTATAGCAGTCACATGCACGGTCACCCTAGACCCTAAAGTTTTAGCGCACCTTATCACTCCAGGTAAACCTATGCTCTAATACCACGCCTGTCATGGCCGCGTTCGCGATCCCACGTCAGAGCCGTGGCGTCCCAGGCTCGCCACATATACTATCGGCTTGACGATAAAATTTGAATAAGATACAAGCAAACAAATAAAAGCAATGCATTTTTTTTTTTACATATTACTGGGAGATAAGTCGAATGGCATCAAAAGTTGCGAGTGACCCTACCCGCTATACAAAAATCGAGCGACGCAGTCTCAACAAAAGGCTCCCATGAAAAGCAGATGGCTACCCCGCCATGTTACTTACCTATAAAAATTTCAACGATAAAGGGGTGAGATAATAATCTCAGCAAGTTAATCCTCTAAACACTGACTAAACCATTCAACAAGATGACTAGCGATAATAAAGTAATTCGAAACTTCATTTCGAAATGATTTAACTTGGCATCGCCAAATAAGTCCACCATAAAAGGTAGAGTTCATGAGCTAGATTAGGGAGTACACTTACGTCTAGGAGCTCAATAGACACGTCGTATTTTATTTTCGAGAATTGGTCATTCCGAATACACCATAAGTAATTTGCCTCGTACCGCCTCCGAGACCAGCCCAGTCACACAGCAGGGCCACCCAATCACACAGCAGGGTCTTCCCATAAACTCCATGGGGGCATAAAGAGCACGAAGCTCAATCCACATATGAGCTCTATTCGTGTGCATGTGCATACATTAATATATGTATATACTTGTGTCTAGCACGAAACGTACACTTCCGGGTCTAGTAGAGATTTCTTGAGTTCGTCAAACATGATCGTAGTGATCTCAGACGTTCGTATTCCATGTATTACAAAAATTCAAGTAGCCACCAATAGGAGCAATACTCCTCGTCTAGAAAAAGAAAAAAAATCGGTTAGAAGTCCTATTGCGCAACTCGAATTCTATCTCTAGATATCTTTTGGTTCTCACTCATCATAATCGTCAAAAAAATTGCAAGTTATTTATTTAACCATCATTTCACATGCACTCATTATACTTGGGTTTTAGCATACAAATCAATTTCAAAATGTGGCTCGGCACTACTGCTTTGTTTCGGTCAAAGCTGGACTTTCATGCCACCATACTCCTACCATTCACACTAATAAGCGAGAACACACCTCTAAAACCACGAGAATATAAGTCAGACTCTCTTGCCAAACTCACTCTCTCTCTCTCTCTCTCTCCTTTTTGTTCTCTTTTTTTTTCCCCTTTCGGCCACTAATGCACACACCTCAGGCCATAGTTTCTTGTATTCTGCACTACCTGTTATTCACTACTTCACATTCCCCAGACCAATCTTCATCTTAATATCCATTATTTTATTCCAAAATTCTTCCAAAAGCTTGGGTCAACCCTTATGGTTTCCCTTCATGCCTCTCGGTTTCAATCTACATTGTCGCGACCTAAAAATCGGTTTCCCAATTTTTAAAGTTAATGGATTACCATGTTAATTAAATTGAATTAACTAGCATAGCTCGAACTCTCTCGAGTTCTACCAAATCGTGACTTAGGTTCAATTTCATCAAAAGAAGGATTTATCTTGGAGTCGCCACTAATCATTTTGGGTAGGTTGATTAGACACCTAGATAAAGTATCGGGAGAAATACTTTATTCCTACGAACCAGAGATCAATGAGTTCGGGGACTTGATTACGCTAATTTTTCAATTAACGCCCTTTCGGTACCAATTTTATGATGAAAATGTTCAACTTGGCAATTTTGATAAATTTTCACTTGAGGTTCAAAGGTGCAATTTTTTTTGGGTTTTCTTTTTATGATTTTTTTTAGATTTTTTCGATGTATTATAAAGAATGCAAAATCACCTAAAGCAAACGAAGATGTGAATAGAGAGCATGTAAAGTAAAACTACTCTAAGGACAATGAAAATAAAACCCGCAACTCGTCGGGTGAATAATTACAGACCAATTAAATAAAACCCGAGACATGATCGGGAATACAACAAAAATGGACCGGAATGGACATCGGTCAAACACCGGTTGCCAAGCCTCGTGGGTCGGGAGTACAACAAAACGGACCGGAATAGACATCGGTCATCCTCCAGTCTTCAAAGCATCGGGCCGAAAGCCAAATGAAAATAATAAACTTATCCAATCGAACATGCACAATCACCAATGAGTTAAGACAATTCAAAAACTTAAAGAAATTTTAACACGTGCTGATTAAACTTCATTGAGACCATTTTTTTATATTTTCCAATGCATTAACACAAAAAATACGAATTAAATCATATTATCCATGAACATTCTTAGGGAGAAAGCAGTAACCATAAAATACAAAAGAAATTATGAAATGTATGCAAAAATTCTGAGATGTTTTATGTGAATGGGAAAATGTGTCGTTGACAACTTTCATGTTTTACATTCTTACTGAAGAGACACTCATTTTCGTGTAGAAAATGGTCTTTCATGAGAGCTCAGCAGCAAACAAACAAATTTCACAGAACAGACATACTTCAGGATTAAGCTCAAATGGACACTCAAATCTCAAAATTAATGCACCAAACTTTCCAGTCTACTAAACAAGACCCCAATGAACAACTTTCATTTTTTGTGAAGTTTCAAAAGAAGACTCTAAACATGAGATAACTACGAATCAATATGACCACGCACAGAAAAACACTCAGACTCAAGGACGCCAACAGAATTGCATGATTTCATTAAATGCATTAAAAATATGAAACGTGCATGAATATTTTTGTATTTTTTATATGTTATGCATTAAGATCTTATGAACAAATGTCATGAAGAGGTCTTTATGAAACGAAGTCTAGAATAACCCATGGAAAATCATTTAGCATGAAAGGTCAGATCAAAAAAATTTCATCTGAGGTTCTGATCACCATATTTCCAGATTTCTGCTCTCCATTTCGGGACCCTTTTGACATAGCAAACGACGTCCATTTTCACGCCATAATATATCAAATCGAAGATCTCGAAGTCATCTACGAATGTTCAGTATATTTATTTTCGAGATTTCGTCATCTAAACACGAAAAATTGAGTTACCAGATAATTGCACATGCTGATGCGCCTAGACCTCGTTGGAGATGAATCCGTCGCGTCGCCAAGGCTTGTTCCACGGCGGCGAATTTTTCTCTCTCAAAATTTTTTCTTGAAATCTCTCCAAATTTTTTTTCAATCTCCAAAGTCTTCCTAATTTCTCTCTAATCTCTCCAAAAGTTCCCCTTTCAAGGCTCTCATTCTTCCTCCTTTTATAGCCTACTCCCCCATCTTCCTTTCTCTATCTTCATCTATCATTCTAATTTTTCCACTAACTTCATCTTCCCTTTTAATTCCACCATCTTCCCTTCTTTATCTCCATCTTCCCTTCTAATTCACCATCTTCCCTTCTAATTTTACCATCTTCTATTCTCCATCTTCCTTTCTAATTTCTCCATCTTCCCTTCTATCTCTCCCCTTCTCCATCTTCCTTTCTAATTTCTCCATCTTCCCTTCTATATCTCCCCTTCTCCATCTTCCTTTCTAATTTCTCCACTATCCCTAAAATTTTATGTATTTGCAATTCAGCCCCTGAAGTTTTATGTATTTGTAATTCAGTCCCTAAAGTTTTACGTATTTGCAATTTAGTCCCTGAAGTTTTATGTATTTGCAATTCAGTCCCTGTGGAAAAATTTATTTTAAGTTCAAAACTTCATAAGCCTTTCGGCACACCTCCCTCACGCTTAATCCAATCGTTTGTCAATTTAAGCTCAAATCCTCCGTCGTTAGCCGTAATAAAATGCATGACCGACAAAAAAATTAAATATGCAATGCATGAAAAAATTAATTTTTAGTGAGAACAAATTCTCGTTTTTTTATGTACTTGAATGAATTTTAAAAAGTCAAAATTTAGGTGTCAACATACATGCACGCTACCAAGATTCGCTCACTGAGTTTCATGCTCAGCGGACACAATACTCGGATGGCCAACTGAAACGTAGCACCGTTACCCACATTCGTCCGACGGCTCGTGATGGAGAAAGCCGAACTATCTCTACCCCAAATCAGTGTAATCAACGAGAAAGGGTGAGAGGGCAGAATTCACCCGTGCATATACCTCTGGAATACTACTGAGGCATTTCCGAGCAATGTAAATAAAGGTGGGTTACTCTCTTTCTAGTTAGTGTTCCTCCCTGCTCCTTGCACGACAAATTAGCTACTTCTTGACACTATTTCAGCACCGAAACTTGGTGGACAGAGCAGCTTTGCTGCCTGATTTCACATTCCTCTCCCTCTCTCTGTCTTAGCACCAAAACTGGGTAAAAAGGGCAGCTTTGCTGCTTGTTTTCACATCCCTTTCCACCCCTTCTTTTTCCATCTACCAACTCACTCGAGCGTGACCCCTTCGTTCGCATAGCAGATTTCTGGCAAGCAAGGGCGAGTTGACTTCATCTAAAGACCTTGCCGAACCTACTTAAGCTCGACGTTACTGTCCGACGATCCCCTTGTCATCATTGGCGCCTACAGCTCACATTCCTGTCCTAATTCATTGATATCATCACACATTGAAGGGATTAGCAAGTGGGTCAGAAGTTAACTTGCCTTAACGTTGCTGTAGTTTCTTTTTCCCTTAAGCTCGCTCGGCGAACTCTCCAAGCTTGCGCCAACCAGCTCCTGGTCTCTGCCGTGCTTTGACTCCTCAACTCGTCGAGATCGTCTCCTCTCGTCGACGTAGAAAAAGGAAAGGAAATGGCCAGCATCTAGTCTGAAAAAGGATATTGCACTGAAGGTGGTAGACTTATCTATCTTTGAGCGATATCCCCGAGGAGAGGAAGCCAAGAAGGAGATTCTCAAGCCTTCTCCATTTTCCACCTGGATTGCATGACCGAATGATCGAGCCATCTGGAGCGGTGGAAAATTGCGTGGCACGTTCAGATATTTTTATTATTTTATTATTATTATTATTATTATTATTTAACTCCTCACTCAAGATATTAGCTGGACTATTTAAGTGGGGCATTACAATTGACGCCGGGTAATTTTGCATTTAAACAGTAGGGAAGTTAAGGGCAAATGGGGACTTTGTTGTGATACTTTCGATCTACGGCCGAGTGGGCACATGCTAACTTAAAGAAAAAGGCAAGGACATCAAGGAGGATAAGCCGGCCAATTCTTTCCAATAACGAAGGAGGAGGTTTCTAAAAGAAAGGAAGAGAACATTCCAAGAATTCACCATCTGGTCTCCACGATTTTGGCTTGCCAAAACTCCTGCTGCTGCTGCAACAATACCGCCGCATCTCACGCCAAGCCTTCCTCGCTGCCCCGACATCCTCAGCGTTCCACCTACACCGGTTCAACCAGGATCGCAGGCCTTCCACGTGTACTCGGTGAACTCCCGTAGAGGTTTCTGGCTGCTTTCCGACGTATCCTCAGTCTCCCAGCGTGCTATAAAGGCCATACCAATGAGATCTCTGGTCCTAGATTTTGGTTGAGTGAAACTGCAGCCTTGCCAGTCCTGTTCAATCAACGCCAAGCCACTGCCTTGCTGCCCGAGCATCTCCAGCACTCACTGCAGACCCTCAGTCGCGCTTCGCCAACACCCATCGTGTCACCGCTCTATCTAAATCTCTCTCTGCAGGCTCCTCAGTGTTTCTGCAAGCAATTAGCAGCACCTCCAGCAAATTCCGAACATGTTCAGTATGCTCTCGTGATGGTTTTTAGTCATCTAATATCCTTGCTATGTCGTCCGACCCGACCACATAGCTCCATCGTGCTCGCACAGTCTCTGTTGCGTCCAAAGCTTGCCTTACTGTTCGCCCCTTATCGGAGTACATCCCCGCAGGTCAGGCTCGAAGCCTCTCCAGGTGTTGCCATGACCCCCCTTCTAGAGAGGAGGTACTGATGTTGTGTGGACCACCAAAATGTAACAATGAGCTCCATATACTTCAGCTGCACAAGAGGAAAACCATAGGTGGTTCACCGTTTTCTTTCTAATTGGTGTAAATAGAATGAGAAACACCTTAAGCGAGATGCTCGGTATCACGAAGCCTCCGATATCCCATTTGAGCCACACATCCACAATGGAGCTAAATGTCATGTTTTTGCTTAGTTTTATCCCTCCTCTCCAATGCAGTTTCGGGCACAACAAAATGTATAGGAGGGATAGCGAGGTACAACAAGTTTGGTCACTCTTCGCTTGTGAATATCATGCTTCTAATGAGGTTGATGGGAGAACCAAACTTAGGACAAACAAAGAAGAATTGGAGAAGCAAAGGAGCTTTATAAGGTGGCCAGTAATGTCACTTTTGCCAATCCCTCCAAGGTCCTAATTGGAGGCAACTGTATCATTTTGATTTGCTTTAAGTTGATGGACATAGACTTAGGTTTAACGGTGTACTAATGTACCTAAAATAAAAGGCGATATCTTGAGTTCGGAGAAACTCTTTCCACACAATCTGGCTGAAAGAGAAAAAAATATCCGGACTTGATTTGAATCTATTTGCCGAGATTTTGAAGACAGGCTTAAGGATTCGGTTGAAAATGGCATGTATCATGCTCGCTATCTCAATTTCGGAAGACTCGGAGTAACACAGGACAAGAGATTGAAACTGATTAACTAGACCAATTACGTGAAGGATGTCTATTGGGAAGCATGCAAGATAAAGCTTTGCTTCAAGAACAGATGATTTCGATCTCTTCTTTGATTTCTCCAAGTGAGGACCGCTTTGTCTCGGTCCATCGGTCTTGGTACTCGTCGAATGGTGCTTATTGCTCTTTGGTCTATTCCTAAAGAATCTTTAACAGATGCCCCATGTTGGACATAAACATTCTAGGGGCAATTTACGAGGAATGGCTGAAATTGGCCTCCAATTAGAGTAATTTCTTCTGTGGTCCAATTTGGGTTTGGAACCGACAAGATTTGGTCTGAGGACATTTATAGCGAGCGAGATATCTCAGACTGTGCAAAGAGGCATTTTCGGATGTCCTTAATCATGTATGGATATACGACTTTCATCGAGTACGGCTTGACACAGAGTTCATTAATGTATCCATGAGATCGAGTATTAGAATCCGTGAAGATGCAGACTATTTGCACCAGTAAAAAAAAACCAAAAAAAAGAAAAAGTAGAGATCAGAATAAAATAAAAAATGAAAACAAAAATACCAAAAAAATCGAAAAAGAATTAGCATAGTATTAAAAATTATCCATATCAGCGTCAGTCATGACACGTAAGACGGTCGGCGTCTATTTCAGTGATTTCCTATCAAAATTGATATAAAGACTCAACTGATAAAATGTGAAAAAGTTTAAGATTCAACTGACACAATTAAAATATTTAGGACGAGATTGGCAAAGGTATAATAGGAATCGAAATTTAGCTTGTATAAAACTGCATGTGGAACTAAAACCTAGTATTAATTATTCCATAGGGATCGAAATTTAGCTTCCAACACAGAAATTTACATCATCTTTTACGCAAACATACAAGAAACACGAATGTCTTCCCTCACCTGTGTCGGATCGATCCCCGTCCTTAGATTTACGTCTCATCTCCTTAAAGATAAAGATTCATAACTTCTTCAATGAGGGGCCATTGAACATAGATTCCCTATTTGCAAACATCCACCCGCTATTCTTTGGACAAACACGCGGTCGGCAATGGTCCAATCGGAGAAAATGAGCATGAACAGAGCTCTCACATCAAGAGCCATCCTTCCAAAAAGAAGGAAATGAGTAATTTTCATATTGAGTTCGAGGAACCAATGCTTCTTCAAACGATTGAACATGACGAAAACCATCACTCAACTTTGCTACCAGGGAATCACTCAGAAATATGACATATTTTATGTCACTCGATCAGAAGGTGAGGTTTCGTTGATTGAATTAAAGCAGATAGAAAGACCATAATTCAAAGAAAGCAACTCCACTTGGAACGTATAATCAACGCTTTTGTGTAGAGCACCTCATTTCATGAATGGGAGTTCGACTGATATCACTCGACTCATCGATCCTTCACATAAGCTTTGCAGAATATCTACAGTTCATCCACGTTGTTGACATGCGAACACGAGATCTCCGATGAAAACCTTAAAGATTTGAAAGAAGTAGTAAGCTTGCTCCGCCACAATGTTCTCAGGCAAGCTCTTTGATCAAAATGTATATCTCCTAGAATGTTGAGTTCTTTAGCCTATTTATCATATGCATTAAAAGAGTTGTGCCATGAGAGTATCGATTTTCTGAGCCTCGGGACTCAATATATGAAGTGCAAGTAATTCTTTTGTATTTATTTATAACCCAACAAGAAACACCGATCATTAGGAACTTTTCACTAGAAAATATCTGCACAAAGACATAGATATTGACACGGACTTAAAAGATGAGACTGAGCAAGTGCCTTCTTCAAAGCAAACTGTGATTAAGAAACGAGGCAATGATGTGTTTTGGACCTTCAAGGTGTATCAAGAGAAATGAGGTCAAAAATGACCCAAATGTGCCATTTACTTCAACTGCGCGTGCGAGTGAATTGCCTTGGCTACTGGAGATGAACCCAACTGCCAACGCAGCTACTCAGTCAGCCAGTCAAATTGGCCAATCACAAGAGGAAAAGTATGTCGTGGACCCTTGTTTTCTTTGTAAGGGGTTGCAAATCGCCTTTTGTCTCTCTCTCTCTGACGAATGACTTCTCCACCCCCATCAACTAAACACAAAATATTTTTATAAAATGTGTGTGCCCCTTATTTTGTCCTGTAGTGACAGGGTCCAGTGGAGATTTTTCTCATCTTTCTCTTTGTTGGTCAAACCTTGGAGAATTATCTCCAACAAAAAAAAAAAACGCCCAAGAAAATCCATGTTCACTTTGGATTAATGGGCACATCTGATTTTGAACGAACCAAAAAAAAAATTCCTCCCGCAGCTCAAACTCGTGACGCAATTCAGATGATCTCTTGCTTTACAATAAAAAAAATAAAGAATAAGGTATGAATGAACACAATCAAGGTATCTCATGCATTAAATGGCAGAAGAAAAGTATGTCACGAAAGGAGAATGATTATTACTTTTATGTTGAGCTTGATATTTCATCATCGAGTCGATTCTACTTGCATGTCCCATCTGTAAATACCCAAGCTTCAACCGAACTTTGGTCGCTGAAATTCCGAACAGACCGTCGTGAGTTCAGGGAGCAACAAAAGTGGCACCAAGAGGTTTGTTCATTGATTGACCCCTAAACAACATGGCACCGAGAAGAGGCGGAGAACACCTAAGCTAAAATCTGAAGATTCCTTACAAGAATTCTTATCTTGCATGGTTCCTCGTTCATCAAATCCAGCCAATGACCGCCAACTTTCTGAGGAAGAGCTTCCTAAATTCGCAAACATGTAAGCTCATTTGAATTCAATTCACACCATCGGTTTAGCCAAAGATAGATTATTCACAAGGAGATTAAAAAGTTCAAAAGTTTTTCCATGCTCCAGAATCATTGATAGGATACGTCGGGCACTATTGACTGCATTCTCCCAGGGCATTCGTTATTTTATTAGCACAGGGATTGCATGTAAAGACTAAACATAAGTCACGAATTTAACATTTTGAAAGTAGTACCAAATCTTGTAGCCCTTATTGTGCTGCCATCGGAATACAGCTTCCATCCCGAAATACGATAAAGATTCCACTGGCGCCAAACGAACTGTTGTCGCTTGCCGACATGGCTCTAGATTTAAAAGTTCAACTAGGCCGGATCGGGAAGCACCGGCCATGGACAAGTAAGGACAATAGAGAGGTGCTTGGCTTGGACGGAGCAACGTCGGCTTGGACTGCGTTACTTGCAGTCCTTAGGTCCGGAGTCAAGGCTTTCCTCAAGGCGTTCCATACTTCACTCATCACCTTTCACTTCATTTTCTGGAGGCTTTCCATCATATGGGCCAAATTGATCACCTCGTTGAGTGGGGATCTCGAACCGAAGTTTCCGGGAACGAGCCTCAGATAATTTCATTTCTTGCATTGTCCCTCCACATTTATTAACATCCTTATCGATAAGGATATAAAGTGATCTTATTTGGGCAACGGCCCCCACAACGAAAACCACATTGGGCTCATTAATTAAAGGGAAATGCTTTCCTGACGGTACTTTCAAGGACAATACAATCTCAATTGTGAATCTGCACACCATCATCTTGTGTTTTTACATAAAATACTAATTAATTAAAAGATCATGTGATCATAAATAACTAACAATACTGTCATACTGTCAGGCTAACGGTTTCATTAATTATAAGATACACAACACGGGGTCGGAGAGCTTCTTGCTGAATTCCATTACGCCATTTCTAGTTTTGGGACTCGTGAATTGTTTTTCTTTGTTGTACCACATTTCAATAGCAACATGCCACATTATAAATGCCACTGTCGTGATTAGCCTTGATGAATACACTCCCAGAGCACCCATTTAGTTATTTATTGCAACCCCGACTCCTAAACAAAATATTGACGCCGGGTTATTTTGCATTTAAACATCAAACGGGGACTTTGTTGTGATTCGTTCGATCTACGGCTAAGTGAGCACATGCTAAGTTAAAGAACAAGGCAAGGACATCAAGGAAGACAAGCCGACCAATTCTTATCCAATAACGAGGGAGGAGGTTTCTAAAAGAAAGGAAGAGAACATCCCAAGAATTCACCATTTGGTCTCCACGATTTTGGCTCGCCAAACCTGCTGCTGCTGTTGCCGAAACAATACTGCCGCATCTCACGTTAAGCCTTCATCGCTGCCCCGACATCCTCAACGTTCCATCTGCACCAGTCGAGCCACGATCGCAGCTCTTCCAGGTGTACTCGGTGAATTCCCGCAGAGGTTTCTGGCAGCTTTCTAGATGCTTCCTCAGTTTACCAGTGTTCTATAAAGGCCATACCAATGAGATCTCTGGTCCCAGATTTTGGTTGAGGGAAATTGCGGCCTTGCCAGTCATGTTCAATCAACGCCGAGCCACTGCCTTGCTGCCTGAGCATCTCCAGCACTCCCTGCTGACCCTCAGTCACGCTTCGCCGACACCCATCGTGTTACCACTTTGTCTAATTCTCCTTTTGCAGGCTCCTCGGTGTTTCTGCCAAAAATTAGCAGAGCCTCCAGCGAATTCCGGACATGTTCAGTACGCTTTTGTGGTGGTTTTTAGTGATGTAATATCCTTGCTATGTGGTCTAACCCGACCACATAGCTCCATCGTGCTCCCACAGTCTCTATTGCGTCCAAAGCCTGCCTCACTGTTCACCCCTTACCAGAACATGCCTGCTCCTTCGCTGGTCAGGCTCAAAGCCTCTCGAGGTGTCGCCATGATCCCCGAGAGAAGGTACTGACGGTGCATGGACTACCAAAATGTAACAATGTGCTCCCTATACTTCAGCTGCACGAGCTAAGGATTTGCCTTGGTCGGGAGAGATAAGCCCGAATAGGCCAACCACAAGAGGAAAACCATAGGCGGTTCACTGTTTTCTTTCTAATTGGTGCAAATAGAATGACAAACACCTTAAGCGAGATGCTCAGTATGATGAAGCCTTAGATATCCCATTTGAGCGACACATCCACAACGGAGCTAAATGTCTTGTTTTTTTCTTAGTTTTATCCCTCCTCTCTAATGCAGTTCAGGTACAACAAAATGTATAGGAGGGATAGCGAGGTACAACAAGTTTGGTCACTATTCTCTTGTGAATATCATGCTTCTAATGAGGTTGATTGGGAGACCCAATCTGATGACAAACAA
This sequence comes from Psidium guajava, assembly GCA_016432845.1. Taxonomy (NCBI): domain Eukaryota; kingdom Viridiplantae; phylum Streptophyta; class Magnoliopsida; order Myrtales; family Myrtaceae; genus Psidium; species Psidium guajava. The sequence continues at coordinate 16,508,702 of CM028227.1, read as the reverse complement.
AGAAGAATTAGAGAAGCCAAGTAGCTTGATAAGAAGATGGCCAGTAATGTCACTTTTGCCAATTCCTCCAAGATCCTAATTGGAGGCAACTGTATCATTTTGATTCGCTTTAAGATGATGGACATAGACTTCCTTTTAACAGTGTACTAAATAAGAAGCACCGACTTCTCTCTAAAATTTTCCTCAACTTGCTAGAACCTTTATATTGTCTAGATAGTTAAATTGCTTTGTCTCTCTCCCATGTTACAGAATTTTCTTCACATTTCTACATTAGCCTTTCTGGAATGTTTTATACTTGTTGAGTAAGTAATAGTCTAAGTGCATAGAAAGTCGGCTAGGCTATAAATAGAAGTTAGTGCTTTATATTTTGGTGTGGTGTAAGAAGCCCAAATAGAAAGCGTGTAAGCGAGAGATGCATCATGTGCGCTTGTAAGGGTCATGTAAATTGAGTGATCTTTTAATAAATAAAGAAAGTTTTATTTAAATTGAGTTATCCACTTGATTCTCTACCCTAAATGTACCCAAAATAAAAGACGATATCTTGAGTTTGGAGGAACTCTTTCCGCACAATCTGGCTGAAAGATTAAAAAATCCTAACTTGATTTGAATCTATTTGCCAAGATGTTTGAAGACAGGTTAAAATGACTTATATCATACTTCGCTATCTCAACTTCGGAAGACTCGGAGTAACACGGGACAAGAGATGGCGAGTTGAAACTGATTAACTCGACCAATTCCGTGAAGGATGTCTGTTGGCAACCATGCAAGAGAAAGCTTTTCTTCAAGAGCATCCGAGCAGCTTTTGTTCTTTCATTCCAATAAGGTCAGACTCGGACATATCAAACCTCCATCATTTGGTAACAACAGCAGCTTCTTGCGTTTAAATCGATGCCTTTGCTAGAGACGATGTGGTTTTAATTATTTCTCCTGCTATAATAACATGATGCTTCTTCTGCAAAACCCTTTAGGGGGTTCAACTGCTCAAACTCCACTGTCCCACTAGTCCCTTGACGCACACTGTACGTACCGTTGATTGATACAATTGAATGGAACATTTTCTTGAGAGCGATCCTGCGAACCCGTGCGTACGCCATAGTATTGGGGCGGTGGAGATTTCGATTTCTATTGGGAGCGCCCTTTGCTCAAAGAAATAGGCAGACTTCCCATATCGGCCTATTATAATGAATAGCCCGGACGATCCTTCGAATTGGCCAATGGACAGGACTGTGACAATACGAAACGCAAGCAATGAATGGGAAGAAGCAAAGAAACCTCATAGCTTGACAGTAAAAAAGGGAGATACGTTGGAAGCGACTCAGCTCTTCCACATACCTACAATGGAAAAAGGACAGCAGTTTTCATACCGGAAATCATCAAGGATCTTCAATATCGAAAAGACAAACAAAATCAAGAATACAACATGATTCTCGTGTTTCGAATTGATATAAAACCACATACGAAAGTTTGTATGAGAAGCGAGAAAAGTAATAACTACCGATGAACTAGCTGTCCTTCCACACATCTCAAAACAGCCTAAGAAATTTACAAAGTCAAAAAAATGAGGAAAATAAAAACAGCGCTGTATGTGTTAGAACACATCTCGGATCCGCCGCCTTTTATGGATGGCTTAATCTTTCTCCATAACAGTCGGCAGCGGAGATTGAACTTTCGTTCTTTTGAAGTCTAGAATCCGGACAATGTCCCTGGACTCAACATGGGAATCGTGCTCCATCCGAGAAAGCTCGGCGACAAGCTCAGCTCGAAGCCATCTCCAAACTTGTGGGCAGGCTTCTTCTCGAGGCCTTCAGACACCAGCTCCCTGTACACAGTAGACAAAGGAGTAGTGGCCTTCGCGGCCGCCGAGTGACTGTTGTTGTTGATATCACTACGGGCCGGGCTCGGCGTCACGAGCTCGAGCGGCGGAGGGGCCGCCTCCTGGAGCCGGCGGGCGGGGGGCGGCGGTGGACGCCTGGACGGGGCCCCCGTGAGCTTCTGGACGAGCTCCCGGAAGTTGATGGGCTCAACCTTGTAGACCCGGGTGGGGTTCGGGGGGAGCGAGGCGGTCGGCTTCTTCCACGGCTTCGCGGGTGCTTTGCGGACCGAGTGGAGCGACTTGTGGAACGGGTAGGCCTGGGGAGGGACGGTGGCGGCCTCCTCCTGCGGAACCATGGCCGCTGCCGATGAATATCTCTCCATTTCTCTTCCGGTTCGTCCTAAAGTTCTTGGCTTCGGAACGACAAGAATGCGTTTTTGGAGTTGTGCCTGCGAATGCGAACGCAAGACTATAAATATGTTCTGTCGGGAGAGAGGGAGATTTCAAGGGTTACGTATAAATACGGTCGTCTTCGGCCGCCGGCGATGGGCCGGGGTTGCGGATGCGGTGCGGTCAAATTCCACGGTGCTGACCGGGTTTTGTTGAAAACGATGTTTTAGAATGATTATAAAAATTTCGTGTCCGTTGTCCCATATTGACCAAGCTGATCGATCTTGAATCTGATCATCTACCAAAACTGGTTTTACCAAAATGGGGCTGGCAATTCCATGATATAACAGGGCGTAACATTTGTACGCCTCGAGGACCAATTTTTGAAACTTAGGTCTCAAGATCTGTTTATTACGTTAGGCTATGTGTCAAGTAATGCTACAGACTTTCAATTGCCTGTTAAAACACGTAGATTACAACCAACGGGGTCGTCCGCAAAGATATTTCGTAAGCCGGTCTAGGACCAATCTATACCACACGTCACTATTTTCGAAGGTGGTACGTCGATTCATTTCGATTTACCATAAGCATGCTATAACATTACGGTTTTATAAGACTGTATGAATTGGTTTGGCGGCGATAACGCGAACGTGATCGAGGAGACTGAAGAAGATTAGGTATTAAGTTGATGCCATCTAGTGACTTCATATATGCCTGGAACGAGAGATACAGATTTAACTCTCAACCCATCACCTGCGACTAATTTCATATTTGAGTTTTGAGCGACCCACTTGAGTTTTCGTCTCGTGTGTGATGATATGTTTCATAGCTTTATTGTGATATTTTGCACGTTGAAAAGTTTACCTTTTTTTCGAAATTAGGTTTTGTCATCATAAATTTGTTAGAGCTGTGAATTTATGCGTGTATTTTTTGCTCTCATAACTTAGAGAATAATTACCCTGTCAGTCCAAAACTTGTTATGCGAGAGTTCTTCATGCCACACGGTCATGTTAGGTTTATTAAGGATTTTCGGTGAAAATTAGTTAGAATAACTATCTCGGACTAAATTAATATTCGCTCGGTAAATTAGGACTTGTAGGACAATTTTACCCGTGATCTAGTCATAATTAAAGTAGCACAGTTATGAAAAGTAAAGTACCTCTCAAAAAGCCCCACTCCTATTTGCTTTCTTGTACCAAACAATGGAGGCGGTATCCGGTGGAGGCGGGATGCGCCGCCGCCACGCGCCCGTCTCTGAGTGGCCAGTCACATCCCCCACGTGATATTCTCCTCGTGGGTCCGCCCCCACCGCCCTAATGTCGCAGTCGTCCCCGTCGGGTGTCAAGCGTCAACTAGCCCCCGCAATCGGAATGAGAAAAAGAGGGGCACGATCTAAGTTGAAATATGATTTGACGCTCCTGCCCTCGCAAAACCTCATGATTTTCCACTTCCCCCGCCATAGTGGGCGACCGGGTTTAGTGGCGGAAAGCATTGCTGAGGCGACGGCGACGTCATTTGGCAGGGCATTGCTCGGACTTTTGGGGCAACAAATATCAAAGAGCAACGAAAGGCGGTCCGGCTTGCGTTTCGGGTTGAGTCGTGGAATTGGAGTGGAGTCTTTTTCAAAACGTGCACCCGTCGTCGTTGACCACAATGCAACAAGCGACGACGAGGATGGAAAGGAATTAGAAAAAAAAAATGGAAAGATGGACGGGGTTCGCCGGACCGATCTAAGGAGCGGCGACGCGCCGGTCTGTGAGTAACCCCTTCGGCCGAATTGGCCACATTCGGTAAGCAATGACGACCCGACGTGTCATTCTATAGATTGGTTTTCTTCGAGTTTGGTGCTTTCAGAAAAGAGGATGATAGGTTACTTTTGCTGCCGTCCCCCCCACGGGTATCAAAGCCGGTACATATTGATGTGTTCAATGACAAAACACACACGGCATGACTAGTAATCTCAGCTTTCTTCCTCTTTGAGTACTTTTCTTTCCCTTTTTTTTTAAAAAAAAAATAAAATAAAATAAAATAAAAAGTAGTTTTGTTTCCTTCTTTACAGTCTTGCCCAGCACGTTGCCACAGTTCTTTGACCACACTAGGCACACTGCCCGCGTCAGTTCCCCTTCCATCGGCTTCACTTTCGTCGCCTCTCTTGTCGGGGGCGGTGGCATCAATTAGTGCGACGTAAAAAACACACGCAAAATCTATTATGCCGGTATCAATTCACTTATAAACTTTTTAATTAGAGCAATTTATTCTTAAAAACTTTCACGTTTTACCGAGCGACTACATCCTGCCAATTTAGGCCGAAAATTCATGATGTGAACAATTTTTTTAAAAAAATGTTTATATTTATTTTTATTAGTTTTTTTCTTTTCTTTTTCTTATACACCGTGGCTAGCAAGGGTTGCTCGAGCTCATCGATCACTTGGCGAGCGCCGCGAAGCCCCTGCCAGCGACGGGCAAAGCCGGCCTTGGCCTTGCTAGCTATGGGCAAGGCGGCCTTCGTCTGCGGCCAGCTAGGTCATAGTGAGGCCATCTTGCCCACATCTAGGCGAAGCGGAGCAAGGGCCATGACCCTCGTCGACCATGGTGGAAACCGAAAAAAAAAAAAAGTGAAGGAAAAGATCAACGCCACCAATGCTACGTAGGATAGCCGACGTAGATATCAGTAATTTTCGGTCAAAATTGATCGAATTGACTCAATTGAAAAAAATGCAAAAATGTTCAAGACATAATTGCTTCAATTAAAAGGCTTATGACTAACATGGTACAAACACACTAGGTTTATGATTTTTTTATGCTTTCGTCTAGTGAGATGGCTATGGTGATGGATTGAGTGACGCTAATGGCGGGTAGAGAGAGAGAGAGAGAGAGAGAGAGAAGGGTTAGTAGAAGGTTCCATGAGCGTACAACACATGTTAAGCTCAAATGCTAAGTCGCTACTCTCTCTAGCCACAATCAAAGCCGTCTTATTATACATAAAAACATCCTAGTAAGTAGTCGCAAAATGTCCAAATAGCCCCGTGCGGTAGTTTTCGACTCAAAATGCCTCACGAAGCAAATTTGCGGCCAGAGGTCCGCTCGAGAATTCTCAAAATGCCCCTAGACTTGGTCCAATCCGTGTCAATCTACCCCCATGATCATCTGCTTGGTCTTCATATATAGTTCTCTGTGTTCACGCCAATTCAGACACAAACTGCGTACAGAACTTCAGAGGGGGAAACAAAGCAAAACCGTAATTTGCTTGCCTATAGTTGACCCATGTCTAACAAGTTTAGAAAGACGAGCTGAATTTCCTCGCGTCCCTTGTCGGAGAAGAATTTCTATGATCATGGATCCGATTGGAGGGTTACGAGTCACGGGACATCGATCATTCACATGCAAAACCTAACTAAAACCGAACATGGGCCGATACGCACATCTGTAACTCATCAATTAGAGGGCATGTTTCTTCTCTATTCCTAGTTGGAGGAAGATTTCATCCAATCGTATTTCCGATTAGTGGGTATCACCGACATGTAAAGTTTAAATCTAGTCAAAAGAAGGTGTTTGCACAAGTTCTAAGCCCAGACCTCGTCGACGTTTTCGCCGCAGAAGAAAGAGAAGAATTAAAAAAGGACATGTGATCCAATCGGGGAGTGGAGAAAAATGCGATTCATGTCCTTTTTTATTCTTCTTCTTTTGTTGTGGGAAAAGGTTGACGAGGTCTGGGCTTTAGGACACGGGGGGGTCTCCTCTCTAGTCTTGAGTTCACCCGGGTTTCCATGCCCTGATTGGCGGAGCCGTACTGAAAAGGAAGAAAGGCGAATAGTCCTAGGCTTTCCATTCCCCACACTTACTCGTCTCATTTTCATACCCAATGAGATTCCAGATCTCAGTCTATTTAGGATAGAAAACCATGGATCCGTTCCACGACATCTCACTCTAAAAGAACGTTTTATATCTGGGCAATCCTAGAAATGATCTCCGAATGCTCCTTTTGACGAGGAACTTGCATGAGCCGAGAAAACTACTAAAAAAAAGCGCTGAATTTATTGTAATAGTGCTAATTTAGTCCTAAACCTTTTGCATCTATCCGATCAATTTCGGCTGACCGATGCTGATGTGGCATTGTCAGCACCGACGTGGCAATTTCTTGAACAATCTTTATAACTTTCTCTTTGTTTCTTCTTCTTCTTCTTCTTTTTTCTTCCTTTTCTTTAGTTTTCCCCCAACCCTTAGGGCCAGAGAGGGTCGTCGGCTGAACCTCGCTAACATTGGTTGAGAGCGCTCCGGTCCTCGGCGGCCTAGTGAGGGTGCGTAGAGGGCCGCGATGCCCTTGTTAGATCTGGCCAAGTGAGGGCACCGTAGCCTTCGCTAGGCCCGAGTGAGGATATCGACGCCTTCATCGACTCTAAAGATCGGGAAAATATACTAAAGAAAAGAAAGAAAAATAAAAAAAAAATTCACAAAAGTTAATAAAATAAGTTCAAGCCAGCACTGGCCGATCAAAAATTGGTTGTATAGATTGAATCGGCATAAGGTTGAATTAATATAATTACAATAGGTTCATGACCTCGGGAGAATCATTTTCCCGAAGTGAGCCGTCGGTTGCTTTCTTGTGCTCTTTCGTCCCGATCTCTCCAATTTAATGCTGCTATTCAATCTGGTGACGAAAGAACGAGGAAACTAGAGAGGACAGGCTCACTTCCACCGGAGTGTCCCTGAAAAAAAGCTGGAAAGCCCTTCGATATATTAGGCAAGTTGCCCCACTTGCTGGGGCTATTTGGCGAGCCAGAAGGTCGATATGGACATCCGGAAAACGTGGTTCTTATGCAAAGCGCACGAACCTTCGGACGCTCTTGCCTTCTTACGAACGTCAAAGTCGTCGTCCCGCTTTCTTTGCCTTTGCCGTGCCCCGTTCGTTGAGTCAATGGTGTCCTTTTAGACTTGATCATAACCTGGACTGTAGCTCGATTTGGGTTCGATCCTATCCAGTTGCTAGCTAGGGCCTCCTAATCTCGTCTCTCAATTGCAAGTTGGGTCCTTCTTCTTTCGCGGAGGTCTATTGTCGCAAGCAAATTTTGGAGCCTTGTCTAAGCACAATTTATGCTCGAGGAAAGTACCAAAAATCGTAAACATGTTGCATCCGTGTCATTCAATCCTAAACTTTTTAACTGAATCAATTTAATCATAAATATTTTGCATACATGTCAAATCAGTCCATCCACCCAATTTAGATCATAAATCGCTTACGTGGACGTCGATCATATTTTTCTTTTGTTTGATTCTGTTTCAGTCTTTATTTTTATTTTTCCCCTTTCGTTTTGGCCATTGAGGTAGGCAAGGGCCATCAAGCCTTTGCCAAATCTAGGAGAGGGTGTGATGGCCCTTACTAAGGCCTTCATGGCCCATGCCTAGATTTTGCAAGAGCTGCGACCCTTGTCTGCCAAAATGAAAGGGAAAACAAAGAAGACTAATGAAAAAAAAAATTCATTTTTTTAAGTTGTAAAAATTGTTCATGTAGGATGGTTGGCGTTCAGGTTAATGATTTCTAATCAAAATTGATCGAATGGGATAGATTGGAACGAATGCAAAATATTTTTAAAAAATTGATTCAATTGAAATATTTAGAATTGAATTGGTACTAATGCAATATGTTTATTGTTTAGGACTTTTTTTTTTGTACTTTTTCCATTCAACTTCTCTTCCTCATCACGTGATAATTTGCATGAGACAAATCCTTCTCCGTCCCTCGTTAGATCTTGATGCATCACGGGGTACCAAGACAATCGAAACCCAAAATTCTTTTTTGGTTGAAAAGAAATTCTCATTTCACTTAAAAAAAAGAGGTACATCACTTCAAGATAAAGATGAAAATCAAACAAAGCAAGTAAATCTAAAAGATATGTCAACTTGGTACAATTTGTAGAGACTTTCTCGTTCCAAAAATACACATCTATCATTGTATCAAAGCAATCTTACATCAACATCAGTGATAAGCACATACCGAGATTTTCTTTTCCAATAGCTACGGTTTTATCAAAAGGCTGTGCGTGCATAGGTTCGATATTCCCATCACCATCACCGTATATAGAAAACAAAAATACCAATAGGTTTAACAAGCCTAGAAAGCACTTTGTAAATTTCAGACCTATTTTTAAATCGAAATAGAAGAGCATTCAAAACTAAATCTAACTCTAGATCAGGAGAGAAGTCCTGCAAAAGAGATACCAACTAATTACAAAATCACTTTCAAATAAGCCGACTGTTGAATCAATACAGAAATCACACTCAGTTACAGAAGCAAGAGCTCGAGTCGAAGTGAGTAAGCAGATTTGGAATAACAGATTAGTCCAACTGCTAATTTTACCATTTGTCACAATCTAAATTTTTCATACAATTTGAACCTTAAATGAATAAATACTTCAGCCTCAACTACGTACATAAAGCTCTCGGTACAGAAAACGTAACCCCACATTAGCGATGTGCACTCTGATTCATTCCTTAAAAAGATCTTCGGAATTGCCAACCTATATGCTCCTAAACTTCAAATTTGACAAATCTGTAAAATATACTGGGATAAGCCCAAACTCGATAAATGAAATCTCTAGGTCTAAAGTAAGGGATCTACTCGCATCTCAAATCAAACTTAACAACATAGGAACAATTAGCTAGTAATACAACATATCATTTCAAGGAATCGCCGTAATTCGAAAAAATGCATCATTTAGCATGAGTGCAATATATGTTAAACTTCTTTCTTAATTATTTACATGCTCGTAACCAAAAAAAAAATGAGATCACTGCAAGAAAATTAACATGTATCTAATATATATGTCAACTATTTCAACTTTTGTGAGCAGGTATCGTAGTATAAATTCATAAGTATGTCAAGGATCCACATAGTCACAAAACTGTTGCACTGATCAATTATGTAAAACTTCTTCGTCACTTGCTCACTTCAACAATAGGAGATCTACCTTAACTAAACAACGTGTACTTATTTACGATCTCCAAACATATTATTTGAGAATTATTTAAAATGAAAATTAGGGGATTATCAATATTAACCATAATCATACATGCAATTGTTACGGTCTATAGGTTTTCCATAGGAAGAAGGATCGTGAATCACGAGACGAACCTCAAAGCTTACAAGTATTTTTGAACGTTCTTGTATACTCTAGAGTACTCTCTATAATATTCCCTAGAAGATTCCCCAGAATATTGCTAGGGACGAGCAATACGGTAAATGTACAGGAGGGGTAGGTAGAGAGATAGAATCTCCACGGTTAAGGGCAATCTACGGCTGTAGCTCAAGCCATACTTGTATAAATAGGGGTGTCCTCCCCTTTATTTGTATCATTTTAAGAGCAATCTAGAGCTTCTCCTCAGAGTTTCTCTCTACTATCATTAAATGGGAGCAAGTAAGACGACAAACTCGATCCAAGGCGCAAAGACCATCAGCTTAGGATGAGTGGCAAGGTGCAAGGACCATTAACTTAGGGTGAGTGGTTTTAAGTTCTGGGTAGGCTCCACGTGGAGTTTGAAATCTACCCGCTAGAACAGATTCCTCATTTTTTAGAACCTAGAACCTACCCTACATATCTTGAGATTAGTGTCCGATTCTAGGGTACCCTGGAACTTGCCAATATAACTCCCATGGCATGAAAACAGAATACATTTATGTAGACAATGTTAGTGAAACAATGAACTTAACGATAAAAGAAAAATAAATATCATGTCTGTAAAGATTCTCATTGTATCAGCCAAAGAAAAACGCCACAAAAAGTCGGATGGAGTCATCATGTCATGTTGACACATTTCTAGCCCTTACAAGACTAGATTAGTACATATTCAGAGAAGAAACTTGAGCTATGACCATTGTTTAGTATGCAATTTCTTCAACGCACTATTGGATAGATAATCAAAGCATGGGCTAATGTTCACTGCGAAATGATACAGCAAAAGGGCTTGAACTTCTTTAGTGGGTCAGACAAGTTTTGAGAGTGTCCAAAATTGCCCTCCCCAAGTCTTTTCAAACTTCTTGCCATCCCAATGCCCCAGTTACATTGGTCATCAAACACAAGATTTGGAGCAGAATGCCATTTGTACTTCCAATTACTTGACAAAATACTAGTCCCAATTACCTCCTTAATTGGATATGGGGTTCCCTCCTTAACAAGATATGGGGTTCCCTCCTTAACAAAAGTCATGATGTTTTTGCATTTTGACATTCAAATGCAGACAGATGAATGTATTAATTTCATGATGCGTACAATACCAGGCTCATCTCCAATAACGGGATATCGTCACTACTAACTCATGGGAACATAATTATAAACACATCTTTGCACGCCTCTCATGAATACAATCATTACTTGGCACATAGCATCATTATGTCCGATCGTTTGCCACCTGAACTTTTTGCGACCATACAAGAGGGTCAAGTGCGCATTGTCGTGATTGGGTGCGGCACAATATGAAGCATCTGGGTGTGATTCTAAATTATGAGCAAAAAGGTCCTCAACTCATCATCCTTGTCCATTCTAGCGTAGTCAGACGAGCGGAGCAAAGAAGATAGATTCCGAGCATGGATGTGACGACGTTTTCCACGATGACCGTAGGTTAATCACTGAACTTTCAATAAGATATATCTTAAAAAAAAAGTTGTTAGATTTTTTGGACAAGAACATTACCCAATTAGTACTCACTCATGGATGGCCCAGTTGGTAGGTGAATTTGGGACTGTGAGTTCATAAGCGCTAAATATTGGGTTCAAACCTCTGCTGGACATCGATGATTTAAGTAGAGGGTCGTGGCAGTAAGTTGCTGCGCTAGCCCCTGAGGACTAGTCGTACTTCACCGCTGGTTTGAGTATAAGCTCACCGGCTGCGTGGACACCTCAGTTATAAAAAAAAATTATCCAATTAGTTCTAAACCTATTGTAATAATACTGATTCATTCCTAAATTTTTAATTTTGGTGTGCTATAATTGACCGAAAGGATTACATGAAAATTTCGCACAAAGATTTAGGATCCAATTGATGAAATTGGAAAGTTTAGCGCTGACTCTAGATTTGTCCTCGCCATTCCGAATGCAACTGCGAGCTTCTCACCGTGATAACTCAAAATGTGATCCTTCTTTGTCTTCAACGTCATGAAGAACATATGACCGGTCTAGCAAATGCCCTCGCATCTTCATCTCAACAACCAACCGCTCTATATACCTGTAAACTTCGCTGCAGTATGGTTTCAACTGGTCGACAGTATGAAATCCGATTGCCCCAAGACCATATTCTTTCATGCTGAAAGCTGCAGGTTTGCTTAGTCCTCTAGTTTTCATGTTTTCTCTCTACTTCCCAACTTCTTGCCATCTCCTCGACGCAGCATATATATTTGACGAGAGCACATAATATCCTGGATGTTCTGGCTCAATCTGAAAGAGATTGTTTGCAGCAATCTCCCCCAATTCATTGTTCCCATGAACTCGGCAGGCTAAAAGGAGTGCTCCTCAAACTCCATCATTTGGTGATGCCGGCATACTTTTGGTAAGATCAAAAGCTTCATCCAAGAGTCCAGCTCGCCTGAACATGTCAACCATGCAAGAATAATGTTTCACCTTCGGCGTGACAGAAAGCTTTGGCGTATCTGTAAAACACTGTCTGCCTTCATTAATCAAGCCCACGTGACTACACGCTGAAAGAATGGATGTGAAAGTGATGTGATTTGGTGCAAAACCTTTCTCTTGCATCTGCAAATACAAGTTCAATGCTTCTTCTCCACACCCATGCATGCCATATGCCAAAATCAGCACATTCCATGAGCTAACGTCCCGTTCTTTCGGATGAATTTCATAGAACAGCTTACTGTTGAGGAAACTATCCCGCTAAAAATTTTGATTCTAACAAAACTCGTTTTAAGAAGTCTAGTTAATTGAAGTATATATTCCTTGCAGAAATCACGATGTGAAAAGAGTTTTGACTATTCCGCAAATGGTGTTCAGACTCTGGGAAGAGTCGTCACCGTAGTGCTTCTAAATGGTCAGAAAAAGGAACTATGTTTGTGCCTCTAAAGGAATCAGAAGGAAGAGTCTGCGTCTGAGTAATTCAGATGAAGTGTTTGACTGCCTCAAATGGCTTCAGATGGAGGACAGCATTGCCTTGGAAGACCTCAAGAAGACTCATGTGAGACGACGACAGTAAGATCGTTAAGAGCTCAAATTCATAGAGAGAAGCCGATCAGATTCAGAGAGACTTCACATGTTTTGAAAGCTGTTTCTAAACGGATTCAGATTCTGCAGCTGGACTAAGAAGACCCACGATTGACAAAAGTCCGATTGATTCGAAAATTACGGGAAGTGAAAGGATTCAATCTACAAGATGTCTGTCCATCTTTATTAAGACAGAATCCTTTGATTGGATAATATCTTTCTTTCCTTCATCAGAAGATTCAACATGGAAACTGAAGGTTTAGTTGTATGGGCGACTGAATCTGAAGTAACCAGAATCTTTCTTCAACGGCTACCTAGCATCTTTTCAAGTTTATCTCGCTCAATCAAGGTTGATTGAAGATTGACGAGTGATCCCGTGGAGCACCTTAACAACAGCTAGTTCAAAGTGGAAGGGGTATAAAAGAAGGGTGCTGGTATTCGCTCAAGAGAGAAAAATATACGACAAGTGAGAGAATTGAAAAATATGAGCAAAACTATTGGGAAAGTTATTGTAACTTCTCGTGGAAATACTATTGTGAGTGAGTTGAGAGAAATTCATTGTAACCTTACAATCATTATAGTGAAATCCAGCCAATCAGCTGTCATCGTGGGAGAGTGGACGTAGGCTTACTATAGTCGAACCATTATAAATCTGTGTGCACATTTCTCCTTCTAAACTCTTTTATTTCGTGCATACTTGATCTATTTAGTTTATGTACTTGTTTGCGTTTATAACTCAAAAAAATTTTAGAAGCACCTATTCACCCCCCTTTAGGTGTCGTTGCTAGCCATATCAATTGGTACCAGAGCCGACTCCCGACAGCATGTGTGGACCGCAGTGAGCGCTCGTTGGTGCACGCGGTGCACAGCGGGGACGTTGTGCCGCTGAGGGGGGGAGTTTGTGATATTCTTCGTCCCACATCGCTTAGGGAGGGGGTTCTGGCTTGGTTTATAAGACTTGAGTTTGCCTTTAATTGCAATAAGCCTTTTCCGGGGGTTGTATAGGCGGCCCTCGGAGAAACAAAACCGTGAGGACTTTGGGTCCAAAGCGGACAATATCTTGCCGGTGGTAGGCCCAGATCGTTATACTTACTAGCAGTTTCCACACTTAGCACATATGTCCATTAACGCATTTTGCAGTGTTACGTCGACTTTCATATCATTCTCAAGTATGTAGTCATGGATCTTCTTCCCAAGATAGTGGGATCCCGGGAAAGCACATGCAGATACCATAATCAATGCCGTCACAGGATTAGGTTGACACCCAGAATCCTGCATCTGCTCAAACAGCAACAGAGCTTCATTGGCCTGTCCATTTTGTACATATCCTGAAAGCATGGAGTTCCAAGAAATTTTCTCTCTTTCCTCCATCCTATCAAATGCCGTGGGCGCGTATTCTATATTCGCACATTTTTTTGTGTATATTGCGACTACTGAATTCCCGACACAGACGTCCCCCAAAATCCCATTCTGGATGGCATGCACATGCACTGACTTAGCACTCTCAATAGCCCCCACCTGCCCAACAGCGGGGGCAACACTAACCGCAGCAACCGGATCAGGCGAAAGACTCTCTTCTCGCTGCATCCTGCGAAATAGCATCAGTGACTCCTGAGGCTGCTCAGCCTGCCCATAGGCAGTAATCATGCTGGTCCAACGAACGAGGTCCCTCTTGCAAAACGCCACCTCTGCGCATAAGGGCATAAAGCTCCAAAGTATCCGCACTATGCCCATTATTGACATACGCTCGCATCATCGTATTCCATAGGAACGAATTGGGTCTCTCGCATTTAGCAGTGATGCCGTCGAACAAGGACCGCGCATTATTGTCCAAATTTGGAGTATTTGATGATGATCCGAGCGCTCAAGTGTGGGTCTTGTGTGATGAGACCGCGGGTGGTGAGAGAAGAGTGGATTTGCTTCAACGAGGAAGCATCGTCGCAGGAGTTCTTGAGGAGGTGATCGTAGTGGGCCTCCGGGTGAGTGGACGGCGACGATGTTGAGGCGAGTGTGCATGAAAAGGCTCCGGCTTGAATCTTCCAGAGGAGCTCGGAGCGACGTTGCACTTGCATTCCCCTTTCTTGTCCAGCGCACGAGCATGTGCTTACTTACGGGTCAGATAGCCATAAAAGAACTTTCGCGGCAAGTAAAATTTACTTACAGCCGAATAGGAGATTTGTCTCATTAGACCCTTATAATATTTCCGAGTGATCCACAAACGACCAAAATCTCTCTTTTTCCCATCTCTATCTCGATGAGACGAAACCAAAGATCTTATTAAAAACAGATATGGATTGTTCTTGTTCTTTTCTTTTCTTTTCCGTTAAAAGTTAGCAAATGAATGGATTAGATGATGTGTTGAGTCAAGTATCTCTTGAATTGAAAGTGACTCATGTTCAACCCAATCCTAATCTAATCCAGATTCATGGAAATAACTCACAATTCCAATGCATTAGTTAAGAGGCATCATTGTCGCCGCTCGACCGCTACCGGCGCCACTCAACTGCTATCACGTCCGTCACTGTCTCGGTTTGGGGTGTAGAATAAAGCGTGAGGAGGGGAGGGAGCCGGATAAATATGCTTTTGCAACCCAATCTGTGGCTCGGTTGCAGCCCTATTAGTTTATTGCGGGCCGAAGGAAATTTTGATGTTCCTCAGCTGAGCCGGTAAACTGCAACAATCCTCCACAATTATCCAAGCCGTCCATGGGCTCTCCTTCAGGCCTAATACGAACTCCATCACTTATCAGCTATCGCAGGACAAGACAAAGTTCCTCAGCAGAAGTATGAATAATGGGTCATGCTTTAACAGAAAGCAAAAGTTGCGGCAATGAGGAGAAAACGTAAGGAAATGGACTTCGAGAAGTGAACACATAGCCGCGAGTTCAAATCCAGACATGTTCCCTTCTAGAGGTGTCAATCTTCAGGAACCGGAGAGGCGGAGGTTTACTAAAACAGGTAGCACTAAGCAATGGCAAAGAAACGGGTCGGCTCTCTAGCGAGAAAACTCGTGGAAAACTCAGGCAGCCACCCCTCAGGCCACACCAGATGCATCATCATCACAGTATCTCAGATAGAAAATTCATGGAAACCACAGGTGAATCACCAGTCAGAACATACAGAATATCAAGGAGGAGAATCTTAACCACTACATGTCGTAGACCCATTTAAAGTGATTCGTTTACAGAGGAAACGGCATCATAGAGACATGTCGGTCATGTGACAAACCTACTATGAAACGGGTCCTAGGAAATCACCCTCCAAGCTGACCAATGCCTGAAAATCCCGCTCCACCTCGAGCCACTTCGTCCCAATCACCATGAATCGGACTGTGACATCTTTACCGATCTTGGAGAGCTTGTCATTAAGGAAGATGGGATTCTCCCCAGGCACGTACTTGTATTCGGCCATCTTCACATTGGATAGGTAGATGTTCTCGACGGGCCCGCATCTCAAAAAGACCCCATGCTTGAGGACCTTGTGCACGACTCCGTCCAGGATTTCTCCCCGGAAAAGCTTGAACGTGATGCCACTGAAGACCACAGGGAAAAGGACGTCTCCAGAATGTTGTCTCACTTTCCCTTCGCCGATGCTTTCCAGTGTCGTCACAGCCAGGAAATAACCCAGGTCCTTTGTTGCCTTCTTACATGCAAAGTCGTCCAAGAGGCGTATTATGATGGACCTTTGCAGCATTAGTCCCTTCGCATCCAGGTTTTCTGCCGAAATGATCACATTCCACGGGAGCTGCACCTTCAGAAACATTTCCGAATGCTATCTGATGACCATTAACAGATGGATCAGTTTTATCCGCAGCTTTTTGGGAAGAGGCATTCGATGGCACTAAGTTCAAGATCATGACATGACAGTGCAAAGTCCAACAGCCTAATCATTGAATGAACTGGTAATATGACGCTACCACATTCAATAAGATACCCTTGGATGCTCCTCAATTTCCGATATGATTAATTCTAGACATCTGAGCAAAATGTAATCAATATAATCCAAATGCACAGTATTTTAGGTGTTGGAGCTTTTGTCCATAAAATCCAAACATGAGATTATCTCAAAAAGTATTGCAAGTTTTACATCACTAGAGCGCTAGGCCCTCGTGCATCATACCTTGGGAGAGCTAGGTTGTAGAATTGAAACTTGAGACAGGAGAAAAATCAAGCAAGAGGGAAGAGAGAACATGTGTGTGTTCCTTGGTCCAAAACTACAACAAATGCAGACCTATACAAATTTGAAGAGGAAAGGACTTGACAAAATTTAAAGAGACTGGACATACTAAATAAACAGAAGTCAATGAAAATGCATCAATAAGCAGGAATAACATGCGGCACAATAGAACATATAAGTCCATTACAACAGCAGCAGCAGCAAGGCTTATACAGTAATGTGGTGATGCCCTGGTAAGGTAAACATTCGCAATGCTAGGACATAATTTGTCAATGGTAAAGACAACTCTAGAAACACAACAGATGAGGAAGTATAATCATCCAAAGGAATTATCTACATTATTTTTATGCTTTTCTTCTTATCAATTGTCCCTCCAACCTCTTTTCACTTTTCCTTTTCATTCATCTAGAGATATACTTACCAATTTACGCTTGGTTGTGAAGCATCATCAACAACTTAGAACATGGTATAGTGAAAAATCTGATGACTCCGGAATCATTATCAAGTAAAAGTTCACCCTCCAGAACAAAAAAGAACAGAACAGATAACAATTCAGGGCATACATTCTAGAATACCACTTCTACTCAAGAACATGTTGCACAAGGTTTTGAGTACACAGGTTAAAGCATCTATAAATTTAATTGTACAGAAAGTGAGAAAGCAAACATGAAAATATGAATGACTGAAAAGCATAAATTTCGTAAAAATAATAATAATAAACATTGCTAGCTTAGAAAGGTGATGTTGATATTGATTGCTAGCTTAGAAAGGGAGGGCAAAAGAAATATTGAACTCAGAGCAAGATTTGGAAAAAGCAAAGCCATACTACTGAGAGAAATCAGAAGCCATAGAAAAAGCAGGAGACTCTTTTATTGGTTTTGGTAAATAAGACTCGTCACTGCATACAGACCAACAGCCTCGAGAAAGAGATAGAAATTGTATTGAAAGGAACAAGTTGGCCATTAAAAATTTCAACTCTGATCAATGCGAAACTCGCTTCCAAGATGGATGGTTGGCCCAGTTGGTAACGATTTATTGTCACTAGGGCTGGTTGAGTCTCATCACTTGTACCTCCCTATAATTCTAATCTCAGAAAAGTAGCAAGCTATTAGTACACACTTACTTTTGTATTCGCCCGATAAATAAAAAAGTAAAAGAAAGATATATATGAGTTACTACATCCATACAAATCCCAAGTCCAAATTTGCCTGGACCAAAACCCCAAAAGGAGTACACTTAGAGCCTCTCTTGCCAAACTTATTTTGCCACAGGCGGGACAAGGGTTTCACTGCCTAGCTTACCATGGTACCTGAATTCATATCATTACAAGTAATTGATCTCAAAATGGACATAACCCAAGCGAACCAGCCGATGAGAATGAAGCATTATCCACTCATTTCTCAATGAGCAGCAACTCAAGTAGAATCATAATCCCAAAAACCCATAATCATATTAGAAGCATTTCAGTCTCTATTAAAGAAGGAACTCTCCCTAATAGAACTCATCGACAGATGCGAAAAGTGAACAGGATTGATTTCAGGTGGGTTGGTTCCCTTTCCATCCAGGAACCCGACCAATCGGTCAGGTAGGGTCGGCTTCTTTTTCTTTTTTCCTTAATTTTCTTCACAGAAAAGCAGCGCTCCAGACTTCCAATAAGAGTTGCAAAATGCACAGATCACAGCTTACCAATTCCAATGAGCAAAGCAAAGAACCGCTTCACCACCACTTGATAGAAAAAATACACCTCCCCTCTTTTTGCCTGCTATCAACGCGCGAAACCTCAAAGCTCAGCCTCATTTCCCAGATCCACAACATCACAATCGGCCTCACCAAAACATAGGGAAAGATAAACCAAAAACCCAAGATGTTTACCTCGTTCTCGTGTGCAAAGAACAGATGCTTCCTTCCGTGACGACGGCTATGAGCGAAGAGTGGCGAGCAACGAGCGCGAGAGAGATGAACCGAGGGCGTCCGGTCACCGGCCTGAGCCGGGACGACGCTCACCTAGTGAACAGTCGCAAAACTCCATAACCCGTTTAATAAAAACGCCATTAACGACGAAGGTAGAAGAACCGAAGAATGGAAAAGGGCATGCAGAAGCAGTCTTACCGGAAGAAAGCAATCGGCCCAAGAAAGATCACAAAATATCAAAGCGGAGCAACAACGAAAGGAACGATTTTGCAAGATGAAACTACCTCAAAACACCCAGCTTACTGAACCCCGAGAGAGAGAGAGAGAGAGAGAGAGAGAGAGAGAGACAGAGCTGCGAAAGTTTGCAATGGGTCGAGAAGTGACATGCGCTGAGAAAGAGAGGAGGGCAGCATGTAAAACGTTTCAAGAGAAAAGTGCATAAGTGATATTTGAATTTTGAATAACGTGCACCCTAAATTTTTAATTTATCTAATATTTTTTTAATTTTAACTCGATATGTAATATATTTTCTAAACTTTTAATGTATTCACTGTGATTCATGAACAGTTTAGTGTCTAGAAAATATAAAAATATTCAATGTTATTCTCTAATTAATTCATCTTCGAAGATAATATTGGATGTTTTTTTATAAGCTATGGATTAGATTGAATATATAAGGGAAAATACCACCAAAAACCCTGAACTTTACCATTTGTGACAAATTTACCCTGAATTTTTTTTTGTGACACCAAAAACCCTGAACTTTACCCTTTGTGACAAATTTACCCTGAACTTTTTTTGTGACACCAAAAACCCTGAACTTTTCCTATTGTGACAGATTTACCTTAAACTTTTAAATTTGTGATAAATTTACCCTGAACTTTACCATTTGTGACGGATTTGCCCTGAACTTTTAAAGTTTTATTTAAATAATTTTAAAAATAAGCTGAAATTTTTTAAAAATGGCCAAAAATTTTTAAAAAAAATTTGCTTTTTCGACTTCAAGGCCGGCGACCTCTGCCGGAATAGGGCTGACAGGAGTCGCCGGCCTTGAAGCCGGAGACATATATATTTTAATTTTTAGCCCTTTTTTCATTTTTATCTTATTTTTAAAATTATTTTAAATAATAACAAAATTGAGAAAATACCACCAAAAATCCTAAACTTTGCCCATTGTGACAAATTTACCCTGAACTTTTAAATTTTTTTATTATTTAAAATAATTTTAAAAATAAGATAAAAATGAAAAAAAGGGCTAAAAATTAAAATATATATATCTCCGGCTTCAAGGCTGGCGACCCCTATTAGCCCTATTCCGGCAGAGGTCGCCGGCCTTGAAGCCGGAAAAGCAAATTTTTTTTAAAAAAATTTAGCCTTTTTTTAAAATTTTCAGCTTATTTTTAAAATTATTTAAATAAAATTTAAAAGTTCAGGGTAAATCCGTCACAAATGATAACGTTCAGGATAAATTTATCACAAAATTTAAAAGTTTAGGGTAAATCTGTCACAATAGGCAAAGTTAAGGGTTTTTGGTATCACAAAAAAAAGTTCAGGGTAAATTTGTCATAAATGGTAAAGTTCAGGGTTTTTAGTGTCACAAAAAAAAAGTTCATGGTAAATTTGTCACAAAGGGTAAAGTTCAAGATTTTTTGTGTCACAAAAAAAAGTTTAGGGTAAATTTATCACAAAGGGTAAAGTTCAGGGTTTTTGGTGGTATTTTCCCAATATATAACACAAATTCAGGGATCATATATAATACATTGAATGTTCAGGGATCAAATTATATGTTGAGCTAGAGTTTAGAGGTTAGGTTGAACAAATTAAAGGTTTAAGAATTATATTACATGTTAAGCCAAAATTTAATTACCACTTGTTTAACTATCTCATCTTTCAATTATGACCCCCAAATGGAATGACCTTTACACCCTTATGAAGTCATAAGCATCTCATGGCCTCACTCAAAATCCGACTCAAAAATTATTATTTGCAATTTTTTTTTTCTTAAGAGCACAAATATCTACCGCTCCTTTAATTATGAAATATCCAAGATGAGGGGACTAAGAATAAATGGGATGAGTGAGGT
Organism: Psidium guajava; assembly: GCA_016432845.1. Classification (NCBI taxonomy): domain Eukaryota; kingdom Viridiplantae; phylum Streptophyta; class Magnoliopsida; order Myrtales; family Myrtaceae; genus Psidium; species Psidium guajava. The sequence goes on along the minus strand of CM028227.1, from coordinate 16,488,132 downwards.
ACTCAAAAATTTCCAGATACCTCGTTGTTAGCAACGATAAAGGAATTAATAGTGCCTAATATGAGAACCGTTAAAATTCACGATTGGCAAAAAAAAAAAAAACATTCTACGCCTCCTCAATATCATGTTGACAACCTCTAAATTACATCGCTCCGCCGTCTTTGCCCACCTCGGGACACCATTGCCATCTCCTTTGCGGCCGCCAGCAACTGCTAGTCCTTCGACCGTTGAACAATACTCCACTAAACTTTCATTTTGTTCTAGCTTTTACCCTCAATTGCTATAGGAAATGGAAAAAATAAATAAATAGAAAAAGGGAGTATAAAATATTAACTAAAGAAATATTAATAAGTAAATTAATATGAACATTAATATTAAATGATAAAAAGGGTCATCAGAATTCGATGCATATGGCCAATTTAGGAGAACTAACTACGATATTTAAGAAAAAGAAAAAAAATATCAAGCAAAGTTTGAATGAAAAATCGCTCATAACGTGTATTAGGATATCAATTAACGTAAAGATTTGTAAGGAATTAAAATATTTAAACGAATATAAAGGAGATAATGTACATTACAAATTACGTAATAATTTGTCCAGAAAAACATATGAAAGTGATCACGATGCAAAGCTTATATACTTATTGGACATTGAAATGTCTTTTTTCGGTAAAATGTGTAAGTTGAACCGAAACTTTCAACCTGCTAGTCGCCTTACGGGAGGAAGGCATTCTCCAGTTGGACATAAATTATCATTAATAATGAATATATTTTCACAATTGACTTATTATCTTAAGTGACATTTTTTTTATTTTTATTTTATTTTTAAATCACTCATTTTGCACGAAATAATGAAGCCTTAATGTTTAAACCATCGTTTCTTAATGCCTCATAAATATAGAAGGGCCTAGAGGATTTCCTGGCCCTATACCACCATTTTCAACAATTTCAAACCGCACTTCTAGCAAACAAATGAAAGAAATTTGAGTGTTGTAATTGTACTACAAGAGAATTCCGACATCTATCAATTCCTCTGTTCTTAAACGCCACTACAATCAAACACCAAGGCCTGCATTTAGCAAAGCTGAGTGGCATTGCTAAAGCAGGCATCTGTTATCATTCCTGACCTGATGACATAAAAGGTCAGATCTTGGCAGCTTAAAGAAAGGATAAGAATCATAAAAAGATTTTGATAGAGATCACGAAAATTATCCCTATTCCTGAGACTATTTACAATACGAAGTCATCAGGTTGAACCAGAGGAAGAGCCCCGAGAGACTCTCCTTCTATACTGGCAAGGACGGCAAACTCATTCCTTTCATCCCACCTTCTCCCTATCCATCTAACACTGAGCACTGCAAAACGAACCACCACACCGGCTTCTATTTTCCCAAGATTGTCATGACAAAACGAAGGATTTTCTCCAGGAATAAAGCTGTAACCCGGCATTTTAATCGCTGAGAGATACGCCCATTTTAAAGGTCCACTTCTGAGGAGCAAACCCATTCCTGACTTAAATACCTGGTCCACAACCCCCTGCAAGATTTCTCCCTGGAATGGCATGAAAGTGCGGCAATTGAATATCACACGGAACAATGGATAGCGCACCTCGCTGACTAGTTTCAAATTGATGCTTTTAATGGATGTTACGGCCAGAAAGTAGCCATGATCCTTGCTCGCCTTTTCACATAATAAGCACTTCAAGAGGCATGTTATTATTGACCTTTGAGAAATCAATCCATTACTGTCTGGCTTACCAGGGCAGACATACTTGACCAATTCCACTTCACAAAGCATGTCCAATATCTACTCAAAGATGATCGATAGCATACCAATAGGCAAAGTCTTGGGCATGCTCAGCCAACTGGATACTTGTCAAAATGCACTGTAATTCAAGGGAATATGCAGTGTCAGTTAGCCAAGGAAAAAAATGAAGACAAATAAAAGGCTAACAAAGGATTCGAGATAAACACACTGAAAAGAAATTAAAAACACGCCTGACCAATGGAAGCCCATTGATGGAAGACACGCCAGTTTAAAAGGTCTGTTTTAGGAGCCTATTAGGGCTCAACAAGCAAACTAAGTCGTTACTGAACAGTCCTCATAACCTAATATTCTCTATAAGTTCCTGTCTTCCTCACCAGAAGGTCATGATGAATAAAAAGAGAAAACTCCAACATAAGAAACAGATTTGGAATAAACAATTCAACATATTTGTCTTCAACCTGCTAGAAAGGAACTCATTTTCAACCTGCTAGAAAATAAGTCCATTGAACTTTTAAAGCAAAGTAAACTGAGCAAGTACTCTAGATTGAGCATTCTATGACTACAGCAGCTGGACATAGTCATTTGGGGAATGGAAACAAGCAAGAGGCTGAAAACAGAATCTTCCCTGATGGTCCTCAGAAGAGGCTTGGCATTAAAACACCTTCTCTGGAGAAGGCAAGTACATGATGCTTCCCATAAAAATAGTTTACCGATCAAGGCCAGGCATAGAAATTCAAGCATAAACACTCCATAAAATTTCTTTCTGAGAAGGATTCCAATTGAAGGAGAGAAAGTAAAATTTGGTCAGCTTAAAGCGACAGTAAATAACTCGTCTGAGTATCAAAAGAAACCATTCAGAAAATGAAAAGTGGAATCAGAGACTGAATCAAGTCCTCAATTGGCTGGAGCCAAATAGTTAAATCTCTTAATACAGATAATTCAAGTTAGGCAGGATCCAAGCTACTACAATTGTCCAGGCAAGCATAACGGGTGGTTCTATCTAGCATTCCCTTACCTTTGGGACCTCAAGAATTTCTTCCCAAGTCAGCCCACCCTTCACAATACTCTCAAAAGAGCGTAGAGAGAGAAACTCTTTTAGAGAAAGAAACTCTGAATATTGTATTGCTTGTGATTTGAGACAAATGAGGTGGAGAAGGCACCTATATATATGGACTTCTCTAATTACAAGCGTAGATCTCTCCTTACTATAACGGTGGAGATTCCATCTCCCCATCTCCCAACCATCCACATTTATTGCAGGAACTCTCTAGAATATGGTACATTTACAATCTTGCCCACCCCTAGGAATATTCTAGAGAACTCAAGAAAACCCAAGGAGACTCACCTGTTCTTTCCGAATTATTCACTGTTCGTCAATACTACGGAACCTCTGGACCGTGACACAAGCATGCGTCTTAGGCACCCTTTGTGAAAAAGAAGGAGAAGGTACCAACTTCAGCAGCTGCTCATGTGGTTCACCAGTTCGACCAACTAGACAATATGATAGAGATTCACTATCAATAGCAAAAAAAATTATTTATTTCCATTTCCAGAAACCAAACAAGGAAAAAATAATTCAGGAGATCAAACCCCGGCCAGAAACACAGTTGCAAGTTTCCACCATAAATGTAAATATAAATGTAACTTCCATTTGCATTGTCGCTACCACTTAAAATGGCCCTCTCAATACAGATTTGAAAAAAGCACAGAAGAACAACATATTTTTGAATGGATTTCACATCTTGAACTTTCTGCGTTAGACTGGTGCAGTGGAGAAAGGAATGCCTTTGGGAGCACATTTCCAACTGTCAAGTTACTTACGTGCAGGATAGAAGATGATGGAGCAGCACTCCATAGGAAAAGAGACCGTCCTAATTCAAATAGAAAATACAAACTCATATGAATTAGGTATCGTGTTTATTAAGTTATTCTTAAAGGGACAACATTTGGAGAATGGATGACTAGAACCGATTGGTAAAGGCCTGACTCTATTCCTTCCTAAGGTCAAGAATAGCAGCCTTAAAGTTTTTCCTACTATCGGCCACCTAACTGTCAGGAAATCACTTCTATCATTTCAATAAAATTTTTATAGGGAATAACAGCAGATATCTTATGATTAGTCTGAGAATAGCTAGTTCGGACAAGAGGGTTTGTGCCCCAATAGAAGTCATCAAAGCTATAAAAAAACACAGGACAGCCATTTTGCTGGTTTTGTGAAGTGACACAAGAAAATATATGTACAAAAGTTGAATTCAAGACCAAATTAAGCTCTCAATTGGCGGTAGACCGATAGTCAGTTTTTTTGTGCGGATAATTGTAGTGAGGCATGTTCTAAACTTATCTACAAATAAACTTAACTGACATGATCAATTGCGTGCATACCTCACAGAGTAAAGACAATATAAAATTATATGGTTGAAAATATAATTTAATATCGAGTTCGGAACTCCCATTCCTCAAAAAGAAAAGAACAAATCAGAGATGTTAAAACTCAAAAGAAAAAAAAAGGAGTCGGAGCGTACTAATCAAAAGAGAGAACTTAGCAACTCATTCATCTTACAAGTTACTTCAGTAGTGTGTTTTCCCACATATTTTCCCTCCCCAAACTGTACTCTGTAGGCTGAAGGTAAACAAGATTGAAAACAAAACAAATTGAGCAATTCAAGTCAAACAAAAGGGTCATCTAGAAAAAAAAAATTAGCCGGCTCTAGAGCAGACTTGCAGTGTTTCTTTGGAGCAAGAAGCTAACTATTTGAATCAGCGACATTCTAGTTTCCTTCCTTTCCATCCTCAGTAGTCAGTAAGACTAAATTAGCAGACTTTAGTCCTTCAGTTTGTGTTTCCTCATGCACTGAAGCAAACACGAATCAACCAAACCATCTACTTGTACTACCATGTCTCATTCTATCACCGAACAGCTACCCATAAACCCACATTCTGCAAACTCTACCCACATATCGCAAGAACAAACTGATTTCATTCTCTCCTATGGCTACTATTTTCCCTTTGCCCAATTGTCTAGGTCACCGAAGTTCATCCCCCTCTTTGAATGAAAGGGAAAACTTTCAAATTTCAGCCAGTACCCTCCATTTCTCGTCGGTAATCACCTTTGATTAGAAGTGAAAAATCACATTCGACACGCAGTTTCAGAGAAACCAAACCAGAATCTGCAGTTACTCAAATCAGCAACCAAAGCAAATGGCTCTCCTCGATTCAAGACCCTCGACAATTCGGAGGGGATTTGAAGAAATTGAATTGAAGTAAACAGAAACAAATCAAGTCTCGATTGGCAAACCTGGTAAGCGAGGAAACCAGGGCTGTTGCCCGGATCACGAACGAGACAAATGGCGAACGAGCGTAATCAAGCTCGTCATCTTTTTATTTTTCTTTTTAAACTCATGACGTGTTTGGATTTTGAAAGCGAGGGCTTCCAAAAAAATGTTGTCCCCACTTTTGTTTTACCGTTTTAATTCAAATATCCTCCTTTTACCAATATTTCAATCAAGTACTCCCTTTTACTTGATTCCTTTTCCGACCAAAAAACAAAAAACTTCAAGTACTTCCTTTCCGACCAATGAAAAAAAATCAAATACTTCCTTTTCGACCCAAAAAAAGTACCCTTTTTTTTTACTGCGATATTACATTTATTCAAATTAAAATAGAATTACAACGATTAGCGTTCTCAAAAGCGCAACAAAGAAAATCCCAAAGGGATTGGGAACAAAAAAAAACACTTATTTTAACCTTTTATGCTCCATTTGTTTTGAATAGAATGAATGATTTATCCGGGAAAAAAAAACAATGAATGATTTGAAAATATTTTTTTCTAAATGATAACTTGTATAGCTTGGAATATTTAGTTATAGAAAATATTTTTCATTATCGATCAAAATTTATCTCTAAATATTTTCGTAGACTATGAATTTTTTTTTGTTCATTCAATTTTATAAGCGATATGAGCAACTATTACGAGGAAAATATTTTCCAAACTATTCATTTTTTGCAAAATAAATTGAGCCTCAAATTGGCTCAATGCGGTCTTTCATTAAGCAAGTGTCTCGTGAATTATTTACTCAATTAAAATTATCCAAAAATGAGTGTGAGCTGATGGTTCATACTGAATGTGTAGTTTTTTGCGATAAGTGTACGTGACAAGATCAACTTTGATATTAAACAAACTATTACCAACTTTGTAGAAAATACTTACTAGGAAGGTAGAATTATCACAAAAAGCTGAAATAGATGTCAAAGTTTAAATTAATGAGTGAAGAGATACCATTTGAATATAAAGTGTGTGGCCTGTAAAGAGTTTTGATTAATGGGGTGGATGCACATAAATCTTCAAAAAGATTTTAATTACCATAACTTTTTTGTCTCATAAAAAAGCATCAACTTTTACTTGAGTCTCGTACCTGCCTCTGTTGACCCTTTGTCCAAACCACCTATAGGGATGTGGCATTTCCACGTCATTGCTCTAGTTTTTTCGCAAATTTCATATCCAAGAAAATGTATTTTGTAGATAAATTTTCATATCAATCCAAACGACATCCAATTAGATATGAAATTTACGTAAAAACTAAAGCAATTAGGATTGGTTTTCTTCAATTGATCTTAATCTTAAGAGAGACTTCCTTCTATCTTGCTCAGTGTTCTTCTATTTTGCATTTAGTCTTCCATCTATCGCAATCAAAGAGCTCGTGCTCGAGATACTTAGCTCAAGACACTCAAACAGCTCGCACTTGGGAGTTTTCCATCTCTTGGTTATTAACAGAAATTTTGGACAAAAGGTTAACCATGGTAGATTTGGAACTGAAGTAAACGTTGGTAGTTTTCTTTTCATGAAAAATTTTATGGTAGTTTTGGGACTAGACCTAAAATTGGAGACTTTTTATGGAACCAAAAAAGTTGGGGTAGAATTTTGACAGGACTTAAAGTTGAGGTTTTTTTTTAAGGGTATTAGGCCTAAAATGATGATGTCAATATGTTTATCTTTTTATACATTGATTTTATAAAATGAAAGCATTAATATATTGATAGTTAATTGATGATGTGGATTACTATATCCTAAGTTGAGATGAAAAGCTCACTCAGATAATCCTTGTGTTACTTATTTTTACTATCCACCTTTTAGACTTAACGGATTGGGAGCCACATTAGTAATCACGTTAAAATGAATTAATGGAAGGATGTTAATACATATAGTTTGGTGACTTTTTGAACATTTAATAATGGTTCGGGGAACCGCATTGAACAAATTAAAAGTTTAGGAAGGACATTGCACATTGCACTAAAAATTTAGGGACCATTGGTGCCATTTTTTCAAAAGTAAACTAGGTGTTAAACTCGTAAATGATGTGGAGGGGATATATATTGGAGATGTGATATGAGAAATTGTTCAGAAATTAGAAGAAATATGGCTGAGGGAGGAGGTGTTTTGGCATCAAAGATCTAGAGTTGTTTGGCTTCAATTTGGTGATAAGAACACTAAATCTTTTCCTCACACTACCCTAAGAAGTGCTAGAAACAAAGTCTTCATGATTAAGTTTAAGCTGCATTTGGCTCATCTTTTTCAAGGGGTTTTTAGCCTCCAAAGCCTTTGAAAAAAAGTTGGGGTGTTTAGCAATCCCTTCCAAGGGGCTTTCAGCCAAATGATGGTCTAATCCACGTATCTTGAGCTTTCAACATTTTTGAAATGCTGAAACCATGAATTAATGAAATTTGGCTAGTTTTCCTTTTTGCCCTAAAAATTTATCAGAAGAAAAACTAAACCCTACTTCTCACTCGCGACTGCTCCTCACTCCCTCGCGGCTACCCCACTCCACTGCTCTCTCTGCCTCACGAGTGCTCCTTGCTCTCTCCTTCGCTCGCTCTCTCCTTTGCGACTGCTCCTCTATAGGTTCAATCTCTCTCTCGCTCCCGTGAATCACTCTTGTCTCTTTCTCCGACATCATAAGCTTCTTGAGAGGATGATATGCCTGCATTTTTATTTATTCCACAGCTATACCACATTTGTTAGGGAAACCAAATCTGACCAAGTTGGGAGTTTACAGTTATGAACCCCTTGATTCTGATGAAGTCCGCAACCACATGAAATAAAAAAAAAATTGCATTAAAAATTATTTGCAGAAACATCACGTTTGCAGTTGTGGGAGTGGCCATCATTATCTTCTATTGTTGGCCTTGGGTTTTGCTGGCTGAATTAGGCTTTATTTGTGCTCTTTTTTGTTGTTTAACCGGGATCCTTTTGACTTTTAGCTCAAGATGATGGCCATCATTATCTCCTATTGTTGGCCTTGCACTTTTACTTCATTTATGCCCTGGTTTGTGGTGTGAATCAGTAGAAATTTTAGACGACATATTCCTGTTATATGCTTTATTGGCGTTTTCACTTCATTATTTAGTTTCAAAAGTTGATAGGATGTATGAGTTCGGTGTGAAAAAAATTCGTATTTACCGCATGGGATCTTGTTCAGAAAGATTAAGGGACCTTTACTTCTGGGCAATAGAAAAATAATTGACTTTACATTCATGGTTAATCTCGTTTATCAGTGGCATGTGCCTATCAAATTTGTTCATGTGACATTACTAGTAGATGACAAGTTCATCTGTTGGGAGCACGCAGCAGAAATCCAATACTTTTATTCGGGGAGATCGCCAAGAGAGAGCCCAAGTTCGAGCCCATCAATATATCCAGTTGGACCCACCTTCATTCAAAAGCTTAAGCCAATGAGTTATGGGCCAACTTGGATATATTAACTAGGGGTGAGCATGGGTATAGGGTAGAACCGAGAACCGGAGAACCGAACCGAAGGTTCCGGTTCGGTTCTCGGTTATGGTAAAACAGGGTCCGGTTCTCGGTTCCGCATTTATAGGAACTGTCGGTTCCGGTTCCCGGTTCTACCCTGGAACCGACCCGGAACCGGACCCGGAACTGAACTATATAAAGTTATAAACCCTAAATTAGGCTTTCAACGACGACCCTTCCTTCGCTGTCAGCCGCCTCGTCCTCGGCTTCCCAAATCCTGAAACGCGCGATTGGAAGCCGCTCGATCCTCTCGTCGGGCCACCTTAACCCTAATTTTAGCTCTAGATCTAGCTCTAGCTCTCTCCTGCAAGCAACCGCCACCGTCTGTTGATTCTGCCTCTCTCTCTAACACCCCATGATTCTTCGGCTTCTTCTTCTTCTCCTACTTCTCATGAGAGAGATCATCACCGCCGGCGATTGCAGAACTCGAAGCTCTCTCGCTCACCCAGAGCTCGCATGCGGCTCTACGATGATCTCCTCTCTAATGGGTCATCTTTAAGTCTCATCATTTTTCGAGTTCTGGTTAATTTTTTCTTGGTTATTCATGTTTTCGGTTGAAATGTTTGATGGGTTTCTTATTTTTTGGGGGCGATTTTGCAGGTACTATACGACGCGTCTTTCCGTTGGGACACCTCCTCAGGACGTCCATAACCAGAGCTTTCTCTTCCCAGACTCTAATCCGCGCCACTCTCTTCCCCGACAACGGCATCGGCCCCGAGATCGCCGAATCTGTCAAGAAGGTTCTCTCTCTTCTCTCCACGCTAGATTCTTGTCCTGTTCTTCGCCCCGAGCGTGTGTTCTTGATTTGGATGTGAAACCCCGCGTGTCGGAGCGTTGTTTCTTCGGATCGAGATTGCGGGGTGATGCACCTTGTCGAGCTTATTTGCTTCGGGATTAGTAGGTGAATTTCTTTCTGGGTTTTATCGTCTTGTTTTGGATGAAAACGTGTTAAAGTTAACTGGATAGATGCAATGGTATGGATTCTATGATTAGCTGTATTTGTTGAGTAGCTAATTTAGTGGCGGAACAATCAAGGCTTTGTTTGACTTGCGTTTTTCTTTTTTACCCCCTTTGTCCTGCTTGTGGGGTGCCTGAAATGTCACGGTTTGCCAAATGACTCGCATCCGAGGCTCTGTCTACTTACTAGAAAATTAATGAGGAGGAAAACAAGATTTTTGTGTGGTCAGTTTGCATTCAGCTCTGTGCGTGTGTATGTTTGTAAGAGAGAGGTTCTTTTATGTATGAAGAAGAAGAAAAAAACTTGTTCTGTTGTCAGCAGATACTAGTGGCTCTAGTCTGGTGTACAGGGTAGGGTGGGGTGAGGTCAGAGGTTCGGCCAGGATTCAAGCATAAGATCTTTGGTGATCGTTAGACGTTAGTGAAAAGAGAAAATAAAACTTGCATCAAAATGCTTCAGTTATTATGCAAGTTCTTAAGCAATCCCATGCAACTAAGAACAAATCAATGCACATGTATAGAGTCATCCAACTATACGATAGGAGTGAAACGAAATTAGTTCATCTCTATAAATTTCCTTACAGCTGACCTGTTATTAACCATCGTTTCCCCCCTTTAGCTATATAATTCTGGAAATACTGCTGGCGATGTCACTTTGCTCTTCACATGGACTGTGAGTTCACTTTCAATTGATTTTGCATTGTTGATTAAGATTGAGCATTTCATACCATGTAATATCGATCGATGCTTCCTTCCATCATACTATTCTGAGCAAACTCACCAAGTTCTCATATGATACTGTTTATCTATGCCATAACAGAATTCCATGGGAGGGATGTCTGAATTTTCTGGTCATCACTCTAACTCAAAACTTAAGTTGGTAGGTTCCGGGTACCCTGGAACCGGATCCTGGAACCTGTGACAAGGTAGGTTCCAGGTTCCATGATACATAGGGTAGGTTAGGTTCCAGGTTCCAGGATACATAGGGTAGGTTTCAGGTTCCAAAAAACGAGGAACCTGTACACGCGGGTAGGTTCCAGGTTCCGAGCGGAACCTACCCGGAACCTGGAACCGCTCACCCCTAATATTAACTGCTCCAGACCACATCAATTTTCCAATGTGGGACTTCTCTAACACAACTTACACGTGTATCCTAACATCATCAAAAGAAAATGCATTTTGGAGCTCAAAGAATGTAGAAACCTTTTGTAAGTTATGCGTTGAACAAATTGAAAAAGGTAATCATCCTACAAATAACAAAAGGGATGGATGGACAACCAAAATTAAGACTATGGACAACTTACATTTACCTAAAAAAAGATGTTGCTATGTAGCTAATTTTTAAACCGCAAAATTATTAGCAGCATTTTATGCATTGTATGAACCTACTTGATTACAAACTAGTACGTCGATGGAATGCATCATTCATCACATGCATAGATACACATACTTAGTAACCAACAACTTCATTTTTTAAGATCCTCACTGATTTCAATTGGTATCTTCTTATGCACTAAATTCTGGGAAAGAAAATCTGGATGCATAGCGTGTCAATATTAATATCCATTCATGCATCTCACTTATGGGTGTTGCTATCTTATTTTCACATGTTTTAATTGGGATTCATTCTTACCAAAAAGCAAATGACTTGCTTATATGTATGCAAATTATCACAAAAGGACATGATAATGGGAGTACCAAGATTCATAAATGGGATTTTGTTTGTGGCAAGAGAAAGAATGCATTTCATCCATTTCTATAATGGGAGTTCTAAGATTCTTATGGAATGTTATTACACAAGAAGTTGGCCCTCATTACTTCGAAAAAGTAAAAATGTGATAATTAACATACATATGCGCAACTCATTTACTTTTTGATAAGAATGAATCCAATTTAAGGCACGCGAAAATAAGATAGCAACACTCATGAATGAGGTGCATTAATGGCGATTAGCATTGGCCTTATATGCATCCAGGTTTTCTTTATCAGAATTTAATGCATAAGAAGAAACCAACTTGATATCAGTGAGAATTTAATGTGTAAGAAGATACCAACTTTGATGTCTTGTCACGTCAAGGGACAGAAGATAAACTTATCGAAATCCGGCATATTTTTTCTCCAAATGTTCCACCTGAGAGGAGGAAAGACATCTGCAGGACACTGGAGATCAGTGAGGTTCAAAATCCTGGAAAGTACCAAGGGGTACGCACATTGTCGGCGAGATCAAAATATGACGCACGAAATGCGGTGAAAAGGAGCGTACCTGATGGACTGCGGGAACGGAAGGCTCTCCTACTTTCTCAGGCAGGAAGGGAGTCTCCACCTGATTTATGAAGTGCTTGTTATTTCCAAAGAAGTGGTGCCAAGAGGTGAAAGCTGCAGTTGCTCGTTCTGGCGGGGACAGAAGGAGAGTACAAGCAAGATTCACTGGAAGAAGTGGGAATGCTTGACTAAAGCTAAGGTTGTTATCGGACTTGGTTTTAATCTGATGCTCTTTAATGAAGCTCTTCTGGGTAAATTGGCCTGGAGAAAGCTGGAGAGGATAAACGTTCTCTTGCTGTTTGTCAAGTTATTTCTGAGAAGAATGAAGAAGAAAGCTGGATGATCAGTCACAGTTTAGAAGAAATTCGGAGGCAGGCAACTGCATTTGTTTTTGTTGTCTTTTTCACTTCAATTCCTAGAGAAGCAAATCCAGTGTGCCCATTGGAATGCTATGTTCTTGTATGAAGAAGACTCGTCAATTTCTTCGAAGCCTCTGATCTGAAATACAGGGCATCAGGATTCTTTTTTTTTTTTTTAAGTCTGAAGGGTACATCGGGATTTACCGTGCACTGAATGTAAGCTGGCCTTTCTCCTCAACTTTTTTTTTTTTGATATTGATATTACTGAAAATCCCAAACTAATTATTTCATGATATGTTTGTCCTAAATTAATTTCCTCTCACAAAAAAACCCAAACCGATACTCTTGATCAAAATCTGACTCTAATGTATCCTTGTTAACATGTGAAAAATCATAGATCCGATGTAGAAAATTCACGCACGTTGATATATATATATATGTGTGTGTGTGTGCGTATTTTGATGAAGGATAAATTTGAGTGAAAGTTATTGGTTTGGGATATTTTGCAAGATGCAAATTAGTTTGAGATATTTATTTAGAATTGTTTTGAAAAATTAAAGTTTTGGGATAAATGTTTATGGCGGTACAAATTTGGGTTTCTTAATGGAACTAAACTGTTTTTTTTTATTTATTTCGGTAAGCTCGTCGCCCTCAGTTCACTCGAGCGCTCGACCAATCTCTCGCCCTCTTGTTCTCGTTCGCCTCTCGCTGATTGCAGCCACCAATGACTAGCCTGAGCATCGCCATCCACCATTGGAGTATTCATCACCGTCCTTGCTGCTTCTCCGCCGTTCAATGTGTATCGATCCTGCTTGGAACGATCCTTGGTTTCGCCACCTAGCAATCTCCGGCGCGTTCGATAGTCCATCGCCGATCAGGATTCTTCTCTCTCTCTCTCACTGTTCAGCTCGTGAATTTTCTCTGGCATCACCTTTCAAATTCTCGGTCAGTTATTAATTTTCTCGAAAGATTGCTGTTTGTGGATCGGAATGCTCAAGTGTTTGTAGTTGAATTAGGAATAGCTGAGTTAGATATATTTGTACGTGAATTTGAAATGTGCTTAGGGACTCTTGGAATCTAATTTGCAAAACTGACCTGTTTGTGCAAATCTTTTATTTGTTTATGTTGTCAGATCAAGCCTGGAAATCGAAAACTTTCAAAGTGAAATTTTGACCTAAAAGAATACTGTGAAATTTTATGTCAAAGTGTACAATTTACATGTCGCAACCCCGACATGGATACTCTATCTCCTAGCAACGTCGAGAAAGAACTAAATAACAGTCAGTCATCTTGAGAGAAAATGTGCTTATCCAAACATCTTGTCAAAAATGAAATTGTGTAAGAGAGCTTATTAGAAATCGTAGACGAAAGAGGACGGGAATGAAGAAACGAGAACACAACAAACAACGAAAGGCATCAAGACTCTTCTCGAATGATTTGGCTAGTACTCTTTGGCTCGACGAACGATAAATTTCGGATAAATAGAAGTGTCTTACATGAAAATACAAGATGAGAAGGGGACATAAGCAACATAAACGACATGCACATGAACATTGGGAGACAAATGCAACATTACAAAACTGCTATAATTAATGGGATAAATTCAAAGTGATACTCTCACAAACACCCATAACTTAGCTCTCGAACGAAGAGGAGAATGATGATGACTTTTTTATATCTCTGTATTCATAAATCGATTTACCCATATCAAAATGGTTACAAGACACCCATATTTATAGACTTCATACATGATTCTTGAACTACTTTAGAAATATGAACAGACGCGATGTATATATATTGCTTTAACTACACATCAAAATATGAATCAACTCTTTGATAAACTCACCTAATAATTACTCTTAAAACTACATAATAATAAAGACACATCTTGGTTTGTGTATCTGTCTTGGGAGTCCAAAGGACTTCCACAGGCTTATCGAAACCTTGTTTAATGTATCGGTACCTTCTCCATTTGCTCGGCAACCCATATCCTTAGTCTTGACATTTATGAATTTGATTTATTTTCTAACACTCCCCCTTAAACCAAATTCTCCTTCTCTTCTTGTAGTTTGCTTTGAAACAAGCAGTCTCTTCTATCGATCGATATCTCCACCATAATCGTTGTCCGAATAGGCTCTGAGTTCTTCTTTAGCAGACGTAACTTGAGCATGGACATGATCTCTTTCACGTGGATCAATTAGTAGTTCTTGGGCTTTGGCTAGAGCTCCAAATGCCTCCTTCGCTTGTGGATATTCGCACTTATCAGGATGAATAAGCAAGAATAATTTGCGATACTGATTTTTCACATCCTCGGGTGATGAGTCAAGGGATAGATTAAGATACTCAAATAGATACTTGAACCACGAAAGAATCCCGATGACCTCATTGTCCCTTTTAAATTCGCCAGCCTCAGCGAACAAGCTCATGATCTAATTTTTTTTTTTCCAATCTAGGAACTTGAAAAATATTCAACTATTGGCCAATTAGCGAATCGACAAGTTAGCCAAAGAGAAAATAACAATGTATGCTTACGAAATAATTTGAATTACTCGAACAGATCAAACTGCATGCTCAGCCCATAGCCAAAGATCAAATTGCATTGAGACAAACAGAAGCTTTTGAGATTGCTCATGCCTTGGTACCATCAAAGAAAGATTCGTACACTAGTCATAGGAGAGAACCTCTGAGAATCGCAATTATGCTAGTTGGGTCCCTTTAGATGTTCCACGTTGTTCAAGGTGCTGCAGACACTGGCATAATTCATAGGGTTTGCAATGCCGTTACCTATTCGAACGGCGACCCTTATGCTAACAGCGTTGGCTTATGTCTCCTTGCGGACATTGTGACCGTGACCCTAAATCACGCGAACTACGACTACTACTACACCACGTCTCCTTATCCCACAGAGGTTTACTTTGGTCACGCCACCTGTAACCCAGCGCTTTCGTACAGTGATTGCGGCACGTGCGTTAGCGCTGCCATGGCCCGAATATTGGCAGACTGTCCATACAGTCTTGGCGTCGACATGGGGCTTAAGGATTGCAGTATGAGGTATGAAAGCGACTCGTTTACTGATCGAGTATGTGGTCACTGCCATACGTGCTGCCATGTTTATTTTTGTGGGAAATAATATGATAGGAGTTGTGCTTTCTCTGTTATTTCAACGTTGCCAGAATTATATTCGATTTATAATGAAGAAAAAAACCTACGGAAATAGCTACAAGCTAATGACTAGTACGGGAACATCAAACTTACGTCGGGTGTCCAATCCACATTTACGTCGTTGGACTTGTTATTATGATTCTCAAGTGGGTCTTCAAGAGACAGCAGTTGGAGACACCCAAATACGAGGACGTGCAAAATAGTGCAAAACCAAAAGCCTAAATCAGTGGAAGGCAACGCTGCCTACTAGAAGTTAATGGTTGTAACCTTGCTAAAGCCACTTGTGAAATTGCCGTATAATTATATGTCGAACTCGAAGCATGACACCATGTTGGAATGCGGCAAGAAATAACCAGGACTTTCGCCCCAATATTTGCATAGGGATCACGCATCGACATCATCAAGGTGGTGGAGAACACATTACGCCGTCTGTCCATGGTGGAGTAAGGTCATTTCAATGCCAAGAAAATATTTCAAAGAACCCGAAGCCGCAAAAAATAGAATCTATGGAATCGAAACCGTTTCCCACGTTAGATCAGTTACTAGTCATTCGGATCATATCCGTGTCATCAACATAGACCAAAATGAATACAGAGGATGAGCTAATGCATGAAACACCATTTCATATAATTCAGTAGAGAATAGTTCAGAAACCAACTTTCTGTGACTAGGCAGGAATGGTATATCAACTTCCTCTTTTTTTAGCATGCAGCCGGTCTAGGGTTTCTCTGTCAAGCCGCCGCCCACCTCTACTGAAGCAGACGCCCTTGAGGGACAGAGAGGGTCTCTCTCTCTCTCCCCCTCCTTCCCCCCCTCACCTTCTTCATCCCTAATATCCTGTTCCATTTTCGTTTCTTTATATTTTGTTCAATTTTTTTTTCTCTACCTTTTAGGCTCCTTCGTCGATTTTGTGGACGACATGATCGACATTTTCAATGGAAGTGAGCTCCGAAGATCGAAGCGTGAGTGCCTTGAAAGAATCTATTCTATCTGAATCTGCTTTCTCGTTTCAGCTATATGTGCTCACTCCAGATAGTTGAGTGCTTCATAATTTTTCGAGTTTCCTTTGCTACTATCTTCAATAACTAGCTTATTTGAAAGTGATTTTATGATCAACTAATATCTTTTTAATAGCTCTTCTCTCAACCTAGAGCTAGATCAAAATTTGGGTGCTTTTTCTATCCCAATCTAAAGATAGTTCCGGGATTTACAATGCATTTTTTTGTGTTCTTTCAACCTATTGGTATTGTCATGGTCTTTATACAGTGATGGTGGTGGGACGCCGAACCTGGGCACTCACAACCTCTGGCACGTGATTGCATGTGTGCCGCCATCCGGTGGCTTCTAGCGGCGGCAACCACTCGAAATGCTCGTACGAATGAGCCCTACTTGACTATGCATTCAAAATAAAATTTCACCGAAGAAAAATGCCCAAAACATGCCGAAAACAGTAACTTTCACCAGGGAACATCGTGCGAAGACTCCCACCACGGAGCATGGGAGAGCTTGCGGCGGTTCTCGACCTCCGTCAAAGGCATGCAATCATTCATTTTTTTTTTTTTCATATTGACGAGACGAGTCCGAATATGTAATCAAATACAGTTTTCACTATGAAAATTCCAAAAACCCACCAAAATAGAAAGAATTCCATTCTTGGTTGGGTGGCTCAGATACTAAAATGAAAGCCACAAGTGTGGCATGCCCAGTGATTGCCACAATCCACATTAGAAAAATTCTTGTATCTTATCTTATTAGACCAATCCGTAAAACGGTAAATATCAATTTTAGTTAATGTAAGCCCACGTTAGAAAAACTCTTACATCATATTAATATTATATTAATGTTGTTTCATAGAGCTGTTAAAGCATCGGGTGCTAATATCTCACTACTGTGACATGAGCATCAACATAGCGTACTCAATAGTTACATAAGCGGAAGGAAAAAAAAAAACTTAACAAAAAGAACACTATATATCCAAATTAATATTGGTAAATTTTGGAAATACAATTAATTTGAAGCATCCAATATGCAAAATATATTAACAACTAGCTGCTAACAATGAGCTCTTCACTAATATAAAGAAAAGGAAGGAATGTGTGTAAATATTTTTCTTGTAAAAATAAATCAAGAGAACAACTCTAGATATGCATTCTCGTGGAAAGGGATATTGCAAATGTCTATAAGAATATACATTGAGTATTGCATATTTGCCCAAGACATCTTTTTCTTTTCCTTTTCCTTTTCTTTTTCTTTTTGTTATATCTCCACCTTCAAACGCCCTCCCATTAATTTTCAGTTAACAAAAGATGGTTATTTTCTTGGCAGTCCTAACTTTTATATAAAATTGAAAAATGTCCTTCCACATTTTTTTTTACAAAATTGTTCATGTGCTTTCGAAAATGGTTTATTGTTTGTCCTTAGGTTGTGCTATCAATAAGTTGCAAATTAAGGATATGTTCGATAACACTCTAGGTTCTCTCATTCATATTTTTTTATTTCCAAGAACAGAAAAAGAACAAAAACGTAATTTTTCTGTTCCGAGAACAGATTTTGAACAGAAACAAGTTGTTCCCTAAAACAATTTCAAGAAAAAGGCTCATAAAGAGAAACAATGTCATTTTAAAAAAAATAAACTCAATATAATTTAATGCTAGTTTTTACAAACATGAGTCCACATTACTACCATCGCCACCAATCGATAGTCATCGATTATTGTTGCCATTGCGGTCAATCCTAGATTGCCGCTGCAATCAACACGGTCGTTGATTACTGCTGATCACCGTCGCTAGTCTCAACCATCGCCAATCATTGCCATTGGTATATGCCACTGCCGATCATCGCCAATCTCCACCATTGTGGTCATCAAACACCATCGATCTCCACCACTGTAGTCGCCGATTGCCGTCAATCTCCACTACTGTCGATCCCCACCACCTCCACTTGCTTTATAATGAAATAAAAAAAATATTGGGAATAGAAAGTTTTAGGCTAGTACCAAACACATTTTTGTTTTTTAATTATCAAGAATATTTATGCAGGTACCAAATGTGTTCTTTTACTTAGGCACTGTTCTCGAGAGTAGAATCAGAAAAAATACGAAATTACTATCAAATAGGTCCTAAATTTTTTCCTTTATTGCAAGTAACCCCTCTCTCCCTCCCTCTCCAATCCCAATTTTGTAATCCCTTTTATATTCATGATGTAACACGTACTTGTAGTCCAGTTCAGAATTTCGGTGGACACGTGAGAAATTTGAATGAATCATAACTTGACAAGTGTCTTCCCACATCTAACTTATCATTCCAGCCGAGCAAAATAACAAAAAAGGACTGGCGGTGGGCCATTTAAACAACTATAGAGATCGTTATAAGAAGAGCAAAAGTGGAGGGATTGAATTTAAATTTTTGAAAGGATTACAGATCCGCCGGAGCGATTTTTTTCTTCTTTGAGATGAAGAGACTTGAAAATTTACCCTTCAATGATGACCCCGACCCCGCACTTTTCTTGATCGGATGCTTAGGAACATTTCACTTCCCAGCTCTAGGCATAGCTTTCGGCATCTGCATCCTTTGACAGCACTAGCAGTGGAGAATCGTGGGAGAGAGGCTGCAACCGCTCCAGCAGCAACAGGCCATGCTCCTCCTCTGCATGTCCCACTGCTGCAGATGTGGGCAGCCCCGTCCCATCCGTAGATTGATTAATACCTTAGGGATAATTGTTAAACCTGAAGTCTATGCATTTATCCAAATGTCGGACCAAACGCAGCCTATGTCGATTTCAAACCTGGCGGAATTTTTCCGTTCGACGTCCCATGCAACCCTCGAAAAAATAATGCAGACAAGTCTTCCAATGACCAAAAAAACCAAGAGGGCCAATCAGGGCAATAAGAAAAGCAACCATTTTGCTTCCAAATGATGTTGAAGGTTGCAATTTGAAATGAGAAAGTCTTTACAAGACACTAACACGAGATGAACAAGAGCAATTCTCATTTCTCTAAGTAATCCACAAACTGTGTGAAAGGTTTATTCAAGTTCCACACACACTAGTGAGACAATTGCAGTGACTGTTCATCCCCTCTGTGATCCAATTTCTGTGGGTTGGCTTCTGGTTCGACAGGGTTCGAGAAAGATCACCTTCGCTTGCTTCGAGGCTCGCTGAAACCGCAGCAAGTCCCTGAGCAAATTGTCTTCTAGTATCCCGACGTGGGGCCGGATCACCATCGTCTGTAGGTTCGGCAAACTAATAAGCAGAAACTTCATGAATTCCTTCTCTGGATCAGTGCCAGAAATCTTGTCCATCGCTACAACTCGTACTTGTTCCAGGCAACACGAGTGGTGGGCTTTCCAGTCGCCCATTGTCCCGATCCCTGCCGTCTGCTGATTCTTGGGACGGCACTGTGTTTTTAACGATCAAAGAGCAACTTTAATGTAGAGATGCATACAAGAGGGAGAGCTTAAACTGGTCATTTGATCAAGATTGGCAGAGAGCAACTCTACTTTTTTTTTTTTTTTGAAACTGATTACTATACCGTCTTCATTCCGGAAATGCATAATATAATCGTTATATATAGTACAGATTAGCTCTCTTTTTCATCAAATTCAATGATTAAAAGCACCAAGTAACATGGTAATCACCCAAAAGCAAATCAAATGAATTTATATCCAACATTCTAAACTTGATACAAAAGAAGCATCGCTCTTCTGAGTCCCACCCATCTTTCTTTAAATGATGAAAATTTTTGCTAAAAATAGAAAGTGATACTCAACGTGCTGCATTATCATACGTAGAACACAACTTACTAAGCAAAATCTACTTGGACTAGAGTGAAAGATCATTGTGCTTGTTTGTTTGTTGCCAAGGAATCAAAAAAGGAGGGGAAAATCTCACCAACTCAACAAGTTTTTTGATAATGGTTTAAAAAAAATACTAAATTAGTGCGCTAAACAATGATGTCAGTCGCCATACTCACTCGAAACTCAATTTTTTTCAACCGAGGAGATTTTCTGATCAGACTCATAACAGTCAAAACCTCCTCCTCACTATTGAAGTCGATGCATGTGAAGAGGTGCTTCAAGTGAACAAGTTCATGAGGTAGAGTCCGTGCAACATTTCCAAGAGCCAAATACTGCACAAACAAGCCAGCCTCAATACATTCCCGCAATTTAGTAATAGAAAGACAATTTCATCCCTAATATTACCGTCAATAAAGCCCTAACGAATTTCAGAATCCATGCGCTTAAAACGTACCTTCAATGAGTAACTTTCGACCTGGAGAAACTGAACATTGGGAATGCCTCGAAAGAAATTGGGCAAATTGCTCAAGTTGGCATTGCCGGGTCCGTGTGCGTTTTCGATATTGCGATCGAAACCTACCGTGACCGACCTCAAACAGTTCACAACACCGAAGGTGACTTCCAGATAAGCTCCTCCAATGACAAGCGACTGAAGGTTGCGAGCTGCTTCGAGATTAACTCGTGCAATCCCCTCTAGATTCTTCAAATTCAAATACTTCAGTAGGGGGCAGCGAGATATCATAGCCTCGAGTCCGCAAGGAGTCAGCTCGACCCGACAAAGACACAAAGCGGTCAAGTTCTTGAACCCTTCGAAGGAAGATGGGATACTCACTGAACAACCGAGGAGTTTCAGACAAATCAAGTCCTGGCAATTGACGAAGGAGGTGGGAATCTTGTATTTGTGCCCCCTATAGATGTAGAGCACAATTCGTTTGATGGAGACTCTGGACAGACGAAGAATCCAGAAGTCAATGTCACTCGTGGCCGAAAATTTCTTGAGGGAGAGCATGAACGTCTCTATTGGGCCAGTATGAAGCAAGAGGACTCTGTCAATTATCTTCACCAAGTCCTGTTGACATAAAGTTTCCCCGACACCCCTCATGCGTTGATCATCAAACTCGAGTCGTGGAGCAGAGTACCATTTGTTCCTCCACTTTCTCGACAAGATACTAGTCCTCACCAAGTCCGTGATCGGCAAGCGCAGCAGGATTTGGTCCTTTACATCCTCCGGTAACTGGCTGATCTTGTCCCGCTCTTGCGTCACTACCTCCTCCTCCATCTGCAACACTCCGGAATGCCCCACGATGATGACACGGTAGAAACGGATCAAACAAGAGCAGATTGGAAGAACTTGACGAAATTCTATTTTAAGTAGGAAATTTATGAAGAAGATATAACCTAGTAAATCTTAAATGTTTGGGTGGATAACTACTCAAAACTGAAAGAAATCATCCCGCACCCTAACATAATTTTTTAAAGATAAGGGTACAAATAAAAATTGCAATCTTCGAAAATATTCTATCCTCGTCAAATTTCTTTTCTTTTTGACCAACTCGAAAACCCTAAATTCCATGGTACCATAGAAGTAACTCATGATTGCAAGTTGAGCAACCGAGATTTTAGACCATAATTGACATATACCAACCATTTTAAAATATCTAATAAGAAAATCTAACCAATTAAATCTAAACATCTAAATGGATAACAACTCTGATAGTAAGAATGAAACATTTTTATTCTGCATGGCAATGGTGTTGGGGACGCTGAACTTAAGCTTGCGCCACCGAAAGGCAAAGTTATGTGTGCTCATTACCGAAGACGAAGTCGGTGATCGGCTTTTGATTTTGATTTGAAAGTCATAAATTTATTTTTTGAGTGTGTGATCCATATCTTTAATATAATGTTTTATTTTATTACATGGAGTTTGGTTTGTTTTGAAGTTGTAGCAGTTTTTTTTTTTGGTCAAAGAAGTTATAACAGTTGGACTGAAAAATTAATTAACGGAAAATGTTTTCGTTATCGATAAAAAAAATTATTCCTAGCTATTTATGTGGGTGATGAAAATATCCTTAATTCGTTCATTCTGATAAGGACAAGTGGTTATTTTTCAAAAAAAATATTTTCCAAATCTTGAGTATTCCAGGAAACAAACACGCAGCAGCGGTAAAGCTCAACCCTTTTTTTCAGCTCTGTCGCCTTTTGAAACTAGGGTCAATCTGTATAATGTTTCGTTTGCCCGGGGCAATTTCGCATGTTTAGGGGGTGATTTGAAATTTATCTGTTGCCAATGATATTGTCAATATCTTCTTCAATTCTGGAGCTTATTCTCTTGTCACCGAGCTTCTTCAGAGTTGGTTTCGTCTAGAATAAGCGAAGGAGTGCCATAACACCTCCTGTGCCAGACATTAAGGACAAGTTCTTTTACGGACAGGTGGGTATCGGTCACGCCGCGAAAATCTCCGTGGAGAGAGCTCGAACCTCCCTAATTGGCAAGCGAGAGGACATTGTCAATTATCTGCACCAAGCAATCGTTGATAGGTGATGGCTGATGGAAAGAATCTCCATCGATGCATTGGTCATCAAAGAAGACCATATGTACCTCAACTGGCTCGGCAGAATGCTACTCGTGACCGTGTACTTCATCCGGAAGGATGACACGATTTGGTCTGTGCTGTGACCCCAGAAATGGATGATCTTGTCTAACTCTTTATCCGGCACCTCTTTCGTGCCCGATTCTCTAGAATGGAATGACAAATCGAGTTGAAAATCGTACATCGTAACGAATCGACCATCTATTCATTGATAAGAAAAAGGAAAAAAAAAATGCCGCAACAGAAAAAAAAAACTGACCAATGGACATAGTTATCTTGATTGCATCATCTACATTTGCAACACGGTTTACAAATAGAATGAATAATCAATTGCAATTATATTGAGCAAAAGGAAGCGCAAAATGCAAGAAGGGAAGCACTGATGTGGAGAGACAGCGGAACGAGAGAAGCCCGTTTGGCTTTTTAAAGTGAAAAAACGGAAAGGAGCCAAAGGCTTTCCCCCTTACACATGACAAGCATAGGTTTAAAACTCCTCCTGTCAACTAGTTTGTGATGGTGTCCCCTCCCCGCCCTTTCCCCACTTTGTCTCTAGTAGTCTCCTCGTGGGTCTTCTCTACATAACCAGAATCAATTGGCAGGCTTTTCTCATAATTGTCCAGTGAAATTTAGTGGTGAGATTTTTTTTTTAAAAAATTCGAAGTATTTTCCTTGTCTATTCTAAGAACCACTGTGTCCATATTAGACCCATCAAATAGGTGATCCAGTTGGGTAAAATGGTCCGGCTCAAGTTGGCCCATGCCGTTTAACCCATTGCAATTTCTTTCCATGCCATACAACTTTAGTGACCCATACCAACTTGATCCAGATCCATTTTTAGCAATTTTCCTCTTTAAATTGTTGTCTTTGAAGAATGAATGAACGGCTCCATAGATTGGGCTCGTTGAGTTAGCAAAGATGCTCAAGGGTGAAGTTATGGACAGGGGTGTGAAGGTGGTGATGAAAGTCTGATCCGGGCCCCCCATAGATCATGAAACGAGTTTACTTTGGGTTAATATTAGGGTCTCGAGCCATCCATAAATCAAAAAACATGTTCCAATTTTTTTATCAATCGCGTCTGAATTCGGGACATTGATCTCAGTAGTTTGTTTGGCGGGCGTTTTTTTGGTCACTAATGTACCATTTTTTGTTGTATAACAAAAACAAAGTCAAATGGACAAATGGTTAATCCTAAGTGGCCAAAACGAACATAGTTGCTGATGATCGGTCAAGCTGGTTTCTTCACCACAAGACTCGGTGATTTTCGGTCAAAATGCTAAAAGACCCGCGCCAAAAATCGGTACGGGGATTTGGCCAAACACCTGGTGGGCGTTGTCTAGACTTACATGGTCTTTCTCGTTGAAAGCAAAGTGTTTCCAATGATTCCATCTGCTTAGTTAAAATAGCTTCACCAATCCAATTACCCTAAAAAAATCTTATGAAATTATTCTCCGTTGAGTAATAAAAATCTCAAAAGCACAAAAAAATTTTCAGGTAAGAGAAAGAGCTACAAAATCCACAAACTACGCCTACTGTGACACATTTACACTGAACTTTTTTTCTTTGAAATAAAAATCTCAAACTATGCCTACCGTGACACGTTTATTTTGAACTTTTCCTCATCACATAAACGTTTTCAAGCTTGTAATTATGTGATACATTTACCTCCCGTCAAGATTCTGTTAGATGATTTTTCCACCAAAACAGTGTCGTCTCTATTTCACTCACTCAATCCACGTGGATGCCATGTCAAAACTATTTGCTCTTTGGAGTCCATGTAGGCAGATTTTTAAAGCTCCGCCGTCCGAGAGCCATCCGACATGAAGTATATGCAATAT
Organism: Psidium guajava; assembly: GCA_016432845.1. Taxonomy (NCBI): domain Eukaryota; kingdom Viridiplantae; phylum Streptophyta; class Magnoliopsida; order Myrtales; family Myrtaceae; genus Psidium; species Psidium guajava. The sequence goes on along the minus strand of CM028227.1, from coordinate 16,463,601 downwards.
CGGCAAAGCCATAAACGGAATCGAATGGCTCCTCCTTCACATTTTGTCAGAGCTTCTTGGCGACCACGAGGGAATTGCCCTTCGAGATCTACTCCCTCCCTGTCGTCTTGAAGTCGAATATGCACCCGTGCTGCTCCGGGTACCGTGGGATATGAAGAAGGTCACGTCGCACAGGCACTTGAACGTCGTGAGCCCCACGAGCTACCTGCACACCTACACGACCCCGCCACCACCGAAGCAGCCTTGCGCCCGTCGGCGGCCGGCGGCAAGGGACCCGCAGACAGAGCCGTCTAGATGGCGGGGCAGTGAGGGAGAAGCTCGCGAGTCAGAGAGAGAAGAGAGTTTGAGAGTTGGCAGAGAACTTGGATCCCTGGATTACAATATTTGGTTATTTGATCAGGATTGGCAGAGAGCATGGATACCTGGATTACAATATTTTTTTTGTGACGTCCCCAAAGTCTTGCACCAGGAGACTAGAGAAGTTAACGTTTTAGACCCATCTTCCTTGCACAAATCCAGCTGAAATCCACTTCACGTGCCCCTTCTTTTTTTTCTCTTTTTCTTTCCCTTATCTGTCCAACCGAAATTTTTACCCTTCATGCACGAACGTCTGTCCATGTTTCCCTCCCTCATTAATTACTCTTCTTTTCCCCTGCCAATCAGATAAAAATTTCATGCTTAGTGAGCCCACTGACTTCTCTGTTCACGTAAGAAAGCTGGCTGGTTTCTCCTTCTTTCTTCTTCTTCTTTTCTGGTTATCTTCATCCGAGACTCACGCCATTCGCTGCTCTCTCTCTCTCTCACCCCTCAGCTGCTGTGTTTCTTTCTTCAATTTCTACTGCAGTTTCACTTCTTCTGGCTGCTGGAATTTCTGCTGCAAATTTGCTGCTGCTGTGTTTTTCTTCTTCCACTTCTGCTGCAGCGTGAGCTCTCTGTTGGGTTGCTGTTCTAGCTCGTCTGCAACTCTTTTCCCCCTGCCCTCTGCTGGACCGTGTTGCTTCTTCTTTACTCATCGCCGCTGCTCAGTCTTCCTTTCAACAACTGCTGTCTTCACTCTCGACTGCTCTCTGTCTTCTCGGTTTTCTCGCGTCCAGCACGCGCGCCCGGAGGAAATCGGCTCGTTCGGGGTCGTCCGGTGTCCGAATCGAACTCCGTTTTCGCCTGTGTACTCGTAAGACGTTAAGTTTCGATATTCTGAAAACGAAACAGCGAAAAATCTCCTAGAGAATTCCCAGTTTTGAATCAAAGTTGACCATGTTTTATTGATTTCCTTCTTTTGCTTGATGTAGCTGCAATCTTCCTTATCTCTGCTGTGTTTTTCTTGTTGCCGTGTTTCTGTTCGTCGCCGGAAAATTGCCGTCGATTCCGTCGTCGCCGCCGTGAACAGTGTCGCCGGAATAGTGTCGCCGGAATAGTGCCGCCGGAATAGTGTTGCCGGAACAGTAACTAGCCGTTGCCGTTCGTGGCCCGAGCTCATCACCGTCTAGCCCAAGCTCGAACTCGATTTTTGGGTGAGCACATTTTTAAACTTGACTTAGAATGTCGAGTATACTAGGGACTAGTAGGGAAAATTTTATAATGAAAAATATTAAATTTCCTGGACGTCGAATGTTGATTATTTATTGTTGACCTTAGAGGTCAATTGGTAATTTTTATGGACTCTAGAAATTACCACGTGTGACAGATTGTTTGCCTTTGAACCTAAGTGACTTAGAATGGAAACCGGGTCCTGAAATGCGAGTTTTTGCAACACGAATTGCTTGGTTATTTTATTCGATTTATTTTGAGGTGAATGGTGTGCCAATATGAATAATTTTGAGAAATGCATGTGGCAAAACTGGCTTGCATGAGTGTTTATGGGGTGAGCCAATTGAGAATTTTGTTATGCTCATCATTGATTTGCATATTGGCATGAGACATGTGCGTTTGGCGGAGTGCATAGAACCGTGCGGGACGGCCCGGCAGTGTCTAGGGGGCCACCGGGAACGCGGGGTGATAAGGAGGTGCCGATCGCAGAGCTAATTGAGCCACGGTCGTTGCACTTGCGCCTGAACGTGCTCGGCACGGGGTAGTTGGAGAGACAAGGGTGCCAACTTCGATGTGAATAGACACGGGTTGAGGCACAGGCCTGAGACGTCTAAGACGTGGCCGGGGACCGGCAGTGCCGATAAGAGCCACCGGTTGGGTTGAGTCCGGCAGTGCCCAGAGAGCCACCGGCAACCGGAAACAAGAAGTCCGGCAGTGCCCAAAGAGCCACCGGCAAGCATTGAGCATGTTGCATCTGCGAGATTGAGAATATGAAATGCATGTGATGATGCTATGTTTAGCATGTGGCGTGTGGCTATTGTAAATTATCATGCCTCTGTTTTATCTATTGCCTGTGTGTTTGAACTTCCATGTTAGAGGCCGATTTGGTGTATACTTCATTCTATATTGAGTTTAGATGTGAGTTCACTGAGTTTCGACTCACCTATTTTTGGCTGATCGCCATTTCAGACCCTCGACCGTAGGTATAACTTATCGTATTCCCCTAGTCCGCCACGGGATCCCTCAAGAGATTGAGACACAGGTATTTTCATACCCTATTATGGACGGAGTTTCGTATGAGCGGCATAGCTGTACCGTATGGGTCGACGAAGGCTACGACGTTTTGCTCCCTCATAGATACGAGGGATGGTACCGTCGGGTGGGTCAGGAGTTATGGCAGGGTCCTTTGTAGGGTTTGGATATACCAGTCTTTTTGATGGGGCCGACAGGCCTGATGAATGCGGCCACTTTTGATGGCGAGGTTGTAGACCCTGCGCCAATGGATGTCCAGGATGTAGATGGGGACGTAGTAATGGAGATCGAGGGAGCAGACGACGTGTTCGTCGAGCAGGCCAATGGCGAGCCTGGATCTCCGGGATCGGAGGAGACTGATCCAGAGGAGTTCCCTTTGTCTGAGGAGGATGAGTAGTTTCTTGAGGATGCCAGGACGAGGCGTAGTGACTTTTGGATTTGATTCGTTTCCTTTTTGGCCATGATCGACTTGTGTTTCGAGGTTTAGATGATAGACTCCCTCCCAGGTTGTATAGAACCTTCACTGTTATGTGTTAAGTTATGTAAATTAAGTTTTCTCTATCTCTCTATCCCACATGCGTGTTTGTCAGGGGTTGTGCGTTTTCGCTGTCGCATTTGTTAGCCGTCGTTTGGCCGCGACGAGTCCTGGGCCGTCGCTAGTGTTGGCCAGGCGATGAGCGGAAGAGTTTGGCAGGTGAAGAGATGTTGCGTGTCCGACGGGTCCGGGGCGTGACATTTTTATTATTTTAATGCTGGCTAAAACAGATTACTATAGCGCCATTCATTTCGAAAATGCATAATATAATCACTACAAAGTGCAGATTAGCTCTCTCTTCGCTGTCGCATTTGTTAGCCGTCGTTTGGCCGCGACGAGTCCTGGGCGGTCGCTAGTGTTGGCCAGGCGATGAGCGGAAGAGTTTGGCAGGTGAAGAGATGTTGCGTGTCCGACGGGTCCGGGGCGTGACATTTTTATTATTTTAATGCTGGCTAAAACAGATTACTATAGCGCCATTCATTTCGAAAATGCATAATATAATCACTACAAAGTGCAGATTAGCTCTCTCTTCGCTGTCGCATTTGTTAGCCGTCGTTTGGCCGCGACGAGTCCTGGGCCGTCGCTAGTGTTGGCCAGGCGATGAGCGGAAGAGTTTGGCAGGTGAAGAGATGTTGCGTGTCCGACGGGTCCGGGGCGTGACATTTTTATTATTTTAATGCTGGCTAAAACAGATTACTATAGCGCCATTCATTTCGAAAATGCATAATATAATCACTACAAAGTGCAGATTAGCTCTCTCTTCGCTGTCGCATTTGTTAGCCGTCGTTTGGCCGCGACGAGTCCTGGGCCGTCGCTAGTGTTGGCCAGGCGATGAGCGGAAGAGTTTGGCAGGTGAAGAGATGTTGCGTGTCCGACGGGTCCGGGGCGTGACATTTTTATTATTTTAATGCTGGCTAAAACAGATTACTATAGCGTCATTCATTTCGAAAATGCATAATATAATCACTACAAAGTGCAGATTAGCTCTCTCTTCGCTGTCGCATTTGTTAGCCGTCGTTTGGCCGCGACGAGTCCTGGGCCGTCGCTAGTGTTGGCCAGGCGATGAGCGGAAGAGTTTGGCAGGTGAAGAGATGTTGCGTGTCCGACGGGTCCGGGGCGTGACATTTTTATTATTTTAATGCTGGCTAAAACAGATTACTATAGCGCCATTCATTTCGAAAATGCATAATATAATCACTACAAAGTGCATATTAGCTCTCTCTTTAATCAAATTCAATGACTAAAAGCACCAAGGTAACATGGTAATCACCGAAAATCAAATCAAATTATATCCGATATATATTGTAAGACTTGATTATACGCTAAACCAAATTGTCTTTCTGTAAAGATGAAAAATTTCGATAAATAGAAAACGATGCTCAATTTGTTTCATCATGATATGCTATTAACTACAATAAGTAAAATCTACTGCAGTGACAGATCATTGTACTTGAAGTTTGGTTCATTATGTCTGTTGCCTAGTAATCAAAGATGCGGGGGATAAATCACACCAACGACTAAATAAGATTCGTCATAATAGTTTCAAGAGAATACTAAATTAGTCCGCTAACACTAATATCATACTCACAAACTCTGCTTTCTTTTCAACTGAGGAGATATACTGATCAGGCACATAACAGTCAAAATCTCTTCCTTTTCCTTATATTGAGCAAGAACATGAGGCGATGGAACATTTTTGAGAGCCAAATTCTGCGCAAATAAGCCAAAATCAGGTGTATTCCCACAATTTAGAAACAGAAAGAAATATTTTCATTCCAAAAATAATAATGAACAAAGTCCTACCAAATTTCAAAATTTAAAATGTACTTGGAGGATTTGGTGAATATCTCGAAAGAATTTGGACAAATTACTTGATTTGGCATTGCCAGGTGCCGGTCCGTTTCCATTATTATGGTCAAAACCTTCCGTGATCAACTTCAAACGGTCCCATAACACTGAACCAGAGCACTGAAAGTGACGTCTAGAAAAGCTCAGACTCAAGGTTACAAGCTTAATTTTCGTACGGGGCAACGAGATATCATAGACTCAAGCCCGCAAGGAGATTGCTCAACACGATGAAAATGTTGAAGTTTATTTATAAAACAAACAAAAATATTGCCTTTTCTAATCTCACATAGAATGGAAAGAAGAGTATAAGTTTCTTTATTAGTTAAAAGGCTGCTATGATCCTTCAAAATAAAAATATATTAGGTGAGCTAGACCTCACTATACCCGCGTGCGGGTGCGCGATTATTAAGCACGAGTAATAATCAATAATCATATTCTTTATTTTTTATTTATTTTATTTTGAAATTAAATTTAATAAAATTTAATTGTAACGTTGTAGCGAAACAGTGCGACTGTTCACTTAAAAGTTGCGATTATTTTTTATATTAATTTTGAATTTTAATTATTTAATTATGTCCAACAGTTGTAATTTTTCATATTTGACAGTTTGGACGTGAAGAATTACATCTTTTGGAGTTAATAATTTTAAACCTTCAAAAGGTTGCAATCTTTCATACAAAAGTGTTTTCGAAAAAATGAAAAGGTGTGATTGAATAAATTGTTTTAGACATGAAGAGTTGCACGAGAATTAATTACTTTTCGAATGTGAAAGATTGTGTTCATTTCTCGTTATATATTCAAGTGTTCTGTTCATTTTGAACATAGATTCTTCTTCAATTTTCGTTCTTTCAAAACAAGAGAATTATAGCCTTCATTCTCGATTATTTCCTAGAGAGTTCATGGAGAAATATTAAAATTGCTATTTTATTTTCGCTTGAGGCTCTGTTATATTCTAAAGGATTTTTGCCAATAATCATTAGCAACGTTATGGGGTAAATAATTCTTTAAAAAGAATGCTATCACGCCTCAAAGCGTGATTCTTTTATTCATCTCATACTACCATTATTCGTTCAACAGAAAATACAAAAATATTCAAGTTCATCATTCAAACGAAGATGGGATTTTCCCCAAATACGAAGAGTTTCAAATAAATCAGGTCCCAGCAAGTGGGAATCTTGTGTTTCTTCCCTTGGTATACGCAGAATGCGAATCCTTCCATGGAGACTCTAGATAGATGAAAAATCCGGCGATCAATGTCGCTCGTGGCCATTAACATCGTGTGAGAGAGCCAGGAATATCCGTACTGGACCAGCACGAAGCACGAAGACACTGTCAAGTAGCTTCACCAAGTATTCGCGCAGGCAAGAGAAGGAACCGGGCTGGCCTCGTTATGTCCTTGATTGGCATGCGCGGCAGGATTTGGTCCGTTGCGTGCTCTGGTGTGACTGGCTGATCTTGTCGATCTTGTCGGACTCTTGCGTCGTTCTCTTCTCCATCTGCGATACCCGCAAATTTCGGACGACAGTTTATACGGTAAACCACGAGCAAATTGAAAGAACCCGTATGAAATATATAAAGAAATCTAATCTAGAAAATCTTAAATATTTACATGGATAACTATTCAAAACTGAAAGAAATCATCCAGCATGATAACGTAATTTTAAAATAAAAACGATATGGAAAACAAATAAAAATTTGAAATCTCCTTAAATGTTATCTCCTCGTTAATCAAATTTTCTTTCTTTTTGGCCAACTGGAATTCCCCAAAATCCGCCGTACTAGAGACGTAACTGTCATGATTTCATGATTGGTGAAATTTTCTTACCTTTGTGCGGGGGCACGTGAGTCCATAAGTTCGTCCGCTGGAAAAACCATCACCACTGCTTTCTAACCTTTTTGCCCAAGGCCCGAGACATCTATGTTTTCATCAGGAATTGGTTTCTAGTTTTAAGACTGAAATTGCAAAATTAGTTCAATCCGTCAGCTTCAGTGTTAAAACTGACAAGCGACAAAACAACATTTGGTCCAACATGTTCACACATTCACTATTAGGAAGCTAAAAAGGTAAAGTAGCATCTTGTGCTTGCGAGATTCGGAAGTTGGCAGGGGTCTGGCATCACACCTTCTCCTTGAGCTCCAAATTACATACCATGAAATATTCAATTATCATCTCTGGCTTGAACTTATGAGTCGGAGCAGAATTGATCTATTTGATTTTGACTCCTCCAAGTGATGTAGCAGCTTTAGAGCTTAACTTTGCATTGAATTGCTTTTGTAAAGTTCTAGCAAAGCTGTATAATGACTACTGCTCTGAAGAATCTCCCCACATATTTTCACGTCACAATAGTTTTTCAGTAATTCAACAGCAGCTGAAGACCGTCCAGTGAGAAGCAAAGCTTGGAGCAGTGCCGTGTCCAATATAGTTGCCATGTACCTTTCAACTGAACTAAGGGCAAAGGTGGCGCATCTCTGAGGAACAAAAGCAAACTCGACAGTGAACTATAATGACAAAAATCCATCGACACAAAAGAAGTCTTCGTTCAATTAGTTTGTCATGTCCCCGTGGGAAATCATCCATGCCATCGCCTGCGCATTGCAATGTGTGTGGTCAGGTACAAGTACATGGATGTTGACACAGAAGCAAGGCCGTCTGAACTCCAAACTCTCTGTAATTGCATTTTGACACGCATTGCATGACACTGCATGACAGTAGGTACCCAGTGCAGCTTAAATAAGTAAGCCAACATATCCAACGTGACAAATTATGGACCCAACAAAAAACATTAAATTCATAATCAGCCACCCAACTTTAGCACACAAAAAAGTTCAGAAGAACGATGCAGTAATATTAGTGCACACAACTTCACGCATCTATGCATTAGATCGGATTGCACTTTATCAACTAGAAAATAATGCGAGAGAGTAGAATGATGGAATTTATCAAAGGAAATTGTCACTAGTAGCACAGCATGGTCAATCATGCTGAATATAGGATCTTTTAGCCAGTTTGTTTCTACAGGTGCCTAATTTGAAGAAAATTACACACTGGACAATGTGGTAACCATAACCTCAATTCTAGAGGAATATAATTTATTTTAATAAGTTATATTTGGCAAGTAAAAATTGAACAACTTGCTATGAGATGCCCTTGCTTACAATAACCATAAACATGAGAAATCCCAATTTCCCTCGTTTATGCGGTTCAACAAACGTACCAATTTTCAAATATTTCTTAACGCACAATTTAGGCATAGAGTTAACGTCAAAATTAATTTCATTAGCCCATAGTCATGGCTGACATAAAATTTGGCTAGTCCATGTATCATCAGATTTTAGCCAATATATGAGGATTTTCAGGTAATGCCAATAACTTGTTAATCCTTTTAAAACGGTTGACGTCATATGAGGGGATATTGTCACCAACAGCATCTAAAACCAACTCTTCTGTGCCCTCAGTTGGGACCTTCATTTAGATTCCTGCCAAAATCAAGTGTTAACAGATTCCCGCGATTTAGAAATAAAAGTCATACTTTCATCACAAAAATAATAATCAACGTCATAACAAATTTCAGAGTTTATGCATTTAAAATGAGAAGCTTTTGACCTTGAGAATCTAAATATTTGGAATATCTCGAAAGAATTTGGGCAAATTGGTTGATCGATAATATGAGTATACATAACTACCATTAAGACCTTTCATGACTGACTTCAATTGGTTCATAACACCTACAATATTGACACACCGAAAATCTCTTCCAACGTCAAGTGACCCCAGATTGAGAGATTTGACGTCAACACGGATAATCTCTGTAGATCTTTCAAAGTAAAATGTTTAAGTAGGGGCAGCAAGATATGAGAGTCTCAAGTTGATTGGGAGAGTCGTTAATAGTTTGAAGACGAGAGATAGCTCAACACTTTAAAGAGATACGATAATCAACTTCTTTAAATCTTCAGACAAGGTGGAATGATCAGCGCACATTGAAATTGAAAGAGTTTTAAATGAATCAAGTGGTGGCAATCGAAGTGGGAGGTGAAAATCTGATATTGCGACACAATATAATTGTAGAGTGCAATTTCTTCGACGAAGCTACTAGATGGATAACCAATTAAAAAGCTAATATTCGCAGTAGAACGATATATCCCGAGAGACTCTTAACTTCTTTAGTGAGCCAAGACAAGTCAAAAGGTTCTACATAACTCTTGGGGCACCAGTGGATGGCGAGCAGTTCGCAAAAACTTGGGAAGGGCAGATGCGCAGACCCTCATGACTCGTCCTAGCCCACCAAAGAAGTTTGAGCTCTCTTAGGCTATATCGTTCCACAGCGAACATTAGCCTTTGCATTGATTATCTATCCAATAGCTCCATCAAAGAAAATCTCATTCTACAACTATATTATGCCGCAATACTAAATTCCCAGCTCCCTCTTTGAAACTCCTCTTCAATGTGTGCTGATCGTCCCAGCTTCATTTGAAGTATTCAAGAAGTTGATTGCTTTCTCTATTCAGAGTATTAAACTGTTTCTCGACTTACTTTAGACTATTAACAAGTTTCCCAACTAACTCGAGGCTCTGATATCTCATTACTCCTAGTAAAACATTTGACTTCATCCATTATTTGCGTTGATGTCGAAGCTCCCAAACTGGAGTCTCTTGACTTTGGAAGAGATGTTCAACGGACCAGTGTTGTAGGTGTTATAAAACATTTGAAGTTGATCACATAAGATCTTAATGGTAGTTATATAAACATATATTACCGATCGACCAATTTACCCAAATTCTTCCTAGATATTCCAGACATTTTGAAAGTACATTTTAAGCACCAACTCTGGAATTTGTTAGGACGTTTGACTATTGTTTTTGTGATTAAGATATGCCTTTCCAATTCTAGATTACGGGAATCTATTGACGCTCGATTTTTGGCATCTTTGTACAGTATTTGGCTCTCTTTTTTACTGCCTCATACAGTTGATCCACTCATATAGTTGATCATTTGGAGTGCCCTTTCACATGCACATACTTCAATAGTAAGGTGGAGATTTTGACTGTTATGTCACGATGAAAGGCTCTCCTCAATTGAAAAATAAAAATAAAATAAAAGGTAGCCTCAAGTGAGTTTTATCATTGAGATTACTGTTTAGTGAACTAATTTAGTTTTTTTTTTCCCTTCAATCTATTATCAAAAATATTATTTAGTTATTGGTATGATTTTCGCCACATATTTTTGTTATTACTTGGCAAGAAACATAAGTACAGTAATCTATGAGTATGGTCTATTTGGATTTTACTTCGTAAATTGTATTCTATAATATATCATAATAAAACATATTGAGTTTCCTTTTATATTTAGCAAATTTTTTCATCCTCAAATCTATTTGCTTGAACTCATTTGAAACTACTAAGCAAAAATGCAATTACGTAATCAATGAATGTTTTGAGATACGTTTAGTATCAAGACAAAGACGGGGTGAGCGGAAATACTTGGAAGACTGCTATGCTAGGGTGGAGCTATGCTGCTCTCTTTCTAGTATGGGCAAATGTACTAATTCTAGCATTCATTAGAACTATGCAGGGAAAATGACAGATAAGCACTCAAAAACCCACAAAAGCCACGCCATATTGGGGCCTTACCTTTTCTTTTGCAGCGCTTCTAGCTGGGCTCTTTGGTTCATCATCCAAATAAATGAGACATTCCCTTTTTCGCTTCTACAATTATTTTCTATATCTATCGACAAACTTATATAAAGAGGAAAATTTGAGAGTTCACATAAAACAGGATGCTTGTTTTTTATTTTGTTATTTTTTATTAGAGGTGATCCAGATGAAGCCAATAGACCCAACCCACTATGCTAGTGCCCGACCAGGGCCCTAAGGATCCAGGTTGGTTTAAAAACCCAGATTTTTTGGGTCTGGATTTTTTTTTTTGTTTTGGTGTTTTTTTTTTGGGGGGGAGGGATGGTGCGCAATCACCATGTTTTCTAGATTTTTTTTTTGTCCTAATTTTTGTCAACTCGTCAGAGCGAGCGAGTCGAACAATGTACTTATAATACTTGCATCCCCACCTCCCAACAGGGCCATATTCAGATGTCAACACCTGTGGTTGGACATGAGAGGCTATATCATTCTGTCGAGGCAATGTTTCAAACATTTGGTTAGTGTCATACAAAATCTAATATTAGCAGAGATCATTTTTGCATTAAAAGAAGAATCTTTGCAACTGGGCTTAGCTGCAAGATTTAGCTTGAAGAACAAACATGAATATTATCGTCGATCTAAAACAGAGGTTACGGAGGAACTTAGAACTTGGCAAAAGCTGAATTAAAAAAAAAAGTGAGAAAAATATAAATCCTGCTGGTGAACTAAATTGTCAAAGTCTAGGTGTTTCTTGTATCCTGGAGATAAAATCCAATTCATATTTACTTTCGGTGCCTGCAGAATATGGTTGAATTTGTTTACATTTAACTTGAGATATCCCAATAAAATTTGTGGCCAAGTTGACTTCAGTAATTAACGCTACTTAATGTACGATTGATTTTGTCCTCCATTAAGGACCAGTTGCATTTATAGAAAAAAACAGCCTTGGTTCAATTAGTTTGTCATGTCCCCTTTGGAAATCATCCATGCCATCGCCTGTATACTGCAATGTGTCTGGTCAAGTACATTAATGTTTGACACATGAACAAGAATGTCTGAACTGTAAACTCCAGGTAATTTTCTTTTGACAAGCATTGCATTACACTGCATGACAGTAAGTACCCAGCGCACCTTAAATAATTAAACCGACATATTCAACGTGACAAATTATGGACCCGACTTTAGCACAGAAGAATTTTAGAAGCACTGCAATAATATTAGTGCACTCGACTTCAGGCATCTATGCTTTAGATTGGATTGCACTCGATCAACTAAAAATAATGTGAGAGTAGAATGACGGAATTTCTCAAAGGAAATTGTCACTAGTAGCACACCATGGTCAATCATTTCCATTATTAGATAATTTAGCCAGTTTGCTTCTAGAGGTACCTGATTTGAAGAAAATTACACACTGAACCGGTAACCATAACCTCAATTCTAGAGGAACATCTTTTCTTTTAGGGTTAATATCGCAAAAAACCTCAAATTGGTACTCCTACTCGGGCAAGTATGAGTCTGTCCATCAATCGCAGTCGAGACATGTAATGTGCGTAATCAATGAGTCAATAACATACGGATAAAACGCATCAAAACAAGCATTGCATCCCTAGTAAAGCCCTATGAGCTTAAAGAAATGTTCGCTTAAGGTTTGATTTTAATTTGGGGCAATTTACTCAAAGAGGGCAAACTCGTCATTTTCTGGGAAAATCTAAGGTCAAAACTGGGACACTAAGGTCAATCTAGCCATTTCCTATGTTTGTGATTTTTTTGGAATCTTTCTGAATTTTTATTATTTTTTATTTAAAAATTTTCTTTTTTATAATTAAAACAAAGAGGTCCGGGCCGGGTCAACCCAACCCAGACAAGACCGGACCCAAACCGTGGCCCCGGCCCCACGCGGACTGGGCTCGGCCAATGAGCCCAGTCAAGGCTAAGAAGACAAGGCCTAATAAATAGGCCCAAGTTTAATTTCTTTTAATCTAAACAAAATGGGCCTGACCAGGCCCAAACTCCCAATCAGACCAAGACAAGCCCGACTTCTCATCCAGCCTGAACATCTAGCAGCCCACTCGACCGGCCCATCCACCCAGACACACTAAAAAAGGGGCCCACGAATTCTAGCCCAATTTCAATACGCAACAACAGAATTCTAGCCACAGACCAAACCCTTTGTTTAATTATCTAATTTTATTTCCTTTTTTCATTTTCTTTTATTTCCATCATCTTCTTCGTGGGTCTGTTTTTACGAGACCTACTGTGACCGCCACCCTCAACGACAGCGCCGGCTCGTCGGCCGCCGCTACCGCCGGCCTAGGTCGACGCCGTTTACCACGACCAGAAAAAAAACGGTCAACGACAAATGTAAACGAACCTGGTTCGAACAACTCACTGATCGAGCGACGCGCCTCGACTGGTCCGGATCGCCTCGTCGCCGCCGCTGGGTCTGCTCGTCCGTCGCGGCCGTCGGGTCGGCCCGCGCGTCGCTGCTGGTCAGGCTCGTCGGGCTGTGCTCGTGCGTCGTTGCCGGTTCGACTCGCCCCGCCGCAGCCTTGTCGGGCTCCTCTGGTTCGGGGTGAGCGTCACTGGTCGTTCGACGGGAACGAGCGCAGGGCGTACGTGAGGCTAGAACAGAGAGGGTGAGCCTTCCTCGTGCTTCTTTCTCTCTCTCGAGCTTTTCTGTTTGGACTGCAACGAGAGATCGTCTGCTTCAACAAGAGCTCGTCTGCTCTCTTTTTCCTTCTTTTTTCACGTTTTTTTGGTGCTCTGATCCCCAAGCCGAAAACCAAACCAGACGCCCTCTCCCTTTTTTTTTTCGAGAGCTCCTGCTCTTTTTTTTTTTTCCTTGCTTTTCCTTCGGTCGGCTCTCACATCCCTCCTTCTTGCCCGAGCTCCCCTCTGTCTTCGCGGAGATGAAGGTGTAGAGGTAAGGGAAGTGATGGAATTGGACAGGAGCAAGAACCCCGAGAAAATGGCTCTTCTCACTTTGCTCTTTTTTTTTTTTTTTTTGCTCGCTGCCCTGCTCTCCACCAAAAACCCCCCCTTCTGAAGCTCCTCCCCTGTTTTTCGTATATGTGGTCTAACGCCAACCCCCCGCTCAAAACCAGGTCTCCATCTGAAGCCCCTTCTTTTCTCCTCTCCTTGAACTCTCATGTATCTCCCGTGTTTCCTCTCTCGGGACAACTCCCCTTTTTTGTTCACTTTTTCTTGCCCAGAACATGTTGAGTTCTGGCCCCCCCCCCCCCCCCCCCCCCCCCCCCCCCCCCTCTCTCTCTCTCTCTCCCAACCCCCCGAGAAAGAGCAGAGCCTCCCCTCTCTTTCAGTTCCCGTTTCTTGTTTCTCTCTGTCTTCAAAACCCAGAATGAATGACCAGAGAGAGCCCCTTGGGGGGTCTGCGTCGAGGAAGTATTGGGTGGGTGGGCCGGCCTCAGTGAGGCCCGACCCACGTGGCCTCTCCTCATTGGAGGAGAGGCCTGCAAAACACAGAAAAGCCTCAAAACCCAGAATGAATGACCAGAGAGAGCCCCTTGGGGGGTCTGCGTCGAGGAAGTATTGGGTGGGCCGGCCTCACAAAATTTTTTCGGTCTGCGGCTACCAAACTCTCTCTCCCTGGTCTCACATTCGTTTTTCGTCTCTTTTCGCTTTCCCCTTCCTTTTTAAGAACCCCAAACCAGCGAGAAAATATCGCATACCCTTTTGGTGCCACCTCATTTTTACCCGTGTCCATTCATCAAACGACACGTGTCCATGGCCCTACATTTCAGCATTTTTCAGAAATCTCTTTCTCCCTCACTTTCTCGTCTCTCGTCCGCAACGCCCCTCCCCATTTCTTCTTCCTCTGTCTTCACTTGTTGTCGATCCTCTCTCTCTCTCTCTCTCTCTCTCTCTCTCAACCCTCAAACTCAACAAACATCCGGTGACTGAGAAAGTCTATCCCAGTTTTTTGTTCAGCAAGAAAATGCACAAAGCTTCGCCAGCTTCGTACCTTGGCCCCGGCCGCCGCTGAGCTGGCCCTCATTGATGCCAAGCCCGACGAGAGATGGAGGAGAGACAAGGTGGAGGGGCGTTTATGGAAGGGAGAAAGTGGGTGAGAAAGAGGTTTTTGGAAGATCGGAAATATGGGGCCCATTAGATACGTGTCATTCAGTGAATGGTGATATGTGCCACAGATTTACCGAGTCTGTACCTAATATCTGTCCTGTGCTTTGGTCCGTATTGTGCCCAGAAAATCACCAGAATCCTTGTTGCAGCTTTTGGGAGGAAGGGGGCAGGTTGGACTGAGCATTTTTGGTGTTGCTGCTCCTCTGGCCGCGCTGCTGCACGAGAAAGGAGGAAGAACAACTACTGCTTCTATCTTCTGCTTCCTTGCTCCCGTTTCTGCGCGTGGAAGGACAGAAGCAAACCTGCTTCTGCGTTTTTGTTCTGGTTAAACGGGTCGGTTGGGTTTGACCCGCCCGATCAGGCTCGAAATTGTCTCGACTGGATGCCCATTTGACCCATTTTCGTGAAACTGATTCTACTATGATGTTAAAGGTATCAAGATCAAATGTCAAAAACCCGCTTAAAGAGAGAAAAGGACTAAACAAATTCAATTTGATTTTTTTTCTGCTTGATTTAAGGCAGAAAAGTCGTGAATACTACACCATATTGAATTTTCGAGATTTAAAGCAACTAAAATGCAATTAAAATTAAAATAATATTTTTGACGATTTTTTCAGATTTTGTCAAACTCAATTGGTACTTTTTTCTTATTTTCGACTAGTTTTAAATGAAAATAAATTCTGAAAATACCAAAAAAATACGAAAAAATATTTTTTGCTCGCAATTGATTCTCTGTGCTTGGCCAAGGGTCTCAAAGTCGATTTCTAAATTTAATTTTCTTGACTTTTAATTAATTTTTAAAAAAATTAATTAAAAATCAGGTGTCAACACGTATTAAAAAAATAGTTTGGGATAAAATTATCACAAATATATCAGTTTGAAGTAGCAAATTAAAATTGAACAACTTGCTATGAGATGCCATTGCTTACGATAGCAATAAACATGAGAAATCCCCAGTTTTCCTCGTTTATGGGGTTCGACAAACATACCGATTTTCATATATTTCTTAAAGCATAATTTAGGCATGGAGTTAACGTCAAAATTATATCCATTTTGCCCATAGTCATGGCCAATATAAAATTTAGCTAATTCATGTATCATCAGATTTTAGTCAATGTATGAGGACTTTCAGGTAATGCCATTAACTTGTTATTCCTTTTAAACGAATTGATATCATAGGAGGGGATACTATCACCAACAGCATCTAAGACCACCTCTTCTCAGTCTCCTGTGCCTTCAAGTTGTGACCTTTCTCTATTATACTGCGTCTCTTCTTCTGCAAAAATTTGACAAGTGCTACCGAATATCCGAACTAAAAATAGAGGAGACTTTTTTACGAAATATGAATAAAAAAATTATATTTTACTAATTTAAATTTCGCGACGACTTATTTATCATTTAAGAATTCGTCCCGCAGTTTTATTGCCGGACAGACCCTTATTCAGCAGCTAGAGCTGCCAAACATCCCATTCCGCACCCTCTCTACCGAACGGCGACTTGACCCTAGCCTCTCTCCCACGTGTGTCCTTTGTGTGTAGAAAAATTCCTCCCCTTGTCAGACATTTCACCTTTTTTTATTTTTACCCTTTTTACTTTTTTGATTTTTCAAACCTCTTTGCTCTCTATTCTTTTTTTTTTTTTTGACTCTCTCTCTCTTTCTTTGGCTCATTCGTTTCCTCTGGCCATGCCCCTTGGAAAACTTCAGAAACTCACCTCTCTCCCTCTCTCTCTCTATGAGTTGGCTTGAAGTGGGGGTCAAGGAGTTTGTTCGGCAGCCAAGCCGCCGAACTAGGGCCCGTCCAGCAGTATCTCTGCCGGATGGACTCCTAAATAGTAAATATATCACTTGAGAATCCAAATTCATTAAATGTAATTTTTTTTACTCTTAATACGTAAAAAGCCCAAATAGAGGCGTCTGAACAAGTAAAAAAATTATTGAAATGCTTTCCATGCTAGGGCTAAATTCCTAATTTGAATATAAAAAGGATTTTAGTCAGTTATTACATGATACTGCAAATAAGAGGAGTATACTTAAGATTTTGCTGCCTTGCGATCTAAGGGCCCTAAATTTTGGATTCTCCATATTCATAATGGATGTCCTGGCAACCAACTCCCTCGATAGTCACTCCCTGAATAAGAAGCTGCTTCAAATCATAACGCAAAGAAAGAGATGTATATACTAGAACGATTAGAGTCGGGAGACCGTGAAGAGATTCTTAGCAACAAAACCCTAAAACTTACTATCAACAGACCAACATTTGGTCCCACATGTTCACACATCCACTACCAGGAAGCTAAAAAGGTACAATTCGCATCTTCTGCTTGCGATATTCATGAGCCGGCAGGGGTCTGGCGTCGCGCCTTCGCCTTCTCCTTCTCCTTCTCCTTCCCCTACGTATTTGGTGCATGCAGCTTCAGATAAGGGTTGACTAAATTTGCCGGAATAGGATCAGTTATTTAGAGAGGCTGCACAAGATAACCAATCGATGGTCAAACTCAAAAGATTATAACGACCCTCTTTGTTATGATAGAAATCACAGCTTGTGAGGTGATCATAGGTAACTCGCCAAAGACCTCAAGTTCACTGAATGCCACAACAACATCATGAGCTCCAAATTACATAGCTTGAGATATTCAATTATCATCTCTGGCTTGAACTTTTGAGTCGGACCAGCTTTTGATTCATTTTATTTTGACTCCTCCAAGTGATGGAGAAGCTTTAGAGCTTCAGTATGCATTGAATTGTTTTTGTAAAGTTCTAGCAAAGCTGTATAATGACTACTGTTCTGCAGAATCTCCTCACATATTTTCACATCACAATAGTTGAGGCCTTTCAGTAATTCAACAGCAGCTGAAGACCGTCCAGTGAGAAGCAAAGCTTGGAGTAGTGCTCTGTCCAGTATCGTTGCCATGTCCCTTTCACCTGAACTAAGGGCGATGGTGGTGCGTCTCTGAGGAACTAAAGACAAACTAGACATTGAACTATAATGACAAAGATCCATTGACACAAAAGAAGACAGTCTTAGTCCAATTATTTTGTCATGTCCCCGTGGGAAATCACCCATGCCATCGCCTGCGTATTGCAATGTGTGTGGTCAAGTACAAGTACATTGATGTCGACACATGAGAAAGAACGTCTGAACTCTCTGTAATTGCATTTTGACATGCATTGCATGACCCAGTAGGTACACGGTGCATCTTAAGTAATTAAGCCGACATACCCAACGTGACAAATTATGGACCCACCGGAAAGCATTAAATTCATAATCAATCACTTTAATCTTCATTGTCGTGTGTGTAATTTTGTTCAAATCAGGTACCTGTAGAAACAAACTGGCTAAAAGATTTGATATTCAAAATGATTGACCATGTTGCGCTACCCGTGACAGTTTCTTTTGACAAATTCCATCGCTCTACTCTTTCGCATTATTTTCTAGTTGATCATGTGCACTCCAATCTAATGCATAGATGCTTGATGTTGAGTGCACTAATAGTACTGCATGCGTGCTTCTGAATTTTTTCTGTGCTAACCAGAACCTCAATTCTCATATGACGGGATACTATAACCAACAGCATCTAAAACCACCTCTTCTGTGCCCTCAGTTGTGGCCTTCTCCATTATACTGCGTCTTTTCTTCTGCAAAAACTTGACCAGTGCTGAATGCTCATCCAAACCCTGTGAATGTGGTTGGGGTAATTTCTCTCGTTCGGGAACCCAAGTCGTTTCGGGAAGAATTATTGATGGATATCGAGAAAAAAACACAAGTTATATCCACTTCAGAAGCCAAGAAATGGTCCATTGCCTGCCTCCTCATATCTTCCATTTTTAAAAAGATAGCATGCACATCTGGAACAGGTTCAGGAAGATCAGTAGTTTGATGAGCAATTTACTGTAAGAAGATAGTCAATGCAGGGATGGAAATCACTTTGACAATAGACTTTCGCTTTTGGACGAAGTTCTGAAGCAATAATGGCCTCGGCATACATGGACACTCGTTGAGGTAATTTATTTAATACAGAAACATGCATAGAACCTCATGCACAGAGCTTAATTACCGATCTGGCTCTTCTTCCATGGAAATTTGATAGTAAGGGCAATAAGTTATTTTCCTATGATCATGGGTACGGAATGTCAAGGAAAGCAACCCTATGTGAATTAACCGCTCTTTCGCACCTCGAAGGTTTGAATCTTCAAACATCTACACAACGCCAAGGCTTCCTCAAAATTGCCAGATGCCGTTAACTGCACAAGCTGCATTAAGCAAGTAAATCAAGCAAAACAAAAGGAAAATCCATAAGAATGTGCATAATAAATTAACATGCCCCATGAGTACCTGTGAACCAATACGAACAGGAAAGAACCCATAGACGGAATTATCTTGGGCAACACCTATCGCACTGCTACTTTGGGCAACATGTCAAACATTTGGTAGAACAACGGTCTGAATCAAAGGATACGGAACTCGAAGAGAGCGAATCTGAAGTACACCAACATGAACAATGTTTCAGCAAGAAGCTTAGCATGCAAAGAAGAATGAACAGATAAATAATCTGGTAAGACAATTATCAGCTTACCTCAACATATCTTGGTGATAAGCCTATTGCATATGTCTTCGGAATGACGACTTCTTGAGGAGGCTCCGACCAACATATCCTACCTTCTGGTAATAGCTTCCCAGTTTGGTCCACAAGAACTCCGATATTATCCTAAATATTGAAGCATATCAAAGTACTACCATGTAATCCAGGGAAGGAATAGTCTTGTTTACTGAAACCAACTTGGCCACAAAGTTTGTTGGGATATCTCAAGTTAAATGCATCACATGGAATGGCAAACAAATTCAAGCATATTCTGCAGGCACCCAAAGAAAATATGAATTGGATTTCTTCTTCAGGATACAAGAAACCCCGTCTCTGCCAAGTTCTAAGTTCCATCCTACCGCAGAAAAAGATCGGCACTGTCACATCTACCGCACTTTGAACATTTATAGTTTTCCCACGAAGCTCCACCTGTTGCTGAACACTGCCGAAATTCTTCATATTCGGTCACTCACTTCGCTTCTAAAGCAGAACACATACGTCAAAATAACAACTCCGCCGACGATAACACTGGACAACCCATCCTTATTAAATCACGGCCTGCATCTTGTGTTGTGTGTGGCCTAAGAAGATGCACTTCCTTGCATCCAGCTTCATCGCATCGGGCCATCAGTCAGACAAGCACGAGGAGAACAACCAAACACTTACGGATGATACAGTTTCATCTATCTCTTGTTAAGTTTAATTTTTAGAAAATCTGATAATTAAAGAGAAAGTATCTTAAGTGATATTTTTTAATCAATTCAGTGAAGTCGATTCAAGTAAAAATGAGTAATGATGTGCTCCTTGATGTTACAATTTGTCAAACTAAGAATGGAGGGTATTCTTGGATGATACAGTTTTTCATTTTAAATGATATGTTTCCTTCTAATGCAACCAAAATTTTTATAACCATGTTGAAAGAAACAATAAATTTTATTTAATTTACCAAAACTCTTAGAAATTTCTTAACGGTCAATGCATTAGTGTATAATTCATTGAACTTAGAAAAATTTATAAAATAATATTACAACTTAATTGAAATATACATATTCACGGGGAAAATGACAATAGTTTTGGCACCTAGATTTTGACTGATAGATTTAGAGAAGTAGATAATGGAATGCTTGATTACAATTAAGCACAAGGCCGATATAAATGTACATACAAGGAAGGGTATAAAAGTAAATACATACACTAAAGGGAAAACTCTAGTCCTAATATATACATTATATATAATATTGATGACCCATTTAGTTATTTATTGCATAGAAAAATTACAGATGGGCACCAACCCCTATTCAAAAATATTGTTAGTTTGAACGAAGATGTTATGAGCATTTTAATTGAGCCCATATAATTGCATTTGATGGGAGCTAATAAAATCAAGAAGAGGTTTTGAGAGTTTAATTGAATTAGTTGCACTAAGCCTGTGTAAATTGAAAATTTGGCCAATCCCATTATTCATCAGGTGGCATTTTACAAGATAGGGGTGCCAAATTGGAAAGGATTGGTATAAAGCAAACTAGCGGAGTAATTATAGATTATATTATTAAACGTAGGTCGCATGTGAATGAATGAAAGATTTCCTATTGTTGAGAGTCCAAGATGGGAAATAATTTTGCAAGAGACCACAAATTATTGTGAATTCTTCTTTCAGTATCCTTTGGCGCATAATCTATCATCACGAAATTCAGGTCGTATGGGAACGAAGGAAAGGTCTCCTATTGTTGATTGTATATGAAATATATCTCGAGTCCAAAACAGGAAAGTACTTTTGCAAGCGACATAACGAACCTAACTCTGTTGGGCTTGCCGATTAGGGATGCAATCAAGACTAGTATTTTGTCAAGTAGTTGGAGGTACATATGGTATTCTGTTCCAAATCTTGTGTTTGATGACCGATGTAAATGGGGCATTGGGAATTGGTGAGAAATTCGGGAAAACTTGGGGAGGGCAATTTTGCGGACCCTCATGACTCGTACTAGCCCACTAAAGAAGTTTGAACTCTCTCTCACACCCTATAGAGGGCCATAGAGGACATCAATGACTCCATTGTTCATCTATCCAGAGTCTTCGTCGAAGAAAAGGATCCTTGACTTGAGGCTGGGAGTTTCCACGTCAATGCAGATAATTCCCAATAGATCCTTCAATGCCAAATGTTTTAGTAGGGGCAACGAGACATGATAGCCTTGAGAGGGTTGGGAGACTCATTAATAGTCTGAAGTAGGTTGAGAGACAACTTAACCCTATGAAGAGACGAAGTAGTCAACTTCTTAAATCCTTCAGAACAAATGTGGGATGATTATCACACATTGGAGGAGCTTCAAATGAATAAAGTACTGACAATGGAAGAGGGAGGTGGGAATCTAGTAACATGGCACAATATAGTTGCAGAGTGCGATTTCTTTAACGGAGCTACTGGATATTTAATCAAAGTAGAGACTAATATTCTCGCGGAATGATCTAGCCTAAGAGAGAGCTACAACTTCTTTAGTGGGGCAAGACGAGTCAGGAGGGGCAATTATATCCCCAAGGTTTCCTGAACTTCTTGCCAACCCCGGTGCCTCAGTACATCGGTCACGAAACATGATATTGGGAACACGATGCCATATGTAACCTCCAATTACTTGACAAAATTATACTCCTAATTGCCTCCTTAATTGGCAAGGGAAATAGGATTAGGTTCGTGTAGGTTCGTGTAAGTCGCTGATCCGATTTGGCTCTTGCGTCATTCTCTTTCTCATTTATGAGAATACCGATAAAAGGGAACGCGTCATTTAAATGAAAAACTATGCCATCCGAGAATATACTTTATTCTTACATTGACAAATTGCGCTATCAGGGGACATATCGATTTTTACTTAAATAGATTTCATTGACTTAATTAAAAAGTATCACTTAAGACACTTTCTATTTTGTAAAATTTAAACTTAACTAGATATTGATGTTTGGGATGAAAAAATCCAAAAACCAAAGCTTCATCAATTGAATTGGGCTATGAGGCAAAATGTTGTCACGTGGCTAGTCACGGAGCAACCATGAAGATAAAATAAAGTGCCGAGGGATAAGCACATGAGCGAAGTTTTCTTAGCTTCGGCTTTATTAGTTCGTAGCTAAAATTGCTATACTTCTATCTTAATCTCAAATTCAAGATTGATTATCCTACATCCTAGATAGCATTTCAATTTAATTCGATCGTATCTATCCTGCTTCGTTAGATTGTAATTAGAATTTTATATTGACAATATCATCGTGCATTAAGCATCGTTGATTACTGAAACCAACTTGGTCATGAAGTTCATTGGGATGTCTCAAGTTAAATATTTATTGAGGGTGTTTAAGATAGGATTTGATGGTGCAAATCTTAAATTAATTGATTCATCAATTTAGTCAATCTATAAGATTGAATATTTATCCGCAAAGCAGGAAAAATATTATTTTGTATATTTCATTGTGTTATATATGCGCGTGCTTATGTACATGTCAGAAATATGAACAAACACAATTTCTTCGGCGATGGTTCACCGCGCCTACGACTCCTTCAATCTCCTGACGGATTGTCTTGCCAAAATCAAGGTCATCAGGTCCTACGCCTCCAATATCCTTCTCGGCGCACTACGCCTCCAATATCCTTCTCAACTGCGCTAACAGATCCTCCACGTCTACAGCCCTCGCCATCTGTCTGGTCTCCTCCGCCTGACTCCTGCTCGGAGCTCCGGATGAAGCCTTACATGCTGCAGCGGAATGTTACCGGCTTCGCGAAGCGGCCCTTCCTATTGATGGAGGTGCTAGTGACACAGTCCGAGCAAAGTGCATCATTCGAAGAGATTTTCTGAACGATACGGATCGTGCCTTATTGGGAAATCTCCTAGAGAATTCTAGAATAATCCTCAGGGTGGGCAGATTTGTAAATATACACTTCTGTATTTATTTCGGGTAGATGGTAGTTGGGGAGATCTAATCTTCACCATTAGATCAAGGTGAATTCTAGAATAATCCTCAGGGTGGGCAGAATTGTAAATATACACTTCTATATTTATTTCGGGTAGATGGTAGTTGGGGAGATCTAATCTCCACCGTTAGATCAATGGGAGATCTACGGATTATATCGTACGAGAAATTATATATAAGGGGCTCTCCTCCCCCTTATTTGTATGATCTTTCCAGAGCTTGTCTCTAGTTTCTCTCTCTAGAGTGCTGTGAGGTGAGTGAGGAAGGCTGATTTGGAAAGGTTTTCCTAAGGCCGCACGAGCGATTGAGTCTTGATTCGATTGGCTTGTGACAAATGGTATCAGAGCCAATGTCCAAGGCAGGCATAGTCAGATTCATCCCACCCATAGTCAGATTCATCCAACGGGTGTGATGGATCCCATTTCCGAGCTAACTACTGCTCATGGCGAGAAGGTCGTGGACGAGCGTGGTCGGGACGTTGAGAATGCCGAGCTAACTACTGCCCATGGCGAGAAGGTCGTGGACGAGCGTGGTCGGGATGTTGAGAATGCTAGCAAAGCAAAGAAGGGTCGTGCTCGTTCGAATTCAAGGAGGCAATGGGGAACTTGGAGACTCGAGTGGCAAAGATAGAGATCATGCTAGTAGAAGTCCAAGGTATGGTCAGGATCTATCCGAGAACGCCGAACTGGGCACCTTGACATGCATTGCTGAAGAACTGCACCTTGACATGCACTACTGAAGAACTTTGACAGCAAAATAACGACTCGCAACGACTCGCGGGTCTTGGTGGAAGCTATGCATGGGATCCCAATACTTCAGTATTGGGATATTGTTTTGTTTTTTAGTTATTGCTAAAGAAGGAACTGCAAATAATCTTAGAAGATTCGATGCAAGGTAAGTGGTATCTGTTAATTGGATTCGGCCTATATGTTTTTCAAACCGATTTTATATTCCTACTCAGATTTGTAAAAGTGAAACACAAGCCAGTTTCCTCATGTATTTTGCTTTAGATGATCTGCTTCACATTTCAAATACGTATATCTTCTGTATCTTGACAAAAGTATGAATATCTTTTTGGTAGCTATTATGATTTTGTTGGTACGAATTTAAGGGATCAACTAGTTCCTGCACTTGAGCTGATATAAGTTGAGCTCAACTTTTCAACCTTTTTGATGACTCGCATTCAGATGTGATTGTTGATGTTCAGTTGAGCTCGAGTTTAGCTTTCAGTGCCAATTTCTAGTCAAGTTAAGTACCTTACTATCTAGGACGTAGGATAATCAATCTTGAATTTTTGAGATTGGAATTTTTGAGATTGTAATAGAAAGTATAGTCATTTTAGCTACGAACTAATAAAGCCAAACCTAAGAAAAGTTATCTCATATGCTCGTCCCTTGGCACTTTATTTTATCATTTAATTTGACAAGCCACGTGACATAGTTTTGCCGCTTAGCCAAATTCAACTAATAAAGCTTTGATTTTTGGATTTGTCATCCCAATTTCTCCTTAAGTTCAAATTTTAGAATGGTATGTTTTCTTCTATTGCTATTGTCAGAAAGGAGAAAGAGAATGAACCAAGAGCCAGATCGGATCAACAACTTAACTGAAGACATAATGGACCTAATACTGTTGCGCTTGCCAACTAAGGAGCCAATCAAGACTAGTGTTTTGTCAAGTAGCTAGAGGTATAAATGGAATTCTGTTCCAAATCTGGTGTTTGATGACTGTGGATCTAGGGCATTGGGGGATGGCAAGAAGTTAAGAAAAACTTGGGTAGGGCAATTCTGGAGACGCTCATGAATCATCATGGCCCACTGCAGAAGTTTAAGCTATCTATGAAGTGATATCCTTCCATGGCAAGCATGGGCCCTTGCATGGATTATCTGTCCACTAGATTCGTTGAAGAGATAGAATTCAACAACTATAGTCGGCTATGGTACCAGATTCCCACGACTCTCTTTAAACGTCTCTCTTTAATTGCAAGCATTTACTTCATATGAAACTCCATGGATGTCAGGTGATCATCCCACCTTGGTTTGAAGTACTGGGTGATTATCCCATCTTGGTTTGAAGTATTGGGTTACATGCCAAAGCTTTGAGCGCGTCCAGTTCCTCATGCATAGCTTCCACCAAGGCCCACGAGTCGTTGCGAGACGTTGTTCTGCTGTCAAAGTTCTTCAGCAGTGCATGTCAAGGTGCAGTTCTTCAGTAGTGCATGTCAAGGTGCCCAGTTCGACGTTCTCGGATAGATCCCGACCATACCTTGGTCTTCTACTAGCATGATCTCTATCTTTGCCACTTGAGTCTTCAACTTCCCCATTGCCTCCTTGAATTCGAACGAGCACGACCCTTCTTTACTTTGCTGGCATTCTCAACATCCCGACCACGCTCGTCCACGACCTTCACGCCATGGGCAGTAGTTAGCTCGGCATTTTCAACGTCCCGACCACGCTCGTCCACGACCTTCTCGCCATGGGCAGTAGTTAGCTTTGGCATGTAACCCAATACTTCAAACCAAAATGGGATGATCACCCAGTACTTCAAACCAAGGTGGGATGATCACCTGACATCCATGGAGTTTCATATGAAGTAAATGCTTGCAATTAAAGAGAGACGTTTAAAGAGAGTCGTGAGAATCAAGTACCATAGCCGACTATAGTTGTTGAATTCTATCTCTTCAACGAAGCTAGTGGACAGATAATCCATGCAAGGGCCCATGCTTGCCATGGAAGGATATCACTTCATAGATAGCTTAAACTTCTGCAGTGGGCCATGATGATTCATGAGCGTCTCCAGAATTGCCCTACCCAAGTTTTTCTTACCTTCTTGCCATCCCCCAATGCCCTGAATCCACAGTCATCAAACACCAGATTTGGAACAGAATTCCATTTATACCTCCAACTACTTGACAAAACACTAGTCTTGATTGGCTCCTTAGTTGGCAAGCGCAACAGTATTAGGTCCATTCTGTCTTCAGTTAAGTCGTTGATCCGATCTGGCTCTTGGTTCATTCTCTTTCTCCTTTCTGACAATAGCAATAGAAGAAAACATACCATTCTAAAATTTGAACTTAAGGAGAGATTGGGATGACAAATCCAAAAATCAAAGCTTTATTAGTTGAATTTGGCCAAGCGGCAAAACTATGTCACGTGGCTTGTCAAATTAAATGATAAAATAAAGTGCCAAGGGACGAGCATATGATAAAACTTTTCTTAGGTTCGGCTTTATTAGTTCGTAGCTAAAATGACTATACTTTCTATTACAATCTCAAAAATTCAAGATTGACGTCCTAGATAGTAAGATACTTAACTTGACTAGAAATTGACACTGAAAACTAAACTCGAGCTCAACTGAACATCAACATTCACATCTGAATGCGAGTTATCGAAAAGGTTGAAAAGTTGAGCTCAACTTATATCAGCTCAAGTGCAGGAACTAGTTGATCCCTTAAATTCGTACCAACAAAATCATAATAGCTACCAAAAAGATATTCATACTTTTGTCAAGATACAGAAGATATACGTATTTGAAATGTGAAGCAGATCATCTAAAGCAAAATACGTGAGGAAGTTTTACTTTTACAAATTTGAGTAGGAATATAAAATCGGTTTGAAAAACATATAGGCCGAACCCAATTAACAGATACCACTTACCTTGCATCGAATCTTCTAAGATTATTTGCAGTTCCTTGTTTAGCAATAACTAAAAAACAAAACAATATCCTTTACGATTTCATGCTACTAACTTTGAACCAAATTTATCATCACGGCTTTTATCCAAGTCTCAGGTGAGTCAGTTGAATCGCCAAATTATCACATTATGGTTTCGATACCAAAAATCATCATAAAATGAGACTTCAAAGTAGCCCCGGTTCAAACTAGACCCGTGAACAGATGTAAAGGAGACAAGAAAGAATCAATGTAGTATTAATTGTGGAAATAAGGAATCGTGTTAGGAGAATATCTTCAGAGATTAGATTTCATTTAGTTAGAGTATTACCAAATTTAGGAGATTGTGTTTTTGGTTAGTTATCTTTTTATTTTTGGTATTCCTGATTTGTAGGAATCCTGTTTCCTAATTTTGGTGGTCTGGTATGCCAGCCTCTAGTGTATATATTAGGATGTAAATTATCGTTTAAAAAAAGAAGAGAAAATTCACAATTTCTTCATGGTATCAGAGCAAGTCTTCTAGCTCTAGCCCTAGCTTCTGTTTGTGCGTCCTCTTCTTCATTCTTCTGGCCGACTCTTTCCCATGACCAAGTACGGCATGGCATCTCAACCAACTTCCTCGAAAGTTACTTCAAGACCCGAGCCCACTCCTGCGGTTTCCACCATTCCCGATTCATCTCTAAATCTTGTTACCAATCACAAACTAAATAGCCAAAATTTTCTGCAGTGGTCACAGTCCGTATTTATGTTTGTGTGCGGCAGAGGCAAGGATGGACATCTCACTGGTGAAGCTGCTGCTCCAGAGTCCATGGATTCAAAATTCCGTTCATGGAAGATTGATGATCATCTTGTAATGTCATGGTTAATCAACTCTATGACTGCTGAAGTTGGAGAGAATTTTTTGCTCCACAAGACAGCTAAGGAAATATGGGAGGCCGCCCGTGAGACTTATTCCAGCACAGAAAATACCTCAGAATTGTTTGAAATTGAGACTCGGCTCTACAACTTGAAACAGGGAGACATGAGTGTGACACAGTACTACAATATGCTTACTCGGTGTTGGCTGCAGTTGGATCTGTATGAGACTTATCCTTGGAAGTGCCCTGATGATTCATCAACTTATCGGCAGATTGTTGAACAAAAACGAACTATAAGGTTTCTTCTTGGCCTAAACAAAGACCTTGATGAAATCAGGGGGAGAGTTATGGGGATTAAACCCTTTCCCACCATTCGGGAAACATTTGCAGAGGTTCGAAGGGAGGAGAGTAGGAAGAGGTTAATGCTGCCCGAACACATTACCCCGGTAGTAGAAGGATCAGCCCTATATACTCACAGTTCTTCACAGAACAATAGGGTTGGGAGGGGACGTCCATGGTGTGATCATTGTAAGAAAACTGGACACATAAAGGCGACCTGTTGGAAGCTGCATGGAAAACCTGCCGATTGGAAACCCTTCAATCGCCAGGACAGAGAATCTCGTGCCAATATTGCTACCTCCACAGCAATCAGTGCAGAAAATAGTCCGTTTACAAAGGAGCAAATTGAGGCACTTCAAAAGATGTTTAGTCAGTCGCCTGGTTCCAACCAAACACCTTCCTCCAATGTCGAACAGAATACTAGTCTTCTAGCACATCAAGGTACCCTGTCTCTTGCTTTTGGTGTCCAAAATAATCAACCAAGACCATGGATAGTTGATTCAGGAGCCTCAGACCACATGACTGGAGATCCCAGTGTTCTATTAGATTTTAAGCCGTCCTCTAATCACTCGGGAGTCAGAATTGCAGATGGTACAATTTCCCCGGTTGCAGGAACCGGATCTATTCGCATAACAGAGAACCTACATCTCTCATCTGTTCTTTATGTTCCAAAATTGAATTGCAATTTACTTTCCATCAGTCAAATCACTCGGGATCTCAATTGCCTCACTAAATTCCATTGTAATTCTTGTGTTTTTCAGGCAGTGGATTCGGGGAAGGTGATTGGCAGTGCTGATATGCATGGAGGACTTTACATGCTCAAACAAGAGAATCTCCCAAGTAGACAAGGTCATAAACCAAGTTGTGTCTTTGAGTCTGCCAAGTTTTCTTCTAATTCCGTGTTTGTTTCCAATTCTAATTCTGTCACAGTTGATAATCAAGTCATGTTATGGCATTATCGCCTTGGTCATCCAAATTTTGCTTATATTGAAAAATTGTTCCCTCAGTTGTTTATCAATAAAAATTCCAGTTCTTATCAATGTGAAATTTGTCAATTAGCAAAGCATACCCGACATGTATACTCAAGCCTTCAATACAAGCCATCACATCCTTTTTCGGTAATACATAGTGATATTTGGGGGCCATCACGAGTGAAAAATATCAATGGGGCTAGGTGGTTTATCACGTTTATCGATGATCACACAAGAACCACTTGGACATTTCTCATGAAAGAAAAATCTGAAACAGCCACAATTTTTCAATCTTTTCATACCATGATTTTAACCCAGTTTAAAAGCCATATCCAAGTTCTCAAGACCGATAATGCTAAGGATTATTTCAACTCTATTCTCGGCCCTTACTTGGAAAATCATGGAATTGTCCACATCAGTTCTTGTGTGGACACTCCACAACAAAATGGAGTGGCTGAAAGGAAAAATAGACACTTATTGGAAGTAGCACGTGCCACTATGTTCACAAACAATGTTCCCAAACATTTTTGGGGGGAAGCTGTACTCACAGCCACCTATCTCATCAACAGGATGCCAAGCCGTGTATTGAAATTCCAAACACCTCGTCAAGTTCTCACCACAATACACCCTCACATTCTTACTTTCACCTCTGATCTTTCCCTTAAAGTCTTTGGCTGCACTTCCTTTGTTCACATTCACCAAAATCATCGTACCAAACTCGATCCAAAATCACTCAAATGCATATTCCTTGGTTACTCTTCTCATCAAAAAGGCTATAAATGTTACTCTCCTCTCACCAGAAAAGTCTACAATTCCATGGATGTCACATTCTTCGAAAATTAATCATACTTTCCCAAATCCGACATTCAGGGGGAGAGCTCCAAGGAATATCATATTTGGGATCTCCTTCGTGACAATCAATCAGTATTTGTAAATCCCAGTCCATCCGAACAGTTGTTCAATCCAAATTCGTTCAATCCCAATTCAGCCACTGTTCTTGCTCCAGACACTGTTCCTGCTCTTGTTCACAATCCTGCTACTGTTCAACCCATTCCTAGTCAGCCCATCACAGAAACAGTACAAAATTCCTTGCAACTTGATACAAATAACACTGAACCTCGTGTCTATAGAAGGAGAAGAACAACTGAGCAAAATGAAGAACCTCTGCAAATTCAGTACTTTCAATCACAAGAACCGAATCCCACTGTATCTGACACTTGCAACGGTATGGATTCCTCTACCCCTTATGATCATACTCCTATGATTAATGATTCAGATCTACCTATTGCTCATAGGAAAGGGGTCCGTGGATGCACTGAACATCCAATTCAAAGATATGTTGCATATGGAAAATTGTCTCCATCCTACAAGGCATTTGTCACACGTTTGGATAGTATCAAAATCCCTGAATCTATTCAGGAGGCTCTTATAAGGCCAGAATGGAAGAAAGCAGTAGAAGAAGAGGTTCGGGCCTTAGAAAACAACAACACCTGGGTCCTGACACCATTACCACCAGGAAAAAATCCAGTTGGGTGCAAGTGGATTTTCACTGTCAAGTACAAGGCAGACGGAAGTGTAGACAGGTTCAAGGCAAGACTTGTGGCAAAAGGGTTCACTCAATCCTACGGAATTGACTATCAAGAGACTTTTGCACCGGTGGCCAAACTGAACACAGTTCGAGTGTTACTCTCCTTAGCAGTAAATCAAGATTGGCCACTATATCAGCTTGATGTCAAGAACGCATTTTTGAATGGAGATCTTGAAGAGGAAGTTTACATGATTATACCTCATGGACTAGAAAACAAGTCAAATAAAAAATTAGTGTGCAGATTGAAGAAGTCATTGTATGGCTTGAAGCAGTCTCCCCGCGCTTGGTTTGAAAGGTTTGCCAAAATGTTGACAGACAATGGGTACTTACAGTGTCAGGCAGATCATACACTATTTGTTAAAGGTGAGTTAGGAGGAAAAATGGCCATCCTTATAGTCTATGTGGATGACATCATCCTAACTAGAGATGATTCAGAAGAAATTCTTAGGTTGAAAAAGGTAATGGCAACCGAATTTGAGATCAAAGACCTCGGGACACTGAAGTACTTTCTTGGCATGGAGGTAGCTCGATCACAGGAAGGGATTGTTATATCCCAAAGGAAGTATATCTTAGATTTGTTGAATGAAACAGGGTTTCTTGGCTGCAAACCTGTTGATACGCCTATGGACTCCACAAGAAAAATGAATCAAAGCAAGGAAAGTATTCCAGTTGACAAGGGGAGGTATCAAAGGTTAGTTGGAAAGCTCATTTACCTCTCACATACTCGGCCTGATATTGCGTATTCGGTGAGTGTAGTCAGCCAACATATGAATAACCCAACGGAGGATCATTTAGATGCAGTTAATAGAATTTTGAGATACTGGAAGATGACTCCCGGACTTGGTTTAATCTTCAGGAAGAGCAAAAGCCGTGAAGTAGAAATTTACACAGATGCAAGTTGGGCAGGAGAACAAACTGATAGAAGGTCAACTACTGGCTATTGCTCTTATGTTTGGGGGAATTTAGTTACTTGGAGAAGCAAAAAACAGACTGTGGTTTCTCGTAGCAGTGCAGAATCGGAATACCGAGCACTTGCCCTTGGTATATGCGAAGGAATGTGGTTACAAAGACTGTTAAGAGAACTCAAGGTTGAAGTTCAAGCCTCAGCAATGATGTTTACCGACAGTCAGGCAGCCATCAGCATAGCTAAAAATCCGGTGCATCATGATAGGACGAAACATATCGAGATTGATCGTCATTTTATCTCTGAAAAGGTGAACACAGGAGTCATTCAGCTCAGCTATATTCCTACAAGACAGCAGATTGCCGATGTCCTCACCAAAGCTCTTCCAAGAATCAGTTTTGATGAGTTGAACTCCAAGCTTGGTTTGTATAACTTATACAACCCAGCTTGAGGGGGAGTGTGGAAATAAGGAATCGTGTTAGGAGAATATCTTCAGAGATTAGATTTCATTTAGTTAGAGTATTACCAAATTTAGGAGATTGTGTTTTTGGTTAGTTATCTTTTTATTTTTGGTATTCCTGATTTGTAGGAATCCTGTTTCCTAATTTTGGTGGTCTGGTATGCCAGCCTCTAGTGTATATATTAGGATGTAAATTATCGTTTAAAAAAAGAAGAGAAAATTCACGATTTCTTCATTAATCAACTGGTGCCACCAAATCATCAAACAGTTGGCGGGCAAGAAAGTCGCAGGCACACATCACCCCTCCGAACTTCAACGAGCAATTCAACTCAGAGTGCAAAGAACTGGGAAAGCTCTTATTGATCACCATCAATCTTACTTCTAACAAAAAGGAGGCCAAAATTAAATCAAGAAAGAAAACATCCTTCATCCTTGTCACGGAAGAGGAAAAAGAGAGAGATTCACAGAACTTCCAACGTCAAAAAGATCGAAGAACTCACCTGGGTAATCAAGAGATGGTGTCCTGGGCTGGCTACACCAAACTGAACCAACAAGCTTTAATGGAGATGGAGCTCGTAAAAATCCCGAAGTTTGAACATTGGAGAGAGAAGAAGCACCAGCGGCAAGAGGAAGTTACGACTCGTGGGTTTACCGCGGGAGCGAGTGTTTGGTTGTGGGGGAGTATCGGCCGTCAAAATCGAAATGAATTTAAAAGGAAAAGAATATTTTGTATTTTTTTTTTGGTTCATATCACGAAAAAATCAAATCCATACACTTGAGATGAATTTGCCATAAACTAATGTTTTGATTATCAAAATTCTTAAATTAATATATCTGTAATAAATTTACTCTCAATTAATTTTCATTAAATATTATTGTCAAATTACTGAGTTGGATAACACGTAGCAGTTTTTTTTTTGGTCGAATCACACACGTGATAGTTGAAGAATATACTAATTTGGATTTTTTACGTTTATCAAAGGTTTATCAATTTAGAAAATTTTTATGGTATTAATCCAATTTAATGCAAACTAATAGAGGATAAATTTATCACATGTATACCAATTTGGAGGGTTTTTGATAGTTTTCCATAAGTATATTAGTTTGAAATTTTTTTTATTGTCAAAGAAGCAGTTTAGTGAAAACATATTACAAGTATATTAGTTTGAGCTTTTTTTGTACTATTAACGGATTTTTTTTGGTAGTGTATTAGTTTAGTGTAAACATATTACAAGTATATTGGTGAAAACGTATCGATTTTCCCGAAATAAACGGAGCCTTGGGTCAGTTCCAAATGTGCCGAAACTTTGTTTTTTGCCTCAAAAGAAATTCTAAATTTTAGTTCTAGTCTCAAATCTATCCCAGCTAATCTTTAGTATACCCTGAACTTTTTTTTGTCTTAGAAAAAATCACCAATTTTTACTCTAATCTTAAATCTGCCCCAAAATAACAGAAATAACAACTATCCTCTCTAAATCGGTCGTGTTGCCCGCCCACGGATCCGCTACCAATTCGAAACGTAACAGAAGAACACGTTGTCAAAATAACAATCAACACTAGGAATTTGAGATGAAAGGAAAAATTGGTAATTTTTCCTAGACAAAAGAAGTTCAGGTTTTTTTTAGAATAAAAAAAAAGAGGCGGATTTGGTATTTAATCTAAAGTTTAGATTCGGATTTGGTATTTAATCTAAAGTTTAGATTTTTTTCTTGGAAAAAAAAGAAATTCAAGACAAATTTGAGACGTGACATAAAATTAATTTTTTTTTAGGGAATTAGGTCCTCGGTATTTTTTGCTTTTTTTGGGTCGGGAATTGGCTCCTTGGTTGGGTTCTGTGATATATGCGCTTATGCACATGTAAGATGAAGAAATACAATTTCAGTCCTCCGAAAATTTTTACCTCGTGAATTCCTGAGAGAGAGGGGCTCTCGGCAGCATTCCTTCGGCCATGGTTCACCGCGCCTACGACTCCTTCAATCTCCTCACGGCTCCAATATCCCTTCGGCTGCGCCGACGGATCCCTCCGCATCTACTGCCACCCGCCGTCCGTCTGGTCTCCTCGGCCCGACTCCCGGTCGGAGCTCCGGATGAAGCCTTACGTGCTGCAGCGAAATGTCGCCGGCTTCACGAAGCGGCCCTTCCTGTCGATGGAGGTTTTGACCTCCAGTGAGCTGCTCCTTACTTTGTCCGAGTCGATTGCGTTTCACAGGCTCACCAATTTGGAGACCGTGACCGTCCTCACGAAGGCGAGAGGCGCCAATGTGTGCTCGTGGGACGAGAAGAGAGGGTTCCTCTGCTTCGCCAGGCAAAACAGGATCTTTATTTTCCACCACGATGGTAATTCCAATCTATTTTCCACTTGCTATTGTTCTTTACTGACCTGATTTCAAGTGTCGGTCTAGTCGATTAATGATTCGGAATTGCTGTTGTAAGAATTGGAATTTTGGTAATTATGATCGAGATACGGTTAACGTACCTGAAGCTCCAGTAGTGGAGAAAGTGGTGCCGAGTTAGGTTCAATATTTATGCAACTAGATTGACTTCTTTGGAAAGGCTTGCCTCTTTACTTGTAGAGATCGATAAGTGGCTGGAAGACTGTTGCTTGATGAGTACAGTGAAAGAATTCTGAAGCTTGGTGGAATTGCACTTGCGTCTTCCTCCGTTTTGGTGGTGATTTTGCTTTCATTATGATGTAGGGGAAATGGGCTTTGTGGAGGTGAAAGAGTTTGGGGTGCCTGATATTGTGAAGTCGATGTCATGGTGCGGTGAAAACATATGCGTGGGAATCAGGAGAGAGTACATGATCATGAATGCTACAAATGGTGCATTGTCTGAGTTATTTCCTTGTGGGAGGCTTGTGCCACCTCTGGTGGTGCCCCTTCCTACTGGGGAACTCATCCTTGGGAAGGTATATTGTTCCTTAGACCCTTATCATTCACTGTTTCTCGTCTCTTATTCTGAAGGCTTAGCTACATTTAGAATGCTTCTGAAGATGGAGTCACAATATGTACTGATTAAGAATGAAGACTGCGGGCTAGTCTTTTGATGGTTTAATGTGCAATCCTTGTTATTCTAATTAGGAACTGGTCGTGGTTATTTTGCGTAGCTTGTCATCTACTCCACCAACAGAGTTTGACTTGATTGGTCCCTTGTCAGTGGCCATGCATCCACTATAATGTTCGATTATTGCATGTAATATACCGTGTTTGGGAGTGGAAGTGCTTCAGGAGAGGTGGACACGATGTGCTGTGTGGCAAGCACAAATCAGTATGCTTCTTCGTGCGGTTTGAATGCGTTCTTCGGCTGAAATTCTGACTTTTTGAGACTATTAAGGTGTGCTTCTTGATGCCAATATATTCTGTTGAGGTGTCATACAAGTTAACACGGCAGGCCCTCAACGACGACAGTATTAGTAACAACCCCTAACCGGGTGGGCTAAGGAAATTCTTTTTATGCCATTATGCTCAATTACATCTCAGGTCGTCTATAAGATCGAACGGTCAAGATATTTCTTCTCAAATTTTGTCGTCTCCTCTAGGTCCTTTAAGTTTTCCCCTGCCCCTTCCATCCTGTAATCACATATTCCCACCGGAGCAATTTGTGGCCATTATAGTTGTACAACTTTTCCAAAAAATCCACCTCAAAAGCAAAGGCCCTTAATTATAAGTATTTCCTCAAGTGGTTGAACTGATAAAGCTTTTTTTAGATTCCATTAGAGCTTTTATACGAACATGTTAAGCTTCTATGATATCCTAAGAGCATTTAATCCCTACGAGTCAACTGTACGGTAGAACTGAAGTCAGATATTGTAAGAAGGGCTTGCCCTTTAAGTGGACACGAGAGGCTATATCATTCTGCTGAGGCAACAATTATGACATTTTCTTAGTGTCGTACAGAATCTAATATTAGCAGAGAACATTTTTGCATGAAACGAAGAATCTTTGCAACCGGGCTTAGCTGCGAGATTTAGCTTGAAGAACAAACATGAATATTGTCGTGTATCTAAAACAGAGGATTTTTTTTTTTGTTCTCTCCATTGCGGAGGAACTTGGAACTTGGCAGAAGCTGAATTGAAAAGAAAAATGAGGAAAATGTAAATCCCGTTGGTGAACCAAATTGTCAATGTCTAGGGGTTTCTTGTATCCTGAAGATGAAATCCAATTCATATTTCCTTTGGGTGCCTGTAGAATATGCTTCAATTTGTTTGCCATTCGGTGTGATGCGTTTAACTTGAGATATCCCAATAAACTTTGTGGCTGAGTTGGTTTCAGTAATCGAGACTAATCCTTCTCTGGACTATACGGTGGTATTTTGATATGCTTCAATGAGGTTCTTCCATATCTAGGATAATAGTGGAGTTTTTGTGGACCAAACTGGGAAGCTATTACCCGAAGGTGGAATATGTTGGTCGGAGGCTCCTCAAGAAGTTGTCATTCAGAAGACACATGCAATAGGTTTATTACCAAGATATGTTGAGGTAAGCTGATAAGTGTCTTACCAGTTTATTTCTCTGCTCATTCTTTTTGCATGCTAAGCTTCTTAGTTTAACATTCTTCACGTTAGTGTACTTCAGATTCGCTCTCTCCGAGTTCCGTATCCTTTGATTCAGACTGTTGTTCTAGGCAATGTTCGTCATCTCGCTGAAGGCAGCAGTGCGATTGTTGTTGCCCAAGATAATTCCATCTGTGGATTATTTCCTGTTCCCATTGGTACACAGGTACTCATGGGGCATGTTAATTCATTAAGTGCATTCTCATTTATTTTCCTTTTGTCATGCTCTTTTCTTGATTTACGTGCTTAATGCAGCTTTTGCAGTTAACGAGATCTGGCAATTTTGAGGAAGCCTTTGCGTTGTGCAAGATGCTTCCACCAGAAGTTTCAAACCTTTGAGCTGCAAAAGAGAGGTTAATTCGTACCAGGTAGATTTCCTTGACAATCGGTACCATTGACAATAATAAAGTAACTCACTGGCCGTACTATCAAATTTCCATGGAAGGAGAGACAGGTCGGTAATCAAGCTCTGTGCATGAGGTTCTATGTTACTGGGATTAAGTAAATTACCTCGACGTGTGTCCATGTATCTTGTAGACACTATTGCTTCAGAACTTTGTCCAAAGCGAAAGCCCATTGTGGAAGTGTTTTGCATCCCTGCATTGACTATCTTCTTACAGTAAATTGCTCCTCACGCCACTGATCTTCCTGAACCTGTTACAGATATGCACACTATCTTTTTGAAAATGGACACTATGAAGAGGCAATGGACCAGTTCTTGGCTTCTGAAGTGGATATAACTCATGAGCTTTCTCTGTTTCCGTCACTAACTCTTCCAAGAACGGATTTGGTTCCTGAGCCAGAGGAATTGATGTACACTTCTTGGGACAATTCATGCCTATCTGGAGGTTCCTCTGGTGTGTCAGATGATATGGAATTGTCACCCCCACCACATTCACTGGAATTCGACGAGCATTCAGCACTCGAGTCGAAAAAAATGAGCCATGATACTCTCGTGGCTCTTGTCAAATTTTTGCCAAAGAAGAGACGCGGTATAATAGAGAAGGGCTCAACTGAGGGCACAGAAGAGTTGGTTTTAGATGCTGTTGGTGATGGTATCCCCTCATATGATATCAACCAGCTTGAAAGGAGTAATAAGGTACTGGCCTCACCCAAAAGTCCTCATATATTGGCTAAAATCTGATGATACATGGATTAGCTAAATCATGGCTCTTGTCGAATTTTTGCAGAGGAAGAGACGCAGTATAATACAGAAGGGCCCAACTGAGGGCACAGAAGAGGTGGTTTTAGATGCTGTTGGTGATGGTATCCCCTCATACGATGTCAACCGGTTTGAAAGGAGTAACAAGGTACTGGCATTACCTGAAAATCCTCATACATTGGCTAAAATCTGATGATACATGGATTAGCTAAATTTTATGTCAACCGTGACTACGGGCAAATGAATTTAGTTTTGACGTCAACTCTATGCCTAAATTATGCTTTAAGAAATATTTGAAAATCGGTACATTCTTTGAACCCCATAAAGGAGGGAAAATGGGGTTACTCATGTTTATGGCTATTGTAAGCAAGGGCATCTCATAGCACGCTCAATTTTTACTTGCCAGATATATCAAATTAAAAGAAATTATGTTCCTCCAGAATTGAGGATATGGTTACCAGTAATCTTCATTGTCCGGTGTGTGATTTTCTTCAAATCAGGTACCCTGTAGAAACAGACTGGCTAAAGGATCTGATATTCGAAATGATTGACCGTGTTGTGCTACTAGTGGCAATTTCTTTTGATAAATTCCATCATTCTACTCTTTCGCATTATATTCTAGTTGATCGAGTGCAGTCCAATGTAATGCATAGATGCTTGAAGTTGAGGGCACTGATATTACTGCACTCGTGCTTCTGAACTTTTGCTATGCTAAAGTTGGGCGATTGATTATGAATTTAATGTTTTTTGTTGGGTCCATAAGTTGTCACGTTGGATATGTCGGTTTAATTATTTAAGGTGCACTGGGTACAGACGTTCTTGTGCATGTGTCAACATCAATGTACTTGACCAGACACATTGCAATATAGAGGCGATGGGATGGATGATTCTCCAAGGGGACATGACAAACTAATTGAACTAAGGCTGTCTGTTGATGGATTTTGTGTTACTGTAGTTTAATGTCTAGTTTTGCTTTTGTTCCTCAGAGACACGCCACCATCGCCATTAGTTTGGTTGAAAGGGAACCGGCAACTAAACCGGACACAGCACTACTCCAAGCTTTGCTTCTCACTGGACAGTCTTCAGTTGCTGTTGAATTACTGAAAGGCCTTAACTATTGTGATGTGAAAATATGTGAGGTGGTTCTTCAGAACAGAAGTCATTGTACAGCTTTGCTACAACTTTACAGAAGTGATCCAATGCATCGCGAAGCTCTAAAGCTTCTCCATCACTCAGTGGAGGAGTCAAAGTCAAATGAATCAAAAGCTGGTCCGACTCTAAAGTTCAGCGAGAGATGATGATTGAATATCTCAAGGTGCGTAAGTTGGTGCTCATGGTGGTTCTGAACTTTTTCTGTGCTAAAGTTGGGTGATTGACTATGAATTTAATGCGCTTTGTTGGGTCCACAATATGTCACGTTGGATATGTCGGTTTAATTATTCAAGGTGCACTGGGTACCTACTGTCATGCAGCGTAATGCAATGCATGTCAAAATGCAATTACCGAGGGTATACAGTTCAGACATTCTTGACCAGACACATGCAATATGCAGGCGACGGCATGGATAATTTTCTATGTTGACATGACAAACTAATTGAACTAAGGCTGTCTTCTTTAGTGACAGTGGATTGTGTGTCATTATAGTTTAATGTCTAGCTTTGCTTTTGTTCCTCAGAGACGTGCCACCAGGGCCAACAGTTCGGTTGAAAGGGACACGGCAACTCTATTGGACAGAGCCCTACTCCAAGCTTTGCTTCTCACTGGACAGTCTTTAGCTGCTGTTGAATTACTGAAAGGCCTTGACAATTGTGATGAGGAAATACGTGAGGAGATTCTTAGCGGGCGCTGTACAGCTTTCCTAGAACGTCACAAAGGTGAAAATCACGAAGCTCTAGAGTTTCTCCATCACTTAGTGGAGGAGTCAAAATCAAATGACCACGTTCAGGCCAGAGATGATAATCGAATACCTCATGGTACGTAATTTGGTGCTACTGATATGGTTGTGGCATCCAGTGAACTTGATGCCGTTGGCGAGTTAGCTATGATCATCACAAGCTGGGATTTCTACCATAACAAAGAGGGTTATAACCTTTTGAGTTTGACCATCCATTGTTTTGACCATCGATTGGTTTATTGTGCAGCCTCTCTGTGGAACTGACGCTATGCTTGTCTTGGAGTTTGCAATGCTTGGTCTTGAAAGCTGAAAACGCGTTTTTGTCTGGTAGTGTTTCGGCAGATTTGGTCAGCTCTTATCTGAAGCAGCCTGTACCAAACACGCTGGTGAAGGAGAAGGGGCGACTCCAGACCCCTGCTGCCTCGTGAATCTCGCAAGCAGAAGACACGACGTATAGCTTTTTAGCTTGCTAATAATGAATGTGTGAACATGTCAGGACCAAATGTTGTTTTGTTGCTAGTAAGTTTTAGGGTTTTGTTGCCAGTAAGTTATAGGGTTTTGTTGCTAAGAATCTCTGCGGGGTCTCCCGGCTCTGATCATTCTGGTATATACAGCTACTTTACAAAAAAAAAAAAAAAAAAAGAAAGAAAGTACTGCCTTCTTTTACCAGCCTTAGCAAATCGGCATTCATTCAACGTGGTAAATTTAAGGATAACGTGCTGGTAGCTCATTAATTGGCGAAGAAGTATCATAGTGAGGCGCTTCACCGAGACGTAACTATGGCCTTCGATGACCTTACATTGGAATTGGAATTTGTGCAGATTTTGTGAAATAACACGGAAGCCGACTATTCAACTGATCTAGCAAGTTAAGTCTAACACTAGAAAAATAAATTACTGAAAAAATCAACAATTCCTTGCTAGTTTGAAGTGACCAAGCAGGCATGATGGAAAATTTTTTTTTAGAGATAATGTTAATCATGATGGATCATTAGGAAAGTTATATAGTATACTTAGGGTTTGTATGGTACCATTTTGATTCCAAAAAGTGATCCTGATTAAAATTGTTTTTTCTGATTCTGATTCCTAAATGATTTTTAGAGAATCAGAATGCGTTTGGTAATTGCATAGAATTTTTGTTCCCAAAACATGAATGTATTTGGTAATTGAACATAATTTCTATTTTCGGGAATAATTTCTCTTCCCGATTTTGTTATTTAATTCAAATAATTATGTGGTTACTTTAAGAAATTTTATCCTACATTTCAAATTAATCGAATATTAATTCATATTGATTGTCTTATATAACATATTACATATCGAATTGTAAAAATAAATATCAAGAATTATCACGAGTTATTTTCATCATTTATTGTGGGATTTCACTCAACTCTTTTGAGCGAGTAAACAATCGACATGAGCGACACCCTTGTTTCTATAAGGAAAATGCCCTACCTTGTATTGGTGTGCATTTTTTATTCTAGGAAATCTAATATCAATCTTAATTTATCCAAAACTTAAGAATGTGAGCTTGCTAAGTGTTTACACTGTTTTTTTTTTTGCTTTTTCCAAAATTTTCTAAAATTAGATTAAGTCTAAAGTACATAAATCTAGGAAAATTACAATCAATAAAATCAAATGCACAATTAAGGATCATGGAATTAATAAATTAATCATAAAACCCAAACGAAACCCTAAGGGCTTAGAAAATATGGTTCGGGTTTAATTTCAAAGGTGTTTATGAGTTTCCTAAAAAAGAATAAAATCTGTGAAATCTAGGGACTCTAGGTTCAAATTTATGAAAATGAGATCTAACTAGCCTAATCTAATCTTTTTATATTTTTAGGGATTTTCTAAAATTTTCTGATTTTTTAGAATTTTTCTAATTTTTTTTTAATTTTTTTATTTTTATTATCATATACATATATTTTTCTTTGAAAATGAGACATTGTTCTGTTTTAAGTTGAGAGAAAAGTAACGAGAGAGCTGCAAGAGAAAAGTGAGAGATGTGGTACTTTATTTTGTTTTGTGATTCTCAAAAGTAATTTTTTTTTTCCAGAATGAACTTGTTTTTTTGTTCTTGTTTTTGCTCCAAAAATGTTTTTGGGAACAGAATCAAAATCAGAATCGTTTAAGTTATTAAACAGGATTCTCATCATTTTTTTGTCCTAGAGAATAAAATTGGAGAACCAGAATGGTTACCATATAAAACCCTAAGGGCTTAGAAAATATGGTTCGGGTTTAATTTCAAAGGTGTTTATGAGTTTCCTAAAAAAGAATAAAATCTGTGAAATCTAGGGACTCTAGGTTCAAATTTATGAAAATGAGATCTAACTAGCCTAATCTAATCTTTTTATATTTTTAGGGATTTTCTAAAATTTTCTGATTTTTTAGAATTTTTCTAATTTTTTTAATTTTATTATCATATACATATATTTTTCTTTGAAAATGAGACATTGTTCTGTTTTAAGTTGAGAGAAAAGTAACGAGAGAGCTGCAAGAGAAAAGTGAGAGATGTGGTACTTTATTTTGTTTTGTGATTCTCAAAAGTAATTTTTTTTTCCAGAATGAACTTGTTTTTTTGTTCTTGTTTTTGCTCCAAAAATGTTTTTGGGAACAGAATCAAAATCAGAATCGTTTAAGTTATTAAACAGGATTCTCATCATTTTTTCGTCCTAGAGAATAAAATTGGAGAACCAGAATGGTTACTATATCGGCCCTTAGCTTGCTAACATCACAACCCCAAATTAAGAGCACGAAATTTCTTAGGAATTTCTTAGGGCAAGTAATAACTCCTCAGCAGGGGCTGCTACCAAATGAGTTGATCAACCATGGACGGAGTTCTATTTCAGAGTATTGAGCACGTTGGACGTTTCTTGCATTTCTTTCATGTAGTTTATAATAGAAGTATTAGTGCTTCTTGTTAATTTATGGCAGCGGTGTCATCAAATGAGGGATGATGGTTGTTTGTGAATGTTGACTTTTAAGGGAAAGACCGGATAGATGAGGGTTGTGATCGTGGCTGTGACTATGATATGTGGAATAAAAGATAAATCTATGGAGGGAACGCTCTGGTCAATTCAAGTATTTTTTTTTTTTGTATCGAAGGTGTCCGAGCCAGCGTCTATACGGATCGTGCACCTCGACTAATCCTCCGGAAGGGCTAGCGCAGCATCCTACCGCCACGACCCTCCGCTTAAATCACTGGGTGCACCGGCACTCAGGGAGGTTCGAACCCAGGACCTCTCATGAAAGAACCAGAGCACAAACCAGCTGGGCCACCGATGGGTGGGTGGTCAATTCAAGTAGTTCATCTAATACTAAGGAAAAAAAACACCCTAATCAGTTAATTCCATTAAATACTCTTCGAAAGTCGAGTGGTAAAAATGAACAATTTGATCAAGAAAAACTAATTTCTTTGTCAGACCTTTTTTTTTAATGTTGGTTTGATAAAAATGAACTAACGTGATAAGAAAAAGACCAATCTGAAAAAGAAACACTATATTTTGTGGGGCTGTGACATAAAAAATAGTAGTAATAACGTCCTCTTCTGTATACATCATCTTAATAAAATGCATTAGATAAGATGGAGATTTTAATATTAATTGTACAACCTATATTTTGATTTCTCATCCTAAGTTTGATTTTCATGCAATAAATAGAATTATTAAAGTTTGGATTTCACAACGAAATATTTTCAATGGTTTTTAACTTTTTTTTAATTATATATTGTAGTATAAGTAATAAGATTGCATTTGATCGTCTAGATAAAAGTCAAAATATGATTTGTTTTATCGCATCCTATATTTGGTAGCTGTTTAGGATATGACAAGATCGGATATAGAAAGGATATAGCCCAGATCAAATAATCCCAGAGGGGGTGAGATGGAGCTAGATAGGATTTCTCTTATCCATAACACCATAAATTGCACTCTCCCTGCCACACCCCAGCCGACTCTCCAATGGTGGTGGGCAACCTCTTCGGAGACAGTGAGGCTGCCGGTAGTGATCCTGATTTGGTTCATCTTCCCTTTCTTTGGTCCCATCAACTCCACCATCGGGTTCCTCTGCGTCAGCTTCACCATTTATATCATCCCCGTCCTCGCTCACATGTTCACTTTCAAATACTAAGCAGGTATACCACTTCCTCTGATTTCTCTCATTAACTTTCCTAGATCAACAATATACAAAGACCAAGCTTGCAATTTACCAAAGTAATGACGATCAAGGATCACATAGTTGATGTCGTTTCTGACCTTCTTGTTTGGATTCGTGAAGTTTGTGAGTCAAGGTCAGGTCAGAATTTAAGACTTAATCCATATCGAGGTATGCTACATTGAGGGTGGCGCTAGAGATGTCGAACTAGGGGAGATGAGGGCGGAAGACGCAATATACAACAAGGACTTTGAGGTCTCCAACAATAATGACGACCCATAAAATTGCGCAAAAGATGGTGAGAAACCATGTGAGGAACTTTTAATCAGGATCTTGCAAATCAAGAAGGGGATTGGCCTCAGATTTTCTCTGTACTTCGTCTTCAAGAGGAAGTGTTTTATAGGCAAAAGTCTCTTATATAATAGCTTAAGGACAGGGACCTTAATACCAAATACTTTCATCATTCTGTTAATAAAGACAGCACTGCAACAGAATTCTCTTTGGGTTGATAGCTTCGATGTTTTGTTGACTGAATCGGCCTTTGTCCAGCATCACATCGTATCGTATTTTGAATGCTTGATGGCTCCAGGGGATCTGTTGCTCGAAGTTCTATCCAAGACATCAGGTCTGTCATTGAACACCCGCTCGAACACAATTAG
Source organism: Psidium guajava (assembly GCA_016432845.1). Classification (NCBI taxonomy): domain Eukaryota; kingdom Viridiplantae; phylum Streptophyta; class Magnoliopsida; order Myrtales; family Myrtaceae; genus Psidium; species Psidium guajava. The sequence goes on along the minus strand of CM028227.1, from coordinate 16,419,191 downwards.
CTTCGATACTTATCCCGGGCTGTCTCTGCTACTAAAATCCGTAACACCATGTTCTCATTGGCTTCGGGGCCTGATGGGTTTATTGTCGAATTTTTCAAATCTACTTGGGACATCATCAGCCTCTCTGTGATCTTGGCTATTCAGGACTTTTTTGATACAAGATGTTTACTTTAGGAAACCAATGTGACCATTATCTCTTTGGTGCCTAGGTTATCTAACGCCACTACCATGAATGACTTTAGACCGATTGCTTGCTGCAATACCATCTACAAGTGTATCATGAAGATTATCACTAATAGGATCTCTTGTGTTCGGCCTACTCTAATTAGCTCCCCTCAAAACGCCTTTGTTAAGTGACGCACATCAGTGGCAATATTTTACTTGCTCAGGAGCTCTTCAGTGGGTTTTACCATGACCCTTATTTGCCGAAATGTGCCATCAAAGTAAACTTTCGTAAGGCATATGATACTATGGATTGGGACTTTCTAATTATAGTCTTGCAAGCCTTTGGCTTCCTTGAGACATTCACCAAACTCATAATGGCGTATATTCATACTCCCAAGTTCACTATATCTATCAATGGAGAATTTCACAGGTTTTTCTCTATTGGATGAGGCATCCGCCAAGGCAACCCTATGTCCTCTATTTATTTACCTTGGTTATGGAGATTTTTTCAGGTATCCTCAATATCCAAACTTGGCTACCAGAATTTAAATTTTATTGGAGATGCAAAGCTATTCGTCTCTCTCACTAGTTCTTCATGGATTATGTTCTTGTATTTATTGAGGCAAACCTTGTCTCTATCTCATTGTTGAAGGTGGGGCTGGATAAATTTTGTAGTTAGTCTGGGCTTATTTCTAGTGCAACCAAGAATGAGATTTTCTGCTTAGAGGGCTCAATAGAACTTCATCAGCATCTCCTCTCCTCTCTTGGATTCCGTAAAGGCTCTTTGCCTATCTGGTATTTTGGGGTCCCTAAAATCGCATTAAGGCTTGGCAAGAGTGACCGCAATTCGTTAGTTAATTCTATTATTGCTACAGCCCAATCTTGGTCTCATCGATTTCTCTCCTTCTCTGGTCTTTTGCAACTTACCAAATCTGTTCTTCAAGCTATTCATGTGTTTTGGGCAAGTGTCTTTATTCTTCTGAAATCAGTGCTGTCTCGCATTAAGCAAATTCTCAGGCGGTTTCTCTGGAAAGGCCCACGTTTAGGCATTGGCGACATCAAAGTTTCTTGGGACGATACTTATCTCCCTAAGAAGGAAGGGGGTCTTGGTATTCGCAAACTATCTGACTGCAATCAAGCGATTATTCTCAAGCATATCTAGACCTTTTTTACTGACGAGGAATCCCTATGGTGGAAGTGGATTCATCCAACGTTTCTGAAGAACATGATTTTTTGGGTTTCCACCAAACTGACTAGCTGTTCATGGGTTTGGAAGAAAATCCTCGACCTTCGCCAAGACTATCAGCACCTCTTCCATTGGCAGGTTTGTAACGGTTGCGGTGTTTCCTTTTGGTTTGACTCATTGCACTTAAAGGGGCCTCTTTACAAGATTTTCACTAATATGGATATATTGATATGGCATCTCTCAGAACGCCATAGTGTTAGAGTTCTTATCACAGCTTACTACCCTTCTCTCGTGGTGATGACAATTGAACCCTAGTCTGAGCCTTTTCCCCCACTTTTCCTTGGGAACTTGATAGGATTATATGGCTTGGTTACCCTGGGGTCTTTTCCATTGCCTTAACTTGGGATTATATTTGAGCTAGAGCGCTAGCTATGCCTTGGCACTCCCTTATCTGGGACCGTCATATCATTCCTTGTCACTCTTTCTTATTTGGATTATCACCATGAATAGGCTTCCAACTCATGTTTTTTTTGCTTAACTATCGTAGAATTCCAAATGTCATTTGTGCATTTTGTGGTTGTCACCTGATTTATATCAACCATCCCTTTTTCAGTTGCCATTATATGGGTGCCCTTGCTATATTTTGGGCCACCAAATGCAACCTAGCTTGGCATAATTCTACTTGGTGTGATAACCTCTAATGGGCATTGCAACATATATGCGGCCAGCCTTTCCACCAATGCATGGCTAGATTTTCGTTTGGTGCTTTATGTCACATCACTTGGATCGACAGGAAGCATATCCTCTTCCGTAGCAAGAGATTTGTCCCACCGGCTATTAAAGCGCACCTCGAAAAGGTTATTAGGAACAAAGCTAGTCCTTGTCCCTTTGGCCGTATGTTTTGGCCCCTCTTAATTGCATATATTTTGCTATTCCCGGACTGCCCTTGCACTTTTAGTGACACGTTGTGGTGTGCGGTCGGGGTTCATCTTGTAATCCGCTTTTTGTTTAATATACTTCTTAACTTATCCCAAAAAAAAAAAAAATTTGTGAGGAACTTGGTTTTACATGGCGGAGGGATGAGAAGGCTTTGTGGCTGTTCGTGGCAATCTTGTGGTGGTTGTCGAGGACGTGTTTGAACGTGTGGAGGAGGTACTCGCGCGCCGGTATGTAACGGTTGAGTTTCTTCATCAGGTGGCAGCAGCGAGCTTTGAGCAATAGGCGCCCGTTGTGGCGGTTCAACTACCCAAACTTTCGGTCGGCGAGTTTACCCTTGACGCGGCAGGGGTTGTGGCGCTGGAGACCTCGGTGGCTGAGACAGTCCGGCTAAGTCTCTTTCTCGAACTCTACAAGTCAGCTTTGAGCAACTTCAGCTTGCCCCCTTCGATTCCTATGAAACCAGCAGCCTCATCAGCATATTCTAGATTTTTGTGGCTTCCCTTGCAACGTCAGTTCATGTGAGCTCCACCTGGCCCAACCATCAGAAGTGCCCTGGCTTCCTCAGGGGTTCTGATGAACTGGGAAAGGTTTGCAAATGATTTATTCTATCTAACCCATAAGACCTTTGCATGTCAATCCAAAATTTTTTCTTATGTCGATATATGTCCAGAAGCACGCAAGTCTTCTTATTCTTCCGTCTTTCCTGATTCTCTAAACATCGAAAGGGAAAGTCCTCGGAAACTTCAATGATCTGCTTGCTTCACGTCAGCCATCCACTTCCTTTCATCAGCTTCGAATAGTCTTTCCAATTATTTCATCTTGAAAGCTTTAGGTCCATATTCTACATAGCAGTCTTTCTTTGAGGCCTCCCTTCGGAGAAAGATAGAAAGTTGTGAATTGCTCACCATATCTCAATGAGAGTGCCGTTTCTCCTATCAGCAACGCCATTCTGGCTAGCCGTACCCGGAATAGAACAACCAGTCTAGATGATGCTCTAAAGTAAGCTAAGGCAGCCTCATGGAATTACTAGACTCCTCTATGAACGTTAAGCCAATATGAGACAAAAAAGGATTAAACCTCTCATCTGCTTCAGAAAGCTACCACGGAAATTCCACCATCGTTCGTTCAGCATCATTTTCAATCATAGTTAATAGCGGAAAATTCCCCGTTCACACCCTCTCGATACCTCAAGGTTGTCTCTGAAAGCAAGGACAACAAAGAAATTTTTCCTGAAACACGACAGCATCAAGTTTTTCAGGCCGCCGCCGTCAAGCACATAACTCTGAAAGCAAGTACCTAAAAAAAAAAAAAAAATGCTACGACCCCTTAACTCTGAGCAGACTACTCATGAGTGAAGCTGTTCACAATATACGTAGCAAGGGTTTCATCTACTGCATGATAGGTTAGAAATTAGTTTAACCTTTGGGGACAATGTTATGGCATATGCCGTGACAAATCAAGCAACTCAAATCATATAAGTTCAACAATTGCGAAATATATCATACTGAACGGCTCCAGATACATAAAAGATATATATCCGAAAAATACTAACGGCTTAATTAAAGCCTCAAATCTGGGGGCTATCTCATCTTGTAAAAATATAATTGTCACGAAAATGGCTGGAAACCAAATCTAGCCAAAAGCACGTCCTCATCCAGCCATGGTAGAAAGAGAAAGGGAAGTCCGGCAGCTTTTTAACCTGAAAAGATAAAAAAAAAAAAAAAATCACATAGAATCCATGCTTATGGTAAAGGGTAGCCAAATGCCATAATAGTTCATTGTCATTACAATTGTCATCTAGTAGCATGCGAATACATATGTCCCTAGCCATATTACAGTCGAATGGAGGAGACCGTAGAATAATTAATCCAAATTAAACGACAATTGAAAATAACATTCTGCGGCATCATGTAGTGCCTAGAAAATGCTCCATAAATCAAAGCTAGGGCCGTGCTCATGTGAACCACAGGCTTTAGCAATTTCCCAAGCATTACAAGATCCCCAAAAAACAAAAAAGAGGCAAAATTGTCTGTGCGACATTCACAACGCTGAAATCAGTATCTAAGAAAGATCATTTAGCCCCAGAATGATCTTGGTAGGCCGAATATTTCACACCATCTAGCAAAATCTGAATGAAAAAGTCAAATGGCTAGCTACAAGGACATAGTTAATGAACTTTGGAGGTATTCCAGGGATTTGCATGCAGCAACTCTACAATTCATGGAAATAAAATTATTATACCAGGAATAACAGTTTATCAGCTGAAACAATCTCTAGAAAATTCAAGAATCAATAAAGATACAACAGTATAGGAAATGTTGACAACTGGGAAGAGAATGATGCAGATTATCACCAACCTTTTATCCTGCAGAATCTACTGAATGGATGGCACTAATGAGCGTCTCAGAAGTAGAGCTGTCAAGTGTAAATCCTCTCTCCATCATTTCATCCCATACTTTACATTGTTTACAAGCAACAGAAAGCTTCTTTTCGCGGATGAGTCCACTAATAATCAACTTGTAAGTTACTTCATCAGCATGGCAACCCATTTACTCATACAGGTGCACTGCTTCTTCTATTTTAGAATACTAGCAAAGTCCATCGATGATTGCGTTGTACAAAACCACATCTGGCCAAATCATTGAATATGTTCCAAGCTATTGTAACTTTACCGGGCTTACCGTAGTAATCAGCAATAGCGGTATACAAAATCAGATCAGGAAATATATTCATCCCCTGACATCTGATCGAGAAGTTCTTTTGCAATATGAGAACTGCCATCTCTAAGGAAAGCATTGATAAGAATCGTGAATGTAACGACATCTGCTGCAATTCCCTTCCTACACATTTCTTCAAATAGCTTGTAAGCCCTTCGTGTACGACGATCCTCAGAGAATGCTGCCCCTAGTGCTTTATATGACACAACATCACGCAACCCTTTTACTTGCATCTCCTTCAACATCAGCCTGAAGGCACGATCAGTCTGATTTGCTTTACGAAGGCCCTTTAAAAGTTGATTATAACTGCAAATGTCAGGTTGCAATCCATCCCTCTCCATCCTGTTTATCAATTTCTCTCTATCCTCCAACATAAGCTTGTCCCGACGATAATTGCTAACGGGATTAAATCCATTCCTCCCCATAAAGGATTTAACTGCTAAGGCCTTGTCAATCTTACTCTCTTTACAAAACCGGTTTATTTACGCGTTACAAATCAAACAAGTGATCTCAGCTTACCACCCTTCACTACATCAATTATAAGGTCAAATGCCAAATCAACCTTCCCACCAACACAGAGCCCAACGGCAAGGATGAATTCCCCGGCCAATCATTCGATGCCCTATTCTGGCCACGCAGCCTAATCTCCCGGTTTTAGACAATTCATCCATCAGGATAGTATAAGTCACAAGATCAGGCTCTCCACCTAGCTCTACCATCCTATCTGCCTGCCAGCCCAGTGCTCCCGTAAGGATCAATTCTTCCATTGAAATTACCTTAGGAAGATGACAATGTGAACCCATGGGGCGCTGCGATTTGTTTTCAAATGTAATGCGATTTTTTCATCTTTTTGTTTGCATGTAAAAAATCCTAATACAGATCAGAGATTGTTTGTTTTTCCAGTGTCTGGACTTGGTACACGGGATTGGATTTACAGTAATCGGTGATGGTCTACACTGGTTAAGGGAACCGGAAGATGCTTTTCATCGTCGACCGGATGAGTTTACCTTACCTTCGAAGCTTAATTGCATAAGACAGCTTCAGGGTCCCGATTAGGCCAACCTCAGAAGACTCATTACATGAAAGCTCTAGTTGGACCTTGACAACTCCTCACATGATTCAGGTAGACATGGAAACATAAATGTCGATGGGACGAGCCAGCAAAAGTCAAAAGTGAACAGATTCCATTCTCTACGAGTGGGTACTGAACTTCAGGGACTTTTTACGAAAATTGGTTAAAAAATTTATCTTTTTATTGATTTGAATTTTGCGATGGGAATAATAGGAGAATGGGGCTTGTTCGGCAAAGGGGGAGCCAAACAAGGAAAAGTGGGGAGGAGGGGTGGGGTGGGGTGGGGTGGGGCGGGGCGGGGGTGAAAAAAAAATGAAAAATTGGAAGTAGAAAATTACAAAAAAAAAACACAATTTTCCAATTTCAAAAGTTTCCAAAAATCATATTTAGAAGCTTTAACGAAGCCTGATGATCCAATTTAGAAGAAAAGTAATTTTTGAAATTTGTCGTAAATTTTAATATTATTTTTCATATTAAGAAAATATCCGAAAATAAGAAAATAGATTTCGTATACTACAAATATGAAGAAATTGCCAAAATTTTACTTTAAAAACCTTTCCATGTTAGACCATTTAAAATATTAACTATTTTTTTCGTGAACACTTTTTTTCATAAGGGGCAAAATCATCATTTTGAAAAAATAAATAAGAAAAATCCTTAAAAGTAGGATTGATCAAATAAAATGGCCTATTTCCTAATTTTTGAAAATTTTTTTGGAAACTTTTAAAATTTTTTGAGACAATTTACCCGTAAGGGGCAAAATCGTCATTTCGAAATGTCTAAAAGGGAAAACCATAAAAAATAGGACCGACCCGTTAAAATGGTCAATTTTCTAATTTTTGGGATTTATGGAAATTTTTTTAAAAAAATTTGGTGTTTTTTTGTTTTTTGTAATTTTCTACTTCCAATTTTTCATTTTTTTTCACCCCCACCCACCCCCCACTTTTCCTAAGAACTCCCTCCTTCTACCGCCGAACAGGGGCTTGTTCGGCTCCCTCCTTGCCGAACAAGCTCCATTCTCGTAATATTCTCACCGCAAAACTCAAATCAATAAAAAGATAAATTTTTTAACCCATTATCGTAAAAAGCCCGAACTTCAGAATTTGGGTTAAGGAAAAGGATCAGGAAGCAGCCCAAATCATCCATCGAAGAAACTCCCATCATGAATAGACTCCCAACTAACTTAAGGAGGAAAACAGCATCATAATGATAGATACATTCACGGCAAAGATGAAATCTTCACACACGCTGGCGGCTTGAAAGACGAAGTAAACATAACGATCTTCTTACGTCTTAGATTATGAAATTGGTACAAATATTCGGATTCTTGGAGCTCAACAACAGCAGAGTACGAGGATGCAAAGCTCTAATACAATGCTTTATAAAGCAAAATTGGAGGACTCTTTACCTAAACTTATCATCGGAGGCACTCAAGTAATTATTTTTTTATCTGATTTGGCACTTAAATGATCCAACGAAAAGTTTTAGCATACGACATTTCTAACATCTTATGAAAGTTATGACATTTCTAGTGTCTCGTCCTCCATATGTACATTTTATTTATTTTTATTTTCTTCTTTTTTTGATCCACTTGTTTAAAATAAAGTGTACCCATTTAAAACAATATGCTTAGAAGAAAATTAAATGGAAATTGAAATAATTTCATATAAACCCGCTTAATTTGAAGTTGATTTTTTGGGGGGGTCAAAATTTTCAAGTTGAGTTTGAGAACATATAAGATTGATAATTTTGTTAAATGATTTAGTTTCTTAATTCAATCCAGTAAACTTTACTATGAATAAAATGAATGATACAGCATACTTAATTCGGGAAAGCTATTGCTCTCTTTTTTTTTATTCTATCCTATCCTATTCTACTATGCAAGTCATACTATGTGCGTTATGTGCCGTGTGCAGTTTGCAAAACCCTACTTTTCCTCACAGATCCCCACCTCACTCTCTATAAAGGTGAGGATTCAAACCCCCTCACCTCCTTATTCCTAGATTTTGCTTATTGGAAACAACACATTTGCCTTTCACTTAGTTATGTTTCCTTTTTAGAAATAGTCTTATGTTAATCGAATCATTAATAGAATCCATTTAGAAGAAAATAAAAGTGAAAATCGTGTTATGTAAACTTCGCTTATTTGAAATCAATTTGTTAAAACCAAATAAGAGAGGAGTTCATAAACTTTAATTTATTAGCAAAATTTAAATAATGGATAGGGAGATGTGATCTTATATTTTAAATTAGCCTTTTGAAAATTGAACCAAGCTATCATTTAAAGAATATGATACTGAATAAGAAGATTCACATTCCTTAAACGAGAATAAATAGAATTTATGGAGAAGCTAATAGTGTCACTTTAAGGAAGTCCAATTCTTTTTCGAGTTGTCTAAGTGGTTTCCTTTAGATATAAAAGTGTTTTATCAATAGAGGTGGCGTCGGATTTTGGGATCATTAGGCTTGTATTGCATGGAAATCGGTCAATTACAGTCGGAGTATTTTCGACTCAACTCAATCTTGACCCGATCCACCGTTTGACGGGTCTAGTTATGACCCATCTCAAGGACACCTCTTTGCTGTGAACAATGCGACGTCGGACTTGACAGATCCACAAACCAAACATTCTGAGTCATGGTGTGAATCCCATAGAATGATCTCCAGGGAGGTTGCTAAGTTGATCGTATGCCTCGTCATTTCCTACTAGCTAAAAAGAATAATCCACAAGAAACCGTCAAGAGTTCAACCGCCATTGAGTAGTTGACCCTATCAAATTTCGTTATCAGAGAAAGAGATAACAACAAGCAAAGAATCATTCTCAAGAGGAATTGAGATAACCTATTCGCTCGTTACCTAAGAACAGAGAATCATTCAAAAAAATCCTAACCGGCCTATTCAACTAAAACTCGTCCCGAGGAAAATGACGTTATCGCAGGTCGACTACTCGATCACGTGTGTTTGGTTTAGAAGCTGCGGATCCTAATTTGAATAGTCGTCTTGCCAACCACCGTGTAGATTAAGTCTTGCTCGATGCACTTGAACAAAATCACAAAGTGGTTAGCATTTATCCATGGGAATTCGCGGAACCGAAAGTCCGAATGTCTATGGCTATATATTATTGTTCTTTCGCGGGGGATGGAGAAGTTTTTGACGTGGAATCTAAGACCCATTACACATTGATGAAAAGATTAAACTATGAGCAGATCAAAACCCTTGATTGCGCTATCTCATCTGAATCTTTTTCCTTGCTGTTTTGATTGGCTTTGCCAAAGTCCACACGTAAATCCAGAGTCCCAGTCTCCTAAGATGATCATCAAGATCATATAAAACCCTCTGATCACTCATGAACCAAACCCAACCTCACTACAAGTTTTTCATCCACAGCTGAAGCACTTCATCACTTCATTTGATTGCTGAAGAAGGAAGAAGAACTTGAAGCGGTGTGAATCATCACTTGCAAAAATGGCCAACAATACCAGGACGGTAGACAACAAGAAGAACAAGCTCATCACCTGCATTAAGGCCCCCATAAAAATCCTCATGAAGGCCAAAAATTTCTACGTAAGCAGCATAATGCAGTGCTCCGGGCGCATCGGCAAGGGAGGCTTTGCGACTGGCCCGGGCAGGCCAGTTAACAATGGGCTGCTGAAGAACTTGAGCATCAGCTCGGTGGGATCGAGCTTTGTCAGCGAGGAGGACCTAAGAGACCTCATAAGGGATGCTTCTACCAGAGGCCATCTGAACGGTCTAATTCAGATGGATCTTCTCCTTCAGAAGCACCCTAAGACTAACGGGATCTCAACGGCGGCGGCATTGGGTTATGTGCCTAGGAGTTTCACGACAGGCATCGGGAGGATCGATGAGGACAAGCCGTGTGAATTTGAAGACAATGACATCAGGATCGACGCCATTGTGCGTCCAAGAAGCAGAAGCCATGCAGTTTCATGGAGAAGAGCTTGATTTTGAGCCACAGAAAATTATGGAGATCAATTGCTGCTCTTCCTTCTTCTATGCTGGGTTTCATTTGTCCAGCAGAATCATTCTTTCATTCAATTATTCCCTGTGTGTTTTCTTCATTATGAACACGAAAACTGACAATAAAGCTAGGTATGTCAGGACTGATCTACCAAGAAGCTAATGTACTGAGTGATGTGGCAGACTCTTATCGAACATTCAGAAGAACCACTTTCAGTCAAAAACAGCTTTTAGTTCACCATTCTCATAGATCCATCTCGACACTTCTAAAATTACTTTTGATATTTGATATACTACCTCTATCTTTAAGGCTACGTATTGTAACATTTCTATTCCTGAAACAACTTTTAGAACATAAACATTTTTTCTATTTCTATTTTCGGCAATGATTTTTAGAAATAGAAACGTATTTGGCAACTGTATAAAGTTTTTATTTTTGGAACAAAAAAGAGCAGAAACACGTCTGGTAATTACAAAAAAATTATGTTCCTAATTTTTCCATTTAATTATGTTCCTAATTTTTTTCAGTATGGATGAGATCAACTATTTAAAAAAATAAAAGAGAAGATGAATTGGAATTGAACAATGAGAACATGAAATATGTCTTCCATAGATATGAAAAATTACAATTATGGATTATACATAACTATTCTCAAAAAGATAAAAAAAAATGTGATTATATATTTGAAAAATACAAAGTCATGAATTCCAAGCATATCGTAGTCCCTTGCCAGGATTTTGATGGAGACCCAAATATATAACTAACGTAACTAATAATTTATTTATTAGTAGTGTCATTACTCATTATACATAAGGAGTTTTGGTTTAGTTTTGGGCAAATGTCTTTGGAAAAATGTAGATACCTTTAGGCTCCGTTTGTTTCACGGAAAATGGCCTTCTGGGGGAAACGTTTTCCAGGAAGTCATTTTTCAAGAAAATAACAATATTTTTCGGTGTTTGGCTAATATTTAAGAATGAACTGAAAAATAATTTTCATCGTTTGGCAAGCCATTGATTTTCCAGCAGCCGGCGAGGTCGGCAGCAACCGGCGGGGGCCGGCAGTGGCCTGCGGCAGCCGGTGGCAACCAGCGGCGGGTGGCTGTGGGCGATGATTGACGGCCGGGGACCGACGGCAGCGACCAACGAAAAATGAGTTTTTCGGATTTTCCGGCGTTTGGGGGCGGAAAATAGGCTAACCCTAGAAAACGTTTTCCTCTCATGGAAAAATCTCTTTAAAAAGTGTGAAAAACAAACCCCTCAAACGCCGGAAAATCGAGAAAACATTTTTCAGGAAGTCAATTTCCGTGAAACGAGCCTAATGCAAATACTATTTGATAAATTATAATTAAAAAGTACATTTGAATGCAACTTTGACGTAAATGCTATTTAGTGGAACACACCATTTATAAATGATTCGATTTCTTAATTAATTTTTATTTTTTTGATTTTTTATTTTTAATTAATTTATTTTTAATTGCTTTCTTTAATTATTTTTTTATTTTATTCATTTTATTTTAAATTATTTTTTATTTTATTTTAAGTTATTTATTTGTTCGAAAAATTATTTTTAAGTTTTAATTTTTTTTAAATAATTTATTTAATTATTTTTTTATTTATTTTGATTTCATTTAATTTTTTTTCAAAAAATTATTTTTATTTTTAATTACTTTCAAGAAAGTGTCCTCAATTGTTTCTGAAAAAATGTTCCAAATGTGTTTCTAAAAAGTGTTCTAAGAACACAGAAGCAAATTTCTTTTGTTTCTTATTTGTGCTTCAAAAATGTTTCTATTTGTTAAAAGTGTTCCTAAAATATTTTCAGAACACTTTTTTACTATATCCATTTTTGTTTTCAAAGTTTTTCTAAAATATTTCAGGAATAGAAATACTTTTTTCTGGAGCGTTACCATATACAGCCTAAGCTGGACATGATTGGTCATCTCTTTTTTTTTTTTTTTGCTTGAAAATCCTTTCCTGCTGTGCTTTGGGAGAGTACTTGTGCTGATGCCAACTGTTTGAACTAAGACAAGATCTTATATTGAAAAGATCATCGGCTTTCGAATGACAAAGTCAAAGGAAGTTTGGTGGAAGAAATTTGTTAATTAGATCTTGTTAGATTTGTAATTTTGATATAGCGTATCTCGTTATTTTATTAGAGTCAATCATTAGCACAACTCGTACTCAGTCTAGGTTTATATATTTATATGAAATTGGTGATATGATTATGTTGCCCGCTTGCTTACATATTCCTCTTCGATATCTCATTTTCTTTAGACAAACTCTTTGTAGATAATTGTCGACCGATGTAGAAGACAATTTAGGTATTTGTACGGCCAACATTATATGCTGATCTGAAATTTGCGTTGTGAAATTTTCCTTTCATATATCGTAAATATTGGTCTTTTGCGTAGATTGTCACTTAGAAATTGCACCAAAAAAGAAGAAATTTATTCTCATCCTTTTGGGGATATATACGTAATAATATAATCATGGAGGTGGCAGGTCACTTGTCGTAAGAAGTCGAAATTTGGTACAACTTCATTATTAATCTTGTTTGTCTGACAAAAAAAAAATCTTGTTTGACCTGCAACTTCTCGTTTATTTCTGATTTTATAGCAACTAAGCTGCAAAATTAGTAATGTGACCAGATCAACATCATAAACCTTAGAGTCACATAATTCAAAAGACTTATTTCTTGAACGGGTTATCAATTGTCAATTGGAGCTCTGATTTCGTGCCCTCGCTGCTGTATTTAAATTTTATCTTTCAATTTATGAAGACCTGTTTTTGTCTGGTTATGTAATAACGATCTAAAGGTCCATTGTGAGATTTGTGATATGTACACAATGCAAATGAGGATTATCAACCACAACCAAATGTAATAAAGGATTAATCTTAAAGTTGTAACTGTGTTGTGAAGCACCGTAAGTTATGCGTTTATGATACACTGCGACCCACAACCTCATACGAAACCATATCTGACTTGTTAAGTGTAAATGTGCCTAACATGAAATAGCTTAAGTTTAAAACAACTCAGTGCTATAACTCAAGTTTATAGAGGGCTAAGTCGATCTTTAGCCTAATATAAAAAAAATTACCCAATCAGTAGTCCTAAACTAATTGTGTGGTGCCAATTCAGTCCTAAACTTTTTAATTTTGCTATTTAGCTTTGCATAAAATTCTAATGTAATTCTTCTAGCCAATTTTTATTGGAAATGGCAAACATGGTGGTCCAGTCATTGCCAGTCATTATATGTGTGTTGCTACCTTAACAACATCGGGCGAAAATTAATTGGAATAACTATATTTAAATTTTGCGCAAAGGTTTAGAATAAAATTGACAAATTTGAAAAGTTTTAACCTAAATCGTCATCCATATAACAAATTTAAGTAATGGGTGTGCCATTGTAGTCGAAATTTGAGCAACTGATTTAAATGGGAGTTGAAGTTATAGGATTCGATTGTGTTAGGCAGGAGTTCATTTTTTTGAACATAGCTAACCGTGTCAACCGCACCAAACGGTAATAATGATCGATACAAACGGTACTAATGACCGAGACAACGGTTCATTCAGTGCTATGACCACCATCTTGTTTAGACTAACTTAATAACCCATTGAAATGGTCATAAATGCAGAAATATTGTGGTGATCTAGAATTCGCCTTGTGGAATTTTCCTTTCATATATCGTGAATATCGGTCTTTCGCATAGATTATCACTTAGAAATTGCACAAAAAAAAGAAGAAATTTATTCTCATCCTTTTGGGGATATATACGTAATAATATAATCATGGAGGTGGCAGGTCACTTGTCGTAAGAAGTCGAAATTTGGTACAACTTCATTATTAATCTTGTTTGTCTGACAAAAAAAAAATTTGTTTGACCTGCAACTTCTCGTTTATTTCTGATTTTATAGCAACTAAGCTGCAAAATTAGTAACGTGACTGTCGCGACCTAAAAAAAATCAGTTATACTAGCGCCCTTTCGGTACCAATTTCATGAAAATGTTCAACTTGACAATTTTGATGAATTTTCACTTGAGATTCAAAGGTGCAATTTTTTTATTTTTTTTATGACAAGGTAAGGAACTAAATTATATGCAATGCATGCGGTTTTATCTAAATATTTACAAGATAAATTACGCGTGCAATTATCTACATGATGTGAAAATGTGCAACAAAAGCAAACCCCTTTTTTTATTTTTTAAAGAAAATATTACAACGTGCAATAAAAATCTCAAAAGTTGGATATACAATTTATTCCAAAGAAATGCAATATGTCCAACAAGGTATAATCGAAATTCAAATCAATCCATTTAGGCAACACAATTTCGAATATTCTAAATAATTAGAATCGTTACTTAACTTGGCGGATTTGATTATCGAACTCAGACCTCGGATTACCTCGTGGATCAAGATTGCGGATCGCGGCTCGAACGACGGGAATGGACTCGCGGATTGTATTGGTCGATGAAGATGGTAACTCCGAGCTTCGAACTCTCGTTCCCCTCAATTCTCTCTTCTAAAAACATTCTTTCTTTTTTTTGTTTTCTTTTTCTCTCTAAATTTTCTTCTCTCCCAAAATCTCTCCTCAAGTTTTCTCCAATCTCCAAAGTCTTCCCAATTTCTCTCTAATCTCTCCAAAAATCCCCCTTTGTTTAAGGCTCTCATTCTTCCTCCTTTTATAGCCTACTCCCCCATCTTCCTTTCTCTATCTTCATCTATCATTCTAATTTTTTCACTAACTTTATCTTCCCTTCTAATTCCACCATCCTCCATTCTTTATCTCCATCTTCCCTTCTAATTCACCATCTTCCATTCTAATCTTTCCATCTCCCATTCTAATTTTTCATCTTCCCTTCTAATTCTACCATCTTCCATTCTCCATCTTTCCTTCTAATTTCTCCATCTTCCCTTTTATATCTCCCCTTCTCCATCTTCCTTTCTAATTTCTCCACTAACTCTTCTTTGCAAAAAAATCCCTAAAATTTTATGTATTTGCAATTCAGCCCCTGAAGTTTTATGTATTTGCAATTTAGTCCCTGAAGTTTTATGTATTTGCAATTCAGTCCCTGTGGAAAAATTTCTTTTAAGTTCAAAACTTCATAAGCCTTTTGGCACACCTCCCTCATGCTTAGTCCAATCGTTTGTCAATTTAAACTCAAATCCTCCATCATTAACCATAATAAAATGCATGACCGACAAAAAATTAAATATGCAATGCATGAAAAAATTAATTTTTGGTGAGAATAAATTCTCATTTTTTATGTACTTAAGTGAATAAATTTTAAAAAGTCAAAATTTAGGTGTCAACAGCTACCCCTCTTTGAGCGGAGACTCGTAGAGGTTTCGCTCAAAGACAAAATTGAACCTAAATTTTGACAATGCAAATGAATGATGATGATGATGATTTTTTTTTGTGGGGGAGTTTTAATCCCATTTTTTATGCAAGAGAATATGATGCATGACATGCAGGACTGAAAATAACATGTGTCAAGACTTCATTCGTCCATGGAATGGATTAAAGAAATATGCACATGGATCGCATACAGAGATACCCGTTTTACTAAATACCTCATAATGCTGATGATTCCCTTAAGCTTCAAGCATTTTGTGGATGCAAGAATTTTAAGGTACTGGTGCCTATCCGTTACTAGAGGTTTCCCCCTGATGCGAGAAAGCGCAAGATCTGTAAGGGGATGTGTCCACTGTATCTCTTCGAGTGGAGTCACATAGTTTCTTTCAAGATCATTAGAGCTGGTCTTTGATGATCTGAAAGGGTATCAAAACCATAAGAGCATGTCGATTATGGTTTTTGATAAAATTTGTCGAGACCACGAGAACATGTCGATCATGGTTCGCACAAGCATCTAGACACAAGAGCATGTCGATTATGAACTGGATGGATAAGATCAAGAACATGAGAGCATGTCGATCATGAACTTGATAGGGTACCAAAATCACAAGAGCATGTCGATTATGATTTTGATAAAATTTGTCGAGACCACGAGAGTATGTCGATCATGGTTCGAACAAATGTTTCATGCAGATCACAAGAGCATGTCGATTATGAACTGGATGAAATTAAGGAGTGTGCTTTCTCATTAGTGCAAACTCAAAGCTTGCGATTTTGAAAAGGGTTCAGAAAACTTACCTGGGTTTTTTGGGTAGTTGAGAGGTAGATTTCTTTCAAGATCATTAGAACTGGTCTTTGATGATCTGAAAGGGAGATGTGCCGCCAATCTCACAGGACGGTGACCATATCGAGAGGGTGTGCTATACAAACTATGTCAGTGTAAACACAAGATATTCAAAAATGGGTTCAGAAAACTTACCTGGGTCTTCTGAACGAATGGTCAAGGAGTAGACAGGCTGACTGCATCATACCTACTTATTCTCTTGAAGCAAAATTATGCGCATAGACCAAATCAATGCTAATGCGACATGTATTTCATAAAAATCTCGCTTCACTGAAGAAGGCGAATATTTGAATGACTGTATGTGTCGCAACAGATTTGAGTGTCTTAACAATCATCAGAAGGCTCAGGTTGAAGATATACTGATCTGGGAGCTTGGAAGCTTGCTAGGTGGGCACTTGCCAACACGGCTTGTTCATTCAATCATCCTTGGATGAATTTCAAGACCTCATGAGGTAGCTTGAATATCAGGAATGCATGTGCATAGACAATGTTAGATGTAACATGTATAGGCATGTATGCTGAAATTCACTTGGTGGATTTATGCAAAACTATTCTGTCAAGTTTGCATCACCAATTCTATTCAAGGAGGTTATTACATTGTGAATACCTCGAATGTACTTTGAATGGGGGACTTCAGTCTGAAAGGGCTTTCTCCTACTCTCGAGAAAAGCTGTTTCTCCTGATTTGCAGGATTCAAGAGAAATCACTCAATCTTACCATCATCGCACTCAACAAGGGTTTGAGTAATCTCGCAATTGGTATGACCAAGCCGATCTGGAGGTCTTGATTGGGACCGTAATATAGGCTAGGTCAATGGTTTACCAAATGGGACTCCTGTGGAGTCAAGGCTTTTTTGAAAGACATCTTCATCATCTGCTCCGGATTTACAAGTCAAGAACCCTGCAAAAATGAGAGAGAAATAATTTTGCTCGAACTTCTTCGAGCGATGCTTAAAATCATTCAACTCTACGTTAATTCATATGCCCTAATCAGAAGAGGCTTTGAAGGGTTGTAATGTAGGTTAGGATTTGGGAACTGAGAAACGAAAAGGCTCGTTTTGGCTCAGAAAAATATATGAGAAGAGCTTGGTGCTGGTGATCATTGCAGTCTTGTCACCGATCTTTGACCTTCCTGAATTTGTCTTCAATGAATACCACCATTGGCTGAGGGGTGGTAGTTCTTTTACACTTTGCAAACTGACTTCTTTGGGGATCCTTTTTCGGGAATTCTCAAAATGCATGTTCGAAGTCAGAAATTCATTACAGATGTATGGGCATTGGCCTTGCTTTTGATAGGCACTTTGCTTTTTCTGCCCGAGATTCTTTGGAGTAGCCTTTGCTTTTCTTATTCTCGACTCCTTTTGTTTGGGAGCAGGCCCATTTTCTTTAGGCTACATTTTTTCTTTTTCTCTTTGACAATCTTATGGCTTTGAATTTTAGCAACAAGATGATTTTCAAAAGATGATACTAGACATTACATGAAAAGTCTAGCATATGAAATGGGCTCATTCGAGAATTCTCTATTGGCCCAATTATCTTCAGTTCTGCTCCTTGGGGGGAAGGCATTATCTTTGCTTTGAAATGAGCAATGATCACCAATATGGGCTTGAGAAATGAATATACAGGCTCAATTGGGCTGTACGATGGATGTAGTATATAGGATAGAGAAATGAATGCTCTTCATCATCCTAAGACACTTGAATTAAAGTTCGAGTAAAATGCAAAGCAAGACCCGAAGATTGATGCTAGTCTGAGCAAGAGAATTTCTAACTATTTACCTCATGCCGCTGCTGGAATTACCTCGTCTCGCCTCAATGTGGGGTGGTTCTTGACAGGGGTAAGAGAATGAAACCGCCGCTCAATGGATTTGCAATGGACACCTGTAGTGTTTAGATAGAGAAATGGATGCCTCTGTCACTTCGACTATCGTACCTTTTGCTAGAAAACCCATCACCTAGAGGAATGCGGATCCTGACTACCGCTCATCTCACTGGGGATTAGATTACAGGACGTGTATGGGAATGACTTGCCTTTCATCATCCTGTCATGCCCCATTCTGTACATTCGATGCATCATATGCAATTTATGCTCCCTATTCAAAGTTGGTAAATTAAACATGAAGAACAATCATATATAAATCACACAATTTGCAAGCATTTTTTTTTCAATCAGGCATATATAGCAATTAATCAGAATTGCCATGCTTCTCAAAAACAGATGAAGGGGAATCTAAGTTGTCCCAAGACATGCGAGCAGATCAAACGAGTTTGAGTCGAGGACGAGCTCATTCTCATGTTTGTCCCAGAATATGTTCGCTCTAGTTGTGATATGGCGAAAACCAACATGGTTGGTTGAATGCCCTTGTCTGCCTCATTTCCATCAGGATGGATCGCATCAGGCGATCATAGCTTTTGCCAAAATTGGGAATTGCCCCAGACATAGTCACTGCTGGGGATTTGAATTTGAACTCTGGTTGATTACTCATTCCCACAATTGACCCTGCATAAAAAGAATGTGCATAAATAGGGTCTTAAAATGATGGAGTGAACGAATATTGGGAAGCTCTGGTTTTGACTTGCTTCAACAGTAGCAATCAAAGGCATGTCCTCTAGCTTGGCACCTGCAAGAAGAAAATTGGGTGTCACTTTGAAAGACATATGATAAAGAGATAGGACATTTCCCTTTTTTTTTTTAAAGTTGGAGCTCGCCATCAGTTTGCCCTGTTCTCAATCAGGCCAGGTTTTGGCAGAATCCAAAATTGCCCCCGTACATGCCCCCGCTGGGAATTTGACTTTGGGAATTTGGTGGACAAGGACTTTTCAATTTGCCCGGTGTTCCTTTAGCTGACGTCGCATGGTCAAAGGGTCGGTGAAGCAAAGATTTACTTTGATCGATCGATATCAAATAACTCATGAGATTTTTTGTGAAAATCTTGATGAACAAGTCATGTAAGCATGCAAGAAAACTCTAGGGATCGTGAGTTGTCTTTGTCCATGGGAATGAGTTGTAGAAACTTTGGCGCATGCTTTGAGAATTCCAAGATTTTTTTGGATTTCATTGAGTTTTAAGGGGATGGGATTCTTACCTATCCGGCACAGTGATGACCCCTGCAAAAATGAAAGGGAATGTGTTAGTATACGTTCTCATATTTTGAAAAAATTGGAACGATACTGCTTTACCCTTGTATGTACTTCTTGTGGACTTGGATTGAAGAAGTTCCTTCATTTGGATAGGATTGTATGTCCTTACAAGAAATTGGAAGGGAATGCATTAATGTATGTTCTCACGTTCTAGAGAAATTGGAACGATACCGCTTTACCATTGCATGTACTTCTTGTGAATTTGAATTGAAGAAGTTTCTCCATTTAGATCGAATTGTATGTCCCCTTGCACGTACTTCTTGTGAATTTGAATTGAAGAAGTTTCTCCATTTAGATCGAATTGTATGTCCCTTTGAATTGAGGAAGTTCTTTGTCTGGACCGGGCTGGATTGTATGTCTGCCAAGTGAGCGACATCTGGAATTGTCCCTTGATTTAGCCTAAGTCGAAAGTTGGACTTTATGGCCTTTGGGTAGGCAAATCATTTTTGTGCTTGATTAACTCGTGCATGGAGTAGGCAAGGCCATTCAATGATCGGTTGTGCCTTGATTCATCACCTGAGCTCATCGGAAATTTTTTTTATTTTTATTTTTATTTTTTTTTATTTTTTTAATCTCCTGTCAAAATGGAAAGAAGAAATGTCAAACATGAGATTAAAAAGGGTAAATTGGAATCGATACTGAGTTACCCTTCACTTTAAGCTCGTCACATAAGCACTTCGCTTGGCTGGGCCTTGTTCTCTTTTGGGTTGCTTTGGACCATCGTCGTGAACCGTAGGCGTCCATGGAGGGCTCCTTTTAATTTAAGGGTTAGCTTTATGGCAACAAGTCCTATCGCGTCCCATTGGGCCATTTCATTTTGCGACGCTCTCGGGATAGTTTACGATCTCTTGGGCTTTTCACTTGAAATTTCCCTACGTGAGGCCATTCAACATTTCTCATTATGGCAGTCAGGGATGTTGCCACAAATTGATCCGCCCTGAGTCTAGCATAGCGCCCAAGGACTCGTCATGAATTGTAAGATACAAGATCAGAGGGCGTCCTGGAGTAGGCGGAACAAGCACGGGCGGATTCATGAGGTGTTGCTTCAACTTCTCAAAAGCTTCTTCACATTCGCCATCCTACTTAACCAGTGCATTCTTCTTGAGTAGTTTTAAAAATGGCTTTGTAGTCTCGGATAGCTGAGAAATGAACCGGGCGATATAATTCAATCTACCTATGAGACTCCGAACTTCCTTGACCGTCGTTGGCGGCTTAAGCTCACAAATAGCTTTAACCTTGGACGGGTCAATCTCGATGCCCTTATTACTAACAATGAACTCAAGTAACTTACCCGTGCTAGTACCAAAGATACACGTGGCGGGGTTAAGGCGCAACTTGAATTTTCGCAGCCCTTCAAACAATTTTGCCAATGTCCCAACGTGATCCTCTCCACGCTGAGTCTTGGCGATCATATCGTCGACATAGACCTCGATCTCGTTATGCATCATGTCATGAAAGAGCGCGACCATTGCTCGCTGGTATGTTGCCCCGGCATTCTTGAGGCAAAAGGGCATAACTTTGTAATGGAACACCCCCCATGGGGTTGTGAATACCGTCTTTTCTTTATTCCCTTCGTTCATCAGGATTTGATTATAACTGGAGAAACCATCCATGAATGAAAATAATTCGAAACCTGATGTACTATCGATGAGCACATCAATATGTGGGAGAGGAAAATCATCCTTCGGGCTAGCTTTGCTCAAATCACGATAATCCACACAAACCCGTACACGACCATCCTTCTTTAACATCGGGACTATATTGGCCACCCAACTTGGGTATTGGGTAACTTCAATGAACCCAACATCGATACGCTTCATGATTTCTTCTTCAATCTTCTTTGCAAGCTCTGGTTTAGCTTTTTGCTGCCTCTGCTTCATAGGCTCAATTAAAGGATCAGTCGGTAGACAATTGTTGACACCTGATTTTTAATCATTTTTTCTATTGCTAAAGTAATAAAAAATCCATAAAAATTCATAAAATTGAAAAATCAACTTTGGGGACCTTAGCCAAGCCTAGGGAACGAATTTTGACCAAAAAACGATTTTTCATATTTTCAGTATTTTTACGTATTTTTTATTTATTTATTTTCGAAAATTAATAGAAAATCCATAAAAATTCATAAAATTGAAAAATCAACTTTGGGAACCTTAGCCAAGCCTAGGGAACGAATTTTGACCAAAAAATAATTTTTCATATTATATATATTTTAATTTTTTTAAAAAAAAATACAAAAATATTTGAAAATTTTGGAAAAATAACATTTGAGGCCAAAAAATGCACAAAGTTAGTTAATATTTTTATTTTAAATCTATTTTCATATTGGCCATCGCAAATTCAGAAAAATCCAATTCGAGTCACGTGTTCCTTCACGAGTATAATCTCGAATCGGGCCTAAAAAAATTTAATTTGAGTCAACTTATTTTTAACTTTCACTTTTTATGAGTTGTGACATTGTCTTCTAATATTTTAAATTTTCATCTTGGCCCAATTATACCCAGAATGACTTAATTTTGCAAAAGGGCTTTAATTAAATTATGCATTATTTTCAGCGACAAGAAATGAGCTTAAATTTGACATGTGGTAAATTTTGGTGTGTCAAAAATTGTGAGGAGATTTGGACTTAAAGAAATATATTTTTTTCAGGGACTGAATTGTAAATACTTAAAATTCAAGGACTAGAGTGCAAATACCTAACTCTTGAAGGATTATTTTACAAATAATAAAAAGAAGAGTTAGTGGATAAATTAGAATAGAGAAGGGAAGATGAAGAAGAGGAGATGAAGAAGAGAAGTTGGAGAAGAATGGATGGAGAAAATAAGATAAGAATAGAGAAGGGAAGATGGAGATGAAGAAGAGTTAGTAGAGAAATTAGAATGGAAGATAAGAATAGAGAAGGGAAGATGGAGATTAAGAAGAGTTAGTGGAGAAATTAGAATGGGAGATAAATATGGAGAAGGGAAGATGAAGATGAAGAAGAGTTAGTGGAGAGATTAGAATGTGAGATAGAGATGGAGAATGGAAGATGAAAATGAAGAAGAGTTAGTGGAGAAATTAGAATGGGAGATAGAGTTAGTGGAAAAATTAGAATGGGAGATAGATGAGTAGGTTATAAAAGGAGGAAGAAGTGAGCTTGAAAGAGGATTCTTGGGAGAGAAAATTTGAAGTGTTTGGGAGAATTTTTTGGAGAGAAAATTTGAAGTGTTTGGGAGAATTTTTTGGAGAGAAAATTTTGGATGTTTGAGAGAGTTTTGGGAGATTAAAGAAAATTTTGAGAGAAAGAAAATACCAAAAGAGAGAGAATTTTGAAGATGATGGGAGTTTAAAGCTAGGGGTTATCATCACAAATTCCTTCATCGATCAATATAAATCAAGAGTTCATCCTCGTCAACGAGCAAACAAATTCAAGCTAAGTGTTTTTATTTATTCATTTATTTATGGTTTTACTCGCAAATTAGCACAAATTGTATACACTTTCTCCATCTCCTTTTTCTTCCATATTTTATGTCAGGAGAAGGATATCTCTACGTCAACAGCAAAAATCTCGTCGAGATGCAAAAATCGACCCAGACAAGCTCCTAAGCTGTCCACCGATTTCTCAACTGATCTGTGACTAAAAGTCCCTCTTAATTCAAAAGAAACTCTCTATATTGAGAACATAGAGAGCGAAAATCAATTATAGAAATCCCTCCCAAAAAAATGGGAGATAAGTACTCTTTCTACTCTTCTGGTTTTAGGTGCAGATTAGCACATATTTTGTATACTAACACTTCACTCTATTTTATGTCAGGAAGCCGCAGCTCTATATCAATGGTCAACCCTATAGAAGCACAAAATCGGCTTGGAGGAGTCCTCAAGCGCGCACAAATTTCAAATTGTTGAATCAATTCGTTGTATTTCATTTTAAAGAATTCATACCTCAGAATGGAGAGGACAAAGTCCATCCGCAATTTAAATATCTGCACCATAAATCCCAAAGGGAAGAGCCAAGCCAATGCTTAGCCTCCCATTGGAGGTTTTTACTTACAGTAGTTAAATACCTGCAACTTAAATACCTGTACCTTAAATCCCAAAGGGAAGAGCCAAGCCAATGCTTAGCCTCCCATTGGAGGTTTTTACTTACACTAGTTAAATACCTGCAACTTAAATACATGTACCTTAAATCCCAAAGGGAAGAGCCAAGCCAATGCTTAACCTCCCATTGGAGGTTTTTACTTACAGTAGTTAAATACCTGCAACTTAAATACATGTATCTCAAATCCCAAAGGGAAGAGCCAAGCCAATGCTTAGCCTCCCATTGGAGGTTTTTACTTACAGTAGTTAAATACCTGCAACTTAAATACCTGTACCTTAAATCCCAAAGGGAAGAGCCAAGCCAATGCTTAGCCTCCCATTGGAGATTTTTACTTACACTAGTTTAAATACTTGTACCTTAAATCCCAAAGGGAAGAGTCAAGCCAATGCTAGGCTTCCCATTGGAGGTGTTTATTCACTGTCATGTACTTCCTATAATTTAATTTTTGAATCATGAGACCCAAAAGATGAGTAGGTCGTAATACTGCACAGAAGTCGTTAACACACTCCCTCTTTCGGCTTTAGGGAATCTTTAACACTTAAAAAAATATAACAAATAAAAATATATACCATCCATGCATCCTATTTAAAAATTGAAAACACAAAAGAGAATACCCTACTAGAGCCTTAGGAATAAACCAAGCCTGAGTTGCCGAATTAGGATATCCATGAAATTAAGGTACCGAAAGGGCATTAGTTTTAATTAACTAGTGTAACTAAGTCCCCGAGCTCATAATCTCTGGTTCGCAGGAATAAATTAGTTCTCCCGCTAATTTATTTAGGTTTCTAATCGACCTACCAAGAACGATTAGTGGCGACTCCAAATTTTAAAATCATTTAAATAAAAACCAAAGTTGCGATTCGGTAGGGCTTGGGAGGGTCCGCGTTAGGTTAGTCAAATCTAATTAACCTAATAATCCGTTAACCCCTTTTAAAATTTAAAATTTTTTTTAGAGGGTCGCGACAGACTGGCGACTCCGCTGGGGACAGAGATTTTTAAATTTTCGAAAAAAGATACCAATTGGAATGCTTAGATTTTTTCGAAATTTTAAAAGTCTTAGTGGACTTAGGCCAATGAAAATTTCATGGATATCTCGCTTCTGGCGATTTTGCTTGGGACTCATTCTATAGGTGTTATATGTTTTTGCAGGATGGGAGTTATAAGGGGCGGAGTGTTTGGCTAACCCATTTGTTTTGCAGGCTTGGTGTTGGGATTATGTTTAATTTCATACATTTTTAGAAGCGCTGTTTTGATATCAATTGTTGTGCATGTCTTGCATATTCTGAGGATCACAACACCTGCACACACAAGCGTCTAAACCCAAGTCGCGAAATTTTTCCTAGGTAACCATAGATAGGGATCGAATATGCAAAGCTCCTGCGTCGATTGTGCTTGGGTTGACCATATTTTATCCCGCTCATTATCTGAATTGACAATTCTTCCCATTGTGATTTGATTGCGCGGAGGGTAAGGTTGTCAATTCAGATAGTGGGGGCCTTTTAGGTCCATACCCTGTCTCTCCTTCTTTTATTTTCTAGAGTTCACTCCTCACTTGAGTCATGCGCATGACTATGTGATTTGCATTTCTCCAAGGTAAAAGTAAGTTCTCTAATTTTATCTTGTATTTATTTTCGATCGGTTCATGCTAGGTGTTAGTCAGTTTTTGAGCTTGATATTACGACCATTCTTTTAAAAGAAAATAAAAATTAAATTTGTCCCTCATTTCTTTTAAAAAAAATTTTGAAAAAATGATGTGAAAAATCCCTTCATGGGAATTTTATTAACCAATAAGGGATTTTTGTCATGTTTTTATTGCTTCAATAAAA
Source organism: Psidium guajava (assembly GCA_016432845.1). NCBI lineage: Eukaryota > Viridiplantae > Streptophyta > Magnoliopsida > Myrtales > Myrtaceae > Psidium > Psidium guajava. Next base: position 16,393,898 of record CM028227.1, on the reverse strand, counting down.
ATGAAATTTTCCTGACAAATTTATCTCTGAAAATTTATTCTGATAAAAAGGAAATTCCTTCAAAAATTTTAGTAAACGTCAAGAGATTTTGTCACATTCCTTAAAAAAAAATAAAAAAAGAGTAATAAATCTGCAAAAAATTCTGTATTAACCCATTTCTTCCTAAGGGAATTTTTTTTTTCTGATTTCTCTATAAAATAGAAAAAATCAAATTGGACTAATATAGGAATCATGGACCGACATTCCTTGTGTCGCATACTAATTATATCATTTTCTTTTGCAGGGAGATCCTAGATACCCTAGACGGGTGTAAAAATTAAGTTCAAAATATATCAAGAATCATCTTCAGAAATACCAAAAGACGAAAAACACCGAGGCTTCAACCGTTAATTCCGGGGGGCAAACGAACACTGTCCATCTTTGACAGACAGAGTTATGTCAATCCGTAAACTTGTATGGGCAGTGTATTCTGATATGACGGTGGATTTATATTGATTAAACACGGGGGCATATTTAATGTATTGCAGAGGATCCCGCGTCTTTTGAAAGACAATATGGATTATATAATCAGAACCCATGAAACAAATACATTCACCTGATTAAATCAACCAGAGACCGATCTTAAAATTTCCTCTTATCCGAAACATGCGGAGGGCTTTAGAGGACCGAGGTTCTATTAATGAACGTGGCCCACAGGAATTTCTCCCGACGCTACAGGCGACCGACACGAGTAAGTGGACGCCGAAAGAAATAAAATATGGATAAAAGTGGGCACACAACAGGTGGCCGGATTTATTACCAGCGCACTGATCGAGTTGTCATAGCGTTATTGTTTGTGATCTCAAGATGGATAGTAGGGGCCACCGCCGAACCCTTCATCAATGTTCTCGATATCATCGTCTGGAGCAATTAAACAAGAACATCAAGAAAAACATTAAGCCTCGACATCTTCGGTACCTCAAATCGTTCTGTTATGCTATGCGGAAGAAACGATAGCAGGAAAATTAAACAAAAAAAAACACGTGAAGCTTTTCTTTCATTCCATTCATCAAAGAGCATTACAACAGCTCACTGGGGAGGAAAAGTAAAGCCAAACTGAGCCCTGATAACCATTACGAAGGAGCTCAACTGACTCTCCAAACAGTTGATGCTCCGGGTGCACCGGGCGTTCTCAGGATCAAGCTCCGCGAGCCTAAAGAAGAGGCGATCGCGCTTCTCCTTAGCCTGGGCTATACTGGCCTCGTGATGCTCGACAGCAAACTCCAAGTCCGAAATCGCCGCCCTCTCGAAAGCAATATCTGCCGTAATGTCATCAAGTCTCTCCTGCAGCCAACCGCATTTGCACCTCATCATAATATTGCTCGGCTCCTGTTCGGCGTAAGTTCGGACCAAGGCCAGACGGTCCACCAACTTTCCCCTCTCACGAACTAGCCACGAAAGCTGATCATTGGCAAACTTGAAGGCTTTCTTGTGATTATCAGCCATAAATGTGACTATTTCCAGACGCTCGTGCCGGCCTCGGTAACGAGCTTTCACGACGGCAGTCACAATGACCGTCTCATAAGCGCGGTTATAGGCAGCCAGAAAATTAATGAAGAGGGTCGGGAAGTTCCGATACTCCCTCCCCAGTTGGGTACCCTCAACAGAAGCAGCGTCTAGGGTCCTGAATAAACCGAGGATTTCAGCCTCAACGGTAGAGTTTTGGGCTATATGAGCGTAACCTCTACCAAGAAGATTGTAGAGTCTCTCCCACCCAGCCAGGATTTCGGCGGAGAAGGTATGGTTAGGAGAATTGGCCATTTTTGAAAGCAGATCACGAAAGAAAGGAGGAGAGAGGCGAGGCAGATGATCGGAATGCGAAGGTGATAATCTGCTTCAATTTAAATAATGATTTCACAGGGGCAGTCCTTATTGGTCGAGTTTTTTCTATCTACCATTCTCTGTCGGCAACATCCCAGCTGGCTCGAATTCCAGTCAAGCGGCAACCTCAAGCTGAGCAGACCCGACGTCTCTGCAGAAAAGTTGGACGGGCTGCCACCACTTTGAAAAAGAAAGAATAAAAAACGAGCTGAGTGGGAGACAAAGAAATTTTCGGCAAAAAAGGAGATACGACTCGTCTTTATTGGAGGACCCGCCAGTAAATCGACGGTGGAGATCTTGACAAGGGCCCTCTACCACGAAAAGAAAAAAGGAAGACGAACTGAGCGAGAAACAAGGATTTCCCCTTTGATCAAAAGCTGAATATCAGATTTTCTCCCTCGAAAAATCTAATAGCACTGCCCGTGAAGAGGGAAGTCGTTGCTATTGCCAGAGAGAGAACTTGTCCTCATTTGATAGTGAGAGTTCATTCGCAAGAACTCGCAGGAGAAAGATAGAGAGGAAGGAGTTCTCGTGGGAGAGGAATTCAAAACCTTCACCATCAAAGCATCGGCTTTCAAAGCCTGTTACGAGAAACCATCGACGATCCCGTGATCCCTCAAGTCCAAGAAGACATCCTGAGGCGGTCTCGAGTCGGCAGTCATAGATCCAGAAATATGTCGAGCATTAGGGAAACGGGCGCATGTTCAACCCTGGTCGAAGCTAATGAAGTTCCTTACCCTGAGGGTCTACTGGTCATGGCCATTGACGGTAATCCAGTCTCTCTGTCAATCCTTGTTACCGTATTGAGAAAATGCCGGTATAAGGTTGTAACTCAAGCAAAGGCGACAGAGGCCTTAGAGATATTAAGGAGGAGTGGTGACCAGTTTGATATCGTCCTCACCACCATGGTAGGGATTGACATGGATGTTTTCACTCTCTTGGAAGTCATCAATTCTAAATTAAACATGCCAGTCCTCGTAATATCGGCAAGCGATGATCAGCAAGCCATAATGAAGGCTGTCTTAAATGGGGCCCAAGACGTCGTAACGAAACCAGTTAGGGTTCAGATGCTTCAAAACATATGGCAGCACGTGGTAAGGAAGCAATTGCACGACCATGAGAACAAGCATCAAGCCTTCAATTTTGTTCCAAGCAACTGGAGAAAGAAGATGAGTTGGTCTCCCGAGCTGCATCGTATGTTTGTTAATGCAGTTCAACAGGTAGGAATCGATTCGGCACGGCCGCAACATATACTGGAAATTATGAACGTAGAGGGACTCACTAAAGCAAATGTTTCGAGTCATCTTCAGAAGTACAGAAAAAGGGTGAGAGAACACAATGCAGCTCAGAATCAAGAAAACCAAGGCGGGACTGATCCAAGCCTGAACGTCGAGTCTCCTCGCCACCATAAGTTCCCCAGGTTAGCATGGGGCGAGCCACTTCCCATCATCAACCAAGCTAGTAACCATGCCATCAATCCCCCAGGCGTTAATCAAAGTATCCCCCAGAATCACCCTAATACTCTTCAAGAGTATAGACCGCAGGAGCAGTGTATTCAGATTCCTTGGTTTGAGCACCAACCTGTGGCTAGAACTCATCCCATGATCAGCGCGCCTGCGCGGCCAGAGAATCAGACAAGAAGTTATCCTGAGCACTTCCACTTCTCTAATCCTCGAATGGAAGGAGTTTTTGGCAGCAGGACAGTTGGTGATCCTCACACTTTCTCGAGTAATGATGAAGGCTCCAGCACGAGAAGTCAAATTGCTCATGGCGAGGACAGAATGAGAAATCTACCGCCAGCATTTGCCAACAACAATGCCCAATTCGAGCATCAGTTGCTGGAAGGTTCAAGAGATTACCCAGATGATGAGCTTACTGCCCTGGTCAACCAGTTTAGGGTTGACAGACGTCCCAAGCCGCGATCAGGAGCCAGTGAGTAGGGACTCTCAAACATCGGTTATCCACACCCGAACCAACACGAGACTAGCTGATTATTGAAGAGCCACAGGAGAGGCAGAACTGACCTTGAATAAGTGCACCTTTCATTTCATGCTTAATTCCCCTGCGTATGATATTTTCCAGCTTTCTAGGTGTCTCGATTTAATTCAAGGACAAGGGGGCAATTTATTTATCCGGTCGAATACGTGAATCCCTTTTTATGCTAGATTTAGGGCGGATTAATTTGTGGCAACGTCGCTGACTGCCATAATGAGAAATGTTGAATGGCCTCACGTAGGGAAATTTCAAGTGAAAAGCCCAGGCGAGCTCGAAGACGGGTAATTGTGTGTCGTTCCAATTTACTCTTAATCGTTGCAAAATGCTAAATTGGATTTGTTCCATTCTCACCCAGGGAATCGCAAAGTGCCTCAAGAGTGTTGCAAAATGAAATGACCCAATGGAACGCGATAGGACTCATTTGCCTCGAAGGTAACCTTCAAATTAAAGGAGCCCTCCGGTCCACGGACCCGATGGCATAGAAAATGATGATGGTCCAAGGCAACCCGAAAGAAAATAAGGCCCAACTAAGCAAAGCACATATGTGGAAAGCTCAAAGTGAAGGGCAACTCGGGACATACAATTCAATCCAATCCAAATGAAGGAACTTCCTCAATTCAAATTCAATGGAAGTATACACAAGGGTAAAACAGTATCGTTCCAATTTTTCTAGAATATGAAGAACATATACTGCCGCATTCTCTTTCATTTTTGCAGGGGAAGTCTCTACTGACCAGATTTTCCTGTCTACCATTCCCTATCAGTATCACCTCCGCTACTCGTCTCTAATCTCGATGTTGACACCTGATTTTTAATCATTTTTTCCAATTGCTAAAGTAATAAAAAATCCATAAAAATTCATAAAATTGAAAAATCAACTTTGGGGACCTTAGCCAAGCCTAGGGAACCAATTTTGACCAAAAAATGATTTTTCATATTTTCGATATTTTTCGGTATTTTTATTTTCGAAAATTCATAAAAACAAAAAATTAAGAAAAATGAGAAAATTAAAAAATCAAGTTTGGAGCCTTGGCCAAGCTTAGGCAAATATTTTCGAACAAAAAAATAATTTTTTGTATTTATATATATTGTTTATATATTTTAGAAATTATGAGAATATTTAATAAATAATAGCATTTGAGGCTACAAAAATATATAAAAATAGTCAATATTTTTATTTTAAATCCCTTTTCATGTTGGTTATCACAAATTTAAAAAATCCAATTCGGGGTCGTGTATTCCTTCATGAGCCTAATCTCGAACCGGATCTAAAAAATTCAATTTAAGTCAATTTATTTTCATTTTTTCACTTTTAGGAGTTGTGACATTATTCTCTAATATTTCAAATTTTTATATTGGCCCAAATTATACTCAGAATGACTCAATTGTGCAAAAGGGCTTAATTAAATTCTGCATTATTTTCAGTGGCAAGAAATGAGTTTAAATTTGACATGTGGTGAATTTTGACTAAGTATAGGGAAGGTATGTCATAAATTGTAAGGAGATTTGGACTTAAAGAAATATTTTTTCAGGGACTAAATTGTAAATACTTAAAATTCAAGGACTAGAGTGCAAATACCTAACTCTTGAAGGATTATTTTACAAATAATAAAAAGAAGAGTTAGTGGATAAATTAGAATAGAGAAGGGAAGATGAAGAAGAGGAGATGAAGAAGAGAAGTTGGAGAAGAATGGATGGAGAAAATAAGATAAGAATAGAGAAGGGAAGATGGAGATGAAGAAAAGTTAGTAGAGAAATTAGAATGGAAGATAAGAATAGAGAAGGGAAGATGGAGATTAAGAAGAGTTAGTGGAGAAATTAGAATGGGAGATAAATATGGAGAAGGGAAGATGAAGATGAAGAAGAGTTAGTGGAGAGATTAGAATGTGAGATAGAGATGGAGAATGGAAGATGAAAATGAAGAAGAGTTAGTGGAGAAATTAGAATGGGAGATAGAGTTAGTGGAAAAATTAGAATGAGAGATAGATGAGTAGGTTATAAAAGGAGGAAGAAGTGAGCTTGAGAAAGGATTCTTGGGAGAGAAAATTTGAAGTGTTTGGGAGAATTTTTTGGAGAGGAAATTTTGGATGTTTGAGAGAGTTTTGGGAGATTGAAGAAAAATTCGAGAAAAAGAAAATACCAAAAGAGAGAGAATTTTGAAGATGATGGGAGTTTAAAGCTAGGGGTTATCATCACAAATTCCTTCATCGATCAATATAAATCAAGAGTTCATCCTCGTCAACGAGCAAGCAAATTCGAGCTAAGTGTTTTTATTTATTCATTTATTTATGATTTTACTCGCAAATTAGCACAAATTGTATACACTTTCTCCATCTCCTTTTTCTTCCATATTTTATGTCAGGAGAAGGATATCTCTACGTCAACAGCAAAAATCTCGTCGAGATGCAAAAATCGGCCCAGACAAGCTCCTAAGCTGTCCACCGATTTCTCAACTGATCTGTGACTAAAAGTCCCTCTTAATTCAAAAGAAACTCTCTATATTGGGAACATAGAGAGCGAAAATCAATTATAGAAATCCCTCCCAAAAAAATGGGAGATAAGTACTCTTTCTACTCTTCTGGTTTTAGGTGTAGATTAGCACATATTTTGTATACTAACACTTCACTCTATTTTATGTCAGGAAGCCGCAGCTCTATATCAATGGTCAATCCTATGGAAACACAAAATCGGCTTGGAGGAGTCCTCAAGCGCGCACAAATTTCAAATTGTTGAATCAATTCGTTGTATTTCATTTTAAAAAATTCATACCCCAGAATGGAGAGGACAAAGTCCATCCGCAATTTAAATACCTGCACCATAAATCCCAAAGGGAAGAGCCAAGCCAATGCTTAGCCTCCCATTGGAGGTTTTTACTTATAGTAGTTAAATACCTGCAACTTAAATACCTGCACCTTAAATCCCAAAGGGAAGAGCCAAGCCAATGCTTAGCCTCCCATTGGAGGTTTTTACTTACAGTAGTTAAATACCTGCACCTTAAATCCCAAAGGGAAGAGCCAAGCCAATGCTTAGCCTCCCATTGGAGGTTTTTACTTACAGTAGTTAAATACCTGCAACTTAAATACCTGTACCTTAAATCCCAAAGGGAAGAGCCAAGCCAATGCTTAGCCTCCCATTGGAGGTTTTTACTTACAGTAGTTAAATACCTGCAACTTAAATACATGTACCTTAAATCCCAAAGGGAAGAGCCAAGCCAATGCTTAGCCTCCCATTGGAGGTTTTTACTTACAGTAGTTTAAATACTTGCAACTTAAATACCTGTACCTTAAATCCCAAAGGGAAGAGCCAAGCCAATGCTAGGCCTCCCATTGGAGGTGTTTATTCACTGTCATGTACTTCCTATAATTTAATTTTTGAATCATCAGACCCAAAAGATGAGTCGGTCGTAATACTGCACAGAAGTCGTTAACACACTCCCTCTTTCGGCTTCAGGGAATCTTTAACACTTAAAAAATATAACAAATAAAAATATATACCATCCATGCATCCTATTTAAAAAGTGAAAACACAAAAGAGAATACCTTACTAGAGCTTTAGGAATAAACCAAGCCTGAGTTGCCGGATTAGGATATCCATGAAATTAAGGTACCGAAAGGGCATTAGTTTTAATTAACTAGTGTAACCAAGTCCCCGAGCTCATAATCTCTGGTTCGCAGGAATAAATTAGTTCTCCCGCTAATTTATTTAGGTTTCTAATCGACCTACCAAGAACGATTAGTGGCGACTCCAAATTTCAAAATCATTTAAACAAAAACCAAAGTTGCGATTCGGTAGGGCTTGGGAGGGTCCGCATTAGGTTAGTCAAATCTAATTAACCTAATAATCCGTTAACCCCTAGAAATAATAAAAATATTTTCAGAGGGTCGCGACAGCTTGGCGACTCCACTGGGGACAGAGATTTTTAAATTTTCGAAAAAAGATACCAATTGGAATACTTAAATTTTTTCGAAATTTTAAGAGTCTTGGTGGACTTAGGCCAATGAAAATTTCATGCATATCTCGCTTCTGGCGATATTGTTTGGGACTCATTCTATAGGTGTTATATGTTTTTGCAGGATGGGAGTTATAAGGGGCGGAGTGTTTGGCTAACCCCTTTGTTTTGCAGGCTCGGTGTTGGGTTTATTTGTTTAATTTCGCACATTTTTAGAAGCGCTGTTTTGATATCAATTGTTGTGCATGTCTTGCATACTCTGAGGATCACGACACCTGCACACACAAGCGTCTAAACCCAAGTCGCGAAATTCTTCCTAGAAAACCATAGATAGGGATCGAATATGCAAAGCTCTTGCGTCGATTGCGCTCGGGTTGACCATATTTTATTCCGCTCATTATCTGAATTGACAATTCTTCCCATTGTGATTTGATTGCGCGGAGGGTAAGTTTGTCAATTCAGATAGTGGGAGCCTTTTTAGGTCCATACCTTGTCTCTCCTTCTTTTATTTTCTAGAGTCCACTCCTCACTTGAGTCATGCGCATGACTATGTGATTTGCATTTCTCCAAGGTAAAAGTAAGTTCTCTAATTTTATCTTGTATTTATTTTCGGTCGGTCCATGCTAGGTGTTAGTCAGTTTTTGAGCTTGATATTACGACCATTCTTTTTAAAAGAAAATAAAAATTAAATTTGTCCCTCATTTCTTTTAAATTTTTTTTTTTGAAAAAATGATGTAAAAAAATCCCTTCATGGGAATTTTATTAACCAATAAGGGATTTTTGTCATATTTTTATTGCTTCAATAAAAATGAAATTTTCCTGAAAAAATTTTCCTCTGAAAATTTCAATAAAAAGAAAAATTCCTTAAAAAAAAAACTCTAGTAGACATCAAGTGATTTTATCACATTTTTCAAATTATAAAAACTTGCAAGAAAATTCTTCTCGAGAAATTCGCTCATGTTTTTCTAAGAAAATTTTCTCTAAATAAAACTAGACTAATTGACCAATAAGAGATTTTTGTCATGTTTTTTTTCTCTCCAATAAAAATGAAATTTTCCCGACAAATTTTCCTCCGAAAATTTATTTCGATAAAAAGAAAAATTCCTTAAAAAAAACATCAAGTGATTTTATCACATTCTTTCAAATTATAAAAACTTGCAACAAAAATTCTTTTCGAGAAATTCGCTCATGTTTTTTTAAGAAAAGTTTATCTAAATAAAATTAGACTAATGTCTCGGGGGAATTTCGTTAACCAATAAAGGATTTCTGTCGTGTCTTTCCTGCTTCAATAAAAATAAAATTTTCCTGACAAATTTACCTCTGAAAATTTATTTTGATAAAAAGGAAATTCCTTCAAAAATTTTAGTAAACGTCAAGAGACTTTGTCACATTCCTTTAAAAAAATAAAAAAAAGAATAATAAATCTGAAAAAAATTCTGTATCAGAAATTAACCCATTTCTTCCTAAGGAAATTTTTTTTTCTTTCTTCTGATTTCTCTATAAAATAGAAAAAATCAAATTGGACTAATATAGGAGTCATGGACCGACATTTCTTGTGTCGCATACTAATTATATCCTTTTCTTTTGCAGAGAGATCCTAGATACCCCAGACGGGTGTAAAAATTAAGTTCAATAATATATCAAGAATCATCTTCAGAAATACCAAAAGACGAAAAACACCGAGGCTTCAACCGTTAATTCTGGGGGGCAAACGAACATTGTCCATCTTTGACAGACAAAGTTATGTCAATCCGTAAACTTGTATGGGCAGTGTATTCTGATATGACGGTGGATTTATACTGATTAAACATGGGGGCATATTTAATGTATTGCAGAGGATCCCGCGTCTTTTGAAAAACAATATGGATTATATAATTAGAACCCATGAAACAAATACCTTTACCTGATCAAATCAACCAGAGACCGGTCTTAAAATTTCCTCTTATCCGAAACATGCGGAGGGCTTTAGAGGACCGAGGTTCTATTAATGAACGTGGCTCACAGGAATTTCTCCCGACGCTACAGGCGACCGACACGAGCAAGTGGATGCCAAAAGAAACAAAATATGGATAAAAGTGGGCACACAACAGGTGGCCGGATTTACTACCAGCGCACTGATCGAGTTGTCATAGCGTTATTGTTCGTGATCTCAAGATGGATAGTGGGGGCCACCGCCGAACCCATCATCAATGTTCTCGATATCATCGTCTGGAGCAATTAAACAAGAACATCAAGAAGAACATTAAGCTTCGACATCTTCGGTACCTCAAATCGTTCTGTTATGCTATGCGGAAGAAACGATAGCAGGAAAATTAAAAAAAAAACAAAACAAAACAAAACACGTGAAGCTTTTCTTTCATTCCATTCATCAAAGAGTATTACAACAACTCACTGGGGAGGAAAGGTAAAGCCAAACTGGGCCCTGATGACCATTACGAAAGAGCTCAACTGACTCTCCAAACAGTTGATGCTCTGGATGCACCGGGCGCTCTCGGGATCAAGCTCCGCGAGCCTAAAGAAGAGGCGATCGCACTTCTCTTTAACCTGGGCCATAGTGGCCTCGTAATGCTCAACGGCAAACTCCAGGTCCGGAACCGCTGCCCTCTCGAAAGCAATGTCTGCCGTAATGTCATCAAGTCTCTCCTGCAGCCAACCACATTTACACCTCATCACAATATTGCCTGGCTCCTGTTCGGCGTAAGTTCGGACTAAGGCCAGACGGTCCACCAACTTTCCCCTCTCACGAACCAGCCACGAAAGCTGATCGTTGGCAAACTTGAGGGCCTTTTTGTGATTATCAGCCACAAACGTAACTGTTGCCAGACGCTCGTGCCGGTCTCGGTAACGGGCTTTCACGACGGCGGTCACAAGGACCGTCTCATAAGCACGGTTATAGGCAGCCAGAAAATTGATGAAGAGGGTCGAGAAGTTCCGGTACTCCTTCCCTAGTTGGGTACCCTCAACAGAAGCAGCGTCCACGGTCCTAAATAAACCGAGGATTTCAGCCTCAACGGTAGAGTTTTTGGCTATATGAGCGTAACCTCTACCAAGAAGATTGTAGAGTCTCTCCCACCCAGCTAGGACTTCGGCGGATAAGGTATGGTTAGGAGAATTGGCCATTTTTGAAAGCAGAATACGAAAAAAAGGGGGAGAGATGTGAGGCAGATGAGCGGAATGCGAAGATGGTAATCTGCTTTGAAGTAAATATTGATTTCATAGTGACGGTATCAACCAGTCAAGATTTCTCTTATCTACCATTCTCTATTGGCACCACCCTCGTTGGCTCGAATTCCCATCAGATGGCGACTGCGAGCTAAGCGAGTCCGAAATCTCCGCAGAAAGTTTGACGAGACACCGCCACTTTGAAAAAGAAGACGGAAAGATGAGCTGAGTGGAAGACACGGCAAACGTTAGCGAAAAGGAGATACGACTTGTCTTCATTGGAGGACCCGCCAGTAAATCGACGGTGGAGATCTTGACAGGGGCCCTATATCACGAAAAGAAAAAAGAAGACAAACTGAGCGAGAAACAAGGATTTCCCCTTTGATCAAAAGCTGAATATCAGATTTTCTCCCTCGGAAAATCTAATAGCGCTGCCCGTGAAGAGGGAAGTCGTTGCTATTGCCAGAGAGAGAACTTGTCCCCATTTGATAGTCAGAGTTCATTCGCAAGAACTCGCAGGAGAAAGATAGAGAGGAAGGAGTTCTCGTGGGAGAGGAATTCAAAACCTTCACCATCAAAGCATCGGCTTTCAAAGCCTGTTACGAGAAGGCATCAACGATCTCGTGATCCCTCAAGTCCGAGAAGACATCCCGAGGCGGTCTCGAATCGGCAGTCCTAGATCCAGAAATATGTCGAGTATTAGGGGAACGGGTGCATGTTCAACCCTGGTCAAAGCTGATGAAGTTCCTTACCCTGAGGGTCTACTAGTCATGGCCATTGACGGTAATCCAGTCTCTCTGTCAATCCTTATTACCGTATTAAGAAAATGCCGGTATAAGGTTGTAGCTCAAGCAAAGGCGACAGAGGCCTTAGAGATATTAAGGAGGAGTAGTGACCCGTTTGATATCGTCCTCACCGCCATGGTAGGGATTGACATGGATGTTTTCACTCTCTTGGAAGTCATCAATTCTAAATTAAACATGCCAGTCCTCGTAATATCAGCAAGCGATGATCAGCAAGCCCTAATGAAGGCTGTCTTAAATGGGGCCCAAGACGTCGTAACGAAACCAGTTAGAGTTCAGATGCTTCAAAACATATGGCAGCACGTGGTAAGGAAGCAATTGCACGACCATAAGAACAAGCATCAAGCCTTCAATTTTGTTCCAAGCAACTGGAGAAAGAAGATGAGTTGGTCTCCCAAGCTGCATCGTATGTTTGTTAATGCAGTTCAGCAGCTAGGAATAGATTCGGCACGGCCGCAACATATACTGGAAATTATGAAGGTAGAGGGACTCACTAAAGCAAATGTTTCGAGTCATCTTCAGAAGTACAGAAAAAGGGTGAGAGAACACAATGCAGCTCAGAATCAAGAAAACCAAGGCGGGACTGATCCAAGCCTGAACGTCGAGTCTCCTCGCCACCATAAGTTCCCCAGGTTAGCATGGGGCGAGCCACTTCCCATCATCAACCAAGCTAGTAGCCATGCCATCAATCCCCCAGGCGTTAATCAAAGTATCCCCCAGAATCACCCTAATGCTCTTCAAGAGTATAGACCGCAGGGGCAGTGTATTCAGACTCCTTGGTCTGAGCACCAACCCGTGGCTAGAATTCATCCCATGATCAGCGCGCCTGCGCAGCCAGAGAATCAGACAAGAAATTATCCTGAGCACTTCCACTTCTTTAATCCTCGAATGGAAGGAGTTTTTGGCAGCAGGACAGTTGGTGATCCCCACACTTTCTCGAGTAATGATGAAGGCTCCAGCACGAGAAGTCAAATTGCTCATGGCGAGGACAGAATGAGAAATCTACCGCCAGCATTTGCCAACAACAATGCCCAATTCGAGCATCAGTTGCTGGAAGGTTCAAGAGATTACCCATATGATGAGCTTAATGCCCTGGTCAACCAGTTTAGGGTTGACAGACGTCCCAAGCCGCGATCAGGAGCCAGTGAGTAGGGACTCTCAAACATCGATCATCCACACCCGAACCAATACGAGACTAGCTGATTATCGAAGAGCCACAGGAGAGGCAGAACTGACCTTGAATAAGTGCACATTTTATTTCATGCTTAATTCCCCTGCGTATGATATTTTCCAGCTTTCTAGGTGTCTCGATTTAATTCAGGGACAATGGGGCAATTTATTTATTTTTTTTATCCCGTCGAATGCGTGAATCCCTTTTTATGCTAGATTTAGGGCGGATCAATTTGTGGTAATGTCGCTGACTGCCATAATGAGAAATGTTGAATGGCCTCACGTAGGGAAATTTCAAGTGAAATGCCCAGGCGAGCTCGAAGACGGGTAATTGTGTGTCGTTCCAATTTACCCTCAATCGTTGCAAAATGCTAAATTGGATTTGTTCCATTCTCACCCAGGGAATCGCAAAGTGCCTCAAGAGTGTCGCAAAATGAAATGACCCAATGGAACGCGATAGGACTCATTTGCCTCGAAGGTAACCTTCAAATTAAAGGAGCCCTCTGGTCCACGGACCCGATGGCATAGAAAATGATGATGGTCCAAGGCAACCCGAAAGAAAATAAGGCCCAACTAAGCAAAGCACTTACGTGGCAAGCTCAAAGTGAAGGGCAACTCGGGACATACAATTCAATCCAGTCCAAATGAAGGAACTTCCTCAATTCAAATTCAATAGAAGTACACACAAGGGTAAAACAGTATCGTTCCAATTTTTCTAGAATATGAAGAACATATACTGCCGCATTCTCTTTCATTTTTGCAGGGGAAGTCTCTACTGGCCAGATTTTCCTGTCTAACATTCCCTATCAGTATCACCTCCGCTACTCGTCTCCAATCTCCAGCCAAGCAAATCCGACGTCTCTACGGCAAAGCTAAACGGGACGCCACTACTTTGAAAAAGAAAAGATAAAAAATAAGCTGAGTGGGAGACAAAGACATTTTCGGCAGAAAAGAGATACGACTCGTCTTTATTGAAGAACTCGCCAGCAAATTGACGGTGGAGACAACAACAAGGGGCCCTATCACGAAAAGATGGAAGGAGACGAGCCGAGCAAGAGACACGATAAGAAAAGAGGATTGAGAAAGGCCGGACCCTTGGAAGAAGCAATACAGTTGCTAAACCCACGTTTAATTTTAAAAGAGACGCCATGCTCGGAAGAGGGTCTTAAGGCATAGGCAATCGCTCAGAAAAATTCAAAGAGAGTGAAAACACCGGAAACGAGTAGCAAATCTTGAGAAATCATCAACCAAATCAAAGATGTCTCAACCCAATACTCCCGAGAGCTATCATTGCCTGCTAAATATGGGAGAGGAAGAGTTCGAAGCCATGTTTGGGATCGAGCCTATGGAGCCTGGCTCTTCCGCCGACGACGTCCAAAATCTCAGTAAAGATAAGGACAATAACGGTAAGGGTCAAAAGAAGCGTTACCGTCGCCATACTAAGGAGCAGGTACAAAGGCTTGAGGATTTCTTCAGAACATGCCCTATGCCAGACGGCAAACAGAAAATGGAACTGAGTCAAGAGTTAGGACTTGAACCTTTGCAAATCAAGTTCTGGTTTCAAAATAGGCGAACCCGAATGAAGGCTCGTCATGAGCACAACGAAGCCGAGTTTCTAAGAGTTGAAAATGAAAACCTCCGAGCGGAAAACAAGATGTATAAAGAGACTTTTGACTCCGCCACCTGCCCCAACTGCAATAGCCTCCTCCTCACCCTCGATGAAATGTATGATCTGATGATCGAAAATGCACGTTTAAGAGGTGAGTTAGACCAGTTTATAACAGGATCGAGTTCTGTTGGAGGAGGGTACAAAAGGACCAATGATACTGGATCAGCATCAATACCTCCCGAGGAAGAAGGGACAGATCACCACCAAGCGGACATTGACGATGATCTTTTCGCCATAATCAACCAGTTTGATATCGGTAAAGCATCGGGACTGTGATGCACTTGTTCAGCCAGTGACCACGAGACCTTCAATATGGCCGATGCATACCTAATTTGGGATGAAGCCAGCTGATCATGGGAGAGCCTGCAGAGGAAGCGGAACTAATCCTGAATGAGTGAATGTGTTTTATTTCCTTGCGTGATGTGTTTTTCTGCTTTTGTGAATGTGTAAAAGCAAGGAGTAATAATCCGACTTCCCCCTATTAAATGCTCGAATCCGCCACCTCACCAACCTCGCGACGAATTGATGGCGAGTGAAAATCTGCATAAACCTGAAGGGTAACTCCGTATCGTTTCAATTTACCCTCAGTTGCTCCAAGTTTTAAAATTAAGCCCCTTCTATTCTCAGGAAATTGCAAATCGACCCGAGAACGCAATCATATCCGAATACAGGTTGGATAAAATTTGGGGGCAAATCAACTCATGGGCATTACCACGGGATAGACAGCTTCGGACAAAGGAAAGTACAAGCGAAAGACGCGAACAATCTCAGAAATGGGTAATTCTGTATCGTTCTAATGTGCACATAATCATCTTAAGTCTTGAATTGTCTTATTCCATTCTTAACAGGGATTGCAAATTACCTCGAGAAATACCGTAACATGGCCCAAGGTGATACAACAGGGCTGTTTTATCCCCAAAGATTAACCTTTGAAAGGATAGCCCCATGGACACCTACGGTCCAATGGACCGAATGGTATGGGGGATGACAGTAGGTCCGAAATATCCCGAGTTCGATCCCCAAGGGTGGGAAATGTTGTATGTATTATAAATAAATGAAACAACTTTTTGTGCATTTCTTTTTTACAAACAGGAATACTCGACGAGTAATATCAAAGTCAGTATTTTACCATAGTCTTCTCATAATGGTGAAGCGCCCAACAAAAGTCGAGGAAAATTCAATCCAACAAAACTGGTAAAAGACTCGTGCAAGACATTCAAGATGAAGGGTAAATCAGTATCGTTTTCAATTTATCCCTTTTAATACTGGCTGATATGTCTCTTTTTCTTTTTACAGGAAATATTTACACTAACATTTAACATGTTGAAGGAGACAAATCCAAAAGAAAATTATGATCATCTGACAAGATCTATTTTGGTGAAAAATGGGGCAAATTGATCACAAGCTCTGAAGCGAAAAAGCAAATATGTCTTCCTTATCTCGTTTGATTTCAAGAATAATTTCTCTGCTTTTTGCAGGGGCATTCAACCGCTAAACCATGGCGGTCGCTGTCATTAAACCAACCGAAATGCTCCCTCACCCATATGCTTCATCGCGCAGGGGCAAAGTTTGGGACAAACCGCTCCTCGACATAAGGAGTGGGCTTCCCAATTTGTTCGATCCACCCATATACCAGGGGCAATTCAAATCCGCCCATGTTTGCACATTATATAAACACACATGATGCTAAAAATTGTCACATCGGCATTGTGTTTACACATTTCATGAATTATGTATGACTATTCCGCATGTTTAATTTACCGACTTCAACTTAGAGCATAAACTGCATAGGAGACGTCAAATGTGCAAAATGGGGCATAACAGGATGAGGAAAGGCAAACCATTTCCACACAGGTCTAACATTTTAATCTACAGATAAACAGCCTTTCTCCAGAGTGAAAGAAAGCCCTTTTCGGAATGAAGTCCCCCATTCAGATTACATTCGAGGTGTTCGTACTATAAGAACCTCCTTAAACAGAAGTGGTAATGCAATACATGATCCATATATTGATCGATTGTATCATGAGTTATTACACAGACTGCCTTTAATCATGGCAAACTTAGCAGAACAATTTTGCATGAACCAATGAACGCATTGATGAAAATGCTTGCACATGTTACCTCTGACATTGCCTGACAGGCAACACATTCCCGGTGTTCGAGTTACCTTCCAAAGTCTTGAAGTTCATTCGGCGATTATTGAATGAACAAGCCTGGTTGTCGAGAAGCCACCAAGCATTTTTTCCAAATTCTCAGGTAAGTATATCTTCAACCTGAACCTTTCAAGAGAATGAATTCTGACGGTTGTTGGGGTACTCGAATCCATTGCGGTACATACAGGTATCCACCTTCTTCAATAAAGCATGATTTGTCTCAAAAACAGAAATGTTCGAGACCTTTTAATCTCTGCCTCTTTGGTTTATTCCTAAAGCGACAGGAGAATATAATTTGGGTTTGAGCTTCTGCAGGATTCCTGGTCTCCCCAGATTTCAGAATGGCACCCTTTGAGGTACACCAAGTCCTTCTTACAGGCATAAAGTCATTCTTACAGGTAAATCAAGTCCTTCTTACAGGCAAAACAAGTCCTTCTTACAGGCATAAAGTCCTTCTTACAGGCAAATCAAGTCCTTCTTACAGGCAAACCAAGTCCTTCTTACAGGCAAAATAAAGTCCTTCTTACAGGTAAATCAAGTCCTTCTTACAGGTAAATCAAGTCCTTCTTACAGGCATAAAGTCCTTCTTACAAGCAAACCAAGTCCTTCTTACAGGCATAAAGTCCTTCTTACAGGCATAAAGTCCTTCTTACAGGCAAATCAAGTCCTTCTTACAGGCAAACAAAGTCCTTCTTACAGGCAAAACAAGTCCTTCTTACAGGCAAATCAAGTCCTTCTTATAGGTACAAAGTCCTTCTTATAGGTACAAAGTCCTTCTTACAGGCACAAAGTCCTTCTTACATGCAAATCAAGTCCTTCTTACAGGCACAAAGTCCTTCTTATAGGCAAATCAAGTCCTTCTTACAGGCAAACTAAGTCCTTCTTACAGGCAAACCAAGTCCTTCTTACAGACACCAAGTCCTTCTTACAGGCAAATCAAGTCCTTCTTACAGGCACAAAGTCCTTCTTACAGGCACAAAGTCCTTCTTACAGGCAAATCAAGTCCTTCTTACAGGCATAAAGTCCTTCTTACAGGCAAACAAAGTCCTTCTTACAGGCAACGCAAGTCCTTCTTACAGGCAAACAAAGTCCTTCTTACAGGCAAACCAAGTCCTTCTTACAGGCACAAAGTCCTTCTTATAGGCAAATCAAGTCCTTCTTACAGGCAAACTAAGTCCTTCTTACAGGGAAACCAAGTCCTTCTTATAGGCACAAAGTCCTTCTTACAGGCAAATCAAGTCCTTCTTACAGGCACAAAGTCCTTCTTACAGGCAAATCAAGTCCTTCTTACAGGCATAAAGTCCTTCTTACAGGCAAATCAAGTCCTTGTTACAGGCATAAAGTCCTTCTTACAGGCAAACAAAGTCCTTCTTACAGGCAAACAAAGTCCTTCTTACAGGCAACGCAAGTCCTTCTTACAGGCACAAAGTCCTTCTTACAGGCAAATCAAGTCCTTCTTACAGGCATAAAGTCCTTCTTACAGGCAAATCAAGTCCTTGTTACATGCATAAAGTCCTTCTTACAGGCAAACAAAGTCCTTCTTACAGGCAACGCAAGTCCTTCTTACAGGCACAAAGTCCTTCTTACAGGCAAAGTAAGTCCTTCTTACAGGCAAATCAAGTCCTTCTTACAGGCAAATTAAGTCCTTTTTACATGCAAATCAAGTCCTTCTTACAGGCACAAGTCTTTTTTACAGACACCAAGTCCTTTCTACAGGCACCAAGTCCTTCTTACAGGTATCTCCATGGGGTGACCTACCATACGGGTCAAATCTCAATCAAAATTTAATCAGTAGAATCCTTTTATTAGGAATCTACCATGGTACGACCCACCATACGGGTCAAATGGTATGACCCACCATACAGGTCAAATTTTAATTCAATTTTTAATCAGTAGAATCCTTTTATTAGGAATCTACCATGGGTTGATCCACCATACGGGTTCAAGTTCAACCACCCTAAAGTTTTTTTATATAACGAATCCTTAGGTTCTCATTTCATTTTCAGTGGAACATTCACGTCACGACTCTTTTTATTTCCTTGTATTGAGTCGATTAGAATTCAGGTGTCATCTCGTCTTTGAAATGAACCTCTACGAGCTTCCTTTCAAAGAGGGGCAGCTGTTGACACCTGATTTTTAATCATTTTTTCCAATTGCTAAAGTAATAAAAAATCCATAAAAATTCATAAAATTGAAAAATCAACTTTGGGGACCTTAGCCAAGCCTAGGGAACCAATTTTGACCAAAAAATGATTTTTCATATTTTCGATATTTTTCGGTATTTTTATTTTCGAAAATTCATAAAAACAAAAAATTAAGAAAAATGAGAAAATTAAAAAATCAAGTTTGGAGCCTTGGCCAAGCTTAGGCAAATATTTTCGAACAAAAAAATAATTTTTTGTATTTATATATATTGTTTATATATTTTAGAAATTATGAGAATATTTAATAAATAATAGCATTTGAGGCTACAAAAATATATAAAAATAGTCAATATTTTTATTTTAAATCCCTTTTCATGTTGGTTATCACAAATTTAAAAAATCCAATTCGGGGTCGTGTATTCCTTCATGAGCCTAATCTCGAACCGGATCTAAAAAATTCAATTTAAGTCAATTTATTTTCATTTTTTCACTTTTAGGAGTTGTGACATTATTCTCTAATATTTCAAATTTTTATATTGGCCCAAATTATACTCAGAATGACTCAATTGTGCAAAAGGGCTTAATTAAATTCTGCATTATTTTCAGTGGCAAGAAATGAGTTTAAATTTGACATGTGGTGAATTTTGACTAAGTATAGGGAAGGTATGTCATAAATTGTAAGGAGATTTGGACTTAAAGAAATATTTTTTCAGGGACTAAATTGTAAATACTTAAAATTCAAGGACTAGAGTGCAAATACCTAACTCTTGAAGGATTATTTTACAAATAATAAAAAGAAGAGTTAGTGGATAAATTAGAATAGAGAAGGGAAGATGAAGAAGAGGAGATGAAGAAGAGAAGTTGGAGAAGAATGGATGGAGAAAATAAGATAAGAATAGAGAAGGGAAGATGGAGATGAAGAAAAGTTAGTAGAGAAATTAGAATGGAAGATAAGAATAGAGAAGGGAAGATGGAGATTAAGAAGAGTTAGTGGAGAAATTAGAATGGGAGATAAATATGGAGAAGGGAAGATGAAGATGAAGAAGAGTTAGTGGAGAGATTAGAATGTGAGATAGAGATGGAGAATGGAAGATGAAAATGAAGAAGAGTTAGTGGAGAAATTAGAATGGGAGATAGAGTTAGTGGAAAAATTAGAATGAGAGATAGATGAGTAGGTTATAAAAGGAGGAAGAAGTGAGCTTGAGAAAGGATTCTTGGGAGAGAAAATTTGAAGTGTTTGGGAGAATTTTTTGGAGAGGAAATTTTGGATGTTTGAGAGAGTTTTGGGAGATTGAAGAAAAATTCGAGAAAAAGAAAATACCAAAAGAGAGAGAATTTTGAAGATGATGGGAGTTTAAAGCTAGGGGTTATCATCACAAATTCCTTCATCGATCAATATAAATCAAGAGTTCATCCTCGTCAACGAGCAAGCAAATTCGAGCTAAGTGTTTTTATTTATTCATTTATTTATGATTTTACTCGCAAATTAGCACAAATTGTATACACTTTCTCCATCTCCTTTTTCTTCCATATTTTATGTCAGGAGAAGGATATCTCTACGTCAACAGCAAAAATCTCGTCGAGATGCAAAAATCGGCCCAGACAAGCTCCTAAGCTGTCCACCGATTTCTCAACTGATCTGTGACTAAAAGTCCCTCTTAATTCAAAAGAAACTCTCTATATTGGGAACATAGAGAGCGAAAATCAATTATAGAAATCCCTCCCAAAAAAATGGGAGATAAGTACTCTTTCTACTCTTCTGGTTTTAGGTGTAGATTAGCACATATTTTGTATACTAACACTTCACTCTATTTTATGTCAGGAAGCCGCAGCTCTATATCAATGGTCAATCCTATGGAAACACAAAATCGGCTTGGAGGAGTCCTCAAGCGCGCACAAATTTCAAATTGTTGAATCAATTCGTTGTATTTCATTTTAAAGAATTCATACCCCAGAATGGAGAGGACAAAGTCCATCCGCAATTTAAATACCTGCACCATAAATCCCAAAGGGAAGAGCCAAGCCAATGCTTAGCCTCCCATTGGAGGTTTTTACTTATAGTAGTTAAATACCTGCAACTTAAATACCTGCACCTTAAATCCCAAAGGGAAGAGCCAAGCCAATGCTTAGCCTCCCATTGGAGGTTTTTACTTACAGTAGTTAAATACCTGCACCTTAAATCCCAAAGGGAAGAGCCAAGCCAATGCTTAGCCTCCCATTGGAGGTTTTTACTTACAGTAGTTAAATACCTGCAACTTAAATACCTGTACCTTAAATCCCAAAGGGAAGAGCCAAGCCAATGCTTAGCCTCCCATTGGAGGTTTTTACTTACAGTAGTTAAATACCTGCAACTTAAATACATGTACCTTAAATCCCAAAGGGAAGAGCCAAGCCAATGCTTAGCCTCCCATTGGAGGTTTTTACTTACAGTAGTTTAAATACTTGCAACTTAAATACCTGTACCTTAAATCCCAAAGGGAAGAGCCAAGCCAATGCTAGGCCTCCCATTGGAGGTGTTTATTCACTGTCATGTACTTCCTATAATTTAATTTTTGAATCATCAGACCCAAAAGATGAGTCGGTCGTAATACTGCACAGAAGTCGTTAACACACTCCCTCTTTCGGCTTCAGGGAATCTTTAACACTTAAAAAATATAACAAATAAAAATATATACCATCCATGCATCCTATTTAAAAAGTGAAAACACAAAAGAGAATACCTTACTAGAGCTTTAGGAATAAACCAAGCCTGAGTTGCCGGATTAGGATATCCATGAAATTAAGGTACCGAAAGGGCATTAGTTTTAATTAACTAGTGTAACCAAGTCCCCGAGCTCATAATCTCTGGTTCGCAGGAATAAATTAGTTCTCCCGCTAATTTATTTAGGTTTCTAATCGACCTACCAAGAACGATTAGTGGCGACTCCAAATTTCAAAATCATTTAAACAAAAACCAAAGTTGCGATTCGGTAGGGCTTGGGAGGGTCCGCATTAGGTTAGTCAAATCTAATTAACCTAATAATCCGTTAACCCCTAGAAATAATAAAAATATTTTCAGAGGGTCGCGACACTCGAGCCAAGCAAATCCGACGTCTCTACGGAAAAGTTGGACGGGACGCCACTACTTTGAAAAAGAAAGGATAAAAAATAAGCTGAGTAGGAGACAAAGACATTTACGGCAGAAAAGAGATACGACTCGTCTTTATTGAAGAACTCACCAGCAAATTGACGGTGGAGACAGCAACAAGGGGCCCCCTTCCACGGAAAGATGGAAGGAGACGAGCTGGGCGAGAGATACGATGAAAAGAAAATCGAGAAAGCCAGAACACTCGAGAGAGGCAATACAGTTGCTAAACCCACGTCTAATTTTAAAGGAGACATCTTCTTGATAATTCTCATTCGTGCTCGAAAGAGAGACTCTTAAAGCATACGCAGTCTCCCAGAAAAATCCAGAGAGTGAAAATACAAGAAGAGATATCAAACTTTGAGAAATCGTTAACCAAATCGAAGATGTCTCAACCCAACACACTTGAAAGTTATCGTTACTTGCTGAATATGGGAGAGGAAGAGTTCGAAGCCATATTTGGGATCGAGCCTATGGAGCCCGGCCCTTCCACCGACGACGTCCAAGAGCCCGGTAAGGACAATGACAACAACGGTAAAGGTCAAAAGAAGCGTTACCGTCGCCATACTGAGGAGCAAGTACGAAAGCTTGAAGCTTTCTTCAGAACGTGCCATATGCCAGACGGCAAACAAAAAATAGAACTGAGTCAAGAGCTAGGACTTGAACCTTCGCAAATCAAGTTCTGGTTTCAAAATAGACGAACCCGAATGAAGACTCGTCATGAGCACAACGAAGCCGAGTTTCTAAGAGTTGAAAATGAAAACCTCCGAGCGGAAAACAAGATGTATAAAGAGACTTTTGACTCCGCCACCTGCCCCAACTGCAATAGCCTCCTCCTCACCCTCGATGAAATGTATGATCTGAGGATCGAAAATGCACGTTTAAGAGGTGAGTTAGACCAGTTTATAACAGGATCGAGTTCTGTTGGAGCAAGGTACAAAAGGACCAATGATACTGGATCAGCATCAATACCTCCCGAGGAAGAAGGGACAGATCACCACCAAGCGGACATTGACGATGATCTTTTCGCCATAATCAACCAGTTTGATATCGGTAAAGCATCGGGACTGTGATGCACTTGTTCAGCCAGTAACCACCAGACCTTCAATATGGCCGATGCATACCTAATTTGGGATGAAGCAAGCTGATCATGGGAGAGCCTGCAGAGGAAGCAGAACTGATCCTGAATGAGTGAATGTGTTTTATTTCCTTGCGTGATATGTTTTTCTGCTTTTGTGAATGTGTAAAAGCAAGGAGTAATAATCCGACTTCCCCCTATTAAATGCTCGAATCCGCCACCTCACCAACCTCGCGACGAATTGATGGCGAGTAAAAATTTGCATAAACCTGAAGGGTAACTCTGTATCGTTTCAATTTACCCTCAGTTGCTCCAAGTTTTAAAATTAAGCCCCTTCTATTCTCAGGAAATTGCAAATCGACCCGAGAACGCAATCATATCCGAATACAAGTTGAACAAAATTTGGGGGCAAATCAACTTATGTGCATTACCACGGGATGGACAGTTTCGGACAAAGGAAAGTACAAGCGAAAGACGCGAACAATCTCAGAAATGGGTAATTCTATATCGTTCTAATGTGCACATAATCATCTCAAGTCTTGAATTGTCTTATTCCATTCTTAACAGGGATTGCAAATTACCTCGAGAAATACCGTAACATGGCCCAAGGTGATATAACAGGGCTGCTTTATCCCCAAATATTAACCTTTGAAAGGATAGCCCCATGGACACCTACGGTCCAATGGACTGAATGGTATAGGGGATGACAGTAGGTCCGAAATATCCCGAGTTCGATCCCCGAGGGTGGGGAATGTTGTACGTATTATAAATAAATAAAACAACTTTTTGTGCATTTCTTTTTTTTAACAAACAGGAATACTTGACGACCTTACCAAAAAACAGGAATACTCGACGAGTAATATCAAATTCAGTATTTTACTATAGTCTTGCCATAATGGTGAGGTGCCTAACAAAAGTCGAGGAAAATTCAATCCAGCAAAATTGGTAAGAGACTTGTGCAAGGCATTCAAGACGAAAGGTAAATCAGTATCGTTTCCAATTTATCCCTTTTAATACTGGCTGACATGTCTCCTTTTCTTTTTACAGGAAATATTTATACTAACATTTAACATGTTGAAGGAGACAAATCCAAAAGAAAATTATGATTATCTGACAAGATCTATTCTGGTGAAAAATGGGGCAAATTGATCGGAAGCTCTGAAGCGAAAAAGCAAATATGTCTTCCTTATCTCGTTTGATTTCAAGAATAATTTCTCTGCTTTTTGCAGGGGCATTCAACCGCTAAACCATAGCGGTCGCTGTCATTAAACCAACCGAAATGCTCCCTCACCCATATGCTTCATCGCGCAGGGGCAAAATTTAAGACAAACCGCTCCTCGACATAAGGAGTGGGCTTCCCAATTTGTTCGATCCACCCACATACCAGGGGCAATTCAAATCCGCCCATGTTTGCACATTATATAAGCACACATGATGCTAAAAATTGTCACATCGGCATTGTGTTTACACATTTCATGAATTATGTATGACTATTCCGCATGTTTAATTTACCAACTCCAACTTAGAGCATAAACTGCATAGGAGACATCAAATGTGCAAAATGGGGCATAACAGGATGAGGAAAGGCAAACCATTTCCACACATGTCTAACATTTTAATCTACAGATAAACGGCCTTTCTCCAGAGTGAGAGAGAGCCCTTTCGGAATGAAGTCCCCTATTCAGATTACATTCGAGGTGTTCATACTATAAGAACCTCCTTAAACAGAAGTGGTAATGCAATACATGATCCATATGTTGATCGATTGCATCATGAGTTATTACACAAACTGCCTTTAATCATGGCAAACTTAGCTGAACAATTTTGCATGAACCAATGAACGCATTGATGAAAATGCTTGCACATGTTACCTCTGACATTGCCTGACAGGCAACACATTCCCGGTGTTCGAGTTACCTTCCAAAGTTTTGAAATTCATTTGGCGATTATTGAATGAACAAGCCTGGTTGTCAAGAAGCCACCAAGCATTTCTTCCAAATTCTCAGGTAAGTATATCTTCAACCTGAAACTTTCAAGAGAATGAATTCTGACGGTTGTTGGGGTACCCGAATCCATTGCGGTATATACAGGTATCCACCTTCTTCAATAAAGCATGATTTGTCTCAAGGACAGAAATGTTCGAGACCTTTTGATCTCTGCCTCTTTGGTTTATTCCTAAAGTGACAGGAGAATATAATTTGGGTTTGAGCTTCTGCAGGATTCCTGGTCTCCCCAGATTTCAGAATGGCACCCTTTGAGGTACACCAAGCCCTTCTTACAAGCAAACTAAGTCCTTTTTACAGGCAAACCAAGTCCTTCTTACAGGCACAAAGTCCTTCTTACAGGCAAACCAAGTCCTTCTTACAGGCATAAAGTCCTTCTTACAGGCAAATCAAGTCATTCTTATAGGCAAACTAAGTCCTTCTTACAGGCAAACCAAGTCCTTCTTACAGGCAAATAAAGTCCTTCTTACAGGCATAAAGTCCTTCTTACAGGCAAATTAAGTCCTTCTTACAGGCAAATCAAGTCCTTCTTACAGGCATAAAGTCCTTCTTACAGGCAAACCAAGTCCTTCTTACAGGCAAACCAAGTCCTTCTTACAGGCATAAAGTCCTTCTTACAGGCAAATTAAGTCCTTCTTACAGGCAAATCAAGTCCTTCTTACAGGCATAAAGTCCTTCTTACAGGCAAACCAAGTCCTTCTTACAGGCAAATCAAGTCCTTCCTACAGGCAAATTAAATCCTTCTTACAGGCACAAAGTCCTTCTTACAGGCAAATCAAGTCCTTCTTACTGGCATAAAGTCCTTCTTACAGGCAAATCAAGTCCTTCTTACAGGCAAACAAAGTCCTTCTTACAGGCAAAGCAAGTCCTTCTTACAGGAACAAAGTCCTTCTTACAGGCAAAGTAAGTCCTTCTTACAGGCAAATCAAGTCCTTCTTACAGGCAAATTAAGTCCTTCTTACAGGCAAACCAAGTCCTTCTTAAAGGCATAAAGTCCTTCTTACAGGCAAATCAAGTCCTTCTTATAGGCAAACTAAGTCCTTCTTACAGGCAAACCAAGTCCTTCTTACAGGCACAAAGTCCTTTTTACAGGAAAATCAAGTCCTTCTTACAGGCACAAAGTCCTTCTTACAGGCAAATCAAGTCCTTCTTACAGGCACAAAGTCTTTCTTACAGGCATAAAGTCCTTCTTACAGGCAAATCAAGTCCTTCTTACAGACATAAAGTCCTTCTTACAGGCAAACAAAGTCCTTCTTACAGGCAAATAAAGTCTTTCTTACAGGCAAAGCAAGTCCTTCTTACAGGCACAAAGTCCTTCTTACAGGCAAAGTAAGTCCTCCTTACAGGAAAAGTAAGTCCTTCTTACAGGCAAATCAAGTCCTTCTTACAGGCAAATTAAGTCCTTTTTACAGGCAAATCAAGTCCTTCTTACAGGCAAATTAAGTCCTTTTGACAGGCACAAGTCCTTTTTACAGGCACCAAGTCCTTTTTACTGGCACCAAGTCCTTTCTACAGGCACCAAGTCCTTCTTACAGGTATCTCCATGTGGTGACCTACCATACGGGTCAAATCTCAATCAAAATCTAATCAGTAGAATCCTTTTATTAGGAATCTACCATGGTATAACCCACCATACGGGTCAAATGGTATGACCCACCATACGGGTCAAATTTTAATTCAATTTTTAATCAGTAGAATCCTTTTATTAGGAATCTACCATGGGTTGATCCACCATACGGGTTCAAGTTCAACCACCCTAAAGTTTTTTTATATAACGAATCCTTAGGTTCTCATTTCATTTTCAGTGGAACAATCATGTCACGACTCTTTTTATTTCCTTGTATTGAGTCGATAAGAATCCAGGTGTCATCTCGTCTTTGAAATGAACCTCTACCGAGCTTCCTTTCAAAGAGGGGCAGCTGTTGACACCTGATTTTTAATCATTTTTTCTATTGCTAAAGTAATAAAAAATCCATAAAAATTCATAAAATTGAAAAATCAACTTTGGGGACCTTAGCCAAGCCTAGGGAACGAATTTTGACCAAAAAACGATTTTTCATATTTTCAGTATTTTTACGTATTTTTTATTTATTTATTTTCGAAAATTAATAGAAAATCCATAAAAATTCATAAAATTGAAAAATCAACTTTGGGAACCTTAGCCAAGCCTAGGGAACGAATTTTGACCAAAAAATAATTTTTCATATTATATATATTTTAATTTTTTTTAAAAAAAATACAAAAATATTTGAAAATTTTGGAAAAATAACATTTGAGGCCAAAAAATGCACAAAGATAGTTAATATTTTTATTTTAAATCTATTTTCATATTGGCCATCGCAAATTCAGAAAAATCCAATTCGAGTCACGTGTTCCTTCACGAGTATAATCTCGAATCGGGCCTAAAAAAATTTAATTTGAGTCAACTTATTTTTAACTTTCACTTTTTATGAGTTGTGACATTGTCTTCTAATATTTTAAATTTTCATCTTGGCCCAATTATACCCAGAATGACTTAATTTTGCAAAAGGGCTTTAATTAAATTATGCATTATTTTCAGCGACAAGAAATGAGCTTAAATTTGACATGTGGTAAATTTTGGTGTGTCAAAAATTGTGAGGAGATTTGGACTTAAAGAAATATATTTTTTTCAGGGACTGAATTGTAAATACTTAAAATTCAAGGACTAGAGTGCAAATACCTAACTCTTGAAGGATTATTTTACAAATAATAAAAAGAAGAGTTAGTGGATAAATTAGAATAGAGAAGGGAAGATGAAGAAGAGGAGATGAAGAAGAGAAGTTGGAGAAGAATGGATGGAGAAAATAAGATAAGAATAGAGAAGGGAAGATGGAGATGAAGAAGAGTTAGTAGAGAAATTAGAATGGAAGATAAGAATAGAGAAGGGAAGATGGAGATTAAGAAGAGTTAGTGGAGAAATTAGAATGGGAGATAAATATGGAGAAGGGAAGATGAAGATGAAGAAGAGTTAGTGGAGAGATTAGAATGTGAGATAGAGATGGAGAATGGAAGATGAAAATGAAGAAGAGTTAGTGGAGAAATTAGAATGGGAGATAGAGTTAGTGGAAAAATTAGAATGGGAGATAGATGAGTAGGTTATAAAAGGAGGAAGAAGTGAGCTTGAAAGAGGATTCTTGGGAGAGAAAATTTGAAGTGTTTGGGAGAATTTTTTGGAGAGAAAATTTGAAGTGTTTGGGAGAATTTTTTGGAGAGAAAATTTTGGATGTTTGAGAGAGTTTTGGCAGATTAAAGAAAATTTTGAGAGAAAGAAAATACCAAAAGAGAGAGAATTTTGAAGATGATGGGAGTTTAAAGCTAGGGGTTATCATCACAAATTCCTTCATCGATCAATATAAATCAAGAGTTCATCCTCGTCAACGAGCAAACAAATTCAAGCTAAGTGTTTTTATTTATTCATTTATTTATGGTTTTACTCGCAAATTAGCACAAATTGTATACACTTTCTCCATCTCCTTTTTCTTCCATATTTTATGTCAGGAGAAGGATATCTCTACGTCAACAGCAAAAATCTCGTCGAGATGCAAAAATCGGCCCAGACAAGCTCCTAAGCTGTCCACCGATTTCTCAACTGATCTGTGACTAAAAGTCCCTCTTAATTCAAAAGAAACTCTCTATATTGGGAACATAGAGAGCGAAAATCAATTATAGAAATCCCTCCCAAAAAAATGGGAGATAAGTACTCTTTCTACTCTTCTGGTTTTAGGTGCAGATTAGCACATATTTTGTATACTAACACTTCACTCTATTTTATGTCAGGAAGCCGCAGCTCTATATCAATGGTCAACCCTATAGAAGCACAAAATCGGCTTGGAGGAGTCCTCAAGCGCGCACAAATTTCAAATTGTTGAATCAATTCGTTGTATTTCATTTTAAAGAATTCATACCCCAGAATGGAGAGGACAAAGTCCATCCGCAATTTAAATATCTGCACCATAAATCCCAAAGGGAAGAGCCAAGCCAATGCTTAGCCTCCCATTGGAGGTTTTTACTTACAGTAGTTAAATACCTGCAACTTAAATACCTGTACCTTAAATCCCAAAGGGAAGAGCCAAGCCAATGCTTAGCCTCCCATTGGAGGTTTTTACTTACACTAGTTAAATACCTGCAACTTAAATACCTGTACCTTAAATCCCAAAGGGAAGAGCCAAGCCAATGCTTAGCCTCCCATTGGAGGTTTTTACTTACAGTAGTTAAATACCTGCAACTTAAATACATGTATCTCAAATCCCAAAGGGAAGAGCCAAGCCAATGCTTAGCCTCCCATTGGAGGTTTTTACTTACAGTAGTTAAATACCTGCAACTTAAATACCTGTACCTTAAATCACAAAGGGAAGAGCCAAGCCAATGCTTAGCCTCCCATTGGAGGTTTTTACTTACAGTAGTTTAAATACTTGTACCTTAAATCCCAAAGGGAAGAGTCAAGCCAATGCTAGGCTTCCCATTGGAGGTGTTTATTCACTGTCATGTACTTCCTATAATTTAATTTTTGAATCATGAGACCCAAAAGATGAGTATGTCGTAATACTGCACAGAAGTCGTTAACACACTCCCTCTTTCGGCTTTAGGGAATCTTTAACACTTAAAAAAATATAACAAATAAAAATATATACCATCCATGCATCCTATTTAAAAATTGAAAACACAAAAGAGAATACCCTACTAGAGCCTTAGGAATAAACCAAGCCTGAGTTGCCGAATTAGGATATCCATGAAATTAAGGTACCGAAAGGGCATTAGTTTTAATTAACTAGTGTAACCAAGTCCCCGAGCTCATAATCTCTGGTTCGCAGGAATAAATTAGTTCTCCCGCTAATTTATTTAGGTTTCTAATCGACCTACCAAGAACGATTAGTGGCGACTCCAAATTTTAAAATCATTTAAATAAAAACCAAAGTTGCGATTCGGTAGGGCTTGGGAGGGTCCGCGTTAGGTTAGTCAAATCTAATTAACCTAATAATCCGTTAACCCCTTTTAAAATTTAAAATTTTTTTTAGAGGGTCGCGACAACAATGTTCGACGATTGATCGATCAAGACCAGGCATATCTGCATAAGATCAGGCAAAGATATCCCGGTAGTCCCTTAAAAGGTTCGTCAGACGTTCAGCCATGCTCTTAGGAAGATTCGCCCCGATTTTAACTTCCTTCGGGCTTTCTGCACTGCCAAGGTTTATTGCTACAGTTTCCTCGCCGGTTAGAGCTTTAACTTTCCCATGGTATTCAAGGTTCCATTGTATTTCTTTGATGTCAGAACCCGATTCATCCGAACTATCCAGGTCATCGGCATGGCATATGGTAGGATCCACCGTATCTCCCTCCTCGCATTTGCCCCTGAAACATAAAGTAGCAAAATCAGAAAAACAAACAGGGTTTAAACAGATGATATTCTTCATTCTTTTTTTTTGAAATTATTTTTCTTTTGAAGACCGCGGGACGAGAATTGCTTGAAGAAGCCCAACTCTCAATTATTACCAGGAATGACAATATTGTTCGATCGTTGGTTATCGTCATTGGGTTGGTTTGGAATACTTCAACAAGATTCAAATTTTTAATAAAAAAGACATATGTAATTTTATTGATATTAAATCAATTAATTACACCTTATTGAAAGGGAAATCCTAAAATGCGACATGAAATGAAAGGAAATCCTAAGGCATAACATGAAAATGAAATCCTAAAAAAGCAATGATAGTTCCTGCGCAGGGGAATGCAAGAAATTACAATGGGCTACTGATTTGGGTCTACGCCTGCTTCCTCAAAGAGCTTCCTTGATTTCTGGTCTGGCTAATCATCCCATGTGTTCCAGGTGACACTTCTAGAACGACGGAGCGGAGGCAACTCATTCTCGAACATATGGGGGTACTCCAACCGCATGCTCGGGACTACCATCATGTCCAAATTCCTGTCGCAGTATTTCCACCCGCGAAACATAAGATCGCCGGTATCAATCATATTTTCGACCTGAAATCTCAGAGTGATGCATTCCTCGATGGAATGACCTTCTTGATCGCGGTGAAAATCGCAGAACTTGCCTCGGGTGAAATGGTGAATGTCCTCAAACCATGAGAAGCCTTGTTCTCGCTGAATCACCCCCATGCTGAGGAGTATTGGCCATATGACAGACATTGACGCGGGGAGTTGAGTAAATTCTCACTCTTTCAGCATTAGAGGCTCGTCTCGGGAAAGTTGGTCCTGCGTGTCAGGGTCTTGAATTATACCACCCTCCAGCTGGCACTCTTGAAATTGGACATCATGTTTCACGATATCAATCATCTCATTCATCGACGTGACGAAGACTTGCATCTTGTCCTGAAGCTCTTCAATTGTCCCTTTGATAGTGGCTACAATCTCAGCCTTGTTAGTCATTTTCTCAATCTGATTTAAGTACGCAGAATTCATCTGAAGGACTATGGCAAGTTACCTGTAAAAGGCAATGACGAAGAAGAGAGTATGAGTATCAAGAATATTGAGCCGATCCATGACATCCTCTAGACTCGAAAAACGAAAGCAACTATGACAAAAGGGTTGATTTCTGCAAATTCTAGTTTCGTCGACCTTTACGAGAAAAATCATATTAATTCGTACATAGGTCAAAATGGTATGAACATTTGGGAGCCGATACCCAAGATGATGATTAACAACTTTCATGTTTTAGTCACAGGCAAATTCTTTGTGGATTAATACCGTTTAATACTTCTTTGTAAAAATTCTGCCCAGAAAACTGATCTGTCCGGTTTTTACTTTGAGGATAAATGGGTCATCAAAAATGTGAATTGATGCCCAAACATTTTCAGTTCACTAATTAAAAGCCCAATCTACAACTTTCATGTTTTAATTTTTCTCAAAAGAGCATGTTTTCTAGTGATAAATGGAGAAACAAAAGTGAAGTCGAGAAAATTCCAGAATCCAGACAGTTTTTCTTTCACATTAAATTCAGTAATAAATGGAAAATACATTGAATTGATTCCAAAAAATTTTTTTGAGTGATGAATTAAGTTCTTGTGAATGTTTTCTGTGAAGACTCTATGGATCAATTAAAACTATAAAGTTCAATAAAAATTATGTAATACCAGAAAGTCATATCTGAACAGTAACCTTTATTACAAGAAAAGCTCATAAAGTCATGAAAATGCAATTAAACATGGAACAACAATCCTAAATATGGCAAATCAAGCTGTTTTTGTTTTCTTTGTAGCGACGCAATCTATAGACAAATGGACCTCCAACTCTTTCCGAAGTCGTGCATTTTCCTTAGCCAAAGTTGTGACAGTCTGAAAATTCGACCCGATTATCGGAAATTCTAAATGAATGGAAATACTTCGTTAATACACTCTGATCGACGCTCACTCAGGATTAGCTACCCTAAGTTGACCAACCGAAGGGGAAAGGCTACCTGGGAAGAATTTTCCAAACAGCCGCCCGTTGGTCTGAGACGGAGACAGAGCCGTTATTTAATGAAATTGACCACGAAATGAAATCCGACTTGGGACAATCGAATTGGTAAGACAAACACAATTAAGAAATGAAGTCAGTTTCAGAAATGTCGCCAGAAGGGCAGACCGCCGGTGCACGTCGAGAAGCAAGACGTGAATTGGAAAATTACCGAAATGCCCCCGGTAAATGCTCAGTCCTTAGGATTAGTTGAATTAGGATTTTTGAGAGTAGATTCGGTGAATCGAAATCAAATCCTGTCTGAAATTCGTTCGCGTTCGGGACCCGATAGGTGCATTTGGCACGCAAATCGAGGCAAGTCAAATCAGTTGTCAAATCAATCGATGTCTTGTTAATCCACCAATCAAATCCATCGGTCAATCATGGCACAAGTTCCCATGCAATCCATCAAGTCAAATCCAAGTACAATCAAGAGTACACATCAAATCCATGTCACTATTTCACCTAACCCACTTACCCCCCTTCTCACTTAAGTCTTGTTCTCTCTCTCTCCTCCCTCATTTTCCCATTTTCGGCCGGCCACCCCTCCCTCCTCTCTCCACCGAAACCCTCTCCTCCTTTCTCTTCTTCCCTTGCTTCGTCCGACCG
Organism: Psidium guajava; assembly: GCA_016432845.1. Taxonomy (NCBI): domain Eukaryota; kingdom Viridiplantae; phylum Streptophyta; class Magnoliopsida; order Myrtales; family Myrtaceae; genus Psidium; species Psidium guajava. Next base: position 16,360,709 of record CM028227.1, on the reverse strand, counting down.
TCCACCGTGAAGCTCCGCCGCAAGCCGCCGTCGTTCCTCCCCCGTCGACCGCCGTTCGGCTCTCCACCCCACCGCCATCCTCATAGCCTCTCTTGGTAAGTTTCCTAGCTCATCCTTGTTCATTTTCCACGGCTTGGACCCTCCATGAAATGCCGAAACAGCCCGCCCTTCCATCGTCGTTTCATTTGTCGTTTCGCTTCAACTTGAGCCCGAACTTGCTCACCTCCATTCCCTCGGTTCCTCACCTCCTTTGGCTTGTTGAATGGTTGGTCTAGAGTCCTTGGAGGCCGCGGAACAGCCGTGATCAGCCACCGTTGCCGCCGCTCCCCTCCCTAGGCCGTGAGCTTCAAACCGGCCGTTCTCGCCCCGCCTTGCGTCGTCGTCGTTTCCAACCATTCCCGGTAAGCCTTACTACTAACTCTAGCTTAGGTTAGTCATATATGTATGTAGGGGAAACATGTTAGAGGCTGGTTAGGCTTGATGTGAGGAGAATATGAGATTATGGTGAAGTTTACATTAGGCTATCATGTGGAAATCTTGTGTGGGCCGAATAAGGAGGCTGCTAGTTCGCGAACTGGGCTAAAAAATGTGATTATGGGCTGTGAGGAATGGCTTAGGCATGTGGAATAGTGGGCCGAACCAACTAATGGGCCTAAGGGACTTAATTTGGGCTAATTTAACCTAAAATACGCAAACGGGCCTAAAATACTTTAGTGGGCTTGCGAATGGACGAGATTAGAAACTTGAATGGGCCTCAAAAACATGGTTGATGGACCGAAATGATGGGCTTAGGCGTGTGGTTTAATGGGCCAAAGTAAGGTGTTGGGCTTAGGAGCCTTTATTTCAAGTAATTGGGCCAAAACTAAACTAATTGGGCCTAATCAAACCAATGGGCCACTAATGGACGAAAATCCACTTAAATTGGGCCTAATTTATGTCCATGAACATTAAAGAATGAAACCCAAAAGTGTATATGGGCTTGGGTTATCAAATTGGGCCTAAAATAATGGAAATGGGCTTAAATAGTAAATCTTTAAAAATGGGCTTGGGCCTCACGCGAAATTAATAAAATAATAGGTCCAACCCATATGATTTAATTTAAGAATTTATTATTGGACTTCAACTTTTGAAGTGGGCCTTAGGCCCAATCGAACTTAGCTTGATTTATTAAAGACCCTCGATTAGATTAGACCTTGGTTTATATGGGCTCGATTAATGGGTTGCCCTTGGGTAAGTAATGGTATGGTAGAATTTTGTATGAGATGTAAGGCGAACTTAGATGATCGAAACTTCGTGAGTAGAGGCATTCGATCTATGTCCGCTTGGCTCGATGAACATGAGATCGATTGAATGGCTGAATGACGTACTCTGCTCTTGCACTTATGTTTCTTGGCATGCATGCTCTGTGTTGAATTGTCGATGTGATCATTTGGGCCCTGCATACATTCAGAGCATTGCATGAGTCACCGAAGATGTGACATGAGAATGTGCCCAAGATGGGGAAATGGAGAGAAAAGGGAGACCAACGTAAGGCGTCAGAAACGCAGTGTGGTATTTGCCGTGTGGCACTGAGATTGAGCCTTGATGGGAATTGGAGTGATAGGCGGGCTGGTCCATGGGATCCGTGATGGCCGCTTGAGGCCTGCAGCATTGCATGACGTGATTGCTGATTGTTTGATATTGCCCGTCTGTATTGTACAACTTGTATTATTATGTGGTTCGTGACGGTTACGATGGGTTATAGTGTCTTGGGAGATCGAGAGTGGTCGGACCCCGAACCCTGAACCCTAGATACTGGTTAGGACCGACCCCACTTGTATATCCTACCCTACGCTAGGATTAGTGGTGAACTTGCTGAGTCCTCGACTCACTGGTGGTGGTTACCTTCCTTTTTTCAGATCCCAGACGCCAGTGATGGCTGCACCCCCGATGCTTTTTGGACTGCCGGTTCAGATGGATACTCACATTACCCTCCATTTTGATATGCACGCTACTCTATGGCATAGGCATGTGACGACTGTACTAGTAGATCATGGTGGATCCTACCTCGTACCCCATAGGTTCGAGGCTTAGTTTAGAGAGGGCCTTCATGGCTTTGAGGGACCCCAGAGGGATTCCCCGATACCCATGGAGGAGGACCCATTCTGGCTGCAGCCTGCCGAGTATGGAGGCCAGGTGATCGACCCCGACCCATTGCAGGAGTTGCCGTCCCCTGGACGATTTGAGATTGATGGCCACAAGGAGGGCGATGCCATGGATACCGATGAGGAGGATCCAGAAGAGGACCCCGTGGAGGATTCCGACGAGGAGCCTGAGGAGGACTGAGTCCCTGATGCTGGTCTGGTATTTTGACGTTAGTGAGAGCGTAGGTTAGGCAGCAGGTTGTGGTTTCTTTTGGGGTCTGTACCTAACGCTTGATATGTATATAATGCTGTTTGTATTTACTCTGTCTATACTACCCTCTGCTTTGTATGCTTGTGTGTGTGGATAGGAGGCACGCTTTCACAGGTTCGTAAGTTTACTGAGGACGCGTCGTCTGGTTACGACGAAGAGATCCATCCTGGGCCGTCGAACTTTGAAAACCAGGCGAGCGCGAGGTGTATCTTCCGCAGGAACGGGATGCCGCGTTCCCGAGTGAGGATCAGGGGCGTGACAAAAGTCTTCATTTGTCTTTTCGTCTTTTGCGTCTTCTTTGCATAGGTCTCGATCTCGGCTTGACGGGTGGGCTTCACAATCACCAACGGGAACTTCGGAAACATGTGAGTTGGTATCAAATGATACTTAATATACCGAACCTTCGCATGATAACATTTTTCCTTTCCCTCGAGCTCCTCCTTGGGTAGTGATAGTGAGCGAGTCTTGGACTTGAGCCAAGTTTGGTCAAGATGCTTGATCTCGGTTCTATAATTCTCGCCTGCAACGAATTCAACTTGAAAAGTGTTTGGCCCCAAAGGTGGTGGCATATCCTATAAAACTCCATATTGCCGTACCACACGGAGAGGATGATACTGCGTCATACCGGTAATACCCAAAAGAAGTATAGGCTCTCGCTCACCATGGTACAAACGAGCCTTAGAGACTTGAAACCATATAGCTTGCCATAGAAAAACCTTGGGACTCGGATCTTTAAATAAATCAATCCACTCGGAATAAGACAATCTAGCAATATTTTTTTGCAACTCTTGAAAATTTGCAATTGGGTTTTCCTCTTGACTTACCCGTGGAATGGTCATTTTTGAGCCGAACTTAGCATAATGAGAGAAAAACCACATTTGCAAAAGTCCAACCGGAGCGTGAAATGTTTTTTCCTTGTTTTGCTTAAAACGAGTCAAAGATATAAAAGTCTCGGCCATGATAGCATTAGTAAAGTTCATTCCACTGCAAACTTGCCTAGCTATCCAAGCCATGGATGGACTAATAAAATCCTTTTGGAGCGGAAAAATCACAAGTTCGAAGAAAGCTAGAATAAAGATCCTGCTTTGCAAGTATGAATTGCTCTCATAAAAAAGTTCAACGAGGAATGAGAAAGGACACATATGACAATTTCCTTTTAAAATTTTCATCATTTTATTTTCGCTAATTTTCAAAAACTCAGCAAAAATGAAAATTGGATCCATTTCCACACAAGGGAGAATTAAATCAATGGTCAAAGGTTTTCCAATGGCAAGGCTATACTCTTCCAAAGTCGGAGTGAGCTCGTGCTTACCTAAAATGAAAGTAGCAGTATATGGGCACCAGAAATGTGCAAGCGCCTGCATGACCCCAGTCTATAATTCAATATCCAAAAGTGGCAATACGTGACCCATACGACTAAGGGCATAGGTCTGTGCATCAATGCTCAAGTGCCACCACATCTGCTTCAACTCGGCCTTTGGAATGTACACGAAACGGATATCAATGTGTCCCATTGTCTATAAATCACGCGCTACAATCCTAAGTGTCATGGACCGACCCAAACAATAACATAAGACAAGATGAAGTTCAGAAGCGTACTTTACCGTGGGATAGGAAAATAAACAATCACATGGACATGCACATGACTCGTGGGTTAACCTTATTCTAACTATCCTAAAGGCTCACAAATTGAAGTGAAAGACTTACGGCAATGCGACAATCTCGCGCACATAAGCAAGATTAGTCGCTATCTCGCGACGTAACCAAGATTAGCCGGGCCTTTCCACTTCGGGTACTTGAGTCAAAAATTAAAACCACCGCTTTGGTAATCTTACCAAGCCTGAGGCATAACTTTTAAAACTCATTTTTGAAAAGAAGTTCGGGAGTGAATCTGGACTAACTTTCGACGTGATCTCACGGCGAACGCTAGAACCAAATCACGATACCATCCTAAAACTAGTGGCCCAGGTCCGACCACGGGATGTGTGTGATGTAGTGCTAAAGCGATTAATCATGCATAACAATTAAATGCAAACACCGCTTCAATAATTCAAAAATTAAATGACAAGTTTCACACACCAAACCTGCAAAACAAAGGGTTAGCCAAACACTCCACCCCTTATAACTCCCGTTCTACAAAACCATTTAACACCTAAGGATTAAAATTCAACCAATTACCAAACCAAGTGAATTTTCATGAAATTTTTCTGGCTAAGTCCTCCTTAAATTTCAAAAAATTCAAGTTAGTCCCCAGCGGAGTCGCCAAACTATCGCGATCTAAAAAAAATCAGTTTCCCGATTTTTAAAGTTAATGGATTACCAAGTTAATTAAATTGAATTAACTAGCCTAGCTCGAACTCTCCCAAGTTCTACCAAATCATGACTTAGGTTCAATTTCATCAAAAGAAGGATTTATCTTGGAGTCGCCACTAATCATTTTGGGTAGGTTGATTAGACACCTAAATAAAGCATCGAGAGCAATACTTTATTCCTACGAACCAGAGATTAATGAGTTCGGGGACTTGGTTACACTAATATTTCCACTAGCGCCCTTTCGGTACCAATTTCATTAAAATGTTCAACTTGACAATTTTGATGAATTTTCACTTGAGATTCAAAGGTGCAATTTTTTATTTTCTTTTTATGACAAAGTAAGGAACTAAATTATATGCAATGCATGCGGTTTAATCTAAATATTTACAAGATAAATTACGCGTGCAATTATCTACATGATGTGAAAATGTGCAAAGAAAGCAAACCCTTTTTTATTTTTTAAAGAAAATATTACAACGTGCAATAAAAATATCAAAAATTGGATATGCAATTTATTCCAAAGAAATGCAATATGTCCAACAAGGTATAATCGAAATTCAAATCAATCCATTTAGGCAACACAATTTCGAATATTCGAAATGATTAGAATCGTTACCTAACTTGGCGGATTTGATTATTGAACTCGGATCTCGGATTACCTCGTGGATCAAGATTGCGGATCGCGGCTCGAACGACAGGGATGGACTCGCGGATTGTATTGGTCGATGAAGATGGTAACTCCGAGCTTCGAACTCTCGTTCCCCTCAATTCTCTCTTCTAAAAGAATTCTCTCTTTTTTTGTTTTCTTTTTCTCTCTAAATTTTCTTCTCTCCCAAAATCTCTCCTCAAGTTTTCTCCAATCTCCATCTTCCTTTCTAATTCATCATCTTCCATTCTAATCTTTCCATCTCCCATTCTAATTCTTCATCTTCCCTTCTAATTTTACCATCTTCCATTCTCCATCTTTCCTTCTAATTTCTCCATATTCCCTTTTATATCTCCCCTTCTCCATCTTCCTTTCTAATTTCTCCACTAACTCTTCTTTGCAAAACAATCCCTAAAATTTTATGTATTTGCAATTCAGCCCCTGAAGTTTTATGTATTTGCAATTCAGTCCCTAAAGTTTTATGTATTTGCAATTCAGTTCTTGTGGAAAAATTTCTTTTAAGTTCAAAACTTCATAAGCCTTTCGGCACACCTCCCTCATGCTCAGTCCAATCGTTTGTCAATTTAAACTCAAATCCTCCGTTGTTAACCATAATAAAATGCATGACCGACAAATAATTAAATATGCAATGCATGAAAAAATTAATTTTTGGTGAGAACAAATTCTCATTTTTTTATGTACTTAAGTGAATGAATTTTAAAAAGTCAAAATTTAGGTGTCAACAGTGACCAGATCAACATCATAAACCTTAGAGTCACATAATTCAAAAGACTTATTTCTTGAACAAGTTATCAGTTGTCAATTGGAGCTCTGATTTCGTGCCCTCGCCACTGTATTTAAATTTTCCCTTTCAATTTATGAAGACCTGTTTTTGTCTGGTGTTATGTAATAATGATCTAAAGGTCCATTTCAGTGAGATTTGTAATATGTACACAATGCAAATGAGGATCATTAACCACAACCAAATGTAATAAAGGATTAATCTGAAAGTTGTAACTGTGTTGTGAAGCACCGGAAGTTATGCGTTTATGATGCACTGCGACCCACAACCTCAGACGAAACTATATCTGACTTGTTAAATGTAAATGTGCATAACATGAAGTAGCTTAAGTCTAAAACAACTCAGTGCTATAACTCAAGTTTATAGAGGGCTAAGTCGGTCTTTAGCCTAATGTAAGGAAAATTACCCAATCAGTAGTCCTAAACTAATTATACGGTGCCAATTCAGTCCTAAACTTTTTAATTTTGCTATTTAACTTTGCATGAAATTCTAATGTAATCCTTCCAGCTAATTTTTATTAGAAATGGCAGACATGATGGTCTAGTCATTGCCAGTCCTCATATGTGGTATGTCGCTACGTCAACGATGTCGGGCGAAAATTACTTGGAATAACTATATTTAAATTTTGCGCAAAGGTTTAGGACAAAATTGGCAAATTTGAAAAGTTTTGAACTGAATCATCATCCATATAACAAATTCAAGTAATGGGTGTGCCATTGTAGCCGAAATTCGAGTAACTGATTTAAATGGGAGTTGAAGTTATAGGATTCGATTGTGTTAGGCAGGAGTTCATTTTTTTTTAACATAGCTAACCGTGTCAACCGCACCAAACGGTAATAATGGTCGATACAAACGGTACTAATGACCGAGACAACGGTTCATTTACTGCTATGACCACCATCTTGTTTAGACTAAGTTAATAACCCATTGAAATGGTCATAAATGCAGAAATATTGTGGTGTGCTTTTTTGTGAAAATGTAGCCCTCATTGGTCGCTGTCGAGGGTGAATCAAATTTGATTGTCATGTTCAAATTCAATGCCGACGAGGCGCTTTACGTGGGTTCATAAGAATTAACGATTCGAATGTTCGACTATACCATCCCGGAAAAAAAAAATGTTAAGCTAAAAGAGTAGTGAAACTTGTAAATAGCTCAAGTTCAATAGTTTGACGAGTTTCCAATACAGTCGTTCCGACCAAAAGTAGCTGGAAATTCAGTCTTAAACCTTTTGTACGGTGTCCAATCAATTCTGAACTTTTGAATTTGGCCAATTCAATTATCAATATTTGACGATTTGCCAATGTAATCCTTCCAGTCAAAATTAGCCAAAAATCGATGACGTGACAATCTAGCCAACGTCAATTGTCTTACGTGGCACACTCGAAACTAACGTGAGCCATTTGTTGTTTATTTCAAAATTTTCTGAATATTTTCCTTTTTGTCCTTTTTCCCCTCTCTTTCCTTTCCTTTTCCTTTCTTTCTTATTCCCCCCACTAGTCGCTAGGGCTTCAGTGGCATAGGCAAGGACCATGTCAACCGCACTAGATCTGGGTGAGGTCGCAACACCCTCTTTATAGTTGGTGAGGGCATTCTGGCCCTCATCGAGGCCTCGGCAACTGGCGAAGGGAAATTGAAAAAAAAAAGAAAAAGAAAGAAAACAAGGAAAAAAGGGAAATAACCATAGAATTTCAAAAACAAATATTGCAAAATTGTCTATATTAGCATAGATCCATGAAGATAGCCGACGTTCACATTAACGATTTTTTTTATCAAAATGGGCCAAAATGACTACATTGACAAATCTCCAAAAAGTTGGAGATTAAATTGGCTAAATTAAAAAGGTTAAGGGTGAATTGGCTGCCGTATGATAGATTTAGGGAAAAGGGTAAAAAAAGTCTAACCCTATTGCATTGGTGCTAGTTTAGTCCTAAACCTTTTGTATCAGTGTTAATTCAGTCCTAAACCTTTTATTGGTACCAATTCAGTTTTAAACCTTTTGCAATAGTCCAATTTAGTCCTAAGTTTTTAGCATTGTATCAATTGAGTTAATCCGATTAATTTTGATTGGATATTACTGACGTGGACGTCAATTGCCCTACATAAAACTATCGGGACTGTCATGGATATTTTTTTAATATTATTTGAATACTTTCAAAAATGATTAAAATTAATTGAAATAATATTAAAAAATTCATGTCGGTGCCAGCCTTGCCATATTGGACAATCAACGTTCATGTAAGTGATTTCTAGTCAAAATTGTTCGAATTGACTCAAGTGGTACAAATGCAAATAAATATTAGGACTAAATTGATACAAGTGCAAAAGGTTTAGGACTCAATTGACACCAATCAAAGGTTTAAGACCGAATTGACACCAATGCAACTTTTTGGACACTTTTTATGATAGATTTATGATTTTTGGGACAATTATCCCCAAGTTTAACATAAGTAGTTGTGGTAGAAAACAAAATTTGACGTAATCTACGTCAAAAATTTCAAATGGCACAATTTAATTAAAGTACATGTCTCCTCCAGAGCATATTTTTGGAAAGTATGGATCACGGTACCAGAACCACACAATTCGAAGGCCTTTAAAGAGATATGATTGGACAATGTGTTGAGGGAAAGGTAAATTATAAGTCCTAATTAAAGAGATACGATTGGAGAATCAAGTGCAAAATCTTCATTAGAAAATTTAATTGAGTGTTAAAAACTTTTATTTGGAGCGATCAGCTTTTGAACATTTAAGTTCTGAAATAACCACCGGGGGTTTGCTCCAGTGGCCACTCTTCTCATTTGGGAAGGGGAATGGGAAGGGGTCGAATTTTCACCTCGAGAAAAATTAAGGCAGGGACGAAAAAGGAAGGAGTAAGGTTTCGCGACCTGCACATACACATAGCACACTAGTGGCTCATAAAATAGAATAGAATAGGACCAAAAAAAAAAAATCCTAAACTTACTCTGCAAAGACCTGAGATTTGTTTCCACGGGCTTTATTCCATTTCATAAATGAAGTTTAGAACTTTCAATGCTAGTCTTTCCCCTTCATTTAAATCAATCACTAAGGTACGAATTTCACATTTTTTCAAAGCTCGAATAAATTTCTCACCTGACTTGGAAAATGAAATTTTCGAGAAAATCTTAGCAGAAGTGATGTTACTTCTTCTTCTTTCTTTTTTTATGTGGTGGGAAGACATTATGTTACTTCATCTGATGCTAACTTATGCCAGTGGGAAATCCATTGTCAACATTCTCACACAATAATGGCTTCGGTTAAAACCTAATAGTCACAAGGATAACAGCATACCTGCCGATTGCCTATCCTACGTCCATTGGAGTTCAAGCATTCACAGTACTACACTACTACTAACGCGATGTGATCCGCCCGTTGCACATGGTGTTTTCTTTTACTTTCTCGATCGCAAGATGGTGACATGAGTTCGTTCTATAATTCTTACTCGGGGCGAGCATAATGCGGTTCAAACCGTTTAATCAAAACCGAACCGAACTGTTTTACCGGGTTTGGTTCCGTTTATGAGAGGTGATTTCGAAAGGAAAAAAAAAATCATAAATTTGCTCCGCATCGTAGCTTGGTCTGGTCTCAAGGGAAAAAATATTAGAATCAAACCAAACCGCGAAACTGTAATTTATGGTGTATGTGTTGGGATTACTAATTTTGCAACTATTTTTTTTTATTAATGTTTAAGGTAGAATCATGAAGAACAACATACTTTGTTGTTCAATTTCGACTTTTGTTGGTCCAATTGGATCAAAATAATGAGATTGACGTGTGTTTCTCTTACGGTGATATTGGAAAGTCTTACGTAAGATGCAAGTCTCTTGGGTCATGATTCGATTCGGTTTGAAAGCAGTACTTAGTTTGGTTCGGTTCCATCAAGTAAGATAAGAGATCTTGTCCAACTGCAATTGTCCTGTTTGATTCAGTTTGGCCTTCAAACCGCATCGAACTGCACCGTGCACGCCCCTAATTCTTGCCGCACACCGGTAAATCTTCACCGGACCCGTTAATCCCTCGGTCTCTCTCTTCTTGTACTCTCCAAGCCATTGTGTTTGACAATTATAGTGTCTCCCAAAATCACCGCCGCCGGCAAAGTCGCCTGCCACCACCTCCAAGTCAAGTCGCCACCACAAGCATCATGTCGTCCCACCGTAAATCGTCATGTTCATCACCAGTCACGCCATCTCTCTCTCGGAATCACAGAAATAAAGGATCCGCATCCATAAATAAGTACATCATTGTGCGTTTTCCTCAAGCATAGTAGATTGCGTGAGGCGTATAAAACAATTTATCATATAGTGTCGGCTCTTTAGATATGTCACAACATAGGCAAATGGATAGATAGAAGCAACGGGGTGGCAACATCCTAGTTGTTACATGGGGTTAAGCAGTTTGAGACATAAATATTCAATGGCGACACCATCATCACGATCCTCGCCGATGTGCAAGTGTTATGGCCTTTCTCATAAGAAGAGATTTTTTTTCTTGGGTTTTTTTTTTTGGGGGGGGGGGGGGATTGACGCGGTAGAAGCTCGTTATATTCACCCAAAATAATCACCCACAAGGAGTTTAAACCCGAGCACATTAACATATTCAGTTGTCGCCATCTATTCTCAAAATCCTAGAGCCAATGAATTACATTGTGAGACATGGATCGTCTAGCATTCTCATATGTGCACCGTAGCAATTATTGTAAATAAAATTTAGGAAAAAATCCATCAAAAATCCAAAACGATATCCATGGTGACACATTTATCACAAACTCTTTTTGTGACACAAAAAATCTCAAATTTGTACTCATGTGATGCATTTATTCCAACTTGTGTTAGTGTGACATATTTACATCCAAACTTATAGGTATGTGACGTATTTACCCTGCAAATTTGGGGTAAATATGTCAAGGCTATTGGTGTCACAAAAAAATTATTTGGGGTAAATATGTCACACTAATAAAAAGTTAGGGTTTTTGAAGTCACAAATTTTTTTAAGAGTAAATGTGTCATATGTTTACAAGTTTAGAAGTAAGTGTTAATGCCATGGAAATCCCAAACTAGTATATTTGTGATAAATTTATCTAAACTATTTTTTTTACTATCAAAAATCATAAACTGATACACATGTGATAAATTTACCCCAAACTGGTACACTTATGACAAATTTATTCTAAGTTAGTTTTCATTAAATTTTATGGCCAAATTATTGAGTTAGATGACACGCGATAGTTGATGAGTGTACATATTTGGGACTTTTACCCTTTGTTTGTCACAGACGTATTAATTAGGGAGTTTTTTGAGTATTGAATCATTTAAATAAAATTAATAGAGGATAAATTTGTCACAAGCATGCTAGTTTAGAGTAAAGTTATCATAGGTACACCTGTTTAGGTTTTCAATAATCAAAAAAATTAGTTCGAAATAAATTTATCACGGATGTATCAGTTTAAGGTTTTTGTGTGATCAAAAAATAATTTTTAGTAAATTTATCACAAGTGTATCAATTTCGAAATTTTTGTGATATTAACCCTGGAATTAAATGTGCCACAGGCTTTTTTTTATTGTTTTTCCCATGGACGAATACTTGGGAAAGTGTTGGAAGTCCTGCTTGCCGAGCACTTAGCCACCACGATCGGCGGCGTGGACAATGCTGGTGGGAATAAACTTTTGGTGGGAGTAGACCTAACAATAAAAGACGCCAATCGTGTTTGACATTTAGCCATCTAGTTTTCGGTCGCATTCCAGACTTCATTCAGTCCTCCGTCATGGTCGGCGTCCAAAAACCCTGTTACCCAGCATGATCACACGCCCAACTTTCTCTGACCATCCGAATCCAAACCAACATCCCATCTCTGCATCCTCTGGTTTTCTGATCATGGCTCCAAGTTTCGGTCTTGCGTATGAATGACAACTTCTCCTTTTCCCGTGGGACACAGAGCCCCCCACAAATATCTCTATCTCTCTCGATCTCGACCGAAATCCCAGGTGGGTTTTGCAGATCTAACACGTCTCTAAGCTCTCTCTCTCTCTCTCTCTCTTACCAGTAGCAACAATGATATAAGAAGAAGAAGACACCAGACTCTCCCATACCGTACCACTCCCACCTTCTCGCTGTCATCTTCATCATCATCATCATCTTCCGGACTTGGTTTCCTCGTGTACCCATCGCCATCTCTGCTCTCTCTCTCTCTTTCTTGTTCGTTCCGATTTCGCTTTCCCTATTTCCACTTTTCCTCGTCCGACGTCTCTGTTTTTCCTGCTAAAAGACCTCTCTTTGTTCCGTTTTCTACAGCTTCTTGTCGTCGTCAAGAGAGAAAAAAGATAGCCCTCCCGATTCCCCGCCGTTCAGTGGGCAGCGTCAGAGACAATAAATGCCACCAACTCCTCTCAACCGCTAATCATTAGGAAACTCCCCCGACGACATTCTCTTGAAATTTGCAAGATATCCTTTTTCTCTTTTCTCGAGAGAGAGAAACGGTTGGATTCGAATGGGGAACTGCCAAGCGGCGGATGCGGCGACCGTGGCGATCCACCACCCCGCGGGGACCAAGGTGGAGAGGTTTCACTGGTCCGTGAGCGCCCACCAGATCATGTCGGCAAACCCGGGGCACTACGTCGCGCACGTGATCGCCGCCTCTCCTCAGACGGCGGCTGCGGCGAATGGCGAGAGCGGCACGCCGTCGAGGCAGCTCAGGCTCCTGCGGCCCGACGACACTCTGCACATCGGGCAGGTCTATCGGCTCATTAGCTTCGAAGGTACGTACCGAGTTTTCACGCGCAGCCGCGGATTCTCTGGGCTCCATCTTTCTTGATTTTTCGGATTCTGAAGAGTTTGGTTTCTTCTTTATTTTTGGGGGGTTGGGTTGGTGGAAGATGTGTTGAAGGAGTTTGCGGCAAAGAAGTGTGTGAAACTGGGGAAGCTGTTGGAAAGATCTGGAGGGGTTGGAGTCGAGCCGAAGATGAAAGAGTCAAGGACGAGTCGGGGGCCGAGTTCGAAGCGGGACTCGGCGTCCTCGAAGGTATTTTCTCATGCTTAGCAAACAAAGCATACACATGCATCGGTAAAAACACATTTTTTTTTTGTCAATCTTTCGAAAAAAAAATCTCACATATTACTAAAAACGATTAATCATAGGAATTTTATATAGCATGAGAGTCGAATTCCGTACCTATGATTCATCATGATACTAGAGTCCCAATCCTTCGATCCCTTTATCAGTGGGACAACCGCATGTCTATTAACATCTTATTTTTAAAGCAATAATGATTAGAACCCGTGATTAACATAAATCCAAATTAGTGGGTTATGCATAAACAATAAATATCTAATTAATGTTTCGTAGCGTAAACATAAAGTCAAAATAATGGATTTCTCCCCCACATTGGGTGCCCGAAATCAGGGAACGCTAGCTTTGGGTCCTGTTTATCAATCATGGTCGGATCCGGCCTAAAAAAATCCTAACTTTCCTTTGACATTCGCAATTTCTTTCTTTATTAACAATTTATCCGTTACACATCGTTTTTGTAACTTGTCTTCCCTCTTTTCGCCGTGAGTGTTGCGAGTCCTATGATTCGTGATATTCCTCAGAACAATAGCAATCTCCACCTAATGGATCTTGACTTTCCTTAGGGTATGCAATTACCAGTTATAGCAATTTATCTGTAAAAAATATTTTTTTTTTGTAACTTCGCTGGATCTTATAGCAATTTATCTGTAAAAAATATTTTTTTTTTGTAACTTCGCTGGATCTTACTACCACCAAAATATCTCTTTGGTGGTAGTAACTTCGCTGGATCTTATGATTCTTGATATTCTAGAGAGAAAGTAATCTCCCTAAGTTAATAGTAAATTTATTTTGCATCATTGTTAGTAAAATACTTACTGATCCTAACTTTCCTTGACACTTCCTGAAGTTTTGCAGCTTATGGGTCCGTAATTTTCTCTAGGAAAAATGATACAAATCGAAAGTCTTGCGATATGATTCGTGAACTTATAATTTGTTTCAATGTGGCCCCTAAACAAATTAAAAGTTTAGAGACCACATTGCACTTTGAGTTAAATTTGAGGAATCACATTAAACAAATTAAAAGTTTATGGATCACATTGCACTTTGAGTTAAATTTGAAGGACCATATTGAACAAATTAAAAATTTAGGGACCACATTACATATTCAGCCAAAAATTTATGGATTATTTTTGTCAATATCCCTCTTCTCTGCTCCATAAAATCTTTCTTAATCAAATGTATGTTTGATCACCTTTGCATCAGTAAGTTATAATAGAAATCGAATTTTGCAAAGCAGATCTACTAGACGATAGTTTTCCTTTTTATTACACGATCCAAATCGAATGCATAATCGTGCCTGCAAAAACACTAAGGCTCCATTCATTTCGAAAAAAATGAATTTTACAAAATATTGTCTTAAAAACAATCTCTTGAAGTAATTAGTTACGGAAAATGTTGCCATTATTGACTAAAATTTATGTCTAAATATTTTCGTGGAAGACAAAAATAGTTTCCGCTCATTAATTTTAGCAAACGATACAAGTGATTGTTTTTAGGAAAATATTTTTCAAACCATTCATTTTCTCATAATTATGCATTGTGTAAAATTTTTAAAGAGAGAAAGAGACAAAAGACTAAGGTAAACAACATTAACAATATTGCTCTTTTCTAAGGCATAATTTGTTTAGTAATTCTCTTCAATTTTTCGTGGGTCCGGTTAGTTTTCCCGTGCATCTCATTGTCATCTGATGTTCCATAAAGTTAACCTAATCCCATCTTTCTTTCCGCCATGTTGACCCTAATTCGTTTCCTTATACGTGAACCCACGTGATTGGATCCTAAGAACTTAGAAAATGCTTGGAATAATAAATTTGAGGACCGATTCATCTTCCACCATGCCGATGACATGCATAATGGTGGATGCAAACTAGCTTATTAAAACCTCTCTTTCACTCACACACATCCGACTGGCATGCTTTGTGACACCCGATATGATCCAATACGAGAAAGTTATTCGTCTAAGTGTTCTATGGAACAATTATATGAGGGAAGGCTGGTCTAGCTTGAATTACTAGACGCTGCACGGGTTAATTCCGCGATCGAAATATGTCGGCCCGTGACACTTAGAGTCTTCGTCACCAAATTGATTTTTATGTAAGGGAGGATGTTACATCATGAGATATATTTTACACTGCTCTTTAACAATTTGTGACGTTGGGATGTACGATTTCACATATGATTTAAGTCAACCCCAATTCATGGTTTATAGTTGACACCAATTTCATGGAGAATGCTAGAAATATGGAAAAATAACTTGACATCATCATGGTTTCTCTATTTGCATGATATTGTCCTTCCATGAGATCATTCTATATTTTACCCTATCTTTGACATGATCTACTAATAATTTTATAGGTAAATTGTCCAACCACTTGTGTACTTTGAACTTTTTTCTGGTGGCTTATTGTCCTTTTCTATATGATAAAAATAACCCTCTAACTCTTGCAATTAAATTAAAACTCTTTCTGACAGGCGGGTCTGTTGAATATTATCATTATTACATGTCATAATATTTCAAAAATTGCAAATTTTCATAATTCTCTCATGTTATGATTATCTTCTAACTTAGCTATCCTAGTGGCTCAGACAAATGCCACGTCGGGTTTCTTTTTCTTGGTAAAAATGATCCTCCTTAAACTGATCGAAATGGTCCTTGATGGGATTGTAAATGCACACAGCTGTTTTCCACCAAATTAAGGATACCTAATCACCGGATTGTTTGGACAATTTATCCTGATCTTAGACAAAGCTCAATCAAGCCTTCCATTTTTCTGTTTCATCTTTTCGTCATTATTCTCCAGGAGGAGCAGGAGGTTGATGAATGGGGAAGCGGCGGCGGCGGCAGCAGTAGCGGCAGCCTGAGAGGGGTGGTGGGCGGTGGGAGGCGGTGGGAACCAGCCTTACAAAGCATTTCCGAGATCGGAGCTTGAACGCTACTCTCTCTCTCTCTCTAGAATAAATCCAAAGTGCCAACCAAAAGTTGTCCATACTTTTGTGCACTTTTCACCATCTCCGATGTAGGAGTAACTAGCCACTCACTGTCCTTGTCAACCGAACTAGCGACTGTTCTTTTACCTCCTTGGATTCTGGTGCATTTTAGGAGTAATAGTTGATTGTCGACGCTTTGTGCTTAGGTTGATCGTGCACTTTGCAATCATTAACCACATGTTGCCACCATCTTGATCTGACGAAGACACTAGAACTTCTTCCCGCGACACAATTTAATTCCGCGGTCAACGAGGAAAGCATTCCATGTGCATGCGAACGTCCCGATTCACTCATTGATTAATCCTTCGTGGGTTGGGGGTAAATTTGAAAAGTTTAGGCTAAGCAACATTGGGATTCTTGTCTAGCTGAGCACTGCTAGCAATCCCGGGTGCTTGTTTGGTAAGATTTCTTTCAAGAGTTACGGTCGTGAAAATAGGCGCTGCGATTTTCGTAAAATGTTTGAAAGCTCATTAAAATTACAATTTTCTCAAAGATATGGCAGCTCATAACATATTTTAGGCCGTTGTCTCAAATTACAATTTTCTCAAAGATATGGCAGCTCATAACATATTTTAGGCCGTTGTCTCGCCAATTCTGAGATGCTACAGCTTTAAACCATGTACTACCTAATTTAAAAGTTATGACACTTCAAAAATACAATTATTATTGCGGCACTGCCACAATCATTAAAAAAAATTACTAGAAATCAATATACCAAAGGCAAAAATTTGGGTAGGCACCCTACTTTTATATAGAGGTTGATTCATTGAAATTCGACGTATGTTCATTTACTTGCACTCAACATACTAGATGAGAACCCCACCCAAATCCCAAACTCTTCTCAAACTCCTCCTCTTCCTCTCTCTCTCCATCATCAATCCAGAATGCGTAGATCGTTGCGCTGTTGCCCACGCTACCATTCTTGCTGGAGCACTGTGACTCGACCGCTCTATCCCCCTCTTCTCTTTAGTAAGCTCGACACCACCTCTGTGATTGCGCGAAAGACTCAACAGTCATAGGATCGAGAAAATTATCCAAAAAGTCCTAAACATATCACACTTTAACCAATTCATTCTTAAACCTTTTAATTTTTTTAATTGAGCCCTAAACCTTTTCACATTTTCTGAACCAAATCCATCCAATTAATTTTTGCTGGAAACTGATGACGTAGCCGCTAGTAATCTTATGTGACACACCCGATGCTAACGTATATATTTTCACCATTTGTATCAATTTTTGCAATTTCTTTTCTTTCTATTTTTGGATGTAGGTTATGGATGTCCTTGCCCAATGCCAACTAGGGTGTCATGGCCCTCACTTGTGGCCGATGAGGGTTAGCTAGCAACCCTGCCGACCCTTTCTTGTGGCCGATGAAGGTCGACTAGCGACCCTTGCCTGCCCTGAGGCCAAAAAGAAAAAGAAACAGAAAATTTAAAAAAATTCAAAAATTTCAAAAAAAATTATTAAAACATATTTTAAAAATATATCTAAAAATGTCAATGTTAACACTAGCTATGCCAAGTAGGACCGCTGGTGATCACTTCATCAATTGCTAACCAAAATTAGCCATATGAATTCAATTGACAAAACATGAAAAGATTTAGGACTCAATTGACAAAATTCAAAGATTTAAGACTGAATTGACTAAAGTGTAATATATTTGAGACATTTTAGACAATTTTTCTGCCATGTCTTTTCCTTGAGAGGAGATGAGATTGTATGTTTTCCCTCTACGATGGAGGAGATACTGTCGTCATCGTGGTTAGACAACCACATCAATAGAGAGAGAGAGAGAGAGAGAGCAATTGGTTGAGCTTTATCCATGTATTGTTGTACTCGTGGTAGCAACCTGCAGTGTGGATTGAGTCGAGCCATAAATTGTTCAGCCCAAATTAACCTATATCACCCATTTAGTGCAATGCAAATTCCTCGACCCATAACCCTACCGTACATGACCTGACTCATATTGCAAAAAGCACTTCCATATTTAATCTAATCTAGGAAATATTATTTCTTGCAATTTTTTTATAAAAATGTATTGCTAAATTATTGTGGACAATTTGTATAATTTTTTTAAATTAAAAAATCTGAATTGTCCTTTTTTTTCCTTCTAAGTTCGGAGAGAGTCCTCGGCCAACCCTCACCAGGCACAGGTAAGGGCTGCCCGACCTTCGCCCAAATTGATCGTAATCTTGATTTTCTTAGCTCTAGTAGTTTGGGTTGGGCCATTGAGACAAAAATCAGTTTTTGTTTCGACGCATCTTTTGGGGTTTAGGTACTTAAAACTTGTACGGCCCAGACTAGCCCAAAAAATAATTGTTATACAAATATATGTAATTTACTAGCTTCTAAAAAAGTAAAAAAAAAATACTATGAGATCAGATCTGTCAAATGGGTAGGTTGAGTTGAAGATGATTCCACGCATATTGATATATTTAACCCATTTTGACCCATTTTCATATAATACAAATCTAGCAACTCCTGTCGACCCAACTCCTACCTAATTCATATTGCTAAATCACTTCAATATTAAATCCAATTTATAAAAATAGAATTCTTATGAATTTTTATAATAAAATATTTTGCTAAAACTGTGGACAATTTTTATAATTAAAAAATCTTATTTTCTTCCATTGTATAATTTTTTTTCCTTTTTTCTTTCTTCTTTTTTCCTTTTTTTCTTCCATGTCTAACAAGGGTCACTGGTGACAATCAACAAATGGAAATCGGAGAACGGCGAGAAGCGGACGGCGAACAATAATTGATGATAGGTGGATAAAGGCTGGCGACAACTAGTTAGATCCTAGTGAACTCGAGCCTTGCTCAAGACCTTCACAGGTTACATACTTTTTGGGTTCAAGTAAATGGGTTGAACATGGGTTTGCATCAAATCCATATTAGACCCATATAAACTTAGACTATACAATTTCAACTCATTTTTTTAAAATTTAATTGACCCATATTTAACCCGAGCCTACTAAAACTAAGTTAATAAATGGATTTCTAACCCATATCGTCCCCTCTGCATGAGACCCATTCTCTTCTCTTCTCAACTCCACCTCTCTCTCGTTTCTCTCCTCGGTGGCTATGCCTCTCTCATCGCTCGCTGCGGAGGGTGCAATATAGTCCTAATTTTACCAAAATGTTATTTTTTTTTAATGAAGCGATAGTCAACCTCTAATGTACTCACCAAGACTATCAATGGTTCCCGAGTCAAGTATGTATATAACAAGTTAGGCATACTTGGTGTCTATACTCCAATGTGAGCGAGAGCATTAGAAGTAGTAAATGGTGTAATAGTAAACTTGTATGCATATTGTTCAGCATTACGTTATTTTGGAATCCTCAGTGCGCAACATTTAAATACGGCGTAATTACATGTATGCGCCCTCTATGACACGCGTGATTTCTTTTTCTTTCCAATCCTTAGTGTCAATATCAAACCAAATCATACTATTTGGTTTCACGAATAGCATATGAAAACAAAAGGAAGAAATGCCATCAAAGTGCCCAAAATGGTGTGATTATGACAGGGGTTACGAAGCAAACGTTTGACCGGACGGTGAAGTTATACTAAACATGATAGTGTAATTATTACTTTTTGCAAAACGTGCTATTAGTACGCATATGCCAAGAGAATAGTGTGTTTCGCCGTGGAAACAGTGATGGGGCAGGGACTTTTGCACCGCGACCCCGCGGGGGGCCAGGGAAGAGCACCGCCGGGACGGCGATGGGATGGGACCGAGAAGCCTGGCCGGGCTGCCCCTTTTCAGGTGAACTGTTAGTACACCAATTTCAAGAGAATAGTGTGTTTTGAGTGATGGGACATGGACTTTTTGCACCGCGACCCGGCCGGGGGCCAGGGAAGAGCACCGCTGGAATGGGGACGGGACCGAGAAGCATGGCTTTTCAGGTGAACTATGGACCCTTGTGGTGGGCTTTCTTAGTGGGCCAGTACTTAGGAAAAATTCGGGATTAACCGGCCCGCTGATTCTTGATCCAGTTCAGTTCTCTTCTCCTTTGAGAAGAAAGACTGACGCTTTTGAAATTTTTACGGTTGAAGCTTCAAAGCTACGGGAGATAACCCTCCTCCGTCTTCACCAGCAGCGACAACGGAGGCAATGGAATCTTCCGCGCGAATACGCAGTTCCATTTGCTCTTTCTGGGTTTTCTTCCTGCTAATCTGTGGCGTCTCTGGGTCCGCCGCGGAACCCACCTTAGGTACGAGGCTTTTCTTCGTTTCTGTACCATTCTCTGTACCCGCAAGCTACTGGATTTGATCAGCTTCCCTAAGGATTCGACGTACAGCTACAGGTTGATTGTGCGCTTCAGCTTTTTGAAATGTATTTTGGAACTTCTTTCCTGATTAGATTTGAGTTCGCGTTTTCTTCTTTCCTAGTGGAAATCCCATAACTTCGCCGCAATAGCAGAATGAAATTCCTCAATCCACTTCTAGCCCCCTTTTCCCCAGTGAGAAGAAAGAAAGGAAATTTTTGTAGTTTGTTTTGTTGGTATTGATATGGGCGACTGAGTGCTGGTTGCCTGTGTTTGATTGTGTTCTGGCTGGCAATTGGTAAAATGACAAGGGAGATGAATTGGAATCACAGTCACCTAACGTTTCAAGAGTTCCCTACCAATTTCATAGTTTATTGTTGCAGTCAGTTCATTCAGCTATGCCTTGTGAGTAGCGGCATTATGATAAATAATGCCTTTTGATGCTAAGTGTTCTTCCACTTCTATTACATTTTGCCAAAAACTTAGTGGAAAACGATTATTCCTTCGTGTTTTTGCTAATATTTTTTTTTTTCCATTTTTTCGTATTATATGTGTAAATCTTGTATCTATCAAAGATTACTCTTCCAAAGTGCAGATTAAGGTGCCATCTTGACGCGTCGTCTTCTATCAATGACTACTTTATGCTATGAATTTGCAATGGTTTTTGTTACTAAAAGTTTGTTGAATAATTGTGCATCCAAAATCCCCAAGAAATGCTCAACTGGTAATTGTACTATGCAGAGTTTTCCTGTTTCTTTACCCAACTGAGCACGAATTTGAAAGAAGATGAAGAAAATAAGAAATGGGCATGGGTTATCTTGACTTATGGGTAGCTTTATTTTCAATACATCAATCAAGTTGGCCAAAAAACAAAAAAAATATCTTTGCAGCACGGCAAGAGAAGGAGGATGTCTTGATCCCTCTCTTTGTTTTTTGGTATATTTGGAAAGATACAAGAGAACGAGTGAAGAAAATGAGTGTTCTAAATTTTTTGTAATTGTGGCAAACTGGTTCAACTTTAATTTTTGGGATTATTGAAAATTACAATCGATGTAAATGCATTAACTGACTTTGTATATGTCTTTTTTCTTTTAACCGAGATCCCTTTTGTTGCTTGAGCTTTTTCTATATTTGGGTTTGCATCCCTTGGTGCTCTATGGTGGATTCCCACTTACCTATAAGAGAAAGAGAGAAATCTGATTAAAATCCTTGTAAGTCCTGATTTTTGTGTGGCTATTAATAAGTGGGACGCATATAATTTGGGTATCGGGCCAGGTCAGGTATCATAGAGACCCGACCCGACCTGGCCCATTGACTCCCCTGATTAATATGAAATTAATGATTCGTGCATTGCCTTCATTAAGCTGTTTCATCTTCTCATGCTTGTGGGTTACGACAGAAGTACTTGTCTTATTGCCTTTCAATTTTTTAAGTGCGTCCTGGTCAAGGTAAGTTTGGGGAGGACATGCATACTTCTATCTTCTTCTCTACTCTTTGAACCAGTTGTTCTACCTAACCATCATTGCCTTTATCGAAGTGTCTTGCGAAAGAGGCTATGAAGGATCAATTGTGTGCACAAGCTACTATATTGTGAACATTTAGTTCCATGATAGTTTGCATCAGAGATACTAATTGCCTGATAGAGGCACCTGATTTGCTCATTAATTCGATAATAAAGTTCTATGATGTACACTAAATTTAGTTTCAGGTAGCTTTTGATTCAATCTTGCTGAACTTGTATGCTTCTATATCCCAGAAATAAAGGGGCGAAAAATTTGTGGAAAAAGATTATGGTCATAATCAACACATCATAACGCAGCATAACCATTTCTTTCATTTGCATGCATATACTTCAAACTTACTGCTGTAGTATCAATTTTGCAGTCATTGGTCAGTCTACTTCAGTGCAGCTATCTCCTGTATTGCCAGTGGAAAACTCTCCTGGTTCTAGGCCTGGCATTTCTATGTTTTGTGAAAGAGTTCATATCCATGGTTTATCAAGGATGAAACATTTGAGTAAAATAGCCCATTCAGTTAAAGTGAAAGTTTTCTCGAAAAGTAGCAGTCTTCATCCAACCAAGTTTGAGGTTTGTTTCCACAGGTGAGTATTTGTGATTCTTTGCTGATTGAGCCTCTGAAGTGTGTATCTAATTTTTTACTCTTTCATTGTATAACATTGTCAAGTGACATGTTGATGAACTGATGTTAGACATTGATAATTGAACCCTCAGAGTCATTGTACACCTGTTTTCAGTGGAAGGAAGCACAACATTTTGGGTTTGCTTTTGAGGAAAGTTGTACCAATCTCAGTGAAGGATCCCTCTTGGCAGTGAAACTAACTTCAAGTATCACATAGAAGCTATACTTAACTTGAGAAAATCTTGAGTTCTGCTATCAAGTAATTATTTCTTGGGGAGATTGATGCTGAAATTCATGTTTCTGAAGGCCCAAAAGAATGTCCTTTCTTGAGTGTGCACAGTTTAGTTTGTCTGATATTGGTTATGATTTGCTTGAAAGTCAAGACAGGAGAAATTTCTATCCAGTTATTCTGGTCCATATCATTTATAGGCTTAGGATATTGAAGATTGGTACCCTAACTGTTACTCTAATTTGCAGGAATTTATCTCTTGGAATGTGCATGTGCCCTCAAAACCAATGGGAAAAAGTTGGCAAGGGTTCATGGTTTCGGTCAATGTCACCATTTGACCATAAGCTCTTAGATATAAGAATAGCTGGTTCATCCTTGGAAACTTTTGAGATGTCAATTGAAGAAGGTGCCTATCGGGAATTAATGAATGAATTGTTTGCCTGCATATATTTTCCCTTTAACCTTTGACACTTTGCACTAATACCCCTTGTGTATGTTTCACAGAATTTTTCCTGTATCGGGTAGTTCTCTTGGTCGTGGGCTTGGTTTTAATGACCTTTGCATCTTCTTTAAGCAATTCATTGGCTTTCTACTACAGCAGTGCAATGGCAGTTGGCATCATCCTTGTAGTACTGATGGTTCTTTTTCAGGTGGAATGGATTCTCTCTAGTTGATTTTTCATAGTATCATCCTTGGTTGCTTCTCTGAATGGACAATGATCACATCTATGGTTTGGATATCTGGTTTTCTCGGTTCTAAATTTAGTATTTTAGAGATTTGATCTATGTATGTAACTGGTTATGTAGATTTTACCCCTACTCTATTCTTTCTATTGTCTTATGTTTAATTTCAGTTTGAGCCAGCTCTCTTATAGATAAATGCAATCTGGTTGTGTCAGGAGACTTTCTTCTGTTATATTGCCTTAGTTTGAGTTTGAAGAGTGAATATACTCACACATTTCTGTATATCATGTAGGCATGCACTTTTCTTGATGTACATGCAACCATTTTAAAATTCATGAGTACAGGGAAGTCTTTTCCTATAATTATGCCCTATTTGCATGCTTCCTTTGGCTCAAAATATGCATGGTTATGTATGTTTGCATCCAGTCATATACATACACATTTATGTTCTTTCCACGTAGCTATCCAACTTCTGCTTACTGTGTGAATATTGTGCTTTGTACCGTTAACCTCAAAAGCCAATGGTTGTTCTTTTTGCATGTGTTTTTTCTATAAGGCCCTTTTTTGGGACTATAAAGAGGTGCTTTAGTTCTTATTTCTTTGTTAATGATTATTGACAGGGAATGAGGCTGCTGCCAACTGGGCGAAAAAATTCACTCGCGATATTTGTATATTCATCTCTTGTAAGTATTCTAATGTTGAGCACAATTGTTAATCTTTTGTTGAGAGAGAATCTACTGCATGAAGTATGATGTTCCCTTTTGTTCAGATTGGTGTGGGCTCTTTCCTTCTCCGCTACTTGCCGGGACTTTTTCGTTCAATACTCTCAGAGACAGGAATTGGCGAAGAGATGTACAATCCTGTATGTAAGTTTTCAACAAACTTTTTATTGCTATCATTCTGTTTCAAGCAGATACTCTCTTTTTGTCTCCTTCCAACTACTGAATTTTGACCTGTTGACTTAAACTACTAGCATTATACCCATAAGCTGCATGGAATTTTTGTCTCCTTCCAACTGCTGCCAACTGGGCGAAAATATTTGCATTTTGATTTGTTTCTGAAAATATTTTCTTTGTGTGTGTGTGTGTGTGTGTGTGTGTGTCGTAAAATGTTTTCATGGCAAGAAGAAAAAACTTTAATGTTTAATTCTTGCTCAATGTGAATTTTTCATGATGTTTATTAGTTTAATTAATGTTATCTCTACACTTTGATATGATAATCAGTATACACAAATTAAAAGGATCAATTTATTAGAATGTACCTTTTCATTCAGTTAGTACAAAGCATTAATGAACTGCAGTTTTATATTGGATACAAGTTTACAATATCATACCTAGACCTGCAGCTGTGAAGCTTAAACCGTTTTGCATTGGATTCACTTGAGTGCTTGGAATGATTGATACAATCCTGAAGCATGCTTCTTAATTACCCAATATAGTCAGCTATGTATTCTGGAAAGGTGTAACAAGGCAGCCCTTTTAATGACCATCTTTTCACCTTCCAGGCTGATAGAAAATAAGGGTCTCCCTTGTGCAAATTTTCCTTCTTATCTGCTGAAGGAGAATATAACTTGAAAATTTTGCATCTACTTTGAATTGGTCTTTGTTTCTCATGCTTTATACCTGGGTCTACTATATACTGTCTATAGTTCAAATAGGAGGTTGTGTTGGATCCTCATAGTTTTGCAACCAGATTGTAGATTGTTATTCATTTTCCTTCTAGGCCTGTATTGTAAGTCAATATATATGGGTAAATTAAACCATCTATCCATTTGGTAAATTAACCCATCTATCATGAAGTAATGCTCAGTCTCAGGTTCAGTCTTGGGAACAATGGTTCCATTGACTGTTCACCGGCACTTTACGAGGAGCTTGTCATGTTTTATGCTAATTTAATAGATTGCAATAGACACATACATCTTGTTTCATAGACCTGTCACTAAAGTTTGCTCGCTTTTCTGGAAACTACAGTTGGCAATTTTTCTCCTAGCCTTTCTGGTCCTTACTGGAGCTTGGTTGGGATTTTGGGTTGTCCGGAAACTTGTCCTCACAGAAGATGGGTCAGTTGATGTAAGCACTTCTCATTTTGTTGCATGGTCCATCCGAGTTTTGGCTGCTGTTATGATCCTTCAGGTTTGTTTCTTTTATCATGAGAATCTTCTTTGAGCGTGTAATACCTGTTAATTACAATCTAGCTTGACTATTAAGGCCTGACTCACCTTTTGTTGCCGGCTGATTACATTTCAGTGTTCCCTTGATCCCATACTTGCTCTAGCTGCATTGATATCTGGTATTGCTACCTCATATATGATCAGGAGAATTGGCAGATTGAGATTCATTCGCCGATTGTACAGGTATACCTTGACAAGTCAGCGATCATGCATTTTCTTCAACTGAAGTTATGGGGTTGTTACAGTAAATGTATGACGAGGTTAAGCCTTAAGCGCGGTAGAACAGATTAATGTATTAGCTTTGTCTTTACTTCATCTCTTGTTTTGTTGTCAGCAGTCAAATTTAATCACTTCGTTAAAATCGTGACCAACTCTTTCATCTATATTTATTGGGCTTATCACTTGGTGGTTTTAGAAAAATGTCTACATTTTGTATGTTGTGCTCTATCAATTAAGCCCAATGCTGGTGCCTGAGACATCGAGTTTCATTTCACTAGAACTTGTCCCTGAGCTCCTTGAACTATTCCAGGAAACTGCTTTCATCCCCTAAGAAGTACGACAGAACACCACAAAACATGGGATCAAGTGTCTTGCAAGATTCGTATGATGAGAAAAGCAAGTCCAAAATGTCCTCACCAGCATTCTATAATTCTCCCTTGCAAGGTTTGCTTCAGTTATTAGATTATTATAATGTATTGCTAAGTAGGTTCTCCTTATGTCATCTTCTACGCAAACTGCAATTCCTCAGGGAGCAGGACGCCACCTTCTCAGCTGTCGGGTCCAGAGACTTACTACTCTACCTTCCACACCACGCCTGATAGGAAAAGATACTCGGACGATGAGTGGAAAAAGATCACCAAAGAGTACACTAAAAAATCCCTGGAAGAACTCGTATCTTCTCCCGACTTCAGCAAATGGGCGGTTGCTAATGCCGAAAGAATCACTTTGGCTCCAATCAACAATAATACGAGCACTAGCTGGGCCACTAGACTTCGCTGCCTGCTACCATGGACTTAGGCCACATCTTAGGTCATCTTGAGATGCGAGAGGTGACTTTGCAGCGGATGGGAGAGCCAAACTTAATTCGGATACATATTCAAATAGCCTTTCAAGGTAAAGTAGTGCAAGTGGGTTGCCAACACAGTCACCTAATTATCTCACTGTCCCTTTTCACTTGAGGCAGCGAATTGGTATCCACGTACTGATAGTGAATCATGTCGTGTCTTTGCTTTGGGGAATGGTATCTAATTGTAACATTGTAGTTTAGGAGATTGTGCATTAAATTTTTTGTTGGTAGGGGAAACACGCAGCCTAACTTCTTTAGTTTAGCGGAGATCTCGCCATAGGTGACTAGTGAAGAGGAACAGCTTTCTTGTTGACTTTTGAGGGAGAAAATGATGTGTAACGCGACACTTTTGCCACTTTCTTGCAATATTTGCTCAATTTAACTGCAATATCAACTATATGCAGTTTCAGCACTCTCCTGTTGAGTGACGATGCATCAATGTTCAAGTGCGAGAATATGCAGACTTGATATCTCTGAATGCAAATATGTGTTTCCTGTATTGCTTTCCATCCATATATTGTCAGCTTATCAATGCCTGGCCCTGCTAACATGTGAGATTGCTACTTACTTCAGAGGGAGCAAATTGCATTTTGCCCCCCTGTATTTCAGGGTTGATTCAACCCCTCATAATTCGACTTGTTTCAGTCACTCCTCACAGTTTGAGTTTCGGCTGAGATTGGCCCAAAATTTCAGTTTGGCACAGCAGAATCCGATGCTCTGCCATCGGTCAAGCAAATTCGAGCACTCTGTCCACTTAGAACGGTAACACTGCAGGAAGTCACAAGCAAAGTTCGTCATGTCCAGCCGGAAACAGGTCTCTTGAGGGGCATAATTGAAATTCATAGGGGTTGGTGGTAACGAATTGAATTACAGGGTCGATCGAGAAAATCGTGAAAGTATAGGGGTTAAACTGCAATTTACCCTACTTCTTTTTGGGTCGAACAATTTACCCTACTTCAGAGCATGTAAAAAACCTCTTTTTGGTATGGATAGTAGGAGTTGCTCGGAGTGGCTGTAGACGTGGTCTGACCGCTCCAAAATCCTCCTCTTCTCCCTGAAAGATCATGGAGTTACGGCGGCCTATTGCAATCTCCTTTGAGTTGAATCCCCACCTATGTTGTCTGCACACAGGTGGTTAGCGAATTGGGTAAACGGTGGGGGTGAGACTGAGCGAGTAGATTCAACTTAAACTCAGTTGTTATCAACATTGACTTGTCTGATTTGAAGCTAAGTTCGAGCTCAAACTGCTTGATTATCTTGTCTAGCTTGAGCTCGTCGGCCTCACAAACTTAGTTGAGCTTCTATCATTTGTGAAAAATGTTGAGATCGATGTAATACATCGGTACGAGGGAAAGAAGTTGAGCTCATTATGCTTGAACTCAAATTCATTTGTAACTTAATTGTGATCGGTTCAAGTCGAGCTTGAATGTCACTGGCGATGTTTCGCACCCATGTTTGCTTCTTCTTCTTCTTCTTTTTAACGTACTGGAGCAATCTCTATATTCCTATTTAGATTACATTTTATTGTGCTACCAAACTTGGAAAATATTGATGTGAAAGTCACCATCGGTTGGTTTGTCATTTATGGTTCTACATCTATTCGCTATTGATCCACTTCCTACACCTTTTCGCTGTTGACCCACTTTCTTCACTACGAAGTCTTCATAATATAACATTCCATATATACTATAAAAAAGAAATTCAGAAGACCTATGTCAACAAAATAACTGAGCAAAAGGAAAAAAATTAAAAATAAATGAATTGAGGGTCGGTTTTTTATGAACATATTAAGTAGATTTTACTTCTCATTAAAATTCTCAAGATAGGTACATTTTTAACTAACAACAATCGTGATGATCCTATATACTTTAAACATTTGTGATATTCAGTATCGAATGAAATAAAAACCTAAAGTACCCTTGTTATTTAAAAAAAAAATTGATCCGACAAAGGTGTTTAAACATTTGTGATATTCGGTATGGAATGAAATAAAAACCTAAAGTACCCTTGTTGTTTCAAAACAATGATCCGACAAAGGTGTTTTCATCTTTTTTTCTTTTTTTTTCCCTCTTCTTCCTCACCAAAGGCTGTGGCTTGGGCAATCTTGCTCTACCTAGGCGAGAGTCAACCTTGTGGCCGCTAGCAAAAATGAAGAGAAAAAGAAAAAAAAAAGGAAAAAAAGAGAAAATATTAGAAAAATATAAAAAAAAAGATATTTCTTTGAAACAATAAGGGGCATTTTACAATTTTATGTGAAATAAGATCCCTTCATATCCTTATTTAATTCTCGGCCAAAAAACGAAATATATCGTTATTCGGAATTTTCCTTTAAAATGATTTTTTTCCACGTTGCACTTATGCGCCGCTCTTTCCGTCTCTGTTTAATTTTATAACTTACTTTTATTTTTATTTTTGCTCGGAGTCCCTCTTTCCATTCACGCGCACAATTTTTCTTTTTTTCTTCTTTATATATATATTTTTTTTGGGGGGGGGGGGGGGGGGGGGACAATTAAAAAAGTTCGTCCGTAAACGCAACGCCTATTTCATTTTCACTCTCCTCCTCCTCTTTCTTCTTCTTCTTCTTCTTCCTTGCGAACCTCGTTGATCATCGGAGGCCAGAGGTAACCATCGGCATCTCCTCTCGCGCCTTCTTCTTCCTGCTCCAAGCGCGACGATGCAGTGCTTCAATCGCCATTGCGATGCAGGACTGCCGACTGCTTGCATTCACGTCGCCGCGGCCCTCCGATTTTCTCAATTCCCAGTTTTTTTTTTTCTCTCTGTTTAATCCGGTTTGGCCCGTCGGGAAATCGGCGGAGCTGTGGTTATCTGCGGCGCCGCCAAGTTTCTCGCTTGCTTTTACATTCTTTTTCTCTCCCCCGATTTCCGCTTTATCGTTTCTTTTTCATTGCTCCGGTCGCGGATTGATGGAATTTTGTCTCGTTTGAGGGCGGAAGCTCCGGGATTTGAGTTGTTTCCGGACGAACTCGCGTGCGATTGTCCAGAATCTCCTTCAGTGACAGTTTGATTTTCGTGCGATTTCGGTTTAGTTAGATTTTTAGCAGTCCGGTGCGTAAAAACATTGAGCGGCGTGCTGTGTCCTGGCCATCGGCTGCCAGCTGCTTAAACAGAGAATGCTGTTCTTTTGTTTGATTGCGGGTGGAGCATCTCTGCGTGCCTATTGTTTTAAATTCGGAACGATGATTGATTTTGTTTTCTGATTTTTCTGTGTTGAATGCTTGCTCAATGCTTAAGACGTCTTGTATGTGTTGGTATCTGAGTTATTACTGGAGATACAATTAAATAAGGATTGATCTTTTAATGTTTACCTCTGGATTTTCATTAAAAAAAAAATTGTTCTGGTCTTCAGTTCATGGGTGCTCCTAAACAGAAGTGGACAGCAGAGGAAGAAGCAGCCCTTAAAGCTGGAGTAATCAAGCACGGTGCCGGAAAATGGCGTACTATACTCACGGACCCAGAGTTCAAGGCCATCTTGCAGATGCGATCAAATGTGGACCTGAAGGTATCTACTTGAATGCACTGCAGTTATTAGTATCAAGTAGTGTCGAGATGATTTCGGTTCAGATGACCGAGAATTTTATGATTCCCCCATAGCACTTAGCTATGTGAAAGTGAAAACTTTTCTTATTTTAGTGTAACCAAGCACTTTTCTCTCATGATTTGTGAATGTCCGAGCAGGATAAATGGAGAAATATCAATGTGACTGCAATATGGGGATCGAGGCAGAAGGCCAGGCTTGCCCTTAAAAAGAATCAGCTGACGCCTAAGCATGATAGCAACCCCTTGGCTTTGGCCACTGTAAGGAATGATGAAGAGATCCTTGATGCCACCCCTCTTGCGGTTTCCAACGAAACAATTAACAATGCAAATTCAAAAGAGCGAATCAAAAGGTTGTAAGCATGGTGACAATGTTATTGCTGTTTCTTTTTGCTATCTTTGAAGCTAGTGGCAATTAGTAGTACTTGAATTTTTCCATTTTCCAGAGTAGACACGGACTCAAAAAATGATGCATGCTAAATAGCACAAAAAGTTGATATATAGATTGGATAATGTGCATAAGAACTTTGTATGAATCAATGTATGGAGGTTGGAGTTGTTTTCTTACTTACGGTCAACCATAAGATGCTGATTCCTTGAGAGTAATTGGACAATTTCGGTTCACCTGTAGTTTCAGTATGATTGTAATGGAAATGTTAACATCATATCAATTTCATATCAATTTTACAGAGTCTCTCCTTGATCAATCAGATATAAAATTTATTTTTTTCCCCGTTCGTCCTTATTCATGAAGTTCAAGTAGAATTTTCATGCTAGTCTTCCATTTTGGTTGCCATGTGGGAGACGTGTCTTTGCAGCATCAAATATCATCTGATTTTCGTGTGGGAGCTGGAAGAGCCTAACTTTCATGGGCCTTTCGAATGCCTTGATTAGCTTCTCTAGCCTGCACCATCAACTCATTTATAATTTTTTCCTTTTCGGTCTGCTTTCCTTTGTTGTAGGTTGGATAATCTAATAATAGAAGCCGTTACGAATTTGAAGGATCCAAGTGGTTCTGATAGAGCAGCAATTGCTGCTTACATAGAGGTACTTTTATTTTTCATAATGTGCTTGGGGCAAAAAGATTAACATATATGTCTATATTCACTTAGATAAGATTATCTTTTTGCTAATTGTGAAATTGTTGCCTGCTTATCTAAAAAGTGGAGCAAAGAGAGCATTGCTTGTATGGTAGCGTTTTGATTGTTTCTGCCTTTTCTTCCAACATGCATTATCAAACTATTCCTCACTTCAATTCCCCTAATGAAGTTGGCTTTTGCCATCTTTCTATTTTGCGTGCATCTTGTCCACATAAATACTAATGTGTGACCAGCGTGTATTATGCCATACATATATTCTTTGTACATGGGCGACTTGGGTTAGGATGGGGATGGCCTCCAATTTCTATTTGCTCTATGAGCCCCTCATTCATCTGGATATTAATTTAAATCTCCTCATATTGTCTAGATCCAATACATTAATTATCTAATACTTGGTAAAATGCTACTGCTTATTATTATCTAAACAATATCACTTGAAATAATGTTAACCAGCAAATTATGTATTTACTAATGTTGATAGTTTTATGTTATTGAAGCAGTGGGTGAAATTTATAAAAGACTTTTTCTAAAACGCTTTAAATGTCATCAGTTGTTCTTGAATCTTCTCTAATACAAAGAAGTAAAATGCAGATTTTCATAATTTCGTGTTCTCTCGAAAAGTATCCATATGATGAAAATTATTTCAAAAGGATCACAATTGCCATTTAGGTTCTATACAACATCATAGACATAGTGTTTCAAAGTCAAATTAATATGCTTTGGAACATTCCCAATTCTATTCTGGACATGAAAAATATTCGAAATAGAGTATAACTCTCTCTCTTCCTTTTTTTTTTTTTTTTTTGCATCCACTATGACAGGAAGACAACACTCGTTAAATATACTTCCCCTTGCAAAGCTATATAATAATATTCTAGGGCATATTTCCGCCCTTAAGCTATACCTAGACATTTAAAGGATGTTCTGGTCCATATTGCAGTTCCATGATGGTTTGGTGTTGAAGAGGGTGCGTAGGACTTAACCATTAGGATGCTGGACTTTCAGGAGCCTTTAAAAACTCCCCAAAGAGCACCATGCAGTCATATACAATGTTACTTGTTAGCGAGGTCAAATAAATGGTATAGAAAACAATCTAGGAGGGGGCAGACACAAATGCGATGTTTTTGTTTTTGAATATAAACCCACATGCAATGTTGAGATTACTCAGTTGCTTCTAATTTGTGAAGGCACCTAGAGCAAGACATCCTGTTTGTAGCCTCTTGGGATGTTGCTCATAATTCCAGTTTGTTGCATTTACACTAAATTCATATAAAAAAAAAGGGGGGGAAGGAAGTATCTATCTTTCCAGGAAATACTATACATACATTGCATACCTGTTACTAAGGTATGAGGATTATTGTATGTAGTCATCGTATCATAGTTCTAAAGTAGTTTCATGGCCAGAAGGAAAATGCAAACGAACTGTAGTTAGAAAAATAGTTAATCTTGAACCAAGAGCAAGTACTGGGAACTGCTGGAGAAATCTTTAAGTATTACAGGAGTAATCACACAAAAGATTGAGATTAATAGTTGTTATTGCTCGTATTAACAAAAATTTTGCTTCAAGAAGCACCAAAAAGTTTTCCATTGCCATAGGTTACCAACTTACTAACATATATGTAAGTAGGAGATATAGTCTAAACCATATCTTAGGAATTATCTTAGGAATCTCTCGAAAGTCCTACATGGCATGGCGGCAACTGAGCAAAGCTTAGCTTATATACGTTGTATTATCTTAGAAATATTGTGTCACAATGTTTTTGGATATGATTTATTGCTGATTCCTGCCTCCAGTCTTGAATCTTGGCTACTTCTAAACTTCTAAATCTGGCACTCAAATGATTCTAGCCCATATCTTGGCAAAGGGTTCGTAGTATTAGCTGGTACCAGCAGGATGACTTAACTAATCTGCATGACCAAATGATTCGCCACTTTTTAGTTTCCAACAACAAATTTCTTGAATTGCTTAACAAATCATGACGTCTCTTTAATATGTGTATATCCTTGTCTAGGAGTTTTTCAGTAGAAGCTTGTTATGATCGTTTGGATGTTGAAGGGTTTTCACATGCAGGACCAATACTTGGCACCACCAAACCTCAAGAAGTTATTGTCAACAAAGTTGAAGATTATGATAGCGAATGGTAAATTGATTAAGGTATGTTGTCCTTGGATCTTGTTGCAGTAGAAGGGTGAGGAAGTTCTTGATGGCATGCGCAAATACTAACTAAAAGAGGAGAGAGCTGATATCATGTAGTAAACCATCTTTGCTAAGTCACTTACTTGATATAATGGGTTTCATATTTTACGTCCATATTTGAAATTATGCAGATTATCGTTCCCATAATAGTCTTTTGTGGCCTCAAGCTTTTTTAGTTAGTATGAATTTTCTTGTTCGAAGGCTATTGCATGGGGATATATGTTTAAAGCAGATGAAGGGGTAACTGCAGGGGGAGATTGATAACTTGGAGGTGCCTCCTTTAAATGACAGGTAAAACACCGATATAGAATTGCACAAAATCTGAGAACCATGGAAGCTAGAAAAGGCTCTTCCAGGTCAATTCTAGAGGGAAGGCCCAAGGATTCTTGTAAAGGAGATAAAAGAGAGGTCAAGATTTTCAATAAATCACAGATTGACGCAGAGCTATTGAAGATGAAAAGTATGACTGCTCAAGAGGCTGCTGCGGCTGCTGCTAAAGCAGTTGCTGAAGCAGAAGCTGCCATTGCAGAAGCTGAAGAGGCAGCAAGGGAAGCAGAGGCTGCGGAAGCTGAAGCTGAAGCAGCGCAAGTTTTTGCCCAAGCAGCAATGAATGCTTTGAAATGTGGAACTCTTCATGTGTGGTAAAAGTTCTTTCTTTTCTCTAGAAGTACATAGCATGCACTGTCTGGTTCAGATCATTTCTTTTTGAGTATTCAGCTATCTGTATAATCTCCCCTCATTCTTGAATAATTGATACAGGAGACTTGCGGAAAAATTTTCTTATAGTGTGAGTATATTTTCTTATAGATATCGAAAGCCCTTTGTGGCACTTTATCCCATCTGAGCTAATCGTTGCAAAGGAGTCAATATCTGGAGATGAGATGCCTCTGTTTCAGCACATATATTTCGGTTGAGTTCTTGTTTGCCTAGCAAAATGCCAATTGATGGAAAATAATATGTAGATCATTCAGAAAACCTTCAGAGATACTTATTTTCATAGCCGCGTGACTCGGTTATATATCTTCAATGTTACTCCAACTCATTTATGGAGGTCATGGTCCGTTTCAATAGAGAGACCCATGTGGGTGTTGGCATGGAAGGGCATCTATTGCTCATGTTAACCACGCCATCAACACCTTTTTAAAATAATTACCTGGAAGGAGAATCATCAGAAAATTGTGTACACTAATAGGTTGGGGCATGGATCACACTCTTTTCTTTTCTTTCCTTTTCTTTTCTAATTTAGTGTTAAATGGCAAATTTTCCATTTTTATATCTTGACTTCATTGGAAGTGTGTTAAAAATCTTAAACCTTATGTGCAAAATGAAATTAACTCAAAAAACCTTTCAAGGGACGTAATTAAGTAGTGAACCTTCTCAAAAAAGTGCGAACAAGTCCCCTACCAGAAATTGCTAACATGGCTGACAGAAATTGCCTACATGACAGCCTTAAAAGAGCGCCACGTAGGAGAAATTGGGTTGCATTTTTGCTAGGACTTATGTGAATCTTGTCAAAAAGGTTTAGAAGTTGATTGCACCAATTGAAATGCTTAGAACTGGATTTTATCTCATACACAATGTTAAGGACTTCTGGTGCAATTTTCCCCATGACTCCATACGTCTCTTATCTAGATAGATGGACAATTTCAACACTGGGGTACAGGTGCAAAGCCTGTATCCAAGATTGAGTGACATACAGGAATCCTCTCTCTTCGGCTTATCTGGATCGGTTAACATCCATCCCATACCGAGATTTGTTCCGAACATAGACTCCTAATTCCTGACACCATCTTCTCCGTTGTCCAACTGTTTTTTTTTTTTTTCCTGGTAGCAGTCCAAGTGAGCTTTATTTCTGCTATGAAAATGCCCCCGTTAGATTCCTTCTCTCTTCTAATACTGAAAATTTTAAAGAAACAGTTGGTACAGCTAGTCCATGAACAGCTAACCATTGCACTGTAAAAATTGGATAGCTTTACTTGGCCGCTACTGTGCTTGGGTCTGAGTGGGATCATAATGTTTGTGTTTGTATTTCTAAATAAAGTATAAGATATAATTGTCATTGGCCTAGTGGCTCATTCTTTTCCTGTTTCTTATCAGATATTTTTTTTTTAGGGTCGAACTTATCAGATACTTGTGTTGTGTGTTTTTGCAGAAAACTGCTGTGACTCGCAGGTGATACCAAATGCTGGACATAAACCATCGCTCAGGATGGATGCGAACCGATCCAGCTACTTTTTGTAACTCTTTTTTTCACTGTAAATATGTTTTGGGCTGTAAATCTTGGGAATATTTGGGTAATTTTGGTTTTCTCCGGAGGAAAAAACAAAAAAAAAAAAAAAACTGTGTAGAGCTTTTAGGTCTTTCTATCCGAAAGACCACAATGAAATAGAGGCAAACGTATTAGGAGAATGTCGGGAATTGAGGTGCCGATTATATGCTAAGACAACATTGTCTTTGTTTCTGAACAATGGAGAGAATGAAAGTATAGATTTTGTTTGTACAAATGTTGTAGATCACTGTCGGAGAACACCATGGCAAGGACTTTTGTGGCCAATATGTAACAGTTTCCTGCTGCACATTTTCTACATGTTAACCTCTACCTGGATCTTGGTAAGAAGTGTCTCAAAGACAGACACTCAACAAGAAGCTTCAAAATAGAGAGTACTATTTTCTGTGTACGTTGAGATACAGTGAATATTGAGAAACTCAACAAAATGTTATTACTGCTTTTTACGAAGTACCATGAAGGCATTTTTCATGAAAAGGTCTTTTGCTAATGGGGATAATATTCGCCAATGCCTATTTTAGTTCTCATTTCTCTCTCAGACTTTTACTCTATATCTTGACAGAGTCAAACCTCACACTGGAAACTAAACATTCTCATCCCAACCAATTCCCTTACCATTGAGTTGCGTACTAGTAGCTCATCTCTTGGACACTTGTCGAGTCTTACTAAATGCACGTCAAAAATTCAAAATTTTGCTATTGAAGTGAATGAGTTTTTTTAAAATTTGTATGATTGCTCCATTTGAAAGGTTATTTTCACTTTTAGTAAACTTAGTATTAATTAGTGTCTTAAGAGTACCTTGTTAATGAGAACCTTCAAGGAACTACTCGAGTTGTGAAGACGGTCTAGAAAAAGTTTGAAATTTTAAGCCCAACGCAACTGCTTGATCTAAATTAAACGTTTTTTTTTTCCTCTCGGTAAGTTTACTCTCAAGTTAGGCCGGGAATTCTTTTGAATTTCGTAACTCTTGTATTTATTTCCCAAATCCTCTTATTCTAGTAGCGATGATTTGCTTTTCAAGCCGTATTTGGTCGTCTGAATTTGTAGTCAGAATAGGACTAAATAATGTGATATATGAAATCCAAATACTTTTCTATATTCTATTCGTTGTTTGGTGAATTGCAGTTAAAGCCAAATATTTCCATTATTTGGTACAAACTGCATATCAATGTAAATGGACCCGATAATGCACACAACGACTGATGATAAGAATCTTACGATTCATTGTTAAAGAAACCACAAATGCATAAACAAAGACAACCTCTTACAACCAATCCTTGATTATTATATGACCTAAGCACTTTTGGCTATTTTGACTACAACAAGAAATGTAAACATGTGACAACACCATTAATGATAGAGATTAGCCAGTGAATGCCGAACCTAGTGAGTGAGAGAAAGCATAACCCTTTACCTTCCCAATTTTGAAGTACATTGATTGTCATCCGCTGCTTTTTGGGAAGTTTTGACATGAGCAAGAGAGCTAAGAGGAAAGAGCTTTGACTCTCTTGCTGCCTTCGTGAACCTTCAACGTAAACTAAAGAGCTGTGGAGGAGAAGAAGATTCAACTCTTTTGCCATTTTCGTACAACTTCGACATGAACCAAAGCTATAGAGGAGAAGGAGAAAATGCTAAGTGTTTTTCTAAAAATCTCATTGCCTCTCAATTTCGAGAATTAGAAAGATCTTTTTCTAATTTAAATGTGTTCATTTGATACTTGGATCGCCCTACTTCATTTATTTACTTATTTTTTTAATTATTGTCCCTCTCTTTTTTTTTAATTTTTTCTATTTATGTTTTTATTCCCTCTCACAATTCCTTAATACAAAATATATAGATATATGTAGGATATACATATATTATAGAACAAAAAGAAATTCAAATATATAAATTAAAGTAGGACTAAATAAACTAATTTTAACTTTAATTTTATTTTAAATATTTGTAATTATAATTTCAATCTTATTAATTGCTTTTGGTCTAATTAATCTTATTATTTTAAGGAGTTTGTAATAAGTTGGCTCGGATTCCATTCGCCATTCAGATTCTTTCTTCTCTGACAACATACATTGAAATCAACGGTATTGAAGCTGAAGTAAGAGGGGAAACGAAACGTGGAGCAGTTGGCCCAGTTAGAGGGAATCACAACAGTTGCTGGTGAACGGGTCTATTTGCCTTCTCGATCATGGTGAAGAAGGATTGAGAAGGTCATAATACGATTGTTTTGGTTGGTGCAAATAACCAAATAATCATTTAGCTTTTACACTATTGATATAGTAAATCCTACCCACATTAATCTCACTCTCTATAATTGATAATTTTATCCAATCAATATCACTCCTATATCCATCCTTATCCTATCTTGAATATGAACCAAACATAGTACTATCGTACCTTGTAGTGAAGATTTCGATCCATTGTCTTATTTGACTACCAAACAGAAAGTCAACACCGTTGATTTTAAGCTGGTTTAGATCCCACGCCGTTTGTGAACCAATTCCCGGCTAAGATTCTTATATTGTACCGAGCCGTCCAAGCCCTGACTGAAAA
The DNA here is from genome assembly GCA_016432845.1 of Psidium guajava. Lineage (NCBI taxonomy): Eukaryota > Viridiplantae > Streptophyta > Magnoliopsida > Myrtales > Myrtaceae > Psidium > Psidium guajava. Next base: position 16,322,237 of record CM028227.1, on the reverse strand, counting down.
GAATTGCGCCAGTTAAGGGCTCATTGAATTCTTTTGCTATAGCTCCGGAACTATAGGGGCACTAAAAATGTTGCAAGTATTGATCCACGTCGTCAAAACTGTCCACCAAGATGGCGGAGATCTCGTGTTAAAAGAAGAGTACTCATTTTCCCGTCGAAACCGCAACGATCCCTAGGTCAGGCAGCTTGTGGAACGATCAAGCAATGATGATCTTATTCTATGACTCCAGTTTCTCCACATCTGGCTCCTAAGGCTTCTAATTCAATATCGACGCTAAAGGGTGTTTAAAGCCAACTTACATAATTCAACGTGACAATGAGGAACAATACTCGATTCCTTAGACCCCTCTGCTACGAGCAGAAGCCAAATACAACAGATACGGAGTCATGTTTAATCCAGTCATTCTCTAAGGCAAAGGCCAGCCTCAGAATTCAAACTTGATACCTGTCCTGAGAGTGATTCCAAATCTCCCGGACAGTACTCCATTTTCTCGATCCTGAGAAATCAATGAGATGATTACTATGACGCATACCATGATATAAGCTGGTGCATAGCTAAGATTGAAGAAGAAGCTTCTCATCAGCAGCAGTTACGCGTATCGATAGGTGGAAGAAGATACGACTGACTACAAGGACCAATGATGAACACTTTAAATGCATCATTATAGCATAAAAAAAAATGATAATTGACGGAGCAAAAGCAGGTGTGAAGTATCATAAACAGTTAAAAGCAAACACAGAGTTTCTGATTACAATCCCTGAATCGCGCTCAATGCAACTGATATGCAAAGATATAGCTCGGTACTACTGGACCACCTTAGAATGTCAAGTTTTCAGTTATATGTGGAATGATATTAGCAACAAAGAAGCAAGAAAGGAAGGAGGATCCATCAATCCTAGAAGATGTCATCCAAAACAGCCTTGAGAAATGTAAGTGAACAGAAAGGATAGAAAGTAGGAAGTACCTTTATGTTCCAGAGGCTCCACTGTCTAAAATTGCGACTTTTCCAACAAAATACACAAATCAGCAGGAAAGCCGACTATCACAAGGATCTGTCTTGCTTGTTTGATTAGTTTGACCCGATAATCCTTCAGTAGAAGTCTGAACCAAAGCTTTATTTCCAAATCAAGAAAGCAATCCAGTTACCAGTATACAAATTTCGAATAATCCCAACAAGAAACTCGAAAAATCTATGCTTGACGCAGCAATGTTCATTGCCAGCAGGAACTCCACCAGGAAATCGAAAGTGGACTGTCAATTGCCTCTTCCATGAAGCAATGCTCAAATTCACCAAGCACTTCTCCAACATTTTCCCAGCACAAAAGCCACAAGGAGTGACGCTCAAAATAATTCCCGGAATGGACAAAATTCGCACGTATCATCGAAGTTCGATTCATTTGCCATTGCTCTACTCAATGTTACTCCAAATTACAACATCAACTCGATCAGGAAAATAAAAGCGAAATGTGAAAAAGGAACCAAATTCATTCCAATAGCACAGTAGCACCCAACTCCTTGAGCTTCTCCAAGATCGGAGCCGCCTCGTCCTTCGTAACCCCTTTCTTCAAAACCGCCGGCGCCTTCTCCACCAAGTCCTTGGCCTCCTTCAGCCCCAAATCCGTGAACCCCCTCACCTCCTTGATTATCTTTATCTTCGCTGCAGCGTCAAACTTCTCCAACTTAATGTCGAACACCGTCTTCTCCGCCGCCGCCGCACCCGCACCCGCATCCGCATGCTTCGAGCCCGGCCCGGGGCCTCCTGACCCGATTCCGGAGACCGCGGGGCCGTACTTGTTGAGACCCATTTTGAGGCGGAAGAGGATGGAGTAATCATATCTCTCGAGCTTGGTGAGGCTGATGAGCTCGTCGGCAATCCGCTCGAGCTTCTGGGCCCGCGGCTCGATGGGCGTCGTCTGGGTGCAGAAGTAGCGAGGGTGCCCGGGGTTTCGGGAGGCTGCGAAGAGCTTGAGCAGTGATCTGGGGTGGATCTTCGCCGGCATTTTTCTGGGTCGATGGTTTCTTGGAGAATTCAATGTCGTGATCGGTTTTCAGCGATCAGGGTTTAGGGTTTTAGGGGTTCTTGATTCGATCGGAACCAAACCAAAGTGCTGTTGAACTCTGGTATTCTACCCCCCCCCCCCCCGCACCCCACCCTCTCTTTTCTTTTTTCCTGAGGTTTTGTCTCTCTTCTTCATTTTTTCCCTTTTTATTTTCTTGATTTTTTTTTAATTTGGATTAGGCAGGAGAATTACCTCGAAATATAGTGAAATAGCGTAATTAGAGAAAAGATTACTTTTCTTAATCAGAAAATTAGAGATGCAATGAGCTCATAAGAGATTAATTACTTGAGGATACTCTAGTCACAATGTGGATGACTTGTCTTTTTTTTTTTTAATCTACAAAGTAGGCTTAGGTTTAGATTTCGTTTGTTTTGTGAAGAATGATTGATTTGAAAAATATTTTTACTAGAAAGGATCATTGCTTAAAAAAAGTTAACGAATGCAAAATATTTTGATAATAAAATATTTAGACATGGATTGATCGATAATGAAATATTTTTTATTGAAATGACGTAAGCAGTAGTTTTATAGGAAGATGTTCATCAAATCATTCATTTTTTGGTGAAATAGACGTGACTTAATTTAGCAAAAAAGTGAAAAAGTAAAGGGAAAAAAATGCAAAAGTATAATAGACATATATAATGTTATCTATCTATGATTTACAAATAATTAAATAGAATGAAAAATATATTTACCTTCAAAATTAAATAAAGTCATATTTGATTAGGTAAATAATTTGTACTTCTCGTAAATAAATTTATTTCATCATGGTTAATTATTGACAAAATGGTATTTCCACAAGTATTTCAAATTCCATCATTTTGCAGACAACACAACCAAAAAAAAAAATTACAATTAGATTGGACTAATTTGCCCTTAACAACTCATTCACAATATAATTGTAAATGCTTCAAGTAGGAAGAAGCATACAGAGTAAATAATCAAAGTTTGAAGTTAACTTTTGCTTCCTTTCGTGGCAAAAAAGCTAGCCCTACCTTGGTTTCTTTATTTATACGAAATAATATTTTCTAGTATATAGTTTGTTCAATTAAGTGTATCATTTTTACCTACTAAAGATATTAACTTAATATTAGGATAAAAACAATTGATTGTAAATCAATACAAGAAAAAGTAGCTTGTTTCGTAAAGGTATTTATTTAAAGTCATTTGATTTTCATATCATAATGAAATGGAAAGCTATAGCGTTCTTTCCTTTTCAAAAGTTATTTAGGATAGCGACATTGAATATGGTATGAAAATATACTTTTCTGTAAAATATGAATTTTTTTGTATTTTTATGTAGCTTTATTTATTTTCATAGAAATGCATTGCCTTACGCTCGTAATCTTTTAAAAATTTAGGCATACTTACATTTTAATTAAATTTTGTTTCCACTTTTAAAGTCCATTTATTTTAGGAAATATTTCAAAAAAAAAAAGACCTAAAAAGCCTTCATCTTCTCAAATGAAAATCTAAAGTTGACCTTATTTCAAAATAAAAACCTGAAACATCATCATTGTCTTAAATAAAGACCTAAAATTGACCTTGTTCCGAATAAAGGCTGAATGTACCCTCGTTATCTTAAGTAAGAGTTTGAAGTAGATATTATTTCAAATAAGAGCTTCAAATTACATTATCAATCTCAAAAAAAGGAGCTTGACTCACGATTAGTAAGGGTGTTTTGGACATTTAGCATTTTTTTATCATTTTTTCCTTTTTTAGTTTTTCAAAAACTTTAAAAGAAAAATTGAAAGTTAAAAAAACAAACAGGCGAGAGAACTACCCCTGCCTCTATTTTTTTAAAATTTAATTGAATTTAAGTAAAAATTAGGTTAAAGATATGTTTTGACAAAAAATACATTTGATCAGTCGAGATATTTAGCTGGCCAACCTGCCGACGAGATCATGCCCTTATTTGAAATAGCTTGGTTTTCAATGAGAAATAATTCCTCATTATTAAGAAATGGTTATCCCATTAAGTAGGAAAATCCTATTTTCATAGCCAAAATCTTATTTTTATACTTTTGCAAAAACAAAGGCTCTTATTTGAGATAACAAAAGTACTTCAAGCCCTTTTTTAAAATAACGATCACTTCAAATTCTTATTTAAAAAAATCAAAGTACTTCGAGATCTTATATTAGAAAACTAACAATAATAGTTAGAATAATCCTATTAAAACATCCACGTAATTCGATACGATGTTTCCTTTAATATATCGGCGTGGAAGAAGTTCGTGAGCAGCAACTTATTAATCTGTAAACACATTTTGTCCTTTATCTCAAAACCAACAATTACTAAAAAGAGATGGCCTTGAGCTTTAAGTAAACTTCAAAAGGGGCTTGAATAACAAATTAAATGAACTAAAGAAGACAAAATTCTAATGAGAAATGAAAGTGATTTGAAAGGAAATGGAACGAGTGACTTTAAGATATCATACAACAAAAAGGCTATTTTTGTCTTCTTATTTTGCGACATGGAGGTTTTGGTGTCGTATAGAAGAGATCTTGGTCCATCCGGGTGGAGGGAGACGGTCCACTTATCCCTTAACTGCAAGAATCGCCATACCTCTTGTCTTGAAACATTGAAAAGGCATTTGGTGTTAATTTGCTCGAAATACAGAAAACAAATGCAACATAAGACAGGACAATGGCATAGCGTATCCTCCACGCACCAGGAACAGATCCCACATGAAGCTGCCCGTCAGATTATATAACCATAAGTTGAGAAGCAGAAGAAATATCGTAGAACGGCTTGGAAGAGGATCGAGCATAATTGAGCAAAAACAATTGACTTGTATACCTTACACCATATGCCGTAGAGGGACTTCGCATTCTTCTGCCACTACGGCAATCGAACATCACATATCCGCACTTTGGCAGTCACCTAGTTTTGAAGCAACATGTACTTGTTTCTTGCCAGGTTGAAAAGGGAAGTATATGCCATCTTTTTGTCTGCTCAGTTTCCACATTTTCAGAATCTCGTGTGCTGTTGGCAAGTTTGGTTCCGAATCCTCGGTTCCGTCGGTTGGCATGTGGGGTTCATCTTCGTCAAATTCTTTTAAGCTCCCATCCAAATTGAAGCTCGAAAGAACACTGTCCAAACTAGTGGATTCACTGCTAGCTGTGTCATTTGCCAACTCATCGTTGTCAAGGTTATTTCTTCCATCTTTCCAACATGGAGAACACCCAGACCTACGTGTAGTCTCTCCCTGAGGCTCGTCTCCTTCCATTTTGCTGCTGGTTTGGTCAGTAGAGTTATGCATAGAAGAGGCAACATTTGCAGTAATCTTCAGCCGATTTGTCTGTTCAGTTTTCAGTTCCTCATGACCTCCCGAAAGATGCCCAGTTCTCGGTCCTGGCAGAGAAATACCCAAATCTGACACATCTCTTGATAACGCAGATGCAGATTCACAGAGAGAGTGCAGTGATGTCAGTAAGTTTTTGAAGGTGCCTTCAGTCATTACATCGCTTTCTTCGAGAGCACTCAGAAGGTCCTGCAAACAGTGGTTTTCAATCCTGTCTGCATTTTCCACGAAATAGTCCATCCATTGCTTTTCACTCAACTGAAAGGACGCATGAGTCATAGCAGCAATGATGGTGACCGCTCTTTCATACTGATGTCGAATTGCAGCTTGGAAAACCATCTCAACAAAGAATAGCGGGGTAGGCACTTCGCCGCTTTCTAGAATAGCATCAAACGCATGCTCAAGTAGATGGCCCTATAATAATAACAGCACATATTATTTTCCACTGACACAGTGTTCAAGAAGGAATAGCAGTTGGAAATAAAAGAACTACATGCATAGTCAGAGGACAAAAATCTGAATCTATTCAGTTATTGATATAGTAGGTTCAGCAGAATAGAGGAAAGAAATCTGTGCGTCATGGAAGGAATCCGGAAATGGGGAGTCCTGAGTTTTAGTAACAACAATAACACAGCAAAAATCTACAAATTTAAGAAACCTCTTGTGCAGATACTTCAGAAACCTTTCTAAGAAATTATCACCTAAAATTTCCTAGTGCTATCGCGTATCACATGAACGTGAAGATAAAAAATGGGCATAGTGTAGTCAACTTAAGAAATCAACTAAACGGACCCAGTCCACCATGTACCTCAGAAAAACATTCAGCAAACCGGGTGTCCTCCATGAAATTGCAAAGGCAAAAGCCAGGACAGACTCTAAATAACATTCCAAATTTTGAATTTACAAACTTATAGGATAGTTCTTATGCATCAACATCTTTCTAGAATGAATTAACAGTTTCAATTAAGTGTGTCAGATAATACTTTCTTTATCTGTTGATTTACCAAAGAAAGGGATCGAGAAGGATACCTTTCCAGCTCTGGATGCTGCCGCAAGCAGTGAAGCGTGCTTGTTTTGGTCTAGCCGATACCCTGAGAGTGACATTTCCTTGTAAACATATTCAAAGTATTCCCACTGAAGAGCACTAGCAGATGCCTCGAGCATCGAGCCAAATGTGTACTCATCTGGAACCAATGCATTGCCACCATGCTGGCTCTTAGTGGAAATATATCTGGTTCCCTTAACTTCCTCAAACAATTCTTTGGCATTAGAAAACATATCATTCTTGCCAAAAACCTTTAGCATGATGTTTATGGTTCCTATATTAGGAGCACAAAGGCCTCTCATCTGATTAAAAATGGACAGGCAATCATTAATATGTCCACCTTCCATTGCAGACATTATCATCCCAGTGAAGGCTATTTCCATTGGTTTAGCATCAGGAAGCTTCCTCAGCTTCTCAACCTGCACAGTTGGCTTCACTCAGAAAAAATGTAACAGCAAACAGAATTTACATTTATTGCTGTCATCTCAATGTCCACTCAATAGTTACTCAGACGACCAATTTGAAAGAAACACAAACTCAATATACTGATGTGGAACAATATTATTGATGAGAGTATTAACCAATCATGAGTTAGCATGCACAAAGACCTACATGCTATCTTAGCAAGAACAGAAGGTTCCAAAGCTAAAGGATCAGGTCGTCAAGGGCCAATGGACTACAGTCTTCCAGGCATGTTGCCTTTCCTCCATGTCATCGAAGGGGCGAGTTTGTCAGGAAAAGGAAGTGAAAAGGCAACATGCCTTTTCACATGGACTGCCTGCTTGGAAAGAAGGCAGGTTCCTCAAACTTCTTAAGCAATGTCAACACAAAAAGCTAAATGTTTTCCTCAAGAGCAGTTCAAAATCCTTAATCAAGTGATTCTACTCTTAACACTACAAACAAGACAAAATCAGCCACTGAGAGTGCCCGCTTCTTTCTGCCCTATACTTTAAAAAAATATGTATATTCAAAGAGTTTCAGATGCCAATATAGCCTCTTGTCATTCTTCGGGCGGAAGTTAGATTATAGAGATTCAATTAATGAGACTAAAATCTATCTTCAACTAAAAAAAGGGCAGCCCGGTGCACGATAGCATCCCCGCGATGCGAGGGTTCAGGGAAGGGCCCCACCACAAGGGTAAAAGGAGGCAAGTCTTACCCTGCATTTGCAAGAGGCTGCGTCCAAGGCTCAAACTCGTGACCTCCAGGTCACACGGCAACACCTTAACCAGATGCGCCAAGGCTCTCCTTCTAAAATCTATCTTCAACTAATGAGACTAAAATCTATCTTCTAAGAATTAAAAGGTAAAAAGTCACCTCCATTATAGCCTCTTGCCATCTTCCACTGTTACAGAGGCAGCAGGCCAATTCGTAATATACAACAGCTTTTCCAACCACTCCCCTGCATTCCATCTCTCTAACAGCTTCTACCGCTTCATCAATTTTACGCTCCTCCCAAAAGGTTCTGACAAGGACTGTAAGTGGCAAACATTTATTCCACGAGTTTATACAGATTCATGCATGAACAATTGTCTAAATGAGGAACAAAGAGTGTCACCTTTATAAGAAATAGCCCTAAGAGCTTCCCCACTTCTCTTCATTTTCCGGAACAGATCATGGACAAGGTCATACTTTCCACATTGAAGCATTACCTTTCAAGAAGCACCTCCTGTAAGACTTGAATGCACATGTAATTTGAGGACAACAAAAATGAAAAGTTTGCCAAGCAACAGCAATTTCCCCTAGAACTGCCCATAGCTAAGAGAATCTGCCAAAATAAAAGTCAATTGCCTACACCACAAAAATAAATAGTAACAAACTCCAAAATCGTAACTTGCGCATTATGTTGGTTACACTTTCCCATTCTTTCATACTTTAGGTTTTACTGGTTTGAGTGCTTTCAAGCTCCTCTCAGTATTGTTCATAGTTGGGATGAGTTGTCAGCCTCTTGAAGTTCAAATGGTTCTTTGGTTGATTGAAACAGTGATAACAAATGTGTTCCTTCTCAGAAAATATAGCTGCATGTGGTAACGCTCCAAAAAAAGCGTTTATGTTCCCAAAATGCTCCCCGGAACACTTTGAGAACAAAAATGCGTATGGTAAAAACGTATGTCTTTCTTCCCAAATATGTTTCTAAAAAGTGTTCCCAAAATGTTCCAGGAACACTTTTAACAAATAGAAACACTTTTGGTGCAGAAACAAAAAAATAGAAAAAACTTGCTTCTGTGTTCTCTGGAACACTTTTTAGAAACACATCTGGAACATTTTTAGAAACAAGTGGGAACACTTTCTTGAAAGTAATTAAAAATAAAAATAATTAAAAATAAATAAATAAAATAAAATAATTAAAAAAATAGAAAATAAAAAAAATTATAGAATGTAATTAAAAATTAAAAATATTTTTCCGAAAAAATAAAATAATTAAAAATAGAAATAAAAAAATAAAATTAAAAATTAAAGAAAGCAATTAAAAAATAATAATAATATTTCAAATAATAAAAATTAATTAAGAAATCGAATTATTTACAAAGAGTATTTTTTTTACCAAACGGCATTTACATCAAAGTTAGATCCCAATGCACTTTTTAATTACAGTTTACCAAACGGTATTTGCATTTCACCAAACCCCTTTAGCTCAAAGGTATTTGAGTTTTCACAAAGATATTTGCCCAAAACTGAACCAAACATGCTCAATATATGATTAGTAATGACACTACTAATAAATAAATTATTAGTTACATCAGTTATACATTTAGGTCTTTATCAAAATCCTGTAAATAAAATGGCAATGGACTACCATATGCTTGGAATTCCATGACTTTGTATTTTTCAATTATGTAATCATATTTTTATCTACTTTAAAATATTTATGTATGACTTATAATTGTAATTTTTCATTTATGAAATACATATTTCATGTTCTCATTGCTCCATTCTAATTCATCTTCTTTTTCATTTTTTTTAATAATTGATTTCGTCCATATTGAAAAATTAAGAACAGAGTTACATGAAAAAATTAAGAATATAATTTTTTTACAATTACCAAACGCATTTTTGTTTCTTTTTTGTTCCAAGATAGAAATTTTATGTAGTTACTAAACGCGTTTCTGATTCCAGAAATCGTTGCTGGAACAGAAACAAAAAAAGTGTTTCTATTCCAAACGTTGTCTCGGGAACCCGTTCCCATATGCAGCCTATGTCACTCGGAACCAAGGAAGAACTACCTCAATCTTACCTCCTATGCCGACCATTATTTATTGGACCACTAGCCTGTCCTATGGTCCTAATTTACACATTCATCTACGGGTTGATGACAGCCAATCCACCTGGGCAGGAGTCAAATATTTCCCCCCTTTATGTTTATATTTTGACAGAACCCAGACCACCCCACCCCCAAAACCCCCGTACAACTATGATAAGAGATATGTGCTCCTCTATCTACACATAAGCCAATCGACCAGAAAACACATATTACCTCCATTGCCAGTCCATATGTTGCTCCATTGGGTTTCAGTCCACTCTTTCTTAACTGTTCAAACACCCAGGAAACACCCTTCCACTGGTGAGACGGAACACAAGCATTCAGCACCTGAACAAATTGGGCACCCACCAATCAAATACCAAATCGACTGCAAATTTGCATTTGTTGAATGAGTGAAAAAGGGATAGTTATTACAGCATTATACACAACTAAATCGGGTTCAAGGATTGGATCCCAATTCTTCCGGCGCCCATTTTTAATTATCTTCAAAGGCTTCTGCCGCATGCACTCGACAATGTTCATCAATTCTCTCACAAGACCAGTTTGGCCAAGGGTTACAGCAATGCTGTGGTACGCAGCCATATCAGGATATAGATGAAAATCTTCCTGTACCACTCAAAAATTAGTCTAATGGAAAATTTTTATATTACAAATGCTAGAGAAGAAAAGCAGCCGAAGATTACACGCATCAGATTGAAGAAATGGAGAGCTTCCTGGGGCCTCCTTGCATTTCCAAGAACTGCCAGGAGTTTTGTGTAGACAAATCTGCAAATGTCAGTAACTGTTTATATATATAGAACTTTTCAGATTTCAGCAACTGAGTTTCCCACATTTTCATACAATAACACAATAAAACAATGTTTGACATGAAGGATTTAAATCCAACAATTTGTGGTGATGCCTCTTTCGAATTTAAAACATTTAGCACTGCACTAAACAATCTAACGGATGATGTAGAAAAACACAAGAAGGTTATCCTGCCATGTAAATTTAGTATTCTACCACTGAAACAATCATATCATAATTACAAAAGAGAAAATATGACCTGCTCCTCCAACGTCTTCGTTCTTTATCATGGTAGACCCATTCAACAACCGCAATTGCCTGTTTCCAATGCCCATCATTTCCAAGCCCACGCAAAATACTGAGCAACTGCTTTTCCGTGAACTGCAATCCCGATAGCTTCATCATCCTTGAGAATTTCCAATCCTTCCATCCAATCTCCTTGGCACCTAACCTGACCCTCGAAAACAACCTCAGGAACCTCAAAAACCAATCCGGAGCTAGATTTCGGATATAACCAATCAAGAAGCTACGCACATCTCCATCACAACAGAACTGTGCTTTCTTCAACTAACCAATTCAAATCATAGCACTAGGTCAAATGAAAGAAAGATTCAGATATACGAACTAGAGAAACAAACCCAAACCTTTTGACAAGAAAACCAATTGCCTCATCCTCAGTCCTGGTCCTCCTCTTCAATGGGTCCCACCGGCAACCTTCACTCTCCAACACAATCCCCTCCAACTCTATGTCATCATCCAAAACCCACTGCAACTCCTCTCTCCTCCTCTCCTCAAACATTTCACCAAGCTCCCTCAAACTCTCTCTCTTGAGGTTATCCCCACCATACCCTTCTCTCCCACCAGCAATCTCCCTTAGCCTCACCCTCTCTATCCTCTCCCAAGGCACACCCACCATCAACCCTCCGTCGCTCTTCTCGCTCCTCGCCCTTATGGCCTTATGGAATTCTCTGTACTCTTGTCTCAAACTCTGGAAGTCCGACTCCTCGGCCAGCGATTGTCTCTGGGTCTCGGAAAAGGGCGTGCTTCGGGCCTGTCTGGCGAGGCGGTCTTGCCTGCGGTTGTGCTTCTGGATGGCTTTCTTGCGGATGTTATGGACGATTCTGGGTGTGGGGATAACTCCATCTTTTAGGAGCTTGCGCTTGATTTTCTCGGTATCAGGTTGGAATTTGGGTGATGGTGGACGTTGAGAGAAACCTGGTGAAGCTTCCATGGCTGAAGAAGGACAATCACTGCAAAGAACGGAAGTGGCAATGGAGCCGCTATTCCCACGCCTCCGTTGGCTCATCCACGCCCTCAAAACTTAAAATGCCCAAACAACCCATGGTGGGTCCCACTTCTCTCTTTCACGCAGTTCTTTTTTATTTTGTCTGGTTTGCAAACTCTCAGCTCTCTCTCAATAGTCCCCCTGCAGCATTGATCCCTCTCTGTCGTCTCTGCCGCCCCCCCACAGTTCCAAGCGCCAAGCCTGCCAAGCCACGATCGCTTTCATCAACAGTTGTTTGAGGAAACTGACCCTAAGCTCGCAGTTGAGCACAATTCTATTCCCGTCGTTCGCGGTAACATAGTAAAAACAGAGCCAGTGTGAAGTCAGAAACCACCACGAAACATCGCAAACCCAGAAGAAGAGAAGAAGAAGCCACGGCCAATTTCGATTTCTCTTACTTTTCGGACACCGATGATTCGGCGGTGGAAGACCTCATTGCCCAGCCAGACCAAGGACCTGTTCGTCCTCGAGCAAATCACCGCCGACGACTTCCTCTGGCCCTCCGACCTCGAGTTCCGTTTCGGCAATCAAACCCTTCCGTCTCCCCCAAACCAGCTTCTGAATTCGAGCAATCGTAAGGCTGACTCGACGCTCGAATTCGTCCGCGGAGGACGCAATTTTCTCGCCGCCTAAGCGGAATCCTGACTCGAAATCGCGTCGGAAGTCCACCCCGAAGTACGATCCAGTCTCTTTACCGACGGATTATCCCAATTCGTGGAAGAAGTCAAAGTCGGAAGTCGCCATAGCCGTCGAGGCGGCTGCTTCTGGCGCTTGCCGAAGAACTGGACACCGAGGCTAGGGCTATTAAGAAGGGTGGATGAGCATGAGCTTCAAATGGATGCAGGAGGATGAGGTCTTGTGGGATTTGGGGGTTTTCTCCGATCAAAGACCTATCAAAGAGCGGAAGAAGTTGCTGAAGAAGGAAAATGGAGGAGGATGATGAGCCCTTCAAGGAGGGCAGTGAACCTCCGTGGGTTGTTCTGTCATTTCAAGTTTCGAGGGAGTGGATTGGCCAACGGAGGCCAGGAAATAGCGGCCCAAAAATATATATATATAAAATTTCAAATAAGACTATCATTTTCTTAAATAAAGGCTTAAAATGATTTATATTTTAAAAGAGCATGAAGTATCATTATTATTTCAAATAAAAACTTAGAAGTGGCCATGACCATTTTAAATAAAGGCCTCACCTTATTGACCGGCTAAATATAGGGCCGTCAAAGATATTTTTTTTAAAATACACTTTTAACCAAATTTTTAGTTAAATTAAATTAAAAATTGAAATAACAACTAAAACTTTAAAAACAAAAAAACACACTGGCCCTTAGTGAGGCAACGAGGATGGATGGCAAGCTCACCGGCCCTTGGGGAGGCGCTGACGACTTCCCACCGACGTTGGGCGACAGCCATTTATTTTTCAATTTTACTTTTTTTAATTTTTGAAAAACTCAAAAAAAGAAAAAAGATACTTTACCAAAAAAGGAAAAAAATAATGAAATAAAAAAATATATAAATGACCAAAATGCCCCCACTGGCTAGTGAGTCAATCCCTTTTTGAGATTGATAAGGTTATTTCAGGTATTTATTTGAAATAATATTTATTTTAGACTCTTATTTGAGACAATGAGTGCACTTCAAAATTTTATTTAAAATAAGATTAAATTTAAGCATTTATTTAAAAAAATAAAAGCACTATGAACTCTTTTTAAAAAGTTTTCCAAAAATTAAAAAAAAATGCGGCATGAGGGACGAAGGAACTGAACACGACCTGATAACCTTTTATTACAAGACGTTTTGTCATATTAGGAATTAGACAAAAAGCATTAGAATTTTGACCCCATAAAATCTAATTCGTCTTATGAACTCAAGCTATTCTGAATTCTATTCTATGCAACTACATATTACAAACACCGAGTGGAACATTCATGTGAGCTCGATTGCCAAGATCTGCGACGAGTCAAGATGTGAACTTGCTTGGTTTTTATAATTGCTAACAAAAATCTCGAGATATTTGCTAACCATAAATGCACTTATTATGGATAACACTAGGAGTAAAAAAATTTCGAGACGACAAATTCTCGTTATATGAATGTTTTTTTTTGTTGGAAAAAGACTTGCATTACTAAAAAGCAAATGGAGTACATAAGGTCTCAACGTCAGCACATAAAATAAACCAAAGAGGTTCGAGGGGACAAGAGACTCAATTAAGAGGGAGAGACCCAGCCCTATGTCCTTTTGCTACCTAATCCACGGCCCGGTTAGCTTCTCTACGACCAAAGGCCACCGAAACATTCTTTAACTGGGCCAGCAGAAGCTTGCAATCTTCCATGACAGAACGCACGGACCAAGGAGACTCCATCAAGTTTGATATGGACTTGGCAACTGATAGCTTATCAGCAAGTACAATAATTGGCAGATCAGTTCTAGAGAGTTCGCGAGTCTTCTTCAACTAAGATAACACTTCCCGCATTGCTAGGGTTTCAGCAACTAAGGCAGAGCAAGTGTGGATGGGCTTCACAAAGCCATCAAAGATGAGACCTTGGGAGTACCGGGAGATTCTACTGATCGCTCCACCTGAGGAGGCATTGCACCAAGAGCTATCGACATTCAATATTATAGAGTTCTTCGGCAAGTGAACCCACTGGTTTGGTAAAAAGCTCGCATCTTTAACCTTTTTTTTTACCAAATTCGAGTTGATTTTCTCATACAGGATGTACATGGTGATTGCTTCGTTTATGGGCAAGTAGGGGCAAGGCTTTTGGGCATGGAAGACCATCTTGTTGCATGCCTTCCAAATAAGCCATAATACTCTGGCAAACAGAGCTCTCACAATGGGATCGGTTTGAGAGGCTAGATTTTCATGAACCCACTTCTTTATTCTGGTGATATGCATCGGGGAAGTTTTAACTTAAAGTCTAGGGTCTAACCAGATACTTTGTGTCCACTTGCACAGGATGAAGAGATGTTCTGTTGATTCCGGGGCTTGATGATAGAGAGAGCACAAAGGACTCGGGATCATTCTTCTTCTATGTAGATTAACCTTAGTTGGCAGAGCTTCGTTGCACACACTCCACATGAATAAGCGAACTTTGGGGTAAGTAGGAAACTCCCGGATCTTAACCCATAGATTCTTTGGAGTTAGATATGATTACGTGGCTTGATTTGTGTTTGATTGGCTAGTTGGAGGGTAGCTTGTGTTGTGTCCACTTTTTACTAAATAGGATCCAGAACTATTACCCGTCCAAAACATTCTATCAGCTCCTGGACTGTCACTCAACGGGATAGCTAATATTTGTTGCACCACACGTTCATCGAAAATCTCGCTAAGCTTTTGTACATTCCACTCTCCAGAGTCATGATTAATTAAATCTACAACAAATTGAGGATCCTTTTGGTTCGCTAGACCCATAATCCTGCCTGAGGGAATCCAGTGGTCTTCTCAGATTCAAATTCTCTTACCATCATCCACCATCCGTCTGACCTTATTCTCAATAACACCTCTTCCCATGAATAAGCTCTGCCACCTCGAGGATGGTCGAGTACCTCTGTTTGCATGCCAAAACTCCTGGTCAGGAAAATATAAACCCTTCATTAATTTGGTCCATACTTTATCTGGTGCATGTAAGAGTCTCCGAGCTTGCTTCCCCAACATTGCTTTGTTAAAGTGAATTAGATCCTTAACTCCTAGACCACCTGAGTCTTTCCTCGTTTTGAGGACTTCCCATCTCTTCCAATGAACACCTTCTTTAGTAGGTTTCTATTTCCACTAGAAAGAAGCTATTTTCTGTTCAATTACTTTGCAAAGAGAAACTAGAATCTTAAAAATCGACATGGCGTACTGAGGCAATGCTTGGACAACTGTTTTAATCATAATCTCCTTCCCCACATTGGTCATTAAGTTCTCTTTCCACCCCTCCAATTTCACATTCACCCTAGCTAAAATCCAAGCGAACATTTGTTTCTTAGTTTAACCCTCGACGATAGAGACCCTAAGTTTATTTGCCAAATTCATCTTTAGTTGTTGAGGACAGTCCTTACTAAAGAATATTCTAGACTTATTTAAGTTAATGGCCGGACCCGAAGCAAAACAATATTGATTTAGAATATTGGCCACATTTTGACCTTCCCTAAGAGTCCCATCCAAGAAGAAAACCGCGTTATCAGTGAAGAGGAGGTGCGAGAGAACTGGGCATCTTTTGTTCAACCTGATATTTCTAATATTTACCATCATCAGAGCATTATGCACCAGTGAGGATAGAACATTAGCCATGATAATGAATAAATAGGAGGATAGTGGGTCCCCTTATCTTATTTCCCTCGTTGGCTGAAAATATTCAGTAGGTTCTCCATTCACTTTAACATTGAATGAAACTGTAGATATGCATTGTTTAACCAGCGAGACCCACTTCTCACTAAATCCCATACGCATCACACGCACACAAAAAGTCTCACTCCACTCTATCATATGCCTTCTACACGTCGAGCTTAAGGATAGCTTGAAACTTCCTCTTCCATTTTCTAATCCGCAACTGGTTTAATACTTCCTGAACTATGAAAATGTTGTCTTGGATTTGCCGACCATTGAAGAATGCACTCTATTCGGAGGCAATAAGTTTACGAAGGCAGGGTTTAAGACGATTGGCCATAACCTTGCAATAATTTTGTAACTAAAATTGCAAAGGTTGATGGGTCTGTGTTGGGTTATACTTTATGGGTTTGTAACTTTCGGAGTAAGAACAATGTGAGTCTTATTAAGAACGGGGTCAAGAGTAGCTGTGTTAAATAAGTTCTCAACCATTTTGAAGATGTCCTGCTGAATAATCGACCAATTATGCTGAAAAAATTGCTCATTAAGCCCATCTGGTCTGGGTGATTTAGTAGCTTCCATTTGAAAGACAACACCTCTCACTTCCCCTAGTGTAAGAGGCCTCTCGTCAATGCTACGTTCATTTCCTCATTAACCAAGTGTGAACATTGATCTAAAATAGGCTGAAAATTCCTCGAACCCACCATATCATAGAGTGACTGATAAAAACTGATAATATGTTGCTTCAACATAGTAGGATCTCGGCTCCATCTATCTTCCTCAATTTGCAGCATAGAGATCTTGTTCCTTTGTCTTTGTTGGATCGTCATGGCATGGAAAAATTTTGTATTTCTATCCCCCCCCATTTTAGCCAACTTATCCTCGACCGCATACTCTAATACATTTCTTCTTGTCTCCGCTGGTTATCAATTTGCACCTTAAGTCTCTGTATCTCTTCCTTACTTGACCCCCCATCAACCCTGTTAGTTAATTCAATGATTCTTTTTTTTTATGAGCTCAATCTATCGAAAGGCATTGCTGAATTTATTCCTACTCCAAATCCCCAAGGCAGCAGTGACATTAGATGATTTGCTGGCAATATCTACATGAGAACTTTGCCAATCACACCATGCCTTTTTTACCAATTCAGTACATTCTGCATCGCTTACCCAATAAGCTTCGAAACGGAATTCTTTCTTTCTCTTAATCTAGTTCGGACTTAAAGATAATATGATCGAGCTATGGTCAGAACCGATGACAGGTAAGGCGAAAGCCTCTGCATTCGAAAAGAAAGCCTTCCATTCCATAATACACACAGCTCTGCCCAACCTTTTCTTCACTAATGCATTTCTGTCCCGATTATTTGACCAAGTAAAAGCACAACCCTTGCTCTCTATGTCCATGAGTGCATAGTCATATAAGAAGTCCTGGAAAGCAACTAATTTATAGTTATCATTCTCTCTTCTACCCACTTTCTCCCAATGATACAAGCGCAAGGAAGAATATCATGGATGTGAATGTCTCGCAAAGTTTGCCAAAGTAAAGTTCTTTCTTGGTAATTAGTAGTAGCATGAAGAAATGAAACTCTCATCACATAGCCTTTACTTAGATCCCTACATATAACATCAATAAGTTACTTAGAACTATGCTGCACTTCTAACCTTACCTCCTCATTCCAAAATAAAGCTAATCCCCCTACAATACCCATCGGATTGATAATCACACTAAACTGAAATTTGAGACGTCTACGAACTCTATCCACCATAGATTCCTTATTCTTAGTCTCCACAAGAAAGACTAAATCGGGCCTATCATAAGCCACAATGGCTCGAAAATGCTGGAATGTTAGGGGTGTGCCCAACCCTTAACAATTCTAGCTCAAAAACTTCATTTATACCCTGATGGCTTATTAGGGCTAGCCACCATAGCCCATTCACTTGCTCCTTCTGCCAGCTGGATTGGGGGTATGCAGGAGTGACTTATCGTCAAAGGTATAATCAGCTGCACCTTGCTACTCATATGGATTAAATCGCTTTAACTTCTTTGCTGTTGGTATTTTTAATCTTGGCTTAGACTTTTTAGGAACAACCACTAGTCCCTCTTGACTGGAAGAGGGAAGATGTAGAATCTGGGTTTGCTAAGGTTTTTTTCCCTTTGCTTGGAGACATGGGGTGTGATTTACTCAAGTTACCATCCGGTTGATCTCCTACATCTTGAGAAATAATAAGCGACAATTATTACCTAAAGAGAAATAATCATGCGAGAGTCCTTAATGTATTTCTTTTTACCACAAAAAAATAAGTATTTAATAATTAAAAATTATTATAGGATTTGTCCCTTCGACAAATTGTGGCCATCGACATATGAATTCGCATAGTCATCAAAGACCGTTATGTTAGGAAAGCCCATTAATCAAAATTCTTCATGAATGTTATTTTTTTTTTCACTATATTTAGCATGTTACTGAAGGGAAGTATACGAGAATTTGATCACGAAAAACAGAAAAGAATAGACGACACACGGTTTTACCCAAGTTCACCCTTAAAGTAAGGCTACGTCCTGCAAAGAGATTTCACTATATTTTTAGGTTTACAGCTGCTCAGCACAATACAATGATCGAAAACGAGCAAAAATATATAAACGCTAAACAGGGCCCAAAACCTAAACCTATAATAAATCTCTTAATCTCGCACTATACGGGCCAGCTTAAATAAAAACCAAAACCCGTTGAGGTTTCGGGGGCGCTGCCCCCAAGCCCCCAAGCCCCCGCCCGCTCACCGGGCAGCGGGGCACCCGTGTCGGGGGCGCTGCCCCCGAACCCCTGCATTCCACACGCATGGATTACATATCGTTGGATAATACTTCAATTTCCCTAAGCTCACGTGGGCGTACCCGGTGTGAGAAACAAGGGTTCCCGAAGTATTTGCCAACTCCAACAGTTACCATCTCGATAAGATTTAACAAGAGAAAATATCTAAAAAGCATTTTAGGAGTACAATTACCATCTCGATAAGATTTAACAAGTGAACTGAGTTTTGCGGCCATTTAGACATGACACAATGGATTTGGGACAAACTCCAAACACTAAAAATGACAAAGAATCAAGAATTAGGAATAAGGATAGATAAAGCAAATCGTCGAAGAAATTCATAAGTGTGATTGATTACAGATCCTTCACAATTGATTTCTCTCTTGGCCCTATGTAGCCTCAAACAGAGTATAATCGTCCAGAGAGCGGCTATCATTTAAATTTCGAATTCTAACTACTGCAGACATTCTAGGCTTTCACTTGATTTTGTTTGCAATCGCATGTTCTTATCCTCGTCGATCTCGTAGTCGGCTGTCCCCCCTTTTTGTGGTATGTCAATTTCCTATTTCTACCTATTCTATTTCGTCGATGACGGCCACCTGCGTTAGTCGCTGACTTGTACCGACAATTCCCTGCGACCACACTATCTCTCAATCAACAACGAGTGCTTTACGCAAAAAAAAAAACGCGATGATGACGAGTGCAGATCTATTGTTGAATCCGTATCATCCCTGACACTACTGTCAAGAAAGCGTTTCTTTTTTTTTTTTCCAATGCGGAGGCAGAGGCATCCGTCAGGGCTGCTCAAATGGAGGAGCCGACGAACTTCCAAAAAGTAATCATCCAAAAGTGACTGCAAAGTTCCATGGGAGGACACCTCTACACTTAAAGAAGAAAAAAAAAAATTTGAGGGGAAATTTCCTGGTGATATTTGAGGAACTTTGCCTTGGTGACCAGGACTGCTTCGTTGAAAAAGGGCATCCCCCTCCCTGTTCATCAATTATAATAGAAACAGAACAGTCCGGGTGATGCCTCAATGGGGACAGATCTAATGTGTTAAACGCACAACGAGTTAGCAAGGGACTCTTGACCAGGAAGGTGTTCGTGATGGCATTGTCTAACGTAATACCGAAGATTTCATCGGAGATGCCGAATTCATCGACGGTTCATTAATTTTGTGGTCGCATTTCAGGAATCACGCGGGAATATTAAGGGAAAATTGTCAAAAAAAAAAAAGATATTAAACCTTTCGCATTTTTGCCAATTCAGTCCTAAATATTTTAAGTTTGCCGATTCAGTTCTAAAACTTTTTACCTTTTGTCAATTAAGTCTCATTGACTAGAAATCGCTACTGTGGACATTGACCGTTCTATGTGGTACTGCCGGCTCCAATGTAGATAATTTTTAATTAATTTTTTTTGACATTTTTGTAATTTTTTAATTTTTTTTTCTTTCTTTTTTTCTCCATTTTTTTTCCCTTTCTAGATTCAAGGGCCAGTAGCCCCACCAAATCCTGGGCAAGGCTGCAAAGCCCTCACCAACCGTGGGGTCGCAACCTTTCGTCCAAGCCAACAAACTTAAAAGATTTAGGATTAAATTAGCAAAAGCGCGAAAACCTAAAGACTTTTTTTTCTTTCTTTCTTTTTTTTTTTTGACAATTTTCCTTGAATATTAACTTCTCAAATGTAAGACATAATTCTCATTTTTGGCATTGACCCAGTGGTTGGTGACGACGCAATACGTGTTGTCCGTAGGACTAATCGATCCACAAACCGGGAGTTAAAAGAGACTTAGAAAGTTAATCGTCACCAACAAGATGCACGAGCGGCGCCGCCCTTTTCTCTTTTTTACAATGAATTGTGGTTTCCCGGTGTCCTTTGCTTGCGAAACAAGCTTGAACAAAGGCTGCAGAACCATCTGCACGCAGAGGAAGAAACGGGGTTTTCTTCCTGGCGAAGCCAATGGATTACAGTGTTGGCAAGACAAATTACATGCAAAGCTCCCCCGTCGGACGTTCTCCGTTGCAAGGCTGGTGCCGCAGTTGCTTGGGGATTTTTCTTCGAGTGTTAGGGGATTTGTCCAGGGAAGCGTCTTGGCGGGAACTCGCTTCCGGCGCCCGCTCGTGTAATTTCTCCTAATCATAGGGTCATCGTCGAGTTCGGCTGGTTGGGAGGGCCGAGCCGGGCACGTACGTGCCGCCATGGGACTCACTTAGCGAGTCTCGCGTCAATTGGACGATAAGGTCCGAATTAAGCCGGATGATCGGACACATTTGTTGTTGTCGTTCCCAATTGCGGTATGTAGAACACGGTTGAATTGTTATGAGGAGGAAGGAAATAATTGAAATTGACGAAAGATTTTAAAGAGGCAAAAGCACGTAGAAGGGACATTTGAGTGGAAATTGAGGAATGATGAAAAATGAATGGAAGTGGGTCAATTTACTCAATTTATAGAATTGTAAAAAAAAAAAATTTGGCCCCAACTATCAAGCATGGGAATGGTTGAAGCGGGCCCCGATACGCGATATGACACGTCAATACGTTATTTTTAAAAAAACAGAAAATTCTAATGCGTTGGGATAGGCAATATATTTATTGATAATAAATTTATCAAGTATAAATTACTAGCGATGAGATTCTTCTTTCTCTTTTGTTAAAGATTCACAATTAGCTTTTTTTTTTTGAGGTAGTTGGGCATATTAATTTTTAGATGGCTGTATATATGACTTCACTATATATATTTTTTATGAATCTATATTTTGATCCGTAATTCATTAAAAATGCTTAAAATTGACTCGTGTGTGTCGAAATAACGTGTTGGGATACTGAACTCGCATGTCACTAACCATGTGTCACTTACATGTTAGAGAGTGTCCGACATGACATATCGTTATTGCATGAAGATTTCCCAAGAGTGTCCGTACTTCCTAGCCTAAAAGTGAACAACAAAACCGAGGAACAGAGCTGCTCATGTATTGTTGTCCTGTTCTTCCTTGTATACCAAGTTACCAACGCCGGTTAATTACTTGAAACTGGTTCCTTAAGGGAGGGAACAAAGCGCTCTCTTGGGATTTGACTTGTGCAATTGAGTCGCGATCCTTAAGCGAGAGCTTTTGCCCGGATCGTGACACCAATGCCCTGTTATTGTCGGATCACTCGGAATCTCGAACTCACGTTTCGACTCGCCAAGATCAAGGTCCCGACCCATTAAGCTCACACAAAATCTCGATGCATCTTATCAATTTTCACGTCCATGTACAATCGATGTAATTTCCGGACGATCTCGATTCATTTTTCTGGCACGTACCGGCGCTCCCGTGGAGGCCATGCATGCGTAAGGTTTGAGAAGAACAGGGGAACCAGAGGAGGAGAGGAAGAAGAGGCAAAAAGAGAGGCTTACGTGTAGGAGAAAGAAAGGCATTGCATCAACAAAGCCTAATTCGAGCAAAAGCCAAAAAAAGGTGGTCAACCGATCCTTCCCGGTCGCATGAACCGTAAAAATCGGCTCATGATTCGTTGCTCTCCCATGGAGTCTGTCTCTGTCTCTCTCTGTCTCTCTCTGTCTCTTACAGATTTCTTGCTTCATCTGAACAAAAATGGAAATTCCTCCAAACCCATGGCCGCAAGCTATTCTTACCTTGGTGAGGAAGTGAAACCCATCATCTGCCTCTCTCCCCCTGTCCCCGTTAAAGCTGAAAGATAATGACTGGTAGTGTTCAATCATGTTCATGTAGCAGTATACGCTCTTTTTGACTGGTGGAGAGAAAATTAAGTGTATGCAATAAGTCGTCCATGTCAAAAGGCAACGGGGTCCTTGTTCCTTTCGTCTTCTTCTTGGTCTCCACGTCCCTGCTCTCACCACGGTCGCTGGCGTCCGGATCCCCTGGCACCGGAGATGGAAACAGCTGCGGGAGGCGCGACCCTTCCCGCCTCTTCAAGTGTTACCACGGGGGTTACGATCTTTGGAACAAGCATTACTGGGCCGTAAGTTTCATGAGCACATCTTACATCCTGCCATGCTCTTTCTTCGGTCGAGTCGTTTCCTGTTGTCTATACGTTCGCGATTCTTTCTGTTCTGTAGGGCAGAGAGAGAGAGCATAAAAAGGGAATTGAGATTAAAAACTAAGTTTACCCCGTTGCGTTTGTGGACACCGTGAACAGTAGTTTGCCCAACATATGATTCTATACATATCGTTTTCAGATGTAATGAGAGAAGAGATAATAAGGTGAAATTGAAAAAGTGGGGATTGACTGTGTTTTGCTCATCTTCCAGTCTGCGGCATTTACAGGAGTTCACGGATACGCGATCGCCGGGGCATGGATGTTAAGCGGACTAGGCTTCGGAATCGTCATACTTTCAAAGGGCGAGAGCACAAGCTCGACGGATCCATCGGATCTCCAAAGAGTCGTAGTAACCTCGCTCGTGCTCTTGCTCACCATTCTTGCCATGTAATTCCTCTCTGTTCAGCATTTCTCTCTCACGTTTTAGCCATTCCTATAATAATGTTTGGTTTTAGCAATGTCTTTGCTTCTCAAATTAGTTGATTTGATCTCCTAAAATGATCCAGACTGAACTATGTTTCATTTCATCTGCTACTAAGAACTCCCATCAGACCATTTGTATGTATATGCATTAGAATCCCGATTCACGGATCTCTCGATTCTAGAAATAAAAATAAGAGGATCGGAGTAGGCAACTCTGACATACTCTGACATTATATGTGTGTTTTTTTTTTTCTTGAAGAGTGGCCAGCAGTTGCGTCCTTGCGGCGAACCAGAGGTCCCACCACAGAATGAGGAGGCTGAAAGAGACCATTCTCAAAGCAGGCGATGATGCTCGCCGAACAATCAGAAGGATCATCACAACAATGACGGGAATGGAGTACCTATTGCTTCCATACGAACCTGCCGTGTCTTTCCGGTTGAATTTGACCACCCATCAACTCCGAAAGGAGTCAATGGTCATCCAACGCTTCGTCCAAACGAACGGCCATTCAATCGATCTGGCAATTCAAACTTCGTAAGCATCTCTCATCTCGCCTCCAGCATATGCTACTCATTCCTGAGTCCAACATCTTCTAACAGCAGTCGCAGAGTCAAATTGAGGGGAGTCAAATTTAGGCCATTCAAATGCCATCTGTTTTGATTTCAATGTGCCTATATAGGTACATAGCACATATCGTAATCGTAGCGGTCAACATGGTTCTGATAACTGGGGCGATCGGTATGTTTTCTCTCTCGATTCTGTGCTTCCTGAGGATCTTTGCTTTCTTGTTGGGCTAACGAAGATGGTGCTTCCTTTTCGCTCAGTTCTTCTCCTACTGCACTGGCATCCGGGACTCATCATGTAAGTTTATGCGCAGATTTCATCAGCAACGTATGGTTGTTCCCTTGTAAATTTGTAATCAATCATCTCTCACTCGACTTTTCGCTGTCGCTTTCAGGATTATTCTCTTTTGCTGGATCCTAACAACTCTTTGCTGGGTTATCACCGGCATCGATTTCTTCATCCACACGTGAGTAAATAGATGTTCTGCTTTCGTTTAACAGGTCCCACGAGCTTAATATCTTAACTTCTTTTGGTTATCGGCAAGTTCATTTTTGTCGTAGCTTTCCTATTGTAAATGCTCATGAAATTTTCTTTTTGGCTGTGTAGTTTGGCGGAGGATACTTGCTCAGCATTTAAAGGGTATGTACAAAATCCCAAAAACAACAGTCTTGCTACAATCCTACCGTGTATGGACTCGTCATACTCGGATCAACTCATGACGGAGATCGGCTCCACCATTTACAACTTCTTCACCCAGGTACTTACTAGATTAATTTGAAAGCATAGAGACGCTTCGAATGTCCAAGCGTTATTTTGACACTCCGTTTTTCCTTTTTTTCCCCCTTCTGATGCAGTTGAATGCCAAAACAACTGCGCTATATCGGTCCTTGGGAATAGGTGACCTGGGCGACGAGTTGCCTGGAGTCCTGAAGATCTGTGAACCTTTTTCTGGACCTCCTAACTACAGCTACGTGCCAGGAAACTGCTCAAAAGACGACATTCCGGTCGGCGACTTGCCAAATGTAAGCATACTGGCTGGTAAATCGTTCGCAATAGTCAATACTTCGACAAGACCCTCGATAAATCCCATTGCTTGTCATACTTCATGAGTGAAATGCACTAGTGCTTTCAACAGCATTTGCACTAGTTTTTGGCAAAGTTTGATAAATCAGGTCACGATTCAACTCGACTTCTGCGGCAGACATAACCCAAAAACCCCCCCTTTTTTTTTTCTTATCCTATTGATCCAGGTCCTCGCGCAGTTCACGTGCTACCAGGGAAACTCACCAGGGAAATGCAAGAGCGAAGGGAAGTTCGTGCCGGAGTCCGCCTACTACATGGCCTGCGCATACAGTCGGTCCATCCAGGATCTCATCGACATGTATCCTGATCTGAAGGGCCTATCAGAGTGCTCTTTTGTGAAGGACAGGTTTGAGGAGGCTGTGTTGCACCAGTGCAGGCCCTTCAGGGCCTCCACACACCGATCGTGGTCATCAATGCTTGCCCTGTCGATTGTGATGGTGGCTTTGGTGTTGGCCTGGGTGGTCAAGGCATGCCAGGATAGGGGAAGAGCCTTCTCTAGGTGTTCCATTTTCCCCAATTCCTAGACAGAGGTGGCCTAATTTATCGTCCAAACCCACTTGTAACAAAAGACGTTTAGGACAAAAATTGTCAGACCAGGCAGGGCCAGCCTCAGGACTACATGGCCTAGCCCAAGAACACTCCAATATGACTGTCGGGCGTGGCCCTCCGGTAAGCCCGTGACCCGTCAAGCCTATCATCAAGAGTCTTATCAGCAGTAAAGATACATAGAAATAGAGGACAAAAGACAACATGACACAACCCTTTTTTGTTCATTTTTGTGGACTTTTCTTTGTTTACAATTGGTGGCTGCAAGGTGTACATATCACGGAGAATAACCTGTACACATCACATTTATCAAAGAGAAGAGAAAATGTATATACGATTCGAAACATGGAGTGGCATTCAATTGGTAATGGTGGAAACATGGAACGTGTTTAAGCAATGACATAAGCTATAATCTCATCGGTATCCGTAAGGTTTGACTTCTTTAGATGGGTTTGAGCGTGCGTGAGTTTTGAGTACTTTTCTAAGAAAATACTTCTCAATCTTTTTTCTTTTTCTTTTTTGTCTTTTGAATAACTAAAGGAATGTGAGAACTGAGCTCATGGCACCGTTGTTGTTTCATAGAGATTGCACATCGCGTTGCTATACCAAAACTATGCCCATGAGCCATCTCAATTGTATTCCGAATCATAAAAAGTTGTTATCATATATGCATACAGTATAATTTCCATGATCTTCATTGGAGAACACCTGAGTTCAACTCAGGTCGAGCGGGTTTTAAATGGGTCGGAGAATGTCCAAGTCCTATTTTGTTCGGGCAAGTCCCCAATCGGATCGACTATTTTGTTAGTGCTTAAGAATGCAGATCATAGACAATGTTCGAATGGATCGACAATTTTGTTAGTGCTTAAGAATGTAGATCACAGAGAACGTTCGAACGGAGCTTTGTCCGATTCATGTGAACGAGACAGCTTGCATATCCATGTCATGAAAAAAAAATAAAGAAGCAAAAGAAAAAGAATATACACTTCAATGCAAATGAGACTTTAGATGTTGAAATTAAGGGCGCGCATGGCAGCACTTCTGTTTCAGAAATCAACTTCTGATTAGAAGTTGATTTTTCTACTTCTACTCTAAAAGTTGATTTCTAATCAGAGAAATTCATTTAATAACGGTTGAAAAATTTCTACTTCTAAAACATTATTAACACAAAATTTTCTATAAAAAATTATTGTCGGTGACCAAAAAGTTTGTATTTCATTTTTATTTTTTAAAATTCTTTAAAAATAATCTTTATTATTAAAATTATTATTTAGTTTTTACTTCGACAACTGGAGACGGTGACTTGACGGCAACGGCCAGCGGACGACGAAGGTCGGTGGTAGGTGGCGACAATGAAGGCGTGGTTTGGAAAAAGAGGTGGTGAAAATAAAAATAAAAAAAGGTCGAAATGATAGAGATATTAATGTTGAGATATTTTTACTTATGAAATAGAAGTAACTTTTTTTAAGAATGTGTTGACACCTGATTTTTAATCATTTTTTCTATTGCTAAAGTAATAAAAAATCCATAAAAATTCATAAAATTGAAAAATCAACTTTGGGGACCTTAGCCAAGCCTAGGGAACCAATTTTGACCAAAAAACGATTTTTCATATTTTCAGTATTTTTACGTATTTTTTATTTATTTATTTTCGAAAATTAATAGAAAATCCATAAAAATTCATAAAATTGAAAAATCAACTTTGGGAACCTTAGCCAAGCCTAGGGAACGAATTTTGACCAAAAAATAATTTTTCATATTATATATATTTTAATTTTTTTAAAAAAAATACAAAAATATTTGAAAATTTTGAAAAAATAACATTTGAGGCCAAAAAATACACAAAGATAGTTAATATTTTTATTTTAAATCTATTTTCATATTGGCCATCGCAAATTCAGAAAAATCCAATTCGAGTCACGTGTTCCTTCACGAGTATAATCTCGAATCGGGCTTAAAAAAATTTAATTTGATTCAACTTATTTTTAACTTTCACTTTTTATGAGTTGTGACATTGTCTTCTAATATTTTAAATTTTCATCTTGGCCCAATTATACCCAGAATGACTTAATTTTGCAAAATGGCTTTAATTAAATTATGCATTATTTTCAGCGACAAGAAATGAGCTTAAATTTGACATGTGGTAAATTTTGGTGTGTCAAAAATTGTGAGAAGATTTGGACTTAAAGAAATATATTTTTTCAGGGACTGAATTGTAAATACTTAAAATTCAAGGACTAAAGTGCAAATACCTAACTCTTGAAGGATTATTTTACAAATAATAAAAAGAAAAGTTAGTGGATAAATTAGAATAGAGAAGGGAAGATGAAGAAGAGGAGATGAAGAAGAGAAGTTGGAGAAGAATGGATGGAGAAAATAAGATAAGAATAGAGAAGGGAAGATGGAGATGAAGAAGAGTTAGTAGAGAAATTAGAATGGAAGATAAGAATAGAGAAGGGAAGATGGAGATTAAGAAGAGTTAGTGGAGAAATTAGAATGGGAGATAAATATGGAGAAGGGAAGATGAAGATGAAGAAGAGTTAGTGGAGAGATTAGAATGTGAGATAGAGATGGAGAATGGAAGATGAAAATGAAGAAGAGTTAATGGAGAAATTAGAATGGGAGATAGAGTTAGTGGAAAAATTAGAATGGGAGATAGATGAGTAGGTTATAAAAGGAGAAAGAAGTGAGCTTGAGAGAGGATTCTGGGGAGAGAAAATTTGAAGTGTTTAGGAGGATTTTTTTTGGAGAGAAAATTTTGGATGTTTGAGAGAGTTTTGGGAGATTGAAGAAAAATTTGAGAGAAAGAAAATACCAAAAGAGAGAGAATTTTGAAGATGATGGGAGTTCAAAGCTAGGGATTATCATCACAAATTCCTTCATCGATCAATATAAATCAAGAGTTCATCCTCGTCAACGAGCAAGCAAATTCGAGCTAAGTGTTTTTATTTATTCATTTGTTTATGGTTTTACTTGCAAATTAGCACAAATTGTATACACTTTCTCTATCTCCTCTTTTTTTTCCATATTTTATGTCAGGAGAAGGATATCTCTACGTCAACAGCAAAAATCTCGTAGATATGCAAAAATCGGCCCAGACAAGCTCCTAAGCTGTCCACCGATTTCTCAACTGATCTGTGACTAAAAGTCCCTCTTAATTCAAAAGAAACTCTCTATATTGGGAACATAGAGAGCGAAAATCAATTATAGAAATCCCTCCCAAAAAAATGGGAGATAAGTACTCTTTCCACTCTTCTGGTTTTAGGTGCAGATTAGCACATATTTTGTATACTGACATTTCACTCTATTTTATGTCAGGAAGCCGCAGCTTTATATCAATGGTCAACCCTATGGAAGCACAAAATCGGCTTGGAGGAGTCCTCAAGCGCGCACAAATTTCAAATTGTTGAATCAATTCGTTGTATTTTATTTTAAAGAATTCATACCCCAGAATGGAGAGGACAAAGTCCATCCGCAATTTAAATACCTGCACCATAAATCCCAAAGGGAAGAGCCAAGCCAATGCTTAGCCTTCCATTGGAGGTTTTTACTTACAGTAGTTAAATACCTGCAACTTAAATACATGTACCTTAAATCCCAAAGGGAAGAGCCAAGCCAATGCTTAGCCTCCCATTGGAGGTTTTTACTTACAGTAGTTAAATACCTGCAACTTAAATACATGTACCTTAAATCCCAAAGGGAAGAGCCAAGCCAATGCTTAGCCTCCCATTGGAGGTTTTTACTTACAGTAGTTAAATACCTGCAACTTAAATACATGTACCTTAAATCCCAAAGGGAAGAGCCAAGCCAATGCTTAGCCTCCCATTGGAGGTTTTTACTTACAGTAGTTAAATACCTGCAACTTAAATACATGTACCTTAAATCCCAAAGGGAAGAGCCAAGCCAATGCTTAGCCTCCCATTGGAGGTTTTTACTTACAGTAGTTTAAATACTTGCAACTTAAATACCTGTACCTTAAATCCCAAAGGGAAGAGCCAAGCCAATGCTAGGCCTCCCATTGGAGGTGTTTATTCACTGTCATGTACTTCCTATAATTTAATTTTTGAATCATCAGACCCAAAAGATAAGTAGGTTGTAATACTGCACAGAAGTCGTTAACACACTCCTTCTTTCGGCTTCAGGGAATCTTTAACACTTAAAAAAATATAACAAATAAAAATATATACCATCCATGCATCCTATTTAAAAAGTGAAAATACAAAAGAGAATACCCTACTATAGCCTTAGGAATAAACCAAGCCTGAGTTGCCGAATTAGGATATCCATGAAATTAAGGTACCGAAAGGGCATTAGTTTTAATTAACTAGTGTAACCAAGTCCCCGAGCTCCTAATCTCTGGTTCGCAGGAATAAATTAGTTCTCCCGCTAATTTATTTAGGTTTCTAATCGACCTACCAAGAACGATTAGTGGCGACTCCAAATTTTAAAATCATTTAAACAAAAACCAAAGTTGCGATTCGGTAGGGCTTGGGAGGGTCCGCGTTAGGTTAGTCAAATCTAATTAACCTAATAATCCGTTAACCCCCTTTAAAATTTAAAATTTTTTTAGAGGGTCGCGACAGACTGGCGACTCCGTTGGGGACAGAGATTTTTAAATTTTCGAAAAAAGATACCAATTGGAATACTTAAATTTTTTCGAAATTTTAAGAGTCTTAGTGGACTTAGGCCAATGAAAATTTCATGCATATCTCGCTTCTGGCGATATTGTTTGGGACTCATTCTATAGATGTTATATGTTTTTGCAGGATGAGAGTTATAAGGGGCGGAGTGTTTGGCTAACCCCTTTGTTTTGTAGGCTCGGTGTTGGGTTTATTTGTTTAATTTCGCACATTTTTAGAAGCGCTGTTTTGATATCAATTGTTGTGCATGTCTTGCATACTCTGAGGATCACGACACCTGCACACACAAGCGTCTAAACCCAAGTCGCGAAATTCTTCCTAGAAAACCATAGATAGGGATCGAATATGCAAAGCTCTTGCGTCGATTGCGTTCGGGTTGACCATATTTTATTCCGCTCATTATCTGAATTGACAATTCTTCCCATTGTGATTTGATTGCGCGGAGGGTAAGTTTGTCAATTCAGATAGTGGGAGCCTTTTTAGGTCCATACCTTGTCTCTCCTTCTTTTATTTTCTAGAGTCCACTCCTCACTTGAGTCATGCGCATGACTATGTGATTTGCATTTCTCCAAGGTAAAAGTAAGTTCTCTAATTTTATCTTGTATTTATTTTCGGTCGGTCCATGCTAGGTGTTAGTCAGTTTTTGAGCTTGATATTACGACCATTCTTTTTAAAAGAAAATAAAAATTAAATTTGTCCCTCATTTCTTTTAAAAAAAATTTTTTGAAAAAATGATGTAAAAAAATCCCTTCATGGGAATTTTATTAACCAATAAGGGATTTTTGTCATATTTTTATTGCTTCAATAAAAATGAAATTTTCTTGAAAAAATTTTCCTCTGAAAATTTCAATAAAAAGAAAAATTCCTTAAAAAAAAAACTCTAGTAGACATCAAGTGATTTTATCACATTTTTCAAATTATAAAAACTTGCAAGAAAATTCTTCTCGAGAAATTCGCTCATGTTTTTCTAAGAAAATTTTCTCTAAATAAAATTAGAATAATGTCTCGGGGGAATTTCGTTAACCAATAAAGGATTTCTGTCATGTCTTTCCTGCTTCAATAAAAATAAAATTTTCCTGACAAATTTACCTCTGAAAATTTATTTTGATAAAAAGGAAATTCCTTCAAAAATTTTAGTAAACGTCAAGAGACTTTGTCACATTCCTTTAAAAAAATAAAAAAAAGAATAATAAATCTGAAAAAAATTCTGTATCAGAAATTAACCCATTTCTTCCTAAGGAAATTTTTTTTTCTTTCTTCTGATTTCTCTATAAAATAGAAAAAATCAAATTGGACTAATATAGGAGTCATGGACCGACATTTCTTGTGTCGCATACTAATTATATCCTTTTCTTTTGCAGAGAGATCCTAGATACTCCAGACGGGTGTAAAAATTAAGTTCAATAATATATCAAGAATCATCTTCAGAAATACCAAAAGACGAAAAACACCGAGGCTTCAACCGTTAATTCTGGGGGGCAAACGAACATTGTCCATCTTTGACAGATAAAGTTGTGTCAATCCGTAAACTTGTATGGGCAGTGTATTCTGATATGACGGTGGATTTATACTGATTAAACATGGGGGCATATTTAATGTATTGCAGAGGATCCCGCGTCTTTTGAAAAACAATATGGATTATATAATCAGAACCCATGAAACAAATACCTTTACCTGATCAAATCAACCAGAGACCGGTCTTAAAATTTCCTCTTATCCGAAACATGCGGAGGGCTTTAGAGGACCGAGGTTCTATTAATGAACGTGGCCCACAGGAATTTCTCCCGACGCTACAGGCGACCGACACGAGCAAGTGGACGCCGAAAGAAACAAAATATGGATAAAAGTGGGCACACAACAGGTGGCCGGATTTACTACCAGCGCACTGATCGAGTTGTCATAGCGTTATTGTTCGTGATCTCAAGATGGATAGTGGGGGCCACCGCCGAACCCATCATCAATGTTCTCGATATCATCGTCTGGAGCAATTAAACAAGAACATCAAGAAGAACATTAAGCCTCGACATCTTCGGTACCTCAAATCGTTCTGTTATGCTATGCGGAAGAAATGATAGCAGGAAAATAAAAAAAAAACAAAACAAAACACGTGAAGCTTTTCTTTCATTTCATTCATCAAAGAGTATTACAACAACTCACTGGGGAGGAAAGGTAAAGCCAAACTGGGCCCTGATGACCATTACGAAAGAGCTCAACTGACTCTCCAAACAGTTGATGCTCTGGATGCACCGGGCGCTCTCGGGATCAAGCTCCGCGAGCCTAAAGAAGAGGCGATCGCACTTCTCTTTAACCTGGGCCATAGTGGCCTCGTAATGCTCAACGGCAAACTCCAGGTCCGGAACCGCTGCTCTCTCGAAAGCAACGTCTGCCGTAATGTCATCAAGTCTCTCCTGCAACCAACCACATTTACACCTCATCACAATATTACCTGGCTCTTATTCGGCGTAAGTTCAGACCAAGGTCAGACGGTCCACCAACTTTCCCCTCTCACGAACCAGCCACGAAAGCTGATCGTTGGCAAACTTGAGGGCCTTTTTGTGATTATCAGCCACAAACGTAACTGTTGCCAGACGCTCGTGCCGGTCTCGGTAACGAGCTTTCACGACGGCGGTCACAAGGACCGTCTCATAAGCACGGTTATAGGCAGCCAGAAAATTGATGAAGAGGGTCGAGAAGTTCCGGTACTCCTTCCCTAGTTGGGTACCCTCAACAGAAGCAGCGTCCACGGTCCTAAATAAACCGAGGATTTCAGCCTCAACGGTAGAGTTTTTGGCTATATGAGCGTAACCTCTACCAAGAAGATTGTAGAGTCTCTCCCACCCAGCTAGGACTTCGGCGGATAAGGTATGGTTAGGAGAATTGACCATTTTTGAAAGCAGAATACGAAAGAAAGGGGGAGAGAGGTGAGGCAGATGAGCGGAATGCGAAGATGGTAATCTGCTTTGAAGTAAATATTGATTTCATAGTGACGGTATCAACCAGTCAAGATTTCTCTTATCTACCATTCTCTATTGGCACCACCCTCGTTGGCTCGAATTCCCATCAGATGGCGACTGCGAGCTAAGCGAGTCCGAAATCTCCGCAGAAAGTTTGACGAGACACCGCCACTTTGAAAAAGAAGACGGAAAGATGAGCTGAGTGGAAAACACGGCAAACGTTAGCGAAAAGGAGATACGACCTGTCTTCATTGGAGGACCCGCTAGTAAATCGACGGTGGAGATCTTGACAGGGGCCCTCTATCACGAAAAGAAAAAAGAAGACAAACTGAGCGAGAAACAAGGATTTCCCCTTTGATCAAAAGCTGAATATCAGATTTTCTCCCTCGGAAAATCTAATAGCGCTGCCCGTGAAGAGGGAAGTCGTTGCTATTGCCAGAGAGAGAACTTGTCCCCATTTGATAGTCAGAGTTCATTCGCAAGAACTCGCAGGAGAAAGATAGAGAGGAAGGAGTTCTCGTGGGAGAGGAATTCAAAACCTTCACCATCAAAGCATCGGCTTTCAAAGCCTGTTACGAGAAGGCATCAACGATCTCGTGATCCCTCAAGTCCGAGAAGACATCCCGAGACGGTCTCGAATCGGCAGTCCTAGATCCAGAAATATGTCGAGTATTAGGGGAACGGGCGCATGTTCAACCCTGGTCAAAGCTGATGAAGTTCCTTACCCTGAAGGTCTACTGGTCATGGCTATTGACGGTAATCTAGTCTCTCTGTCAATCCTTGTTACCGTATTAAGAAAATGCCGGTATAAGGTTGTAGCTCAAGCAAAGGCGACAGAGGCCTTAGAGATATTAAGGAGGAGTAGTGACCCGTTTGATATCGTCCTCACCGCCATGGTAGGGATTGACATGGATGTTTTCACTCTCTTGGAAGTCATCAATTCTAAATTAAACATGCCAGTCCTCGTAATATCGGCAAGCGATGATCAGCAAGCCCTAATGAAGGCTGTCTTAAATGGGGCCCAAGACGTCGTAACGAAACCAGTTAGAGTTTAGATGCTTCAAAACATATGGCAGCACGTGGTAAGGAAGCAATTGCACGACCATGAGAACAAGCATCAAGCCTTCAATTTTGTTCCAAGCAACTGGAGAAAGAAGATGAGTTGGTCTCCCGAGCTGCATCGTATGTTTGTTAATGCAGTTCAGCAGCTAGGAATAGATTCGGCACGGCCGCAACATATACTGGAAATTATGAAGGTAGAGGGACTCACTAAAGCAAATGTTTCGAGTCATCTTCAGAAGTACAGAAAAAGGGTGAGAGAACACAATGCAGCTCAGAATCAAGAAACCAAGGCGGGACTGATCCAAGCCTGAACGTCGAGTCTCCTCGCCACCATAAGTTCCCCAGGTTAGCATGGGGCGAGCCACTTCCCATCATCAACCAAGCTAGTAGCCATGCCATCAATCCCCCAGGCGTTAATCAAAGTATCCCCCAGAATCACCCTAATGCTCTTCAAGAGTATAGACCGCAGGAGCAGTGTATTCAGATTCCTTGGTTTGAGCACCAACCTGTGGCTAGAACTCATCCCATGATCAGCGCGCCTGCGCAGCCAGAGAATCAGACAAGAAGTTATCCTGAGCACTTCCACTTCTCTAATCCTCGAATGGAAGGAGTTTTTGGCAGCAGGACAGTTGGTGATCCCCACACTTTCTCGAGTAATGATGAAGGCTCCAGCATGAGAAGTCAAATTGCTCATGGCGAGGACAGAATGAGAAATCTACCGCCAGCATTTGCCAACAACAATGCCCAATTCGAGCATCAGTTGCTGGAAGGTTCAAGAGATTACCCAGATGATGAGCTTACTGTCCTAGTCAACCAGTTTAGGGTTGACAGACGTCCCAAGCCGCGATTAGGAGCCAGTGAGTAGGGACTCTCAAACATCGGTTATCCACACCCGAACCAACACGAGACTAGCTGATTATCGAAGAGCCACAGGAGAGGCAGAACTGACCTTGAATAAGTGCACCTTTCATTTCATGCTTAATTCCCCTGCGTATGATATTTTTTAGCTTTCTAGGTGTCTCGATTTAATTCAAGGACAAGGGGGCAATTTATTTATCCCGTCGAATGCGTGAATCCCTTTTTATGCTAGATTTAGGGCGGATCAATTTGTGGCAACATCGCTGACTGCCATAATGAGAAATGTTGAATGGCCTCACGTAGGGAAATTTCAAGTGAAAAGCCCAGGCGAGCTCGAAGACGGGTAACTGTGTGTCGTTCCAATTTACCCTCAATCGTTGCAAAATGCTAAATTGGATTTGTTCCATTCTCACTCAGGGGATTGCAAAGTGCCTCAAGAGTGTCGCAAAATGAAATGACCCAATGGAATGCGATAGGACTCATTCGCCTTCAAGGTAACCTTCAAATTAAAGGAGCCCTCCGGTCCACGGACCCGATGGCATGGAAAATGATGATGGTCCAAGGCAACCCGAAAGAAAACAAGGCCCAACTAAGCAAAGCACATATGTGGCAAGCTCAAAGTGAAGGGCAACTCGGGACATACAATTCAATCCAATCCAAATGAAGGAACTTCCTCAATTCAAATTCAATGGAAGTATACACAAGGGTAAAACAGTATCGTTCCAATTTTTCTAGAATATGAAGAACATATACTGCCGCATTCTCTTTCATTTTTGCAGAGGAAGTCTCTACTGGCCAAATTTTCCTGTCTACCATTCCCTATCAGTATCACCTCCGCTACTCGTCTCCAATCTCGAGCCAAGCAAATCCGACGTCTCTACGGAAAAGTTGGACGAGACGCCACTACTTTGAAAAAGAAAGGATAAAAAATAAGCTGAGTGGGAGACAAAGACATTTTCGGCAGAAAAGAGATACGACTCGTCTTTATTGAAGAACTCGCCAGCAAATTGATGGTGGAGACAGCAACAAGGGGCCCCCTTCCACGGAAAGATGGAAGGAGACGAGCTGGGCGAGAGATACGATGAAAAGAAAATCGAGAAAGCCAGAACACTCGAGAGAGGCAATACAGTTGCTAAACCCACGTCTAATTTTAAAGGAGGCATCTTCTTGATAATTCTCATTCGTGCTCGAAAGAGAGACTCTTAAAGCATACGCAGTCTCCCAGAAAAATCCAGAGAGTGAAAATACAAGAAGAGATATCAAACTTTGAGAAATCGTTAACCAAATCGAAGATGTCTCAACCCAACACACTTGAAAGTTATCGTTACTTGCTGAATATGGGAGAGGAAGAGTTCGAAGCCATATTTGGGATCGAGCCTATGAAGCCCGGCCCTTCCACCGACGACGTCCAAGAGCCCGGTAAGGATAATGACAACAACGGTAAAGGTCAAAAGAAGCGTTACCGTCGCCATACTGAGGAGCAAGTACGAAAGCTTGAAGCTTTCTTCAGAACGTGCCCTATGCCAGACGGCAAACAAAAAATGGAACTGAGTCAAGAGCTAGGCCTTGAACCTTCGCAAATCAAGTTCTGGTTTCAAAATAGACGAACCCGAATGAAGACTCGTCATGAGCACAACGAAGCCGAGTTTCTAAGAGTTGAAAATGAAAACCTCCGAGCGGAAAACAAGATGTATAAAGAGACTTTTGACTCCGCCACCTGCCCCAACTGCAATAGCCTCCTCCTCACCCTCGATGAAATGTATGATCTGAGGATCGAAAATGCACGTTTAAGAGGTGAGTTAGACCAATTTATAACAGGATCGAGTTCTGTTGGAGCAGGGTACAAAATGACCAATGATACTGGATCAATATCAATACCTCCCGAGGAAGAAGGGACAGATCACCACCAAGCGGACATTGACGATGATCTTTTCGCCATAATCAACCAGTTTGATATCGGTAAAGCATCGGGACTGTGATGCACTTGTTCAGCCAGTGACCACCAGACCTTCGATATGGCCGATGCATACCTAATTTGGGATGAAGCCAGCTGATCATGGGAGAGCCTGTAGAGGAAGCAGAACTGATCCTGAATGAGTGAATGTGTTTTATTTCCTTGCGTGATATGTTTTTCTGCTTTTGTGAATGTGTAAAAGCAAGGAGTAATAATCCGACTTCCCCCTATTAAATGCTCGAATCCGCCACCTCACCAACCTCGCGACGAATTGATGGCGAGTAAAAATCTGGATAAACCTTAAGGATAACTCCGTATCGTTTCAATTTACCCTCAGTTGCTCCAAGTTTTAAAATTAAGCCCCTTCTATTCTCAGGAAATTGCAAATCGACCCGAGAACGCAATCATATCCGAATACAAGTTGAACAAAATTTGGGGGCAAATCGACTCATGGGCATTACCACGGGATGGACAGCTTCGGACAAAGGAAAGTACAAGCGAAAGACGCGAACAATCTCAGAAATGGGTAATTCTGTATCGTTCTAATGTGCACATAATCATCTCAAGTCTTGAATTGTCTTATTCCATTCTTAACAGGGATTGCAAATTACCTCGAGAAATACCGTAACATGGCCCAAGGTGATACAACAAGGCTTCTTTATCCCTAAAGATTAACCTTTGAAAGGATAGCCCCATGGACACCTATGGTCCAATGGACCGAATGGTATGGGGGATGACAGTAGGTCCGAAATATCTCGAGTTCGATCTCCAAAGTGGGGAATGTTGTATGTATTATAAATAAATGAAACAACTTTTTGTGTATTTCTTTTTGCAAGCAGGAATACTCGACGAGTAATACCGAAGTCAATATTTTGCCACATTCTCGGCTTAATGGTGAAGCATCCAACAAAAGTCGAAGAAAACTCAACCCAGCAAAATTGGTAAAAGACTTGTCCAAGGCATTCAAGATGAAGGGTAAATCAGTATCGTTTCCAATTTATCCCTTTTAATACCGGTTGACATGTCTCCTTTTCTTGTTACAGGAAATATTTATACTAACATGTAACATGTTGGAGGAGACAAATCCAAAAGAAAATGATGATCATTTGACAAGATCTATTCTGGTGAAAAATGGGGGGCATTTAACCGCTAAACCATGGCGGTCGCTGTCACTAAACAAATCAAAATGCTCCCTCACCCATATGTCTCATCGTGCAGGGGCAAAACTTGAGACAAACCGCTCCTCGACATAAGGAGTGAGCTTCCCAATTTGTTCAATCCACCCACATACCAGGGGCAATTCAAATCCGCCCATGTTTACACATTATATAAATACACATGATGCTAAAAATTGTCACATCGGCATTGTGTTTACACATTTCACGAATTATGTATGATTATTCCGCATGTTTAATTTACCAACTCCAACTTAGAGCATAAACTGCATAGGAGACATCAAATGTGCAAAATGGGGCATAACAGGATGAGGAAAGTTAAACCATTTCTACACAGGTCTAACATTTTAATCTACAGATAAACAGCCTTTCTCTAGAGTGAGAGAAAGCCCCTTCGAACTAAAATCCCCCATTCAGATTACATTCGAGGCATTCATATTATGAGAACCTCCTTAAATAGAATTGGTAATGCAAACTTGACAGAATAGTTTTACATGATCCACATTTTGATTGATTGCATCATGAGTTATCACACAGACTACTTCTAATCATTGCTAACTTAGCTGAACAATTTTGTATGAACCAATAAACGCATTGATGAAAATGCTTGCACATGTTAGCTCTGACTTTGCTTGACAGGCAATACATTCCCGGTGTTTGAGTTACCTTCCAAAGTCTTGAAATTCATTCGGCGATTATTGAATGAACAAGCCTGGTTGTCGAGAAGCCACCAAGCATTTCTTCCAAATTCTCAGGTAACTATATCTTCAACCTGAACCTTTCAAGAGAATAAATTCTGACGGTTGTTCGGGTACTCGAATCCATTGCGGTATATATAGGTATCCACCTTCTTCAATAAAGCATGATTTGTCTCAAGGACAGAAATGTTCGAGACCTTTTGATTTCTGCCTCTTTGGTTTATTCGTAAAGCGACAGGAGAATATAATTTGGGTTTGAGCTTCCGTAGGATTCCTAGTCTCCCCAGATTTAAGAATGGCACCCTTTGAGGTACACCAAGCCCTTCTTACAGGCAAACTAAGTCCTTCTTACATACAAACCAAGTCCTTCTTATAGGCAAACCAAGTCCTTCTTACAGGCATAAAGTCCTTCTTACAGGCAAACTAAGTCCTTCTTACAGGCAAACCAAGTCCTTCTTACAGGCACAAAGTCCTTCTTACAGGCATAAAGTCCTTCTTACAGGCAAATCAAGTCCTTCTTACAGGCAAACAAAGTCCTTCTTACAGGCAAAACAAGTCCTTCTTACAGGCAAATCAAGTCCTTCTTACAGGTACAAAGTCCTTCTTACAGGCACAAAGTCCTTCTTACAGGCAAATCAAGTCCTTCTTACAGGCATAAAGTCCTTCTTACAGGCAAATCAAGTCCTTCTTACAGGCAAATCAAGTCCTTCTTACAGGCACAAAGTCCTTCTTACAGGCAAATCAAGTCCTTCTTACAGGCAAACTAAGTCTTTCTTACAGGCAAACCAAGTCCTTCTTACATGCACCAAGTCCTTCTTACAGGCAAATCAAGTCCTTCTTACAGGCACAAAGTCCTTCTTACAGGCAAATCAAGTCCTTCTTACAGGCATACAATCCTTCTTACAAGCAAATCAAGTCCTTCTTACAGGCAAATCAAGTCCTTCTTACAGGCATAAAGTCCTTCTTACAGGCAAACAAAGTCCTTCTTACAGGCAACGCAAGTCCTTCTTACAGGCAAAGTAAGTCCTTCTTACAGGCAAATCAAGTCCTTCTTACAGGCAAATCAAGTCCTTCTTACAGGCACAAGTCCTTTTTACAGACACCAAGTCCTTTCTACAGGCACCAAGTCCTTCTTACAGGTATCTCCATGGGGTGACCTACCATACGGGTCAAATCTCAATCAAAATTTAATCAGTAGAATCCTTTTATTAGGAATCTACCATGGTACGACCCACCATACGGGTCAAATGATATGACCCACTATACGGGTCAAATTTTAATTCAATTTTTAATCAGTAGAATCCTTTTATTACGAATCTACCATGGGTTGATCCACCATACGGGTTCAAGTTCAACCACCCTAAAGTTTTTTAATATAACGAATTCTTAGGTTCTCATTTCATTTTCAGTGGAACATTCATGTCACGACTCTTTTTATTTCCTTGTATTGAGTCGATTAGAATTCAGGTGTCATCTCGTCTTTGAAATGAACCTCTACCGAGTTTCCTTTCAAAGAGGGGCAGCTGTTGACACCTGATTTTTAATTATTTTTTCTATTGCTAAAGTAATAAAAAATCCATAAAAATTCATAAAATTGAAAAATCAACTTTGGGGACCTTAGCCAAGCCTAGGGAACCAATTTTGACCAAAAAATGATTTTTCATATTTTCAGTATTTTTACGTATTTTTTATTTATTTATTTTCGAAAATTAATAGAAAATCCATAAAAATTCATAAAATTGAAAAATCAACTTTGGGAACCTTAGCCAAGCCTAGGGAACGAATTTTGACCAAAAAATAATTTTTCATATTATATATATTTTAATTTTTTAAAAAAAAAATACAAAAATATTTGAAAATTTTGAAAAAATAACATTTGAGGCCAAAAAATACACAAAGATAGTTAATATTTTTATTTTAAATCTATTTTCATATTGGCCATCGCAAATTCAGAAAAATCCAATTCGAGTCACGTGTTCCTTCACGAGTATAATCTCGAATCGGGCTTAAAAAAATTTAATTTGATTCAACTTATTTTTAACTTTCACTTTTTATGAGTTGTGACATTGTCTTCTAATATTTTAAATTTTCATCTTGGCCCAATTATACCCAGAATGACTTAATTTTGCAAAATGGCTTTAATTAAATTATGCATTATTTTCAGCGACAAGAAATGAGCTTAAATTTGACATGTGGTAAATTTTGGTGTGTCAAAAATTGTGAGGAGATTTGGACTTAAAGAAATATATTTTTTCAGGGACTGAATTGTAAATACTTAAAATTCAAGGACTAAAGTGCAAATACCTAACTCTTGAAGGATTATTTTACAAATAATAAAAAGAAAAGTTAGTGGATAAATTAGAATAGAGAAGGGAAGATGAAGAAGAGGAGATGAAGAAGAGAAGTTGGAGAAGAATGGATGGAGAAAATAAGATAAGAATAGAGAAGGGAAGATGGAGATGAAGAAGAGTTAGTAGAGAAATTAGAATGGAAGATAAGAATAGAGAAGGGAAGATGGAGATTAAGAAGAGTTAGTGGAGAAATTAGAATGGGAGATAAATATGGAGAAGGGAAGATGAAGATGAAGAAGAGTTAGTGGAGAGATTAGAATGTGAGATAAAGATGGAGAATGGAAGATGAAAATGAAGAAGAGTTAATGGAGAAATTAGAATGGGAGATAGAGTTAGTGGAAAAATTAGAATGGGAGATAGATGAGTAGGTTATAAAAGGAAAAAGAAGTGAGCTTGAGAGAGGATTCTGGGGAGAGAAAATTTGAAGTGTTTGGGAGGATTTTTTTTGGAGAGAAAATTTTGGATGTTTGAGAGAGTTTTGGGAGATTGAAGAAAAATTTGAGAGAAAGAAAATACCAAAAGAGAGAGAATTTTGAAGATGATGGGAGTTCAAAGCTAGGGATTATCATCACAAATTCCTTCATCGATCAATATAAATCAAGAGTTCATCCTCGTCAACGAGCAAGCAAATTCGAGCTAAGTGTTTTTATTTATTCATTTGTTTATGGTTTTACTTGCAAATTAGCACAAATTGTATACACTTTCTCCATCTCCTCTTTTTTTTTCCATATTTTATGTCAGGAGAAGGATATCTCTACGTCAACAGCAAAAAATCTCGTAGATATGCAAAAATCGGCCCAGACAAGCTCCTAAGCTGTCCACCGATTTCTCAACTGATCTGTGACTAAAAGTCCCTCTTAATTCAAAAGAAACTCTCTATATTGGGAACATAGAGAGCGAAAATCAATTATAGAAATCCCTCCCAAAAAAATGGGAGATAAGTACTCTTTCCACTCTTCTGGTTTTAGGTGCAGATTAGCACATATTTTGTATACTGACATTTCACTCTATTTTATGTTAGGAAGCCGCAGCTTTATATCAATGGTCAACCCTATGGAAGCACAAAATCGGCTTGGAGGAGTC
The DNA here is from genome assembly GCA_016432845.1 of Psidium guajava. NCBI lineage: Eukaryota > Viridiplantae > Streptophyta > Magnoliopsida > Myrtales > Myrtaceae > Psidium > Psidium guajava. The sequence continues at coordinate 16,279,927 of CM028227.1, read as the reverse complement.
CTCAAGCGCGCACAAATTTCAAATTGTTGAATCAATTCGTTGTATTTTATTTTAAAGAATTCATACCCCAGAATATAGAGGACAAAGTCCATCCGCAATTTAAATACCTGCACCATAAATCCCAAAGGGAAGAGCCAAGCCAATGCTTAGCCTCCCATTGGAGGTTTTTACTTACAGTAGTTAAATACGTGCAACTTAAATACCTGTACCTTAAATCCCAAAGGGAAGAGCCAAGCCAATGCTTAGCCTCCCATTGGAGGTTTTTACTTACAGTAGTTAAATACCTGCAACTTAAATACATGTACCTTAAATCCCAAAGGGAAGAGCCAAGCCAATGCTTAGCCTCCCATTGGAGGTTTTTACTTACAGTAGTTAAATACCTGCAACTTAAATACATGTACCTTAAATCCCAAAGGGAAGAGCCAAGCCAATGCTTAGCCTCCCATTGGAGGTTTTTACTTACAGTAGTTAAATACCTGCAACTTAAATACATGTACCTTAAATCCCAAAGGGAAGAGCCAAGCCAATGCTTAGCCTCCCATTGGAGGTTTTTACTTACAGTAGTTTAAATACTTGCAACTTAAATACCTGTACCTTAAATCCCAAAGGGAAGAGCCAAGCCAATGCTAGGCCTCCCATTGGAGGTGTTTATTCACTGTCATGTACTTCCTATAATTTAATTTTTGAATCATCAGACCCAAAAGATAAGTAGGTTGTAATACTGCACAGAAGTCGTTAACACACTCCTTCTTTCGGCTTCAGGGAATCTTTAACACTTAAAAAAATATAACAAATAAAAATATATACCATCCATGCATCCTATTTAAAAAGTGAAAACACAAAAGAGAATACCCTACTATAGCCTTAGGAATAAACCAAGCCTGAGTTGCCGAATTAGGATATCCATGAAATTAAGGTACCGAAAGGGCATTAGTTTTAATTAACTAGTGTAACCAAGTCCCCGAGCTCCTAATCTCTGTTTCGCAGGAATAAATTAGTTCTCCCGCTAATTTATTTAGGTTTCTAATCGACCTACCAAGAACGATTAGTGGCGACTCCAAATTTTAAAATCATTTAAATAAAAACCAAAGTTGCGATTCGGTAGGGCTTGGGAGGGTCCGCGTTAGGTTAGTCAAATCTAATTAACCTAATAATCCGTTAACCCCCTTTAAAATTTAAAATTTTTTTAGAGGGTCGCGACAGAATGGACTAAAAATAACTTTAGAAGTAGAAATATAATATTGCGTAACCAAATGAATTTCTCCTACATAAATTGCGTTGCCAAACGAATTTAATTTCTAAAGCAGAAATTCATTTTCAAAAGTGTTCCCATGCTCAACCTAAGCGATTTCACTCGGACATGTATTGAGATGATAAAATTGACATTGAAAATGAGGAAATTAGTGATGTTATAAGTAGATCATATTAGTAATAATTAGTATATTAATTTTGTAATTCGAGTTGATGCATATATATCAAATATTCGTCTTAGTGGCTCCTAATGCCAAATTAGTAAAGTTTGAAAAATAAAACAAATGTCAATACAGGACAGACAAGAATCCGTAATTAATGCAGAACACTGCCTACTCAATGTCTTTGCAGGTGCACCTCCCTCCGCAAAAGAACTCCTCCATATCTCTCGAGCTCAACACAGGCTGTAATGATCACTGAACGAAGACTTTCGGTGACGCGTCCTATTCACCAACGACCTGCCTCTCTGTCTCTCTCTTCGCTTGTGTCGTTCTTAAGCGATCTCTCCACTCTGCATCGTTTGCGTCTTCGCTAGCTCTTGAAACTTCTCCAGAGTTCTCAAGAACTCGACCGGATTTAGCATTTCTAACTGTGATTTTATCGTTCTATGACCGACAGAGTTGAAAGCGAATCGGAATGAAAAGACCCATGTCGAATTTCGGGTCGCAGGTGGTGCGGGTGTTTTCAGGTATGCAGTTTCTGACTTGGGTTCCCATTCCTGTGCGCTTTTGCTTTGACTGAGGTCAATGATAGATGTGCGTCATCTTTTCCTATTTAGTTGTGGGGTATGATTGTCGTTCCTTGTTGTGCTATTCTCTTCTCATTTATTGGTGTTTTAACTTTGATCGTGAGATACACTCGTCCTGCATGATGCGATGTGTGGAATTTTTGAACGACCTGGCAATTGTTTCTTGGTCCGTTGACTAGGGTTTTATTGGTTTCTGATTCAGAGTTTCAAGGCTGAAACGGTTTTTAGAATTGGTTGTTACCAGGGGATGCTCTTTGAATTTGACTGTATGGCCATGCTGGTTAAGTTTTGTTTAGCATCGGATTGGATTGGGGTAAAAAAAAAAGGGGATGTGAATGACCTTGATCTTTCAGAAGAAAAAAGTGATTAGCTTCTTTGATATTCGCATTTTCATATTAAGCTTCTCTGTACTGGCAAAAATCAGTTTTAAATGCATACATTGTCATGAACTAATCCTGAAAATACAAGTGCAAAGTTCATTTGATTTTAGCATCCTGTTCCTTCTCTCTGTTAGTTTAGCGGACCAATTAAATTTAGAATGATCGTCTTTTCAAACTCTGTTCTGTTTGAAATCTCATTCTTAGGGGAACTCATCTAATGAATCAGTTTTTCCATGATATATGATTTGTCACTTTGCTGTATTTCCATAGATTTCCTTTTTATGCTTTTCATTTGCAGCATTATTTGGAGATAAGAGAGAAGAGAAAATGGGGATGAGGAACAAATACCGGAAACCAACTACTTTGCATTGCAATGCAGGGAGCAGATGTTCAACCTTCGCTATGGTATGGAGCTTTATGGGGTGTGTTGTTCTGCTTCATCTGATCTCAGTATGTCGTCAAAAAGATGCCGCAAATGAAGGGAACCATTTGCGAACAAGTAACCGTCCCATATATCTTGAACTTGAGACGGTTGAGGAGGACAATTTTCAAATTCCTCCGCCTAAAGGGAAGCGTTCACCACATGCCACTAAGAGCAAAAATAAGAATAGGAGAACTCACCCTATAGTTGATGAGTTTCTCGATAAGAAATCCCACATTAGGCATGTCTTTTTCCCTGACAAGAGAACTGCCATCGATCCAATGAATAGTGCTGGAAATGACAGTTTTTACTACTTTCCGGGGAGGGTATGGTTAGATACTGAGGGAAATCCCATCCAGGCTCATGGTGGTGGGGTCCTGTATGATGAGAGATCGGAAACATATTACTGGTACGGAGAGTATAAGGACGGGCCCACATACCATGCCCACAAAAGAGGAGCAGCAAGGGTAAGTTCCAAGATCTTGAACTCATGGCTATTTTCTCTACTTGTAAGTTGTTACTTTTGTTAGCCAATCATTCTTCAGGCACTGATTGGATGTTTGATTCATGAAATTAGAATGATTAGTGGGTAATTCCTCATAGCTTAACGAGAGTGCTTCCCTTTTCTCTTAGCCTGTCTTTTTCATGCCAACTTCATGCATCCTCTGAGTGGCTTTTCTTCTTATTTTATGATCAGCCACATCTTATTTTGTTGTATGGCATGTCTGTTTGTCTTGAAGTGTTAGTGTCTTTTGTCATTCCCCTGGAAAAGAAGTGATGCTGAAGGGTATGAACTTTGGGGAGTAAGAACACTGTAGGAATGAAACGCATTGCCACTATTACCCCAAGATTCTTGACAAACATTTTCTGAGAAAAGAGCCAAAGCCATCTGTTGACGTAGAGCCTATAAACACTGTGAAGGTTTCAGGAGTTCAGATTTTAAAAAGAAAAATCAAAATGCATGTGCTGCAATTTACATTAAGTAAAAAGCAAAAGGCAAAAATGTCAATATTAGACACCTTGGTGTCTTTTCTCTACTATTCATGGCAAACTTCTGTTATGGTTTTTCTTCAAGCTCTAATTGCACATGCAGAAGATTTCTTGCTCAAAAGATGGAAGCCCCTGCACATGTCAAGAACTTTCATTAGTGTCATCTGTACTAAAGTTGCTGGTCAATTGTGATAAGTTTGATCTCTATATGCCAGCCTTTTGGACAGCTTGCCAGTAATTCTTTTCATGGCACAACTATACCTATTTCCTCATTGGCATTCGACTTTTGCACTGCTTTCCTTAAGGTGATTGTCACTTAAAGATATCAATCAGGTTGTTTTTTTCTATATACTGGTTTCCATAGGGTGACTACTCTTTCTTCTTTTCATTTTTTCCCCCTTAACCACTTTTTGATTTTCTTGTCGGAAAAATGATTGAAAGCACGGTGGCATGCAACATGGCACATAGATAAAGCGCCACATTTGACATGTCAACTTTTAGTCAATATTCATAGGAAAAATGTTGGGGACCTGAGTAATCTCACTTGAAATCATTTGAAAAGTAAAGTGACCTATTCAAAAGCATTGTATAATTAAGTTATCTTGTCAAATGTGGCTGCAAGGTTGGATTGCTACCTTGGGCCTTGATAATTTATCCACACAAGTCTTCTTTGAGAGGGTATGTGGCATTTCATGTTGGAATTTGGGAATATATATCTGTTGATAAATTCTCAGGTGTTATTGTCGAAATAAACCACTAGACTTCGGACATTGCAGTTTCTTGAGTATCTGTCATCTCTTAAAACATTTTTTGGTCACACAGCAACGCTGCCATGACTTCGATATTGTTCGTGAGCAGGAGATGGAAGTCCCAATTCTGGCAAGACCTGGTTGAGTCAATATTTGTCTACATTTGCATTTTTTAATTCTCCATCCTCTCTTTTTTTAACAAGACTTTGCCAGGTGCTGTTTTCTTGTGTTATGGTAGCTTTTTGTGCATGTGCAATAATGAATGTTAACGATTAGTGCTTCTGCTGGAAAGGGAATACCGAAATATAGCCCTGACTACAGTTGTAGGGTTCTCCATATTCTTTGTCAGTGAAAGTGACGATTTCACCTTTCTAAGCATCTATTGTTCCTCTCACACTTCACAGAAGCCTTAAATTGCCTTTTTGGGTTGATGTGCGGTACGTATTGAGCATGTGGTTGAACATCCGTGTTATGTTCCTTTGACGTTTTGCTTTTCAAGCTCATATCCATTGTACATGGTACGGTGTCTTGTTGTGCGGTGTAATTACTTTGTCCAGTGTTTAGGGGGTCCTGCTAGATAATTGTAGAAAGTTTATCTTACGTCTCAATTTTGGGTTAAATTCAGGTCGATGTGATAGGAGTTGGATGTTACTCATCCAAGGACTTGTGGACGTGGAAAAATGAAGGGATTGTTTTGGCAGCTAAAGAAACAAACGAGACCCACGATCTTCACAAGTCCAAAGTCCTTGAAAGGCCTAAGGTGATTTACAATAAGAAGACTAGGAAGTATGTGATGTGGATGCACATTGACGATGCTAACTACACCAAGGCTGCTGTGGGAATTGCCACAAGCGACTACCCTACTGGCCCCTTTGATTATCTCTATAGCAAACGGCCCCATGGGTTTGATAGTAGGGACGTGACCATATTCAAAGACGATGATGGCATAGCTTATGTCATGTATTCCTCAGAAAACAATAGCGTACTACATGTCGGACCCCTTACCGAGGATTATCTTGATGTGGCCCATGTCATGAGAAGGATACTCGTGGGACAGCATCGGGAAGCTCCGGCATTGTTTAAGCACGAAGGGACTTATTACATGATCACGTCTGGGTGCACTGGTTGGGCCCCAAATGAGGCGATGGCCCATGTGGCAGATTCAGTTATGGGTCCTTGGGAGACGTTTGGGAATCCATGCATGGGCGGGAACAAAATGTATCGACTCACCACGTTCCTTGCTCAAAGTACATTTGTCATTCCAATGCCAGGTCAACCCGGCGCTTTCATCTTCATGGCAGATCGGTGGAATCCTGCTGACTTGAGGGACTCTAGGTACGTATGGCTTCCTTTGCTTGTCGGGGGTCCAGTGGATGCTCCCCTCGAGTACAGTTTTGGGTTTCCTTTATGGTCGAGGGTGTCGATCTACTGGCATAGGAAGTGGAGGCTTCCAAACAGGTCAAGTTCATCAACGAATTAGTGGTGTTTTTCATGAGGAAAAAAAAAAAAGGATGTGCATATCATCTGTCTTCTCGATCGTTCTAAAGGATCTGTGTATATCATCTGTCTTCTTGATCTTTATTTCATTGGCTTACATATCTTTGTGGCTAGAGGCTAGAGCAATTTCTGGTTCAGAGCTGATGGCGGTAACATGGTGAGCGGACAGCACTGTCAGTGTAGTTTATCTTTTTTATAATTCATTCAGGCGATGTGCATATTCACCGAGTATATCTTTACAGATGAATGTTGTTTTTTCATGGAAGTTTCTTGTCATGGTTGGCTTTATTTGTTCATTTTCCTTTTCTTCCTTTGCCCTTTGTTTTACATAAGACATCCTGGAAGAGGTTGGATTTATGTTCTATGGGCCAACTCGATGTGTGACTTGGGTTAATTGATGCGAGGTCGTTTGGCATCTTAAGATATCTTAGCCTCGCTCGCGGCAAACGAGGAGAAAAATTGGTTTCAGTTCCCATTTTTCTGTTATGGCTTAGACAGATTCAGTTCCTGAGCAACCCGAACCCCGTGGTTACCGGGAACCCGTGGAGCTTTACTGCAACTTGATATTGGATTTTGTTTTTTAGGTGGGAGACCAAGACAGTGTTTAGTGGGTAGTTTTCATGCGTACCCTAAGGCCTAAGTGCCTAAGGAAAAATATTAAATGGGTGTGAAATCCCCATTTGGTTTAAGGTATGATGTGCTTTAAGGTATGATGTGCTTGTTATCGTACTTTTGTCGCCTACCGTTACACGGTAAATCGGCACACGTGAGAGTTAGTTCATCCATTAAAATCGGGACATAACACCGCACAGAATGCGAATAATCTATGTTCAAGTGGCAATGTTTCACTATATGATATAGCAATTGATGTGCCTGATGTTTCATTCAATCAAATTCTAGTCCATAAAAAAATTGGAAATTGTCCAAAAAGTCTTTAACGTATTACATTTTGGCCAATTCAATCCTAAATCTTTGTAATATTTCAATTTATTTCTAAAGCCTTTGGACAATTTGTCAATTTAATTCCTTCGAATAATTTTGATTGGAAATTATTGAGATGAATGTTAGTCATCTTATGTAATACAATCGATGTTGACATGAAATTTTTATTAATAAATTGGCACAAATATATTTAGGAGGTACCATAATAATCAAAAATCAATTGTTGATTGCGTTCCTTCGGATCCCATCACAAGCTTTTTGTCCCGGAGTTTCGGATGAAGCTCCCCGACATTCATCATCGTCGAGAGAGAGAGAGAGAGAGAGAGAGAGAGAGAGAGAGGAAGAGGAGAGGAAGCAACGTGGAAGCGACGGCTCTTTCTAACGGGACCAAGACTCAATCTTCTTCGTCTTCTTCTCACTCCTTAACCCTTACTTTGCTTGGAAGCTGAAGCTACCAAGCTCGCCCTCCCCGACATTCGCTCTCAGGATAGCCTAGACCACCCACTTCTTCTTCCTCTTCCACGGAAGGTCTCGCCGGGAAAGCCGGGAATGCCGGTGATGATCGCGGTGGTCGTCGACGGTTTGGGGACGCTAGTGAGGGCCATCTGGGGGCTGCAGGACCGTCGGTTCTTGGTGGCGACGTTCGAGGCGGTGAGCTACGCCTTGACGTCGCTGGGCATGGCGTTCCTGCTCTGCGTCTTGTCCGGCGTTCACAGGCACCGTAGAGGCGGTCTTCGCCTTGCTTGGCTTTGACTCTCATCTTCACCGTCTTCTTCTTCTAATAATGCTCTTTGGTTCCTTTTCCCTATTCCCCATTTCGAATTTCCCTTTCAGTAATCAGACAATGTTCTTTGGTATCAGTCACTTCACTATTGGGTGCTCTCTCTCTCTCTCTCTCTCTCTCTCTCTCCTGCAGGAATCGTGGGATTTCCACATAGGAATCTGCTAAAAAATGGATTCATGAAATGTCTGCATTCATCAAGTTTGCAGCTTCAACATCATTTCGTTTCGCATAACCTGCAGACTCATCACTTTTGGCTTTGCATCATCCTTAACATCACTTCTTCACATGCATCCCTCAAGTTTTGAGGGTCACCCATCCCGGATGAGCAGGTAGAGGCTATAACTATAAAGCCCAGTGGGCTCATAGTGTCTGGTCTGTGGAACCAAGCAAGAATTTACAATAACTATACAAAGCAGAGAAAGGACGACAAAGCTTTGTCGAAATTCAAGAAGGCAAATCCCATTAGGTTGGGAGGGGGAATGGGGACCCTCCAAACCAACACTTGATCTTTGTTATGAGCCCTGCCTAACTCTTTTGCCCTGGACATGGTTGCACCTCCATGATTGACCCCAAACTCAATTGACCCGTCCACCAATAGCTTCGCTGTCTAAATCTTCTATTACTCGCTCAATCAATCAAGTGTTTCGGCCTTCGCAAATGTGTGTGCCAATTGCCGTTCGGTCGATATTCAGTACTTATGAACGCTCGATTATGATTAATAAGAACATCTCGACCAAATACACCCAAGGTTAGCAAATTCTAAGCTCGCGTGAGCTACTACTCCACGGATACTCATTCTTGAAACATCTCACCTCTCATTTTCAAAGAAACGAATCGAACTTTACTAGAAATTAGTGAACATTGCATTTGGAAATCACTATAAATTGATTTTATAGAAATTTTGTGTGATGTCGAGAAATTGCTATAACACTTAAGAGCCTTGTTGGTAACGATATATGACTTCTAATTTTTACTAACTATCTGCCAATCTAATTACTAAAAAAGAAGAAACTTACATTTACGATATAGTTATTACTCATCGAGTATTCTAAAGGACTTGAGATGCTCACAAGTTACTAACGAATTTCGAAGATTTTCAAATATTTGTAAGTTTTGAAATTATTAAAAAATCTAGTAAGTTACCAAACGTTTATAAGGGTGAACTTACTCTATTTGAAAATAAGGGTCCGAAATGCTCTTGTTTTCTCAAATAAGGGTTCGAAGTGGACTTTATTTCAAATAAGAGCCTAAAGTGGCGTAACTTATTTCAAACAAGGGCCTAAAGTAGCCATGTAATCTCAAAAAAGGCTTGGGCTCAAGGGCATTTTTGTCATTTTTTATTTTTCTTTGTTTTTTAAAAAATTTAAAATAATAAAAGTTAATAAAAAATAATGCATGGCCTGTGGCCACCGTCCCACCACCGGTGGAGCATCGGTGATGGCCGGCAAGGTTGCCGATAGATTTGGGAGAGGGGCACGGCCTTTGTTTTAAACTACATGGTTACTTCATGTCCTTAATTAAGATAATAAGAACACTTCATACCCTTATTTGAAATTTTTCTAGAAAGTTATCGACAAATATGGGAACTTACTTTTAATTATACATGGAAACTTGCTTTTCTAAATGAAAAGTTACCAGAGGTTTATTAGAGTTACTAATTGCTTTGTGATTGCTTAATTCGGAGTTTGGACAGTAAATATTTTCTATTTCGAAGTATAATATTTTATGTGGCTAATAACCATCCATTTATTCGCAATAGTCGATATGTTATTAGCCATTTTCATATGCATTGAAGTAATTTTGAACATGCTTACTAACTGTTGAAAATAACATAGAATTAAATTCTATGTGGTTGGTAGCTTATCATTTTTTATTATTATTGATAAATCGCTTTAAGTCTTTAAGCATGCTTAATTACTTTCGATATGGAAAAGTTTAATATCATATATAGTCAGTATCAAATTTTATGCGGTTAGTAACTCCTCATTACTAGTGATATTGATAGGTGATTAGTAATTTTCTATTGATCTAAGTAACTTCTGTTGGACTTAGTGACTTTCAGTAGATTGTTTTATAGAAATGAGATTAGCGATCTTCATATATGTCGAAGTAACTTTCAATATGGGAAAAGTACCAAATATTACATGGTTAGTGATTTGTCTTTTACTAGTAGTATTGAAAGACTGAAGTTACTCTCATTAACTTTCAATACAAAAAAAAAATGAATTATTTAATGTGGTTAATAGCCCTTATTAAATATGGTTAGTAGCTATTATTAATGTTTTCTAGTTTTTTAGTGTAAAAAGTTATAATTTTTCATGTGTTTGAGGTCTTTTCATTCACTACATGAGATATGGATTGGAGTCCTTCGATAAGGGCTTGCTTGTTTGGCACTAACCAATAGCTAAAAAGTACTTTTTCACTTTCCCATCAAAATTTAAAATTTCCTCAGAAAAATTCCATATAAGGACTTCAAATATTTCTCAAAAGGAAGTTTCAAAGTGAACCTAATATTTGAAATGATCAAATCAGTCTCAATCAAAGGCATGAGCTCACCAACCAGCCATATTTTTGCTAACCAGCAAGCACTTGGTTTTCCCGGCGGCCAGAGTAGGGTATTTTTATCCAAAAAAAAAATCTGGATAAAGATTAAAAGAAATAAAAAAAAGGTGAAAAAGACAAAACAAACAAACAAACCAGAGGGAAGAAATTGTAGATGTTCACAATGGTTTATCTCTCGCTGGCCTCGCATGTGGTCAGCAAGGGTCGACTGACCATCCTCGAAGGACATTGAAGAAAAAAAAAAGAAAAAAGAAAAGAAAGAAAAGGAAAAATAAATTGTAAAATCATTAAAGAAAAATTGCAGAAATTTTTTAAAAAAATTTACGAAAGTTGTCCACTAGATTTACATATAATGCATGGGAGTACTTTAGCAATATGTATAATTAAAAATTATAATAAAAAAGTTTCCTAAATTGAGTTACATATGCAAGTGTTTTAGCAATATGTATCAAGTGGATATAGGTCGCTAGATTCGTATTGCGTGAAAATTGATCAATTTGGGTCAAACGACTTTTGACTTGACCCACCCGTTTGACGAGCCCCACTGCCCAGGGTGTCCGCCGCAACTGCCCTCACCGTCGCCATCCCAGAGCGAACGACAGTCTCTTTTCAGCCATGCTCGACTACATCTGCGATGGTCAGTACAATCTTTGCTCTTGCTCGAGGCCATTCTGATCAAATCGCCAAATGACCTTGTAACCTAACGTGGGGGATTGCCGGGTTTCGTTCCTCATTTTTCGGTCTGGCAGCATGACAAGGGGACTAGACTCTACTATTCTCCTTTTCCTATGAACGCGTGTGCCTCCTCCTCCTCCTCCTCCTCCTCTCGATAAACCCTTAAGTTCCATCTAATGTCAACGTGTTCCTAACTGAGTCGAGCATCCCTGGTCTTTCTGCATCCGGGAGCATCATGCTCCGCCTTAGACATGGATGAGGATTTTACTCCGGTCGATGTGGATGCGAACCGGCTTTGATGGAATGATTTTCTTCGCAAGAGGGAGGACTTCCTGGACCAGCTTCGAACTGGCCTGTGTCTCGTGGGACTCCGTCTCCCACAGGATGGCATGGCAACAAGGGGCACTGGTCTCTGAATTTTGCGTCTCAGATAGGAGGATCGGCTGGGGGAACTCCATTGCAGATGTAGTCGGGCATGGCCGAAGAAGGAAAGGGAAAGAAAAAGAGTGAAAGAGAGAAGAAAAGCGCACAAATTTTTTGCCACCTAAGAGCCTGGTCAGCACCGCCCTCTATTGTCCATGTAGGCAGCCACACAAGATTTCTAACGGTGCCCGTCGACGGAATCTTCATGGAGAGCAAATCTATTATGCAAGTATAAGTTCGAGATTTTTAGTGGTACAAAAAAAAAAAAGAATAGATGAGTAGTCACGGTAGACATAGTTTGGACTTTTTTTTTCGAAAAATCATGAAAACCTTGTGTGTTTATCTACATCTCATTATTAATGTACATTGAAAATTTCAGATATCTTGAATAAGAAAAAAAAAGTTTGAAGTTTTGTGAGTCTGAAGGGTTTTAATTTGGTAAAAAATCTGAAATGCAAGACAATACAAACATAAATTAGAAGTAAAATCCATGGTACGTGGGAGAGAACTATGGGATAACATCACGGAAGAAATTTTATGGATATATTGATTGCTCAAAATAAATTGAGAAATTTTTCAAATAAGAGTCTAAAGCATCCTCATTTTTTTTAAAAATAAATGCCTGAAGTGCCCATGACAATTTCAAATGAGGGCCTAACGTTGGCCAGCTAAATATTCCGGCCAGTTAAATGGTGCTTTCATCCAAAGATAATAGTTCTAAACTATTCCCTTTTTTTATATATATATTTTCTTCTCTTTTTCTTTTCTTTGTTGCCGCTAGTAAGGGCCTGGCAAGGCGCCTCTTGCCTAGATCTAGTGAAAGGTGGCCCTCCATTGGCAAGGATGCTCTAGCCACCGGCAAAAAGAAAAGAAAAAAAGGAAAAAAGAAAAAAAGAAAGAAAAAGAGGACAAAAGAAATAGAAAAGGGAAAAAAAGGAAAAAGAATTCAAAAAAGTAAAAGACAAAAGTACCATTAACTAGCTTGAAAGTCGTATCCTTCTTTGAGACTGACATACCCACTTCAAATATTTATTTGAAACAAAGTCTATTCTAAGCTTTTATTTAAAAACTTTTCATATCCTTATTTGAAATAAGATCTACTTCAAGTCTTTATTTAAGAATATGAGAGCACTTCAAATTCTTATTTAAAATTTTCTCAAGTAAATTGCGAACAACATTCTGCGGGAATATTGGCAAGGGCAACTTTTAGTATGTGTCGTTCCATCAAGATTTTGGGAGAAAATGGTCTTAAAATGAAAGTAACTTTTTTGGCCTCAGGTGGAAAACCTCTTGCAGATCCGCCAATATCCCAAAAAAGAAGCTCAGCCATGGAATATCGCATGAAATGGAGAGGAAAAAAAAAAAGACCGCCTTTTTTGAAAATCGATTATTTCGCAAAAAAATAAATAATTTGAAAAATAATCTCTTAAAAATAATTACTTATATCGCTTATAAAAATAAATAATTGAACAATATTTTCACCGACCATAAATATGTTTAGACATAAATTATAATCAATAATAAAAATATTTTTTATTGACTAATCATTTCAAGCGACATAAATGGTTATTATTATTATTGAGATCATGTGTTTTCACGAAATAAATGTAACCTTAGACTTCCCGAATCATTAGGCTCCACGGGTTATGGCGTCAACAAGGTTTGTGACCACCTCGCTTTTGCTAAAATACCACGTATTCTACATCCATAAAATAACATACGGCAAAACACGCTCCACAAAACTTAGAACCACGACAAAGCTTTATTCCACGATAAAAATTAGTAACTAATAGAAGCAATAAGGACGATCGTTTGCTATTATAATACATTCCTATCAAATGCAACCAGCCCCAGAACAAGAGTTCCATCTTTATTTCTTGCAGCCTAAATTTCGAGCTACGCAACAATGAACAACTTAATAAAATAACCAACGCTTATTCTGCGAACGGAACAAATCCACACTGGAAACGAGGAGTTTCCTTAACGCAAGAGGCTTGGTCGCCAGTTTCAGCCGCACAAATGGTACAGGAGCAGAAGGTTTCGGACGAGAGAAACGGAGGGCCGCGCCGTTGTGTTAGGTCTTGAGGTACCCTTTCTCCTCCAGGAAACAGATGACTTCTTCAGCCATCTCACAAGGGGAAGCACATTCAGGTTCCTTGTGTCGCAACACTATCTGCAACATGCACAGCTCCTTTCAGTTTCTTGCATTGTAACTTAGAATCAAAGACCGATAGGCCGACCACCTACAGTCCACACAGGATTCAGTCCTGAAAGGATATAGGAGTGGCCTAAAATCAAAGGAGATTTTATTCACTTTCCCGGATAGCTATACATTGAAGCTTCTACGCTAAACTTGTTCTCTGAGTCTGACTGCCCCATGGATACACCTAATGGCAATAACTGCATGGGCCCAAACACACAGAAAAGGCGGTATGCAGCCTCAACCTCACTTTCCTTATTTTAGGTTCCAAGTATACCTCTCTACTTCATCCTACTATTTAATATATGTCAAAATTAAAACAAGAATTACCTCACAATCTAGTGGAGGTTCGTAAGGATCATCAATTCCCGTAAAACCTGCAAATTCATACACCAAGCGACCACTAATTACAATCCACTAGCAGGCACAGAAAATGACATTGGTGACAACTAATTCAAGTTTCATGCGTTATTTAGAAAATAACTGAGCAAAAGACAAAATGTCAATGGTCAACTTCAGCGTCATCCCAACAATGCCAGATATTCATCATGAGAACTCAAGATGGTACAAAATTCAGTCCAGGCCATCTGCTTCTGCTATGGTTTGAGCACTTCTCACTCAGAGTGCCCTTGTTAAACTTTTTTCTTTTAATGATATTTCACCAACACCTTCACGTTCTTTTTCATCAAAGTTTATATGAGTTGTCATCAATCAAAAAGCATTTAAAAGGCAAGTATGCCATAATACAGAAACAAAGATAGTTTACCCACGTTTCCTTTTACCGCCTTCAGTAATGCAAGAAATAAACCACCATAGATTTCTATCTTCATTGTGTTCAACAGCTCCAATAGTTCAGAATTTGATTCAAATTAATCACAGAGAAAACATCTGACAACAACATAAAACGTTGATAGAGCTAAATCATGAAGCATTAAAGTAGCTTTCCTGTGTGCAATGTCATCTCAAATACTTCTAGTACTCCTTGAAAACAAACTTCATTTCACCCAGAGAGCTTCTACCAGAACATGGAAAGAATGTGAAAGACAAATATCAAGCACTCAGAAGACAAACTTCATTTCACCCAGAGAGCTTCTACCAGAACATGGAAAGAATGTGAAAGACAAATATCAAGCACTCAGAAGACATTCTCTAATCACACTCATGCACAGATACCTTTAATTTTTCCAGCTCGTGCCAGCTTGTACAGACCCTTGGGATCCCTTGCCTCACAAACTTGGAGTGGCACATCCATGAAGACCTGCCATATGTGAGCTTCGCTGGTCATAACCAATTATCTGGCTCTGGAATCAGCTTTCCTCGTTCTCACTAGTTACAATATGTCAGGCAGAGACTCCAACTGTCGAGGACCACCTACCTCAATGAAATCACCTTCTGGCAAGATGGCACGGCAAGCTGCCCTATCTCTTCTATATGGGGATATCAAACTAGCAATGCAAATCACCCCTGCATCTGCAAAGAGCTTGGCTACTTCACCTGAAAATTACATATTTATGAAGTTCAATGCCACTAAAAAAGATGAACTTGGTCACTACAAGGAAAAACTTACATCACTACATTAGAAACTTGAGTAATGCTCACCAATCCTTCGAATGTTCTCCATACGATCTTCCGCCCTAAAACTCAGATCACTGTTCAAACCATGACGAACATTGTCACCATCGAGGACATAGGTCAGCTTTCCTCTTGAATGCAAGCTCCAGCTTAAAGCACAAGCTAGTGTGCTCTTCCCTGTTAAATTCATATGTATGCAAAATATAAACATGAGTGAGAAAAGATGAAGATGGAAACAAAGTTGAAGTTGATAGCAAACTATTTAGAACTTTCAGGTGGTTTACAGAAATCACGTAAAGGGAAGGACAATTCATCTGGAATATGGAACGGCCAACCAGCAATTACAACCGACACAAAAAAAGGGAAAACATCGAAATATTGCATCATGATCCAAATAGATCACTTAGTATTTTATGCCAAAAAAATTACAAAGATTGCCAGTACTTCCAAGAATGAGAAACCTCTTTAGAGAAAGTACATCATAATAAATAATTAAAAAAAAAAGATTAAGCATCCAAACCTGAACTTCCCAGCAAGCAATCCAGACAGACACTTAACAACACCCACGAGAAACTTTATGGGCACTATCGCCAACATTTCTTCATCCTTCTGGATATTGACGATTCGACTAACAATTTGTAATCAACTGAGAGTCACTTAACGACATATTCCAGCCCGTTGATAAATTGCAAACACAACAATCATGACCTTGGACCTGGCTTAATCTCCAATCCTCAAACAGCACTAGGTTTGGTCCCCACATGCTACAATTAAGTTCACTCAAAAGAACGTGGAAGAGATAAGAAGTAGGTCCAATCCCACTAACAAGGCATGAGGAAAGATATTGTTTGTGCATGTTGGATATTGATTGGTATCAGCTAGTTGGGTTAGAAGCATTAACTGAGACCGAAAAAGAAAAAGATCACGGAAGTTTTGTACTGCAGCACGCTACAATGAAACAAAGCATCTTTATAAAAAGATTCAACACTAAACATCTACCTCAATCATAATAAATATCATCCATTACATCACTCTCCCGATAAAAGACAGACAGAAACTACGGAAACCTTTCTGCTAAATAAGAAACCAATCTTCAATAAAATAAATAAATAAATAATAAGAAACCGATCCATTTATTCACTCGGCCCCAACCTTTGGTTTTGGCACGTCTCATGCATCAGTACTGTATGATGTTAAAGAAAACTTTAGAATAAAAAGTATGGATTAGTAGCCTCAACCACCCGCAATTACCAAGCTGGAACAATCAAGACCTGAAGATCCAGCTCGGTTTATGCAAACCGGTATTTGGTTTATTTGGGCGTATCACATCCTTTACAGAAGAAGAAATGCAAGATCTTTGGCAACACATTGTCTTGGTCCTACTAAAAACATTGCATAAGTTAGAAGGTAGCTTACAAAGTGGAAGTTGAGTAGCTGATCTAAATTAACCAGCCAAAGATGGCACAATGCTTCTCTACTTTCTCGTGACAAGACCAAGTGGGATGCATCCGTATACCCCAAATTAATTCATCTTCACTCTACTTAGAAACAAGTCATCCACACCAGGATCAGGAAACTTGATGAAAAATTAACTTTTGATACACCATCAAGGGCCGTTAAAAGAAAATCACAGAAACTAATTGGATCAGCAGGCCACTGATAATCTAGCAATCCATTCATTTGTCCTGTTCTTTTTCTTTTCGTTTCTTTTCTTTTTGGGTCCCTTTTTATGGTTGGGGAGGAGAAGATCTAGCATGTAGCATTAGATAGTAACTGCAGCACAGTCAACTTGAAGTTCACAACTCTAGGTAATTTCCTTTTTCATTCATGGAAAAATCTGGTCTAAGACTCGATTTACTGCATCGGAGTAATACCCAAGTATGGAACTTCTTTTATCGTAAGATAATGCACCTCATGGAAAATCGCCGGCAAAGCACTTAAAGAGGTCAGTAGCAAATCAAGTTTAATGCCATAATTCTAGTAGGAGACAAAAACAGGTGGAGTTTACAGCAAAAGCTAGTTGTTGCTGGTACTGTCCAACATTGATAGAAAGAAAAGCTTAAAGAACCAAACGAACTCATACGAACTCATGAAAGGTATACTAATAGTGCTTTAGCCTCCATAGGCCAGATGAGGACCTCTATGCTGTCTAAAATCCTCTTACTTTTGGCCTTTCCACCATTTCTATTTATTTGTTCCAAACACAACTTACTTTCCCTGTTACAAAAATTGACTTTTTCTAAATCAGGTTACATAATTGGCTTTTCACTGACATATAGCGGTAGACTTGGGAATACATTATGTCACTAAGATGAGGAATGAGACCTATTTGTTGAGTAGCACTAACACTCAAAACCCATGACGCAGTACACAGAACCATACAGTAGCACAGCTAAACAGTAAATAAATGCGGGTTTGAAAATATGTATGTCCAGGATATTCACAGCACAAGAATGAAGAACTCTACATTATCTAAGCAGGAGACTCAAATACTAGCTCATAAAAATGGGTTTAAAAAAAAAAGAAGGATTGCTTCGCCTCATAAGATACGAGTTCCTGAATAGACAAACCTGAACCACTGAGCCCGGTGATCCATATGACACAGCCTTTTTGCTGAAGCAGCTCCTCCCTGTCAAGTTTACCAACTGAACAACCGTGCCACTTGATGTTTGTTGAGTTCCCAACAGTAGATATCTGGCGGAGATTTTCACCTAGTTAGATAGTCAAAATGAGAATCTCACGGCTTATGCAGTCAAAAAGAGAAGTCTAGGGGCCAAAATTTCAATAAGATAAAGTTTCCTCAAATTTCCAATTAATTCAGATCGAGAAGTTGATGGGATTTCGGCTACAAGTGCCTCTGCCCAGTAAAAGCAGATTAAAAAAATCAAAAGGGTAAAAATTAATCATTACATCGGTCTACACTACAACTGCAGAGAAATCTCAGAAGAAAGTGATTAGTCTCAAAATTCCTGCACACAAAGGTCCATTCAGGATGATTGACAGACATTTCACGATAATTGAAATAAGAGCAGCTATAAACAAGGTTCCTAGCCTGTAAAGCGTACTGGCTACACAGGACATGCAACATCTAAATTAACAGCAAAGGCACTTTCTTTCTTTCTTTTTCAAATAGAGCCGGGGCTCCAGGGGGCAGACATCTTTGCCTGGAGAGAAATGTGAAAGACCATTAAACTTAGTTTAGTCGACATTTTCAACCTAACCTTCCACAGGAAACATCCATGTAGCTCACATGCCTCACATTTCAACATAAATCACCAGCCTATTCGTGTAATGGACGTCCCATGGCAGGATTCAATACAGTCGAAAACTCGAATGGCTTCACCAATTTAGCGTCGGTAACGTGCTAGTTGATAAAATGCACGTGAAAAACCCCTCAACATGAACACCAAAAACAACAGACAAGCACGTAAGGGAGTCCTACTTCTCCTCGTGAACGTGAAGCTTCTTTCCACAGAGACAATGTCCTTTTCCATTTTGAGGAAATAAAAATCAAATAAGACGTCAAATTCCTCCACAAAATCAAAACACCCCCAATACCTTCAGCGCCATCAGCTTTGCTATTCACGTAAGCGGTCCTGCTCTGCTCCATCGCAATGACAGGCGCCAAAGCGACCGACCTCTCGCCACGACGGAGGCACGCCCGCGACGGCCCGCTCCCTCCGCGCTCGAAACGCGGGGCGTCCAACCCCGAGCAACCCACAAACCCTAGCTCCTTCTTCGCCCGCCTCAGATCGAGCTCCCCCAAAGCCCCGAACACGCACGCACCCGCTCCTCGAATCGCAGGCATCTCTGAGCCCGACCAATCCAACCGAGCGAAAACAAAACAATCAGAAGACGACCCAACCAGAATCCAGCGAGCGCAAGCTCGGGATGCACAAAAAATAGAAGAGAGAGAGACAGAGATGGGCGAATTTGAAGGCGGAGCAGAGAGTTTATGAACGGTCAGAGCTCCTCCCAACGTACGATGACGTTACTCGCTACACCGACGCCCCAGACATGCATATATGCAGACACGGATGCCATGGCCATGGACACGGACACGTCGCAAGCAGATGCTAGAGAGAGAGAGAGAGACCGAAGAGGAGAATGGTTGATGAGAGAAACCATGCCCGAACCTGGGACGAAGAGGCCAGTTGACGACAGTGACTGAGAATGGGGACCGGTGGATCCCATCCGCCAGGTGTGTTCGGATTTAGCTTTTGTCCCCAATATCGGGTAGGTAACGCGCGCGAGCAAAAATTGGCATTTTAGGACAACGCCCAAACTTTTCCCGACAGTCGTTTACGGCATTCACTTAAATATATATATATATTGCTTATTTAAGTGCCACATTAAAGGAAAGTCATTTACCTTCTTCGCCTTAGCTGGCAAGGATAACCGGCGACCCACGCCAACCACAACCTACTGGCCCAAGGGCAAAGGGTCGCCTCACCCTAGGCTAGCAAGGCCGCAACAACCCTGTTACCCTGGGTGACAGCCACGAGCGAGGACGACTCTCGACCATGGCTGGAGGGCCGCAACGTACCTTGCCCATATCTAGTCACCCAGGATCGTCGTGGCCCCACTCGCCCAAGGCAAGGCGACCCTCACCCTAGCATTGCCAGCCATGGCTAGCGAGGGTTGTTCATAACCCTCATCGGTCAAGGGAGCAAAAATCAAAAATTAAAAATAAAATAGTTATGAAAAATTCACGTGTACATTAAAATATTAAAAAAAATCACTTCATTGGTGCTGCATCAACTTTTTAGGTGTCTACGTAATCAATAGCATTTAAGTGATCAATTTTTTAAAATTATGACACTCAAATAAACGCCGTACAAAAATTATAATACTCATAATGTACTTACCCCTTTTCCCTAGGATCTCGATAAGTATCATAAAAATTTTGAAAGATTTTTAAATTAGGATTGTGATTATTTTTCTTTTCCAAATAAAGGATCCTAACCGGATTTTGTTTCAAATTAGAGGCTGAAGTGATTAATATAGTCTCGAAGGATCCTGATAAGCACATGGTTCTCACGTGTCACTGTTGAACGTTATCATTAGGAGCATTTTCGTCGTTCTTAGTTCTTCCCCTTCTTTCCTCCAATTAGACCCTTCGGTTCATCATCTTCTTCACCGAAGAAGGCTATTTCTTTATCAACGGCGCAAGCTTGATGATAGGGGTGAACATGGATCCTAAGTAGTATCGGAAATCGGGTCACATCTTTTGTGAAAATTGGTCATGTTCTCGGTTATGGGACTCCTTGGTCAGGTTCGTGATTCTCGAATAGGAACCGAACCAAATTAAACCAAAATGGATTGAAAACCAAAAAATCATACCAAACCAAAGTAACCCTAGAACCAGTAGTGTATATAGATCTTTTCAGCAATTTTTATAGGGCTTTTTGCAGAAATAAGTTCAAAATTTTAACTTTTTACAAATTTGGGTTTTCGTAAAATAAATTTAAGAAAACGGGGCTTGTTCGGCGCTTAACGGGGCACTTTAAGCGCCGAACTCCTTGTTCGACACTTTAAGGGCCGAACAAGGAGGACCCCCTACCCCCAACCCACCCCCTTCCCTTTATTTCCAACGAATTAATACCATAGTGCCCAGTTTAAAAATCCCATAGTGTCCAGTTTTACTCCCTTCTTTTGGCAAAATGACCCCACAAGAAAAATTTGTCCACCGCACATAGGATGGAAAGAGAAAAGGACAAAAGAGTGAAGAAGGACATTCACAAGACTGAAAGATGGTAGCTAGGCCATAAAACTTCCTCAAGAAGATGAAAATAGTCTTGAAGAAATCGGCAAAGAGGACAAAAGTGAAGGAATCAACAAAGACAGATGCGGGGATCCATCAAGCACTGTGGATTAACTTCTCAAGCAAGGGGGAGACTCCACCGGACGGAGTTGCTTGGCATCAAGCAAGTGTCTACTATAAACTTAGCATTTCCACGCTCAGGTTTAACAGACATCTCTGACCAAAGTCACTCTCTTTCTCTTTCTCTCTTTGTTAGGTGTCCTTGTTATTGTCTACCACCTTCTTCTTGGGATTTTCAGTTCTTGTGGGTTTAACAGACATCTCTGAATTTGTAAAAAATTCGATTTGTGTCTTCTTGGATAAAATGATAAAGACATATTTTCAATTTTCAATTGGATTCAATATGATGGATGGTCAAGTGGAAATCGTACTAAACATATAGCTTAATTCCATTGAGGATATAAAGATATCAAGTGAAAGCTCGATAACACTTTTTTCGTGAACACTTTTTTTGCCCTAAAATGCTATTTTTAATTAATTTTGAAGTATTTTTCTATTTTCAGAAAAATACTAAAAACGCGAAAATATATGAAAATATATTTCTTGTGCAAAAATGGTTCCCTATTCTTGGCCAAGGTCTCCAAAATTGATATTTCAATTTTTTCATTTTTTCTTGATTTTCTTAATCAAATTTTTTTAAGATAATTAATAGAATATCTATAACAACAAATCTATAATTGCCGAAAATTCATAATCAGAAGCTTTAGTGAAGCCTGAGGATCCAATTTGGAAGAAAAATAATTTTTTTTAAATTTTCGTAATTTTTAAAAATTTATCCATAATAAAAAAAATATCCAAAAATAAGAAAAATAGATTTCGTGGCCTAAAAAATACAGAAAGATTGCCAATATTTTATTTTAAATACCTTTCCATTTAAAATACTAACTTTTTTTTCGTGAACACTTTTTTTGCCCTCAAATTAATTTTGAAGTATTTTTATATTTTCAGAAAAATACTAAAAATGCGAAAAATTTGATAATTTATTTTTTTTCAAAAATGGTTCCCTATTTGGCTAAGGTCTCCAAAGTTGATTTTTCAATTTTTTCAATTTTCTTGATTTTCTTAATCAAGTTTTTAAAGAAAATTATTAGAAAATAAAAAACTATAAAATTGAAAAATCATATTTGAAAGCTTTACCTAAGCCTGAGAAACCCAATTTGGGTGAAAAAATAATTTTTAGATATTTTCGTAATTTTAAATACAATATTCATATTTATAAAATATCCAAAAATAAAAAAAATTTCCTAACCTCCAAAACCACCCCACCCCACCCCACCCCTCTTCCCTTGTTTGGCTCTTCAAGAGCCGTACAAGCCCCGTTTTGGTTTTTTTTTTTTTTTTTTGAAAACCCAAATTTGTAAAATTTAAAAATTTTAGACCCATTTTTGTAAAAAGCCCATTTTTATACTAGTAGCATCAAACTTCAGAATTGGGAATAATATTTTATTATCGATGCTATCTAGTATGTTCTTCCATTACTATGATTATTTTTAACCTTTCTTTGATGCTAGTGGAAGATATGTACCCATTAAAATCTCCATGCAACATATATTCATATTCATTGCAGGAGAAATTCACGTCATTAAGCACTATGCAAAATTTTCAAATTAACTAATCACTACTCTTTTACACATCAGATCCACTATACTATGCACTTTGAAAACCTCAAATTAACTAATCAATACTCTTTTAAATGTGTTTCTCCTTTACTATGCACATGAATAGCTACTATTCTGTCAACTCATATGCACGATCACCGGTTAAGTAAAAGGAATCTACACTTTGGGAATGAATCCATAATCGTTTCCTCACGGCACCTGTTTTATGCCAAATTTCTTATTACTTGTGCTTCATGGACTTTCGATATCTTGCTAAATCAACTGAGATAGAATCCTGAACCCCCCAAAAAAAAAAATGAGGGTGTGAAGTGAATTTTTTTTCAAATAAGATCCTAAAGTACTCAAATTATTTCAAAAAAAAAACTTGACCAAAGGATATTTTTGTCCTTTACCTTTTTGATTTTTTTTTCTTTTTACTCCCCTTCCCTCCCTAGCCATCGCCGACCTTAAGCAAGGCTTCCCTCACCCGAACCGACATCAGCGAAGGGAAGCCCTAGGGTCGATGAGGGCCACCCTCACCCAAGTTGGTGATAGCTGCCCTTGACTGGGCTGGTGAGGCTACTGTCGCCCGACGGCGGCCTGGGTGAGGGTGGCCCTCCCTTGCCCAAGCGAGGGTTCCCTCCCCCGGGCCGGCGATGGCTACTTGACTAATGCCAGCGAAGGCAACCCTTGCAGAAGCTAGTGAGGCCACCCTCGCCTAATGCCTGCCGGGAGAGGGTGGCCCTCGCCTAGGGCCAACGATGGCCTAGGAAAAGAAGAGAACAGGAGGGGAGGGGAGGGAATGTGAGGAGAGAAAAAAGAAAAAGAAAAAAATTCGAAAAAGTAAAAAATGAAAATGCTCTTCGATCATGCCCTTCTTTAAAACAATCTGAACATTTCAAGCATTTATTTGAAACAAGCTTTTACTTCATTCTCTTATTTAAAAAAAATAAGGGTATTTTAAATCCTTATTTAAAATTTTTCTATAAAAGAAACTAGATACGATAAAAAGGAGGTAGAGCACGGCAAAATCAATCGATTGGATAGATCATGACGAAGGCTCAATCACTTGGGCTAAACCTTAGGCTGACTAAGCACTCCACCATGTTGCGGAGGTCCGCCGCCTAGGCCATGGTAATTATAGGGAGAACTATAAATGTGTGCTCTAATTTAAGCAGACTTTACTTGGTCTTTACTTCTTTTAAGTCACAATGAAAGACGGTCGCTACTTCTGGTATCGTCGGTGGCATTGAGAAAATTCGATAAAAAGATATTATATCGAACCTTTAAGCTCGACAAATCTCCAAGTACGTACGTAAAAGGTCCTGTCGATGTGTATCAATTGGGCTTTGACCGTAAGGTGGCTCTTGAGATTGCCATGAGCGAGAGACGTTGCGATTTTTTAATAATTACTTAGCGAAGCCCATGTGAGGACTAACGATTACGATTTCTTAAGAGTAAATTATCATTTAGGGCATCGTTACAAATGTATTAGTTATAACTGAAGTAAGAGTCGACAGAGTGTTTCCTCGTACACTTACCACGCGACACTTAACTTTACCTTTATGATTGTTACCTGGCAAGCCATATGGCATAATTGTGCCACGTGGCCTATGTTCGTCTAACGAGCATTAGTAATTTAGCTTCTTTAAATGCCTATTACCTATTAAATCTGAATTTAAATTGAAGCGTGGAAAGAAAAAAAAAAAGTAGCTTATGGTACAGGCTAATGGCGTCTAGAGATGAAAAAGCAGTCCCTATTTAAGGCCAAAGAGAAATGTCATGCCGTGGGATAGCAACTTGTCTCATATTGTCATTGACCCATTGGCCAGCTGGAGAGGCCGAGCCTCGCCGTGGCTGCTCAATGCATCGACTCACCAACCTAGATCTCAATGCAATGATCGGCTAGAGGAAGAAGAAAGCAGAAAAAAAATAATAAATAAAAGAAAAAAAAGGAAAAATTTAAGAAAAAGTTAAATTATTATATTGCTGGATTGCCGGTGATGATCGGCGTACACGTCAGTGCCAGACAGCCAACCAAAATTAGCCCAAATCGACTTCATGATTAGGGAGCGTAGAAGAAGCCCCATTTTGGGACCCCTAATTGATAAGAAAGGTTGGACCCATTTTGCCAGACTACCAGCAATTCCAGTTGGAACGAGTGCGAAAGGTTGGACCCATTTTACCAGCAATTTCAGTCGGAACGAGTGCAAACATTATGATGGATCCGGCTAAAATTGATCAGTGAACTCAATTGGCAGAACAGCAAAAGGTTTAAAATTGAATTAAAAATTTTAAGATTGAATTTAAGACTTTTTGGATGATTTTCTTTAGACAGTGTCAAGACTCTATTCAAAGAAAAAGGAAGTGAGGAGTGTTTTTGAGATTGACTAATAAGAGAGTAATGCTTTTGTGGGATCAACTTTAAATAAAGTGTCACATGAATTCTAACATAAAATTTGATTTATGTGAACATTTATTCATCATAAATTTCCACAAATTGTTACTCTTGTGAACATTCATATTCATACCAAAGTTCAAAAAAATATAATACGTGTAGTTTCACACTTGTGTAATGCACGAGCATCTTACTGAAATAGTAGTTATCGAGTGAATTTTTGAAATTTTTACGATCCAATTGCAACGGAAAATAAAAAGATTTAAGGATAAAATTTTGGGAACTTCCATTCATTATCCACGAAATATATGTAGCTGATCGCCAGGAGGCTTCCCAGGGAGTTGCCTCCGCTGGCATTGGATTCCCTGCTCTCGTCTCGAGTCCTATACGTGTTTAATCTCAACCAATGTGATATTAATAATTAATTTTGCACTAAAATTGCCTTCATTAAAGGTCTTATCAATGAACATAAAAAAAAAAAAACCTTAGTATTAGAATAATCTTAAGGGCTGCGTTCGCCACGCCGGAGATATAGAGCGTCTGAGGTACGTGAACACACCTGTGCTTGGGGAGTAATTACAAGGTTTGATAACCAGTCTTATGTACCAAGCTCTTTCAACAACAATGTCGAATAAGTTCACAACAGTGAACTGGGAACTGAATCTATCCCGTCAGCTTTGTGTTCGAAAGTTTCGAGATACCATAAGTTGTTTGAGGTAAGAACCTTATGATATCTCGAAAAATTAAATTTTGTAAAAATAACGAAGGCTGGTTAATGATCGCGAGATACGGGTAATATATTTTCCTTACATTTCAAAAGCTCCTCTCATCGATGCTATGAAGACGGCAAAATTTTTTTATAGTATCGATATTTAGCATGTTTCTTTAGAACATTCGTTAATGAGATTTTATTTGAGAAAATGGGTCATGGCTATGGCTACCATATAAATAAATTACTTAGGATACTCCAATTAATGCTCTTGGCTAGTGGACTGTCCTACTCAATGTAATGGTTGGTGCCATAATTTAATGGAAGCCGCTTTCTCCACCAACCCTTCTGTCTCCCTCAATTCTTGCACACTCGAGCTTGTGTCTCCACAGCTAGTATTTGTTAATGGATGATAACTTGGATTAGTGTAATACCAAAGGATAATTAATTGGCCCATTAGATCCTTAATCTTATATTTAGACGCTTAAGTTATGAATTGCCGCAAGTTGTTTTTAAATTAGTGATACTGAAAGATGATTGAAAGTTATGCTGATTATAACTTTTCAACGTGCACTGCTCTGAGTGCTCTCTTTCCATGCGAGAGGCAAGCACTCAGTGTGTATGATTAAGGACTGATTGGCGATGTGATTTTGTGGAAGTCCAACGTGTTTCATGATGGGTCTGCTTCAGGAATATGATATTGCTGGTACGAATCATGTGTTTAGTGGGATAAATTAGTAAACAGAACCTAACCCTGCTAGCCTAATCAATGTACTTAAATCGTGGGTGGGTCAATTTATTTTGGTGAAGTGCACGAGCTAGGCAGCTTTATTTTTATAAGCGGCTTAAGGGTACGGCTGTTAGGCTCATCCTTCTTGGTTACAGCTCTACCCATCATGAACAGCATGTTCAACCTCCCATGGATATGTACCATGTTTAAGTCTCATGCGATCTTATCGTGTTACAAGAGTGCAGGAGAGTTTTCGCCGAATCTGAGAATCAAGGTTTCGAGAGCTAACCTGCTTAGCGGGTTCCGATCTCTTTTCGAGTTAACTTCGTCAGCGGACGGGTGGTCTATTGTTCTCAAACACCGTCCCGGAGGAAGATGCTCCTATCGAAGTACCCTCTACGGCAGAAATCCACCGTCATGAAATTACTGATATTCAATCAAGTGTCACGAACCGAGAGTCGATCAACCGATTTCACGATCCGTGCGGCCTTAGGATATGATCCCAAGTCAGCCTTCACGATTACTCACACTCATTTGAGGGTCAGGTTATGGAAACCGAACCGAACACCCACGAGATTGCTCAAGAGAGTGGAGAAAATACTGATTGTATTATGGCTTCTTGCCTACTTACAAGTGTTGGGGTTCATCCCCTTTTATACAAGCTCTTCATCCTGTGTGGGGTTTGTGTCATCATCACTAGACACATTTACTACCCGGCCATGTATTAACTATCAGACACAATCACTACCCGACCAGACACAATTACTACCCGGCACATTGACTCACGGAAGGGACCCATGTCATTACTCATGCTGGAAGAATCTCCTCTATACGGGTACCCGGTCGTCTTGGAGAATTCATGATCGGTCCGAGTTGTATCTAGGCTTTCCGTTCTCATTCTGTTCCATTCATAAATTGATTCGTGGGTCGTTTCGTGATCGAAGGGACTGGTCCCATTTATCGGGCTGTGATATTCTCCCCCACTCAACCGAGCGACGCCCTCGTCGCCTTTCTCGTTGTGGAAGGCCTATATGAGTTTCCGGAATTGCCACAACGCTTCTTCCGATTCCTAGCTATTCTCGCTCTTTGGAAAGCCCTTCCATTTGATCAAATATTCACGCTTGGGCGCACGGTATCGCTTCCTAATGACTCAATCAGCCAGAACGCATTCGGCTTCTCGATCATAGGCTGTTTTTGCTCCCAATGACGTCCTTGATGATTCTCCCCGTTCCGGCTCCTCCTCGTCCAAGTGGAATGGCTTCAGCATACTCACGTGGAACATCGAATGCATCTTCAACTTCGCTGGAAGTTCCAACTTATATGCTGCCTTCCCGACCCCTTACACCACACGGAATGATTCTTCATATCATCGCAGCAACGCCTTATGCACCTCTTTGTATCGTAGGGCAATTTGCATAGGACTTGATCCCCAATTTGGAACTTCACATGCCGACATTTCCGATCAGCCCATTTCTTCATCCGTTTAGACGCCTTGTGAAGACAAGTGCGAGCTAAATCGGCCTCTTCTTGCCACTCTCGGGCAAATTGGTATGCAGTTGGGCTACTTCCTCGATAACCCGTTGCAATTGTGCTTGGAGTAAACGGTTGCTGCCCTGTCACAATCTCAAAAGGACTCTTCCCTATTGACTCGCTTCTCTGCAAGTTGTATGAGAATTGAGCCACATCGATCAATTTGGCCCAATCTCATTGAGTCGCGCTCATGTAGTGCCGCAAGTATACCTCCAAGAGTGCATTAATCCGCTCCGTCTGTCCATCGGTTTGCGAGTGGAGAGTGGTTGAAAAGTTCAGCTCGGTGCCGAGCATCTTGAATAGCTTCGACCAGAATCTGCCCGTGAACCGTGGATCCCGATCGCTCACGATCGTCCAAGGCACGCCCCAATATTTCACAATATGTTTCAAGAACAATTTGGCTGCCTCCTCAGCTGGGCAATCATCCATAGCAGGCACGGATTTGCATATTTTGATAACCGATCGACCACGACCATCAAGGTGCGGCATCCTTTAGACTTGGGAAACTTGACAATGAATTCCATGGAGACACTCTCCCATGGTCTCTCCGGAATCTGTAGCGGCTCAAGGAGTCCCGTTGGAGATTTTTGCTCAAGCCTGTCTTGTTGGCATACAAGACAGGTCCGCACATAAGCTTCAACATCGTCGCGCAAGTGTGGCCAAAAATACCAATCCTCCATGCGTGCCATAGTGCGACGAATTCCAGGATGGCCTACCCACTTCGAGTCATGACATTCCCGTAGAATCTCCTTCCTTAGTTTTTCGAATGACGAAACATAGATCATCCTCACACCAAAACATGTGAGTTTTTCCCTTTCGAGCGTATTCGCGAATCATCTTGGCTACAGGATCATGTTGCAGCCCTTCTTTAATCTTCTCAATCAAAGGACATTCCGGCCTACTTATCAAGACTAGCACGCTCTTTCAACTCAGGGCATCTGCCACAGAGTTTGCCTTCCCGGGTTTATACTCCAAGGTATCATTGAATTCCGCTAAGAAGTCTTGCCAACGAGCTTGCTTCAGACTCAGCTTCTTTTGGGTTTGGAAGTAGCTCGTGGCCATGTTATCCGTTCTCACAACGAACCGTGTCCCTAGTAAATACTGTCTCCACCTACGAAGACAATGGACCACTGCGGCCATCTCCTTCTCTTGAACAATGTATCGCCGTTCCATCTCTTTCAGCTTCCAAGATTCAAATGCAACCGGATGCTCATCTTGCATGAGCACGCCCCCGATAACAAAATCTGAGGCATCAGACTCCACCTCGTAGGGTTTGGTGAAGTCGGGCAGCACGAGCATCGGCTCTTCCGTCATCACCCGTTTTAGATACTCGAATGCCTTCTGGATTGGCTCCGTCCATTCCCACGTTCTCCCCTTCTTGAGTAAGTCCGTGAACGGAGCTGTGATATCCGAGTAATCCCGAATGAATCTCCGATAGTAGTTCACCAAACCGAGAAATGATCTTAGCTCTGTCGATTTCGTCTGTGGCTCCCACTCCGTAATAGCTAGGATCTTTACCGGATCCATCCTTACTCGTCCACCCCCGACGATGTGGCTAAGGAACGGCACTTCCGGCTGTGCGAAGACACACTTCTCCTTTTTCACGTACAACTCATTTTCCCTCAAGACTTGGAACACTTTCCTAAGGTGCTCGACGTGCTCTTCGAGCGTTCGACTATAGATAATGATGTCATCAAGATACACCACAACAAATTGATCAAGGAACAGATGGAGTACCTTGTTCATCAACGTGCAGAACGTTGTTGGTGCATTGGTCAGGCTGAAGGGCATCACAAGAAACTCGTACGAGCCATAACGGGCCACGCACGGTGTCTTAGGTTCGTCCCCTTTAGCAATTTGTACTTGGTAGTATCCCAATCGAATATCCAACTTTGTGAACCATCGAGCACTTCCAAGTTGGTCAAACAAGTCCGTTATAAGCGAAATAGGATACTTGTTCTTAATGGTCAGCCAATTCAAAGCCCTATAGTCTATACACATCCGTAAAGAACCGTCATGCTTCTTTTGAAATAAGACTGGGGCACCGAACAGGGCCTTCGACGGTCGAATATAACCAGCGTCAAGAAGGTCTTTGAGCTGCTTTCTCATCTCCTCCAACTCAGGAGGGGCCATGCGATAAGGCGCCATGGCCGAGTGGTTGAGCATCAGGGACTAGCTCGATTTTGTGATCCACCTCTCTCTTTGGTGGCAACATTTTTGGCAACTCGGGTGGCATCACGTCCTTGAACGCGTCGAGGACTTTCACCACCTTCGTCGGAGGATCACCTCCAACGTTTCCAGCACTCTTCGCTTTCAGCACGACAACATACGTCTCATCTCCCTTTCGAGTTCTTCGAGGGAGTTGTATGGCTGAGATTACCTTCCGATCCTTCCTCGGCTCACGAGCAAGCGGGATCACACATTGTGACCGAGGATCTATGATACACATGCAATCCATGGTCAGCACCACCATGGCATTGATCCGCTCGATGAATCCCAACCCGATGATCATATCATAGTCATCGAGAGGAACTACATCGATGTTTTCCTTTCCTTTCCACGAGCCCATAGTGTACTCCACGTCCTTTGCCAAGCCGTAGGTAGGGACTTTCTCTGAGTTCACCGTCTTGAGCCATCCATCCTTCTTCTCAACTCGCAAGTTGAGTTTTCTCGATGCTTCTTCTAACACGAACAGATCAGAGGCACCGGTGTCGATAAGAGCACTCATCTTTGTTCCCGCGACCGTCACTTCGGCAAACATCATCCCCTTTGGTTTGCTCGCTTTCTTGGTTTGGATAGCATTCAAGATCCGCACCGATCCCACCTTGGTCGCTTCTTTCTGCTCCTCGTCGGCCTTAATAGCCGCCGAGACTTTCTGAGCCTTCAGGCAATCCCGAAACTTGTGTGGCCATTGGCAAAAGAAACATTTAAAGGGAATAGGGTTACCTCCCTTGTATCCGCCGTGGCTAGGTCCCGCATCATCTTGTGCATAAGGGACAAAGCTTCTTCCACCGAAGTGTCGAGGAGGCTTACCACGCTCTCCCCCACTCATGCCCTTGCTAGTTTTGAGCCGAGTGTCTACTTTCGTCGGGTAATTCATTTTGAATTCCACGAGCGATTCAGCAACCATCAAGGCAGTGACGAGGTCTCTCACATTTTGCCGTTTTAACTCATTCTTTGCCCATGGTTTGAGGCCACCTACGAACTGGTAGTACGCCTCCGTATCGTTCATCGAAAGGATTTGAAGTTTCAATTCAGAGAACTACCTCACATAATCCCGCACAGGGCCCTTTTGCTCAAGGCGCTGCATCTCATCTCTCGCTTCTTCCTCCACATAAGCTGGGAAGAATTGCCTACAGAACTCTTCCGTGAAGGCTTCCCACGTCACGATAGGCCTAGCCGTCCTATTGCTACTCCGAGTATGCCACCACAGCAGCGCATTCTTGCTTAGATACATGGCCGCGGTGTTCACCCGCGCCACTTCATCCCGAATCCCACTAGCCTCAAAATATTGATTCAAGTACCAGAGGAAGTTGTCCACGTCTTTAGCCGTCCTCGTGCCCTTGAATTCTCTCGGCCGAGGAACGTCCACTCTTGGCGGTGCGAGGCATATCTCGTCCACACGCCCGGCTTCGAGCCTGGTTACTCTGGCCCTAAGCTCAGTCGATTCTCCACGAACTTCGTTGAGCTCCGCACGAACAGCCGCTATCAAGGCATCCAAGGCTTCATTCCTCCGCTGGAGGTCCTCCAAGTCGTGGAGAGCACCCCTGACTTCCCCTTGGATTTCTCCCGTGCTGTCCTCGAGTTCTCGCATCTTAGCGAACAACTCCTCTTTTCCAGCCACGAGGTCCTTGAAGTCGTTGGCCAACTCAACCACTGTTTCTTGAGACTCCCAATGGCCAGCTCAACTCTGCCCACTCGGATCTCCATGTCACGTAACACATCTCGGGAACTCCCACGATCCTTCTTGGCCTTGGCGACCGATTGTTCAGCAGGTCGTTCAACACCCCTTCCAGCCCGTTCCTTATCGAACTCCTCATAGAAGGCCGGCACATCAACCAGCTTATTCTCACCACCTCTTGCCATCTCTTCAAGAGTTGAATGTTTCCCAAATAAGAGTCGAGCCTTAGCTCTGATACCACTTGTCACGAACCGAGAGTCGATCAACCGATTTCATGATCCGTGCGGTCTTAGAATATGATTCCAATTCAGCCTTCATGTTCACTCACACTCGTTTGAGGGTCGAGTTATGGAAACCGAACCAAACATCCACGAGATTACTCAAGAGAGTGGAGAAAATACTGATTGTATTATGGCTTCTTGCCTACTTACAAGTGTTGGGGTTCATCCCCTTTTATACAAGCTCTTCATCCCGAGTGGGGTTTGTATCATCATCACCAGACACATTTACTACACAGCCATGTATTAACTATCAGACACAATCACTACCCGACCAAACACAATTACTATCTCACCAGACATTAACTAGCCGACACATTGACTCACGGAAGGAACCCATGTCATTACTCATGCTAGAGGAATCTCCTCTATTCGGGTACCCGGTCATCTTGGAGAATGCATGACCAATCCGGGCCGTATCTAGGCTTTCCGTTCTCATCCCGTTCGATCCATAAATTGATCCGTGGGTCGTTTCGTGATCGAAGGGACTATTCCCATTTATCGGGCCGTGATACAAGCATATATGGGGAAAACAATAAAACAGAAGCTTACTAGCTTGATACGACAACAAAATTCTCATAACCTTTTGGGGAGCTTTCGCCCCTTACAATTTGACAAACTTCCCTAGTCTGGAGACCAAGAGCAATTATCTTTACAAGTTGCGCATACGCCCCGTTATCGTTCATCCATCTCAGAAAATCTCCCACTTTCAAAGTTATGATGATTCATCCAAACAGGTTCAAGCAGAGCCCGAGCGGCATTCAATCGGTTCTGTCTATACCCTGAAATTTGTTCTCCAAGCTTTTTCTCGATCGGAAGATAGATTTGATCAAGAGAAGCCAACATCGTATCAAGTTGATCCCAATGTCGATTTTCTTGCCCAACTAGCTTTGTAGTCACAAAGTGCAAGAGTCCCAACACAAGGCCGTCGTTATCCCTCTCAAGCCCGATCACTGAACCAGCCAAGAAAATCATTCCAACTGCATCAAGTAGATTAGCATTTGCTTTCAGCAGAACGAGTACCGTTCGCATTACCTTCTTAAATGCTGGGTACTTGTCGGATTGAGAGATGCTCTCATCCTCCTCTTCAGAACAATCTTCCGAGAGTTCATCTACCTCCATTCTTGCTACAACCGAAGGCCATGATGGAAAACGGGTTGAAATATCCAACACGGTTATAGAAATATCTCCTTGGATCTTGTTCAGCATATATGTGGACCCCAGGGCCACAACCAAATCGGGGAGCCATGGTTTTGCTGCTGCAATAAGACGCATGGCGCATCCATATCCCAATGACAACTCGACACTGATTATCAGATCGAGCAAAAGATTGGCTAGATCAAATATTTCCAACTGAATTCTTGAAGCTTCGTTGGTGTCTGTAAGGACTAGATTAAGCAGTTTCACCATGTAAGTGAAGGAGCTCTTCAGACACATGGTTATTTCTTTCGTGTCATCCTCAGTCAATTGCAATGAATGGCTAGATAGTTGCGCTAAATCTGAGATAATCTGTCGAATGGCTGCTGATGAGTAATGTAAGCATCTCCCATAATTGTAGGAATAAAATCTCAAGGTTACAGCATCACTTATGAACTTGAAAATTGCGGTTAGCATCTTCAACTTTCTGGATATCCTTTTTCCTGTTGATTGTAGAGAACCTGGAATGATGTCACAAAAGTAACACATTAGCTACCAATTAGAGCACAAGCAAAACATTTGTTGTAACCATACAATGACACTTGCTACTGAGATGATCCCATAGAGGTTAGTTCGAAGTGATCATGCAGTTACTTTTTCTAATTGTGACGAATTAAAACAGTACACTTCATCAGCAAAGCAATACCATCAGCCTAAAAAATGAGAAAATCATCTAACCAAGGCCCAGTTGTCCAGTAAGGTGACCACAATATATACTGTTCATATATATTCTAACTTCTTCAGATCATGAACTAAATCATGCCAACAAGAGTAACCCTTCTGAGATTTCTTTGACTCAAAATTTCTCGGCAGTTTAGATGAATAAAACCGCAAAATCTACTTAACCGACAGTTATTGTCCTTCGGCAGATGAAAGCGGCATGAGTTGATGAAGAGCATATCATGATAACAAGGATTGCGCTTTCACTGGTAAAGGCAGGATAAGCAGATGCTATCATTTCCATCCACACTAGAAGAATTTTAATTTGTGTTACACTACCATCTAAATGGATTAGATGGAAATGTGAACGTGCTCGCAGGTGCAAACTATAAGCTAGTTACTAGTGCATCATGCACATTACAAATTAAACTTAATAAGAATATGAATAAATGGGAAATCCACATAATAGCAGATAGTTAGAATAAAGGATCTCTCTTCCTCTTTCTCATATGCCCTTCCACGCACACTCACCGCCGTCATTTGGTTGAGGAGCGTCTGTTGCTGGTTCCTTATCTTTTTGTCCAGAGGAATAACCCTTCTTCCAACAATTTTGATTATGCTTTGAGGATGACGTGGCAGGATTAACATGGCCATCAGCTCCGATCAGCTTCTCCGCACAATTTAGCAACTGATCCATAACCTAATAATGCATGAAAATTAGCCAAGCACCTACAAGTTCCTTCAGTTCAACAACATCAACATCAACATCACCTTTATCCCAAACCAGTTGGGTTCCTTCAGTTATCTAACCAAAAAAAAAAAAAAAGTCTCGCTCAATAAGAGTGTATAATGGTGAAACCACAAACCAGGGCCCTAAGATTAAAGTTGAAAAGAAGCTGGTCCTATTCATTTCTTTTCTATGGGTGGTACTGATGAAGCATGAAAGGAAGAAGCATATCCCTTCTGTTAACATAAAATTTAACTCCATCGTAGAGACTGGTTGGCAAGAATACAGCAAAAAGAGCTGAACAGTGAATTTCAACATATATAATGAAGACACATCTAAACGAATGGAAGTATCGAAAGAACACAGATGGGAAGATGTTTATGAATGTACAAATCAAGTTCTGTGCCAGATTTGGCACTCTTCCGTCCTAATTTGGTTTACATAAACACTCACTAGAAATCCATGATGGGTACTCCGCTGTTGTACGGACATCTGGCAAATATGTTTCTATCAACTGCCGGCATACTTCCATTAACGGCAACCTGGACATTACATCAGTCCCATGTTTCTAGTGAGGCATAAAAAAGTCCAATTTCGTATGTGCATTCTTATTCATTTTAACTGTTCCACTGGACGGTGATATTTTCATATGTTATAAGCTGAATGTGAGAAAATTGGCATTTGGCACAACTTAAAGTTGATCATCAGTCACTATCACAATGGAGGCGCAGTGCCTAGTAAACAATTCTAGGTTTATACTTTATTTTCCCAAATAGATGACAAGAACAGAATGAGAAGGCTGGTATATGGGAAAAGTGAGAGAAAGGCAGAAATCTGTCATGCAGATGGACCAGAAACCAC
Source organism: Psidium guajava (assembly GCA_016432845.1). Taxonomy (NCBI): domain Eukaryota; kingdom Viridiplantae; phylum Streptophyta; class Magnoliopsida; order Myrtales; family Myrtaceae; genus Psidium; species Psidium guajava. The sequence continues at coordinate 16,244,320 of CM028227.1, read as the reverse complement.
AATGAACAAATAGCACCATAATCATCATCCCCATTTTGTCCAAAGTGAACTCCCTACTAAAAATAGTCAATAGGAGTCATTTATAAAAAGAAAGAATCTTTACCTCTATCACTGCTCTTGAAGGGTTAGATGTGCTATGCCTCCTGTTATGAGAGTTCTGTGAACTACTCTGGCTAAGATCTGCTGAGGCCATGTGCATCACCAAGGTTGTATATGCCAAGAGAGGGTATATGTTCATGTATTCAACATTCACACACTCCACAATGCTGGCTGTGGCAATAACCTTTAGATTATTAAGAATCAGTTCGCAAGATGAAGAAGCCAGCATAGCCTTCCGAGTGTCCTCACCTCCAAGCAAGTCTTTTATCTGCCAGGCTACTCCTACAGCAGCCAAATAGCCATCCTCAAAGCTGGATGGTGTCTGCTGGCTGACGCTTCTCTTTTTAGCTAAATTTTTTAGTGATGACTGATTTTTTTTCCTTTTTGAAGAGGAAATACTCTGCTTCTCTGACATGACAATGCCAAACTTCTTATGGCAGTGGAAAGCAGCATTTTGCAGCAATTTTGAGAAAGCATCAAACATATCATCACATCGATCATAAGAGAGCAACAACTTGCGGGCACTTCTTACTTCAGATTGTCTTTCTTCATTTTCAGATATGCCAATACTGTCCATGACTAGTCGCCCACATTCTTCAATGAGCCCTGACGCGTCATCTGGGGAGATGGCAGAGACGATATTGAGAACAGAAGATTGACCATGCACAGTTGGTGCCACAGCAAATAAGCACTTCAGCTTGTCATTTCCAAACATTTCCTTGAGGGCATCCTTGTATGATGGCTCGCCAACAAGTTGCTTACAGATGTATGCTGCAGCGTCAAGTAAACCCTCAATCTGATCTTCATTCAGCTTATCGATTGACAAGACAAAACTAGTAAATACTTTGAAGAGTTGCATAAGAGACTTCAATGGTGCGCCTTCCAGAGCAGCATACTCACAAAACCTTGCTCCAGCCTTGGGCGACCTCTTAATAAGTGTAACACATCGATTACATGCCTCTTCAAAAGTCACTTTGGAGGGAAAATATGATGGCAAAAGCAATCTCGTGATCTTTTGTGCAACTTGTGCTTGATCAGTTGCAAGCGTGGACAACAGTGCTTCGAGTGTTACCACCTATAGAACATAAGTCGGAATAAGAAACAAAACCAGCCAAATAATAGAAGACTGCGTTATCTTAACAAAGAATAAATCAGAGACAGCACTTCAACCTTATTAAACTGAAAAGAACGAATATCTCTAATGAGGAGGAGAAGTTCAATCAGGGCAACCCGCACAGAAAGAGTACCATCTGTAATCAGATGCCCAAGTCTTGGTAGTAGCACTTTAAGAACTTCATGTGACTGCGCGTTACCAAGCAAATATGTGACTCCATTTATAGTGGAAAGCCTAACTTCACTGCAGTTGTCATATGCCGTGTCATCGAAAATCATTGTAATAATCTTGGCGATGGTAGATGAAGGAATGACTTCCCAGAACAGATTAAGGATGCGGCAACAACCTTCTACTGCAACAACTCTTACATCGGGACAATCATCCTTGAGCAGCCTTTCCAACAAATAGAACTGCCTGTCAAGTAAGCTGTCCTTAACCTCTTTAGTGGCATCTGGATCTTCTAGAGGGAACACGTCCAGCAGTAAGTGCAGTGCATTCTGTCGAACATCTGAGTTTGCGACCTGTCAAGGCAAGTGTAAACATTCAGACAATGCATTGACCGACATAGGAAAATTTTCTCTTGTTCTGACTCCTCGGTTTGTTCAGTATAAATTGGGATCACACAACTACACAGACAGCTTACTAAAGGAGGGCCACTGATCCACCTTTCACAGAACATTGGACACAAACAGCAGAATCTGCTCCAACATAACCAAGCTATATGCTGGTTCGACACATGCCACAAACTAAAGGAGGACCACTGATCCACCTTTCACAGAACATTGGACATAAACAGCAGAATCTGCTCCAACATAACCAAGCTATGTGCTGGTTCAACACATGCCACAAACTCTTCCTAGGTGACAGCATCAAAGTCCAGCTTGTTCACTTCTAACCATGATAATTATAGATGCAATCAGTATCAAATGATATGAGTAAAAGGGAAAACCTTTGCATCTATATGTAAATAGCATCATCAGATCATTCATTCCTACCGATCAAACCCACAAAATTTGTCCTTTTCTTTTGCAACAAATTCATCTATAAACTAACAATACCTGCAGGGAGCGGAAAAGTACTGGCTCAGTCAAACGGAAAAGGACCTTCTCAACGCCATCAACAGTTCGCTGATTGGTAAACCCACCCAAGACTCTTCTGATAGATGTTGCAAGTGCTGCTGAACTCGAGTGTATCGCCCCTTCAATTAAACCCTGCAAAAACCCATTTTCAATCTCATCTTTTGAATCTCCTTGCGCAGCATTCCACGCCCTGAACAGTATATCCCCATATGCCTCCAGAATCGACTTCCTTCCGAACGGAATCTGCGATTTAATCATGGCCAGAGCTTCCTTCACAAGCTGCCTGCTCAGCCCAAACATGAACGCCACGAATCGCTTCCCTTCCTCGGTTTTCAAATACAGTGGCGAGATCACACACCGAATCAACAACATCTTCAAGTCGTCAATGCTGTCATCCTCAAAATCAAACAAGCCGAACGCATCACGCATCGTGTAAACCCTACTCACGTCGACCTTCTTCTTCAAAGTCAAGGACCTCGACACCAGGAACGGCAGGAACTGCGAAATCAAATTCTCTCTCCCGGGAAGATCGCCCTTCCACCACTCCTCACACAAGCCCACAATCTCCGCGGACAACACGGAGTCCGACTCGAAGAGAACCAGATTATCGTGCAGCGCCCGCACCGCCGGCAACAGATCGTCCACCGAGCATGCCCCGCGAGCGGCCGAGACGCACAGCCGGGCCACGTGCGCCAAGACCCGAAGCCTCTCCAGGAGCTTCTGCCTCCGGCGATCGAGGGTCGGCGGAGGGCCGCCGTCCCGAGGCTCGGAGAGCCGGGAGGAACGGCGGGGACGCTTCGAAGGAGGGGAGGCGAAATCGGCAGGGCCCGCATCCGGGGAACTGCGGAGGAGGTTCTTGAAAGAGGCGATGGACTGAGAGACGGCGCGGTGCAGGGAGAGGGCGAACGACGAGGAGGAGAGAGAAGGGGACTGGGACTGGAGGATGGATTTGAGGGTGGCCTTCGAGGATTTGAGGTTGAGGTCTGCGACGGTGGAGAGGAACTCTTCCGGCGAGGATTTGAGGGAGGAGCGAAGCCGCTTCTCCATTGGCGAAGGAGAGAGAGGAGGAGAGGGAAAATGGAGAGGTCCCTCCCTTTTGAATTTTGGGTGGGTTTATTAGAATGGAAAAGTTTTTGCTTTTTGCCCCCCGAACTTGCAAGTTTTTCTCAATTTTTTCCATTACTCGCGTTTTGATTACGGTCCTCACCTTCGGATTTTCGGTCCGTACGTTAATTGGGAGAGCTACAAAAAAATAAATAAATCTATTGCATTTATACCAACTAAATCTCAAATTTTTTAATTGAATTAATTGAATCCTAAATATTTTTAGATTTTTTCAATTGAGCTCATCCGATCAATTATGGCCAAAAATCACTAAGTGGACGTCATCTATCCTATATGATACAACGGGTGTTGACGCGAACATTTTTAATAATATTTTAATTTTTTTAATTCATATTTATCTTTATTTCTTTTCTTTTCTTTTCTTTACTTTCAACATAGGGCCGGCTCGACCTCGCCCAAATCGGGGTAGGACATGGAGGCCGTCACCAACCCCGATTCAAACTTAAATTAAAGAAAAGAAAAGAAAATAGGACGGCTGGTGTTTATATCAATGATTTTTCAATCAAAATTGGTAGAACAGACTCAATTAGCAAATTGTAAAAAAGTTTAGTACTCAATTGGCACAATTAAAAAGTTTAGGATTGAATTAACATAAGTTTTTATGAGTTTATGACTTTTTTGATAATTCTCCAAACGTTAATTAGTAATCAGTTATGGTAAAATGTTTGTGTGTATCACATTCTTCTCTGTCCCAATGGATGGATCAGCTCTAATTAAATCGGATTCAAAGCTTGATTGATGGATTGGCTCAAATAAAACGAGATTCAAAGCCATAGGAACTTGATTGGTGTAGTTATGCAAGTTTAAGGACTTAGTTGAACACAATAAAAATTCAATGTATCTGGATGAAAAAACATGTAAGTTCGAAGACGAAAGCAAACTAGGAAAAGAACACCATTTGCCTTCTCGAAATTTTGTGTTGGCTTTGAGTATTCTTAAGCTATTCTTTCTTTTTTTCATGTTTTTTTTTTCTTTCATTGGTTCGAGACATTTTCTCTTGTGCTTTATGATTCTTTTTTGTTATCGTGTTTGTCATTCCTGTTAAGGATCTTTCAAACCTGTAGATCTCATCTTAATCAATAGCCAAAGCATGCACATGCATCGGACGTAAGCACAAAATTGACATTTTCAAAAGATTTTGCAAAATCACATTACTACAAGATATACACGGATCATTGATGAATGGAAAGTAATTGATCACGCAGTATGAAGAAATTCTACGAGTGAATATGAAAATATTGCATTATTTGAATGTTGTTTATAAGACAGAACAGGTAGGAATTTTGAAGTCAAAGCACCGGAGAAATAAAAACACAGAGAGTTTTCAATTTACTACTTTATTCATTGATAGAATTAACTAATGGAGGATATTTTTTTTGGAGGGGGGGGGGGAATATTGCGATATCTTGAAAGTGGGATTTTTTTTTTTTGGTTTTATTTGATGGTATGGGTGATATTTTAATAGTTGCAGCATATTGTAACTTGATTTGTTAATTTGTATTTTTTTCAAGAATCAGTGACTTCGAAGTACCTAAGCTGACCGGGCAATGAATGCAAAAGCAATCGCGGTGAGGGCTATTCCATCAATTCATCATGAAAATGGTTCTTTCTTGGGTTAATACCGCGAAAAACCCCAAACTGGTACGCATGTGATAAATTTACCTCAAACTATTTTTTTTACCACGAAAAACCCAAACTGGTACACATGCGACAAATTTACCCCAAACTATTTTTTTAGCCTCAAAAAACCCCAAACTAGTACATTTATGACAAATTTACCTTAAACTGATATATTTACGACAAATTTACCCTCCGTTAATTTTCGTTAAATTTAACGTTAAATTACTTAGTTGGATGGCATGTGGCACTTCACGGGTATACCGATTTAGGATTTTTACCCTCCGTTCACCATAGGTTTATCACTTTAGGATTTTTCATGGTACCGATCCAATTTAATAAAGGGTAAATTTGTCATAGGTATAATAGTTTGGGGGTTTTTCGTGGTAAAAAAAAATTAGTTTTGGGTAAATTTGTCACAAATGTATCGGTTTGAGGTTTTTCGTGGTAAAAAAAATAATTTGGGATAAATTTGTCACATGTATACCAGTTTGGAGTTTTTCGTGGTCAAAAAATTAGTTTGGGGTAAATTTATCACACGCGTACCAGTTTAGGGTTTTTCGTGGTATTAACCCTTCTTTCTTTGTAACCCCAACTTGTATTAAAAAAACGAATTGTTGAAGTAGCGTTAACAAGAAGCAAGTCAAGGAACTCAAGTACATTGCATCACACATGGTAGTGTCCCGAGCTAGCAGAATCTTGGCCACCAAATAGCCTGCGAAACGCCTAGCGAGTCGAGAACGCCGGGCCAGTTTTCCTCCTCGTGTGGTCTCATAGAACAGTAAAGCGAACATCTTCCTCGTATCGGATCGTAGTATGCCCACTTAAGCTCGAGCATCCAATCCATCGCACGAGACGAGCATAACACTTTAGGCTCCGCAAAACCGATTTCGACTTGTCTTGGCCTCATCAGGAGAGCAGTATTAGCTACTGACCATTTTGTATACGGGAGGTCGATTTTGCCTTCAGAGCCCCCGAGGGTATATCCATTCTAACCTAGAACTCTCGGTACAAAATGCCACGAGACCAGTTGCCTCTTCTCCTCTGCATCGCTATCACCGTGACACCACAAGCGAGCTCCACTCGCAAAGGTACACGAGCACGGTTGGACTTGCCCATGGGGACACGGAGTGGACGGTCCGTGTCACTAATGTCCTTCTTTGGGTCGGCAATTCGCTTTCATTTCATTAGGATGAAGTTTTTGCAAATGCCCACCTGAAGCTCTGGAACGAGGGAGTCCCCAAAGGGCCGGAGGAGGAGAATGGGAAGTCCAATTTCACGGCAGGCTATTTCTTGCTTTGGGCCTTCACAACCCAATGACAAATTTCAGGCCTTTAAAAACACAAATTCCTATACCGTTTCTAAAATCGCAAGTAATGTTGTTTACCACATCACACGTAGAACAAGTCGAATCCTGATATTTATTTTCGTCGTCACAAAGGACATGATTGCGAACTAGAGCACGGCATAACTTGGAATTGTCATGAAATCGCATTAATCGCAGCCATTGATCAAATTGGTCTCATATGGATCCAAAAAAGATCGATGATCGTGACTTCACATGATCCATGGGCTCATGGTCCGCGAAAATGTTCCCCCCCCCCCCCCACCTCGAGAACAAGTGAATTTACCAAATACGATTCGTTGTGAGAATATTGGGCCACTCATTTGTAAAATAAAACTTCAATGAATCTTGATCCACTGCTCATGTGCAAACACGAGCATCGATTCTCACGACATAAAATGATCCGATTGTAATTGACCCGATCCATCTAAAACCCAATCTGGGTAAAGCCCCACCCATTTCCATGAAAGCATGTGGAGCATTGGACCTTCTGACACCTTCCAGCTAGTATGGATCGTAGGGAAGGCCCCGCATGCACCAATTGAGGGACAAAAAAAAAATGTCACTATATCTATCTAACATTCTTGCAAAAATCAAGGCCTACGCTTAATATTTCGCCATCGTGCGAAACGAAACGAATTTAATTAAAAATAAGTTCGTATCTCTAGGAATAGATGGTATATGAAATTACATCAGAAGATTTCTTTTTTTTTTTTTTTGCTGAATTCTTTTCTGAGCAATATATCTCGATCTCAAACGAAAATTATCGCTCTTAATTCACCTCGTGACGTAAGAGTCTTCCTCAATTATTACTTAAGCTTTATTAAGAATCGCATAAGTCATACTTATGTCACAAAAAATAAGAACGTAATGAACATAATGGAGCGTCAAATTGATACGTTACAAAGTGCTAATCATATGAAATCATATCACCTAACGTCCTCGATTCTAAAGCGCCAGTAAACATAAAGAAACGTAGTCTTCAAAACTGGCTAAGAGTCTAAGACTGTTAACGCAATTACTTATTTCATTCAAATTGAAAAGAAAATTCACCGCCTTATTTGGTTTTGTGAACTTATTAAGGTCCAAAGGCCCTCGTTTGTGGTTTGGTGACTCTTTTAGAGCAAAAATTTGTCCTTACAAAAAAAAAAGGGAAAACATAAAGATGATGTCTCCATTAACAAGAAGATAGATATGCTTAACAAACATAAACCATCTTCCTCATTCCCCATACCGAGAAGACACTCATAAGGTCTAGACACTTTGATAGATTGTCATGAAATGTGACCCATCTTGTGGAGGGGGGGTAGGGGAGGAGGTGATCATCATAGGCTCCCAGACTACAACATAATGGGAAAAGGGCGAAGCCACTCATGAAAAGCAAAGACTCCCCCAACCCAACATTCCGAGCAAAAATATCCAATCACATCAAACATCTCGTGCTTTTTTATTGGCCCAATTCCACACAAATGTGTCAAATCAAGCAAGAACAAACAACACATTCCCTCATGCCTCACAGCCTTTTGAAAGACACGAGGAAGCATCCCAAGCTCCCATCAAAAGGTAGGGACTGTGCTAGGGTTCTACACTACACACTCACTTACTGGCCGAATAATTTCACGGTAAACAAAACCAGAATGAAACAAAATGCCAAAGTGGATGAGCATAAAAGCAAACAGCAGCATTCTAAGCAAGATGCTACTTCTAGCATGAATATAGACAAATTATGAACCTCCTTGATATCTCTACTGAACTTCATGTCATCCTCACGCTTCTCTCTCTCTCTCTCTCTCTCTCTCTCTCTGAAAAAGTTTCAATCTTTTTTGTTTTTTCGAATTATATACTCTCTTTTACCTCCAGCTGCCTGGCTTTCCCTGACTGAAGAAAATTCTTCTTTTTCTCTTTTGTGGGTATTGGAAAATGAAGACCCCCAAGTCATCAAATCCAATCATGCTATTGAATTCGGGACTTTTAAACACTCCTTAGCCCTGTAATCATCATCCCCTAAAGCAAAGAACCTATAGCTCAATACCACAGGAAAACTATTGCCTTCTGGTCTTTTTCTTCACAGGACAGTTCTGATCATTGAATGGAAGCCTCCTCTTGATGCCACTGGCATAGCTTAGAGATGGCGAAGCACTTCTCAGGACATCTCTGAGAGAAATTTTTCCCCTAGGAGTATTGAGTTTTTCGTGCTTCAGTATTCCCTGAATAATATTGTAACAGACAAATATATGCTCCTGTTTGCAGTGAGATTAAAGAGACAGTCGTCAGAATTAACAAGGAGATCATCAGGAAAGGGACAGCAATAGTTTTTTGGCACAAACTCACATTATCTTGAGAATCCCATGATGAGATTCTACTTGTTTTAAGTTCCATTGCTTTTCTACTCAACTCGGCATCAGAAGATGACGATAGTACTGCAGCAGCAGCAATAACAGATGGTCTATAATCCACCAAATTAATCTCTGCCACATAAATTGAACAGAAATGCATAAATACACTTTGTAACAAAGACGATTGTACACAAATCAATCGATATCCGCAAAATGCTTAATTTCACAGCTTAGAATAACTTTCCTTCACCTTTTGATAGCGCGAGAACGAGCTCCATGGCATTGAAGAAGAACTCCCTCTCTCTGGATTGGCCGTGGAATTTGAGGACCAAATAGTGCAGATAAGAGAAGGGAGTGATTGAAGCCAATTTCCACTCGAGCGTCTTTAAGATCAAGAACTCCGTGTTCTGAATGATTTCGCCGTCGAAAACAAAATCTTGACTTTGGAAATCTGCTATCGCGGGGATTCTGTACTCCTCCATCTTCGCCGCCAGAAGCAAGCACGCCAGCGACAGAAGTCGGACGGCCCACAACTTCCCGTCCTTCAAAACGAATCCCACAATCCCGAAATAAATATCATTCACTATCAGATTCATCAAAGCCAGGAGACCCAAATAAGAGGAGACACAAAAAGGGTAGAGACCACACGGATATGAAATCTTCGGATTTCGAAAGCGTCGACAAGCGTTGGCTGACCAAACTCAAATGAGAAACAGGAGTTCGCTTACGGCTATGGAGCGGATGGCAAGAAACCGATCGAAGTAGGTAATGGACAGATAGGCAGTGTGCAAGTGAAATCCGAACGATTCCCTTCTCTGCAAAATGCACACTCTTTTCCTCTTAGCAAAAGTGAGAACGACCCAGAAATGATAAAGCAGTCAACTTTAGGAGAAAGCAATCCACAGAGAGAGAGAGAGAGAGAGAGAGAGAGAGAGAGAGAGAGAGAGAGAGAGAGAGAGAGAGAGAGAGAGACATCAAAAATCCAATCAATGGCACAGGTGCGAGCACGCTTGAGCCAGAGACTGCGTGGGGTGGTGGAGGAGGAGCAGTTGAGCGGGAAGGGAGGGTCGCGGGCCTCTTGCCGAATGAGCTCTCGTATGTACTCGTCCTCGTCGCCTAGGACGGAGAAGAACTGGGTCGACTCGGTGCAGCCGCGGTGGGGTTGGTGGTGGTCGTCGTGAGAGACGAGGAAGGCTTCGTCCTCTTGGCACAGAAGGGAGACAACGTCGGAGTCGTCGCTGCAGTCCATATTCCTGTCCCTCCAGTTCTCTTAGCTTAGTCTCCGGCTGCTTTGTCGTTGCCTTGTACAGCTATAGGGAAAAATCTCCGAGGAAGAAGGAATCGTGGGAGATTTGGCGCTAAATCAACGCTCGTGGGATTGAGAGAGAGAGAGAGAGAGAGAGAGATGAAATCGCGGGAGTAATGAAAATGGAGAGAAGAAGGCGATTTCAGTGCCGCCAAAATCAGCGAGATGAGAGGGTGGGAGAGGTTACTTGCGGTTACAGATAACACAGTGTCCGTCCTACAGTGGTTTTACAGAGCGTGCATTATAAAATTATTATGAGTAGGCATTATTCGCTATTTTTTTTTACACTTTTTCCAAATTATTTTATTTGTTTCTTAATGAGATTAGTGTGGAGTGTAGGAACAGTTTGTTCCACGAAAGTTTTTGAATTTTTCGGCATACGATTTATGAAAAACAAACTAGCCAATAAAAATATTTTCGGTCGATGAAAAAAACACATTCAAAAGCGCGGGAAAATTATTTTCCGCTTTTTAAAAAGGGGCAATTATTTCCATCCTCTTCCCTTTTTGTGCTCATTCACCTTCCTTTTTTATATTTATATTCTTTTTTCTTTCTTCCTCAATAGTCGCCAGCCTTAGGCAAGGGAAGAGCTCACTAGAGGCCGGTGAGGAAGATTTCCGGTGAAATTGAGCCTCACCAAATCTAGCGAACTCGAGTTTGGCTACCTTGGATGAGCTTGTCCCTCCCTTGTGGGCTGTCACTGACTGTCGCTATGGCTCGGGCAAAAAGAAAAAGAAATATAAAAAATAAATAAATAAATTCAAAATTTTTTGATAATTTTCTCTTGGAAAAATTTCCATACCAAATGATACAAAATAATTTCCTATTCATTTTCAGGTTTTAGTCATATATCGGAAAATATGTTATTTTCCCGAAAAATTATTTTTAAAAAAATATTTTTCAAAAATATCTTATTTTTCAAAAAATAAATCGAGCCTTAGAGACTGGAGAGGTAAAGATAACTTCTTATTATTTGCTAAAGTATTTCCCCTATGAATTAAATTATTTGGGGTGACAGCAGGGTTTGAATCTCCAAAAATGAAAAGAGAAGGACGGAATTGCAACGAGAGCAAGATCGACGAGGTATGTCCAATTTTCCGATGAAAATTAGTTAAGTGTTAAAACAATTTCAAACATCATTATTTTGTAGAAACAATAGCAAGGGTAATGCCACCGCAAATTCCAACTTTTATCAGCTTTCAATGTTGTCTTTGTGTTCTTTTTCAATTGAATTCATAAAATAAGAATTTTATCTATTAATATTGATAATTTTGGTTTAAAATCTTGACGTGAACAACGATGATAAGAAAATTACCAAAAAATTCCTAAACTTTTTTCTTTCACTAATTTAGTATATTTGGCCGGTCGGCACTGACGCGGCAAAATTGTAATAATATTTTAGTATTTTTTAATTTTTCTCTTTTTTTCTCTTTTCTTTCTCGTATTTTCCCCTTCCCCCTTTGAATAGTGAGCTGTGGTCTTGTGAGGGTCGCTAGAGCTCATTGGCCACTAGGTTAGGCCATTTGGGCTGCGGGTGAGGGTAGCCTTGCTAGGGCATCGCCGACCGTGGGAAAGGCGACCTTGCCCACGGCAAACGAGGCCATGCTCGCTTTGCCGCAGCCCTAGTGAGGATGGGCTCACCCAAATATCGGCAATGTTGCCTAGTCCATGGCCATGCCTCCCGATGGTCTTGCTAGCTACAGTCGAGGCCCTCGCCAATGGTCGATGAGCTCCGGGAACTCTTGTTAGCCACGGAGGAAAGGGAAAAAAAAAAGAGGAAAAAAAATGAGACTATTTGACCGGATGGTCAAGCGCCAAATCTTTAAAAAAAATTAGACCAACCGGCGCGGTGGTGCCACCAAATGTGCTGAATATTCACTGCAAGCCTAACTTGCTGCTTTAATATTAACATAGATAATCCAACAAGACGAGCATCACCTAAGGGCAACAACATGAGCAACCAAATGCTAAAAATGACTCCAGCTCCAAACTATCACTTTGCCATTTTCACTCGGGTAGATGAACAATTGACTCAAAACTTTTTGTTAGATAACTTAAGCGACACGAAAAAAAAAAAGATTACCTAAGTGTCAACTCCGATTTAGGTTATTAATTAGAAATCGGACGTGGCAATATTTATCAATTTCACTTACTGATGTGGGTCGCTATATAAACCCTAATTTTTGTTTGCAAATAGTGGTTCGATCATATCTTCCTTGCAAACTCAATTTCCTCGTCCATAGCGCAACCAATGACAATGGAATTTGGCAGACCACAAGAGGGGAAAAAAAACGTAGAAAATAGAAGACAAAGCAAGAAGGAATCAAAGCCATATTTAGAATTTATCACCGAAGGCACTTAAGTAATAATTTTTTCCTCCAATTAAGTACTTAATGCATAGGCAAAAAGTTTTGACATCAAAATAAGTATCGTATGAAAGTTATAGCACTTCTAATGTCCTTTTCCGGTTATATTTGTCTAGGTCGTCATCACAATTGTTTTAATTCTTGCTCCATCATGATTTCAAAAAAGAAAATATTTTTTAAAAAGTTACAGTTAGTTTCTCCAAATACTTTGAAAAACAACACCATTTATAGCTGAAAACACGAAGAAACCCTCGTCTTTTTTTTTTTTGGACAGAAGAAACCCTTGTCTAACTAGGCCAAATGATGGCACGACTCCGTCAATTATAAATCTGACCATGTACATCACTGAACAACATGTTTTTACATCATTTTACACGTGCAAACACACTCACAAATTAAGGCTCGTGCGTATATTTGCACGTCTTTTTTGCATATTTTCGAAACACGAACACACAAGGCACACGTAAGTCATGGCAGGCCATAGTATGACGAAGAAATTTCACCTGATTAATTATGCTTCCGAGAAAATCAATTTCGCATTAGAATTCAAGGAAATTATTCTGATAAATTGCGCTCAAGGACTTATTTCGAAAAAAATGTGGTGCCAAAAGCGCGTTGTAGGGACGCTAACCCTCCCGATGCATAACCAACTCCCCGGACCACAGTTCTCTGTTTTTCGTAAATGACTAGCATCTTCATAGGTGCATAACTATCCAATCAGCCTAAGTTTGAGAAAATCATCAAAATTTTTCTAAACTTATTGCAATTATATCAATTCAGTCCTAAACATTTTTTTTTTGGTCAATTGAGTCCTAAACATTTTGTATTTGTGTTAATTCAGTCTATCTAGCTATTTTTGACCTGAAATTGTTGAGTTGGACGCTGGCGTTTTAAGTAAGCATAGTCAACACTGAAGTGAAATTTTTTAATGATATTTTAATGTTTTTTTTGGAAGTTTAAATTTTGTTTCTTTTTTTTTTCCCTCCCATTCCTTGTTCCTCTAGTTGAGAAGAAAAATAAAAAAGAAAGAGAATTATAAAAAAAAATACATAAATACTAGAAAGATATTTATATGCCCTTTCGATAGGTTCTTCCCTTCTCTGTCTTTTTTCATCTAGTGTCCGCACTGTTATTAAAAATTATTCATGTTAGTATTGGTTGTGCAACATTAGCGTCGATCGTGCCACATTAGCAATTTTCTATCAAAATTGGCCGGATGGGTTAAAGTATCATAAATACAAAATATTTAGAACTCAAATGAGAAAAAAATGATTTGGAACTGAATAGGTACTATTACAATAGATTTAAGATTTTTTTGCTAATTTTCCCACCTAATTTTCTATAAAAAAATTTAATGATCTTATTTCGAAAACCCAAGTTTCTCAAAATTTTCAACTCAAACCCTACTCTTACCTTTTTGACCGTATCTACTTCCTCTCGAGATCTATAGGGAGGTGTTAAATGGGTCATCTTGGAGTAGCAGTCCAAGCTTTTTGTGGAAAAAGTGTCAGAAAAGTCATACATATATTATGTTAGTGTTAATTTAGTCTTAAACTTTTTAATAATACAAATTTAATTCTAAACCTTTTGATCCAAAGCCAATTTGGTCATTCCAACTAATTTTGGCTAGATATTGCTAACATGGATGTCGTACAGCCTACTTAGCGTGATCGACACTAGCTTGGACATTTTTATTTTTTAAATTTTTTTTGGATTTCTTCTAGTGTGCCAACCATGGCTAGCGAGGATGAATGCCAGTGAGGGTAGGCGAGGCTAGCTCTCGTGGGCCACTAGAGGAAACCTGGAAAAAAATACAGAAAAAAATAAAGCAAAAATATTATATAAAAAAGGTCACATTAGTAACCCCCGTGCTAGATAGGCTGTACGATATCCACATTAACAATCTATGGCCAAAGTTACCCAGAAGGATTGAATTGGCTCTAGGTTAAAAAAAATTGGGGGACACAAATGCAATATATTTATAAATTTTCTGACACTTTTTCCCATGCTTTGCCCAAGCTGTATGATCCCTGCTCACCTCACATTAGGGGTGAGCAGTTTCAGGTTTCGTATAGGTTCCACTTAGAACTTAGAATCTACATATTAAAATGGGTTTCTTATTTTTTAGAATCCATAATCTATCCTACCTACCCTAAAATGTGGAACCTAACTTGCTACAGGTTCTAGGGTCCACCTAGATTCTATTTGTATTCTTGATTTAAAGATTACGATGAATTATCACATTTAATGATCATCATTTATTCCTATAATCCACTTGATCACAACTCATATTTAAACATAGAAATAAATATGAAATATTAATAAAGTATAAATTAATCCTAATCATAGATATTGCATGAAATGAAAACTCATATTAGTGGTTTCAGATTACACACTTATCATTGAACGCCATGGAAGAACGCAGAATCGCACAAAGACATATACCAAGAAAAACACTAAGCTTGTTATAGGTTTCGCCTATTCGGAACCTAACTGTCAAAATAGGTTCCTCAATTTTTGAAACCTAAAACTTACATTGTAAACTCTAAAACCCCGATCCATCCATTGCCTCACTCAAGCGCACCCGGCCCAGTGTTTTCGGTCCACGCCCGGCATGAGTTCAAGTTCACAGCCCGTACCGACCCGATGCGCGGATTCAAGGGTGTCCAACACGAGGGGCAACGAAATATTTTCACATTTCGTATTAAATAGACACGTTCGAGAAGTCGAAACACTCTTTAGTGTTGGGGCCTATCGAAGCTCCCTTTGTTGTTCTTTTTGGCAAGGAACTAGGTCGAGAGAGATGGAAAAGATCGGGGGCACGAAAGAAAGCAATCAATGGAGGAGCGTCTCCACGTGCGAAAGGCTGGACAGACCCTTTGAAGACTTTTGCTCACGGAAAGAGATGTTCTGTGATCAATTTACGAGGGGGAAAAAGGGGAAAAAGGAGCCAGGAGCTAGGATGAGCTCGAAGACGCTCCTCCTCTATCCAGCCCCAAAGTTGTCACCCACTAAGTATTTTTAAGACAATGGAGCAAAGCGTTCGAATAAACAATCTTCTGCAATGGGGGTTGTTCTGGCTTTGGGAGTGAGTGCTGGGGGACTAGAAACTTTGACTCTGATGCTTCACAAGCCCGAGATGGTCAAGCAGCTTTGACTATTATTGTCACGTTCTGCTGCACGCCCCATGCTAAGCAGACTATAGGGGAAAAAGATTTGTTAAAGAGGATCGAATCAAACTTTATAAATCTTTACACTGACTTTTTTTTTTTATCCCTGCTTTAGGTGGATAAATTTACAAATTCGTCGAATGATCGACTAACTTTTTGGTTCTACAAGAGGTAACCCAAAATTCTACCGAACGATTTGAAAATGAAAATTGAAGGAGAACGGCTGAGAATTTGGTGGACAGAAGGCCGTGAATGCAAAATAAACTGGGGTAGAACTGACTCTAATATCATGTCAGAATGTTTAATCCAAAACCTTAAACTAATTGGTGGAGAGGGAGAATGTCGTTATGAAGTTAAATATGTGACGTGATCGTAACGGCGGTCTCGTCTCCCGATTTTGTTGGTTTGATAGGTTCTATCCTCTTGAGAACTTGTGCCCGGTATGGACTTGTAGTGGGTTTATAGATCACTTGGGGGGGTGTAATGCATTTTAATGGATTTCCAAATTGAGGGCATCCAGAATTCACTAGTTTTTTACCCGAGGAAACAATGCTAATGGGCTACAAATTCATTTCCTCTACTGAAAATGATTGGTTGCGTTGATTAAGGGCGCGCATGATAAGAGTTCTAGTTCCCAATTTTTTACTTTTCTATTTTGAAGAATAAATTTAGAATAGAACCCTATTTGGTAATACAATTTCATTTTCTATTTTTGAGATAAATTTTTACCTAGAAATAAATTTTGAACAAAAATAAGTTTTCTATTTCTAGAACGGAAACAGAAATGATAATCATTTTCATTGCTTACTTCCTCTTCCTCGAGTGCAATTTCCCTTTCTCGCGCATCCCTACCACCAATTGCCATCCATCGGCCACTCCTCACCCGTCACCTGTCGCCATCCACCTCGTTGTTTGGTGATCCGATCTGATTCTCGAGATCGTCGGTCCGGTCTTTGGTTTGGAAAATTAGGAACCGAGACCACCGGTTCAATTCCTAGTTTTTGAAAGGAATCGGACCGGATACCATCACTCCTACTTTTTTGATGAGTGAAAAGTTTCGCACGGGAGGATCCATTTGCACCTTTGCTCTAGGGGGCTTCAAAGGTTTGATATGAAAAGCGGGTCCCCATCTACAGTCGTTTTGAGTACACCATTCGTGACAATTCAGCCATTCAAAAGGTAATTTAAGAACCGTAAGATTATCTTCACATTTACATATTTATAAACTTTAATGTAATTTACGACACTGAAACTTATTTTAGGAACACAAAATATAACTTACGGGCATTATTTTTGCACTTACGGTTAGGTTTTTGTTAGCAATTTACTAAGAACAAGCATAAATACGACAGCGATGCATTAAGTTCGCTCAATTTAGTAAATGCAAGGTAAATCGATCGCTTCGATTTACAACCTATAAGATAAATTTAGGGGGTTAATGGCATAATTAGCCCTTAAACTTTCGCTCAACATTCGATTTGATCATCAAACTTTATTAGTTTCGTATTTGGTCCATCAAGTGTTTGCTGATTATTAATCTTCACATTCGCACCAACTATTACCTGCGGAGGCTCCCGGTAGAAATTGATCCGGACCTACTGCGAAAAAAAGTTTGTGCTTCCTTGGACTTCCGTCGTGCACCACCGCCTGGGCTGATCTAAGCTTTTAAGTAGCTTGGGATAAGCAGCTAGGCGTAGCCCAGCAGGACCTTGCTAGAGAGAGATAATCGAGGCTCTTGTATAGCTTTGCCACATGTAAATATCCCTAACAACATGTACATCAATACGGCGCAACTCGAGTGCAATTTAGGCCAGCGTTATACCAAATGAAACCCGAGGCTATTGGGTAGCATCCAATGATCCTCCGACGAATTCCGGATTCACTGCCTTCCGTCGGAAACATTTCGTGGGATCCCCGTTAATTGCAGAGGGGTCTTATTAACAAGCGTCCTCCAGACATTTACTAATCGTGTGCCCGGTAAGGGAATATTTGGGTTCGCAACGTATCGATAGTGCATATCACGAGGGCAGCCGACGTACCGAAAATCGATTGCTTAACAAGTTGCCCGGGGCCGGGAATTGATGGATGTGATGATGCGTGGCGACTCTTTTTTTTTTTTTTTTTTTTCTGAACGAGTGATCGTTTTGATTGCTGCCGCTTTCGCTCGTCTCAGCAAGGTCTTTTAGATCGATGTGGCTGATGGCTTGGCGCAGTAGACCCCGGGCCATTATTGGGCCTTTTGCTCGTTGTGACTCCAATTATTGTTCTTTAGTTCACAGCGCACAAGGGTACGTCCTCTGTAAAAATCAGTCCTCACACGAGAAAATCAAACGCATCGAGCTCATCAACTTCAATTATTGTTGTTACTCTCGATCACATACTGATGAGGACAAGAAGTAGGTTGCCTAGACTCGGTGAAAATCGAATTTGAACGGACCAAATCAGGTCAGCTTAAGGAATGCGGGTCGGTATGTAAAAAGTTTTATGATGGACGGACGGGCTTGGACGAAGATTTATGCCCAATCTTTATTTTCGGCCCAATTTAGGCCCAACTTTGTCGTAAACTGCCTTGGTTTTTTTTTTTCAGTAGCTCTGTCGTAAACTAACTCTGTCGTAAACCGCCTTGTTTAAATGTTACTTTTCTTTCAAGGAGGAGAAATTTATTCCCAACGGTAAAAGGGTAAACATGTCGGTGAATTTCTTTAAGGGATATTCTCCCAAGCATCTCTAGTGAGAATGTCTGCTAAGGTGGGGAGTATCTTCCTCTTTATATCGGAGGATTGCGATTCAATCTGCGCTTGAATTTTTCAAACGAAGTATCTACTTACCTCTATAGACAAGTTCATCCATGAAACGTGGACTAGGTAATTTTTTCTACTTTATGTCCTTCATTTGAGACGATATTAATGTTCTTTCGATCGACAAAAATGCCCTTTTCTCCTCAAAACAGGTTCGTCTTGCCAGATAAATCTGGATAAATCCAAATATCGTTGGGAGTTTTCCAATCGATCCGACGCTTTATGTGACGATCCGATCCTCGCTTCGAATGGGAGAGGACCTAGGGCTCTATGTATAAGAGCGCTCACCCCCTTACATGGCCATCATCTAGAGCAACCGCCTTAAGTACTCCTTCTGAAAGCTCGACCCAAGTGAATCGAGCTGCACTGTTTCGATCCCATAGGGAATGCTCTTTTCTAGATTCGAAGTGGTTATTCTGTAATGAAAAGACGACAGGCACTCAATGCTGGTCTTAAGGATTTGCTCGGTAGATAGGCACAGAAGATGCCAGGGAAATTGAACTCCCAACGAGACAAGAATCGTGTAAGCGATATGTTTAAAAGGACAAGAGACTAGCTCAATAGATTATTGCTTGCGAGAATAATGGAACTGAACATGCTCTACTTTCGCGGAAGGAGAAAAAAGAAAAACGAAAGTTTCGATCGATTGCATGGAACTCGACATGGTCTTGGGAGGGTTAGGGGTTGCTATACCCAATTTAATTTCATATGTTCATCTTTATGGGCCAATTAGCCAAGTTAGCTATGTTTATAATTGTGTAAGGACGGAGGGTTCGTGGGGAAGTACGGAAATGTTGGGGGGATCAACGTGGAGGCTACGTGGGACACGATTTCATCATTGAACCTTTTTGCTTTCTTTTTCCTCCATCGAGTCATTGGGCAACATGCTCAGACGTTGGTATCGTCGGATTTGCCCCCCCTTGAATAATGCACTCCACACGAGAAAGATTATTTAAAAAAAAAATTCTTAAATTCATTGTGTGGATGTGGATTCATATTTTTTTTTTAAATTTGATCAATATATTCTCAAATCTTTTAATAATTTATCAATGCAGTTATTCCGATTAATTTTGATCGGTAATTGCCGACGTTAGTGTCGATCGTCTTATGTGACCCAATTATAGCTATTGCTAATATAATTGTTTGCATTTTTTTTCCCCAAAAATCCCTTCCTTTCCTCTCAATGATATTTAGGTGGAGGAAATAAAGGAGAGGATGACCTTACACTAACCCTGAAGAATTTGAGTACATCCAACTTCAACTCACAAACAAATTTTTTTAATGCATTTTTAAAATATTTTTTTTTTGTATGTTTTAAATAAAAAAATATTTTTTTTTCCTTCTTCCTCTACCGATCGCCATTGGTATCGGCCACAAGCAAGGCCCGAGAGGGACAACTTGGCGATTGGAGGAGGAAGAAGAAAAGAAAAGAAAACTCAAAATAGTTGCAGAAAATGTAAAAAGAATTGTCTACGTTAGTACGCTACCTATCTTCATGACGGCTAGGGTTTATGCATGGTGCCCTGTGCCGGTGGATTGTCGGTGTAGAAAGGAAAACAGAGGAAAGAGACAAAATGAAAGCAAAAAAAGGACAAAGCGAAAATTGGGGAAAAAAATTTCAACCGTCGATAAGCCAATGTAAAATCATTTAAGGAGAATAAATTTAGGAATAAATTAAGAGAATCATTATCCGAAATAGTTACCAAGAAAATGAAGTACTAAAGGAAACTGTGCTCATTTTTCCATTTCCACTTTCGTTTTGCTTTTTCTTTTTTCTTTTTTTTTTGTTGGTATTAAGACATAAGAAAGTTATTTGCTTCTTTCAACTTTAGCATGTAAGACTATGGCTGAAAGATCGGCCATCCTAAAAGTCGTCTCCATCGGCATCTCCACAAATCTCAAACTTTGATTCGCCACCTTTCGCAAATGTTGACCTTATTCTCACAATGAAACGACGGCTCGAAAGAACGAGAGATTAGACGGAAATATCGGCGACCACAGAAAATCTCTCTATCTCTAGGATTATGCTCAAAGCCGTCGAAATAAGGATAAGTGCCTTTGAAATCCAAACTAATCGATAGAAAAGTGAAAAAAAATATTCAGTGACGTCGCTAATCCATGCAATTATAATGACAAACCGAGGTAGATCATAGATCGATGGGCATGAGACCCTACATGGCCCGCGTGCTAGAAAAAAAAAATGTAATTCCACTCATGATTGCATTGCTGAAATAGCTAACATAAGAAACACGTTCTCCTTTGCCTTTTTCTTATTTTTTTTCCCCCTCTCTATTTTATTACATTATTTGATTTTAAGGACATTTCTCTTGCGAGTGCAAGTGGAGGAGATACATCTCGGACGACCGCACATGTGCCGACAAGCCACGTTGTATAATCTCATGTGATCCGCACTTGGAGTATATTTTTTTTCATTATTTATTCTGATTGGTGCGTCAAAAGCCATGGATGTCGTGCACATCGATTATAAACACAAATTCTAGGGATAATAATAAAATAATCCTTAAATTATGGCTCAATATATTGTGATTTATGAATTTTTAATTTATTTTATATAATATATGAATTTTTGGTACATCTTTAATTTAGCTTTTGAATTATATGAAGATGTCGAACGTCGTCATTCAATTAATTCAACATTAAGGATAATATTGAACATTTCATATAAATCGAAAAAGGCTAAATTGAATACATCAAATAGATTAAGAGTTCACGATTCACATTATGTATTTCAAAATTTAAGGATTAACTTTTTTTTTTTTTGGGATTTCAGGATGGGATTGGATAAACCAAAAATTTATGGCGAGACAAAGCTTCAAAAATATCATTTGCGTCGTCTTGCGAAGGTGTATTACGGTCCGCTAATGTCTTGTCGTGGATCCAAGTTGCCGTTCCCCCCTCATTCAGTGACCGCACATGTCTCGATCGAAAGGTGGGACCAGCCCATTTTACGGCCGCCAGCTAAAAATTCTGTCGGTTTTCACTTCCGAAGCCGCACACTAAAAATATCCGGTGGCAACCGGTCAAATCAACCCGCTGCGGTGGTGGGTCCCAGTCGAGCAGGACGCACGTCCACAAATTTGAGACAACCTCAGCTTAGCTGGAGTTTCTAGCCCCCGCCCCACTTCCACTTCATGGGTCCCACAGAAAAATTTGTCTTTATCCTTTCATGGAATTTTTCTATTTCTCTTTTTTTCATTTTATATTTTCGGGTCGATCCCTTCCTTCCGTCATTGTGATTTGTTTTTTGTAACGTGATTGGTGACGTTTTAGTTTAATCGATATGTTAATTAAACTTTAGCTAATATATAATATAGTTTTTAAGTTTTTAATTTAATTAGTATGATTCATGAATTTTTAGAATATGTTCAATTTAATTTATAAAATAAAAAAAGATTTTTAATATTTTCTTTTTACTAATTCAAGCTCAGAGACTGACATTAAATATTTCCTTATAGTTCGAGGGCTAATTTGAGCATATTTCAGATTAAAAATCACATTGAGCAAATTGAAAGTCAGAGGTTGTATTGTATATTTGGTTAAAATTCAAGATTATATTGTATGTTTGGTCAAAATTTAATGACGAGTTGTGCCATTTTTCCTAGTATTTTTGAATTATTGAAGAAAATGCGAGCAATTAAGGAACACGAGAAAGAACCACGCGGGTATCTCGTGCTATCGAGTGGGGTTTTAGTTGGTGGCTGTTGATCGATCGCGAAAACGCGGGAGAGTGCGTGAAGAGAAAGGGATCGGCCCAATTTCTTTCTGCTTCGATTGCCTGATGTGTGTCTGAATCAGCAGCGTGATCTTCTTCTTCTTCTTCTCCTTCTCCTTCTCCTCGCTCGCTCGCTCTGACCTTCCGATGTTGGTGGGGGTTTCTTGTTTTTTTTTTTTTTTGCCACAGAGAGAGAGAGAGAGAGAGAGAGAGAGAGAGAGAGGAGAAAGACCGACAGGTAGGAAACACGAGACAACGACATTGACATTTGACGTGGTCCTTTTCTATATAAGCTGGTCGAAACCTGTCTCGAAGAATTCCAGTTGGGTCGGGGAAGCCTCAATCTCTCTCTTGGGTTTGTTGATTTCAAGATAATTAACAGAAACTGCACGACCAAGTTAACACCTTTGCATGCTGGGGATCGGTTCTTGATTCTTACATCTGGGGGATAAACCCAGAAGCTGTTTCTCGGCAGAGAAGCTGTTCGCATTGGTCCCGTTTTCCTCCATTTTTGTTGGCGCGTAGGCCGATTTGTTTCCCGCTTCCGGAGAATTATAGAAGCGGAAGGCGTGCGGAGATCGGAACGAATTGAGTTCGGATCACGACCGAGTCGAATCTGCTCTCATTTCGCATCTGGGTTTCTTGTTTCTTCCCCGACGTCTCTGCGGATCGGAACTTGGAGGTAGGTGACTCTTTTCATCCTCCGGAGAATGGGATTTGATTAGAGTTGGGTTCGAGAACAGGGTCTTCTCTTAAAGTTTTGCTTGTGATGATACTTCAAGATTCTCGAGGGATTTAGTCTGATGAAAATTCGCATTGGGCTGGTATGGTGATGTTCTTACGTGACCATTGATTTGATCAGTCAAAAATCTTGTGGGAGTCATGGAAGAACAGTCACTTCCATAACATTTGGTCAGATTTGGACCATCTATGGCTTAATTGGGCTTAGAGATTAGCAATATGATCATTTTTGAGAGAACCTCTTACTTGGTTCTGTAATTGTTAGCTCCTCCATGATCTGTCCTTGATTTCTACCTTAGATGTTTCTCCTCTGTAACATTAATCTTGGTTCGATAATGAATTGGCAATAAGATCCGCCAATTGCCAATTTCCTATGACAAGCCTTTTATGTATGGCATAAGTGATGATCTACCCGCTTCCTTCACAGCTGAAGAAACATGATTAGATGAATTATCATCTATAGTGCTTGGGTTAGAAATTTGAATGTTAGGTACACTTTCCGGCGATCATATGCTTACTTAACCAAGGTGAATGTTTGCTGTGCGTCTTGTCGTTTGCTTGTGTGAAGTGCTAAAGGCATCTTGAAATTTACCAGGAACTACGACCAAGTCCCTTTCCATTCGTTCGGCGGAAAAATAATCAAAAACAGATGGTAGGGATCGACAGGAACAGTGATGATTCATCGCTCAATGCGCGGACTGGTCCCCCAGTAGCACCTCCATTACCTGGTCCGCCCACGACCAAATGTGCCAGGAAGGGAGTACACACGGAGGGAGCGCCTCAAAGAGCCGATTGCTGCGTCTCGACAACAGCGATCGATCTATGGGACCGACTTTTTGATGAAGGCTATAAGGCAGATGTCCGAATTCACACTAACGATGGCGGTGTTGTCTATGCACATGCTTGTATAGTTGTAAGAACCCACAATCCAACCTTGTTCAATTCAAACCGTAAAATCTTTCTGGAAATAATGAGTCTTGTCACTTTCCTTTCGAAATTGCTATGCTGGAAATTTACTACTCTGTGCTGACAATCTGAAAATTTCTAATTGTGATCGTGAAAGTCAAAATTCTCATATTCTACATGAAACTTTGCGCCATCGATGGTTTACCTTTCTGGAGAACTTTGGCATGAAGATAATTTACCCTTTTATGATCGTTACTTAAGTTGTGGAATTATCATGTCACGAGAGTGGATCGGATTCTTTACGAACACGAAAAGTGATATCTTCAATGATCGAGGCCACATGGAAGTGAAGTTGTGTGAATTAGTGCTTCTAAAACTCATCACGAATTGGCTATCCTTTTGCAGAGCATGGCTTCTCCAGTAATGAAAGGCATGCTAAAGAAATCGAAAAGAAAGGGTCGTTATCAAGTATTATCGGTCGGTGGAGTTCCCTATGATGCTGTTCGTGTTTTTGTTCGATTCTTGTACTCCTGCTGGTAAATATATCTCCCTTGCTGTTGCTTCAAGGATAGTGGAAACATTTTAGATTTCCAACTTTCTATTCTAAGCATCGCTTCTGTTTCATGTGTAGTTATCAAAACCAAGACATGGCTGAGTTCATTGTGCCTTTACTGGTGCTCTCACACTCCTTCGTGGTTCCTCGGCTCAAGCAAATCTGCGAGCAGCAATTCGAGCAAGGTCTCCTTAACGTGGAGAACGTCATCGACATCTTCCAGCTTGCATTGCTCTGTGATGCTCCTCGTCTTAGCTTCATCTGTCACCGCATGATATTGAAGAACTTCAAGGCTGTGTCAGCTACCGAAGGATGGGCTGCGATGAAGCAGAGCTTCCCCTTACTAGAAAAAGAGCTGCTAGAATGTGTCATCGAGGAAGACAATGTAAGCATTGGAACTTATTGCCTGTTGTCACATCATTTGTTTCCCTACTTTTGGTTCTATTAGAAAAGCGAACGGAAGGGAAAATCATTTTGGCGTTTAATTTTGCAGAGAACGAAGGAGAGGATCAGAAGGAAGAATGAGAGGAAGATCTATTTGCAGCTATATGAAGCGATGGAAGCTCTAGTTCATATTTGTAGAGACGGGTGTCGGACGATCGGGCCCCATGACAAAGTCTTCAAGAAGGACCAGCCGCCGTGCAGGTTCGAGGCTTGCAAGGGCTTAGAGCTGCTGATCCGCCACTTTGCGGGCTGCAAGTTGCGGGTTCCAGGTGGGTGCATCCACTGCAAGCGAATGTGGCAGCTGTTGGAGCTGCACTCCCGTCTCTGTGCCGATTCAAACGTTTGCCGAGTCCCCTTGTGTAGGTATGTTCCTTACAACGACGTTATCCTCTTGAATAATTGAATTCTGCCCAAGTTATGTGGGCGCATGTTTCGTTTACGCATGCCCTCGTGTTCACTTGGTTCCGAAAGTGTTTGTGATGTTAAACTTGCATCTTTATGATCTATTGAAAAGCACATTGTAATGTCCATCAAAGTCTTTAACTAAATAGAAGTATTTCCAATTTGTAGGAACTTCAAGGACAGGATCAAGAAACAGAACAAAAAGGACGAGACCAAGTGGAGAATACTTGCGAGAAAGATCCTGAGGACGAAGACCATCGGGGTAGCGCCGTTTTTCACATCGGCATGTGGGTGTTAGTTAGGAAAGCAAATCCCGGGTTTCTGTGGATGTCGATCCAAGTGTAATATGCAATAATGTTCATATGCAATGAGAGGCCTGGCATTGAATCTGGGTTGTTCTGGATGCATCTTGATTGCCAGAATCAGAAGGATAGGAAAAATAGTTCGCACTCTCTTACACGTCTCGAACTTTTAATGGATCTTGCAAAGCTGGACTGGAACAGATTAAAATCTTCTGGCACTTGAAAAGTTGACACCAATGTAAGTGATATAGGTTCACCTGACGTTCAGTAAACGTTGTAATGGAATACAAGGAATTCCCACAGCAATCTCTTCTTATTCTTCCATTGGGCCGGCCCTGCCGGGACCGATTGGTTGTTAGCCCGTAGGGAATAATTCCTATGTCCAGGCTTCCGAACTTCTGAAACTGAGTAGCCCAACTGCTGAACATCGTCCATAACGAGATAGGAAAGATAGATCACAGAAAACATCGTTATTCGAATCGATCTGGTGGATTTCGAGATGTAAGAAAGTTTGAAGCAGACGGAACTAACATTCATCTGCAAGTGCTTTGGTCAGTGCGGAATTAACTGGTCGGAATGCAATCTAGTACTACTGCTTCGCCATGCATCTTCATGGGATGAGATGAGATAAGACCAACAAACAAATAATAGTGACTCGTGATTTCAGACGTTGCTGATAATGACACAGCAGCAACTTCCCGAGACTCCGATAGCCAAAACGTAGCCATCCGAGAGAGAGAGAGCAAATGAAAGAAGAGAAAAAAGGGATGTTGAGTCGTCGGAAGCCACTCTTCTATCAGAGCCAGGTTTCGATCCTGGGACCTGTGGGTTATGGGCCCACCACGCTTCCGCTGCGCCACTCTGATCAGTTGATATTGTGTTGACACAAATTCTATATAACTTGTGCTAAGACGTAAAACCACGAGTTGTGCAGGACATCATTTGAAGAACATGAACAAGGACCGAGTCGCAGGAAATTCCAATTCAGGTCCAATAAATCATTGAAAGGTCACGCGTGGCATTCCTAGTCAACAACGTTTAATCTCCTATTGCGGCCCATTGATAGTGCTCATATGAAACGCTTCTTTTCCTTACGGATCTCGTCGTTCTCTCACATCTGAGTGGGTTCGGATCGCTTTTCCGTCGACTTCTGCAGCGCGGAGCATGACACTTCATCTGGAACTTCATTCAGGGAACTTTGATTTTCTCGGGCAACTCTCTTGATTGATGAGAGAAGAATATGCCATGACCCTGGGCTGACTGATTTAGTTGAAGCACTTCATAAAAATTGCATACCCTGTCATTTCTTAACATCGGGAAATTCTCATGAGACTGAAATGCAAAACTCGTAGACCGAGTGCACCCTTTTTTTTCATGTTGCTCTATCCAGATGCTGAAGCATTAACCCGCACCAAACTCTTCAAATTGATTGCAGATTTTGGCTACCAGAAGAAGAACAACAAGATTGTAATAATAGTGTTGGAAACCATGGTCTCTCCTCCAACCGGATTGTGGCTAGAGCTGATTAATCGGGCCAAGAACGCCTGCCGTGTCCATCCACATAGATGCTTCAGATTGTGCTTTACTTGCAACGACATCGAACTGCTCAGTTCGAGCGATCTACCAAGTCCCCCAAGTCTAGTACTTGCCCGATCTCACCGCAGACATGCCAAGCTAGGTTGAAACCACAGAGGGAACTCAATTAGTTGACTAAACTGGGCCTAAAACACTGAAGTGCTTCCCATAAGAGCCGCCGATTTGTTGCCTTAAGTAGCCCAGAAATGAAAGTGTCCAGACCAAATTGGGTTGAGAGGAGATCTCCGTTCAAGGCTACTCTAAAGTGAGCTGCGCTAGTCAAGACATCTTGCTTTCCCTCTCTAGCTAGCCTATCAACATATGGGTAATAATACACTGTGCTTCATCCTTGAGCCCCTTTTAAGCTTGAGCATGTGAAATCCTCTGCAGACGACTGGAGTCTTGTTCCCCATTGGATGTTGTAACAAGTCTTCGGTACATGATGCCGTTGGAGCATTACCTATCTCAAGTTAGCTTTTCTGCGATTCGATGATAACGTTTTCATCTTACAGTTTAACAATATTACCGTAAAACTCGACTTCATGAGCAAGTAGTTCTTTACTTAGTATAAAATACTGATAGCTAATTTGGACGTGGTTTTGGTGTTTTTATTCTTTTTTGAAGATTCAACACCATGGAATAAATAGGGTAAGAACCCTAAAGAGACCATGAGCGGAGATGCATCAAGCATGATGAAGTCTGAAATGTGCCTAGACATATGTTGGATAATACATATGGCTAGAGGTGGCAAAATGGATTTAGTACTCGTATTCTGACCGATATTTCATGAAGTGAGTCATAAACGAGTTGCCATAAGTTTTTTCAAAAAAAAGTTTAAGTGATTCATAAATGAGTTCCTTAACAATTTAATGGGTCTTAAATAAGTTTTGGATATGTCATAAATTGGTTACAAATAATCTTAAGGCGAGTCATAGTAAAAAAGTCATTTTATAACTTTTTTTTTTTTTCTTTCTTTTCCTTTTCTTCCTACGAAATCCGACGAGGGATATCGGCACCAAGCGAGGGCGAATGAACTCTCCAGTGACCGAGGAGGGCTTCGTGGCCTTTGCTAGATTTGGGCAAGGGTCCAATCCTCACCCGCGGTTAGTGAGGGTTGCTGGCCTTTGCTTGTGGTTGGTGAAGGTCGAGTGACCCTCACTTGCGACCGGCGACCCTTGGCGGACTTAGAAGGAAAAAAATAAAAAAAAAATTATATTTTTTTATTCTTTCTAAACTTTTATTGTTCGCAATGTTTTAGCCATATATGTTTTTTTAAAATTTTATAAGAAACAAGTTTTCTTAAATTGGATTAAAAATGAAAGTGTTTTAACAATATGAATCGAGTTTGGTATGGATTGAATCGAGAAATTTGCATTAAAATGAATGGGTCATAAACTGGTTATATGGTTTCAATTTGAATTGGATCACTTATAACCCAATTCAAATCCGACATGAGCCACTTCTTTAATAGGTCTACATATAGTGAAAAGAGATTAATATAGCAAATTCGAGACACCCGAATTCGATCAACCATCACCAACTCAAGTGGCACGTAATATTGCATTCTTCATTTTTCTCTTGGAGGGGTAGGAATTTAGAGAGGTTGGAAAGGTGCGTGCATGTGAGGGCGGAGGAAAGAGCCCCATGATGGCACGGCATGCTCTTCGGCTCTCTCCAAAGCCAATTGGCCAGAAAAACAATTCACCATGATTCAGGCAGCAACTTTAGGCACTTCTCGATAAAAGGAGGGGGGGGGGGGGGGGGCTGCGAAAGAGAGTCCAGGAGATTCAGGACCATCCTCTCTCTCGATTCCCATGTGTTATGAAAAGAAGTTCCTGCATTGTACTTGTCACAGTCCCCACTTCCATATCACTAGGGTTTCTCTCTCTCTCCCCAACATAATTTGGAGACGTTTATAAAAATCTTTTCCATCCTTTTGCACCTTCAAATTGTTGAGGGTGTGCATTTTTGTTTCTCTTTTAGATTTAGAGGGAAAAAAGTGTAGGTGAGGAGAAAGTTACGTTGGTTACCGATACGGAATTTTGAGACTATCGTCATTCTTCCCTCTTTCTATTGAGATTTCTCTTGATCTGGCAAAAGATAACGTGATTCATTTGATCTTAAGATCGTGACGCTTAGAAATGCATCTCGAGTCTCCACTACTCCTTGATAGTGTTTTCAGCAATATATATATTTTAGATACTTTTACGAAGTTGTCAAGTCTATATATATTACGATTCGTAGGCACAAGGGCGGATGTTTTGCTAGTTTAGAGCATACCCTACAAACTCTCATGAACCGGGGTATCCTTAATTTAGTTCAATTTGTGTATACTTGGTGGGATTTGAACCGATGAAAATCTCCTGATGCACCAATATCTGCTGCCGCAACTCTTGTGGATGGAGATCTCAACTCTTTCTTTTAAGCAAAAGGAAAACAAAGAAAAAAAGGGATGAAAATATATTCCTAATGTCAACAAAATTGGGCTTAAATCTTGTTTATGTATTTTTTTTCTCGAGTTATCATAGCTGCATGCCTAGTCTGAAATATCGAATTTTCTTTTTTATTACTTGCTATCTTAGATGGACTATAATCATGTCGCCATAAAATGGCGCTTTCAGTTGCCGGATCTCCTTGCTAATTGATTGAACAGCAGTCCTCGATCCGCGGGAAATTGGCAATTAGACGGCCTAAAATTCATGAACATGTTGACATCTTCAAAGAGAATTCAATGTGAAAGAGTGTTTGTTAGGTTCTTGCACATTGCACGACCAATGCGACCTTCGATAAGAGAGACCATCTTTCAACACATTCCGGTTTTCATGCGAGCCTAGAATTTACATATCATGATGCACGAACGTCAACTTTTTTTTTGGCCTCATATAAACTAATTTAACGACGCCCGAGCGGCGAAGCAAAAGAAAAAACATTAAATTTACCAATCTCAGGATTTTGTGCCATGTGTCAAGCAGGGGATTTATCTATCTTCTTCTTCTTTTGTATTTTCCAGCAAATTTTAAAGAAATTTCTGCTCTTATTGTTTGAGTATTTTTTTTTTCATTTGTTAAAACACACATCTTCGATAGGATCGTCTTCGTTATCTCTTCATAATGTGAAGATCAATAAACCTCAATAGAACTTGTCATATGACCCGTGTGGGATTTGCTGCCCTTTTCCTTTTCATGGATTCTTCCTATTTGTCTCAAAATCAAGCCCTTACATTGACTTTCTTGTCTCGAAATCCTTATGTTAATTTTCTCGAATTACCCATGATGATAAGTTTCAAGGAACTTAGTGAATTTCCAATATCATCCATAAGTGAAATCCGAAAAAAAAAAATTGCCATCCTACAATAATTGTAAAATTACTAGGATTGCAGATTCTAAACCATCGACCATAGGTGTGATCTTATAGATGCATTCTCGTAAAGAAATGCCAAATGATATATATGAGTGTTTCCATAGTTCCAAAGATCACAAATGATTACTCAACCAAACCAAGAACACAAGAGCATTGCCAAATCCCTAGTATCATTTTATTTTTCCCTATTAATTGGTAATTCTCAGTTACCCTTGATCATTGGACCAAAACCCTGTTGCTGAAACTATGGCATTGAGAGTCAGGAGATTTTGCAGGTAAGCAAATCAACATCGACCATTGCCTACCATCATTAGTTCCACGTACCCCGTTCAAATAACAATACTACACGGGCGGGAGGGAATCTAGTCCCATGTGGTTTGCAATTATCATTGCCAAAGCAGGGAGAGAGAGTGACAAAAGGCACATTCGTAGTTGGAAATGTGTGGCTTTTTAATCACTAGAAGATTTAGATGCATCTCTAGTTTAATCCATTGGCTAGGAAATGTACTTCTTCTGATCAGTCTCTCTCGCTAGGAAGAAGATAATGGATTCACATGGGGAGAGGTCAGTCTGGTTGGACCCCAAGGCTCATGGGAAAACTAGATGAGAGATCCGAGTCATTGGCATTACCATCAAGTTCCACTTTTTCAGCTGTTCTAGACATTATCATATCTTTAAAAAGAATAACAAGTTAGCATTCACGTGATGTTGAGTTGATTCTAACGTCGACCTCGCTTGACTCCACTTTTCAATAGTTAGGTGAACTCGTTATCGTTCTTCTCTATTGACCCGGGTTACTGCGGGGATCGGTTTTCCCAGAAGGACGTGGTCGATCGTCCGGTCCACATCATCGGGTGTCATTGAGTGCGACCACCAATGATAGCGCGCCAACCATTTGTACACGATGGAGCCTAGGAGAAAAAAAAAAAAGTGAAAGAGAACACGTTCTCGAATAGATACCATCAACAACCATCCTCGATATTTAAAATACATAAGAGGCACTAAAACAAATTGGTCCCCCCCCCTCCTTTGCGCATAGGGATGTTTACTATTTCCATCATATATGAAAATAGATCATTCTCCAAGAAAGTGCATAGAGATAATGTAGGGCATGACCCTTCAACTAGGCCAATGGCAAGATCACATGGCCGGGGTCAAACTTCACAAAAACAGGCCAAGCACAAATTGACATCCCCATTGCCCCAACCCCACTTTGGTTTGAGTGGGCATATATACACACACACACACGTATCTATATATATATATATATATATATCTACGACAAGAGAATGTGATGAGCTATATAAATCAATTCAATGCAAAAAGGTCCAGCTTGCCCGTGCAGGACCCTACACTGGTCTTCCAAGAGCAGTACACAGAATGAGACTTGACGATGCAATGAACTGTTCCATTCCAAAGACCCTGGTTGCATCCATCCGACCAGCCTCGTTGGCGGATGGGATCTTTCCCAGAGATTGAGACCAGATTTTCATCAGGGTTTTAGGTTGTGATCAGGACAGACCAGAACCGACATTGCTTCAGGAATCAATCTCAATCTAGCCGTGGATCCTCTCACATAACTGACACCAGCATTATGTAAGAGAGGGCTGTGCTTATAAAAAAAAAGGGGGGGGGGGTTATTTGTTGTGCAGGTGACGAGATTCTTAATCAAGGAATTAAATAACTCCAGCATTTGGAAAAAGCTGGGAATTAGTGTTGGGATGTGGTTCAAAAGAAGTGAGGATATGACCAAAACCACGAGATTTGGTGCACTTTCTTGATCGGGTTTAGTGGCATCGGGAGGAGTAGATTGGAGCAGTGCATGTGAGGCTCAGCAAAGAAGACAAAATAGAAAAAGAAGAGAAATAAAAAGAGAGAACTAAATAAATAATTGGACAGATAAATAAATTTGAAAAGAAGAAGAAGAAGTAAAGATAAGGAACAGGATGTGGTCACTATTTGTCCACTAGAAGAAGGGGAGATGGTTCATGATTTTGATTGGACTAGTCAAGTAATTAAATAATCGGGGCGATCATGTTATACTTCTCGAGGTCACATATCGAAGTGACTCCATCTGATTCATTGAATCCCCATGGAAGCTTTTCCCTTTCTTCTACTTCACTTTTGAAAATTTTCCTTCCGCTCTTTAACCATTTGTTGTTTTCCATGCCTTCTCAAATGAGTGATCATATAAACAAATTGTAGTTTCGTGATCGTAAACAAATTGTGGTTTCCTTTGGTTGTTGGTTAATTAGATTCGCGGGCACTTTTATTGGGATACATAGTCCGTTTATTCCACTGAAAACTTGCTGTTGCTAGAGAATATTTTTAGGAACATTGCATTGTTAAAAATTGATTTTTTTCTTTCTTTTTTTATCAGAAGGAAAAGTCGTTTTCTCCGATCTAAATTTATCTTTTTTTTAGTCCATGAAATATACTTCCCATCGCTCAAATGTTTTAATAATAAGTGAAATCCACTAAAGACACATTGCATTGTTAAGAATTGATTTTTTTTTCTTTTTTTTATCGGAAGGAAAAGTCGTTTTCTCCGATCTAAGTTTATCTTTTTTTTAGTCCATGAAATATACTTCCCATCGCTCAAATGTTTTACTGTCATACAAACGTTGGAAAGTCCAAAAAAAAATTCCCCGGAATTGAATTTTCGCTAAAAATATTAAATTTTTTAGGTTTGAAATGCTTACTAGACATATGAGCTTAGATATGGACTCTTTTACTCTTTGCTCTTTACTTAATTTAAATCTTGCAGCGGATATACGTTAACTTTTGTTAAGCTCTTTACTTAATTTTCCCTTGGTTTGATAAATACAACAGAAAGTTCCACCAGCCTTGAGATGGCACCCCGTTTGAAACCATGAGTTCAAGGATTGTTCTCCCCGCTAATCCCCAAAATTTCAAGGTCGCAAGACTTGTTGGTGACGCTGGGAATTTCTTTTTAAGAGAATTGGGTGCTAAGCACATGATTTTGAGAGACAATAAAGTGTGTGAATCTCTCTTTAACTTTCAATTTCTAGTGACTGTAATTATTGTAGGGTCTCTGTGATCGCATCATGTGCTTCATCAATTAAAGTAGCAACAATCAAACATACTTTGAAATTGTGAAAGAAGCTTCTTGCCCCCTATTTTTTTTTTTTCACTCTGTATTTCTGTTTTTACAATTAGACACATAGGTTGTTATTTTATATTTTAATTTTTTTTCCTCCTCTCGTATGACCTTTTAGTTATCCAATATAATTTTTTGGTCCATTCATTAATGCATATTACATGCAGTTTTATTCTGATTTTTAACTTTTGCCTTATATTTTTTTTTCCAGTTTTCCAAATATTAATACGAACGGAATTTTTTTTTAAGTGTTTTCTATCCCAGACTTGCACGTGATAAAAAGTCTAATGTTATAGCTACTGAACTTATGCATCCCTACTGAAGGGGAAAAATAAGGTAGCAGATTCAACATAACATAAATCTTACACAATCAATCAAACCATGGTCATATTATTTATTTGAATCTCTATTCTCATCAATCTTTCTCATTCTTACCCTAACAATTTGTTTTTATCTCTTTTTATCTGTTCTTTTTTTTTTTTCTAAAGAACCCTCTCCGACAATCATAGTCTCAGTGGATTCATCTTGAGGACATACTTGAACTGTGAACCTGATTGATTTGATGATTTGTCTACCACCCAATGGTCTTTAACATCCAGAAAATTACCAAATGAAATGCGTCCAAGCACCATATACAATGTATTTTTCATTATGTATCGGTTTATCTTTATAGGTACCCTATGTATCCACGGATAGTGTATTGGCAGTTGCGTATATATACTCTACACGGTGTATTGCTATGTGGAAAGCATGGCTTCAACCCGATTTCGAATTTGGATAACTGGATTTATCTTAATTATGTTGACGTACATGGCGTTGTTAATTCCATCTTTGTGAAGTAGAAACAAATAATATTTGGGCTAGCTATTTATATTTATATCAACCACTTCCATACCAAAAGTTGTTAGTTCAATGGACATAGCTAACAAAGATAGCGTATGCATTTTGACACGTACCATGATTAGACAAAAGGTACATTGAAGGAAGGTTTGGGGAAGGACATGTGTCCCTTGCTTAAGCCCTCGTTTTAATGTTTTTAATTTACTTTATATTCACCCAGCTCATGTAACCTCTCTCTCTCTCTCTCTCTCTCTCTCTCTCTCTCTCTCTCATACTTAATTTATAATGTAAAATTACAATTTTTTTTATCATCTTTATCACTGTCTTGATCTGCAATTTCTTAAAAATTGAAATAACTAGTTTCTCTTCAACTTAATCTTAACTTTTCTTTACAACAACATTTAAAGTAATCTCAATTTCTACTGTTCACGTAGCCTTTTCAGAAGTTCATACT
The DNA here is from genome assembly GCA_016432845.1 of Psidium guajava. Taxonomy (NCBI): domain Eukaryota; kingdom Viridiplantae; phylum Streptophyta; class Magnoliopsida; order Myrtales; family Myrtaceae; genus Psidium; species Psidium guajava. Next base: position 16,209,534 of record CM028227.1, on the reverse strand, counting down.
TATTTGTGTGATAGGTAATGCTAAAAATAAAATCGAGATTTTTTTAACCATGGAAAAGCATTTTCAACTGATGAAATATAGTAAAAATTTCAAAGTTCTTTTAGATCTTAATATTTTTACATCTTTAAAAAAATTAAGGTCATGAATATCACTAATCACGCCCATGAAATCAAATGATGACGAGTTTAAAAAATAACCAATAAAGTGACAACGATATGAAAAGAGCAGTCACGGGCAATACTAACCCGGCCTCAAATGTAATTAGATAGTGAAATCTAAAAATCTAAGTTTTCACGCGGATATGTAATGTCAATAGTCTTCATTTCAACTTTGTGAATATGTAAATTTCCCTCGACACTTGGATTAAGTTTCCAATCGACTTATGTTTGCAAGAGTTTAGGTTCTACACATTTTAGTTTTCCATTATTGCGTTCAATGGATTCACCTAAATTCGTGCTAAAATTTTCATGGAATATTCATGATTTTTTTCCTTCAAAAAATATAATATAGTATCTGTCACTTTTAGTAGTTTAGTTTTTATTATATTACATGAATATATAACACCGAAAACCTATTTCACTGTGAAGCGCGGTTCACATGCTACCGTCACGTGAAAGTTTCATGTCGAGGAAAAAATTATGAAGATACGGATAATAGTGGACTATTTCATTTGCAAATTCTCATAGATTACATCTTCCATTCTATACCATAAATAATATAGTGATCATTTAGGCTCTCACTTATCAAAAATAGCTTGCACTGACATATCATTTATATTGTGTAAATGCTAGGAGGAGAATAGTATTTTGTACTTAAGAAGCCTTGGATCCTGTGTCATAAAAAACAGTTAGGAGAATTGACACAATCACATCACATGCAGTTTTGCTGATAAATGAATTTAGAGGGGTGGGAACGATAGTATCATAAGTATTGGATTCGACTCTCATGCTCTGTAAAGAGCTAGAGTAATAGTTAGAGAAAGAGAGAATAGAGTTAGAAATAAGACTCACAAAAAAGGAAATCCATTGACAAGATAAAACTCAAGATGTCTGTCCACATGAAATAGCAAAGCCCAAAAGAATAAATTGATTAGAGAGTTTGCTCATGATATAACTCAAAAAAATATAGATAATTTTGTAGATTTTCTCCAACAATGGTTATCGCACGCAACAGTTCACCATTTAAAAAAAAATCAAGAAATCATTATTTATGTTAATTTTTTAAATTATATTTGGAAGTCGTTCTTTGAATATTCATAAAGTTGTTGCATTTATTATGCTTGAAAACCACCCTTCCAAGCACATTGGTTATGATATATTTTGCTAGTCCTCCGATCAGTAGTAACACAAGAAAGCGTATTGATCTTCTTCGGCCACGCAGGAAATCGTTCGGGTCCTTCGAAACGCACAGGGGGTCGATACTTACAGAGCACGTCTGGAAACGTGGACACATGAAACATGATCGTGGAACCAAGTGTAAAATGGTTTGACCTCGTAAATATATGTTTAGTTTGATATATAAGCAAGCAAAACCGCAAGAACCGTAAATATTTTCCTTTTGCCGAAGCAGAGTAACAAAGGATCGATTGAAAAAATGGGAGATGGATGCCATTATTATCAAAGTACGAGAGATATGGATGGGTCGTTTTCTTGTACACAGCCTCTTCTCTCTCTCTCTCTCTCTCTTCCATAACGCAGGACAGTCAGCTTGTATTTCTCGCAGGGGGCAACAAAGTTATCCCTGTCAGATTGGCGTGCATCGCTTTGTAGAGAGAGAAAAAGTGAGAGAGAGAGAGAGAGTGAGTGGGGTCCTCGTGGTTCTCATTCTAAAGGGAGAAAAAGCTTCATCCTTTGCTTTGCTTTGCCCAAGTTATGTTAGAAAGGGGGCGACAATAAAAAATGCATCTTTGCAAGAAAAAATGGAAAATGATACACATGCTTCTAATATGTTTAGAGGATTGAAAAGTATGGAGCATTTATATTATGGGTGGTGAAAAAAAACTGAGATGTGAAGAGAGGTATAGAGAGAGAAAGGTGGTGGTGGTGGTGGTGGGGGCGGTGGGGGCGGTGGTGCTGATTCAAAGGAAAGTTAAGAGAGGCTAAGCACGAGAGAGAGAGTAGAGAGAGAGAGGGAGGGAACATTTGGGGCTTTGGCTTTTTGTTAGCAGTGAGGTGTGTAGCTCTTGTGGCTGTCAAAAGGAGAGGAACGGCTCATCTTTTCGAGAGTAGCATTTCCGCTCTCTGTTTTTTTCTTTTCCGCTTTCGTATGTTTGTGCGTGTGTTTTTTTCCTCTTGTCGTTGTTGGGGTCGGGGTTATTTTGCTGAGGTGGGATTGTTCTTCTTGGCTTTTGCCACTGCAGAGGACGTAGTGCTCTCTTCCTGCAAAAGAAGGGAAAACACTGTTGGTGTTGCCGTGATCATTCCTGTTTTGGTTCTCTATACCTGTCGGAGAGAGGGAGGGGTAAGAAAGGGAGGAGGAGGAAAAGAGGGAAGTGCAGTTAGGGTATCGATTAGGTGGGTATCAAGAGTTCCCTCCTCTGATTTTCCTCCGCCTCTGTTCTTGGAACTCCATTCTTCTCTTGTTAATCAGTTTAGGTGGTTCAACGTGAAATCCCCTGCTTTTTGCTAGAAACTTTTGCGATTTCTAACTGATTGGTTTCCGGTCGGTGAGCTTCCTAGTCCTGGCAGTTGCTATTTCTTGGTACTTCCTTCTTTTGGAGCTGGATTTTGCACGATCTCTCTCATTCGTGTTTTCGGTGTTGCGTTTTCCGAGCTGAGCATGTTCTTAATTGGGTATTTTAAGAACGTGGGGAGTGTGTTTTTCGGTGGATTCGCCGGTTGTGGTCCGAAGTCCCGGTCCTTGATTTGCTCTCACCTTCACCACTAACTTGAGGCAATCTTGTTGGAATTGATGCCCTCCTGTTCGTGGTTATCCTGATAGATTCTCTTGAAAATTGATGCCTGCTGTCTAATGCCTTGGAGGTTTTGCTCAACTCGTCATCAATACTAAAAAGTTTTGCTCCTGTCTTTGCAGGAGCTGTTGCAGTTTCAAAAAGGCAAATGTGGGAAGCAAGATCTGTGAATTGAAAGTGGAGTCTGTTCTGGGTTTTGGAGTTCTTTTTACCTCTCAAAACTTGAATCTCGAGTTGTTTGTGTGTGTGAGAGTCTCTTTGGGAGGATAAAACAGACAGGATTAGAGACAGATAAGCAAATGACATAGGTGTTGGTGGTGTCAGGTTTTGCGCGAAGGGGGTGTTTCACACTCACTGTCCCCTTTGAGAATTTTTATAAAGCCATTCTTGAGGATGCGTTGGCCGTGTCTCCTTTGCAGACCCTTTTTGCCCGGGGACTGTGCTCTGTGTTGCTGATTTAGGGGGCAAGTTCTTTTTTTTGGGTCTCTTACCATTCAAGTGAATTTAATTTATTAATTCCGTTTCACACTCCTCCTCCTGTGTGGCCTTGGTTAGTGGGAAAGATTCGGTCATACTAAGAAAATACACATCCACTTTCCCAACATTTCTCCTCTTCCATTCTCACTCTCATCTTGAATTGCGCCAACCAATTTTAGCAGCCAAAAGTTCACACCCTTCATCGGGAGTTTCTGTGCTTTCCTCCCCAAGAGAGAGAGAGAGAGATTTGCAGTCGGTGGTGGCCGGAATTTATGCGACGCAGGAAGCTCTGAATCGGTTTTCGGTGGATAAATCGGAGAAGTAGATCTTTCGTTTGGCAAAGATGAAGTTTATGAAACTTGGATCCAAGCCAGATTCTTTTCAGGGTAATGGGGAAAATATAAGGTAAATCTTTGGATCCTCTTTAGGGATTCTAACATTTCTGGGATGTTTGGGCCGTGATGTTTTTTCTTTTTGTCCCGCTGTTCTTGCTCTTTGGCTTTGCATTTTGTAGTACTGTTGACTGTGATGCGTCTGGTTTTTCACTTCTATTGTTACGCGATCGCGTCTTTAAGATTGTTTCTGCAATCGCTTCGTTTCCCATTTTGTTGGGGGTGGCCTTAAATCTCAGGCTTGAGCTATCTGTAACTAAAATGACGGCAAACATTGTGGGAGCTGATTTTATTCGGTATAGGTTTTATGTTCCTCATTATCTTGGTAACACAGAGTACTCGGGAAAGAAAAGGTTACAATGCGGTGATTACCAATTTTCCGTAGTTTCTTTATTACTCTCTGCCTCTTTAACTGTGACGCCAGAAGGATAGAAAGCGGAATTTCTCCATTATGATACGAAATAAAGCCGTAGGTTCATCTCCATTTGTACTTGGATTTCAGCGTCTGCATTTTGTTCTCGTGTCTTTGTGCTTTGTCTTTCTTCTGCCGTATGTTTGCTGCTTGCCTAGCCTAATTGTGCTTACTTGTAGATTTCAATATGCTTTCGGGGAACTTTAACGTTTAACAATGTTTATTGGAGAATAGAATCATCTGAGGTGAATTCTCTGTGTTTTTTTTTTAGTTAATTTTTTTTTTCAGGCAAAAGCCACGGTAAATCTCCATATGTCCACCGTGACACCAAAAATCCCAAGCTTGTACCTTTGTGACATATTTATCCTCTATCAAAGTTACGTCAATGAGAACAATTAAAAATCTACCTACGTAGTCGCCTGAAAGCAAACGATGTTGACATGATGCCCACGTGGCGTAAGTGGAATAAAAATGATGTTGTTTTGGCTCAACAATCATCTAACGGAACATTGACGAAGGGTGAATGTGCCATATAAGTACAAGTTTGGGGATTTTTACGTCATAAGAAAAAGTTTGGAGCAAATGTCTTGGGTCGTATTTCGGAATTTTTGATGTCGCAAAAAACAGTTCAGGACAGAATGTGTCATATTGGGCATAGTTTGGTGTTTTTTGCAGCTTTTTCGTTCTTTTTTTTTTCTTTTTATGGATTCAGTCGATGGGACTGTCCAAGTGAAGTGATTATTTTTTTGTGGGTAGGAAGGCAGACACAGTTTTAGTAGGCATGTCAAGTTGTGGTTTGATGCAGTAAACCTATTATTGCTTTACTTCCCTATCATCCGTGTAGTTAAAACATAGGTGTCCTGCTTGCCTTTAGGACTCGAAATGCCTCGTTTGAGCAAGCAGGAGTTTAACGCCTAGCTAATCATGCAAGCATGAGTTTAATGCAGCTAGAGATGAACAATGCTTTTTCCTAATAATGCTGGTGCGGTTGCATGAAAGTCAATTTTGCAATCATTTGTGTCTAAGGTAAATTCATTGGAACAGAGGAAACTGCCCATGGATGCTTTTAGCTGCTGGTTTAGGTTTAGAATATAAGAAACGACGTGCAGTAACTATCTTGATTCCGCCTTTCACATGCAAAGATATTTTCCACTTCTTCTTGTATTAGGAGCTATTCCACTGTCCGTTGGCTTCTCATCTCTTTGTTAAGAAAGAGTACACTCTTCTGCTCGAGGTAGCTAACTTTTAGAGGGTATCAAGAAAGCAGCCACGTGATATTTTAATTCCTCTATGGTTGTCATGCTCATGCACTACCAGTACACATTATTCTTGCTCTTTGGACCAGCGGGTCTTGCTTATGGCAAAGCAAGCTGATATTCTCGATGTTTGTTTGGCCCATGTTGGGCTGTAAGTAAACATACTTAGCGTTGGTTCTCTGGTTGAGTTTGTCCCCGTTCTTACATTTTCATCAGCACTCTTTCTGTATCCAAAGTTAGGTCTGAGAGATTTTATTTACATGAAAAAGAACATCTACCTGTCAGTTTGGATTTTGAGATTTTTATTTATGAAAATAGTCTAGCCTCTAGAGCACCTTGCATTTGCCTTTGAAATTTGCCTCTGCAATAGAGAGGCTCTGGTTACATCATCTCTCTTCGAAGAAGAAAAAGGAGGTTCTTTTATCATGTTTATGTGAATTTACTAATATTAGTTCACGACCTGTATGATGGTTTATTATAGCATTACTCATTCATTTGACTCTGCTACTTGAGATTTTTTTCTTTGATACGACATTGCTAGCCTGGATTACATCACACGTGCCTCTGTTCTCTGTGCGCTGCTTGTTTCATGTATGAATTATCTAGTTGCATACCTATAAGGGTAAAAATTCTTCTCATTCGCTGCTTGTTTCATATATGAATTATCTTTGGTTACAGGTATGTTGCAACTGAGCTGGGAACTGATATTGTGATCAGCATTGGGGATATCAAATTTTATCTGCATAAGGTAAGAGAGTTGAATCGTAATTATTCAGATGTGCGGATGCTGTATATTGACTTGCCATATGGAAATAGAACAAAAATCGGGTCCTTGAGGAGTTTTTGGTATAAACTCCATGTGCAAAGTAAACTACAGCAGCAATTATTCCCCAGTTTTAATTGTTAATTGGACATCTCTGGATGGACCTTTGCAAACCGGAGCTCCTTTTATTCTGATTTACTTGTGATCTTGAGTAGCTACTATCCATGATGTGATATGTGGTTAATATGTGTGCCTCTTGTAGTTTCCTCTTTTGTCGAAGAGTGCGCGGTTGCAGAAGTTGGTCGCAAGTGCAAATGATGACAGCAGTGATGAAATCCAGATGGGAGACATTCCAGGTGGACCTGCCGCTTTTGAAATATGTGTCAAGTTTTGTTACGGGATGACGGTCACTCTCAACGCATACAATGTAGTTGCGGCTCGTTGTGCGGCGGAGTACCTTGAGATGTACGAGACTGTTGAAAAGGGGAATCTCATCTACAAAATAGAGGTTTTCCTTAACTCGAGCATTTACCGCGGCTGGAAAGACTCGATCATCGTTCTGCAAACCACAAAATCCCTTCGTCCGTGGTCCGAGGAGCTTAAGGTGGTCAGCCGCTGCCTTGACTCGATCTCTTCCAAGGCTTCGATCGACACTTCGAGGGTGGATTGGTCTTACACTTACAACAGGAAGAAACTCCCTTCCGAAAACGGCAGCGAATCCCACTGGAACGGGGTAAGGAAGCAGCAGGTGGTCCCAAAGGACTGGTGGGTTGAAGATTTGTGCGAGCTCCAGATAGACTTGTATAAGCGGGTGATAACGACAATCAAGGCAAAAAGTATGATTTCCAGTGAAGTGATGGGAGAAGCGTTAAGTGCATATGCACTGAGACGGTTGCCCGGTTTCGCCAAGGGTGTGATCCAGACTAATGACATGGCGAAGCATCGATCTTTGGTGGAGACTATCCTCTGGCTGCTTCCCATGGAGGAGGGGAGCGTTTCGTGTAGCTTCTTGCTTAGGTTGCTGAGAGCGGTAATTTTGTTGGAATGCGGAGAAATGGAGAGGAACGAACTGAGAAGGAGAATCGGCCAGCAGCTCGATGAAGCTGCGGTGCCTGACCTTCTGTTCCGGGCCCCTGATGGCGAAGAGATGCTCCATGATGTGGATACCGTGCAAAGTCTAGTCGAGGAGTTTGTTATGCACAATCGGTGTGATCAGGTTGATCCTTCTGCTGAAAGTGAATTCCACGAATTCAGAACGCCCCATCAACGAGGATCGGATGCCATGGCGAGGGTGGCGAGGCTGGTAGACGGCTACCTAGCTGAGATTGCACGGGACCCAAACTTGCCGGTGCTGAGATTTGTCGGTCTTGCCAATCTGGTCTCGGGTTTCCCAAGAGCAACTCATGACAGTCTTTACCGTGCCATCGACATGTACCTGAAGGTACGTTAACGCAAAACAGTGTTCAGATCATCTTTCAATTTTTTAGCAGCACCTACGTGCAAACACAAGGAATGAATGGCAAAAATTTAAAATTAAATTCATGGATATGCCTGTGAGAAAAAAAAATTAGATGAGAAAGAGTTGATACTTTTGGTTCTTTAGAAATGCGCTAAACTCAAAGTTTGTTCTTGTGCAGGAGCACCCGGACATCAGCAAGAGCGACAGGAAGAAAGTCTGCAAGATGATGGACTGCAGCAAGCTGTCCGCCGACGCCTGCATGCACGCGGTGCAGAACGAGCGGCTCCCGCTGCGCGTGGTGGTACAAGTCCTCTTCTTCGAGCAGATGCGGACCACCACCACCACCTCCTCCTCCGGCAACACCACGCCCGCCCTGCCGGGGCCCATCGCCGCGCTCCTCCCAGGCGGGTCCCACGGGAGCTCGAGGTCCGCCACCACCAACACCGAGGAGGACTGGGACGGCGTCCCGACCGCGGAGGAGATCAAGGCCCTGAAAGGCGAGCTCGCCGCTCTGAGGCTGGGAGAGAAGAGCAACGGCGGGCACCGGGACGGCCTCAGGAACAGCAGCAGCAACGCCGAGAAGGCCAAGATGAAGGGCCTGCTCGTGTCGAAGATCTTCTCGAAGCTGTGGTCGAGCAAGGAGAGGCAGGGGGAGATCAGCAGCTCGGACACATCAGAGAGTCCCGGCTCGGGGAACGCGGGGGATGCCAAGTCCACGCCGTCCAGGAGTAGGAGGCATTCGGTGTCCTAGGTTGATGTGTAGAGAGAGAGAGAGAGAGAGAGGGAAGAGAGTAGTTTTTTGTCGTCCTAGTACAAAAGAAAGAGAGAGAGAGAGAGAGAGGAGGAATGGGGGGTCTGTCCATTTCAAAACTAGGGAGATCTGAGATCACTCGATACAAAGTTCCTCTGCGGTGGCGTCAATTGTGATCCTTCGCGGTGGTGCTTTAGGGGTCTGTAACGGGGAAGAAGGTGTTCATTTCTTTTTTAAAAATGGGGGATGGTGGCGGTTCTCCAATGCTTCGTAGCCGTCAAATTTCATAGATCTAGCCGCGGTTCAGATCCCATTTTCACTCAATTCTGGATGGAGTGATTAGGCAAGAAATCACTCTATATGGAGCGATTAGGAAGGAAAAAGAAGTTAAATAGTCATGAGAGAAGGAGAACCCCCTCCCTATTTGGAGGAGGTTCAAAGAGATTTCGAATTTGCATAAAATTGACCGAATCAAATCCGGCATGAGCACGCCATTCGAACCCGACGTGAATTTGTAGAGGGAAACACGAACCTGACAAAGGCAGGATACCGACTTTAACTCAAGACCGACACTGGTTGACAACGTTTTCATTCATTCATTCATTTTTTTCTTTTAATTTATGAGTACCATTTTTGTAGTTACGTTGAAATATTACAGGACTGGTCGATATGAATGCGACGCCCGAACAAAATTGTTGGTCCTGCTCGTAATACGTCCCAATCTTTGCTTCTTCGTCTCTCTCCATCCAAGCACATTATCTGATTTCGGATGCGTTTCTTATGCCCCTCATCCATTCTAAAAAGTCTAGTGTCAATGACAGAAAGGCGAACGAAAAGAGAGAAGAGGAAGTTGGGAGAGGCTTTAACACGGGGAAAATTGTCGAAAGAAAGCCCTAATTCTTTTGCATTTATGCCGATCAATGCTAAACATTTTAAGTTTGTCGATTCATTCATAAAGTTTTTTTTTTTTACATTTTGTTAATTCAATCCTATTAGGAAGCAATTACTGACGCAGAGGCCAGCCATCTCACCTGGCATCGTCGGCGTTAACGTGGACTATTTATTAATAATATTTTCATATTTTCTAAAATTTTTATTTATTTATTTATCTTTTTTTTTTTCGCCTCTCTCTTTCTTCTTCTTCTTCCTCCTCCATCAGGGCTTTGAGCTCGGCGACCGGCCAAAGGCAAGGACCGGCGAAGCTCGCCCCCGCTAGCCATCGGCGAGGGCGAGCCTCACCATGGTCACGCAAGGCTAGATCTCTCTATTTCTGGGTGAGGTCGAGCCTCGCTGTGGCTAGGTGCTAGCGGTCCTCACCTTTGGTCGGTTAGAGGAATAAAAAGGAAAAAAAAAAGAAAGAGCAATAAAAAATAAATGAAAATGAAAAATAAAAATTCAAATTTTAGAATATTATTAACAATTGACCATGTCAACAAATTTCAGCCAAAATATGTTGAAAGGACTGAATTAGCATGAACGGAAAATGTTTATGACTGAATTGGAAAAAAAAAGAGAGGTTCATGACTGAATTAATACAATTGCAATAGGTTTAGGACCATTTGGTATTTTTCCAAAAAAAAAAATCTACACATTTCTGAGAGGGAACAATTATTAAAAAAATCTTAAATTTATTTCACAAGGATCAATTCAGTTTAAAAATTTTCAATTTAAATAATTTAATCCTAAATATTTTGATGATTTTTCAATGTCGTCTTTCTAGTCAATGTTGTTTACAAATTGTTGAATAGACCTTTTTTTTTTGCAATTTTTTAGAAGTTTTTATTTTTTTTTATTTTCCCCTATTTCCCTTCACTAGTTAAAAATATTGTAAAATCGTTCATGTCGACACCAACTGTGCCTGTAAGAACATTGGCTACACGTCAATGATTTCCGATTAAAATTGATGAGAAAGACTAATTAACAAATTGTCAAATGTTTATGACTAAATTGACTGTTAGGGTTTGTATGATAATCATTCTGATTCTAAAAAGTGATTCTGATTAAAATGACTTTTTCTGATTCTCTTCTCTAAATAATTTTAGAGAATCAGGATGCGTTTGGTAACTGCATAGAATTTCTGTTCCTGGAACAAAAGCGTGTTTGGTAACTATACATAATTTCGATTCCCATGAATAATTTCTCTTTCCAATGTTTTTCATTTAAGTCAAATAATTACGTAATTACTTTGTGAAATTTCATCTTATGCAATAATGAAATGTAAAAATAAATGTCAAGAATCATCATAAGACATTTTTGTCATTTATTATTAGGTGTCATTCAACTTTTTTGAGCGATCAGACAACTAACACAAGTGACATTCTTGTTTTTGTAAGAAAAATGTACTGCACTACCTTGCATTGGTATGTGTTCTTGATTATAGGAAATCAAATCTTAATCTTCAATCATCCAGAACTTAAGAATGAAAGCTTACTTAGTGTTCATGTTGGTATTTTTGTCTTTTTTCAAAATTTTCTAAAATTAGACCAAGTCTAAAGTACATAAACCTAGGCAAATCACAAATAATAAAATCAAGTGCACAATTAAGGACCATGGTATTGATATTGAACTTTCTAATATGATATCAGAGCTAGGGTTCGCTCGTCTTCATTGTCACTTTATCTCACGCCAATCGCCCGATGTTGTCTTCATCACGATTCGTCCGACCAGCCTAGTTTCCATGGCCACCTCGCGCATGAAATTTGGCTAATGGAACGGGGGTTGGATACATATTCACGAAAGGGATATTAAAAAGTTCAAGCCATAAGCTTAATTTAATAGGTAGATGGAGACCACATAAATATAAAAAACATATAAGACCCGTTATTAGGTGATGTAGGACAACAATCTTTCTGGCGAAGAAAAAGGGAAAAGAGAGAGAGAAAAGGCGGCAACTCGATTAAAATGTCATGTCAAGTTCACGAGGAATAAATTAGCTTTTGATACAAACTTCCACACTTGGGCACATGATAAGTCCAGAACAGCATAGAAGTTTGCCACACTTGTTTTGACATCCATTCATTCATCAAGTCAACTACGTGCATAGATGCGAGACCCACGTGTTAGCATAAGTAATTCGACTCGAAAGTTGATCAAAATGTCAAGTAATTAAGACTATTACCATTGAGAATTTCGACGGCGGACAAGATATAGCAAAGAGCGAATCGAGGAATTCATGCAGACATCGGGCTTCATCCAAAGACTCGGTGAAAAATCACTCTTCATTGCTAAGAATTGGTGGGTGTGTGCCGGCGCCAAGGCGTCTTCTTTTCGTTTTCGGCTTTCGCCAGAGTTGGCAGCTCCATCGAATGGCTTTCTGAATAGTCAAGCGATGGCCTTTCACAGAGCGATGCTCCACAGGGCTCTTCATTTTGTCGGGAATCCTTTAACTTACGAAACCCTTTACTTTGCAATCTGGGATTTTCTAGGGTTTCTGTGATTTGTTAGTTACATTTTATTTTTGTCATTTTGGCGATTTGCCAATGTAATCTTTTGGGCCAAAATCGCTAATGTGGAGGCCGACCGTGGCATATTGTAGTTGATGTAGGCAATTTTTTTTTTCATTCTTTTAATTTTTGTTATAATTTTTTTTCATTTTTTCCCCAATTCTAGGTGACCTACCATGGCTGAAATTAAAAGAAATGAATAAAATATTGTATAAAAATTCAAAAAATTACAAAGAATATTTATGCCAGCAATTTCCGATCAAATTGGCCAGGAATACTACATCGACAATTAGTGTATGCACATTAGATATGTGCGTACATTCCCCTTAACTTATTAGTACGATAAGACACCGAGACTTGCCCTCCGCTTATTTCTTGAAACACGAATGAGTTGAAAAATATTTCCTAAATATGATTGCTTATGTCACTCCTAAAAATGGATGAATAGTAATTTTTTTCTTCGTCTACGAAATATCAAGACATAAACTGTTATCCATAATTATTTTTTTAGTAGTTAATTATTTTAAGCGATATGATCAATTATTTTTAGAAAAGAAATTGTTACAAGATATTCGATTTTTTCGTAAAACTGTCGGAGCGAAAGAAGGTTGTGCAAACTGTGCCTACGCACACGGACGCAATTACTAAGATCAGCTTATTAGTTTAAAAACGTTGTCAAAGGACTTAAGCGTGGCATGGTCGTGACGAAAAACGTGAACGAGAAGTCGGCGGATGCCACGGTCAAAGCGGGGCCCACTTGGCAGCCCACGTGACTCGGCTCCGCTAGATCGCGCGAAATCTCGTGAACAGGCCGCACGTGGAAAGTGGACTCACATCTAGTCACGCGAGGGCAATCGCGGCGTGAGCCGAGATCACGAGAGACCAGCTGACATCGACCGTCCGATCGTTTGGACGTCGATCCAGATCCGCCCGATTCAGGGTTTCGTCAGCTGGGAAGATGAGAGATGTTGACTTGAAGGCTTGCCGTCAACAGACAAATAAACAAAAAGAAAAAAAAAAACCGACAAAACAGCGAAATGATAAGAACAAGAAACAAACAAAAAAGCGGGAAACTTCAAATTACCGGGGGAGAAATCGGTTCCCACATTTCCGTTACGGCGTGCTTCTCGCTTCCGTTCTCAGTTCCGTTTTCGCGAGTTTAGGGTTTCGCAGCGCCACCGCCAATGGAGGAGGTTAGGGCAAGCTCCGCTTGGGTCGCCAGCCGCGCCTCCCATGTCCTCGTTGACTCTTCAGGTCCTCCCTTTGACTCGCCTCTTCGTCCTTTTTTTTTTTTTGTGCTCCCCTTCTTGTCGGGTTTTGGCCTTCATGTGCGCCTCCGCGTGACAATCTGGTCGTGGGGCGTTTGCGCAGGGATTGAGAGAGTTGTGGAGACCATCGGGGGGTCGATTCCTAAGGTGGAGTGGGATTTCGAAGGGATTCACTACTTCGACGGTGGACCTCTCACCGTGCAGTACCTCTTTGTTTTGGATGCTTTGAACTTCTGCTTTTGGCCTGGTAATACTGGTTGTTTTTCTACTGGTTTTGCGGTTTTTTAGTCTGGGTAGTGTTTTTGGTGCTGCCGCGATTTCCGAAATTTCCTGGGTGTCGTGCTGGTGGTCATGAAGGAATATGTAGGGTGGATATCGCAGTATAGCCCTGTTCTTCTTTTTGACTGGCTCTGTTTCGGCCTTCAGGGTGGTCCGATTAGCGTCAAAGGCTCGTTTCAATAGCCCAACTGCCGGCATTGCCTGGTGAAGGCATTTACTAATCGGCTTTTTGAATGGAAATTGGTAACTGATTAGGAGAAATGAAAAAGAACGAAGGAAAACAACTTGCATATGTAATGTTGACTTGAACAAGTTCAGACATTGAAGAAAAAGAACATTTTTTATGCATACTAAGAGAGCGACGCAACAGTTGACTTATTTTGAGTTAGAATTCGTGAAGGGTTTTTCCCTGAATGATTGACATGGTCGTTACAGGTTTGAGTAATGGGAGCCTCTCTTAAATTTCAGGAGAATGCCTCCATGTTGGATTATTTTGGTCAAAACTCATAGGGCAGGAAGGGAAGCTCCTGGTTTGGATGTACCATGATGTGCTCCTTTATAACAATTTTCATGGTGTTGGATACACAATAGACATTTTCTTTTATTTTTTTAATTTTTGGTCGAATTTGCTTTTATTGGGGTTACTTGATGATTATATGTTGCAAATAAGTAGATGAGTTGGTTTTGGTATTGAGAAACGTTGAAGTTTGCGCAAATATACTCAAAGATTGATAGCTCTCTGCTAACATTATCTCTTTTGAGCACCTAAACATCTGAGGAAGCTTGTTGCTGATTTATGAAACAAGATCCTTGAAAGAGCACCTGCATGAGCCGCTGTTTTTGCCATTTTAGAGTTGCCTTGCAGACATCTTCGATAGCAGATTAGCTTCTCTTTCTTTCCTTTGTTTAATTGAGATACTGTTTGTTGACCCTCTCTTGTCTTTTTGAGGATTGATCTGAACTCTGAATGAAATGATGTTTTGCATAGTATTCTTTTAGTGCATTAAGATCCAATGTCCAACGAATATAACTAAAGATGAAAGGATAAATATATCTTGAACTGTTGTGAAAGTAGCAGAATGGAACAAGTATCTCCTTGAGAGCAGGGGAAATGAAAGCAGAGATTGGAGCACCATGCAGAAATATCTATATCATCTTAGTGGTTGCATGTGGACTGTAACATTTTACTTACGCTCAGGAAGAGTGCCGATAGTTTTAATCATACACAGTGTATTGCACATTAAAAGGGCGTGTATTTTGTTCTTATCAACTTGTAAATTGCCAAAACTTCTGTTAGTTGCGGGAGAGGACAATCTAGTGACATTACTAGATTAAATTACTTGATGGTGGTGTGGATTATTGAATTGGAAACGACATGATTTTTTCAATCCTTTATGAACATCTTGTCTCTTTGTTCATGTGTAATAGACAAGGATTTGAGTTATGATCATTTGGCTTTGGGGCTGAAGGAAGCTCTGGAAAAAGACAAATCTGCATTTGATGCTGATCGCCTACAAAAGTACACTGGTAATTTGACATCCTCTTATTCCAATTATACCATGATCCATAACATTGCCATTTATATGTATATTGTATATTGTTTATTGATTTTATGGGAAGATATTTGAGCTGATTGGTGTTGGTACACTATGAACTGATTTAGTTAGCCATTGTGCATCAATTTACTTTATTTTTTAATGTCTAATTTCATGGGTGGTGGTTCCTATTATAGGTTTTTACAATACGTTGGTGAATCCAATCCAGTTAGCAAAACAAGAATTAGTAGGTTCTGGTAGTAATGGTTGCAAGCTTTGATTTTTCTTACTAATAATAATTGTTTGCTTGAACTCAAGCAAAGTTTCATCTTTGAAGCAGTCCATAAGTATTTTATCAATGGTAATGTCAAATAACAAGACTTGTGTTAATTTAACTGAACTTTGGGTATTTGAACTGCATTTTGTGATTAGAATATGTTCCTTTAAAATTTGACTCAATAATAGCCTTTCTAGCTTGCCCACTACTCATGGTTAAACATCACGTGCTAAAGGATGATTAGACTGTTATTTACTGGAGCGTACATTTGAATATGCCTAATAGCCAGACAGATTTTCTCTCTTAAGATAGTTTCGGCTTGCATCTTCTTTAGAAGAGACTTATAAGTAAGTAATTATGCTTGAGACGAGATTTTAGTACATATCTTGGAAATTCCATCTATGCCAGCTTGTTTTAAGTAAGAATTTATTGATGAAATGGTTCACTGACGTAGGTCCTCAGTTACGTGAGTTGTTGAAGTGGCCCAGGCCCCTACCTTTGGAGGATGAACGGTTTCGTTTACTGCATGAGGTATACTTGATTTGAAATGATTGGAGTGTTGGATTCAGTTGAATTTGTCTCTTGTTATTATTTGTTTGTTTATCAATTTGGAATTTAGATCTGCCTTTGATGGTAGAATTTGATGCATATGATATCTTGAAGTTTCATCTTGTAGGTTGGATATGAATTAGAAAGAAGCTTTAATGGTAAAGCATCGAATCTTGTGAAGTCGTGTGGGAAGTCGGCAGGAAAGCTTGTAGCTCTTGTTACCCGTCATTTCCCTGGTATGGAGATTTTATTTTTCTTTCAGTCCGTTATTCTTCTAAACTCTATTGCAACTATGATTGGGTAGATATTTTGCGAAAGGAAGACGGTCATTTTTTAAGATCATTCAACGTAAATGCCAAAGCTCACCATATTACTTTGATAGGATTTCGAGACCATTCAGTGTACAAAGGCCACCAAGTATTCTTGTATAAGAGAGCTCAGATATTTGCAGCCGATCTGTGGGGAGCATTCAAGGGCCAGGGATATGGTGAATTTCACGATATTGGTTCAATTACTATTTTTGCAGACTACATTGTTCCGGCTGTGCTTCGACAGCTAGGAGTCCTAAAATATAGTTCTGCCCTGATGAGCACCATTGAGGCTAACAATGAAGTAGTTTCTGGCACTGAGGAGGAAATTGAGTTGCGAGCTTGTTCTATATATGCCGTGGAGAAAATGAGAGAATTAATGAGTAAAAAATTGGGAAAACAGGTAATCACTTCACTCAGCTTTATTTTTTTTTCTTTGCAACTTTTAGTCAACCATGGCATTTTCTGAATGAAATTAGTATTTTCTGCATCAATCTATGATTAGATGATTGTCTGGTAACTTTGAGAATTTATTCAACACGAATAAAAAAAAAGGGCAGCCCGGTGCATGATAGCATCCTCGCGAGGCTGAGGTTGAGTGACCAAATTAGAGCAATTGTTAATATCTGCAATTAAATACCATGAGATGATTGACATTATCTTCATTGCACAGATAGGGCTACTGGTGGTGTAGAAATTGATTCAACTGACAATTTCTTCTGTATATACTAGGATTCGTGAATACGTTGTGCGGTAGCTAAGTGAAGTTTTGCTGATCTGCCCGGAAGATCAAGAGTGCACTAGCTTTAATTCGATTAATAGTCCACATTCTTTATTTTTTTCTGTAGAAGATCAGGACTGTATACATGCAACTAGTTATAAAGAAAACATTCCTTTTCTAGAGCATCTTTTCAACTCATCTTTCGTATTTCTAAAACAGAAGGTGTCTTTTGTCTCAGGTTCTCAGTGTGGAGTTAGATCTTTGGCTTTGGTCTTGCGGTGTCCAGAGCCCATCACTCCGGCACCATCGAACGCTTTCGATATACTATTGATCGTATCCAAACTGCCTTCCTGCTCTTGCATATTCGACTACAGTTCCTTAGATATTCTGTTCTGCAGAGGTCGTTCAGTTTCCTCTCCTTAGTCTATTTGGAGAAAAAGTCTCTCGTTTCAAAATTTTGCATAGCTTATAATGCTAACCTGTTCTAACTGATGTAAGATACGACTGAAGGCTTTTTGTGCATAACCTACGCGACATTTTTGGTGTCGTTTAGTGGAATCCAAGCTATTGTATTATCTTTGGGCTTTCCTTGCATTTTCATATGAAGGAACAAACGTCCATTGATATCTCTCTTGACCCAAAAAGAACAAAAGCACAAAAACAAAATTAATTGATATCTCCTCGTAACTATCGAATGGAGTGGGATTTTTCTGTCTTGCCGACTATTTGCATCATTATTAGGAGCAAAACAAAAAAAAAGAGAAAGAGTAAACCAATGAGGAGTGCTTGGTCCTTGGAGAGGGTTTTTGGGTTATTAATGCTGATGATACGATGAAGCAGCAGATGTGTCTGTATCGGAGTGCCTATCTGATTGGCCTTGCTCAGTAAGAAGCTCATCCATTAATTGATGTAGAGGTTGTCCAGAAGAAACATGTTTATTGCTTTCACAGGTCTACTTATGTTCTGTAAATGGGGAAAAGGAAGGTGTGCAAGCACATATGTTTTAGTTAACACGTGAGCCTGGGCTACACGGTGGCACTAAGGTTCTTCGTTATAGGCAGATTCCCATCATAAGTGCCCTTTAGGACATCTGGCTTCCTGACTAGCCGGGGCCCGACTGGAATCTTGTTCTTTGGACGAATATCCTGCAATAAAAACACTGTCTTAGACGTTATACTATCTGGACTTTTTAAAAGTGATCCGGAGCAGTTCACAGATTGATAGGCAAGAAACAAACCCATGGAGGATAGACCTCATGTAATATCTAGCAATCTTACTTATGGCGGACTAAAGCGAAAAGAAGGAACAAGGAAATGTACTTTGAATCTTTGATGGATGAAAAGGTGGTGGAAGATAGAAAAGAATATACATCCAGCCATCGAAATTCATTGGTAGTTTGGCGATCTAATATGTACCAGCGTAGTAGCATGTCTCATCTAGTTTCTATTTGTGACAGCATTCGCCACTTTGCCAGCCAACCATCCATAGATTCTAGTTGAACGCGGTCTTTTATCAGAATGCGCTAAGAGGTCATCATCGGAGGAGGACGAGGAGGAGGAGCTTAGTTAGTGACAGAAGTACCTGATCAAAGATGGACGTGGGGATTGCAAGTGTTGCTACAGCATTAGGGGAATCCACAATTCCAGATATCCTTCCTTCACATGGGCAGCAAGATAGTAGAAGATACATCTGTCAGAAATGTGTTCCTGTCAGTCACACTGGAGATACTGTTCAAGATTGCTGAAATTTGAGGATTGGGTGTCTTTGTTTTCTGTTCTTCTTGGTCTTGATCCGATTCACCATGGATTACATGATCACAGCCGACGAATGACGTGGACCCGAGGTGGGAACCACCGAAAGATTCAACCGGTCGTTGGTGGATCGGACCCAGGGGAGAATTTCCTGCATATGTGTTAGAGTAGCGATTTTAGGTTGCTGTAAGAGATGTGCAAACCTGCTCCTTGGAGTAGCCGAATTTGGAGAGGTAGTCGATGGCGTTGAGTACAGCCCGCTTGTATGCGACGCTGGCATCAAGGAAATGCTGCCTCCCGCTCTCATCGACGCTGATCCCCTCAAACACGAGCCATTCTGAAAATCTCGGCTCCACTGGTCCTGTCTCGAAGATTGGGTTCACGTGGAGACGAGTCGGTCCCATTGGTGTCAGGTACTCTTTCATCCCTCCCCTGATGATTTCGCATCTAGTTGACCATAAAGCCAATATTACCGTTCAGTACCCAAAAGAAAGGAAGACCTACCCTTAAATTTGTTGCATGATGAATGAAAGAAAATTTGGGAGGGAAAAAGTTAGTCGAAGTCGGGCAAAAAAGGTCATAGGTTATAGATGTTGTGTAAGAAATGAGCCTGCAGAATACAGAATAAAGCTATATGAGTTTCTACTTGTTAATGTCTCAAATTTCATGTGACTATCACAAATTTCTTTAGAGTAAATGAAGTTTCAACTGTTCCAACGGTTAAATAGTACTTCGTTACTTCTCAGTTAGTCTGAATTTTTCTACTTCACCATTGCTAGGGGTGCTAATTTACACTTTTAAATCAACATTCACTGCTTCTATTGAACTTTAAACTTGTGTAATGCAAAGAGATGAGAAATGAACCGTACTTGAGCTCTAAAAAGCCACTCATCTCGATTGCGCCACAGAAGGAGACCTCACCATCACCCTGAGAGAAGTGCATATCGCCAGTGCTGAGGTTTGCTCCTTCCACAAAAACTGGGAGATATATCTTCGAACCCCTACTTAAATTTTTGATGTCGCAGTTTCCCCCGTTTTCTCTTCCCGGAACTGTTCTTGCAGCTTCCCTTGCGATCCTTTCCCATTCAGGAGTGCCTCCTTGAATCTAAATGATGGTTGACATTGGGACTCATATTAGTTTTAAGCAGTTGATAATGACCATTTTGCGGATATGATTATGCTATGAATGCTTTAATCTGAAAGGCTTTCTATTGCTTGCCTCGATTACCAAGTGTTAGTTAATTGCACGTACCTTGCCCAGGATGCAGCCTTTGGTTGATGGCAAGCTTGCTAGTGGCCTTGAATGCAAAACCTCACATAGCTTGAATGTCTGCAGTCCATTTTCTTCAACCTCTCTTTCCCTGTCGTTCCATATGTTCAGCAGTTCCTTACATGGTGCAGTTCCAATTAATCCAGGGTGAGTCAAACCTGGAAACCTGACACCTGATATTCGTGTTGGAAATTATCATTCCCCCGGCAAATTGATATGATAAATTCAACATGTTACTATGCACTAGGGTATTAGGTATGAAATAGATAAAGCATGTAAAATTAGGATGTATACCCGGTATTTGTGGCGAGTATGCATAGATTCCTTCAAAATACCATATTGCTTTGGTTGCCCATGGGAAATGATCTGTCAGAAACCCCCCTCCATTTTCTCTGTCGAATGTTGCTGTGAAGCCCCATTCACTGCCAGGTAGAGGACCCAGGTTGCATATCTCAACAGCGAGAAGATCACCCGGCTTCGCCGGAACTCCATCTGCATCAACAACTCTGATTGGTCCACTCAGGTAATGCGCCTGGATCAAAAGCAAACGACCAGAATTAACAACTCTACTGAGGTGTTCGCAAGGCTTAAAAGCTCCCTACAGAAAGTCTCTCATAGCACATAGTCTCGGCTCTCCCTTAATTTTCAGTTAGTCTTTTTATCAACTGATTTGTAAGCAAAGAGTTTGGAAATTGTTCTTTAGTTTTCTTGGGATTGGCTGGCACTTACTATCGCCGGATCCGCGGATTTCACTTCGAGTGCAGAGTCATCATCTTTTATAGCCCCTCCAGTCAAGTCTACCATCTCTATCATAAAGAGCTCGCTGCTCGTGACCTCCACAGCCGCAGGTATTTCGGGGTGCCAGCGGTTGTGGAGAGGCAGTTTTTGGGTCCATGGCTTCTTTGTCAAGTCCATCGGCACTACTAATCTTGGTGTTGGAGGAGGCATTCATGGGTGTGGATGAAGGATTGCAGAGCTTAGGATCTAAAGTGGCGATGACTGGGGACTTGAGGTACCGAATGAAATTTGTGATTGCATTGGGACAGAGGAGGTTTGACTTCTCTAAGATTGGTAGTAGAAGACAAAATTGCAGTGACCCCCATTTCGGATGGTCCCGCCCTTTCATTTTGTCCTCAAGTCCTAAGAATCTCAATTGGGTCGGGGAAGTATATTCACAAACGGGACCGACCCGTGCTAAAAAGCATAAACCGTGACATTTGATTTTGGTCTCGATTTAGTTACTAACGTTGTGAGAAAAATGGGTTAATACCATGATAAATTCTAAATTAATATATTTTTGATAAATTTGTCCTAAATTATTCAGGATTTTTAATGATCAAAAAATTAAGCTGAGATAAATTTATCATAAGAGTGTTTGTTTGTAATTTTTTGTGTTGTTAACCCTAAAAAGAGATAATCCAAGTGCTCAGCTTTCCGGGGGTGGGTTTACGATGCTGCAAATCCGTCGGAACTCGGACTTTGCATTTGCTTGAAGCCGAAGTAGTACGTTTAGTTGCCAATGATGCAACTCCTATGTTCTAAAGACGACATCGTTTCCCGTTTTCCCTTTCAAAATCCCCTAACTAGTCCTTTAAAGCACCAAATCATTGTTCAAGAAAACCCCTAGAAATCCTAAGTTGCAATAGGTTCTCAAATCATATAAGAAGGGCATGAATGTACAGCAAGAAATTTTTCTGGGAAGTAGATTATCCAGGCGATAGTTACAATTCGATGATCTCCATTTATTTCGCGATAAACAAAGGAAAATATTTTACAAATCGATCATCTTTAGGCTCCAATTATTTCGGGATAAATAAATAATTTATAAAATATTTTCCTAAAAATGAAGATTCATCTTGCCTAAAATAAGCGATTTATAAAAAAAAAAGTTTTCCTCATCGACAACAGTGGATTTCTAAACATTTTATTGATAGTGAAAATTATATCACTTCTCTTAGATTAGTTGATGATAAACTTCGATTGGCTTGTGCATCGGATGCTTTCATTTGGAGATAGTAGGAGTTTTCAAAAATTTTAATATGAAATAGTTTGGATGCATATTACATAAAATATAATTGATCGATTAGGTCCCGTCAATATACCTATATATTACACCTTCTTCGGCTCCGACGGTCCCAAAACCCCTAAAATGAAGAAAAGTTTTCTAAACTTGGAATCCTTCTCCGAATGATCCACTCGGAATCAAAATGACAAAAGAAGAAGAAAGAAGTTGCCTAACTCCAGAATGACTTACTATTATTGATCTTACTTCCCCCCTCTCTCATCATATGAAAATTTCAATTTAATGATAGAAGCTACAACACTGGAAATTGTGAATTCAATCGGATAAGAAAACAAGTGAGAGACGTGACGGGAAAACTAATAGAAAAATCTAAGAACTCACGGTGGACATGTCGGCATGCTTGATGTCGTCGATGGTGTAGTCGGACGTGATCCCGCCGCCGCTGCAGTCCATCATCTCCACCCGGAAGACCTCGCCTGTCTGCACCTCTGTGACCGGTGGGATCGCTGGGTGCCATCGGTTGTGAAGGGGAAGCGCCTGCTCGTGGGGCTTCTTCTTTGCATCAATTGGGATGACCAGCCTCGGACCATGTTGAGCCATTCCCGTCTTCTTTGCCAAATTCAACAACGGATGAAGTCCACTTGGGGAGCCTATTACCTATGGAAGTGCGGGTATTTCTCGGTACTCAGGAGATGGCACAAAGACTCAAGGAGACTTGCTTTACATATGCGGACAAAGGTGGAAGATTTTGGGGGGAGTTTTTCTTTCTCTAATGGTGGACGGACCACTCTGCACCGATGGAAATTGTGATGGGACATTATTATCGGGAGATTAATTTAGTGACTTGTCATTGATTGAACATCCATGACGTACTATGACTTGACACGATTAGGCAACGACGGCGTGAACAACGACCACCACAACAATGAGCTAAGTTTTTTCATTTCTGCTGCACTTGTTTTTATATATTGTTGTTGGGTGGGCCGGCAATATGTGCTCCAAAGATTGTGATGATAAATTGGTCTAGCCCCAATGCCAATTGACGAAGAACAGGAGTGCCTGGCGAAAATAGGTTCAGAATTGTCCAAAAAGGGGAAGAAAATCGGATAGCAATGCGGGGGAAGAAAGTTGTTGGAGTTGGCAAATACTTCGAGAACCCTTGTTTTTCACATCGGGTATGCTCACGTGAGTTTAAGGAAACTGAAGTGTTATCCAACAACATATGATCCCTGCGTGCGGGAATGCAAGGGTTCGGGGGCAGCGCCTCCCGACGGGGGTTCCGCTGCTCGGTCAGCGGACGGCTGTCCCGCTTGCCGGTGAGCGGGCGGGGGCAGCGCCCCCGAAACCTCAACGGATTTGGGCTTTTATTTAAGCTGGCCCGTATAGTGCGAGATTAAAAGATTTATTATAGGTTTAGGTTTTGGGCCCTATTTATGGTATATATATTTTTACTCGTTTTCGATCATTGTATTGTGGTGAGCGGCTGTAAACCTAAAAACATAATGAAAATTTCTTTGCAGAACGTAGCCTTACTTTAAGGGTGAATTTGGGTAAAATCGTGTGTCATTTATTTTTCTCTGTTTTTCATGATCAAATTCTCGTTTACTTCCTTTCAAAAGTAGTGAAAGTTGAAGGAGAAAAAGAGAAGTGCCAATTCAGGTGGGAAAGAAGAAAGGCCAAATACAAAATATTCATTAATCAAAGCATCAAGTACAAGTTGTCTTGGCTTTTTCTTAAAGCAAACCCTAATAGAACACTATAAAAAAAATAAAAAAACTCTAGATAAGGAATTTTAGTAGAAATATATATTCTGAATCATAGACAATGTCAAAATAACAAAATTAAACAAAAAAAAAAGTGCAATTGAAAAAACCCATCCCGCATCTGGTGGTTTGATTTATTTTCATCTAATAAAATATCGCCTAAAACTTGAGTGATGTTAGCTCGTTGCATGAAATGTTGATGTCTCAATTCGTCAAGAACATAGACCCAAATCATCAAGAGCATTCGGTCTTTAGGATAGTTTGATCTCCAAACTTGGAGGCTTTTCCGTTTTTGATGGAACATAAAAAAAAAAAATTAGGGTTTAGAGGCATCATTTTCAAAGAGTCGATATCTTTTCGATGATACCTTTGCATTGTGGCTGTCAAGATTCTCTCCAAAGAAAAGGATAGCCAATGCCAAGATGCTTGGTGTGACACGTATCCGATGAGACGTCATCATCTCTCCATCGCTAAAGTCGATTCACTTGGTTGTCTGAATACGATTCAACATCGTACCCATATGCTGAAGCAAACCATCTTGATTGATTGCAAGTTCATCTTGAGATGACAATAGCTTTAGTTCTTTTGAAAACTGAATGACAGCTTTTTCTTTTCACAAGCTTAGCTTTTCGTCATAGAAAGATGCTTCTGTCTAATCCTGATTAGTGGGCACGAAATGGGAATCTTAAGATTATGCTGGCAATTGTGTTGAAGTTTTTAAGGTTGTGCTTTGTTTGAGAATTTTCTCCTGGTTGCACTTGTTTAGCGGAACTGTTCTTTGTTGGCAATTTGTTGTCTTGGTTGTAGTTTACGGCGTTTATGACAACACTTTTGCTTTAAAAATCAACTTCTGATCAAGAAATTGATTTTTGATTAGAGAATAACATTTGATAATAGAAAAAAATTTGCGCTTCTGAAATAGAAATTCATTTGGCAATGATTAAAAATTTCTATTCGTTTGGCAACGATAAAAAAATTTCTACTTTTAGAATTTATTAACACAAAATCTTTTACAAAAAATTATTTATTATAACCTAATATGCATGTTATTCGAAAAAAGTGAAATGCAAATATTGATAGATTTACATATAATTTTTCATTTAATTATTTATACAAATGTAAATCAATTTTATGGGAAAAATTGTATTAATGAATATGATGATTGAGCTCATGCATCAACGCTAAAAGTACAAGTAGTTCCGATACTTCTTCGCATGTGCCTATAGGTTTCAAATGTGTGGGTTGGATTGGGTCATGTTGAATAAGGTCCGACTCATATTGATCCATTTTTATACAGTACAAATTTAACGACCTATATCCAACTCAATCCATATCCAACTTCACTCGTATTACTTAAATATTAATATATTTAACTAAATCATAAAATATTTTTTTCATAATTTATTAAAAATGATATTGCTAAAACACTCATGCAATTGAAACTATTTTAATTTTTCTAAAAAATTAAATTTTAAAAAATATTTTTTATTATTAAAAATACTATCCACTTTTCAAAAATAAAAAAAATATTATTTATTTTTTTGCTCCAAGGGCCGGATACGGTGACCCGGTGGCAGCATTTTTGGTGGTTGGTGTTGATGGCGGAGATGTGGTTGGGATTGATTATAGAAGTGATTCAGAGAGAGAGAGAGAGAGAGAGAGAGGCCCAGAATGAAAAGAGGACGAAATGAAAGAAAGTTAGGGAAAAGTGAGAGAAATATTGATGTCGAGAGACTTTTATTTTTCAAAGAAAAATAATTTTTTTACTTCCAAAATTGTGTCGAGAACAACTTCTAAAGCAAAAAATTACTTCAGAAGTAGAAAAATGAATTTACGTAACCAAATAAATTTATATTTTAGAAGTTGCGTAACTAAACGGATTCTTATTCCAGAAGTTTTGAAATAAAAATTATGCTTAAAAAGTGTTAATAGCTATCAACTTAAGTAAGAAGGAAAAAACACAACCATTCCACCTTTTGTTTTGTAGGGATCAGAATGGTTCTAACTGTCTTTTCAGAGAATTTCAAGAACTCATACTTCGTAAACGTGGATTAGGAAGGGGTGCAAGCACATATGTTATCCATGACTATCGTGATTTTGGCCACCTGAGCAATGACTACATAGAGGCACTAAGGTTCTGTGTTATAGCTAGATTCCCGTCATAAGTGCACTTTAGGACATCTGGCTTCCTAACTAGCCGAGGCCCCACTGGAATCTTGTTCTTCGGACGAATATCCTGCAATAAATACACTTCTTTAGACGGCATTCTATCTGGACTTTCTGAAAACGATCCGGATCTGCTCTCGGATTGATAGGCAAGAAAAAACTCTAAGGAAGGTAAGCTTTCTGCAATGTCCGGCGGTATTAAGTATGATGGATGTTGGGAGCATGTGGCAAAAGTTCAATACCTTCCTTAAGGAGATTGCAGCGAGGGACCTTAAGTTCGAGCTCATCAATAAATTCAGTTGAATCCATATTTACTCAAAAGCTTAAGTCAATGAGTTATAGGTCAATTAGGATATATTAACTGCTCAATATCATGCCAATTGTTTGACGTGAGACTTCTATAACACAACCTACACTCTCATCCTGATGATGGACTAAAGTGAGAAGAAGAAGAAGGAAATCAAATGTATTCTAATGGATGGAAATGTGGTGGAAGAAGGAAAATAATACACATCCGGCCATCAAAATTATGTGGAGTAGCATGTTTCATCTAGTTTCTATTTGTTGCTGCCGTTCGCCAATTTATGAGCGAACTATCTGTAGATTCTAGTTGAATGCGGCCTTTTATCGGATTGCGCTAAGAGTTCATCATCTGAGGAGGACGAGGAGGAGGAGCTTAGTTAGTGACAGAAGTACCTGATCAAAGATGGACGTGGGGATTGCAAGTGTTGCTACAGCATTAGGGGAATCCACAATTCCAGATATCCTTCCTTCACATGGGCAGCAAGATAGTAGAAGATACATCTGTCAGAAATGTGTTCCTTGTCAATCACACTGGAGAGAATGTTCAAGATTGCTGAAATTTGAGGATTGGGTGTCTTTGTTTTCTGTTCTTCTTGGTCTTGATCCGATTCACCATGGATTAAATGATCGCTGCAGATGAATGGCGTGGACCCGAGGTGGGAACCACCGAAAGATTCAACCGCTCCTTGGTGGATCGGACCCAGGGGAGAATTTCCTGCATATGTGTTAAGAGTAGCGATTTTAGGTTGCTGTAAGAGATGTGCAAACCTGCTCCTTGGAGTAGCCGAATTTGGAGAGGTAGTCGATGGCGTTGAGTACAGCCCGCTTGTATGCGACGCTGGCATCAAGGTAATGCTGCCTCCCGCTCTCGTCGACGCTGATCCCCTCAAACACGAGCCATTCTGAAAATCTCGGCTCCACTGGTCCTGTCTCGAAGATTGGATTCACGTGGAGACGAGTCGGTCCCATTGGTGTCAGGTACTCTTTCATCCCTCCCCTGATGATTTCGCATCTAGTTGAACATAAAGCCAATATTACCGTTCAGTACTCAAAAGTGAGGAAGGCCTAACCTTAGTTTGTTGCATGATGAATGAAAGAAAATTTGGAAAGAAAAAGGTTGGTCGAGAGTTGGGGGAAAGAAAGGTCATAGGTTATAGATGCTCTGTACGAAATGAGCCTGCAGACATCAGTCCTTGCCATGAGCATTATGAATGGATCTTGAGCATTTACTGCCAAAGCCATATGAGTTTCTACTTGATGACGTCTCAAATTCCATGTGACTAACACAAATTTCATTAGAAGTAAATGAAGTTTCAACTCTTAAAGAGCATTTTGTTACTTCTCTCAGTTAGTCTATGAATTTTTCTACTACACCATTGCTAGGGGTGCTAATTTACACTTTTAAATCAACATTCAGTGCTTCTGTTGAACTATAAAGTTGTGAAATGCAAAGAGACGAGAAATGAACCGTACTTGAGCTCTAAAAAGCCACTCATCTCGATTGCCCCGCAGAAGGAGACCTCACCATCACCCTGAGAGAAGTGCATATCGCCAGTGCTGAGGTTTGCTCCTTCCACAAAGACTGGGAGATATATCTTTGAACCCCTACTTAAATTTTTGATGTCGCAGTTTCCACCGTTTTCCCTTCCGGGAATTGTTCTTGCAGCTTCCCGCGCGATCCTTTCCCATTCAGGAGTGCCTTCTTGAATCTAAATGATGTTGATATCAGGACTGATATCAGTTTAAGCAGTTGATAATGACCACTTTGCAGATTAGATTGCCCTATGAATGCTTTCATATGAACGACTTTCTATTCCTTGCGTCGATTGCTACGAGTTACTTAATTGTTTCGTACCTTGCCGAGGATGCAGCCTTTGGTTGATGGTAAGCTTGCTAGTGGCCTTGAATGCAAAACCTCACATAGCTTGAATGTCTGCAGTCCATTTTCTTCAACCTCTCTTTCCCTGTCGTTCCATATGTTCAGGAGTTCCTTACACGGTGCAGTTCCAATTATTCCAGGGTGAGTCAAACCTGGAAACCTGACACCTGATATTCATGTTGGAAATTGTCATTTCCCCGGCAAATTGATTTGATAAATCCAACATGTTACTATGCGCCAGGCATTAGGTATGAAAGAGATTAAGCATGTAAAATTAGGACATATACCCGGTATTTGTGGCGAGTATGCATAGATTCCTTCAAAATACCATATTGCTTTGGTTGCACACGGGAAATGATCTGTCAGAAACCCCCCTCCATTTTCTCTGTCGAATGTTGCCGTGAAGCCCCATTCATCGCCCGGTAGAGGACCCAGGTTGCATATCTCGACAGCGAGAAGATCACCCGGCTTCGCCGGAACTCCATCTGCATCCACAACTCTGATCGGTCCACTCAGGTAATGTACCTGGATCAAAAGCAAACGACCGGAATCAACAACTCTACTGAGGTATTCACAAGGCTTAAAAGCTCCCTACAGAAAATCTCTCATGGCACATAGTCCTGGCTCTTCCTTGATTTTCAGTTAAGTCTTTTATCGCCAGATTTGTAAGCAAAGAGTTGGAAATTGTTCTTTAGCTTTCTTGGGATTGGCAGGCACTTACCGTCGTCAGATCCACGGATTTCACGTCGAGTGCGGAGTCATCATCTTTTATAGCCCCTCCAGTCCAGTCTACCATCTCTATCCGAAAGAGCTCGCCGCTCGTGACCGTCGCGGCCGCAGGTATGTCGGGGTGCCAGCGGTTGTGGAGAGGCAGTTTTTGGTCCCATGGCTTCTTTGTCAAGTCTATCGGCACTACTAGTCTCGGTGTTGGAGGAGCCATTCATGGATGTGGATGAAAGATTGCAGAGCTCAGAATCCAAAGAGGCGATGTCTGTGGACGGAGGAGGCTTGTAAGATCGGAAGTAGAAGACAAAATTGGAGGTCCCCCAAGGAAAAGTCACCATAGGGTGAAATGGAGACAACACGCAACCCACCCAGCCCCCTCTCTCTTCCTCTCTTTCTCTCTTTCTCCTCTCTTCCCATTTTGTCATCATGTGCCAAGAATCTCAATCGGGTCGGGGAAGTATATTCACAAACGGGTCCAACCCGTGCTAAAAAGCAGATGACTATCCATTGCATTTGATTTTAGTCTCGATTGAGTTCCCAACGTTGCTAGAAAGATGGATTAATATTACGAAAAATTTTAAAATGATATATTTATGATATGTTTATCTCAAATTATTTAGAATTTTTAGTGATCACAAAATTAATTTGAGATAGCTGGTTTGCAGTTTTTCATGTGCTAAGCTTTTCGAGAGTGGGTTTCCGGTACTGCAAATCTTTGGGACTTCGATGTGGCATTTTCTTGAAGCTGTAGTGAACCTAGGTGGCAAATGGTGCTACTCCTATCCTCTAAAGACGACATCATTCCCGTTTTCCCTCCAAAATCCCTTCACTAGTTCTTTAAAATACCAAATCATTGTTCAAGAAAACCCTAGAAATCCTAAGTTGCAATACATTCTCAAATTGTATGAGAAGGGCATGAATGCAGAGCAAGACATTTTTCTGGGAAGGAGAATATCAAGGCAATAGTCACAAGTGGATCATATTTAGGCTTCGTTTATTTCAAGATAAATAAATAATTTACAAAATATTTTCCTAAAAATAATTACTTATATTGCATAAAATTAGTAATTTATAGAAAAAAAGTTTTCCTCATCATCAACAATGGATTTCTAAACATTATTGTTGACAGTGAAAATTATATCACTTCTCTTAAATTAGTTGATGACAAGCTTGGATATGCTTGTGCATCGGATGCTTTCATTTGGAACGATAAACCAATTAATAGTAGGAACTTTCGAATTTTTTAATATGAAATAGTTCAATGCATATTACATAAAATATAATTGATTGATTATGTCACGTCAATATAGCTATATATTAATTTTTTAATATGAAATAGCTTGGATGCATATTACATAAAATATAATCGATCGATTGTGTCATCTCAATATAGCTATATATTACACCTTCTTCGGCTCGACAGTCCCAAACCCCCCAAAATGAAGAAATTTTTTCTGAACTTCGGATCTTCTCTGAATGATCCACTTGGAATTAGAATGGGAAAAGAAGAAGAAACAAGTTCCCTAACGCTAGAATGACTTGCTATTGATCTTACTTCCCCCCTCTCTCATCATTTGAGAGTTTCAATTTAATGATAGAAGCTACAACACTAGAAATCAGGGAAAATTACTAAAAAAGTCCTAAACCTATTGCAATTGTGCCAATTCAATTCCAAACCTTTTTTTTAGGCCAATTAAAGCCTAAACCTTTGTAATTGTGCCATTTTAGTCTATCCAGCTAATTTTGATCTATTGAGACTAATGTGGATGCCGGCCGACGACATACAATTTTTAATAGTATTTTTGAATATTTTATTTTTCATTTTCTCTTCTTTTTCATTTTCTTTATTTTTTCCTCTCTACTATTCTTCTTTCTCCAAGAGACTGTTCTTCTTCTTCCTAAAAATTGAAGATGACAATCATCATTGTCCTCCCATCTCTCCCTCGTGGCGGATCCTTCATCCTTGGGCATCTGGTATTGGCAAACCGAACAAGTCTCGAGCCTCGCTAGCCCAGATCTAGCGACGCATGGTGGTTGAGACAATTATCTCCTCATTCACCTTTGTTGTCGTCGTCCTCCTATCTCTCCCTTGTGGTGGCTTCTTCATCCTCAGGTATCTAGTACTGACACCATCGCCATGGCTATGCGAGGCCACCCCTCGCGCAACCATGGTGACCCTCACCCTCACCAGTGGCCACGGAGGCGACCTTCGCCGGAGGCTCGTCCCCTCTGGATTAACTTCTCAATCACGAGACAAAACAGTTCAAACAAGATTGTTCATGGTTATCATCATCTTCACCATCTATAGGAGGAAGCGGAACAGTCACTAGGAGGAAGAAGAACGGTAGAGGGAAAAAAATAAAAAATGAAAATATTTAAAATATTATTAAAATATTATGTTGGTAATGGCTGGCATTCATGTTAGCGCCAGACGGTCAAAATTGGTTGGATGGACTAAATTGACACAATTACAAAAATTTTAGAACTTAATTGACCAAAAAAAAAATCTTAGAAATGAATTGGTACAATTACAATAGGGTTATGACTTTTTTGATAAATTTTTCTTGGAAATTATAAATTCAATTTGATAAGAAAACATGTGAGAGACGTGAGCGAAAACTAATAGCAAATTTTAAGAACTCACGATGGACGAGTCAGCATGCTCGATGTCGTCGATGTTGTAGTTGTGCGTGATCCTACCGTCGGTGAAGTCCACCATCTCCGTCCAGAAGACCTCACCAGTCCGTACTTCTGCGATCAACGGGATCTCCCGGTGCCACCGGTTGTGAAGAGGAAGCGCCTGCTCGTGGGCCTTCTTCTTCACATCAATTGGGATGACCAGCCTCGGACCATGTTGAGCCATTCCTGTCTTCTCTCCCAAATTCCGGAACTGATGATGTCCACTTGGGAAGCCAGAACTTATGGAAGTGGGGGTATTTCTCAGCACTCAGGAGATGGCACAAAAACTCAAGGAGAGTTGCTTTAGATATGCAGGCTTAGGTGGAAGATTTTGAGGGACATTATCGATACCTCTAAAGGTTTGATTTTTCTTTCGCTACTAATGGATGGACTACTCTATACCGATGGAAATTGTGATGGGCCATTATTGTTAGGAGATCAATTTTGTGGCAACTTGTCATCGAGTGAACATCCATGACCTATGACTTGACACGATTAGACAATGACGGTGTGAACAACGCCACCATAATAATGGACTAATGTTTTTGATTTCTGCTACACTTGCTTTTATATATTGGTATTTGGTGGCCCAACACTATGCGCTACAAAAGATTGTGATGATGAGTTGGTCTAGCTCCGATACCAATTAATGAAGAACGGAAAAGCATGGCGAAGATAGGTTTAGAATCATACAAAAAGGGAAGAAAAATAGAAACCAGGAAAGTGGGGAAGAAAGTAGTGAAAGTTGGAGGAGAAATAGCGAAATGCCAATTCAAGTGGGCGAGAAGAAATGTCAAATACAAACTATTCATTAATCAAATAATCAAGTACAAGTTGTCTTGGCATTTTCTTAGAAGCAAGGCCTAATAAAACATTAGGAAAAATAATTCTACATAAGGAACTTTAGTAGAAATGTATATTCTTAATCATATAAAATGTAAAAATAACTAAATTAAACAAAAAAAAAAAGGATGATTGAAAAAACCCGTCATGCATTGAATCGTTCGATTTATCCTCATCTTATAAAATATAGCCTTAAATTTGAGTGATATTAGATGATCACATGAAATGTCAAGTTCTCAATTCTTCTGCAATATAGACCCAATCCATCATAAGCATTCAGTCTTTAGGATAGTTTGATCTCCAAACTTGGGTGCTTTTCCGTTTCTGATGAAACATAAAAAAAAAAAAAATTAGGGTTTAGAGACATCATCTTTAGCGAATCGATATCTTTTCAATGATACCTTTGCATTGAGGCTCTCAATGATTCTCTCCAAAGAAAAGGATAGCCAAAGCCAAGATGCTCAGTGATACATATTGGATTAGACTTCATCATCTTTCCATCGCTAAAGTCGATTCACTTGGTTGTCCGAATATGATTCAACATCGTACCCACGTGCTGAAGCAAATCATCCTGATTGATTGCAAGTTCATCTTGAGATGATAGCTTTAGTTCTTTTGAAAACTGAATGACAGCTTTTTTCTCACAACCTTAGCCTTTTGCTGCAGAAAGATGCTTCTGTCTAATCCTGATTTGTGGGCAAGAAATGGGAATCTTAAGATTATGCCGGCAATTGTGTCAGAAATTTTTATGGTTGTGCTTCGTTTGAGAATTTTCTCTTGGTTGTACTTGTTTAGTGGAATTGTTCTTTGTCGGCAATTTGTTGCCTTGGTTGCAATTTAGAACGTGCATGGTAACACTTTTGCTTTAAAAATCAACTTTTTGGTTTAGAAGATTATTTCTAATTAGAGAATGACATTTGACAACAGGACAAAATTTGTGCTTCTGAAACAGAAATTCGTTTGTGGCAATGACTGAAATTTTCTACTTCTGTGTTAAATTATGTCTTGAGTTTGAATCCAGAACCCAACTAAGTAAAAAGATTTATTTATATTTTGTTGGAGAAGATATGCTTTATTACTCTTGATCGGTTTGATCGATCAAGATGTGCTGCAGTGGAGTGGACGACTTCTTGTGGCATTGGGTGCTACAGGACCAAAGGAAGGGGGAGGCACACATATATATTATATAATATTATGCTACAGTAGGCCCAAGGTTAATAAAGGAGAAAGAAAAAGAAGTCTAGGTCTTCCTTTTCCAATCTTCCTGCGAAAGTCGCACAAGAAAAAGCTCGCAGAAACTGAACAAAAAGAAAAGAGAGGGCTTTTTGTGTTTTTTTGTGTGTTTTCAGCCGAGAGAGACCGGCGAACAGAAGACGCAAGTCCAAGGGATTCGTGGGCGAACAGAGGACTTCTTTTTCTAACGCACAAGGGAGTTTATTCTTCACCACGAGCAGGGGCGACACGCACGAAAGGCTTTGTGCTTTGTGAGTTTTTATTATATCCAATTGAGTTATTTTATTTATAAATACTTTGGGTTGGGTATAATATAGGTGTAGGAAACACGAGTGATTATAATTTCGATTCTCTAATTATAGTGAATTATTCTTACTGACTTTCCCTGTAAATATATGTACCTTTATTCGGACTGAACCACGTAAATCTCTAGTACTCTTTACCGTTCCTTTTTTTTTTTGGATTTTTGCATTGGACTTAATTTACAAGATCCTGGTTAGTTTCCTTGTTATATTATAACAATTGTTATAAGAGCTTGGGTTTAGATATTATGGATTTTGATTTGGGGCTTTTACTTGTCCAATTATTATTTGGATATTTTGTTATTGCAATTATGCCTGGAGTGAAAGAGGAAATTGAAAAATTAATGGGAAGAACAATTTTGGGTTATAGAGCCTCAAGATAGGAGTGTTATTGATAACTCAAAGTTTAACAGAAGCATTAGAGGGCAATGCTAAGTTGCTCGAAACAATTAAGATGATGAAAATGATATGTTAATGAGGAAAGCTAGGAGTTTTTTTTTTTTATGACTGAGGTGTCCACGCAGCCGGCGAGCTTGTGTTCAAACCAATGGTGAAGCACGATTAGTCCTCGGGAGAACTCGCGGACTCGCAGACCCGCTAGGAGTTTAATACTGTTAAATTTATCGGTGAAGTGTTAATAGAAGTAGGCATGGAGAGAGATATTGCAGTATTGTGAGCAAAACTTTAGTTGTTCTATGTAATGAAGGGTTTGAACAATAGCTTCTATATATTGAAGAGGATGTTTTAGTTCAAATATGCTGAACATACGTCTATTAGAATCCACCTAGATGAATTTCATAAGTTCATTTAAAAATTTATATATTTAACCAAATCATAGAATTTTTTTTATAATTTATTAAAAATGATATTGCTAAAACACTCTCATGCAATTGAAATTAAAAATTAAAAATTTAAAAATATTTCTTATTATTAAAAATAATATTCACTTTTTACAAATAAAAAATATTATCTTTGTGGGCCATACACGGTAATCCGGTGGCAGCCTTGTTCAGTGGCGTGTTTGGGAGTGAATATATATATATATATATATATATAGAGAGAGAGAGAGAGAGAGAGGTGCCAAGAATAAAAAGAGGCTGAAGTGAAAGAAAGTTAGAGTAAATTGAGAGAGATATTGATGTAAAGATATTTTTATTTCTGAAATAAAAGTAATTTTTTTTACTTTTAAAACTGGGTTGAAGTTAACTTTTGAAACAAAAATTATTTCAGAAGTAGAAAAATGAAGTTGCATAACTAAACGAATTTCTGCTTTATAAGTTGTGTTACTAAATGGATTTGAAGCAGAAATCCCGTGTTTTAGAAGTGTTATTAGCTACCAACTTTAGTAACAAGGAAAAAAACAAGACCATTCCACCCTTTTCTCCTAGGGATCAAAATGATTCTTTTAGAGAATTTTAAGAACTTGTACTTCGTAAACGTGGCATAGGAAGAGACGCAAGCACTTATGTTATACTTGGCTACCGTGATTTTGGCCACCTGAGCGACGACTACAGGGCTGGAGGCACCAAGGTTCTCTGTTGCAGGGAGATTCTCGTCATAAGTGCAATTTAGGACATATGGCTTCCTGAGTAGCCGAGGCTCCACTGGAATCTTGTTCTTCGGACGAAAATCCTGCAATAAATAAACTTCTTTAGACGGTGTGCTATCTGGACTTTCTGAAAGCGATCCAGATCTGCTTCCGGATTGTTAGGCAAGAAAAAACTCAAGGAAGGTAAGCTTTATGCAATGTTCGGAGGTATTAAGTATGGTGGACTAAAGCGAAAAGAAGAACAAGGAAATCAAATGTATTCTAATGGATGGAAAGGTGATGGAAGATGGAAAATAATATCAAAATTATGTGGAGTTTCATGTTCCATCTAGTTTCTAGTTGTTGCTGTCGTTCGCCACTTTATGAGGGAAGTATCTGTAGATTCTAGTTGAAAGCGGTCTTTCATCAGAGTTCATCATCCGAGAAGAAGGAGGAGGAGGAGCTTAGTTTGTGACAGCAGTGCCTGATCAAAGATGGACGTAAGGAATGCAAGTGTTGCTACAGCATTAGGGGATCCACAATTCCAGATATCCTTCCTTCACATGGGCAGCAGGATAGTGGAAGATACATCCGTCAGGACATGTGATTCTTTCAGTCACACTATGGAGACTATATTTAAGATTACTTAAATTTGAGGATTGGGTTTCTGTATTAATCCGATTCAGCATTAAACACATGATCACAGCCGATGAATGATGTGGAACCCAGGTGGGGCACACCGTAATATTTAACCGTTCCCTGATCAAATCCAGGTGAGAAATTTCTGCTTCTGTGTTGAGTAGTGATTTTAGGTTTTTGTAAGAGATGTGCAAACCTGCTCCTTGGAGTAGCCAAATTTGGAGAGGTAGTTGATGGCATTTATTACTGCCCGCTTGTATGCGACGGTGGCGTCAAGGCAATGCTGCCTCCCGCTCTCATTAACACTGATCCCCTCAAAAACCAGCCATTCTGAAAATCTCGGCTCCACCGGTCCTATCTCGAAGATTGGGTTCACGTGGAGAGGAGTCAGTCCCATTGGGGTCGGGTACTCTTTCATCCCTCCCCTGATGATTTTGCATCTGATGGACGTGAAGCCAAGAATCCCGTTTAACATTAAATGTGTTGCATGATGAATGAAGCAAATTTGGAAAGAAAAAGGTTGGTGGAAGTGGGGGATAAAAGGTCATCGGTTATGGATGCTCTGTAAATCATGAGCCTGCAGACATAAGTCCTTGCAACGAGCACTGCGATCGGATCTTGAGCATTGACTATCGAAGCTCTAGGAGTTTTTGCTTGCCAATGTCTCCAATTCTTTGTGACTAAAGCAAATGTGTGCAGAACTAAATGGAGTTTCAACTGTTTTAGCTGTTGAAGAGTACTTTCTTACGCTTTTAAATCAGTAGTCACTGCTTCTATTGAACTATAATGTGATGGAATGCGATGGGATGAGAAATGGACCATACTTGAGCTCTAAGAAGCCACTCATCTCGATTGCCCCACAGAAGGAGACCTCACCATCACCCTGAGACAAGTGCATATCTCCCGTGCTGAGATTTTCTCCTTCCACAAAAACTAGGAGATATATCTTTCATCCCCTACTTAGATTTTTGATGTCGAAGTTTCTCCCATTTTCTCTTCCCAGAATTGTTCTTGCAGCTTCTCTGTCGATCCTTTCCCATTCAGGAGTGCCTCCTTGAATTTAAAGGGTGGTTGATATCGGGACTGATGTCAGTTTAAGCAGTTGATAATGACCATCTTTGCGGATTAGATTACCCTATGAATGCTTTCGTATGAATGTTTTTCTATTCCTTGCGTCGATTGCTACGAGTTAATGGTATCATGCCTTGCCGAGGATGCAACCTTTGGTTGATGGTAAGCTTGCTAGTGGCCTTGAATGCAAAACCTCGCATAGGCTGAGAGTCTGCAATCCATTTTGTTCAACCTCGCTTTCCCTGTCGTTCCATAAGATTTCATGTAGAAAATTGTCATTCCTCAGGCAATCCCATACAGTAATTTCAACTTGTATGTTGTATGCTATGCATCGGGCATAATGTTTGAAAGACATAAAGCATGTAGAATTGGGACATGTACGCAGTATTTGTGGTGAGCATGCATAGATTCCTTCGAAATAACATATAGCTTTGGCTGCATAAGGGAAATGATCTGTCAGAAACTCGCCTCCGTTTTCTCTGTCAAACGTTCCTGTGAGTAAACCCCATTCATCGCCCGGCAGTGGACCCAGGTTGCATATTTCGACAGCGAGAAGATCGCCCGGCTTCGCGGGAAGATCGGTCCACTCAGGTAATGAACCTGGATCAAAAGCAAATGACCAGAATCAACAACTCTACCGCGGTACTCACTTGCCACATGCTTAAAAGCTCGCGATAGATAGTCTCTCATAGCACCCAGTCCTTAGTCTCGCTTAATTACCCACCGCGGCTGCAGGTTATTTGGGGAGCCAATGGTCATGGATTGGTCCCATGGCTTCTTTGTCAAGTCTATTGGCACTACTAATCTATATGAGACATTGAGATTGGTAGTTAGTCACGAAACTGGGAATGCTTAATTTCTCTGGTAGACAACAAAGCAAAGGGAGAATTACCAAAAAATCATACATTCATCGCAATTGTGCTAATTTAATCCTAAATCTTTTGCCATTGTACCAATTTAGTCCTAAATTTTTTGCAATTGTACCAATTTAATCCACTTTACTAGACAACGTTGACGTGGATAATTTTTAATATATTTTAATATATTTTTTCTTTTCTTTTTTTCTATTTCTTTTCTTTCCCTATGCTATTGTACTCTGCTCGTCACGTTTCAACAAGGGTCGCTGGAGCTGCCAGCCACTGGGCGAGGGCTGAGAAGCCGTTGTTGGATGCTGGGGAGGGCTTCATAGCCCCCGACCGACCTCGCCGGGCTTCATCTAGGCTGCGCAAGGCCATGGAGGCCGTGGGTGAGGCACCCTCACCCAAATCTAAGCGAGGGTAGCCTCGCCATGGCCTTGCTCGCGGCCGCACTTTACCTCGTCTAGATTTGGGCGAGGGGGGTCTCTCCTTTTTCTAAGCTTAAAATAACTTCTTGTAACACGAAAGTTAGACAGAATAGCACGAAAAAAATGTTATGTTCAATATACAATATGTTATATAAAAAAATCAATATTAATTAATTTAAAATGTAGGATGGAATTTCACAAAGTAACTATGTAATTATTTGACTTAAATGACAAAAATTGAGAGGAAAAATTTTGTACAGTTACCAAATGTGTTTCTGTTCCAAGAACATAAATTTTATTTAGTTATCAAACATATTTTGATTCTCTAAAACTTATATAGGAAACAGAATCAGAAAAAAAAATCAATTCTAATAAAAATCACTTTTTTCAAATCAGGATTATTGCCATGTAGGTCTTTAGAACCCTAAAATGGGGAGAAAAATCAGGTGGCAAGAAAGACGAAAGAGAATAGTGAAATTTGGAGGAGCAAGAGAGAAACCTTCAGGAAAGAAGAAAGACCAAACACGCTATTCAGTACTCAAATCATCAAGTGCAAGAATGGATTGTCTCGGCCTGCAAAAGCAAAGCCCCAATCATGAGACTCCTACTAGGAAATAACACTCAATAGGAAACTTAAGTAAAAATAGATCAATATTATTTCTTTTTTTAAAAGAATTATAATTCAAAAGAATGGGTACCAGATTTCTTACCTTACCAAAAAAAAAAAAAGAAAAGAAAAGAATGGATACCAGAGCCCTTTACAAAGAGAAATAGATTTATCTACCTGGAATTACCATTAGTGAGATTGCCAATTCTTCTATTTGTAAGCAATTGAACGGAAAAAAATAAGGTTCAGATACATCATCTTCCGTGAATCAAGATTTTTTCGGTGATTCTTTTCACTTCGTGGCCCTCAACCATTCTCTCCAAAGATAAAGATATTGCCAAAAGCCAAGATGCTTGGGTGATACGTACTCGGTGAGACTGTGGTTGTCTAAATTTGATTCAACATCGTACTCATATGGTGATGCAATGATGTTTGTAAGTTCATTGCGACATGCCAAAAGCTTTTTAGTGCTTTTGGAAAAACCAAGTGACAGCTTTTTGGTTGGCCAATCGGATGAAACTCGTCCCCATCACATTTCCTTCACAAACCCCAGCCCTTTTGCCACATAAAGAAGCTTCTGTCTAATCCTGATTTGCTCCCACTCGATGGCCCCGCAGATCGGAATCTTAGGATTATGCCGGCAATTCGTGTTGACGTTTTTAAGGTTGTACTTGTTTTGACGATATGATCCTGGTGAGTTTTCATATAAATTTCTTGTTTAATTATATTAGATTTAGGTGTTATGTAATTTGGTGTAATCCATTATCTAAATTTCGACAAATGTGTGGACATGATTTTCATTTTATTCGGATCTCATTAATAAAAATCTCTATATTCTCGTATTCCTGATCATGAGTTTTGTTTTCATCGAAACCTGATCATGAGTTTGACTGCTCGTTGAGTTGCTCGCTCATGTTCATTAGGCTTGAAGCACAAAATGGACGGGTCTAGCGAGCAATTTCCTAAATAGGATCTAGCCATCCATTTAGTTTTGCTTGAACCAAGTCATCTTGCAAAGACAATTGAATACTTCCTAAAATGCTGGTTGAGCTAGAGAACAATTTATTGGATAATCCCGATCTATGTTAACCCACTCCACATGAGCCGTTGGATCGTGTGTGGCCCTTAGTATCCCTAGCAATGCACTCCACTATGCTCTGAAATTGTTAACTTGATATAGAAGAAGTCTTTGCGTTCCTGTCATCGAAATTTATCCACTTCGCTCCAAGATTTAAGATTTGATTTTCTACTTTTAAAAGCTTTCTAACACAGTCACACTTAGCCATAGCTTGGAAATAACGTTGAACTAACAGCTAAAGAAGAAGGTTAAATGTTTCATAAGGATAAGTTCCCCACCGAAAGAAGCCACCATTCCTCGCCCATGGAGAGAGCGACTCCCAACAGTGGAGGACGTCCATTCGATGGGTCATCTCCTTTTGTCTCCAACAGATGACGCATCACCCGAAGACGACAATCTTCCTTTTCTTGATTATTAGAAATAAATACAATTTATCTAAGATAATTTTCAATGTTAAAAATATTCGATAATTCCGTTGATTCTTTATATCTCTCAATATTACGGTATATCTTTATTTGATTGTGCGCGTGTGCATATACGTGTGTATATATATATATATATCTTAAAGTCTATAAATAGGTTAATGTAATTTTCATAACGGTATATCAAATATATAGAAATTTCTCAATTTCTATCTTTCACGTCATTATTTTATTCTCAACTTTTCTTTTCCTCCCTTTTGTGTATTTACTTTCTAAGCTTTTTAATAGTGAGGAACAAGTGAGAAGAGTCAAAATCAGAGGAGATGGGATTAATCGTCTACCTTAATACATTATTCATCGTGGTGTGAATTTGAAACGTAAGTTTCGATATATTAGGAAAGTAAGATATGCGATAATGTGATTGGTGGAACGGAGTGATCGGCGTTTATATTTATGATTACATGTTTATATTTATCAAGGGAAAAATAAATAAAACATGTCAGGAGGTGGATAAGAACGCCACGCCCGCCGTGACTTCGACGTCTCACCTCGTCTGTTTCCCCCTCGTCACGCGCCGCCCTATGTCGTCTCCACTTGATGGGGTCAGGCAAAAGCAGGGGGTCCATCCAATTTCAACGTCCAAAATCATGAGCCCCCGACTTACTTGCGACGTCATTTTGATCGCAAGCTCAAAGACCCCACACGCCGTAGATCTATCTCCTGACCCGATGATCCGTGCCGAGATGCGTCGTGTTAAAGTTGGGTCTTTGACTCAACCAGGACCCGTTTATTAATCATGCCAGGGCTTATGAACCACAAATGGATTAGACAAGCCGACGCTCGTAATTAGTTTGAAACACGAACTTTCACACGTGAACTTGTAAATGATGTGTTTAGACGGGTATAAATGTATCTAAGCGTATTATGCTGACAAGTTAATCTATACGATCAAACGTATTTAAGTATGTCACAATTAGAGTTGAGCGGTTTCAAATTTCGTATAGGTTCTACATAGAACCTGCAACCTACTCGTCGGAATAGATTATTCATTTTTTGAAACCTAAAACTTGCCGTGCATATCGTGAAACTTGAAACTTACTCTATCACATAGGTTCATGGTTGATTTTAGGGTCTACCTAAGTTTTACCTATATTTTTAGTTGAATGATTGTAATGAATGATCACCTTTAATGAACACCATTTGCTATTGTAATTCACTCATCACAACTCATATTAAGAAATAAGAATAAATACGAACTATTAACAAAGTAAAAGTCTTAATTATAACTATCACCGAAAATGGAAGCTCATACTAGTGGTTTTAGATTACACACTTATCATCGAACATCATAGAATACCGCAGAGTCACGCGAAGATATGTACTAAGAAAAACACAAATCCTAGTTACATGTTACAAGTTACAGGTTCTAGGTTCCATCTATTTAGAACTTGGAACCTACCAGTTAGAATAAGATCTCTAATTTTTGAAACTTGGAAGCTATCTTGCATACATTAAAACCTAGAACTAGATAGCTTCCATACTGGTCCGGTTTTAGGTTTCAGATTCTATCCTTGAACCCTGCTTACCCCTAATCATAATAGATTAAATAAGATCACTCAACTAACACGACAAATTGATTGTTCATGCATAAATAGGCTTTTTTTTTTAATTGGAAGAAAAACTTTCGATTCACTTATACATAACTTCCAAGATAAATATAAAAATCAAACAAAACATGTAAATCTGAAAGATAAATCAACTTGATATACCATGTAGAGATTCGCTCAATCCATATAGATGGAAATATCATCATATAAAAGCACATGCGGCAGCCAATTGCCAGGTCTCGCATCAATATTAATGATGAGTACACAGCAAGATTTTTTTTTTGGGTAAGGTACGAATAGTATTAACTGAGCAAAATCGCATTACAAAGGGAAAGTCCTTTACAAACCTCGCACCGCACGAGACATATGCGGATGTCACAGAGGGTGTGAGGGTGTATCGTCAACCAGCCTAGAAACACCACAAAAACAACCAGAAACGAGACCAACAGGACACGAATCAGGACGAAAGGGCACCAAGCCGACCCAACCAGTCACGACCAAAAAATAGAAGGCCACGACAGCAATAACAGACAGACCGAAAGGAAATCAGGTAAAGACAATAACTAGAGTTTTGCTAAAAAGTGATGCATGCCTAGGTTCAACATACCCAACACCATTACTGACAATAACAATACCAACAAGTTCAAAAAGTACAGAAAACGCCTTATAAATCTTAGATCTATTTTTAAATCGGAAAAAAACAACACCCAAATCTAAAACCAACTCTAAATTGGGAGAGAAGACTTGTAAAAGAGTTACAAAATGATCAAAAAATTACTTTCGGATAAGCTGATTGCTGAAGCAATAAAAGAGCCACATGTGACTACATGGAACAAGCGCCGAAGCCGGAGCGGGCGAGCGAGCGAGCAAATCCGGAATAACAAATTCTTTCAAGGTCTTGCCCTTCGAACTTTTGCTCTTACTGGCCAAAATCCTCCACTTGGAGGAAGTCGATGAGGTGGTTCGTCCGCAAAATCAACAAAGGAGACTTAAAAATGAAATGAGAATATAGAGTGAATGGAAAATAGGGAGGGGGAGGGGGAGACTCCCTCTTGGAAAATGCCCCTGCAGAAGGAGATTTTGGGCGGCGCTTTTTGGAAGGAGGGAAACCCTAAAAAAGGTTGTTCTATGCATAAATAGGTTGCCTGTGTGAATGCGTAAAATGCGTGCGGTATCCTTCGTTGCCAGAGCAGTTTATGAGAGATTGCATTGCAAGTGTGACATAGATTAGGGTTCGGCCTTCATGTTCAAATGCACGCATGTTTGCATAGTCGAAGCCTTGGCGGTCCTTCTACAAGGCTTTGTGTTGGCGACCCTAGTTTGTACCTTAAAACCAAATAAGGAGCAAATGCATGAATGTTTAGTTCTCGACGGTGTCAAGGGGGGTAAACAGTGTTGAGAACAAATTGCACTGCTATAGACTCCTCCAGATTTCACCAGTCATTGTACTAATATTTAGATGATTGACGGCAAAAAGGAACAAGAC
Organism: Psidium guajava; assembly: GCA_016432845.1. Taxonomy (NCBI): domain Eukaryota; kingdom Viridiplantae; phylum Streptophyta; class Magnoliopsida; order Myrtales; family Myrtaceae; genus Psidium; species Psidium guajava. The sequence continues at coordinate 16,166,072 of CM028227.1, read as the reverse complement.
GTTTGCTTATTGTTTCAATATCAATTTTATGGCCAATGCCTCACGAAGCCAATGTCACTCTCCATATGGCCACTGCCTATTTTCATCATGACAACAATGGGAGACTCCAAACTTCGTACGCGATGAAGGGTGTCGAAAGGGAACAAGAATCATTATACTAATGTTCAGATAATTGCGATGGCGAAAAGGAATAAGAATTTGGCTTATTGGTTTGATATCAATTTTATGGCCGATGCCTCACGAAGCCAATGTCACTCTCCCTATGGCCAATGCCTATTTCCGTCACGACAACAATGGGAGACTCCAACCTTCAATCGCGATACATGGTGTCGAAATGGAACAAGCGACATTGTACTAATGTTCAAATAATTGCGACGGTGCAAAGGAACAAGAATTTGGCTTATTGGTTTAATGTCAATTTTATGGCCAAAATGCCTCACGAAGCCAATGTCAGTCTACATATGGCCAATGCCTATTTCCGTCATGACAACAATGGGAGACTCCAACCTTCGATCATGATGAAGGGTGTTGAAAAGGAGCAAGAGTCATTGTACTAATGTTCAGACAATTGTGGCGGCGAAAAGGAAGAAGAATTTGGCTTATTGGTTCAATATCAATTTTATGGCCGATGCCTCACGAAGCCAATGTCACTCTCCATATGGCCAATGCTTATTTCCGTCATGACAATGATGGGAGACTCCAACCTTAGATTGCGATACAGGGTGTCGTTATCGGGATAACGATTATGGTGAGTGCTTCTGCAAGTAGGTCAGCAGATGAAACATGAGAAACTCGAAGTAATCCATTCCATGGATGATGATCTGGGACGAAGTGGAAGTCAATTTCTCAGGCGAGAATGGAACACTAGATTCGCACTTAGACATGTGGCTCCGACATTCTCGCGATAGATACTTGGCAATTGGATTGAACACTCTCCTAATTCTTGCCACAGAGATTGAACTGGAGCGACTTCGAATATTGGGTAAGTACGATGGGATCTTAAACCTACGCAGAGGACAGAGCATCCATTTTTGTTTCTTGGAATCAAATGAGATGAAGTTTGAGCCAAAATATGTAGGATAGGCAGAGGAGTCGAGATGCGATTACCGTGATTTCCTCGCCGATCTGTGTCGAGGGAAGCATTTACTGTTTTGGTGGGCTTGCGGGAAAGGACATGACCGTGATCTTAAAATGGTCTTCCTCCTTAAATGTATAGCTTTCTAAGTGTTAGGAAGAATTCGTCGACAAATACAACTAACCTTTTTTGATGCATGACCGTAGAATTACCGAGAAATGTCGTTGAATCACCAGCACATCCTCAGCGAATCTACAACCCACGCTAGTCTGAATATAATTACAAGTAAAAAATATTCATGTTTCACAATATAAATGCCGATTTTTTGGCAAAAGTAACCGAGGGTGGGGGGAGGATAATGTTCCATACGTTTTGTAAACATCGTTCTTTTTCATGTTCCAAGGAAGTTATCTATTAATTTCCTCACAGATAAGAAGATGGAGCCTTTCAAATGCACCTCTTCGTGGGACGTCTATCAAATGGTGCCTCATAAATGCACATTTTCATCGAAACACCCAGTCATCGAAGTAAATATAACATCTCCAACCCGGCATGATGGGCTCGATAATGCTTTATCAAGAATGTAAGTCATTCAACATCATCTGCTTTAAAAACAATTCATACTCGCAAATACGTTATGCGACTTGTGAATATACCTGCGCTTGGCAGCTCAAGTTATGCACCTATTAGGGATACATAACGGTGACAACCGCAAAAAAGTAAAGCAATGTCTCACAGTGTCCAGACATATTTTATTATATCAATCTAAGTATATCTATTCCTTCAAAACCACCCCCCCCCCAAAAAAAAGTTGTCATGCACCGGTCCTAAAATTCTTCTAACAAATCACACATGCACTTAGGCTTTTTGAGCCTTGGAGATCGATCAATCAAAACAAGGTTAGGGAGCCCCAAGAGGACCACTTATAGAATCAAGCTGATTATGTTTAGGTATGGCTACTACTGAAGATGAGGTCCGATTGCAATGGCTCAAGCATTCAAAGGAAACTTAAGGTGTGTTAAACTTCATGAAGATCAATTTTTTGTATTTTTTCAATGCATCTACCCGAAAATACCAAAAATGACCACATTGTTCCGAAATATGTCCCAACCAAAAATGGTAATCTTAAGATGTGGGAAAAATAGGAAAATGCATGCACAAAATCTAAGATTTTTTTTTGTCATGGATAAGAAAATATGCTCCCGATGACTTTCATTTTTTGCACTTTTGCCAAAAAGGCCCTCATTTTCGTGTGAAAAATCATTTCCTTAAGGACTCAACAGTAAATAAGCATTTTCCACAAAATAGACACTCTTGGGGATTTCACACAAATGGACAAACAAATCTCAATATTTTTAATTCCAATCTACTAAATGTGACTCTAAGGAACAACTTTCATTCTTTGTGACTTTTCAAAATAACAATTTAAACATGAGATAATCAGGAACTAAAATGGCAATGCACAAATCAACATGCTGACTCAAGAACATCCATAGAATTGCATGAGTTCATTAAATGCATTAAAAATACAAAACATGCATGAAATTTTTAGATTTTTTTTTATATGTTATGCATTAAGGTGTTCTGAATGACTTTCAGGAGAGGTTTTCATGAAATAAGATCTAGAAAAAAGCATGAAAAATCACGAAGTAGCAAAGGTCATATAGAAAGACACATCCTCAAATTCAAAACAATGAAATCACATATTCAAGTATTGCACCATGGGACCCTTTTGACAGAGCAAACGATGTCCATTTCCGTGCCATAATATATCAAATAGAAGATCTTGAAGTCGTTTACAAAATTCAAGGAATGATTTCGTCTAATTTCAACATTTGCACATGGAAAATTGACGTACAGCAGAACGATGCGTTTTGATCCGAGAAGAATAACATGTGAGCATGCACCAAAACTCAACTAATCATCCAAATTCACACATAAATCATCATGTTAAGGCATATTCATGCATTCCACAGGATTAATCAACTGTTAAACACCCTTCGCCTCCTCACATTTAAACACAAAAATGATCATCCTTTCATCACACTTGCTATACATATCACCGTTAATTTTGAGAAAATTACCTTTCGTGACAAAGCTTGATGGCCAAACTTGAGCAAGAAATGGCGATCTAGCATTGAAATTCATGCCCAAACTGAAAATTAGTCAAATAAGATTGAGGATTAGTTTTGGTTTAACCAACGAAACCGAACTTCAAACAAGATTAGAGAGGAAATGGTATGAATGAAGCAAGTTTCAAAAGTCTCAAGTGATCCCGGCCTCAAGAACATGTCAAAAGGGGCTTTACCGGAGCTCCATTATGGGTGTGGCCATGGTGGTGGTTTAGGGTGAAAGGTCACTGGTCAGCCAGTGAATGCTCGGGAATGGGCGACACCGAGAGAGAGTAAGAGCGTTTTTGAGAGGTTTTTTCATTTTTCATCCCATTCTCTATCTATATTCTCTCTCTTTTCTTCTCCATTCTGAATATACTTCCCCTTTTGATTGTGGTGGCCGAATGGTGTCATGGATAATGGATAAGATTTGTCCATTTTTTTTTTCTAGAACGATGCAGAAATCCCAAGAAATTTTTGTAATACAATTTTCTTTTTTAGAGAATATGTCATTTATCATTTATTCCTTGTACCAAGTTTCATCTTTACCCTTTGAAAGCTCATAATTTTGGCCACACTGGGGGGGCAAAGGTCCTAGAAGGCTTCTTGTGAGATTTTGCATGAAAGTCCAATTTTGACAGATATTTGCAAGTAGGTCCTTTTTTTGAAAGCGTTTGAAAATGTGACATGATTGGACCAAAATGAAATTAAAGTTGTAAGGAGCAAATGTCATAACTAGCACAAAGTGATAAAAATACTATAAAAGGCAATTTGTGATTTTTGTTCTTTTAAGGACCTAATTGTAAAATTTTGGAAATCAAGACTTCTGATCGAATTTTCAAGGTTTAAAGTGCCAAAAATGAAATTCAAACTAAAATAAAATAAATTAATTTTTTTTATATTTTTCTGATAAAATGCTATTTTTTGGAGGTATTTTCGAATTAAAAATAATATTAAAATGTCAAAAAAAAATTAATTTTTTTTTACTCAAAATTGATTCTCTAGGCTTAGCCTATTCTTCTAAAGCTTATTTTTCATTTTTATGAATTTTTATGATATTTTTAATTACTTTTATAAAAATAAAAGGGATTAAAAATCAAATGTCAACACATGTCTATTTCTTGCTTCTCCAAGAAATTGTATCTTTATTAGGCAAGAATGCATACCTAGCTATCGATTTAGGGGCATATAAATCTTCTCCCAATCAGCATTGGAGTAACTAATTAAGCGCAAATAGCTCCCTTGATAATAAATTTGATAGTCCATAGTGCCTTTCAAGTATCTCAAAATTCTCTTAACTACTTTCAAGTGCAAGGATTTGATTGGTATCAACTCGCTAACCCCACCGTATGACATATGTCAGGTTGAGTATACATTATAGCATACATCAAACTCCCGACTGCACTAGAGTAAGACACAATTTATATTTCTTTCTTTTCTTCTAGAGTCTTAGGGCACAACTTAGAGCTCAAGCATTTACCTTGTATTATATCCGCATATTGAAGGGTTCAAGAATCTTTTTAATGTAAGACTCTTGAGATAGAGCAAGAAGATTTCTTGAACGATCTCTTTCTATTTCAACTCTTAATATATAAGCAACTTCTCCCATGTACTTCATTTAAAAAAAAAAAAGAGGACAACTATTCTTTTATGGTGATAATTATACCCTTATCATTCTTAGCTAACAGAATATCATTCACATAAAGTAATAAAACCACAAATTTATCCTTAAACTACTTGACATACGCTCAGTGATCGTCTTTGATCATCATAAACCCAAAAAAAGTTATACCTTGATGAAAATGAAGGTAACATTGTCTAGATGATTGCTTAAGGCCATCTATCGAATGATGAAGCTTGCAAATTTTACGCTCCGACCTTTAGCCATGAAACCTTTGGATTACTTTATATAGATTTTCTCAACTAGTTCTCTATTGATAAATGCCATTTTTAGATCAATTTGATGTAATTCTAAGTCCAAATTTACAACTATAGCTAGGATAAGGTATATGGAGGCAAACCTTATAATTGGTGAACAGGTTTCCTCATAGTTTTGGCTCTCTTGTTGAGTATAGTCTTTCACCATAAGGTGAGCCTTATACTTTTCAATGGACTCATCCACCATGCACTTGATCTTGAAAATCTATTTATTTCCAATAACCTTGCATTCGGGTGGTAGATCAATTGAGTCCTAATCACGATTTGCTCTCATAGACTCCATTTATTCTTCCAAAACATTTCTCCATTCTTCCTTGTCAAGTGATGAGAGAGCCTTTTCAATTGTCTTAGGCTCTGCATCATTTTCTTAGCAATCATAAATGTTTTCCCTTCAATCTCAAAACGACAATGGGAAATTCTTGTACAATTACCTTATGTAATTGAACTTCGTGGATTCAGTTCACTGTACGATGCTACACTACCACTAGGTCCAGTATGTTGAGGTAAATCGTTATTTTCCTCAACTACTTTAGTGGGTGTGCTATCAGGATTTTTCATCTCATATAATTGAAAATCATTATCAATTTCACCTCTAATAGTAAAATCATTCTCCAAGAATGTGACATCTCGTGACTCTATTTCAGTTACACTTCCGTCAGCCTGTTCACCTACAAACACATACCCTTTGGAGTGTTTAGAGTATCTAATGAAGATATATTTCTTTCCTCTATGATCTAATTTTTCATATTTATGGAAAGATTCGTAAACAAATGCTACATAAACCTCAAGTCGCAGATTGCTTAAATATGGTTTTCTATCAATCCATAATTCATAAGGAGTGGAAGTGACCGACTTAGATGGCACACAATTACGTATATGGGCGGCAGTCAATGACGCTTCTCCCCGGTATCAAATCTGTAGATTTGACTTGATCATCCTACATTTAAACCATTTTCAATGAGGTTCTATTCCTTTTCTCAGCAACCCCATTTTGTTGCGAGGTACCGGGACTAGTCAAATGTCTTATAATACCCTTTTTATCACAAAAAGACTTGAATTGTACAGATAGATACTCAAATATGCGATTGGTTCCTCATCCTCATAAATCAATTGTCCAGATTTTTTTAGACATCAAGGAGAGTGTCGTTCGTGCTAGATCATTCGCACACATGCACCAAAATTTCCTTTTTCCATAGTATATGAATAAACTCTTTCCACTAATAATTGCAGGCTGGGTTCACAGATTGCTACGAGAAAAATTTGATAAAACGAGTAGAAACCCAATGAAGTGAAAAGGCATTAATATGGTTGATTTTATTTCTCATTCTTGTTCAATTCGATTCATTTGTCTATCATGGTACAAGCATGGCTACGCCATTACAATGTTTTTAATTTTTGTAAAATCAAATTTGGTACTTATTTTGAAGCTACAGTTCCTTAAAATTGGGTGAGACAACTTTTATACTACTTCAAGTTATTGTAAGGCTCCACTTATTTCACGAAAAATTAAATTCTTTTGGAAGACATTTTTCAGGAAGACATTTTTCAATATTTAGCTGAAACTTGAAAACGAATTGAAAAATACTTTTCGCTATTTGATAGAGAAAATCTTATTAGATTTATTTTTTAATAGTTTAGTAAAAAATTGTTGAGGTGGACCCGACCAATCCTATATGGCACGACCGGCTTTAACGTAGAAATTTTTATACTTTTTTTTAAAAGTTCTATATCTTTAAATATTTCTTTGATCCTTAATATTTCCAGAATTTCTTAATTTTTTTTTCTATTTTTCTTCTTTTGTTTCTCCCTTCGTCGATCCCTCGGTGATGAAGCAAACATACAGTAACCGTGAGAAATTTGCCAATCATCTACTGAAAACTACAATGTCTCTTTCCACCACAGTAACTAAAGCACCGAGAAACTTTTGAAACGGTGCGATGAGGGAGGACATTGGAAATGTCACCTACATGGGCGCCGCGCCCAGTGGAGCCAGTCTCCGACACTCTTGTCTTTAATTTCACTCTAATCCTTATAGTATTACAAACCCAATGGTCTTGACTGCCTTTTTAAGCTTAAATTAACCAAATTATATATTCCATTCATTTAAGATCGCCATTAAGCTCTTCCTTCATCTAGGGCGCTAGACCCCCTACAAAATTAGTCAATCGGAATGTATTAATTACTTCAATTTTCTCCACCCCACTTGGAATTCTCTAGGCCCCACCTTGGGGATGCGAATATATGCCATTGATTGTCCATTCCCCTCATGGCACACCACCACAATCCACCACACAAAAAAACCCAACTTTTCTTTCTTCTTCTTTTTTTTTCTTTTGGTGCAAGAATACAAAATTTCCCATCAAGAGTATCTTATGATGCAAAATGAGAAAACTGGGCAACTTTGAATAAATAAGTAAACAAATCAAATGAAAGAGAAAGCCAATCAAACGGGGACTCAACTTTAGAAAAGGAGAGAGGAATCCAACGGTGGAGGGACGACCCACTGCGGAAACCCGGAGCCGCTTACGCCCAAGACTTTGGAATCTGAACACAACCCCCAACACCGGGAAGAAAAAGAAGAGATGAAAACAAGAAGTGCCCACACGTTACCCCCCACCCAGCATCTCCTCCTCCACTAACCGGATTTCATGTCGATTTCTCCAATTTCAACTTGGATTAAAAAAAAGAAAAAAGAGGCGACTTTAGGGTTGGAGCAATTCCCTAATTATGGATCTCCACACCCTTTTAATTATACAGAAAAAAAAATCCCCTAATTAGATATAGAAAGATGATAGCAAGAGCTACTTTTGTATGTCTCTCATGGGAGAGAGCGAACGGATTAGAGAAGTACTTTTTCATATATTGATAATTAACCCGTTCAAAGAGAAAGACGGGTGAAAGTGAGTTATTGAGGGAGAAATTTAATTGATCAAAAGAGAGTTGATGGAGATTTATGAAGTTCGGCATGCTAGCTAAAAGGGATCCAATTCTTGAATCGCGGAACACGTTTACGAATCGTTCGATTATCTTGCCTCTCTTTGATTTGAGATTCCTTTTCCTCTTGGTTTGACTTTTGGTGTTTCTACATTCTCAAGAAAAAATGACCATTAGTACAGACCCGCATATTTCTTTTTTTTTTCTTGGTAAACAAGGGTTTGGTAAAATTCGCTAGCAAACTCTCCTTCATCAATTGGATTTCTCCTTCTAATGAACTCATTTTGACCGGTCCTCCTTTTTGCAAATAACCACTTATAAAAAAGAATTATTTTTACATTCACATGTTATCACATTATATAGAATTGTAAATCATTTCCTATATATAGATCACGTGAGATGCACTAACATAAACAAGTGTCGGTTCGAAAAGCGCAAACTATTTCAGAGTAAAGAAAACAATATAGCAATCACTATCTCTTGAATTTTACTCTCTTATTCCAAGACACATATACTCTCAGTTTTACGATAACGAAAGAGAGTTGACTAATAATTTCTTGGTTTCCCACTACTAAATGAGGGTGGTGTGATTTACTAACAACGTCAATCTACTAATGTACTCAGCGAATTTAGAGACTCCCAAATCCAAGTCACATCTAAAAAAACAATGTTCTTCTTCTTTTCCCCTGGTGTCAGGTAGCTGAGGAGTGAACGACAACATATACTAGATAGAGTTCTTAAATAAAATATTTCAAGAATAGGATAGATCTTATCTTTCAAGACCGATGCTCCATTTCTTGAATAATTTAAGCCAAACATTTCCAAGATTCCTTCAAATTTAACCTAACCCTAGTTAACCCAATACCCCCACCACTCCATTCATCCCTGCGTCTATATATCTCCTCCCTTGCACCCTCCAACCCAAATTTTTCCCCTCTCTCTCTCTCTCTCTCTCTACATCCATTCCCTTGGGTCAAAGCGATCCGAGACTGCTTTAAACCCTCGAACTTTCAAGTGAAGTGAAGAATCATCTGAGGGGGCGCTGTTAAAGTGAAAAGGAAAGGAAGAAAGGCTTCGAGATCATCGGTGGCCTGTTCTTTTTTCTTTGTTTCTTGAATTGGGAGAGATCGATAAGATATGAGTTGCAACGGTTGCCGAGTTCTGAGGAAGGGCTGCAGCGAGTCCTGCATCTTGCGGCCTTGCCTGCAGTGGATCGAGAGCCCAGAGGCCCAGGGCTACGCCACCGTCTTCGTCGCCAAGTTCTTCGGCCGCGCCGGCCTCATGTCCTTCATCTCCGCCGTCCCCGAAACGCAGAGACCCGGTACGGCACACCTCGGTGATCTAGACATTGAATCACGTCCTCTGATCTCGTTGCCATGAGTCTATCCCCAGTTCAGTTCTCTGACAGCTTAAGCTTTTCTTTTCTTTTACCGGACAGCGCTGTTCCAGTCGCTTCTGTTCGAAGCGTGTGGAAGAACGGTGAACCCAGTGAACGGGGCGGTGGGGCTGCTGTGGACCGGCAACTGGCACGTCTGCCAGGCGGCGGTCGAGACAGTCCTCCGCGGCGGCTCGCTTCGGGCCATGCCTGAGCTCCTCGACGGCGGCGGCGCCTCCCTCCCGGCTTCCGACGAGGTCTCGGAGGCCGGCGACACGCGTGCCGACGCATGGAAGCTTCGCGATCCGAATCCGGGATCCCGATTCTCGACCTCGAGGTCGAGGGTCTCCCCAAAGCGCAAGAGGCTCGACGATGCCGCCGACAACGCTAAGCTCCTCCTCCTCCAGCCGCTCGATCTTGATCTCCGCCTCAAGCCGACGAACTTTCAGGCCAAGAAGAAGTCAGCCCTCAAGGCCGACCATCAGACGCGGCGGCCGGGGTCCCCGTCGATGAACTCGGAGGAGTCAGACACGACGACTTGCTTCGAGAGCTACAGTAATGTGGGAGAGCCGGAGATGAAGCTCCTCAACCTGTTCACCTAACCAGAGAAGTTTCGACGGCGTCCTTTTCCTTTCTTTCCTTGTCTTGGGTGTTTCTGACGATCGCGTCACGAGTTAGCTCTCGGGGTATTATTCTGCTAATTTTATTCTCTTAGTTAAATTTTTTCCCTTTAATTTTCCTTTTAAGTGGGAAATTCCTGGCCGGAGTAGTTTTCCGGCGAAGTTTTGCAAGTCGCCGGCGAAACCCGATTTCTCTCTCTCCGAGTCTTGAACAGAAAGAGAGAAAAATGATAGTTTGTCGGTGTTGTTCTCCTCCTCCTCTTCTTGTTCTTCTTGATCATGACTGTGTGACTTCCAATAAAGCAGTTGATTTATGTCAATTCGTGTTTTCTTGGATCTATCCTTCCTTTCTTTGCGGTCGATGAAGATGATCATGGAGCTCTGGAAATGGCGGAAACTGAAACTGCTGAAAAGTTGGTGAGGAGGATAAGGAATGGGAGGCTTGTTTGAATTATCCATCATTATCATTAATTCAATTTTACAAGCCAAAACTTGTACTCTTTGGATCACCGCCTGACGGAGTTTGAATAGTATGAAAATCAAGCTCAAGCAATTATTGGGCATCAAGACTAAAAGATTAGATCCCTCCCTATTCTAATATCTGAATATTAAGCATAAGTAAGATTTTTATGAAAATGCAGAAAAAATTCAATTATTGTTATGGATTACGAATTATTACCCATTTCAAGAATTCCGACCTTTGTAGATAGTTAATATGATTTAGGGTTCAAAAGTCTTTGTATTTGCTTGGGTAATTAGGGTTTACCTAAGAGCTAATATCAGTTACTCTCACTTTGACCAGTGCATGTCCAAAACCTTCCAGACGATGCCTTTGGTCCCAACAGCAAGAACGTACCAAAGCCTATGATGACCAAACCAAAACATGTTTACCTGCCTTTCCACCAAAACTTGAAAACCTAAATTAGTAGACGATTCATCCGATAGAACACTTTTCGCCGAACGAATCGTGGTTTTCAATTAACCCGCTAAAGAAAAACCCTAGATTATATACAAAAACCGGAGGATCTAATAATCAGACAAACATATCTCAAGTGTCGAGAATGAGAGTTAAGGAGATCAAAATGTTCAAGATCGACTGAATCTATCCCGCAGAAACTTCTAGGTAGTTTCTTGAACACCGAGTGGTGGGCAAATTGCATTTTGTTGTTGTCGTTGTGGGGACTTTGCACAAGTTTTCCCCATTCCACCTCCGCTTATTCTTTTTTCTGCGCAGACAAACGATTTAGCGGGTTCTTCTTATCCACCAAGTAAAATAATATTTGATATGGCCATCAAAATCAAAGCCCGCATTCATCAAGAACCCTATCCACTTGTCCACCATCTCAAAGGGTCGGGGGTAGGCCATTGATGAAATCTTTGAAAATGGTTAGGCGTCTACTTTGACCTCCACTCCTGTAAATACATTATCTTTATACCGTATATGTGTGTAATGTATGCGTGGCAGAGAGCCACATGACGCCCATTTGATTGGAGGAACGTGGGCAATGCTTCCAAACAATTCGGGGGGGCGGCCAAAGAAACATAAATATTTAAAAAAAAAATTGAGAAATCTGGATTCAAAATTCCAGCACACCTTCCTCATTGGACGTTTCCCAAGGTCTCGATGTCTATCCGAAAGGGGCGCACATGAGGACACTGTTACGTAGAATTTTTGCTTCATTAATACTTTTTATAATAAAAATTTATTTAGTTACGCGATTTTAATTTTTTACACATGAAACATTTTATTACTTCAACAGTAATTCTAAAACTTCTTAAAGAAGGAAAAAAATAATACTTCTTTTTAGAAATTAATTTTTAAAATAAAAATATTGCTATGCATGCTACAAAGGGCCATAGCAAAAAAAAAAAAAGAAGAGTAAATACTTGCCGATATAGAGATAAAAGGGGGGGAAAAAAAAAGTTGGGGGTCAATTTGGCTTTTGTACGCTCCCCTCTTGTAAGTAGAGGCGGCTTTTGGAGGGTGTAAAGGGCGTATAGAAAGAGAGAAGGAATTTCCTATTTCCCTTATTTTTTCATAATTTTCCTCGATGAATTATTTTTTTTATGATCATAATAAAATGGGAAAAAGGTTTTTTTTCCTCTCCTTTCTTTTTTTTTTGTTTGGTCAGTGGGGGCCCAGTAAAGTCGAGGGGTGGGTCTCTTTCACGTCTCCATCGGACCAATGGGGCGACGAAACACCACCTCCTCCCCTCCCCCCACTTATCACTTATCAGCGACGGTTCTGGCCAGCATGGGCCAAAGTCGGGATGTGGGAATAGCTTTTCGAGATTTGATTTTGGCCTTCTTCTTTTTATCCCCACACACTAGATGGTAAGATTAGGTCACGTACGGCGTACGTGAAAAGGGGAAAGAGGAATCAACTAAAGATTGGCGAGGGCAATATCGAAAAATTAGCGAATTTTTATTTGGCCATTTAGGGCGCGCATGGTAACACTCCAGAAGTAATTTCTGGCAGAGAAATCAACTTCTGACAGGGAAATCCGTTTGGTAAAATCACTTCTGAAGTAGAAATCCGTTTGGTAAATTTTTTCATTTATAATAGACATTTCTACTTCTTGTTGGATTTTCTACTTCTGGTTGGATTTTTTGGCCAACTTGAGAAGTAAAAAAAAATTACTTCTCAGCTTCAAAAATCACTTCTAATCTTCGCAGCTACCGCCGGTCGCCGCCGGCACAGAGAAACGTTACCATGCGCGCTTCAAATGCATTTCTCTATCAGAAATCAACTTCTGATAGAGAAGTTGAAAAATCAACTTCTGCTTTTGGTGAGAAGTTGAAAAATCAACTTCTCTATCAGAAGTTAATTCTCAATGAGAAGTGTTACCATGCGCGCCCTTAGCGACGGTTCGAAGCGATCGGTCCCTTTTGAAAGTGATCCTTTACCGACTCCTCCTTTTCATGGTAAAAACTCGACGTTCGTTCGACGCCGAGGGGTTTCAGGCATTTCGGGGAATCCAAATATCGACGCATGGAATCCTTTTAGGAATTCGCGCATGTGTGTATGCAACAACTCATGTTTGAGGATTACGTTTCTAGAATTCAGAAAAAGGAAATGCGAAGAATCGTGCCTTTTGAAACGATCACAGCGTGCCCACAAACTCACTCGCCATAAAGAATCACGCAACGGCATATTTTTTTTTTCACCGTCGATATATTAACGTGCTTGATTGTCCGAACTGACCACGATTATATGTTTAAAAGTTTCAGATCAAAATTGGGTGTTCTGAGCGAACTCGCTTATATATGTGTATGTATAATGACCCAATAATAAATAAGAAAGTTTCTGACCCAAAAAAAAAAAAGGTAAGAAAAAGAAATAAGAAAATTGGCCGACTTCAATGTTGTTCGTCCTAAGAAAATTCAGCGGAGCCAAACGAAAATGGAAAAGAAAATGAAAAAAAAAAGAAAAAGAAAAAAAAGAAAAGTGTGCGGTTCCACCCATTTGAGTGGAACGAGAAAGACGCCGTCGTCTATTCTCCTCTTATCTTGGGACGTGGTGGGACCCCCACAAGGTGCAAGTTGCACGCTTTTTCTTTTGTCTATTTATTTATCGATAATCCTTCTTTTTTCCCCCTCTTTGGAGGGGGAAAGGAATAATTAAAAAAAAAACAAACAAACAAACAAAGAGGAATTTAAAGAAGAGACGCGAAGAAAAAGGGAAAAATTTCGCGATGCGCCGCGCCTCGCCGCGTTTGGCGTCGGGCCCCACGCGCGCGTGTTTGTGTGTCCGAGCACTGTCAGCGCCACCTCAGCTTGCCTCCCCACTTGCTGCTGGCCGTGGCCGCTGGTCTTGTCCGCCTCCCCCCTCTCCAAACCAAGTGGCCCCTTAATTTTTTTTTTAAATTTTTATTATTTATTATTTTTTCATAATCAATTGGGGGAGGTGGGGGGCCTAAAATGATTTAGATGGTAATTGGGTCAATGTGCGATCTAGGGCAAGATTCTTGGTTGGTCCCCTGTCGTTTGTCCAGTCGCTTTCCATTTCTAGATTATAGGGATGAATTGGTGGGGGGGTAAATATGCTCGTGTGAAATATTTGTTGAAGACCAAAGTTTGCTCCAACCTTGTCCTTTTCTTCGTGTCTCTGGTCCCCGGTGTCCCGTGTTGTGTGGGACGGTTAAGTCGCTGGGGAATGCCGTCTGTTTCCTTCTACAATGACACGGAATATCGCTTAAGTTGTAGGCCTTTTGTGGAATCGAGATGGAGAGAGAAATTGTCCGAAAAGGTCCTGAGCTTATGCGGACAATTCGGTTTTTAAACTTTCAAATTGTGCCGGTTCAATTATAGTCCTTTGACAACTTACCGATTCGGTCTCGAATCCTATCGATTGCGTCAATTCAGTTGTAAACCTTTGACTGATTATCGATAGAGTCAATTTTCGACTAATTTTGACTGGAAATCGATGACGTGATGATCCTTTCAGCACTAACTGTCCTATGTGGCGCGGGCCGATAAGCCTGCTAGCAATTGGCTGAAGGTCACTGACCTTACCGACCCACATGGGCAGGGGCTGCGAAGCCCTCATTGTGGCACTTGTCCAAGCCCTCGCCGGTCACAATCGAAAAATTGCTCACCATGTATAATTATCTTTTGGCTCCATTGTCATATTCAAATTGAGCTGCAGCGGTTCACTACGATTGATAAAAAGAAAATAATTTCTTACATGTGCACAAAACGTAAGGTTCGAAGACTAACGCAATTATGCTTCTAGACAATATGACAAGAGTCTCAGGTTCGCTACAGAATATGATTGGTTCGAACCGTAACGGTTCAGCCTGCCGGCAGTTATGCAAGCCCGTCGTTTCAGCTCCACCGACGAGCCAAAAGTCTTGGAAATCTCCTCTTATGAGATGATAAATGCTCGAGGTACGGCCCCGGCTAGAGTTTTGCTCGCCACATGACTCGAACCGGCGGCTTTCCATCATCGGCCACCGCGCGCTCGGCTATCAAAGCGTGGATTGCAAAAACAAAAGGGAGGGGGGGGGGGGGGGGGGGTTAGGGAAGTGGGATGCATGATGGAGGGTTCCCTGGAGATTGTTCTTTTATATTTGTTATGCAGACAAGACAGGGAGGAGGAAGGCCGGTGTGACGCGGAATTCACCACCGCTCTCTTTCCATTGAACTTGGCCAACCACGACAAATTCCCAAACTTCTTGGTGCAGTCGCTGCCTCTATTTTAATGCACCCACCATCCATATTTAATGTCATTCCTACCTTATAATATACGCTACCAACCACACACCCCCCCCCCCTTCCTGATCTCCCCAGCCATGAGAAAAAAAAATTGCAAAAGCTGAGTCGTCGTCTACTCTGGGAAGCTTTTTCTTGGCTGTTCTTATTAGGGTTTTTGTTTGGTGCTGGGGTTAGCATATAGGCAATTTGGCCAGGGTGTTGGGGGAAGATTAAACATTGTTTTTTATTGGATAAGCATGAATAGGGATGTGCATGGTCCGGGCCTGGCTGATCTCAGTATGAAACCGAAGATCGGATTGGTAGTCCAAGTCCCCAATTTTTCGAGACTGAGACTGGTGGTTCGGTCTGGTCTCGGTTCTGTCCTAGTGGGATCAATAGTAACTTTCAATGTCAACCATCTAACTTAACATATACTTGATTCATCGCATAACCATCACATAAATACTTATAATCTTAAAATAATGAGAAAAGACTAAATTATAAAGAACAACAATTAAAACAACTGAAAATTATGTTCATGCGTCATTCTCCTCGAATTGAAAAGAATCAAGCTTAAGGTTGGATTACACTTGTACTTTACTGAATCCAAATGTGAACAAAATAATGAGTTTGCATAATATAGTAAAGATAAAGTATAGATTGGGCAAATAAAAAACATGATCAGAGACTACATATCATCAAACATGGTAGGAGGCTGCATTGCAAAGGCAAGATGCGAGTGAGAGGAAAAACGTGAGTGTTAAGTAGAAGATGAAGAAATCAGGTTAATTAGTTCTTCAAAAATTTCTAATTTGTTTCTAATTATATATATTTTGGGCAGTTCGGTTCGATCTTATATATCATGGAACTAGGACTGGACCACCCCCTTTAAGGACAGGACCCACTTGGTCAGGTTGCTTCGATCCCGTTGCGCACCCCTAAGCGGGAACGTGTAGATTTCTCCGACTAGTTGCTTTGGATTAGACAAATATACCACTTCGTCTTTATTGGTTGTCACAAGACAATTTCAGCTTTACGTTTTGTTTTCCAAGGCCAATTTTGGGAATCTAAGGCCACGCATAGCAACACGCTTAACTAGAAATTAATTTTTCTATTTTTACTTCTTAGCAGAATTTGATTTTTCTAGTTTTAAAGAAAAATAATTTTTTTTAGTTCTTCAAATAGCTCCAAAATTACTTCTAAGGCAAAAAAAATTCATAAATAGAAAATTAAAAAAATGAATTTCTACTCTAAAAATTGTATTATCAAACGAATTGTATTCTAGAGCAGAATTTCTACTTTAAAATTGTTGTTATGCGCACCTAGGAAGTCATGAAATTCTAAGTTAAATAATTATTAGCGCGACCAAGATAGGACATATGGATGGAATGCAGCAATGTTGGATAACAATATATTTGGACTAAGCTGCATCGTAGAAAACTCAAAGCTAGAGAGACATTAGAATAGGAGAGAAGCATCTAGATTTATTTTTGTCCTTACTTTCTTAAAAAAGCCAAATCTCAAGGTCAAATATAAGCAAACATAGGAGTACTTGCGCTCTCTCTTTCTCAGGAAAAAGGATAATAAGTGTCAAAATTTATGTATTGCACTCACTTTGATATTAAAATTTTTGGTTGACTCATTTAACTAGTAAATCAAAGAAGTAACGATCATTTAAGTGCCAACAACGAGAAATTCTAGCCAACTAATTACGTAAAATTTATTTTTAATTTTTTTGGATTTTTTTTAATCAGTCCATGAGGCACCCACATGGAATTTTAATCTTAAAAATAAGCTAATTAAAAAAGAGGCTTTGCATCGCTTGCAGCGGCAAGAGCTTGCATAGCCCTCTCTATTGCTAAGCCCTGGCCAGCGGCCGGTGATTCCCACCATCTCTAGCAAGGGCTTGACCTCATAGATATGGGCGAAGCCGACCTGACCTAAAGATGGCCAAGCCTTGCCCTTTGCAAGGTTGTCGAGGCCTAGCCTTTGATGGGCAAGGTTGAGCCTCACTATGGATTTGCAAGACCTTGCCCAGCCATGGCCACACATCACTGATCCTAATGATGCGTCGCTTGTGGTTGAGGGGGTTGTTGACCACTGGCTTGGGCTTGGTGACCCTCGCCAGCCATCCCCCACACTTGCTAGCGAAGGTGGGTGACAACTCTTGCCCCTTCAACAATTCTATTTATTATTATTATTATTATTATTATTTTAAAAAATTTAACTTTTTTTTATTGTTGACTGAGATCCTTCAGTGAACTATGTAAGATTTCTAGCAAGGCTCACTAGAGTTGACACTCAAATAATTATTTTTTTAAAAAAATTTGACTCTTAAGTGATCTAATTTTTTTGCACCAAATTGAGTGTTGTACACAAACTTTAACACTTCTGATATTCTTTTGCCATCTTTCTCACTCTAAGGAAAATCTACCATTTGAAACGTTTATGTAAATATAATCGTTTGCACCGCTTACAAAAATGAACGAACGCAGTAAAAATTTCATCATCTACGATAATATTTAGACATTAACCGTTATCCTTCATGAAACATCCTTTATTGATTAATTATTTTTAGTGGTATAAGCAATTATTTGTAGGAAAATATTTTCAAATTATTCATTTTTTGTGAAACAAACACAGCCTAAGTTGGCCCTTGCACCCTCAGGGACAGTCTGTGTAACCCTGGGTTCGAGGTTTTGTGCCTAGTCTTTTTTTGTATATGCGTTGTGATTAGCTTATATATTCTTACCTTACCAAAAAAAAAAACAGAGCCTAAGTTGGCCTCAATATATATATTTTTCCAATTTTTCCGATCCAATGGTAAATAATTTTTTTTTGTCAATCGAATCCTAAATTCTTGCATTTGTAACAATTCAGTCAATCCGATCAACTTTGGTTGGCCAGCATTGATTTAGTAGAGGGTGGCCGCCGCCACCCCCTACTGAATCAAATCTTCCTCCTCGCTCCCTTTGCCCCCTCCTCTCAGCCTCCTGTCCAGCTTCTGTTCCATCCTCCTCCATATTCTGTCCTTGTTTGTTCGTTTGTTTTTCTATGTATCTTTCTTCTTTACCTTTTGGGTTTCTTCGTCAATTTTATGGATGAAGTTGTTGACACCTGATCTTTAATCATTTTTTCTATTGCTAAAGTAATAAAAAATCCATAAAAATTCATAAAATTGAAAAATCAACTTTGGGGACCTTAGCCAAGCCTAGGGAACCAATTTTGACCAAAAAACGATTTTTCATATTTTCAGTATTTTTACGTATTTTTTATTTATTTATTTTCAAAAATTAATAGAAAATCCATAAAAATTCATAAAATTGAAAAATCAACTTTGGGAACCTTAGCCAAGCCTAGGGAACGAATTTTGACCAAAAAATAATTTTTCATATTATATATATATTTTAATTTTTTTTAAAAAAAATACAAAAATATTTGAAAATTTTGAAAAAATAACATTTGAGGCCAAAAAATACACAAAGATAGTTAATAATTTTATTTTAAATCTATTTTCATATTGGCCATCGCAAATTCAGAAAAATCCAATTCGAGTCACGTGTTCCTTCACGAGTATAATCTCGAATCGGGCTTAAAAAAATTTAATTTGAGTCAACTTATTTTTAACTTTTACTTTTTATGAGTTGTGACATTGTCTTCTAATATTTTAAATTTTCATCTTGGCCCAATTATACCCAGAATGACTTAATTTTGCAAAAGGGATTTAATTAAATTATGCATTATTTTCAGCGACAAGAAATGAGCTTAAATTTGACATGTGGTAAATTTTGGTGTGTCAAAAATTGTGAGGAGATTTGGACTTAAAGAAATATATTTTTTCAGGGACTGAATTGTAAATACTTAAAATTCAAGGACTAAAGTGCAAATACCTAACTCTTGAAGGATTATTTTACAAATAATAAAAAGGAAAGTTAGTGGACAAATTAGAATAGAGAAGGGAAGATGAAGAAGAGGAGATGAAGAAGAGAAGTTGGAGAAGAATGGATGGAGAAAATAAGATAAGAATAGAGAAGGGAAGATGGAGATGAAGAAGAGTTAGTAGAGAAATTAGAATGGAAGATAAGAATAGAGAAGGGAAGATGGAGATTAAGAAGAGTTAGTGGAGAAATTAGAATGGGAGATAAATATGGAGAAGGGAAGATGAAGATGAAGAAGAGTTAGTGGAGAGATTAGAATGTGAGATAGAGATGGAGAATGGAAGATGAAAATGAAGAAGAGTTAGTGGAGAAATTAGAATGGGAGATAGAGTTAGTGGAAAAATTAGAATGAGAGATAGATGAGTAGGTTATAAAAGGAGAAAGAAGTGAGCTTGAAAAAGAATTTTTTTAGAGAGAAAATTGGAAGTGTTTGGGAGAATTTTTTTGGAGAGAAAATTTTGGATGTTTGAGGGAGTTTTTGGATATTGAAGAAAAATTTGAGAGAAAGAAAATACCAAAAGAGAGAGAATTTTGAAGACGATGGGAGTTTAAAGCTAGGGATTAGCATCACAAATTCCTTCATCGATCAATATAAATCAAGAGTTCATCCTCGTCTACGAGCAAGCAAATTCGAGCTAAGTGTTTTTATATATTCATTTATTTATGGTTTTACTCGCAAATTAGCACAAATTGTATACACTTTCTCCATCTCCCATTTTTTCTCATATTTTATGTCAGGAGAAGGATATCTCTACGTCGACAGCAAAAATCTCGTAGAGATGCAAAAATCGGCCCAGACAAGCTCTTAAGCCGTCCACCGATTTCTCAACTGATCTGTGATTAAAAGTCCCTCTTAATTCAAAAGAAACTCTCTATATTGGGAACATAGAGAGCAAAAATCAATTATAGAAATCCCTCCCAAAAAAATGGGAGATAAGTACTCTTTCCACTCTTCTGGTTTTAGGTGCAGATTAGCACATATTTTGTATACTGACACTTCACTCTATTTCATGTTAGGAAGCCGCAGCTCTATATCAATGGTCAACCCTATGGAAGCACAAAATCGGCTTGGAGGAGTCCTCAAGCGCGCACAAATTTCAAATTGTTGAATCAATTCGTTGTATTTCATTTTAAAGAATTCATACCCCAAAATGGAGAGGACAAAGTCCATCCGCAATTTAAATACCTGCATCATAAATCCCAAAGGGAAGAGCCAAGCCAATGCTTAGCCTCCCATTGGAGGTTTTTACTTATAGTAGTTAAATACCTGCAACTTAAATACCTGCACCTTAAATCCCAAAGGGAAGAGCTAAGCCAATGCTTAGCCTCCCATTGGAGGTTTTTACTTACAGTAGTTAAATACCTGCAACTTAAATACCTGTACCTTAAATCCCAAAGAGAAGAGCCAAGCCAATGCTTAGCCTCCCATTGGATGTTTTTACTTACAGTAGTTAAATACCTGCAACTTAAATACCTGTACCTTAAATCCCAAAGGGAAGAGCCAAGCCAATGCTTAACCTCCCATTGGAGGTTTTTACTTACGGTAGTTAAATACCTGCAACTTAAATACCTGTACCTTAAATCCCAAAGGGAAGAGCCAAGCCAATGCTTAGCCTCCCATTGGAGGTTTTTACTTATAGTAGTTTAAATACTTGCAACTTAAATACCTGTACCTTAAATCCCAAAGGGAAGAGCCAAGTCAATGCTAGGCCTCCCATTGGAGGTGTTTATTCACTGTCATGTACTTCCTATAATTTAATTTTTGAATCATCAAACCCAAAAGATGAGTAGGTCGTAATACTGCACAGAAGTTGTTAACACACTCCCTCTTACGGCTTCAGGGAATCTTTAACACTTAAAAAAATATTACAAATAAAAATATATACCATCCATGCATCCTATTTAAAAAGTGAAAACACAAAAGAGAATACCCTATTAAAGCCTTAGGAATAGACCAAGCCTGAGTTGCCGAATTAGGATATCCATGAAATTAAGGTACCGAAAGGGCATTAGTTTTAATTAACTAGTGTAACCAAGTCTCCGAGCTCATAATCTCTGGTTCGCAGGAATAAATTAGTTCTCCCGCTAATTTATTTAGGTTTCTAATCGACCTACCAAGAACGATTAGTGGCGACTCCAAATTTCAAAATCATTTAAACAAAAACCAAAGTTGCGATTCGGTAGGGCTTGGGAGGGTTCGCGTTGGGTTAGTCAAATCTAATTAACCTAATAATCCGTTAACCCCATTTTATTTTAAAATTTTTTTAGAGGGTCGCGACAGAAGTGATCAACATTTCCCAAGGAAGTGAGTTCTGAAGATCAAAGCATAGGCGTCTAAGAAGAATTTACTTGCTCCAGGTTAGGGTGGTTGCTCCACATAGTCTCCACAAATTTTCGAGATTCGTTTTCTGTTGTTTCAACAGTCTGCTTATCTGAAAGTGATGTTGTGATCAACTGCTATTTATTTTGTAGCTCTTCTCTCCCAATCTAGAGCAAGATCTAGATTTGCGTGTTTTTCTATCTCGATCTAGAGATAAATCAAGGATTTACAAGATATTTTCTATGTTCCTTTAATATTTGGGTGTTGTTATTGTCTCTTATACGGTGATGGTGAGGAGAATGCATAAATTAGTGACACATAGATTCGCGATTAACTTATTTTCCACAATAGTTAAAAATCAAAGTAAATATGCGAACTTCCGATGGAAAAGTAAGATCAAATCATCTGATTCGAGATATCAATCACGCAAAACAAACAAACAAACCAAAAAAACCGTTTCGCTTTCGAGCGGAGATCGGATCTCCAGGAGCCGACGAGTGGAGGCGAGGCTTGAAAACTCGATAGGGCCAATTTGATTTTTCATGGGACAAGTTGCCGACCAAGTGGGCAACTTCTTTGGGTCTAGTGGATTTGGCTGACGTTTGAGGGAATTCAAATTCTCTTTTGTTTTGTACATCTTTTTGATTCCCATCTTGGCTTTTAGAGATTCGGGATTGCTGGAAAACTATTTGATCGGTCCTTTCTTTATTCAATGGCGATTCCTTTGGCTTTTAAGTATGCAAACCAACCCTCGTCCCAAGGGGTACGACTTGGCTTCACAAAGAGACATCTGGCCCTTCGCAGGAATTTTAAAGTTGCTCCACTTTCTAACATATATTTTTTTTTTGTGGAAATTTCCCAAGTTTTTCTAGATTGGAAAAAGCTTTCCTCAGGTCCAGGATTCCCAACATTCCAGATCATCCATGCCTGCCCAAGAGTTTTTTTTTTCTTTTGGCTTCATCTGATATATATCTATCACTTGAAAAATTTCTAACAATTTGAAATACTTCTCAATATGTTTCACATTTCGACTCTAAAAGTGTTTGGGATAATTATCTAAAAAGTCCTAAATTTTTTGGTGATTTGTCAATTTAGTTATAAAACTTTTGAAGTTTTTTTAATTTAATCATAAACATTTTAATTGTGCCCGTTTAGTCATGAGTTTTTTTGACGCTATGTGAATTTAGTCATAGACGTTTTGAGAATTTGTCATTATAGCCCTTTCGGCCTATTATCCAAATAATAGATATACGACCAAATCGAAAAAATATCAGAAGGTTAAGGATTAAATTGATACAATTAATAGATTTTGGACTAAATTAACATAATTACCCTAAAAGTCGCCAAATCAGGTTAATGGTAGCTCATAAGAGTCTTTCACTTTGCTTTTATGAGCCTAATGTGAGATCCTCGTACATGGTACCAAAGAACCGGACAAAAATCTCATCTAATCAACCGTTCATTTAACTCACGCGATTTCCTCTATGTTTTCACGCAGTACGAGATTACATTATGTGTGGGTGCAAAATGATAATACACTTTCGCGGTAGTTTTACGGAATTGCGCGACATGGGTTTCGAGTAAAACATGTTTTTTTTCCTCGCGACCGGACTAAATTCATCCTCTTCAACCTGATCAAAGGCGAAATCAAGGGATTCGTAGAGGACTAACTATTGCCTCGTCGGTCGGCGTGGCGCGAGATCTTAATTGTTTTACCACTCGAATCATCGACCGAGCTTGTTCGAACGCAACTTGTATTCCCGAGTTCATTCGAAGACCGGGTTTTCTCCGGCGTAGTGCATATCGTCGAAACACTTCCGAATCATGTCTGTTTCTCGCTGGTTCTCGCCCAAGGTTCCCTTCCAAGCGGGTCTTCAGACGATCGAGAGATCTTACCTCCTACTGGCCTGGATCTGCAGGGACCACTTCAATAAACGAGGCGGGGGGAATGGGAAAGTCTCCAGCCCAACGTAGTAGTTCATGAGCTTCCGTTTCCGCATGCATGTGACGATGGACCCACGTCCGTGTTTCCTTCTTTTGAGGATCAATAATTGCTCGCAGCGACGCCCCGCCATCGGATGCAGTGCTGGGTTCAGAGCGGAATGCTGTGATCGCAGTCGACTCTTTTGTCGAGGACGAGATCTGATGCAAAGTCTCATGAGCTCCAAGGATTTTGTGGTTTTGGATACGACGTTGCTGGGTCGGGAACAGAAATAGGTGTCAAGCTTCATGATATTAAAGATGTCCCAAGCGATAGTGGACATCATAGGCATATAGCGGGACAGTTGTAATAATAAAGAGATAAGTGAATGGTAGATCCTAAAATTCGTCACAAAAATATAATTAAATCATAAAACTTATTGAAAAATGTAATTGAGTCCTAAAACATTCAAAAAACGAAATCTAATCTTAAAATTTGTCAAATAAGTTAATACTTTTTGAAAGTTTTAGAACTCAATTGCATTTTTGTCACAAGTTTTAGGATGTGGTTGCACATTTTGAAAATTTTGTAACTCGATTGCACTTTTTTGGCAAGTTTTAAAATTTACGGTGCACTTATCCTAGTAATAAATGCCTTAGTCATGCGTAAATTGATTCATCTAAGAAGTAAGTTAGCCATTTAACTTGGTCATTAAATGTCGTGATTTTAGCGCTAATATCAATTTGATAAATATCGTGAGTACGTGGATCACACGCTTGCGTGCCAAATCTATCTATGGCCTTCGTCGGTTTACAATTTGAAACTCCTATTAAAGCTTGACATGGAGCATTGACACGCCGAGTTTTATTTTTTAAAAATATTTTCTCAAACATAATCGCCCATATTTGTTATAAATATAAATAAACCGGGAATATTTACATTGTTTATGAATATTTATTGATAATAAATATATTTTTATAATTAATTATTTCAAACGATATGGACTACCATTCTCACGAAAAAGTCCTGCACATCTTCCATTTCCTGCTAAATGAAGAGAGAGATATGATCAATCCTTCGTACGAGTTACCCTGAGTTGATGGACTGAGGTAAAGGGCAAATTTTCAACCTCGTCGGGCATGTCTATCTGCAACTGGGATGGCGACGTGATGTGGGGAGAAGAGCACGGCGGATTCACGTGAAGCTTCAGCCGCCGAATCGGCGCTGCAGGGGGAGAATCTCCGCGCCTGATATCGTTGACTTTGACCCCCTCTTTGCCGTGCACTATACGGCGATGCAACATGGGCGTAAGTCATATCTTTGGTTCGATGCCAGCAATCCCCATGGCGGCCACTCTGTGATCCGACCAAGTACTAGGAATCTGTGTCGAGCTTAGCGGCGTCGCTCATTCTCCCATCTCCTGCGTCTAATTTTTCGGCGCTTTGGATGATACCAGAGCTGAAATTAGTCATTACGGAGTGGAGATGCGCGCGTGCAAAAGTAGTGCCGGCCATTTTTATTCTTAAGCTACTTATTCGGGATTTTGACTCGCGTCTTATCTAATTCATGAGATTAGTTAGGTACTTTATGCATTGGAGATGTACCGACCTAGTATTAAAATCGCTGAGCCCGTGTCGTGCGCACAAACGCGCCGGATCTGGTGACTAGAATCATCTCCTTTTCTGCTAGGATTTGGTCCTTTTCTTTTTCCAGGAAAAGTTTCACTAGGCAGCTAATGAATTCGTCTCGTGTTCTTAGAATACCCGCGTGGGGGAAGTACATGGAAACGAGTTGGGCTGACGAAAGTCCCTCATTTCAAAGCCCACCTACTCTGCTACAGGGCCGGTTTGATTGGGCCTCGAGACGGTTCTTAGGCCCGACCCAAGGTTCGAAACACTCGGGCTGGGGATAGAGGTGCGTCCCCGTTAATTGAAGGATTGAACCCGAACCAAGGTAAAGTCACTCCCTTCCGGGCAAGTTTGGGCTCAGGCTCAATTTTTCAAGAGGACATATTGGTCGCCATCTAATATATTAGGTGGAAAAGCGAGTTTAGTCTTACATTTTAGACGTTCCAAAACTTCCCAGGGATGAATAAAGCACATATCTCTTATAAATTTTCGTTTGTTCCATTTTCTCATTATAAATACACAATTTCTTACCCGGGTAATTATCTAATTTCACACGCTCATAGCGCGTTCTCGAAATATTAAAGTATTTAGGTGTAGGGTAATTAATATTACAGGACGCTAAAATCTCCAAAGTATTCCAAATCAATGAACTTCGTGAACCTCAACTTGAGTAGGGTGTGATTTTTGATTTGGATGGAGTTATTGAGAGTCATAAGTGGAAATTTCAATGGAGTTACGAGGCCCATAAGAACTAGCTCCGTTTGCTCATTCAATCGCTTTGTAGATAATCTTTCGTGAGTTTTGAATAGGACGAGTTTAGACTCTTTTGTGAAATAATTTCAAACTTCATCTAACCTCCTTGAATCGGGAGAAACAAATGAAACAGTACGCAATAAAATGAGCCTAATTCCATAAAAAAAAAATATAAATTTTAGTTCTAGTCTAAAATCTGCCCAAACCTTTTTTTTTGGTAAAAAAAATCCAAATTTTAGGTTCAGTCTCAAATCTACTAGAATTTCCTTTTTGTCTCGAAAATAACCCTAAATTTTAGGTACAGTCCAAAATTCACCTTGAATTTTGTTTTGTCTAAAAAAATTACAAATTTTCGATGTATTTCTCAAATATACTCTGTGATCCAGTCTTGACTTGACGTGACATTTTCACATCGGTAAAAAATCCATATGAGCAAAGTAATGCGACGATAAGTATAGGACAACATAGCATTTTCACATAGATAACAAACCCACCCCAATAAAGAAATTCTCTAAAATGAACCCGTTTTAGGATATAATAATAGTAGCACTTTTTCCACTCACTTTTTTGCTAACACACTCCCTGAAATAGTGTGTTGGCTATAATATCCATTGTGGGCCTCATTTTGTGTTTACTTTATTCTTTGTTCTTTTTCTTCCCTATCTCTCTCGTTTCTCTCTTTGCAAGTTTGTCATCTTCTTCCTAGCTACCTTCCTCACCCACGCCTTCAACTTGAAGGCTCCATTGGTTGGACCATTCGCTCACTTTTTCGTGTCATCGCCCCAAGCGGCCTCGACTTGCCTACCCAACTATTGTCTAATTTACCGTAAAGGGGCGCAAAATTGGCGAGGCATCACTCGACCCCACCATGTGCCTGAATGATTTTGAAGATGAAGATCCAACCGATGATGATGAAATTGAGAAGCTCAAGAGAGAGAAAGAGAGTAATGGTAGGAAAAGAGGAGGTTTTACTCCATATGGATTTGCAAATGGAGGAATCGTAGCTTGAGAGATGCAGTATTTTTATCTTGCGAGCATCCGAAGCTGCTTGACAATTTGTTGGTCATCTACTTTGATGAAGCCTTCAAATATGTCTAATTTGTCATTGAAGTTGTTGCTATTGACATAATTACAACGGTTGCGGTTGCACTTTTCCATAAATTGCTTCTTGTTGCTCTCCTCGATGAGGTTTTAAACCATTTTCACCAAGCAGACCAAGCTTGACTCGAACTCGGCCACTCCAATGGGCAGTGGGTCGAGGTTGCGAGGGACAGAAACACAAAAAAGTGAGCGAACGGCGGCCAATGCAACCTTCGGGGTCAAAGGCGCAGTGGAGGACATGGGTATAGAAGGCAGTGAGGACAACGAACATGCAAAGAGAGAGGAGAGAGATAGGGAAGGAAAAAAAGTAGACTCAAAATGGGGCTCACATTTGAATTTAATAGTGGTCAATGGATATGATCTTCTAAAAGGTGGGATTCATAATGGATATTATAATCAAAATGCTATTTTAGGGTGTGTGTTACTAAAGAATGAGTGAAAAAAGCGCAATCCTATGAAAAATAAAGGCCATTAGTGTCGCAACCTAAAAATCCAGTTTTAGGTTAATGGATTATCAAGTTAATTAAGTGAAATTAATTAACCAAGTTCGAACTCTCCCAAGCTCTACCAAATCGCAACTTAGGTTCAATGTTTAATCATGCAAAGATTTTTAACATGGAGTCGCCACTAATCATTTCTTGGTAGGTTGATTAGAAACCTAAGTAATTTAGTGGGAGAACTAAATTACTTCTGCGAACCAGAGATTTTAAGTTCGGGACTTGGTTACATTAATTTTTTAAATTAATGCCCTTTCGGTACCAATTTCATGAAAAAATGTTTGATTTGGCAATTTTGATGAATTTTGAATTAAAGTTCAAATGTGCAATTTTTTTGGGTTTTCTTTTGTCAAATGTGATGCAAATACAATCTAACTATATGACATGTGAAATGTAATGACGTGGCAAGGACTATGCTATATGCATGACGTAGCAGATATGACATGACAATATATGCATGATGTTTAATATTACATGTTGTGCAAAATGAATGACTTTTTTAGGGTATTTTTTTTTATTTTTTTTAGATTTTGGATATATTATAAAAGAATGCAAAATCACTCAAAGCAAACAAAGATGTGAAGAGAGAGCAGGTAAAGTAAAACTATCCTAAGGATAGTGAAAATAAAACCCGCAACTCGTCGGGTGAATAATTACAGACCAATTAAATAAAACCCGAGACATGATCGGGAATACAACAAAAATGGACCGGAATGGACATCGGTCAAACACCCGTCACCAAGCCTCATGGGTCGGGAATGCAACAAAACGGACCGGAATGGACATCGGTCATCCTCCAGTTTTCAGAGCATCGGGTCGAAAACCAAATGAAAATAATGAACTATCCAATCGGACATGTACAATCACCAATGAGTTAAGACAATTCAAACGCTCAAAGAAAGTTTAACACGTGCTGATTAAACTTCATTGAGACCATTTTTTTTTACATTTTCCAATGCATTAACACAAAAAATACGAATTAAACCATACTGTCCATGAACATGCTTATGGAGAAAGCAGTAACCATAAAATACAAAAGAAATAATGAAATGTATGCAAAATTTCTGAGATTTTTTATGTGGATGGGAAAATGTGTCATTGACAACTTTCATGTTTTGTATTCTTATTGAAAAGACACTCATTTTCATGTAGAAAATGGTCTTTCATGAGAGCTCAGCAGCAAATAAACAAATTTCACAGAACAGACATACTTCAGGATTAAGCTCAAATGAACACTCAAATCTCAAAATTAATGCACCAAAATTTCCAGTCTACTAAACAAAACCCCAATGAACAACTTTCATTTTTTGTGAAGTTTCAAAAGAAGAATCTAAACATGAGATAACTATGAATTAATATGACCACTCACAGAAAAAAACACTCAGACTCAAGGACACCAACAGAATTGCATGATTTCATTAAATGCATTAAAAATATGAAACGTGCATGAATATTTTTTTATTTTTTATATGTTATGCATCAGGATGTTATGAACAAATGTCATGAAGAGGTCTTTATGAAACGAAGTCTAAAATAACCCATGGAAAATCATTTAGCGTGAAAGGTCAGATCAGAAAATTTCCTTCTCAGGTTCTGATCACCATATTTCCAGATTCTGCTCTCAATTTCGGGACCTTTTTGACATAGCAAACGACGTCCATTTTCATATCATAATATATCAAATCGAAGATCTCAAAGTCGTCTACAAAATTCCAGAAGATAAGTTTTCAAGATCTTGTCATCTAGGTATGAAAAATGCGGTTGCAAGACCACTGGGTATGCTGATCCGAAAATAAAAAAAAACTTGTGGACTTGCACCTCTCGTGACGTGGTGAGTTGCGTTGATGATGAACCCGGGACGATGGCGCGACGAAGGGAGAAATATTCCGGCCTCCTCCTCCCTTGCTCTCCGCGGTTGCTCTTCGGTTTTTTTTTTCTTTCTCAAGATCACTCTTATTTTTTCTCTCAAAATCTCAATCCTTCCATATTTTTTCTCTCTTCCTCCCCCCTCTTGGCTCTCTTTTCTCTTATGTCTTGCAAAATTCTCTTCAAGAATGAATCCCCTCAACATCTTTCCTTCCTCCCCCTTTTATAGTGTGTTCCTCTATCTTTTTATTTTTATTTTTACATATCTCATATTTCATTTTTATTTTTCCACTAACTCTTTTTTTATTTTTATTTCCCACTCTTGTTTTTTCACTAACTCTTTTTTTTTACATCTTGTTTTTCCACTAACTTTTTTTATCTTTATTTCCCACTCTTATTTTTCCACTAACCTTTTTTATCTTTATTTTCCACTCTTGTTTTTCCACTAACTCTTTTTTATCTTTATTTTCCACTCTTGTTTTTCCATTAACTTTTTTTATCTTTATTTTCCACTTAATGGAAGACATCTTTTTTTGTGGAGGACCATCAATTTTTTATTTAGTGGAAGACATCTTTTTCTTTTCTAATTTTTCCACTAACTTCTCTTTTTTTTCTTTTTTCTTTCTTTTTCTTTCTTTTTTCTCTTAATGGAAAACATCTTTTTTTTTTTGTGGTGGAGGACCATCCATTTTTTTTATTTAGTGGAAGACATCTTTTCTTTTTCTAATTTCTCCACTAACTTCTCTTTTATTTATTTACAAAATGATCCCTCAATTTTTAGATATTTGCATTGTAGCCCTTGAAATCTTGAATATTTGCAATTGAGTCCTTGAGATTTTGAGTATTTGCAATTGGGTCCCTGAGACTTTGAGCATTTGCAATTGGGTCCCTGAGATTTTGAGTATCTGCAATTCGCTCCCTGAAGAAATTTTCACAAAATATTCGGCGCATTTTTCCCATGTCTAGTCCAATCACCTATCAAATTTTAGCTCAAATCCACCGCCGTTAGCCTTAATGCAATGCAGAAAAATTAAACATGGAATGCATGAAAAATTATTTTTGGCAAGAATCAATTCTCATTTTTATACAAAATAAAAAATAAAAAAAATCAAAATTTAGGTGTCAACAATTAGTGGTGATTTTTGGACAGAGTGCTAAAGTGGTAAATTTATTATTAAAGTAAAAATTGGTGATTTTTTTCTTAGGGAAAAATTGTTCGGTGTAGATTTGGGATTAGACCTAAAGTTTATGATTTTTTTCTGAGAAAAAAAAAGTTAGGAGCATATTTAGGACTTGACCTAAAATTGGGGTTTTTTTTAGGGAATTAAGCCCAACAAAAAGTCTCTAAACGTGGGAGATGCAAATCTTTTGAGTTCCTACTATATTCATTTTGTAAACTTGGCATTTGTGTTGGACAAATTGAAGTAGTTTGAGTTCTTCGATGTCCTCGTCTGACGTGCATGACAACTGGAAATCTTCGATTGGGAAGCCAGGGTCGCAATTCATACAAGCCCCGTATACATTCATGATCGTGGAACTTCCTTTCCCCCAACCGTCCCCGACCGGAGGACGGTCGTAGATGACAAGAGAAACCCTTCGATTAGGTCCATTCTTTGCTAGATGGTCCGCACAAAAATGAGCTTCACGCATTGCGTATCTAGCTCGACCAATTTTGTTCCTGTGCACATGGTGTTGAAGATTTTCAATTAGATTGAAGAGAGGTCAATTATCTCCCAATATACCAAGAATAAGTCTCACAACTTCTTGAGAGCATGTTTTCAAAATCAATTGTTTGGATCCTAACTCCTATGCTGGACGTGAGCCTTGGCGAATCCCGCAGTTATACTTGTGGCAGCACGTAAATTGCAAGACAACACTCAAAACCCTAGTTTCCTCTCTCTCTCTCTCTCTCTCTCTCTCTCTCTCTACAGGAGTCACAAAGGGGAGGCTCAACCCCTCGCGATGCCGTGCTCACACCATCTCTGCCGATCACGGTCCTCTTTGGCAGCTGTGGGACAAAGAAGGGAACGGACTAGATGCTCGATCGATTGAGAGAGAGATGCCACAATGACGACATGGGTTAGAGCAGAGGCGAAATTGCATCGAGTGGCATCAGTGAGCGTTTGGAGATGGCAGAGGTTGCGACGGGTGGCGCAGAACGGTGGTGGTAGAGGTTAGTTGAGAGTTTGGATGCGTGGATGGTGTAAGATTAGGTCATCTTATTTGGACCGAGATATGTAACTTGTAGTTTTGACGATAGAGCTACGTTTTCCTGTCACAGGGTAAAAATCTGTGCATGCTTCTGATATAATTTTTTTCCCTTTTTATTCAAATATATTTCCCTCCCATTTTCTCACCTCAAATATGGATGGTGCCAAAGGTTTACATATTAAATAAATAAAAAGGTACTTTGTCAACCTGAATGCTGCGAAGAATAGATGAAAGCTCATCAGCCTTGGAAATAAAACATTCGTGCAACCACTTGTACATGTCCATTTTCTTGGGGACTGGTAAGATAATGCAACAAGGACTAGGAGTTGAGAATGAGAATCTAGTGGATTACACTATACCTAATGTCGTCGACAAGGAAAACGTTCGAAGTCACTTTTTTTTTTCTTCTTTTTTCACCTAAGTTTTCCAGTCTTATGTTTGTTTTCTTCTAGTGACAAGAACATGCCCACAACATGGAGAAGATAGAAGTCGTACCATATGCCTGTAGAAATCGACCGGCCGTTTGTGTCTTTTGATCATTTACAGATCACAAGGAAATTCCAAACTTTGCACAACTCAAGCAAAAGAAAGCTAGGAGTAGGCACGTGACCATTTAGTGCAAGGACAGGATGTACCTAAGATTCCCTATTTTAAAAACTCGTATTCAGTTTAGTACATATGCTACACCCATGTAATTGTTTCTCAACATGAGTATATGAGTGATCGTATGATGGACCCAACACCACACCTATGTGGTGTGGATGCTCCACTTAAAATGTGACACTTGGCTTTTAACATGTCCAGTTGAAAAATAAAAAAAGAAAACAAACTTTCTTTTCTCTCTCCTCTGTTGGCAGCATATTGAAAAAGGAGTATGCTCACGTTGAATGACTTAGTAATGTGGTCTTCCCGGTTAATAATTACGTGCGCATGTCTATGGTTAAACTCTCTAGTTGCTTGAGATTTAGATATTTCACCTTTTTTAAACTTTACATACATTTGATATGTTTAACAATCCGACCCATTTCATGTGAACCAAGTCTCCAAGTGAGTCATCTAGATGTCAACTATTTAGGATATGTATCAATTTTAGAATCTCTTTCATCTAATGTTGGGTTTGGGAGGTTAAAGAGATTCTAGTTAAGTATTGACTTTCTCGTAAGTGGTGGTTCACGTCGAAACCTAGAATCAGACTAAATATTGTCGCGACCCTCTAAAAAAATTTTAAATTATTAAAAGGGGTTAACGGATTATTAGGTTAATTAGATTTGACTAACCTAATGCGGACCCTCCCAAGCCCTACCGAATCGCAACTTTGGTTTTTGTTTAAATGATTTTGAAATTTGGAGTCGCCACTAATCGTTCTTGGTAGGTCGATTAGAAACCTAAATAAATTAGCGGGAGAACTAATTTATTCCTGCAAACTAGAGATTATGAGCTCGGGGACTTGGTTACACTAGTTAATTAAAACTAATGCCCTTTCGGTACCTTAATTTCATGGATATCCTAACCCGGCAACTCAGGCTTGGTTTATTCCTAAAGCTCTAGTAGGGTATTCTCTTTTTGTGTTTTCACTTTTTAAATAGGATGCATGGATGGTATATATTTTTATTTGTTATATTTTTTTAAGTGTTAAAGATTCCCTGAAGCCGAAAGAGGGAGTGTGTTAACGACTTCTGTGCAGTATTACGACCTACTCATCTTTTGGGTCTGATGATTCAAAAATTAAATTATAGGAAGTACATGACAGTGAATAAACACCTCCAATGGGAGGCCTAGCATTGGCTTGGCTCTTCCCTTTGGGATTTAAGGTATAGGTATTTAAGTTGCAAGTATTTAAACTACTGTAAGTAAAAACCTCCAATGGGAGGCTAAGCATTGGCTTGGCTCTTCCCTTTGGGATTTAAGGTACGGGTATTTAAGTTGCAGGTATTTAACTACTGTAAGTAAAAACCTCCAATGGGAGGCTAAGCATTGGCTTGGCTCTTCCCTTTGGGATTTAAGGTACAGGTATTTAAGTTGCAGGTATTTAACTACTGTAAGTAAAAACCTCCAATGGGAGGCTAAGCATTGGCTTGGCTCTTCCCTTTGGGATTTAAGGTGCAGGTATTTAACTACTGTAAGTAAAAACCTCCAATGGGAGGCTAAGCATTGGCTTGGCTCTTCCCTTTGGGATTTAAGGTGCAGGTATTTAAGTTGCAGGTATTTAACTACTATAAGTAAAAACCTCCAATGGGAGGCTAAGCATTGGCTTGGCTCTTCCCTTTGGGATTTATGGTGCAGGTATTTAAATTGCGGATGGACTTTGTCCTCTCCATTTTGGGGTATGAATTTTTTAAAATGAAATACAACGAATTGATTCAACAATTTGAAATTTGTGCGCGCTTGAGGACTCCTCCAAGCCGATTTTGTGCTTCCATAGGATTGACCATTGATATAGAGCTGCGGCTTCCTGACATAAAATAGAGTGAAGTGTTAGTATACAAAATATGTGCTAATCTGCACCTAAAACCAGAAGAGTAGAAAGAGTACTTATCTCCCATTTTTTTGGGAGGGATTTCTATAATTGATTTTCGCTCTCTATGTTCCCAATATAGAGAGTTTCTTTTGAATTAAGAGGGACTTTTAGTCACAGATCAGTTGAGAAATCGGTGGACAGCTTAGGAGCTTGTCTGGGCCGATTTTTGCATCTCGACGAGATTTTTGCTGTTGACGTAGAGATATCCTTCTCCTGACATAAAATATGGAAGAAAAAGGAGATGGAGAAAGTGTATACAATTTGTGCTAATTTGCGAGTAAAACCATAAATAAATGAATAAATAAAAACACTTAGCTTGAATTTGTTTGCTCGTTGACGAGGATGAACTCTTGATTTATATTGATCGATGAAGGAATTTGTGATGATAACCCCTAGCTTTAAACTCCCATCATCTTCAAAATTCTCTCTCTTTTGGTATTTTCTTTCTCTCAAAATTTTCTTCAATCTCCCAAAACTCTCTCAAACATCCAAAATTTTCTCTCCAAAAAATTCTCCCAAACACTTCAAATTTTCTCTCTCAAGAATCCTTTCTCAAACTCACTTCTTTCTCCTTTTATAACTTACTCATCTATCTCCCATTCTAATTTTTCCACTAACTCTATCTCCCATTCTAATTTCTCCACTAACTCTTCTTCATTTTCATCTTCCATTCTCCATCTCTATCTCACATTCTAATATCTCCACTAACTCTTCTTCATCTTCATCTTCCCTTCTCCATATTTATCTCACATTCTAATTTCTCCACTAACTCTTCTTAATCTCCATCTTCCCTTCTCTATTCTTATCTTCCATTCTAATTTCTCTACTAACTCTTCTTCATCTCCATCTTCCCTTCTCTATTCTTATCTTATTTTCTCCATCCATTCTTCTCCAACTTCTCTTCTTCATCTCCTCTTCTTCATCTTCCCTTCTCTATTCTAATTTATCCACTAACTTTTCTTTTTATTATTTGTAAAATAATCCTTCAAGAGTTAGGTATTTGCACTTTAGTCCTTGAATTTTAAGTATTTACAATTCAGTCCCTGAAAAAATATATTTCTTTAAATCCAAATCTCCTCATAATTTTTGACACACCAAAATTTACCACATGTCAAATTTAAGCTCATTTCTTGTAGCTGAAAATAATGCATAATTTAATTAAAGCCCTTTTTGCAAAATTAAGTCATTCTGGGTATAATTGGGCCAAGATGAAAATTTAAAATATTAGAAGACAATGTCACAACTCATAAAAAGTGAAAGTTAAAAATAAGTTGACTCAAATTAAATTTTTTTAGGCCCGATTCGAGATTATACTCGTGAAGGAACACGTGACTCGAATTGGATTTTTCTGAATTTGCGATGGCCAATATGAAAATAGATTTAAAATAAAAATATTAACTATCCTTGTGTATTCTTTGGCCTCAAATGTTATTTTTTCAAAATTTTCAAATATTTTTGTATTTTTTTAAAAAAAATTAAAATATATATAATATGAAAAATTATTTTTTGGTCAAAATTCGTTCCCTAGGCTTGGCTAAGGTTCCCAAAGTTGATTTTTCAATTTTATGAATTTTTATGGATTTTCTATTAATTTTTGAAATTAAATAAATAAAAAATACGTAAAAATACTGAAAATATGAAAAATCGTTTTTTGGTCAAAATTGGTTCCCTAGGCTTGGTTAAGGTCCCCAAAGTTGATTTTTCAATTTTATGAATTTTTATGGATTTTTTATTACTTTAGCAATAGAAAAAATGATTAAAGATCAGGTGTCAACAGCCGCCCCTTTTTGAAAGGAAACTCGGTAGAGGTTCATTTCAAAGACGAGATGACACCTGGATTCTTATCGACTCAATACAAGGAAATAAAAAGAGTCGTGACATGATTGTTCCACTGAAAATAAAATGAGAACCTAAGGATTCGTTATATAAAAAAACTTTAGGGTGGTTGAACTTGAACCCGTATGGTGGATCAACCCATGGTAGATTCCTAATAAAAGGATTCTACTGATTAAAAATTGAATTAAAATTTGACCCGTATGGTAGGTCACCACATGGAGATACCTGTAAGAAGGACTTGGTGCCTGTAGAAAGGACTTGGTGCCAGTAAAAAGGACTTGGTGCTTTGCCTGTAAGAAGAACTTTGTGCCTGTAAGAAGGACTTGCTTTGCCTGTAAGAAGGACTTGATTTGCCTGTAAGAATGACTTTGTTTGCCTGTAAAAAGGACTTACTTTGCCTGTAAGAAGGACTTTGTGCCTGTAAGAATGACTTGATTTGCCTGTAAGAAGGACTTTGTTTGCCTGTAAGAAGGACTTTATGCCTGTAAGAAGGACTTGATTTGCCTGTAAGAAGGACTTTATGCCTGTAAGAAGGACTTTGTGCCTGTAAGAAGGACTTGATTTGCTTGTAAGAAGGACTTTGTGCCTGTAAGAAGGACTTTATGCCTGTAAGAAGGACTTGATTTGCCTGTAAGAAGGAATTTGTGCTTGTAAGAAGGACTTGATTTGCCTGTAAGAAGGACTTTGTGCCTGTAAGAAGGACTTGATTTGCCTGTAAGAAGGACTTTGTGCCTGTAAGAAGGACTTGGTTTGCCTGTAAGAAGGACTTAGTTTGCCTATAAGAAGGACTTGATTTGCCTATAAGAAGGACTTTATGCCTTTAAGAAGGACTTGATTTGCTTGTAAGAAGGACTTTGTTTGCCTGTAAGAAGGACTTTGTGCCTGTAAGAAGGACTTGATTTGCCTGTAAGAAGGACTTTGTGCCTGTAAGAAGGACTTGATTTGCCTGTAAGAAGGACTTGCTTTGCCTGTAAGAAGGACTTTATTTGCCTGTAAGCAGGACTTGATTTGCCTGTAAGAAGGACTTGGTTTGCCTGTAAGAAGGACTTTGTGCCTGTAAGAAGGACTTTGTTTGCCTGTAAGAAGGACTTAGTTTGCCTGTAAGAAGGACTTGATTTGCCTGTAAGAAGGACTTTGTGCCTGTAAGAAGGACTTGATTTGCCTGTAAAAAGGACTTACTTTGCCTGTAAGAAGGACTTTGTGCCTGTAAGAAGGACTTGGTTTGCCTGTAAGAAGGACTTGGTGCCTGTAAGAAGGACTTGGTTTGCCTGTAAGAAGGACTTGATTTGCCTTTAAGAAGGACTTGGTTTGCTTGTAAGAAGGACTTTATGCCTGTAAGAAGGACTTGATTTGCCTGTAAGAAGGACTTTATGTACCTCAAAGGGTGCCATTCTGAAATCTGGGGAGACCAGGAATCCTGCAGAAGCTCAAACCCAAATTATATTCTCCTGTCGTTTTAGGAATAAACCAAAGAGGCAGAGATCAAAAGGTCTCGAACATTTCTGTCCTTGAGACAAATCATGCTTTATTGAAGAATGTGGATACCTGTATATACCGCAATGGATTCGAGTATCCCAACAACCGTCAGAGTTCATTCTCTTGAAAGGTTCTGGTTGAAGATATACTTACCTGAGAATTTGGAAGAAATGCTTGGTGGCTTCTGGACAACCAGGCTTGTTCATTCAATAATCGCCGAATGAATTTCAAGACTTTGGAAGGTAACTCAAACACCGGGAATGTGTTGCCTGTCGGGCAATGTCAGAGCTAACATGTGCAAGCATTTTCATCAATGCGTTCATTGGTTCATACAAAATTGTTCAGCTAAGTTTGCCATGATTAAAGGCAGTCTATGTAATAACTCATGATGCAATCGATCAACATATAGATCATGTATTGCATTACCACTTCTGTTTAAGGAGGTTCTTATAGTATGAACACCTCGAATGTAATCTGAATGGGGGATTTCATTCCGAAATGGCTTTTTCTCACTCTGGAGAAAGGCTGTTTATCTGTAAATCAAAATGTTAGACCTGTGTGGAAATGGTTTGCCTTTCCTCATCCTGTCATGCCCCATTCTGCACATTTGATATCTCCTGTGCAGTTTATGCTCTAAGTTGGAGTTGGTAAGTTAAACACACGGAATAGTCATACATAATTCATGAACTGTGTAAGCACAATGCAGATGTGACAATTTTTTAGCATCACGTGTGTTTATATAATGTGCAAATATGGGCGAATTTAAATTGCCCCTGGTATGTGGGCGGACCGAACAAATTAGGAAGCCTACTCCTTATGTCGAGGGGTGGTTTGTCTCAAACTTTACCCCTGCGCGATGAAGCATATGGGCGATGGAGCATTTTGGTTTGTTTAATGCCCCTGCAAGAAGCAGATAAATTATTCTTGAAACCAAACGAGATAAGGAAGACATATTTGCTTTTTCGTTTCAGAGCTTGTGATCAATTTGCCCCATTTTTCACCAGAATAGATCTTGTCAGGTGATCATACTTTTCTTTTGGATTTGTCTCCTTCAACATGTTAAATGTTAGTATAAATATTTCCTTTGAAAAGAAAAGGAGACATGTCAACCAGTATTAAAAGGGATAAATTGGAAACGATACTGATTTACCCTTCATCTTGAATGCCTTGGACAAGTCTTTTACCAATTTTGCTGGATTGAGTTTTCTTCGACTTTTGTTGGATGCTTCACCATTAAGCCGAGAATGTAGCAAAATATTGACTTCGGTATTACCCGTCGAGTATTCCTGCTTGCAAAAAGAAATGCACAAAAAGTTGTTTCATTTATTTATAATACATACAACATTCCCCACCCTCGGGGATCGAACTCGGGATATTTCGGACCTACTGTCATCCCCCATACCATTCGGTCCATTGGACCATAGGTATCTATGGGGCTATCCTTTCAAAGGTTAATCTTTGGGGATAAAGCAGCCTTGTTGTATCACCTTATGCCATGTTACGGTATTTCTCGAGGTAATTTGCAATCCCTGTTAAGAATGGAATAAGACAATTCAAGACTTGAGATGATTATGTGCACATTAGAACGATACAGAATTGCCCATTTCTGAGATTGTTCGCGTCTTTCGCTTGTACTTTCCTCTGTCCGAAGCTGTCCATCCCGTGGTAATGCCCATGAGTCGATTTGCCCCCAAATTTTGTTCAACTTGTATTCGGATATGATTGCGTTCTCGGGTCGATTTGCAATTTCCTGAGAATAGAAGGGGCTTAATTTTAAAACTTGGAGCAACTGAGGGTAAATTGAAACGATACGGAGTTACCCTTCAGGTTTATCCAGATTTTTACTCGCCATCAATTCGTCGCGAGGTTGGTGAGGTGGCGGATTCGAGTATTTAATAGGGGGAAGTCGGATTATTACTCCTTGCTTTTACACATTCACAAAAGCAGAAAAACATATCACGCAAGGAAATAAAACACATTCACTCATTCAGGATCAGTTCTGCTTCCTCTACAGGCTCTCCCATGATCAGCTGGCTTCATCCCAAATTAGGTATGCATCGGCCATATAGAAGGTCTGGTGGTCACTGGCTGAACAAGTGCATCACAGTCCCGATGCTTTACCGATATCAAACTGGTTGATTATGGCGAAAAGATCATCGTCAATGTCCGCTTGGTGGTGATCTGTCCCTTCTTCCTCGGGAGGTATTGATACTGATCCAGTATCATTGGTCCTTTTGTACCCTGCTCCAACAGAACTCGATCTTGTTATAAATTGGTCTAACTCACCTCTTAAACGTGCATTTTCGATCCTCAGATCATACATTTCATCGAGGGTGAGGAGGAGGCTATTGCAGTTGGGGCAGGTGGCGGAGTCAAAAGTCTCTTTATACATCTTATTTTCCGCTCGGAGGTTTTCATTTTCAACTCTTAGAAACTCGGCTTCGTTGTGCTCATGACGAGTCTTCATTCGGGTTCGTCTATTTTGAAACCAGAACTTGATTTGCGAAGGTTCAAGGCCTAGCTCTTGACTCAGTTCCATTTTTTGTTTGCCGTCTGGCATAGGGCACGTTCTGAAGAAAGCTTCAAGCTTTCGTACTTGCTCCTCAGTATGGCGACGGTAACGCTTCTTTTGACCTTTACCGTTGTTGTCATTGTCCTTACCGGGCTCTTGGACGTCGTCGGTGGAAGGGCCGGGCTCCATAGGCTCGATCCCAAATATGGCTTCGAACTCTTCCTCTCCCATATTCAGCAAGTAACGATAACTTTCAAGTGTGTTGGGTTGAGACATCTTCGATTTGGTTAACGATTTCTCAAAGTTTGATATCTCTTCTTGTATTTTCACTCTCTGGATTTTTCTGGGAGACTGCGTATGCTTTAAGAGTCTCTCTTTCGAGCACAAATGAGAATTATCAAGAAGATGCCTCCTTTAAAATTAGACGTGGGTTTAGCAACTGTATTGCCTCTCTCGAGTGTTCTGGCTTTCTAGATTTTCTTTTCATCGTATCTCTCGCCCAGCTCGTCTCATTCCATCTTTCCGTGGAAGGGGGCCCCTTGTTGCTGTCTCCACTGTCAATTTGCTGGCGAGTTCTTCAATAAAGACGAGTCGTATCTCTTTTCTGCCGAAAATGTCTTTGTCTCCCACTCAGCTTATTTTTTATCCTTTCTTTTTCAAAGTAGTGGCGTCTCGTCCAACTTTTCCGTAGAGACGTCGGATTTGCTTGGCTCGAGATTGGAGACGAGTAGCGGAGGTGATACTGATAGGGAATGGTAGACAGGAAAATTTGGCCAGTAGAGACTTCCCCTGCAAAAATGAAAGAGAATGCGGCAGTATATGTTCTTCATATTCTAGAAAAATTGGAACGATGCTGTTTTACCCTTGTGTATATTTCCATTGAATTTGAATTGAGGAAGTTCCTTCATTTGGATTGGATTGAATTGTATGTCCCGAGTTGCCCTTCACTTTGAGCTTGCCACATATGTGCTTTGCTTAGTTGGGCCTTATTTTCTCTCGGGTTGCCTTGGACCATCATCATTTTCCATGCCATTGGGTCCGTGGACCGGAGGGCTCCTTTAATTTGAAGGTTACCTTGAAGGCGAATGAGTCCTATCGCATTCCATTGGGTCATTTCATTTTGCGACACTCTTGAGGCACTTTGCAATCCCCTGGGTGAGAATGGAACAAATCCAATTTAGCATTTTGCAACGATTGAGGGTAAATTGGAACGACACAAAGTTACCCGTCTTCGAGCTCGCCTGGGCTTTTCACTTGAAATTTCCCTACGTGAGGCCATTCAACATTTCTCATTATGGCAGTCAGCGACGTTGCCACAAATTGATCCGCCCTAAATCTAGCATAAAAAGGGATTCACGCATTCGACGGGATAAATAAATTGCCCCCTTGTCCTTGAATTAAATCGAGACACCTAGAAAGCTGGAAAATATCATACGCAGGGGAATTAAGCATGAAATGAAAGGTGCACTTATTCAAGGTCATTTCTGCCTCTCCTGTGGCTCTTCGATAATCAGCTAGTCTCGTGTTGGTTCGGGTGTGGATAACCGATGTTTGAGAGTCCCTACTCATTGGCTCCTGATCGCGGCTTGGGACGTCTGTCAACCCTAAATTGGTTGACCAGGGCAGTAAGCTCATCATCTGGGTAATCTCTTGAACCTTCCAGCAACTGATGCTCGAATTGGGCATTGTTGTTGGCAAATGCTGGCGGTAGATTTCTCATTCTGTCCTCGCCATGAGCAATTTGACTTCTCATGCTGGAGCCTTCATCATTACTCGAGAAAGTGTGGGGATCACCAACTGTCCTGCTGCCAAAAACTCCTTCCATTCGGGGATTAGAGAAGTGGAAGTGCTCAAGATAACTTCTTGTCTGATTCTCTAGCTGCGCAGGCGCGCTGATCATGGGATGAGTTCTAGCCACAGGTTGGTGCTCAAACCAAGGAATCTGAATACACTGCTCCTGCGGTCTATACTCTTGAAGAGCATTAGGGTGATTCTGGGGGATACTTTGATTAACGCCTGGGGGATTGATGGCATGGCTACTAGCTTGGTTGATGATGGGAAGTGGCTCGCCCCATGCTAACCTGGGGAACTTATGGTGGCGAGGAGACTCGACGTTCAGGCTTGGATCAGTCCCGCCTTGGTTTTCTTGATTCTGAGCTGCATTGTGTTCTCTCACCCTTTTTCTGTACTTCTGAAGATGACTCGAAACATTTGCTTTAGTGAGTCCATCTACCTTCATAATTTCCAGTATATGTTGCGGCCGTACCGAATCTATTCCTAGCTGCTGAACTGTATTAACAAACATACGATACAGCTCGGGAGACCAACTCATCTTCTTTCTCCAGTTGCTTGGAACAAAATTGAAGGCTTGATGCTTGTTCTCATGGTCGTGCAATTGCTTCCTTACCACGTGCTGCCATATGTTTTGAAGCATCTGAACTCTAACTGGTTTCGTTACGACGTCTTGGGCCCCATTTAAGACAGCATTCATTAGGGCTTGCTGATCATCGCTTGCCGATATTACGAGGACTGGCATGTTTAATTTAGAATTGATGACTTCCAAGAGAGTGAAAACATCCATGTCAATCCCTACCATGGCGGTGAGGACGATATCAAACGGGTCACTACTCCTCCTTAATATCTCTAAGGCCTCTGTCGCCTTTGCTTGAGCTACAACCTTATACCGGCATTTTCTTAATACGGTAACAAGGATTGACAGAGAGACTGGATTACCGTCAATGGCCATGACCAGTAGACCCTCAGGGTAAGGAACTTCATCAGCTTTGACCAGGGTTGAACATGCGCCCGTTCCCCTAATACTCGACATATTTCTGGATCTAGGACTGCCGATTCGAGACCGCCTCGGGATGTCTTCTCGGACTTGAGGGATCACGAGATCGTTGATGCCTTCTCGTAACAGGCTTTGAAAGCCGATGCTTTGATGGTGAAGGTTTTGAATTCCTCTCCCACGAGAACTCCTTCCTCTCTATCTTTCTCCTGCGAGTTCTTGCGAATGAACTCTGACTATCAAATGGGGACAAGTTCTCTCTCTGGCAATAGCAACGACTTCCCTCTTCACGGGCAGCGCTATTAGATTTTCCGAGGGAGAAAATCTGATATTCAGCTTTTGATCAAAGGGGAAATCCTTGTTTCTCGCTCAGTTTGTCTTCTTTTTTCTTTTCGTGATAGAGGGCCCCTGTCAAGATCTCCACCGTCGATTTACTGGCGGGTCCTCCAATGAAGACAAGTCGTATCTCCTTTTCGCTAACGTTTGCCGTGTCTTCCACTCAGCTCATCTTTCCGTCTTCTTTTTCAAAGTGGCGGTGTCTCGTCAAACTTTCTGCGGAGATTTCG
This sequence comes from Psidium guajava, assembly GCA_016432845.1. NCBI lineage: Eukaryota > Viridiplantae > Streptophyta > Magnoliopsida > Myrtales > Myrtaceae > Psidium > Psidium guajava. The sequence continues at coordinate 16,122,892 of CM028227.1, read as the reverse complement.
GACTCGCTTAGCTCGCAGTCGCCATCTGATGAGAATTCGAGCCAACGAGGGTGGTGCCAATAGAGAATGGTAGATAAGAGAAATCTTGACTGGTTGATACCGTCACTATGAAATCAATATTTACTTCAAAGCAGATTACCATCTTCGCATTCCGCTCATCTGCCTCACCTCTCTCCCCCTTTCTTTCGTATTCTGCTTTCAAAAATGGCCAATTCTCCTAACCATACCTTATCCGCCGAAGTCCTAGCTGGGTGGGAGAGACTCTACAATCTTCTTGGTAGAGGTTACGCTCATATAGCCAAAAACTCTACCGTTGAGGCTGAAATCCTCGGTTTATTTAGGACCGTGGACGCTGCTTCTGTTGAGGGTACCCAACTAGGGAAGGAGTACCGGAACTTCTCGACCCTCTTCATCAATTTTCTGGCTGCCTATAACCGTGCTTATGAGACGGTCCTTGTGACCGCCGTCGTGAAAGCCCGTTACCAAGACCGGCACGAGCGTCTGGCAACAGTTACGTTTGTGGCTGATAATCACAAAAAGGCCCTCAAGTTTGCCAACGATCAGCTTTCGTGGCTGGTTCGTGAGAGGGGAAAGTTGGTGGACCGTCTGGCCTTGGTCCGAACTTACGCTGAACAGGAGCCAGGCAATATTGTGATGAGGTGTAAATGTGGTTGGCTGCAGGAGAGACTTGATGACATTACGGCAGATATTGCTTTCGAGAGGGTAGTGGTTCCGGACCTGGAGTTTGCCGTTGAGCATTACGAGGCCACTATGGCCTAGGTTAAAGAGAAGTGCGATCGCCTCTTCTTTAGGCTCGTGGAGCTTGATCCCGAGAGCGCCCGGTGCATCCAGAGCATCAACTGTTTGGAGAGTCAGTTGAGCTCTTTCGTAATGGTCATCAGGGCCCAGTTTGGCTTTACCTTTCCTCCCCAGTGAGTTGTTGTAATACTCTTTGATGAATGGAATGAAAGAAAAGCTTCACGTGTTTTGTTTTGTTTTTTTTTTAATTTTCCTGCTATCGTTTCTTCCGCATAGCATAACAGAACGATTTGAGGTACCAAAGATGTCGAGGCTTAATGTTCTTCTTGATGTTCTTGTTTAATTGCTCCAGACGATGATATCGAGAACATTGATGATGGGTTCGGCGGTGGCCCCCACTATCCATCTTGAGATCACGAACAATAACGCTATGACAACTCGATCAGTGTGCTGGTAGTAAATCCGGCCACCTGTTGTGTGCCCACTTTTATCCATATTTTGTTTCTTTCGGCGTCCACTTGCTCGTGTCGGTCGCCTGTAGCGTCGGGAGAAATTCCTGTGGGCCACGTTCATTAATAGAACCTCGGTCCTCTAAAGCCCTCCGCATGTTTCGGATAAGAGGAAATTTTAAGACCGGTATCTGGTTGATTTGATCAGGTAAAGGTATTTGTTTCATGGGTTCTGATTATATAATCCATATTGTTTTTCAAAAGACGTGGGATCCTCTGCAATACATTAAATATGCCCCCATGTTTAATCAGTATAAATCCACCGTCATATCAGAATACACTGCCCATACAAGTTTACGGATTGACACAACTTTGTCTGTCAAAGATGGACAATGTTCGTTTGCCCCCCAGAATTAACGGTTGAAGCCTCGGTGTTTTTCGTCTTTTGGTATTTCTGAAGATGATTCTTGATATATTATTGAACTTAATTTTTACACCCGTCTGGGGTATCTAGGATCTCCCTGCAAAAGAAAAGGATATAATTAGTATGCGACACAAGAAATTTCGGTCCATGACTCCTATATTAGTCCAATTTGATTTTTTCTATTTTATAGAGAAATCAGAAGAAAGAAAAAAAAATTTCTTTAGGAAGAAATGAGTTAATTTCTGATACAGAATTTTTTTCAGATTTATTATTCTTTTTTTTATTTTTTTAAAGGAATGTGACAAAGTCTCTTGACGTTTACTAAAATTTTTGAAGGAATTTCCTTTTTATCAAAATAAATTTTCAGAGGTAAATTTGTCAGGAAAATTTTATTTTTATTGAAGTAGGAAAAATATGACAAAAATCCCTTATTGGTTAATAAAATTCCCATGAAGGGATTTTTTTACATCATTTTTTCAAAATTTTTTTTTAAAAAGAAATGAGGGACAAATTTAATTTTTATTTTCTTTTAAAAAGAATGGTCGTAATATCAAGCTCAAAAACTGACTAACACCTAGCATGGACCGACCGAAAATAAATACAAGATAAAATTAGAGAACTTACTTTTACCTTGGAGAAATGCAAATCACATAGTCATGCGCATGACTCAAGTGAGGAGTGGACTCTAGAAAATAAAAGAAGGAGAGACAAGGTATGGACCTAAAAAGGCTCCCACTATCTGAATTGACAAACTTACCCTCCGCGCAATCAAATCACAATGGGAAGAATTGTCAATTCAGATAATGAGCGGAATAAAATATGGTCAACCCGAGCGCAATCGACGCAAGAGCTTTGCATATTCGATCCCTATCTATGGTTTTCTAGGAAGAATTTCGCGACTTGGGTTTAGACGCTTGTGTGTGCAGGTGTCGTGATCCTCAGAGTATGCAAGACATGCACAACAATTGATATCAAAACAGCGCTTCTAAAAATGTGCGAAATTAAACAAATAAACCCAACACCGAGCCTGCAAAACAAAGGGGTTAGCCAAACACTCCGCCCCTTATAACTCCCATCCTGCAAAAACATATAACACCTATAGAATGAGTCCCAAACAAGATCGCCAGAAGCGAGATATCCATGAAATTTTCATTGGCTTAAGTCCACTAAGACTTTTAAAATTTCGAAAAAATTCAAGTATTCCAATTGGTATCTTTTTTCGAAAATTTAAAAATCACGTCCCCAATGGAGTCGCCAAGCTGTCGCGACCCTCTAAAAAAAATTTTAAATTATTAAAAGGGGTTAACGGATTATTAGGTTAATTAGATTTGACTAACCTAATGCGGACCCTCCCAAGCCCTACCGAATCGCAACTTTGGTTTTTGTTTAAATGATTTTGAAATTTGGAGTCGCCACTAATCGTTCTTGGTAGGTCGATTAGAAACCTAAATAAATTAGCGGGAGAACTAATTTATTCCTGCGAACCAGAGATTATGAGCTCGGGGACTTGGTTACACTAGTTAATTAAAACTAATGCCCTTTCGGTACCTTAATTTCATGGATATCCTAACCCGGCAACTCAGGCTTGGTTTATTCCTAAAGCTCTAGTAGGGTATTCTCTTTTTGTGTTTTCACTTTTTAAATAGGATGCATGGATGGTATATATTTTTATTTGTTATATTTTTTTAAGTGTTAAAGATTCCCTGAAGCCGAAAGAGGGAGTGTGTTAACGACTTCTGTGCAGTATTACGACCTACTCATCTTTTGGGTCTGATGATTCAAAAATTAAATTATAGGAAGTACATGACAGTGAATAAACACCTCCAATGGGAGGCCTAGCATTGGCTTGGCTCTTCCCTTTGGGATTTAAGGTATAGGTATTTAAGTTGCAAGTATTTAAACTACTGTAAGTAAAAACCTCCAATGGGAGGCTAAGCATTGGCTTGGCTCTTCCCTTTGGGATTTAAGGTACGGGTATTTAAGTTGCAGGTATTTAACTACTGTAAGTAAAAACCTCCAATGGGAGGCTAAGCATTGGCTTGGCTCTTCCCTTTGGGATTTAAGGTACAGGTATTTAAGTTGCAGGTATTTAACTACTGTAAGTAAAAACCTCCAATGGGAGGCTAAGCATTGGCTTGGCTCTTCCCTTTGGGATTTAAGGTGCAGGTATTTAACTACTGTAAGTAAAAACCTCCAATGGGAGGCTAAGCATTGGCTTGGCTCTTCCCTTTGGGATTTAAGGTGCAGGTATTTAAGTTGCAGGTATTTAACTACTATAAGTAAAAACCTCCAATGGGAGGCTAAGCATTGGCTTGGCTCTTCCCTTTGGGATTTATGGTGCAGGTATTTAAATTGCGGATGGACTTTGTCCTCTCCATTTTGGGGTATGAATTTTTTAAAATGAAATACAACGAATTGATTCAACAATTTGAAATTTGTGCGCGCTTGAGGACTCCTCCAAGCCGATTTTGTGCTTCCATAGGATTGACCATTGATATAGAGCTGCGGCTTCCTGACATAAAATAGAGTGAAGTGTTAGTATACAAAATATGTGCTAATCTGCACCTAAAACCAGAAGAGTAGAAAGAGTACTTATCTCCCATTTTTTTGGGAGGGATTTCTATAATTGATTTTCGCTCTCTATGTTCCCAATATAGAGAGTTTCTTTTGAATTAAGAGGGACTTTTAGTCACAGATCAGTTGAGAAATCGGTGGACAGCTTAGGAGCTTGTCTGGGCCGATTTTTGCATCTCGACGAGATTTTTGCTGTTGACGTAGAGATATCCTTCTCCTGACATAAAATATGGAAGAAAAAGGAGATGGAGAAAGTGTATACAATTTGTGCTAATTTGCGAGTAAAACCATAAATAAATGAATAAATAAAAACACTTAGCTTGAATTTGTTTGCTCGTTGACGAGGATGAACTCTTGATTTATATTGATCGATGAAGGAATTTGTGATGATAACCCCTAGCTTTAAACTCCCATCATCTTCAAAATTCTCTCTCTTTTGGTATTTTCTTTCTCTCAAAATTTTCTTCAATCTCCCAAAACTCTCTCAAACATCCAAAATTTTCTCTCCAAAAAATTCTCCCAAACACTTCAAATTTTCTCTCTCAAGAATCCTTTCTCAAACTCACTTCTTTCTCCTTTTATAACTTACTCATCTATCTCCCATTCTAATTTTTCCACTAACTCTATCTCCCATTCTAATTTCTCCACTAACTCTTCTTCATTTTCATCTTCCATTCTCCATCTCTATCTCACATTCTAATATCTCCACTAACTCTTCTTCATCTTCATCTTCCCTTCTCCATATTTATCTCACATTCTAATTTCTCCACTAACTCTTCTTAATCTCCATCTTCCCTTCTCTATTCTTATCTTCCATTCTAATTTCTCTACTAACTCTTCTTCATCTCCATCTTCCCTTCTCTATTCTTATCTTATTTTCTCCATCCATTCTTCTCCAACTTCTCTTCTTCATCTCCTCTTCTTCATCTTCCCTTCTCTATTCTAATTTATCCACTAACTTTTCTTTTTATTATTTGTAAAATAATCCTTCAAGAGTTAGGTATTTGCACTTTAGTCCTTGAATTTTAAGTATTTACAATTCAGTCCCTGAAAAAATATATTTCTTTAAATCCAAATCTCCTCATAATTTTTGACACACCAAAATTTACCACATGTCAAATTTAAGCTCATTTCTTGTAGCTGAAAATAATGCATAATTTAATTAAAGCCCTTTTTGCAAAATTAAGTCATTCTGGGTATAATTGGGCCAAGATGAAAATTTAAAATATTAGAAGACAATGCCACAACTCATAAAAAGTGAAAGTTAAAAATAAGTTGACTCAAATTAAATTTTTTTAGGCCCGATTCGAGATTATACTCGTGAAGGAACACGTGACTCGAATTGGATTTTTCTGAATTTGCGATGGCCAATATGAAAATAGATTTAAAATAAAAATATTAACTATCCTTGTGTATTCTTTGGCCTCAAATGTTATTTTTTCAAAATTTTCAAAAATTTTTGTATTTTTTTTAAAAAAATTAAAATATATATAATATGAAAAATTATTTTTTGGTCAAAATTCGTTCCCTAGGCTTGGCTAAGGTTCCCAAAGTTGATTTTTCAATTTTATGAATTTTTATGGATTTTCTATTAATTTTTGAAAATAAATAAATAAAAAATACGTAAAAATACTGAAAATATGAAAAATCGTTTTTTGGTCAAAATTGGTTCCCTAGGCTTGGTTAAGGTCTCCAAAGTTGATTTTTCAATTTTATGAATTTTTATGGATTTTTTATTACTTTAGCAATAGAAAAAATGATTAAAGATCAGGTGTCAACAAATATACATGACTCTCACCATGTAGCAATTTACGCCAAACAGACTTAATAAGTCTACTCGTTTAGCATATCGCCACTCATGCGTGAAACTTAGTCCTAAGACTTTTGGTTGGCGATTCATTGTACGTGTCATTCGAACATTCCATACCTATTCTACGTAGACAAGCTCCTAATAGGAGCAATTAGCTGGTGGCCTTTTAAGACTACTCTTCTAATAAATTATTTCACAAGCTCTATCAACGTCCGATACGTGGCTTCAGATGTTAAACTAAGATAGTAAGGACATCATCGAAATGCCCCAACTTCTCCACGTCCTCATCCACCTAGAAGCAAGCTAAGCCCACGGGCCTCTTTATTAGTATCAAGCCCATGGGCCTTGCCACCGGTCTAAGGTTAGCAAAAGTTGTATTTTGTAGCAGTTCATCATGTCTCACGAAGTGAGTAGATCCAGAGAATAAGTCGGTGCATTTTAGTCAAGTAGGGATGAAATTATTTTGTAATGCAACCGAAATCGCATCAATTGGGTGGCTAATGAGGGAGAATCAATACTCAAAGTTAAGTCAAATATGAAAAAAAAACGTACAGAAACAACTCAACCAGTTCAAATGAATTCAGATATATGGTTGTGTATCAAGGATTGCGATGAAATCAGAGGCACACTTGGTACCTCCAATATCGCGCCAGTCCATTGAGTCATGGTTTGCTACAAATGAATATTTATGATAAGAAATGAATGAATGCTAATTTTAGATGACCGACCTCTTTATTCCCGTCCATGTAACATCTTTTTCGAGAGCTAGAGGAAATGCATTCGCCCCACCCCACCTCCATCTAAGTCCCATGACATCGCTGCTTTCACCATCAAGCCTCTCTCTCTCTCTCTCTCTCTCTCGTGCGTGCCTTGGATCTAGGCCCCCTACTTTGGTAGAAAGGTTGCAAGACCAGATTAGACGTCACCCACCTCAGGCAATCCCAAATTTGCGTTGGCCGAGATTGGGCTGCCGCTCGCGATGGTAGTGAGGTCGTGACACTAATTTGGCACTCAATATAGTTGAGCTCGACTCAGCTCAATTCAATTACCAAAATGAACTAAAATTTGACAATCCATGACATGCATGCCGAGTATAAACAGGGATGTTCAAAGTAAAAGGCAAAAAAGGTTTAGTGAATGACGAAATTATGCAAAAGAAGCCATTATTGTAGGTGAGCACAAGGGCATCAATTGACCTGTATCCAGTATGAACGAGCCTGTGAGATGATAAACGAGCACTTCAAAACCGAACTCCAACATGAGCATCAACAAGTTTAAGATTTTTTGGATGATTTTTCCTCAGCTAACTGGTCAGCGTAGTTGTCATCCGTGCTAAGCTTTGTCCCTTTATCTCCTGATATCTCATACCCTCCTATTTGCAGGATCACTCAACTCAACTTTGCAACAAGCAATCATAACTAGCGCCAAAAAACCACTCATCAGTGCCGTCACCATCTCCCATCAATCCCGTCTACGTGTGTACAAGCTGTATTCGACAGATTATTAAGTACTAGCGCCAAAAAATGAAACCCTAATGTTCATGTGAGTTAGCAACTACACGAGCTGCTTATCTTTCTTAAAGTCCGCCACTCGTAGAGGAGAGAAGAGAGGTCCTAGTAATGATTGGGTTGCCGTTTTGGCCTCAACAGCATAAACTCATCGCGCTTCCTTACAATGCATTCGAAGAAAAACTTGTCGTTTTGCGCTTAGCTGAACATCAATCAGAGTCCTTGTCCGTATATGTTTGGATTCCATATGCTCTGGGCATAATCGTTCTTCCTCCCCAAATAAACAAAAAATCAATTCCAGTGTGCTCATTAAGCATAACCTGTAAAGTACAGAGCATATATTCTTGTATTAAAATGGGGGGTATCTGAGCCACATGGGTTACATTCCTTGCTTTCCTGGTTGCACCTTTTTGTTCCATTTGCTGTCTTAATGGGAGAAATGCCAAAGAACATGGATGCAAGATAATTCCCTTTTCGAGCGATTCCAATGCAGGGTTGTGTGAACTCTTCTGCTCTAGCCAATATGTCCTCTAGCTCTCTGGAATAATTTCCCCTCCTCAAAGCTCTCAAAAGTTTACTCTTTTTTGTAACTTCGATGCCATTTTTTTTTTTTGGGTTAACTTATGTAGCTCTCCTTATATGCCGCCCACGGATTCTTCTCATGCTCTTCTGAAAAGCGTTCCTTTGAGAAGATTGATGTTTATTTTTGAGGGTGGAAAGAGGGAAATAATAGGTTTATGGAATGGGGAAGAGTGAAACAGCTTTTCTACGTCAGGGGTCTAATTTTGACTCGATAAAGAAAGATTGTAACGTGATACGACCTGCGGCCAAAAGCAACATGGTGCGACTTTTAGTGTCTGTTTGGGTGCTTTGCTCTCCAGGAGGTGACTAGTTGGATGCCTGACCTATAAAATTATCGAAGTTTTTTGTCCTAAATTCACTCTAACAAGGGTTGTGTCGAACTCTTTGAGTACTCTACTTATCCCTAAAAGCTGTGGTAATCCTTGCATTTTCATCATGATCAGCGACTAATCATCGGAGCCTAATTCATCCCCACTCATCCGTGCTCGTGGGGTGGCTTTAAAATATTGGACTAGTCAGGTGATTGCGATTCGAACCATGAACGAGGAAGACGAACCCACTTGCTACTGACCAACCCCATAGGGTTTTAGGCAAGCAAATTTTGCAAACCTTCATTTTTCTAAACCCCAAGTTAGTCCTAAGTGATGTTTCATAGTATCAGGAGGTAAATTGATAAATCAATCTACCCTAGAAGAAGCATATCCTTTATGTATGCACGTGGGAGACATACACTTGTCATGGACTCTTTCTTCCCTTGCTCTTCTCTGGGTCCAAGCAGCTAACCTGTTCTAGTTTGAGGAAGAAAATGAAACCTAATTGAGAAACTTAAGGATAATGGAATCTAACAATGTTTCGCATTTATTTTGAATATTTACTCCTTCAGAACTTTCATGTCGGGGAGTCATCACGACATGATAAGTCTTTATAGTCTTTATCTGTTAGTAATTGCTTCCTTTTTTTTTTAATTAATAGATGGATGTTCTCATTTCAATACTACTTTTTGTGATTTTCTCGACGGTTATCTCAAATACGACTTATTTTTTGGGTGTAAATTTTGCAAGAAATCTAGTGCTTCGATGGTTGAGGACAAGCAATTGAGGAAAGGAAATGAAAGGAACGTAATATTGACCCCATGAAATAGGTGGCGTGGTCGAGTAGTCAATTTTGCTGGGGGTAGGGTACGCTATTTTGTGGAGGAGGGGGCAGCAGAGTCGAGTCCTTTTTGGTGTGGGAACAAAGGGAGTGTCATCACGTGTTTGCCTGCGACATCCTCATCTTCACTCAGTTACTAAGATGGAAAATTCGACATCAGGAATATCGAGAGACTCCTCATCGGATAAGATCCTATGTTTTATGGATGTGAATAATTCAATTTGCTCATTCTGAGAGAGAGAGAGGGGGGGGGGGGGGGAGTTGATAGAGCAGAGAAAAATAGATGGATTTCTATATATTCAAAGTGAATAGAAAAGAGTATGAAGAGCCTATTTATAGGTTTTATTACATGACTATCTAAAGTAATAAGTTAAAAATAATATAAAAAATAATCAATCAAGTATATGCAATATCAAGGAGATAAATGCATAATCCTCACAGATGTGCAAAATTATGTAGATATATGAAATTGCTAACATTCCTCCTCAAACTCTAGATGACTAAGTTAGCTTGAGTTTGAAATCAACAATAATAGTGCCACGAAAACTTGTTTCTCCATGAAATCAGCATGGCGTTGGTGCATCGGCGGAGAGGCAGCATGTGGGATGGTGTCCTGTGGCTGTTCATAGTGAAACTTCAAATCTAGTCAGTTTGATTGTTGTATTGGCTTCTCAGAACGATGATTGAAAATTCAAGAAATGGATGGGAAATAGCAAGCGGCCTATGCGGTTGGTTTGCGAAATAGTAATTGAGTGACGTGGCCTATACAACTGGTGTGATAACATCAAGTGGCCTGTATGTTGGTTTGGTAAATAGTTACTGAGCAATGCAGCCTCTCTGGCTGGCATCAAAAGAGAACGACGTCCATAAATAAAAGCTCGACTTGGCGACCCGTCTCCGGCATCAAAACACAACCACTGTGGTGCTTACTTAGATGAGAATGAGGCACGTGGTGAGCACTATTGAGGGGCAGGATGGCTTTATTTTGCTACAATGATGCAAGGGTGCAAATTGAGAATGATAAAACAGAAAAAAAAAAAAAAAGGATTGACCTCGAGTAGCACAGGGTGCTATATGCACCCAGTGCACTAGGGTTGCCTCAGGAATGAAGGCTCTAATACCATATTAAAAATGATAAAGCAAAGAATAATAGAGGGATTTATGCATATTTGATGTGAATAGAAAAGAGTATGATAGCCTATTTATAGGCTTTATTACATGACTATCTAAGGTAATAAGTTAAACACAATATCAAAAACAATCAATCCAGTATATGCAATATCAATGAGATATATGCATAATCTTGACATATGTGCAAAATCGTGTAGACATCCTTATATCGCTAACACCGGGCTCATGTTGTAGAATGCTCTCTTACAATCACTTGGACAGACAGAGCTGTTCCGAACATCACTTGACCGCTTTACAAATATAGGGTCACGTTTTCCTCAATCCCTTATTAGAAGAAACTTCCTCTAACTGTGCCTCTGATTGGTATGTCACGGTTCATGGACGTCGCCTAATTAGGAACTTAAATAAATTTAACTATGGATGACGTTCATGCAATTAGATAGAGAGAGGTTTCCTCTGATCAGGGATGGAGGAAAATGTTACCCATGTAAAAGTGCCAAGAAAAATCCCAAAGAAATCATATTTTACAAGCTTATAGAGAAGCTCAATTTGGCATAATCTACCTCAATTTCAAATCATCGATCTATGTTTTGTGGATGCTTGAAAAATCATATTTCTTAAAGCAGCACTCATGTATAGTGTTTTGTTTCTCCATCTTCACTAAGGGCGCGTTTGTTTCTCTGAAAACGAATGATTTGAAAAACATTTTACTAAAAATGACCATTTGTATCACTTACAAAAACGAATAAATAAAAAGTATTTTCACTGTCCACGAAAATGGGTAAATATAAATTGTTGTCGATAATGAATATATTTTTTAATCATTTTCACAAAATAAACAGAGCATAAGTCGGGGAAAAAAAAGACAGCTTCACATAAGATCTCACTTTTCAACATTGTAAAAGGCATATTGTGTAAGCGGATCTTTCTACACGTGTGGATAATTTAACCGTAATCTTTCCCAAAATTCTTAATGTTTTCTTCTATACTTTTTTATACATGCTATCATTGAGATTTCCTTAAACAAATCTCGTAAAAAGCTGTTGGTGTAATAATTTATCAACATCTGAATGTGATAACTCCTTCACGTAACTAAAACTTGGGACCGGCTTCCATTTCTAGTGAAAAGCATGGGATCTTCTTTTCCATCCGCAGATTATCAAATAGACTATCGCCGTATGTATAAGCGTTTTCCTAATTGTCTTTGATCTATCTTTGGATGACATAAATATATACTAAGAAATGATTCATTTGGTTTATGAAATTGAACAGAATAAGAATAAAATAACTGTATGAATAGGTACTTCAATAGAAATAGTTCTATAGTCGGTAAAAAAATCTCAAGTTGTTCGACAAGATTCATCACTCTTTATTCATAAGTTCAACTGTTTTTTTTTTTTTGTAAACATAAGGTACAAGCTAAGTAAATTACAGTCTAAGGTCGACAATCCCAACTTTACTAATAAACAAAACATGCGATAGTATTCTAGGAGACTGCAAGTAGAACGTAATATCCAATTACTTTGCTATGCCAATATTGGCAAATTAGATACCAGCTTTTTTTTTGCAATTATTTGTATCTTAGTGAGTTATTAATGGATTAGTCTATCGATTCGTTGTAAGTGCAAGACATTACATGACTTGGGTCGTTGATGGGGGAATTTTGTTTTTAGCGGTGGGACATATGGAGTGAACATATATGCTTAAGAAGCAGAAATAACTACTTAATTGGGAACAAAACGAAGCATGTGTCGATTTGAAAAATCTCCTTTTATTGAGAGAGAGAGAGAGAGAGAGAGAGAGAGAGAGAGAGAGAGAGAGAGAGAGAGAGAGAGAGAGAGAGAGAGAGAGAGAAGCTCAAATATCCTCGTTGGCTTGGAAAATGACTAATCTCGTTGTCCTTTTGGATTGATGTGGAGACTTTGGCTGCAGCGAGATGGTGAAGGGTTTGGCATCAAACGAGACATGCCCATCATGTTCCTCTGGCCAATTGGGAGGAAATAGGGCAGATATGGCCTTTTACCCCCTATTTAATTACTCGATGAAGTTGTAGAGGATTGATAAGAGGACTCGTGTTTTGTCGAATAGTAATGTTGAGAAATTCTGCGGATTTTTATTGAATTTTCCTGCTAAATAAGTGTTTTGGCAAGATTAAATTGAATGACCAAACTCCTATGAAAAAATCACAGCTCATTAGAACTCTAAGTTTCGGAAAAAATTAACTATTTTTAGCATCGACCTAACTACTTTATCTATTGCTGATGGAAAATTAATTTCCATCAGCTGCTCTAATGCACGTTGTCATCAGTAATCGGATAGAGAACTTTCAAAGGCATGCATAACCTTACATTGCTTACGAAATTTGATGTTACTTTCATGCAATACAGATAGGGTTTAGTATGCTTTCATAATTTTGTATGTTTATGGACAATTATATGTTCTGAATATCCTCGTATATCCACATCTTCCCTTTAGATCTTGACGTTGTAGATACCAGTTAAGTTAAAACACATATACATATTGTGGTTGACCTTTAAATTAAAAGCTAGTCGTAATAAATAGTTCAACAGTGTACCGTTCACTCGTTTGGCTTGGTGTGTGCTATGATTTTCAAAACATTGCTGGGAGAGGAGATAAATACGACGAAGGAGATTTGGTGGTTGAACGGCGAGAAGATGATGGCAACAATGGCAACTACAGCAACGACGTGGCGGGTGGTCATGTAGGATAGATAGGGTCTTGTGAAAAGTGAGTGTAATTTGCGATGCATAAAAAGACCTTATACAACTTTACTACTCAGTATTTTCTGAATAAAGAGCCACTTAAAGTTGAGTAGACTCAGATCTATTTAATTTTTTGCAGTCGAATATGATTCATTTACCATTCATCACATCATTTAATGCACCGATTTTGCATACCATCATTAGTATACCTTTCAATACTCACTAAAAACATACACATTTGAAAAGGTATAATGGCATGCTGGGCTAAAACTGTCCCCACGAATGAAAGTGAAAACCTGCTAAGAGGAGGACTGGAAAATGAAAGAATAGATCAGGGAACTGCCATTAAAATGATTTGTTCATGATATGGAATGGTGGCCCGTGAGTGTGCCAAAGCTTAACTGCCTCCCAGTCACTCGCTCCCCACTACATGCCAAGATCTTCCTGCATACAGACAACTCCCTGGCCGGCTTCTTCACATGCCACCAAAAAAATCCAACTCTCTTCTTAGCTCTCTCTCTCTCTCTCTCTCTCTCTCTCTCTCATATGATTATGAACTTCTTTACCTGATTATACACAGAAGCAGAAAAGGGGTATAATATCAGGGTTTTTACAATTATTATTAGGAGGAGTCTTCTTCTTTTGTGAAGGTCTGCTGAATTCCTGCAGGCGCTGCTGCTGCTTCTCCGGCCTTGTTTTAATGGTGTACCAGGTATTAGCATCGCGACTGGAAAAGGCTGATGTTTCTTTTTGCCCTTCAGGGAAGTGCCTCTTTTGCCTATTCTTGACTAACAACTAAGCTTTCTCTTTGATTCTTGACCTTTTTTTCTCCTGACTGATCAGTTCTTTTCACCCCCTTCTGCAAGAACCAAAAATACCCAGAAAGAAAAGATGAACTGTCCATTTCTCAGCTGATTCAAAATCCAACCTTTTGCCGCTTTTTCCATATTCTGGGTCGCTTCCCAATGTCGAGGTACCACTATTAGTCTAGTCTCTTTCTCTCTTTCTGCTCCCTCTTCCACAAAATTTCTTATATTCGATCTCTTGTGACCACCAGCCCATGATGCAATTCACTGAAGCACCACCACCACCACCACCACCTCAACCCCCATCCTTCCATAAATCGCCACCACCATTGCTTTCCAGCCTCTCCATGAACGAAGAACAATTGTACCACCGAACCCGCCCTTGGCCTGGCTTCCCGATGCCCAAATCTTTGGGGAGCTTGGGCGACGCGAACTGCATGGAGCAGTTGCTGTTGCACTGCGCTAACGCCATCGAGTCCAACGACGCGACCCTCGCCCAGCAGATCCTCTGGGTCCTCAACAACATTGCCCCGGCCGATGGCGACTCGAATCAGCGGCTGACGTGTGGCTTCCTCAGGGCTCTCATCGCTCGGGCTGCCAACAACGGCACGTGCAAGATGCTGGCGGCGGTGGCGAATGCCCAGAACTATGACAACCTGTGCAATGAGACGCATGAGTTCTCCATCATTGAGCTTGCGAATTTCGTCGACCTGACCCCATGGCATCGGTTCGGATTCACTGCGGCGAATGCCGCCATAATCGAAGCAGTCGAAGGTTACTCAGTGGTTCATATAGTCGACTTGAGCACGACGCATTGCATGCAGATTCCTACTCTTATTGATGCAATCGCCAATCGTCTTGAAGGGCCCCCATTGGTGAAGCTCACGGTTGCCGCCGCCGTGGAGGATGCCCCGCCCATGCTTGACCTTTCGTATGAAGAGTTGGGATCCAAGTTGGTGAGTTTTGCAAGGTCTCGAAATATACACATGGAATTTCGGGTCATTTCTTCGAGTTACACCGACGGATTCTCGTCCTTGATTGATCAACTCAGGATGCAGAAACTAATGTACTCGGGAGGAATTGGAGAACCAGAAGCACTTGTTATAAATTGTCACATGAAGCTTCACTTTGTGCCGGACGAGACTGTCCCGTTAATATTGGATTCCGAAGCAAACCCTAATTACCCTTTTGAGTCTTCGTTGGTATATTCTCCTCGGTCGACGCTTCTCAAGGCCCTTCGGTGCTTAGATCCAAACGTTGTCATCTTAGTGGACGAGGATGCGGACTTCACGTCGAATGATGTCTCCTCAAGACTGCGGTCGGCGTTCAATTATCTTTGGATTCCCTACGACACGGTCGACACCTTCCTCCCGAGGGGAAGCAAGCAGAGGCAGTGGTACGAGTCTTACATATACTGGAAGATACAGAACGTCATCGCGCAAGAGGGTCTTCAGAGAATCGAGAGGCTCGAGCGAAAGAGCCGGTGGGTGCAGCGGATGAGGAACGCGGACTTTCGGGCCGTCCCCTTCAGCGATGATGCGGCCTCCGAAGTCAAGTCCATGCTCGACGAGCATGCGGCGGGGTGGGGATTGAAGAAGGAAGAAGATGATCTTGTATTAACATGGAAGGGACATAATGTAGTATTTGCTACTGCATGGTTGCCTTCTTGATTTCCCAATTTCTTTTCAGATTTAGGCTTTAATGCTATTTATGCAGCTTATTAAGTAGTTCATTAGTCATCAATTTATTTAACGTTGACTAGCTATTCTTTGAACTTCTTCCAGAATTGGAAGACAGACGTGAGGGATCATTCAGCTGATACTCAGTTTGTTCCAGATCATAAATGTGTTGACCATCTGCCTATCTCTCTGTCTACTTGTTTACATGTTTGTGACTAGACGGCGACTGCATTAAATGCTTGTGGACAAACCTGATGTTTGGTGTGCTTTTTCTTTGACGAAGAGAAATCAAGGTTGTTCCCCGAGTTCGGTATTAGAGTCGGTCCAAGTTCCACTTAAAATTAAAAAAAAATCAATCAATCCAAATCAATTTTTAAATTTTTGAAATTTAAAACCTACTCTACGTATTTCTGAACTTAAAACTTATTCTATCACAAATTTCAAGGTCTACCCAAATTTTGCCTATATTATTAGTTGAACAATTGCAATGAATTATCATATCTAATAATCATAATTTATTGTTATAATTTTTTACCACAACTCATATTTAGATACAAGATAAAAATGAAATACTAACAAAGTAAAAGTCTCAATTATGGATATCGCCGAAAATGAATGTTCAAATTAATGATTCTGGATTACACACTCATAATCGGATGTCATTGAATATTGTAAGCTCATGCGAAAATATAGATAAAAAAAAAGATAAAGAATTGTTCTAGGTGGAATCTAGAATATATCCATGGGAATTTATTTTCCAAATTTCAAAACATGGAATTTACCTTGCGTGCCATGAAAAATTGTTCACTCCTCCTTCCGAAATCTTCTTTCATGACAAGCACTACAGATGTTCTACTAAGTCGACTTTCTATCATCCGGAGGTTAATTAGATATAATGAGTAAGTAGCTAAGGGTTAGGCATAGCAGGTTTCTTGCAGATGACTTTCATGTGCATGTCTATTGATAAAAAGAAAATGCATGTTATAAAGAATTATGCATGCCAACTTTTGTAGACTTAAATAAGAAATAATACGTAATACAATTTTGATGACCAATACAAATTATATGAATGAAAAAAACATAGATTGAGGTTCAATATCTGGCATGGTGTTTATATATATGTTGTGTGTAACACTTGAGTGAGAAAATGATTAAAAAAAAGTCTTAAATGTATTACACTTTTGTCAATTCATTCATAAGGCTTTAAATATTTCTAATTGAATTATAAAATTTTCGATGTTCTACCAACTGAGCCAATTTGATGAATTTTGACATGGATGCTGGCTGTCCTACATGATATGGTCAGCTATGATGTGAATAATTCCTAATTATATTTGAATACCTATGATTTTTTTTTCAAGAATTATTCTAATATATTAAAAAAGTACAAACTGAAATAAATTATTTTTTGGTCAAAAACTAAATTAGATTAAAAATAAAGAAGCTAAAAATGAATTAAGAAAAAAACATAAACTCAGCGGTTGGGACCAAGCTTTCACCGATGGCCACCACTATGTTGGTGGGAAAGGTTCGTGGAGGTCACATGTGCCTTCCCAAAGCCCGGGGTCCCTGATCAGACCCTAACGAGGGCTTGCTAACCTAGATATGTAGGAGGGCGTGACCCTTGTCTCATATCTAAGCGAGGGTTGCCGACCCTTTCTTGAGGCCAGTGAGGACTTGACTAGCATCACTTAACCTAGATGAGGCCTTGCTGACCCTAGGTGTTGGGCGTGATGTTGGAAGCACCTAATAGAACTCCATTACCTTCATCAAAAGAGATCGTCAAGAAAGAGTCCAACTCCGAATTAAGATATCTAATTGAATTCACATTTACTCAAAAACTTAAGCTAACAAGTTATGGGGTAATTAGGATGTATAATAATCATCCCATACCACATCAATTCTTCAATATGAGGTTTTTTTAATACAATCAACACGTATATCCTAATAATCTTTCCCTCATGTATGAGCTTAGTATTAGGTTTACTCTCTCTTGATTTGGGTATATATATATTTTTTGTATTAACTTATTTTAATTTAAATCTCTATCAACACTCACCCTCATCCTTGCTTTCTTTCTCCATACTGAATCATGAAGGCTGCTATTGGGCATGCATTGCTACATTGCAACGTCCACCACCCAAAAACCGCATTAGTCACAAAATTTATTACTTGAGATATTCGCCAAATACCAAAGCAAATTGGGGCCCATTGATCAATTATTGGCTCTAATACAATTTGTTGAGAGTATGTAGCAAAAGCCCAATACTTTCAACTTGGGAAATCGCCAAGAGAGAGCTCAAGTCTGAATCCGTTAACATATCCAGTTTGACTCACCTTTATTCGAAAGCTTAAGTCTACGAGTTATGAGGCAATTATGATATATTAATTATTTCATACCACATCAATTATCAGATGTAAGACTTCTCTAATATAGCCACACATGCATGCTAACACGGGACCCCTACCTCCTACATATATGGGCTAGCAGGCCCTCGTTGGGGACCGATGAAGTCTTGGTCGAGTCGGCGAGGGTCGGGAGGGCACAAGTGTGCCCCTTCTCGGTGGCTGTGGCAAAACGTGAAAGGACTTAATCGAAAAAAGTGTAATAGATTTAAGGTTTTTTGGACAATTTTTTCAACTCAAGTCAATCCCAATCGTGAGAAGAATCAGTTTTAGACAACACCTTGATTGTTGACGTATTGCGAGATAATGATTCTTGACATTTCACATTTTCCCATCATTTTGAAAACAACAAAAAAAAAAAGAATCTTTAAGTTCGACCTAGGGTCCACCGATGGTTGGCCAATATTTGACCGAGGAGACACAATGCACAAAACTCTTTGTCAACCTCAAAAATACGGTTCTTCTCGTCAAAACGAGTCTCTCGACACCCATGTGGCGGATCCAACTGGCGGTTTTTGACCCATCGGACAAGTTGCTTGTTTTCTTTCGCAATGTCCCAAAGTTTGCGACTTCCCAAATTTCACTCGCGCGTCGTGAAACTAGTGATTGGAAGCATTCCGATGTATATAAGCGAACCATCTTCGAGGAAAAAGAAAAGAAAGAAAGGGAAAGATAATCTGGGCCCATGTCAATCCACTCCTCTCAACTCAGCCCACACGCTTTTCACACGAAGGGCCATTCCTATCTTCTCTGAAATTATCTTCAGTATTTAAATTCTCTGAATTTTCTCTGCATTCACTCTGTTTTAAAATCGGATTATTATTGTGAATACCAAAATTCGATTGTAAGAGTCATATGTCGGAAACAAATTCCATATTCGAACACATGTGAAACATGCCCAGAAATGTCTTGAATGCAGCCTTAAGCGAGAGCTGTTCTTGTTTTTCTCATTTGAGATAGAGAAGCAGTGTCCTTCTTCTTCTTTGCTGTTCAAAGTTAAAGAATGTGACTACCAAAGGCAGTTACATCACGTTGAAAAACAAGTAACTGTTACATTTGCAGATTATGGGCTCGGTTCGGCCGACATGGGCGGCCCACGGCCCACTCATAAGAACCTACCGATTAACATTATAGATGCCAGCATTGTTAGATCCATAATACATTAGATTAATTAGATGTCGTTGTATTCATTCAGGAAATTAAAACTGACCCACAGCATGTATGGGAGTATTTCATAGCTCATAAAGCTTCGCGTTGCGAAGGCATCCATTTACAAGATTTATTGAATTCTTTATGAGATTCACTCTATATTTTAAATAGTTCGCTACATGAGGAAACAAATAGATTTTCTCAAACGCTCATTAGGCCAATGAGTGAGTATCGTTTTGTCAATAAACATTATCATTAAACTTTATTATGATCAAAGCAAAAGTTTATGTAAGTCAACCAAACAAAATTCCTCGAACAAAGACAAAAACAAATAAACAAAATTTGAACCCATAATTGATAATCTTAAGGCTTGTTTGATAACATTTTTGTTCCTCTGATTTTGTTTCCCGGAACAAAAAAAAAAAAAAGAAACATGTTAGTAACGCAAATGATTTTGATTTTAACTCTGCTGCCGAGAACCTTTTTGGACCAAAAATAAGAAAAAAAAAGTTGATTTTCCAAAAAAATAACACTTTTGAAAATCAGAAAAAAAGAACAAAGTCTCGATTCTTTTAAAAAAATTAAGTCCACGTAGGCTTTCATATGAACTTCCGAACTTAAAAAAAATTAAAATTAGATTCGAAAATGTACTAACAACTAACTTTTTAAAAAAAATTAAATCTAACAATAAGATTTAAAATTTAAAAAAGTTAAAAATTTTAAAAAATGGGGAAATTAAAAATATAAAATTCAAATTTTTAAAAAATAAAAATAAAAAATTTAAAAATTTAAAAATTAAAATTAAAATTTCAAAATTTCAAACAAATTAAAAAGGTTTAGAAAAAGATGAAGAATTTTAAAAAAGGAAAACTTGCCAGCTGGTTGTTCTTGGGAGCAGAAATTTTGTAAGGTTACCAAATGCGTTTCTGTTCGAGAACAGGCTTTTTCTGCAGCTACCAAACGCATTCTGATTCTTTAAAAATTATCTAAGAAATAGAATCAGAAAATATGAATATAATAAGAATCACTTTTTTAGATCAAAATCATTGCTAAACAGGCCCTTAATACCCCAACCTAGTAATAAATCAGACCATCTTTCATTATTACGATTCACATGGTGCTAGCGGGAAAAAAAAGACTCGTGATTATTTATCATATTGCATTTTTTTGTGCAACATAGAGGTACTGTTAGTGGAGAGATATTGACCATAAAATACTGAAATTCATCATCAAGCATCACGAGTGGTTAAACTTGGGTTAGGCAATATGTCAAAATATCATCACATAAATGGCAAACATCAAGAGGTTTATATGAATAATTAAAAAGGAGGAAGATGCACCTATAATTAAAGGTAAAGTTCTTATTTAACTGTTGGACACAATTGCAGAACTCGAATCAAGAATGTCAAAAATTGCATCTCCAATTTGAAAAGAAAAGATGGAAAGGAAAATTTTTAGCAATGATTCTAAAGAGTCATGCGTTCGTATATTATTCGAGTTATGCCATGAATAATTGGAATTAATGTTTCTCAACTTTCAAATTGAAAAAGAAGAAAATCAATTCATGATTATAAGAAGACGACATCGACACCGAGCGAGGAGGCAAGAATGGACTAGATCGAGCATCGTATGGAGGGCATATCACGGTGATATTATCACCAGTACAGCCACCACTGACGTGGATGTCATCAATTTAACTGGGGGAGTTTCTGATATCCAAATTCCACGTCGACTGATCACCGCTTTGTGCTGTTATTTGGAGTATTTTCCTCGGGAGATTGGCCTATATCCAACAGATAGCGTCGTGCATTATCAATTGGGTTTATATAGCTGAAGTGCGAAACGAAAAGGAAATTCAGACATCTGTGATCATAACAACGTCGGATTTGTGTCACGAACCTTAGCAGATTAATGAACACATGGGAAAGCAACAATATCACACTAACTTTTTCGCGTTAAAACTAAGTAGCAGAACAAATCCTAAAGTGTAATCCTGGTGCATAATCAGCTCAGCTATAGGAGGGGGTAGATGGAATCTGGAGGTGATCAGTCAAGCCAAAACGAGCCATCACGAGCCAGACATGAGTTAGAAGCTCTCCTCCTCCCCTCAGTTGCCGTGCGTGATAACTCCCTTTACACTTACTCGCTGCATAACACAACAACTCAACCCAAACCTCGCTTATTGTCTTGATTCCCGATCTTGTCCAGCTGCAATGTAAGCCGATACCCCGCAGAGCAGCACGTACTTGCTCCAGTCTTCCTTTGTGACCGTCAAATCCAGCTCCCTCTTTACCTGAGTACGCAGCTGCTTGCAGGCGCTAGTCATGTTGAATTTGCACTTCTTCCTCGCACAGAGTCCCGCACATGTCATCACGTAACCTTGAATGCCTTGTACGTTGTTGAGAGCACGTGCCTCTTCCTCGCCTGCTTTCATGGACTTGAGGTCGTCGAAGAACTTCATGGCCTCGACATAGGTTTCTTAAGACTTGACACACCTGATCCTGGTCGGCAGCATCACGGGGTACACAACAAGGATATACAACATGTATTGGGACAAGCTCTTACTCCCTTTGATGTTATTTTCTAGGACTTTCCCTTGGCTACAAAGTTCGGTTGTGATATGCCAAATGATGATGCTTTGATCGAACTCCAACTCGATGCTCCAGTTCAAACTCCTCTTTTTGTCGAATTTTTTTAGCACCCTGCTTCCTCTGGTGATTGGATTTCAAGCGCCCGACTGAACCAGATTTGGTTTCATGGTCTGTGGGGATTGGATTTCCGTGATATGTTTCATTATACGTTCCTTTATATCATCGGACACTTTCTTGTGATGCTTGTAAAGGGGCTTCTCGACCTTCTCATCAATGCACAGAAATTCGAGGATTTGATGGCAATAGAGGTATTTTTCTTTCATGGCAAAGCTCAACAGGCTGTATTGAGCTATGTGATCCGACCATCGGCACTGTTTAGTCAGCGTTTGCAACCGATTGATGATATCCAAGATGGCGAATTTCTTTTTCCTTAAACAAATAGTAAGCCATCTTGTCAGAGAAAAGAAGAACAACCAAAGCATAAATCCCCAAGTATATAGCCACGGCTAGCAGTATGAATGTCAGATAAAGATCAGCTACTCAGTAATGCTGATCCTCGATCAGGATGAAGAAAGCCAATCCAATGCAGAGCGAAACGAATCCTGATGTGTGGCGAGCGAAGCCCCAACTGGAATGGATTGCCTTGGCCTTCGTGTACAGCAAATCGTGCATGATCCCCAATTCAATCTCGATGATCTTGAAGGCCTCGAGGAAATTCGTATCCTCGAGCACTGACTGACTTTTCTTGCAATCCTCCAAACTCAGCAGGAGATCTTCGAAAAGGCCTTTGAATATATTGATCAAGCCTCTGGCCACAAGCAATTCTCCTTGCGACGAAAGATGGGCACCATTGACATTTGTTTCCACTAGAATGCCACGGACCTCCATCACTTCGTGCGGTATGACATCGTATCACTCGGTCTTCATCAACTTATATTGCTCCAATATCTTGGAATAATTAGGCGGCGGCTTGGGAATGGAGTCCCTGAACTTCTCACTGCTGGCAGTCCAGAGCACACAAACCCTTTGGCCATGCTCGACAAGCCCAGAAAGAATCATCACGACTGTGTGGATGGATACAATAGGGCCGGTCCATGCCATGAGCAATATATAAAATGTTACTCCTGCTTGGGTGACTAGTGACAAGAAGTGCCTAGACTAGAGTGTCAAGATTCGGTGCAAAATTAAGTCGAAATAAAACGTAAAATGAGAAAAAGAAATTAAGATACGAGATTTTATCCCATTTCACTATTAAACTAGGGCTACGTCTAATAGAGAGTTTCATTATATAATTAGCACATCGCACCTTTCATTACATTACTCAATTACAATAGAAAAAGAATATATATATATGTAGTTATTCATGAGCTCAAGACTCAACTACTAATGAAATTTATAGGTTTAAATCGTAAAAATCCTTTGGTATCCAAGGGACACTATCCCTTGAGACCTTTGCTGGAGCGGCTCCCTCGGACCCATATTCGCTTAGTGTGGAGCGAAACTCACATGCTTTCTTGTTATAGGGGAGTATGAACTACATCTTAACATACTCATTGTCTTCCAGGGCAAATGCTGTTATGGTGTTGGGGCTTCTAAATGTAATAGGAGGAATGGTGCCCATAAAGCATTTGGCTTGGTGTTTACATTCACACTTTGGCTATTTAATTGTGTCAGCTTGTTCATGATTATGCTGATTGTGTCCGTTGCAACCGGATCGGATCAGCCATTAGGTAGGCTAGCTAAACCACCCAATTGAATGAGGCAAAGTGGATGTATTTGCGGTGATTGCCCATACAAATGAGCAAGATTTGGAGGGCGAATCTGAGGAAGACGACGCTGTGGAGCTCCCATTCTTCCCATAACTCTTTGAAACGCGACAAGAAGACCTGCATCACCTCCATCTTCCACATGATGACACCGGTGCTTAGAGTAGCTGAGATGCAACACTTGTATTACCCAAAGAATGATGAGAGTACATAGCTCATAACAAGAAAATGATGCGAGAATTGCTTTAGCGAATGCTCTTTTAGCAAGAATGATAAACGATGTTCGGCTATAGAGACACTTCGCTAATTGACCTAATCAAATGGTTACCCACTAAAAATCTATATAACCCTATAAACATCAGTCAGACGATTTGGTCTTTCCTTGTTGCTTGAGGAAATTCGCCTCCATACAAGTTACTTATATGGTTTCTCCACCAAAAGGGAATTCTCACATTCTTTCCATTTTCTGTTGTTTTCGTTTGTTTTTTCCCTTCTTTTTGAAGTTATACCTACTGTTGCTTGGAGCTTGGACATCCATAACCAAAACAAACTATAAGAAGCTCAAAGTTCACTGAAGCAAAGATGGAATGAATGTTTTTCACTCAACGATAACTGGCAATATCGTGGCTTGATGATGGAGAAAATGTTGATCCACTAGTTCAAAGAAACGTTAGCCTTCTATATCAAGAATCTATTAGTATATATATGAGAAAGAGGTCTCACTCAATCTTGTTGAAGTTGTTGTCTTGCACCACTTGAGAATGAGTCTTATATGCTCTTTATATTCATATAGTCTCTCTTTATTTAATAGTTTAAGTTTTTGAGTTGGACTTTCTAATATGGTATCAAAGCTAGTATTGTTCGCATATATGGGCCCACCCCCCTTTAGTCAAATTTTACGCATCACTCGTAATCCGACTTGCACGTGAGAGGGGTGTTGAAGTTGTTATTCCACATCGCTTGACAACAAGTCTTATATGCTCTTTATATTCTTGTGGTCTCTTTCCGCCTAATAACTTAAGCTTTTATGTTGGACTTTCTAACAAACCTCACCTGTGTTATCCTCTCTCGCTTGCAAAGCTCTCCCTATTGATTTCTAGCTGGCTTTTACTTTTTACCCCTCAAAACCCTATCCCCATCGACGGCCATGGAGTTTCTACCATCTGGGTAGCTGTCCAACATCTCATCCTTAAACCCATTGTTAGTCGTAGCCATGGAAATGCTCTTTCAGCCTATAAATCACAATCATACCCTACAAGCTCTTCTCCTCCCCTTGGCTTTTCTTTCCCTAATTTGAAACTCTAAGTTTGAAGCCCGAAATGGAAAACATCTTCCTCTACTCATCACCGGAAAAATCAAATTTGGATTGCCCTAACAACGGAAACGTAATCCCCAACCCTAAATATGGAAACATTAGCTGTCTCAAGCCTCAAGTACACCAAGTCACTACCTCAACCCAGATCTCAAGATACTATGTAATTCACTTCTTTCCTGTAAATCTGCTTTTAGAATCATGGAGGCAGATAATGATCATGAAATGTGTATGGCTGCTCTAAGTAGAAGATTAAGATACCTCCGACAAAAATAAAAAACAAATACAATAGTGGATGACATCATTACAGAGGAAAGTCTATAGGAAGGTGAAAAAATTACTTTCGAAAAATTACACAGCAGTTCGGAAGTAAACTTCCAAGCTTTTCAAACAACAATGAAGAAAGCCTAGAAAAGTGAGGATGTAATATGTGAACATTTACTTCCCAGACTATTCCAATTTGTGCTCCCAACAATTAAGGAAAAGTTAAGAATACTGGATTCGAGGCCTTGGTCTTTCTCCTGCCATGTACTTGTTCAAAAGTCTTGGGAACTTGGCATTCTCTTACAATGTATTAAGTTCGACACCTGTACCTTCTAGATGCATATCCATGGGCTTCTTATTGAGGGAAGAAAGAAGGAAGTAAGTAGGAGTATTGTAGAAAAGGGGGAGAGGGGGGGAAGTAATACCTATGAAAGTTGAAGCTAAGGGTTATTCTGCCCTTAATGTGAGTAAAGCAAAAGTTATATTAAATTTATCTAGCCCCCTTGAGTCTAGTTTGATATATACTTTTAAAGGTAGGGAACACTGGCTTGATTTTTGTTTTGAAAGACTCCCTGTTTACTATTATTCCTGTGAAAAGCGAGGACACTACGCCCGCAAAATGCAGTGAGATACCTTATGATGAGGGGTTCCTTGCAAAGGATATGAACTCACTCTATGGCTCCTGATTGAAAACTGAGTTTAATACCTTCAGCCCTTTTTGGAAGTCTTTTTATGAACCACCAAAAGAGGAGCTACTAGAGGAAAAGGTGATTTCGGAAACTCTAATGATACTGGAACAAAACAACCTACTCCAAATTGTGCCTATTAGCTCACATGAAGAGAGGGGAAAAAGGAAGATGTCCGATAGTGTTGGTTTAAATGCACTTTACCTCTCATTGGCAAAGGAAATGGTAATGGTGGACTAATCCTCCCCCCTGCGTTATTAGAGCTCTCTTCAACTCAATAAGGTTATGACTCCTTACAGCAAATCGAATGCATCAATAAAGGTAGAGAAGTGAAAAAAGATAAAAGACATAGCTCTTACGAAAAACAAGCCTTGAGTAGCCACCTCCTAGATGAGTTAGAGTTGTTAGAGACTCAAGTTCTCAAAGTGGGGGACCACCAAGTTACAAATGACGTTCCTATGCCGGAATTGTTAAGAGTTAGGCACTCCCTTGACAATTCAAGCTTTAAGGGCCATTGGGGCTTGTGATCAGCGCAACTTAGTCTTCCTTAGTGAGACTAAAAATCAAGAGAGACTCGTTACTTGTATCCCCAAAAAACTGAAGGTTTAGTATCATTTTACAATTAATCCTGTTGTGATTAGGGGTGGTTTACCCATAATTTGGAAGGAGAAGGCCTCAGTGACAATAGTCTCTGCAATTGAAGACTTCATTAATATTCATTACAATGACCCAAAGCAAAAGATTCCATTTAGAGTTACTTTTTTCCATACCCCAGCCATTTTGGATTCAGCTGCTTCTTTCCATATAACACCACATTGGGACTGGTTCCATATATATATATATATATCAATTATGTGATGGAGGTACGGTATACATGGGCAATGATAATTCATCTCATGTTGTGGGGATTGGAGATGTCTGTGTTACCATGTTTGATGGCATCATGCAAACAATATCTGAAGTACGACATATACCGGATTTGCAAAAAAAGTCTATTGTCGTTAGGAAAGTTTGATAAAAATGGTTATAAGATTACTCTAGAAAAGGGACGATCTAAGATCGTCAAAGGAGCACTTATTGTGGTGAAAGAAGAATAGATAGGCGGCTTATATAGACTAATTGCAGAGACTTGTTGTGACCTGAAAAATTGGTTGATCGGTGATGAATTTTCAGGTTAACGGATTATCATGTTAATTAGATTGACTAATCTAATACGGACTCTTCTAGGTCCTACCGAATCGCAATTTTGATTTTTGTTTAAATGATTTTAGAATTTGAAATCGCTACTAATTATTTTTTGATAGGCTGATTAGAAACCTAAGTAAATTAGCGGGAGAACTAAATTACTTCTACGAACTAGAAATTATGTGTTCGGGGACTTGGTTACGCTATATTACTCTAATGCCTCTTCGGTACCATTTTATTTCATGAAAAATCATTTGGAATGATTGAGGAAAAGTTTAGATCAAACTGATTAGAAGGTAAAATAGTCATTTTTCAAAGCTCGGAAAGTGAAAACGGGTCAAACCAGTTAAATGTGGTCATTTTCTATTTTTCACAATTTTTGAGAATTTTTTCAAATTTTTTGGAGACGATTTGCCCATGAGGGACAAAATTGTTATTTTGAAAAGATGAGGAATAAAAATCATCAAAAATAGGCTTAGCTAGTTGAAATGACCCGTTTCCTAGTTTTTGGATTTTTCTGAATTTTCTAAAATTTTTCAAGACAATTCGCTTATAGGAGACAAAATTGTCATTTTGAAAAGAGCATGAAGGGAAATCATCAAAAATAAGATTGATCAGTCGAAATGACCTATTTCCTAGTTTTGAAAATTTTTCTTAATTTTTTGAAATTTTTCAAGACAATTCGCCTATAAAAGGCAGAATCGTCATTTTGAAAAGATCATGAAGGGAAATCATCAAAAATAGGATTGGCCAGTCGAAATGGCTCGTTTCCTAGTTTTTGAGATTTTTTTGAATTTGTTTTGCATGAATTAATGACAATACGAATATGTATGCGACATGGCAAAGTATGCATGAGTTATATACTATATGAAATGCACATGAACGACATTTTTTTTTGGTATTTTCAAATTAAATAAGACTGACAATGCAAAATATTGTGAATATAAACACGATATTAGAAAATGCGATATAAACAGCAGTCTATGAAGATAAGCATTAAAAATTCCTTAAAGCCGAAAGAGAAAGTGAGCTAACGAATTCTGTACAATATTACGACCTCTAGTAGGTGGCTCGGTCTACTCATTCTAGGGTTTGATAATATAGAAATTAAATCGCAGAAAGTAGAGTACAGGAAGCAGTAAATAAAAAACCTCCAACAGATGGCTCGGTCTACCAATTTTGGGATTCAATGGTGCAGAAATTAAACTGCAGAATGTAGAGTATGGAAAGCAATAAATAAAGAACCTCCAGTAGGTGGCTCAGCCTACCAATTCTGGGATTCGATGGTGCAGAAATTAGACTGCTGAAAGTATAGTACAGAAAGCTGTAAATAAAGAACTTCCAGCAGGTTAGAAAGAAATTAAACTGTAAAAAATAAAATACAGAAAGCAGTAAATAAAAACCTCCAACAGTTGGCTCAGCCTACCGATTTTGGGATTCGATGGTATATAAATTAAACTGCTGAAAGTAGAGTACAAAAAGTAGTAAATAAAGAACCTCCAGCAGTTGGCTTAACCTACTCATTCTAAGGTTTGATGGTGCAGAAATTAAACTGCAGAAAAGAGAGTACAAGAGATCTTTACACCACCAAATAAGGGGATTGATGATGGTAACGCCTAGTTTTAAACTCCCGCCATATTCAAGATTCTCTTTTGCAAAAGAATTCTCTCTCTTTTTGGTTTTTTTTTTCTTTCTCTCCAATTTTTCTTCAATCTTCCAAAATCCTTTCAAATATCTAAAATTTTCTCTCCCGAAAACAATCCCATCTCCAAGCTCCATTCGTCCTCCTTTTATAGCCTACTCGTCTATCTCCCATTCTCTATTTCATCCTCCATTCTCTATCTCCATCTTCCATTCTAATTTCACTACTAACTCTTCTTCATCTGCATTTTCCCTTTTTTTATTTTTATCTTATTTTCTCCATCTATTCTTCTCTATCTTCTCTTCTCCATCTCCTCTTCTCCATCTTCCTTTCTCTATTTTAATTTCTCTACTAACTCTTCTTTTTATTATTTACAAAATAATTCATCTAGTGTTAGGTATTTGCATTCTAATCTCTGAGATTTTAAGTATTTGCAATTCAGTCCCTAGAGAAATATTTTTTTAAGTTCAAATTTCCTCACAATTTTTAACACACCTCCCCTATACTTGGTCGAAATTCACCTCATGTCTAGTTCAATCGCTTGTCAAATTTAAGCTCATTTCTTACTGCTGAAAAAAAAATACAAAATTCAACTGAGGCCTTTTTGTAAAATTAAGTCATTCTAGATACAATTAGGTCGAGATGAAAATTTTCACTATTAGAGAACAATGTCACAACTTCTAAACGTGACTCAAATTGGATTTTTTATGCCCAATTTGAGATTATGTTCGTGAAGGAACACATGATTCCGAATTGGATTTTTCGAATTTGCAATGGCCAACATGAAAAGGAATTTACCTTACCAAAAAAAAACATGAAAAGGGATTTAAAATAAAAATATTGACTATTTTTGTGTATTTTTATGGCCTCAAATGCTATTTTTCTTAAATTTTCAAATATTTTTCTAATATTAAAAAATGCAAAAAATATGAAAAATTATTTTTTTTTCTTGATTTTCTATGAATTTTTTTTGTCAAAATTAGTTCCCTAGGCTTAGTCAAGGTCTCTAAAGTTGATTTTTAATTTTATAATTTTTTTTATTAATTTTAAAGAGAAAATGTGATTAAAAATCAGGTATCAATCTTTCCACAAAAAAAAAAATCAGGTGTCAACAAGACCGTAGTCGGTCAAGCCATAGTTGTCAATGCTATGATAGAGTCAATAACTATATATCACAGGCATTTGGGACATATAAGCATGTAGGGACTAAAGATACTTCTTGATCATGGTCTTTCTTCCTGGTTTGAAGATTATTAGTTTAGGCTTTTGTGAAGATTGCTTGTTTGGAAAGTTTCATAGAAATCCTTTTTGTCGTTCCAAAGCAAGAAGCCCGAATGTTTCGAACCTGATATATTCTGACACTTGGGAGTCTCCTGATGAGTCTTACGTGATGCCAAGTATTTTATTTCATTTATTGATGAACTTTCTAGAAAAGTTTGTGTTTACATTCTTAAAAGGAAAAATGATGCTTTTGCTTCTTTTAAGAAGTTTGAAGCGTTGGTAGAAAATCAAAAAGGAACAAAAATAAAGTGTTTGATAAATGATAATGAAGGAGAATATATGTCACAATAATTCTTAGATTTTTGCAGTGAGCATGGCATTAAAAGAAACTTCATGGTTCTCGAAATTCCACAACAAGATGGAGTGGCAAAGCGTATAAATTGTACGCTAATGGATCGTGCTTGAAGCATGTTAAGCTGTGCTGGAATGAAGCAAAGTTTTTGGGCCGAAGCTATATGCATGGCTTGTTACATAGTGAATCGTTCTCTAACAACTGCTCTTAATGGATAGATTCCAGAAGAGATATGGTATGGAAAACCTATTGACTATTCTTTCCTCCATACTTTTAGTTGTAATACTTATATGTGGGTTCCTAAAGAGCAAAGGATTAAGCTTGAAGCGAGGTCCATGAAGTGTATTTTCTTGGATATGCAGAAGGTGTAAAGGGGTATAGATTGTGGGATTCTACTACCCACAAAGTTGTTATTAGCCTAGATATTGTCTTCTATGAAGATTCATCATAGAAAGACAAAGAAACGCCAAGTGCTGACTAGCCACAAATATTTGAACTTGAATCATCCAAAAAAAGTTCAAAATCAATTTGAAGGACATTTGACTTATTCTGATGAAGCTAGTAGAGATGAAATTGATAGGAAGCATACAAATAGAACTAGTATTGAAACTTCGAGTGACTAAGGACCTCCTAGGAGGACTACTAGACCTCCAATTTAGCTAAATAATTATGTGACAACTTATGCTTGCATCACTGAAGAGGGGGAGCCTTTTACATATCTAGAAGCTTGTGAGTCCAATGATGCTCCTCAATGGAGGGCATCTATGGAGGAGGAAATGGAGTTCCTGCACAAAAACTAAATTTGGGGTCTTGTTAAATTACCTGAAGGATGAAAGGCTATCGATTGCAAGTGGGTCTATGAGCTGAGAAGAGACACTAATAGGAATGTTGAACGATACAAATCTTGTTCAGTGGTGAAAGGCTACGCTCAGAAGTAAGGTATCGATTTCAATGAAGTGTTTTCTCTAGTTGTTCGTCTAACTACTATTTGTACTATGTTGAGTTTGGCAATTGTGCTTGATTTAGAGCTTGAGCAGTTAGATGTAAAAATAGCATTTTTGCATGGAAATCTTAATGAAGAAATTTGCATGACTCAACCTGAAGGCTTTATTGAAGAAAACAAGAAGGGTTTGGTTTGTTAGCTGAATTGGTCGCTTTATGGGTTGAAGCAGGCGCCAAGATGCTGGTATAAGCGATATGATTCTTTCATTGCGAGTTTGGGGGTTCAAAAGATGTGAAGCAGACCATTGTGCCTATGTTCGCAATCATGGTAATTGTGGCTTTATAATCTTGTTGTTGCATGTCAACGACATGCTATTTGTAAGAACTTCGAAAGAAGGTCTTGCGACCTTAAAGCTCCTTTGGCTAGGGAATTCGATATGAAAGATTTGGGAGCCGTAAATCGAATTCTTGGGACGACCATACTCGGAGACTGTGAAAATAGGAAGATCTAGATAACTCAAAAGAGCTATATTGAAAAGGTTCTACAGTGCTTCAATATGCAAAACGCCAAACCAATTAATACCCCACTTCCTATTGGTTGTAAATTGTCTTTTGAACAGAATCCTAGCACAAAAGCAAAGAAGGCAGAGATGGCTTGAGTGCAATATGCATTAACAGTATGAAGTCTGATGTTTACCATGGTCTGCATCAGACTAGACATTGCACAAGTAGTGTAAGCAGTCCGCAAGTACATGGTAAATTCGGATCGAGATCATTGGACTATGGTGAAATGGATCCTTCGATACTTGAAGTGTACCCTTGATATGGCTATTCATTATAGTAGCCAAAATTTACAGTTGGTTGCATTTGTAGATGCATATTATGCAGGAGATCGTGATAGACGAAGATCTACCACTGGGTATTATCTCTCTTTAGGCAATAGAGCAATTAGTTAGATGTCTAGGTTACAATATGTGGTAACATTATCTACTCCAGAAGTTGAATACATTGCAGCAATAGATGCATGCAAGGAAGGCATTTGGTTGAAGAGATTAATTGATGAGCTAAGAATCAAACAAAAAGTAATAACTATTCATTGTGATAATCAGAGTGCATTACATAAGGCTGTTAATCCAATGTTTCACTCTCGTTCGAAACACATTGATGTTGAGCGTCATTTTATTTGTGAAGTAGTAGAAAATAGAGTCATTTCTTTGCAGAAGATTCATACCAATGATAATGTAATACATGTGTTAATGAAGCCTATTGCGACTTCTCTTGGGCATATAATTGCCAATTGATTGGCGACGATTAGGTGAATTGGAGCCGTGAAGCCTATTCGAAAATAGTCTTCAAGTGGGAGAATGCAACAACAAAAAAAATAAGGGATAACTACCCATAACACTCCTCCAGTACTTTAGTGTGTGTAACCACCCTCCACTTCTTTTTATGTACATGTGAGAAGAAAGAGAGAGACATAGAGAGAAAATAGGGGAACAGTGGAAAGTTATGGTTCTCTAAGTCACTCCTTTGTATTTTCTCTGCATTTGGGATCAATGGTGTTTTTGGGAGTCTGGGATCTCTTGTAAGGGGAATCTTGGGTATGCAATATCCATGGCTTGTGAGAGTCGTACTGTAAAAGGGTTCATCGTTGAGAGTGTGATTGACTATTCCCTATTTGTCGAATTGAGAGGTATGCATTGTAATTTTCCTCATTATAAAAAAGAGTTTCATGTGATTGCCCCATGGATATAGACAAGCCAACCTGTCAAACCACATAAATCTATGTCTCTCCATCTTTACTTTGCTGCACTTGTTCTATTTATTGTTTTTCATCAATATACGTAATGATTGCATGTGAAGAATTCTGGCAACCCTAACTATAGCTTGTGCCCAAAGGATATGTTTTTGTGATGGAAGACAACAGTAACCATAGTTTTGATTCCCATAATGACAACTAAAAGAATATACCCCTTGTGAAAGCAGTGTATATGCGATGATGGGTAAGATTTACAAGTTACAAAACATGCATGTTACATATGTCTTAAATTTTTATGGTTGGGTCAGTTAATGACCCAACCCGACTCGATATACGCGATACTTTTTTGTGTGACCTGAAAATAGAGATTTAGTTCATGACGCGGAGGGTTGGGCCCCCAACCGAAATTTTTGGGTGCACTATTTATACTGCGTTAGGATTTTTTAACTGATGTAAGTTTTTCCTTGTTTTGAGAGAGTTAAGTGAGTTGTGTGCTTTGTAATCCTTTCTCTCTCTTGATTATAGTAGAATTGAATTTTGCCTCGCTCGTGGACGTAGATCACTTTGTGATCAAACCACATAAATTCTCGTATTCTATGTTTGTTCTTTCCTATTTGTTTCAACAATGCATTCTCAAGTAGGCATGGCCACAGGCTGGTTTGGGCCTAGAATTGGCTTGGCCAAACTTTGAACCGGCCGTTGACTAGTTCAGTGGTTCTAAATCGATACTAGGCCGTAACCATAAAGGTCCGGTTTCAGTTCTACAAAATGTAGAATCGGAACCGCCCTATAACCTCCGATTCGAAACTGGCGGTTTTTGAGCCGTTGCACCAACGGCTCTTTTTTAGAGCTGTTGGAAGCCAACGGCCAAATATAAAAAAATTAAATTTGTAAGATAAAACAATTTATAGATACCCCTTCATCTTTCATTTTTTTCATACAAATTCTCTCTAGCTCTCAATTTTCTCAAATTTTCTCAAACTCTCAAGTCTCAAATTCTCTCTAGCTCTCAATTCTCTTAAATTCTCTCAAGTCTAAAAAAAATGACAAGTATAAGTAGAGTTAATAGTAAAGGTAAGAGCACAATGGGGGAATCCGATTATCCTGATTCTCCTGATTATGCAAATTAGAGAGTTAATATAGATGATGAAATTAACATACCTAATATGAAGTAAGTCCATATGCAATAGAGTCTTCATCCTCCTATTGGTGCTGAAAAAATGTTAACAATAAAGAAGCGAGAGGGTCATCCAACATATAGGACTATTTCATGAAAGTTGGAAATTTTGAAAAAAAGGTCCAAAAAGGTGTGAATTAGTTTATAAAAATTGTGATAAAACATACCAATATATAGGTGGACAAGGATATGAAACATTTAATTGGTATCTTAAGTTGAAACATTCAACCAAAGTAGGAATTGACACCAACCAACAACAAATTTTCGAGTATACCAATCCTAACACTTCTCTTTTATTTCGTTATAATAAAAAAATTATAAAAAAGAATTAGATAAATTTGTTTCTATTGAATATTTAGCATTTAATTTTTGTGAAAGATATGATTTTAATCAATTTATACAAAATACATGTGCTCCACAAGTAAAACTTGTTCCTAGAAATACGCTTAAACACAAAATTAAAAATCTTTATAAAAAATGAAAAAAAAATTACAAGCATTTTTATGAATTTTAATGGGCGTGTACATATAAGTAATGATATTCGGAGTGATCATTGACAAACTAATTCTTCTATGGGTATAACATGTCTTTGGATAGATGATGATTGGAATATTTAAAAAAGAGTTACTGTATTTAGAGTTTTTGATGATAGGTATACAGCAAATAATATTTATAAATTAATTAGGCAAATTTTAGAAGAATATTATTTTCTAATGAAAAAATGGTTAAAATTTTGTAGAATAATGAAAAAAGATTAAAAATAATTTCGAAAGACGTTCCAAATCATTGAAATTCTACTTATGAGTTGCTTAATGAATCTTTTGCGCACAAAATTTTTTTTTATGTATATTTATTTCAAATAATGTAACTCAAATTAATTTATACCCGCAAGAATGGGATAGTTGCAAAATTTTTTTAGAAAATTTAAAAGTTTTTAATGATGCAATTTATACTTTATCAAATATTTATTATCCTACTACGTATTTATTTTTAATAAAATGTATTAATATTGTTGGAATTTTTAAAAAAAAATATTAGAACTATACAAACAATGGTTAAAAACATAATAATATAATTATATAATGAATTTTGTAAAGCATATGATTTAGGTAATAGTGGATGTGGATCTTCTCATTTTAATGACTTATAAAGTGGGAACATAAGTAAAATTAGTAGATAGTATCAACTTCTAATACATAGACAAAAAAAAAAGCAAAAGAAAGAGTAATAGGAAATAATTCTAAAATAGAAAATTATTTAACCGTTTCTTTTGAATTTGATGAAACTCATGGTAGCACAAATTTCACAATATTGGATTGGTGGAAGAGGCATTCCACCCAATAATCAATTCTTGTTCTCATTGCAAAAGAAATTTTAGCAAACCCTTACTCAACAGGTGTGGTAGAACAAGCATTTATCGTTAGAGACAATATTTTGGATGAACAATGTTCAAGATTAACTACCGAATCAGTAGAATTTTGAGCTTGTGTTGATGATTGGACAAAGGCTTAATATAGATAACAAGAGATAGATCGTAATAATAAAAACTGAATTCTTTGATGACAGAAATACTACCGCCACTGGTACAGGAACGGGTAGCGATGATTGAAAATGAGGTAAGTATGGAGTTATCAAAGGTAAGAGAACTACATGAACTTTGATTCTTCTTTTTACAAGGAGAAATTTAGGCACTTAATAATAAATCATTAAGTGCAGGTGATTTGCTCTAGATGTGAAACCATCAGCAACTGATTTGGCAACCATAAAGGTGATCTGACTTTTCTCCTTCCTTGTTGAATCGACTATAATCTCCTATAGTTATTGACCTTTAGAAATCTGCTTGAAAGCGGTTATGTGAGAATATGCAGGTGATTTGTTTTAACGTATTTAGTTTGCTTCTCCTATTGCTGAGATGATTCTCACGTTTGCCTCTTCCTGCTAATCATGGCTCAGTTTCTCCTTTTATCATCTATTTAATTTGTTGACAGGCTACAATAGAAAAGTTGGCGTTCCAGATGAAATAGAAGAGAGCTTGTAATTTTAAGGAAAACTGGGAGAGTTGAGAGGAGGTGCTCTCGTGGCTGCCACCTCTGGATTGGTGGCGGTTGAAAAGATTTTGGCTTTTCTTCCATAGGCGATTCGAGGACTTCATTTGTGCTTTCCGATAATAAATTGTAGTCATAAGTGTGCATATCTGTTCAAAATAGATTATTGTTTGTCGAAATTTCTAGGGCTGCAGTTATCGCTTCATCTTTGTGGTGTTTAAGAAATTCAGCTGCATTCTCAAAAGCCTAGAAGCCTCGATCTTTAACCTTCAAAGAAAAATTCATGGACCTCTCCTAGCTTATTTCCTTGACACGAACTCGTAATCCGTCCTGTGGAGGCACTTTGTTTCAAATATAATCATTCACTAATGCATTACATTTATGAGTGGACTTGGAGAGATTGTGTGTTGCAATTGTACACTGTCTAACAATTTTTGTGTCTGTAATTTTGATACATTTTGTATGGTACAGATTTGAAATTTGTCGATAAGGACCACAATGGCTTGAGGGCGTGGTGGCTTGATTCTATATCAGAACTTCGATGCTGATATAGGGGAAATTTCTGAAGTGACAAGTGCAGAAGAAATGAGGGATTGATGGAAGAAAACCTCACGGTGATTTGTCAAATGCAAGCAAGCCTTCTCTTAGCCAGGTGTCCAAGAAACAGAATTTGAAAAGTTTCGCTCTCATTAATGAAGATATTGGTTCTTCCAAGGTCCCAAGTGATCTAGCCAAAAAGATAAGTACCTCTAAAGCCTCGGACAAAGCGCAGACAAGGAGCAGACGAGCACTTTTTGATATTTCTAATTCGGCAAAGTCCCATGTATACGAGGCGTCAAAGAAGACTGTGAAGATGAATGTTCTACCAGAGGAACCAATTGATACTGGTTTTATTGCCGAGGAATAATTTGTTCACAACCACCACCAGGAGTGCATAAAACAGCGGAGCATTGCCATTGACATGGACCATTTTCTGGAGACTTTCAGACTCAGTAACTTTAATTGACTCGGTTACCTTAGTATCATTTTTATTGCTCTACCCCTGTTCCTCATCTGGATTTAAGTGAATAACCATTTTCCATGTTGGGAATGCTCATCCAGAACAATCCAAATGCAATTGGCAATGAGGGACAGGTTACAGTAAGTGAAAAAGTTCCTGGTGTCCTCCCTATTTAGATGAGGCCACTTGATACAACAATTGAGCTTCCACCATTTCAATCGAATACATGTACAAAATTTGGATTGTTAAAGAATATGGAGGACCCAAAAAAGAAGTATCATCGCTTCTAGGATAAAGCTAGGGAGACATAAAATATCTGCAGACTTTTTCACAGCTTTCACATCAATATCAACAAGTTCTGCAGTTTTGGAAGAAACCGCATTACATTTTGTGTCTTCTAGGTTCGGAATGAATATTTTGTCCTTCTCTTTAGAGGAAAACAGGGCAATGCTGCAAATGAGCACTCAGGTATATGAGCCTGAAATCTGCTGCGGCTAAAATTGTAAGTGATTTTCTGTTGAAAGCACTACGACGATAGCATTGCACTTTAAGCTCAAAAGGAGATGAGCTGTTCATGTAGAAATTTACCTCGGTTTTTCACGTGCATTGGCTAGTTGGATAGCAGCCGTATTTGTTGCTTTACCCTAATCTATAATTTGATCTACATTTAAATAAATAAGTAAATGACGAATTATACTTAAATCCGTCGGTATTTGCATTTTAGGTTAGG
The DNA here is from genome assembly GCA_016432845.1 of Psidium guajava. NCBI lineage: Eukaryota > Viridiplantae > Streptophyta > Magnoliopsida > Myrtales > Myrtaceae > Psidium > Psidium guajava. Next base: position 16,085,068 of record CM028227.1, on the reverse strand, counting down.
ATCAATAATTTTTTGTAGAACATTTTGTGTTAATAATGTTTTAAAAGAAGAATTTTTCAATTATTACCAAACGAATTTCTATTTGAGAAGCAGAAATTTTATTATACTATCAAATGCCGTTCTCTTATTAGAAATTAATTTCTACTTCAGAAATGATTTTTGAAGCAGAATTGTTACCATTTGTGCCCTTACAATCCCTTCGGCTCTTTGGAGTCAACCGATGAAAGGGATTTATTTCCTGGAAGGGGAGTTTTTGAATGAAAACAAAGGATCTAGACCATTGTGGGGGTGGCAAAGCATTCTTGTGGGCAGAGAGACTTCAAAACAAGATGTAAAATGGTCCGTGGGAGATGGATCTAGTATTAGAATTAGAGAAAAATGGTTGCAGCGAGGCTGCATTGGAGGACTAGGAAACCCAGGAGAGCCTCAATTTGTGATAGATCAGGAGTGCAAACAATGGGATGAACATAAACTGTCGAACCTTTTCTTTTTATGAAAACCTGAAAAAGGGAGATCCTAGCTATTCCACTCCGTCCCAACATGCCGAAAGACAAATTACTATGGACTAGAAACGGCTCTGGGGTATATTCAGTCAAAAATGGATACAGCAAAGTCTACTCAGTAGTTTCTATCAATAACAGTGACCACGCATCCTCACCTTACCAGCCCCCCAGAATGTTGGGGAATTCGATTTGGCTATTACACACGTACCCCAAGATCAATTTTTTCTAGTGGAACATATGCAACAATGCTCTCCCCACGAAAGAAAATCTCTTTAAGAGGAAAATTGTACCTGGCCCACTGTGCCCTGTTTGTGGTCGAGCACCAGAAACTTTGTGTTGACACCTAAATTTTGACTTTTTAAAATTCATTCAAGTACATAAAAAAACGAGAATTTGTTCTCACCAAAAATTAATTTTTTCATGCATTGCATATTTAATTTTTTTGTCGGTCATGCATTTTATTATGGCTAACGACGGAGGATTTGAGCTTAAATTGACAAACGATTGGATTGAGCGTGAGGGAGGTGTGCCGAAAGGCTTATGAAGTTTTGAACTTAAAAGAAATTTTTCCATAGGGACTGAATTGCAAATACATAAAACTTTAGGGATTAAATTGCAAATACATAAAACTTCAGGGACTAAATTACAAATACATAAAACTTCAGGGGCTGAATTGCAAATACATAAAATTTTAGGGATGGTGGAGAAATTAGAAAGGAAGATGGAGAAGGGGAGATATAGAAGGGAAGATGGAGAAATTAGAAAGGAAGATGGAGAAGGGGAGAGATAGAAGGGAAGATGGAGAAATTAGAAGCAAAGATGGAGAATGGAAGATGGTAAAATTAGAAGGGAAGATGAAGAATTAGAATGGGAGATGGAAAGATTAGAATGGAAGATGGTGAATTAGAAGGGAAGATGGAGATAAAGAAGGGAAGATGGTGGAATTAGAAGGGAAGATGAAGTTAGTGGAAAAATTAGAATGATAGATGAAGATAGAGAAAGGAAAATGGGGGAGTAGGCTATAAAAGGAGTAAGAATGAGAGCCTTGAAGGGGGGACTTTTGGAGAGATTAGAGAGAAATTAGGAAGACTTTGAAGAAAAAAAAATTTGGAGAGATTTCAAGAGAAAAAATTTTGAGAGAGAAAAATTGGCCGCAGTGGAACAAGCCTTGGCGACGCGACAGATTCATCTCCAACGAGCTCTAGGTGCATCAGCATGTGCAATTATCTGGTAACTCAATTTTTCGTATTTAGATGACGAAATCTCGAAAACAAATGTACTGAACATTCGTAGATGACTTCGAGATCTTCGATTTGATATATTATGGCGTGAAAATGGACGTCGTTTGCTATGTCAAAAGGGTCCCGAAATGGAGAGCAGAAATCTGGAAATATGGTGATCAGAACCTGAGATGGAATTTTTCTGATCTGACCTTTCACGCTAAATGATTTTCCATGGGTTATTCTAGACTTCGTTTCATAAAGACCTCTTCATGACATTTGTTCATAAGATCTTAATGCATAAAATATAAAAAATACAAAAATATTCATGCACGTTTCGTATTTTTAATGCATTTAATGAAATCATGCAATTCTGCCGGCGTCCTTGAGTCTGAGTGTTTTTCTGTGCGTAGTCATATTGATTCGTAGTTATCTCATGTTTAGAGTCTTCTTTTGAAACTTCACAAAAAATGAAAGTTGTTAATTGGGGTCTTGTTTAGTAGACTGCAAAGTTTGGTGCATTAATTTTGAGATTTGAGTGTCCATTTGAGCTTAATCCTGAAGTATGTCTGTTCTGTGAAATTTGTTTGTTTGCTGCTGAGCTCTCATGAAAGACCATTTTCTACACGAAAATGAGTGTCTTTTCAGTAAAAATGTAAAACATGAAAGTTGTCAATGACACATTTTCCCATCCACATAAAAAATCTCAGAAGTTTTGCATACATTACATTATTTCTTTTGTATTTTATGGTTACTGCTTTCTCCCTAAGAATGTTCATGGACAGTATAATTTAATTCGTATTTTTTGTGTTAATGCATTGGAAAATGTAAAAAATGGTCTCAATGAAGTTTAATCAGCACGTGTTAAACTTTCTTTGAGTTTTTGAATTGTCTTAACTCATTGGTGATTGTGCATGTTCGATTGGATAAGTTCATTATTTTCATTTGGCTTTCGGCCCGATGCTTTGAAGACTGGAGGATGACCGATATCCATTCCGGTCCGTTTTGTTGTACTCCCGACCCACGAGGCTTGGCGACGGGTGTTTGACCGATGTCCATTCCGGTCCATTTTTGTTGTGTTCCCGATCATGTCTCGGGTTTTATTTAATTGGTCTGTAATTATTCACCCGACGAGTTGCGGGTTTTATTTTCACTGTCCTTATGGTAGTTTTACTTTACCTACTCTCTCTTCACATCTTCGTTTGCTTTAGGTGATTTTGCATTCTTTATAATACATCGAAAAAAATCTAAAAAAAATCATAAAAAGAAAACCCAAAAAAAATTGCACCTTTGAACCTCAAGTGAAAATTTATCAAAATTGCCAAGTTGAACATTTTCATGAAATTGGTACCGAAAGGGCGTTAATTGAAAAATTAGCGTAATCAAGTCCCCGAACTCATTAATCTCTGGTTCGTAGGAATAAAGTATTTCTCCCGATACTTTATTTAGGTGTCTAATCAACCTACCCAAAATGATTAGTGGCGACTCTAAGATAAATCCTTCTTTTGATGAAATTGAACCTAAGTCACGATTTGGTAGAACTCGGGAGAGTTCGAGCTATGCTAGTTAATTCAATTTAATTAACATGGTAATCCATTAACTTTAAAAATTGGGAAACCAATTTTTAGGTCGCGACACTTTGGAACACTTGTTCATCCTCTGTGAAGGCATCAAACAGGTATGGACAGATTCTCAGTTCAATATCGACTCTTCTCCCCGAAAAATTACCAGAATCGAAAGGTGGATCTCCCATATACTTACCTCAGAGTCTATTTCACTTTCAAACGAGCTTTTCGCCGGAATACTTTGGCGGATTTGGAAGGGCCGCGAGGCCCTGGTCTTCCAAGGGCTGAAGCCATGCTCGAGTACCTATTTAGAAGATGCAGAAGCAGACAAATTTTTTTTCAGGAGATGGAACCCACCCGTGAAAAATCGCAATAAAGGCAAGAACGATTCACCTGTCCGATGGGTTCCGCTAGAGAAGGAGACCATGAAATATAACGTTGACGGATCTTGGATCAGCGACGCCTCGGAGGGATCGATCCCTGGTATCTGTAGGGACTCCGACGGACTAATTATTGACGGAAATTGAAGCTGGATCTGCTCTGGAGACCGAAGGCCTAGCTAGTCATGAGGTTCTGTTGAACGTATACTCATCTGACCTGAAAGTGGTAGTTGGTACGTAAAGCTTATCAGTTGAGTCCTTATCAGACCAGGTCACCTGCCCACGAAATGCGAAGCCCATCTTGGAATATTGCAAACAGCTCTTGGCCCAACTGGCTGGTGTCTCACTCATTTGTGAGGCCCGTAATACAAATCAGACCGTGGACTGGATCGTGAAAGCCCACAGAAGGACTGCTTTCCCCCAAGGATTGGTTGCCCACGCCCCATCGCCCACTATGGGATTTATTGCGTTTTAATTCTGAACTTAATGTCTTTTCTCCATGAGTTGGTAATGAAGTTTATTTTACGACCCCCCAAAAAAAAAAAATGGTAGAGGTGAGTTTACATCCCAACTACTTTGTTGGCTGCCTTTCCTACCACTGCTTAGTTAGCGATCCCACAACTTCTTTGGTACGTTGCGATTACCAAAGCCACCTATTGGTGAGGAGGAACATTTACGACATGAGTCGTTAAATGTGTGCTTGAAGGATGATTATTTTCTATGGTGTACAGTGAGATGTGTTTGTCATGGTGTTTAACCATCCGTAGCTTAGATTGCGATCCCACAACTTTTCTTGTACGTTGAAATGATCGAAGAAACCTCTTGGCTAGGAGGAACATTTGTGACGCTGGTCATTATATGAATTCTTGCGAGACACTTAATTTCTTGGGTGTAAAAGGAAACGTGATTCTCATGGTGTCGAACCATTTAAGACTATTGAAGTGTAAATACAATGCCGTACTTTGGTCGTTGGGGTGTCACGTGTTGTAGGTTTACGTAATATCAAACTTTATAAATCTCATAAAAGAAAAAAAATTATTAATTTAAAAGATGGGGGAAAGCTTTCACATGTAAAAAGATTGGAGGAGCTTTTGAGTTAAGAAAGGTGAAGATTAAGGGTCTGTATGGCCACAGTTCTAATTCTAAAAAATGATTATAATTAAAATGAATTTTTCTAATTCTATTCCCTAGATAATTTTTAGAAAATCAAAATGTGTTTGATAACTGTATAGAATTTATGTTCTTAAAACAAAAAACGCGTTTGGTAACTGCATATAATTTCTGTTTCCAGGAATAATTTCTCTTCATAATTTTTTTTTATTTAAGTCAAATAATTACATAGTTATTTTGTGAAATTTCATCTTACATTTTGAATTAATCAAAGATTAATTCATATTGATTTTCTTATATAACATATTGTACATTGAAATGTAAAAACAAATACCAAGGATCATCATGAGTCATTTCGCCATTTATTAAGGAGTTTCATCCAATTCTTTTGAACAAACGAATAGCCGACACGAGCGACACTGCCCTGCATTGGTGTGTGTTTTTGGTTCTGAAAAACCAAATCTCAATCTCAATTTATCCAAAACTTAAGAATAAGAGGTTGCTAAGTGTTCACATTGGTTTTTTGGGCTACTAAATGTGGTATCTCTTGGCAAAACAGACCTTGGCAAGAGAATCTACTCTGGGCCGCCAGGAAGTTTGGTGGTCAGCGATTTCATAGATGTATTAGTCGGTTTTCATTCGCTGCTCTCTGTCACTTGATATGGATAGAGCGCAACAATATCATCTTTAGAAACCAGGCTCGTGATGTTGTGGCACTCAAGGTTCACCTTGCCAAAGTTATTCAGGACAAAGTTTTGACTTTCAAGGATGTTGACGACAACGCCCGGAATAGGCACATTCTTGTTTCGTGGGGTTGTTCTCTATCTATTCTTTTCTCATCGGTTGCTTGCTGACCCTGTGCGGTCTTGTTTTGTTTTCGTTTGGTCTCTGTTGTACTCGGGGGTTTGCTCCCCCTTTAGTCCTCTATGCATATCCTTCCATCAACCTTGCACCCGCCTCTATATTGTGTAGATCCTGGTGGAGGGTCGTTCCTGGATCCCTGCGCTTGGTTTAGGTTGTAAGCGTTTTTGAGAAGTCAATCTTATACTTACCTTTACCAAAAAAAAGTGTTCACACTGGTCATTTTTGTTTTTCTTTTTCAAAATTTTCTAAAACTAGACTAAGTCTAAAGTACATAAACCTAGGCAAATCACAAACAATAAAAACAAGTACACAGTTAAGGATCATGGCATTGAGAAATCACATTATAAAACCTGAACGAAGCCCTAAGGGCTTAGAGAATATGATTCGGGCTTAATTTCAAAGGTGTTCGTGGGTTTTCTAAAAAAGAAAAAAAATCTATGAAATCTAGAGAATTTAGGTCCAAAATTATGAAAATGAGATCAAATTAGCTTAATATAATCTTTTCTATTTTTAGGGATTTTTTGAAATGTTTTTTATTTTTAGAATTTTTTTCGATGTTTTTGATTTTTTTATTTTTATTTCATTTTTTCCCATATATATATATTTCTTTGAAAATGAGACCTTATTCTATTTTTGGTCGAGGAAAAAGTAACAAGAATACTACAAGAGAAAAGCGAGCGATGTGGTACTTTATTTTGTTTTGTGATTCTCAAAAGTGATTTTTTTTTTCTAAAATCAACTTTTTTTTAATTTTTCTTTTTGCTCCAAAATTGTTCCCGAGAATAGAATCGAAATCAAAATATGTTACCAAATAGGATTCTAATTTTTTTTTGTTTCAAAAAATAAAATCAAAGAACTAGAATGGTTATCATATAGATCCTAATTAATCGACAATATCCGGAAAAAGCTGAGAAAAAGTAACATAATATTGGTCTTTTGAATAAGATGAGAAAACGAAATAAGACAAACAAATTTACATCGCAACTAGTTTGCTAAACTAAAGTCACGATCGTCCTGGTCGAAGAGTCGAAATGGATTTACATCCCAACCGTTCTGTTGTCTGCCTTTCCCATCACTTAGCATGCGATCCTACTGCTTCAGTCGTATGTTGAAATTATCGAAGCCACCTATTGCGTAGGAGGAACATTTGCGATAAGGATCATTAAAAGCATGCTCAGAGGACACTTGTTTTCAGTTGTGTATAGTAAAATGTTTTTCTTATGGTGTTTGACCACCCGTCGCTTAGGCCATGATCCTAGAGGTTTCCTTGTAAGTTTTTGTTTTTTGGTCGAGTTTCCTTAAATATTGAATTGAACGAAAAAATGCGATGCAAATTTTATTTCCTTGTACATTGATTGGCAAATAGGAACATTTTTCACGTGGATCATTACATGCGTGCTCGTATGATACTTAGTTTATGTGTCGTACGATGAAATGTGATTCTCATGGTGTCCAACCATTTGAAACTATTGAAATGTGAAATATAAATCTCATAAAAGTAAAAAGTAGTAATTTAAAAGATGGGGGAAAATTTTGACACCCAAAAAATTAGGGGGAGTAATTGAGTTAAGAGAAGTGAAGATTAAGTATTCGAAAATATCCGTAAAAAGCTTAGAGAAAGTCTCATACGATTGGTTTTTTGAAAAAGATGAGACAACCAAGCAAGACGAACAAATTCAAAGCACAACCACTTTGCTAAACAAAAGTCATGACCGTCTTGGTCGATCGGTCGAAATGGATTTACATCCGAACTATTTTTTTTTTTTAAATCTGCCTTTCCCAATACTTAATATGCGATCCTACTGCTTCTTTCGTACATTGAAATTATCGTCGACGCCACCTATTGGCCAGGAGGAACATTTGTGATAAGGATCATTAAATGCTTGCTCGTAGGACAATTATTTTCAGTGGTGTATGGTGAAATATGTTTCTCATGGTGTTTAACGACCCGTCATCATGACCCTAGACATTTCCTTGTATGTTGACATGAGCGAAAACACATATAATTAGACGCATGATCGTAGGAAACTTAATTTAAGTGGTGTACAATGAAATGTGATTCTCAAGGTGTTGAATCGTTTGAGACTATTGAAGCGTAACTACTCTACTGTACTTTTGTCGCAGTAAGGAAATGTGTTTCTCATGGTGGTTTTTTCCCAACTTGTCTCTTAGGTCACGATCCCACGACTTTCCTTATACGTTGAAATGATCGAAGCCACCTATTGGCTTGTGATGCGGATCATTAAATGCGTGCTCGTAGAATACTCAATTTTTGGGGTGTATGATGAAATTCGATTCAAGACCATTGAAATGCAACTACTCAACCGTAATGTCGTTGGAGTGTCACAGCCATGAGTGTACCTTTTATCAAACTTAATTTATGGCCTTTCCTTTGTTGTAGGTGTGCCTCGTGTCGAAGTGTTATTTGATGTTTATTTTTGAGGATATATTAAGGTGTATCTGACATCTTTTGTCTCGTAACCATGTCCGAATAAATTTGTAAATTGAATAAAATGACTCCCCATACTTTTGGAGTCATTTAGAATTGATACATAAAGACTTCGGGAAGGTAGGAGACCGATCCACAAACATTTGCGTGACTAGTCTTCTTGCTAGACCCAACTCAATCCATTCAAGAACTCCTTGAACTTGCTTGCTCTTCACCAAACGAAGGTGACTGTCTTATCTGTCTCTTCCTATTATGCTATTTTGAAAAGTTTGAATTTTTATCTAGGTGCTTACTTCATCCCGTAGATCAAACAATCACCAAACGAAGGTGACAGTCTTGTCTATCTCTTCCTATTATGCTATTCTGAAAAGTTTGAATCTTTATCTAGTTATTTACTTCATCTTGTTGATCAAACGGTCACCAAACAAAGGTGACTATCTTGTCTATCTCTTCCTGTTATGCTATTTCGAAAAGTTTGAATCTTTATCTAGTTATTTACTTCATCTCGTAGATCAAACAGAAGGGTCTGAAATGGTAGATCCTCCTATCTTCAGCTTCTTCTGCACTTCCATGATCCTTCTATCATTGCTGCGCTTGTCAAATGAAGCCGACACCTTGAGTTTAGCTCAATCTATTGGAGAGGGAGAGACGTTAGTTTCCCCGGGCCGAAAGTTTCAGCTCGGTTTCTTCCTTGCCGGAAGCTCGAAGAACGGTTTCCTGGGGATATGGTTCGTGGTGAGTCCTGAAACGATTGTTTGGGTTGCTAATAGGAATAGTCCACTCACTAATTCAAATGGTACTCTAGAGTTAAGCAACGAAGGTGAACTTGTTCTTCTGAACCGATCAAAGAGCGTCATTTGGTCGACAAATTCAACCAAGGTTCTCAAAAACCCAGTTGCACAGCTCCTAGATTCTGGTAATCTTGTTCTCAGGGAACGCCACAGTTCAGATTCAGATAACTACTCATGGCAGAGCTTTGATTACCCATCAGACACGCTTTTGGTTGGTATGACAGTGGGATGGAACTTTAGAACCGGTTTGGAACGTCGTCTGACTTCCTGGAGAAGCGTGGATGATCCTTCCCCTGGGGACTATACAGTCAGATACAAAATTGATGGTTTACCTCAACTCGAGGAAGCCAGCGATGGTTTTGGTAAAGTTTATCGAAGTGGGCCATGGAATGGAGTTGGATTACCTGGTATTACCATGGAGTTAACTACCATTGGTCGAACCTTTGCTGTTTACAATGGAACAGATGCCTATTTTGCCATTGAAACCTTCAAGAAAGATATCACCGCAAGAATCATATTAAGTCCGAATGGTCTTACGAATTATCTTCTATTGAAGAGTGGAAGCACAAAATGGGATTCGACTTACTCAGCCCATTTCGTCCCTTGTGACGGCTATGGATATTGTGGCGCTAATAGCATGTGCCGAATGAACGATAGGCCAAGATGCATCTGCTTGCAGGGTTTTATGCCCAAGTCACAAGAAGAGTGGGGCATGCTCAATACGACAAGCGGGTGCATAAGGAAAGTTCCATTGAATTGTAATCGCGGCGAGGGTTTTACAAAACTTTCGCAAGTTAAATTGCCTGACCTAGTAGATTTCAAGCTATTCAAGAATATGAGCCTTGAGGAGTGCAAGGTTGAGTGTCTAGCAAATTGTTCTTGCATGGCTTATGCTAACTCGAATATTAGAGGAGCAGGCTGCTTGATGTGGTTTGGCGATCTCGCTGATATTCGGGAATTTGACATTGCTGGTTATGACCAATATCTCTTCCTACGGCTACATGCTTCTGAATTAGGTAATCTCCATTATTGTTATCTACATTGGCTAATTGGTTTAGTAATTGCTTTTCTCTTCTTTGTCCCAATCTCTCATTACATCGACGTGTCCTTCGTCCATGCCAGACCGAACTTTTTTCTATCCCTTACTATTATATATTTCTAATCTCCAAGTTTCTTCTGATGGAGATAGATTCATCAACTTACAGATGAATTCTATTCTAAAATTAGTTACTTAACTTCTTCCTGTATGCTAGATTCAAACCACAATCCATCCAAGAAACTGGTGACTATCATTGTAGCTTCAACTATTTCGGGATTGCTTATTGCGGTCACGGCTTTGAGCATAATCTGGAAAAGAAGAATAAAAAGCCGAGGTAAGCTAAATACTTGTCTTACTTCATGTGGTCAAATTCCAGACTGTCTTTTTTTTTTTTTTCCTTATGGTGTTTATAGTATGGTTTGAGAAACTAACTTACATCATTGTAGGCTTGCCAAGTGCGATGGATGAAATTGACTTGCCATTGTATGATTTTGCTACCATTGCCATTGCTACCAACCATTTCTCTCAAACAAACAAACTAGGAGCCGGGGGGTTCGGTTCAGTCTACAAGGTAACGAGTTATAAATCAGTCAGTTCAAATAACTATAGAGGCCCACACTAAGTAAAATACACGCAGGGAACTCTTTCAACAGGACAAGAAGTAGCAGTAAAAAGGCTGTCTAAAAATTCAGGCCAAGGTCTTGATGAGTTTATGAACGAAGTCCTTCTAATCGCCAAACTTCAGCACCGGAATCTTGTTGGACTTGTTGGCTGCTGCATTGAGGGAGAAGAGAGAATGTTGATTTATGAGTATATGCCGAACAAAAGCTTGGATTATTTCATCTTCGGTTAGCGCCGCTTGATATTTCTGAGTTCCTTTTCACTCGATTCGTTATCATTTGTTTCTCTCTATTGATTCCTTTGTCAGAAAATATAGCTAAACTCCTACAACTTAGTTTTTGATGGGGTTGAGTGTGGGCAGATCATGATAGAAGCTCCTCCTTGGCATGGAAAAGGCGATTTGACATCGTCTTAGGAATCGCCCGAGGACTTCTCTATCTCCACCAGGATTCAAAACTAAAAGTGATCCACAGAGACCTGAAAACAAGTAACATTTTGTTAGATGCTGACATGAATCCGAAGATTTCAGATTTCGGCCTAGGAAGGATCTTTCGAGGAGATGGCACAGAGGCAGAGACGAGAAGAATAGTTGGTACATAGTAAGTTTCTCAGATTGATTCATTCAAACAGTGCACTATCCATTGGTATTTGAAGGGACTGAAGCTTGATTCACTTGACGTAGTGGTTACATGTCCCCAGAGTACGCCCTTGATGGAAAGTTCTCTGTGAAGTCCGATGTTTTTAGCTTCGGCGTGCTTTTGTTAGAGGTAGTAAGTAGCAAAAGGAATAGAGGATTCTGGCATCCTGATCATCATCACACCCTTCTTGGGCATGTAAGTGGTAGAGAATTATCAAGACCTATCATTTCCTTTTTTGCTAAACAAGATTAGATATTCCATTTCTCTTAAAACCTCATCCTATTTGTTCTATGTTCCTCTAGACACGTTTTCTTTTTCGATACACGGACAGTGGTTGATCACGAGGAGTTTAAATTTTTTAGGCATGGATACTGTGGAGTGAAGGAAGGGCTATGGAACTCATTGATGAATCTGTATGCACCTCTTTCGTGGAGTCTCAAATAGAGAGATGCATTCAGGTGGGCTTGCTATGTGTCCAGAAGTTTCCTAAAGATAGGCCGACAACGTCCAGTGTCGTCTTCATGTTGGCAAATGAAGGAGCAACGTTGCCGCAGCCAAAAAAGCCTGGTTTCTTCGTCGAGAGAAGTTCGGATAGCTCGGATGCATATTTAGTTAGGGAAGAACCAAACACACACAATGTTGTTACAATCACATTGCCTGAAGGTCGATAGAAATGCCATCAAGGATGTATCTGTAGAATTTAGACAGGCTTTCTAAGTAGAAAGGACGGAGAAAGCCTGTGATACTGAAGAGTTGAATGACAAATTCTTGCCATGGCTTTTCCTAAATTCTTGGAGAAGAGGGATGAAAAACCTTCCAGGTTCCTTCGACATGACTAATTGCTCCAGACCTCCGGTGACAATGTGGGCTTAAGCTTTGGCCTTTTTTCAATTAATAAACTTTAATAAAAATGCCGCTTCCATAATTAAACTTTAGTGGGCTGAATTAAGCTTAACTCAGGCTCAAATTCCTATCAAATTTTCAACACATCTCTCCTAATTTTAGCTAAATTTTGCAATATGCTCTAGTACAATCACAAGTGGAATTAAGCTCAACTCTTCACCGTCAATGTAAAATGTAATGCATGAGGAAATATTTTTGGGGAGAATTAATTCTTAATTTTTGTGTAATATATAAAAAAAATTGAACTTAAAATTTAGGTATCAACACTTAGAGCATCTGAGATGCAAGACTTGTATTACCACAAGAATAATGAAAGCACGTTGCTCATAAAAAGAAAATGATGTGAGAATCACATTAATGAATGCGCATTTGGCGAAAATGATCAACAATGTTAAGCTATAGAGATATATTTCGCTGTGCAGCCTAATTAAACGATTGCACAGTAAAATCTAAGTAACCTTATGAACAATGATTTGATCTTTCCTTGCTGCTTTAGAAAATTCACCTCCTTGCATGTTACTTAAATGGTTTCTTAAGCTGATGCTTTTGAGAACCAAAGGAAGTTCTGGTATTCTTTTATTTCCAGTTGTTTTTATTTTTTTCCCTTCTTGAAATCTGCTTTTGCTCGATAGATAAATAATCTTTAATGACTGAGGATCGTAATAACTAATGTATCTAACGTGACTATTGCAAAGTGTAAGCTAGTAACAAAGTCAACCTAAGGCCATATATCATGTATTTAGATGTTATTGTTAGCAATTAAACCAAATTCCCGAACGTTGTCGGTCAGCACGTGGATGTCCGTTCAATTCCCAAGATAATACACAAATCAAGACTAGTATTTATTGTAGGTATTGCTTTTAACAATTTTTACTGTAGAAGTCAAAATAAAGTGAGTTTCTCAAAACTCTATCTGTATTTAGATGTTCTGCAAATATATTGTGATTGTTCATGTTTCTAGGAGTTTATTTATGAGCATTTTTAGAGGTAGAACAAGTGTGGTGTAACATGCCTATATAAAGCCAAGCCTTGTTATCATTTTGTTATGAATGTGAAAATACACACACACACACAAAATCTATTCCTTCTCCTTCAGAGTTATCCTGTTAGTGTTTGTTAGTGTTTCACCTTCACCTTAACCCAATCAAATTGGTGTCAAAGCATAAAGTTTGTGATCATGGTCTAAACAAACACTCCGCTTCCTATTGACACTTAATTTGTCAGTCCCCGTTTGAATTTAATTTATTTTTTTTCCTTTAAGTCTTAAAATATGAAAAGGTTAAAATTAGAATTTTCCTATTTCTTGTTTTATTGCAAAATTTAGGAAAATAGATATTAAGTTTAATGTGGTTTAAGTTTTTGAGAGAGAGACAGAGAAGATTGGGCCAGGTTTGCCCGAATCCGCACTGCTACACCTAGCCCACGTTTTCTTCTCCCCCTTGAATGGGCCTGCGCAAGGCAGGCCCGTTTCTTTTATTTCTTCCTCGAATGGGCCATGACTAGGGCTACGGGCTCTCCCTCTAGCATGCACGCGGGCATGTGAGCCCGGCCCTCCTCTTTTCTCCCTTTCTTGCTCCCTTTTCCCTCTCGCAGCCCCCGCGAAGCAACAGAGCAGACTTCCAGCCGGCCAGTTATGAAGATTTCTAGTCGCGCAAATTGATGAGCGGATAGGGAAGCTTCTCCAAGATATTTTGCTTGCCTATATAAGCTAAGGGAAAGGAGAAAGAGAATGAGGGGAGATCATTCTGAGAAGGAAGAAAAGAAGACCGAGAGTGAAAGGGGCAAGCTGAGCGGAATTGGGTGAGAGAGTGAGGAATTCGTTCGCTCTGTCAAGGGGAATCGATTACGTTGCTATCCTTCCGTTCATCTGCCTTCAAGCATCACGCAAACAGTCTGGCAAACCTCGCGTGCGGAGGGGGGCCATTTGAATTGTGCAGACCTATCCGACCGGGTTCGACTGGAGTTGAGCCGAGTTTACTAGGCCGGTCTAGTTTTTGGGCCGAAAGAGGGACGGCGTCGTTCAAGAGTTAGTCTGGCATATGCAAACTCTCAAACGACGTCGTTCATGTCGTGAAGCTAGGTCGGTTGTGCAAGTTGGATCAGGTCAAGTCGGGTGTATAGGCGAGAGTCGTCGCCACCCTGTTTGAAGAATTGGAATCAGGTCTGTTCAGGGCTCGGACCCATGACGCAAAACGCCACCATTCGCCATAGGGTGCAAGAACTAAGTAAACGACGTTATTTTTGCTAAGAGGCAATGATGCCGTTTTGGGCTTCTAGCATGAATGGCCAAATGGTGCCGTTTCGGTCTGTGTGCCTTGGCCTCAACGGCATTGTTTCTAATCTTGCGGTGCGACACCGTTTTGCATGCCTTGGTGCAGTGTCATTTCTGGGTTAGCAAAGAAGGCTAGAAATAGCGTCGTTTTGATTTTATTAGAAAAAATTAATCGAAACAACCTCTTAAAAATTTAGAAAAATTATAAAAAAAATTAAAAAATTAGAAAAAATTCTAGAAAATTAGAAAAATATATTTTTATTATATTTTAGCATAATTTGCATTTTTAGGCCCCGTTTGGTGATGACAATAGATCGATGTCTAGTCCGATTTGATTTCTATGTACCCGATCAGGTATTAGAGTTTGTTATTTTAAATTGACGCCAATATCGATGTTGGTTTGCATGCCTACATTCCAATCTATATTTGGCCATTTTCCATACTTGAGTGCTTACTACAACATTGTATTTCGATAAATTGCATGTTAGTTGCTTTCCTAGACATTATGTTAAGGATTAAGTAGGTAATTGCTCGAAAAATGATTAAAAAAAATGTAGGCATACATGATCTTCTAGTTCTATTTAGATACCTTTAGGCGCTTAATGATAACCAGAATGTGCGGTCACCTTAGGATATATCGACCGGTTAGGTACCAAAATGGTGAATTTCGCTTCTTTGAGCTCACAGCCAAGGTTGCTCGAGCTCGTTTTGCTGGCATTTGAACTGGTCTAACAGAGAACACGTGAATTTCATGTGTTCAAACCTTTCGCTCGTTGCCAGAACCATTGTCGATAAATAACAAAATCAAGATCATAATGACTGGGTTAACAACAAGCGCTCTGTGATTTGAAGGGTTCAGGAACAATTTTCCTGACTGGGTTACCAACAAGGGCTTTGTGATTTGAAGGATTCGGGAAGATTTTTCTGAAGGTCTATGATCCAGAGAGCACAATTTAAGAGCTCGTGGCGTTTTCTTCTTCTACATTGGGCTCAAATGAAGTCCAACCCCAAAAACGAGAAGAAAATTCGGTACCTTCTTTTTGCTGTTTCATTGATTACCCCTTCTTCTTTATCCTTTTTAATTTTCAAGTTTCTTTTTCCAATATGCCCCTTGATGGATGCAACGTCAGTGCTAAGTGTTTTAAGAAAATGAATAAAAAAAATCATGTCAGTATTTTCAATTAGCCAAATTGGATGGAGTTAATAAAATTACTTGATTGCGCCAATTTGACAATTTTTAGAAATTGATTACACTTATTGAAAAATATTTAACAATTCAATTACACTTTTTCAACAAGTTTTAAGATTTCTAGTGCTCTTATTCCTTCAAAACACTATAGGACTCAGGCCTTCTATGACATCAATCACCTCTTACCTTGTTAATTGTTTGATTAGATAATCACCACCCAAAAAGAATATCAGCCATTGTACGTATGCTCCAATTCGAAATAAAAAGATAAAGAAAAACTTTACCCACAATTATAAAGGGCCACAGCACCATACGCTATTCAAATTTTATCATGAAAAACTGCAATTATACTTTGTCAAATTTCAATTTGAAAAAGAAGAAGATCAACTCATGATACTAAGCAAGACGGCATCAATAAAATGCAATTCATACTCCTCATTTCATCTTAGTTAAAAAAAAGTATTAAAATTTATTAAAATTTTATTAAAAAAAATATCCACGTCAGCACAAGCCATGCCACGTAAAACAACGGATATCTATGTTAGCGAATTTTCAATCAAAATTGGCCGGATTGACTCAATGCAAAAGGTTTAGGACAAAATCAGCATCAATGCAAAAGAGTTAGGACTGAATTGACATTAATATTCAACAAAAAAAAAAGAATTGACATTAATAAAAACAAGTTTAGGATTGAACTGGCACAAATGCAAAATGTTTAGGACTGAATTGACACCAATGCAATTAGTTTATGACTTGTTTTACACTTTTCCCCAATATGTGTTGCACAATAAATTTTAGATTAGACAACAGTAAGAGTATGAACACAATAATTAAAGAGTGTAACTAGGAAAATAATCAAAACATCATAAAATCCTCGACGCAAGATAGACTTTTTACTACTGGATCCACTTCATAAAATATATATTCTCTCTTTTAATAATTAGCAAGAGAGATGTAATAGGCTAGCTAAAAAGTGAGAGTAAAGTAATAGGTTAAAAAAAAAAGTTAAGACTATTGAGAATTCATTCGAGAGGCCCCACACTCTATTCATCTTCATGTGTATATGTCATTATTATCGAGGTATCATGAAAAATATGTTATTTTCTTGATTCTGATTTGTTCTTCAGGCTTTTGACTTTTCAACTTCTACAAGCGCTTTTAGATCTTCTTTTGCCCAAAGACTACATTATGCAAAGGATTTTAGATCAAAATAGTCGTATGAAAAAAAAAATATTTGGCAAACACCTATAAAAATATTTATTGTAATGCAACTTTTAAATATAAAGAAGAAGAGAGAATGGATGAGCTTAGGTGACTAGCCGCAGGGATTGCGTGACCCTAGGCGACGTGACATCGGAGTTGTACGACTCTAGGCAACGGGCTGCTGAGGCGCACGATAGGGGTGAGCATGGTTCCAGGATAGAACCTGGAACCTGAAGAACTGGACCGATGGAACCGGTCGGTTTCAGGTTCCAAGGTATGGAGGGTAAGTTCCAGGTTCTAAAAATTAGGAAACATGTTCTGACGGGTAGGTTCCAGGTTCTAGGTAGGTGAAACCTGGAACCGGAACCTGGACCTTAGAGCAAGTTTTTATATTTTTTTCTTGGTATATGTTTTTGCGTCATCTTGTGGTATTCCATAATATCTAATGCTAAGTGTGTAATCCAGAACCACTTTATCATTAAGACTTTTACTTTGTTAATGTTTCACATTTTTCGTCTCTAAATATGAGTTGTGGTCAATGAATTTTAACAATAGGTGATAGTCATTAAATGTTATTATTCACTGTAATCGTTCAACTAAAAATATATGTGAAATCTGGGTGGAATCTGGAACCGACCCCGGAACCTGCGACAGGGTAGGTTCTAGGTTCCAAGATATGCATGGTAGGTTTCAGGTTCCACAAAATAAGGAACCTGTATAGACGGGTAGGTTCCAGATTACCGCTCACCCCTAGTGCACGATCCCAAGAGTGGCGACACTGATATCAGGTGACCTAAGGCAAGCTAGATTTGGAGACCAAAGGTGAGTGTCAATCTGAGGTGACACTCAGCGACCCTCCGTTGCTCTCCTCGTGGACCCTAGGCACAAGGTGAGACAAATCTCACCTGGGCGAAGCTTGCCATGTTAAGCAACCTTCGATGAGCTAGATCTAGAGCCCAAGGAGTGTTGACCAGAGATTGGTAACTGGAGTGACGATCGTTTCTGTTTTAGAGGGATGATGAACAATGTGGAGTAAGATGGGTAAAATCAGATTACAAAAATATTAGTGCGGGCAAGATAGAAAGGAAAAATTCATTAAACTCCTGAAGTAACACTTTCAAAATGCTAAATCCAAAACTTGTCCGAAGTTGCATTGAGCTCCAAACATTTGCAGAGCTCAACTTTACATTAAAAGCTCGTGTTACCAAATACCTCAACTTTGACACAATGGCCTTTTTGAGGACTCAAGAATTTCGGAAATGCTCTCCTGAACGCGTCCCACATGCACTCACGATTGAGAACCCACAGAGATTTGAAAATTTGGAAGTTGGATAACTCTTAGAAAAACTGGCGACGAATTTAAGGGAAACTAAGGGTGTTCGTTTCATAAAACTTATTGTTGAAGAAGTTGGTTTTACCTCAAATTCATTCTTAAATAAAGTGAATGATTTTCCCTTGTCTCTTTGTGAGCATGAAAATGAGAGGGAAGTACTTTTCTGGCATTTGGATTTAACTTCTGAAAAGATTTTACTTAAGGAAAGATTATGTAATGCTATCTAACTATGTAAAGGAAATTACAGATTATAAAATGAGGCTGTAAATTCACAATTATTCGGCTAGAGAACATCGAGTGAATGACAAAAGATCAATGAATTTAAAACAAAATAATTTTAAAAAGCGAATATGACAAAAAGAAGAAGAAGAAGAAGTTGTAAAGTGTAGCAATTATAAACATGAATATACATACAAGTATCCAATTTTTTTCATTCTTTTTCTCTGACTTTGAAAGTAGTGTTTGAAAGAAGTGAAGAGGTCTGTATAATCTACTTTGAAATTTTAACAAATACCTTATGTGCTCTCCACTTCGCCGTTAAATATAGTGTTAAGGGAGAAAATTACAAATTGAAAATATAACCCAAACCAACCCCCCACCCAAATATATATATATATATATATATATATATATATATGTCCGCGAGCCGTACCGGCGGTTCCTTGTGCTGTCCCGAGGTCCACTGTCCAGCGACCGCCGTCCAGCCCCTTCTGCTGATGCCGACCGCCGACGCCCTGAACTGCAACCGCTGTCGCCCGAAGCCGCTTGTCCCGCCGTCGCAGCTCGCTGCACCACCTGTCCAGAGTTGTTGTTCGGCCACTGTTTGGTGGTTAATCAGTGCCGTTTCCCATAATTGTTTAAGGTCTAACCTAGTCATTGTCTTGTGTTAGTAATCCTGCTGTTCGAGGACGAGTTTTCACTACAAATCGGATCAAAGAAGGGGCTGTTTTAAGCTCTGCTTCACTAGGTGAGCAAGTGCAGAATTTTGGCTCGACAAAAGGTGATTTCTTTGGTCTGAATGTCTTATTTGAATGTTTAATTATCCGGTTGCAGATGCAATAGTTGGTTTGAAAGTAAGGGACAGCCTTGATTAGCAAGGATTTAGTTGGAGTTGGGGTTTTGGATCTGAAAGAGTCGGCAGACGAGAATGGCACCTGTGGTTTGGTCATGGTTAGTCATTGTGTGGGGACCGTGGTATTGGATCATCGGGTATGCAGAAAATTGTGAACTGTTATGGTCTTGAGTGTGGTTCCTGCCTGTTAATGGTGTTGATTTGTGTGTGGAATCTCGGCCCTGTGTGTGTATGGTACTAGCTTATGAATTTTCAGTCTTGAATATTGGTTTGTGGTATGAGATTAGATAATGTCTGAGTTGAATTCTAGCTTCTAGTTCTTGGATGGACTGAGATTCATGCAGAATTGGTGAGGATACAGGCTGGAAATGAACTTATGCAAGCTGATTTTGCGGTAGGAGAAGCTGGAATTGTATTATAGAGGCTGTATTTTAGTTATATATGCTGCAGTTTGTGATAACCAAGCTGTGTTTGCACCAAAACATGCTGGAATGTTACTGCCCTTGCTGTTCGGTTCTGGTGGGTACGGTTTTATGCTGTGCTTGGGTGGGAAATACATTGAAATGTGATCTATATGCTGCCGTATGTTAGTACTTGTTGTTATGGTCCGAAATTTTGAAGAAAGCAAGTTGATATGGCGGGAAATGCTTGACGTATGTACTGTGGTCGCATATATGATTCGGTTGTGGTTGGTATCGCATGTCATCAGGGGTTGTTGATTCATGAGTGGGTGTCGTAAGATCTCTTGTATGTGGCATGCTCTGAGTTGATGATTATTCGTTGAATGTTCATGCGTGTGCCGTTGGTCGGCAGGTTATTTCATTAAAAAATGAAATAGATTCTGGATGTGCATGAATGAGAATGAGAATGATAAGCTATTCAGATGCGTTCTGGTAGCATTACATCGGATACGTTCTAATGTGTTTCGTCGAATGCATTTTGACGATATCCCATGAGGGCCGGAGGGAAATCGGGAAGCCAAAGGATGCGCATCTTGGATGGTGCTGACGATGCGTTCGTTGGAAACCCCGGAATGGGGAGATGCCTGTGGATGCGTTCTGCAGAAGTCTAGGATGCGTTCTTGGAAATGACCAAAGGATGTGTTCTTTGGTGGGGTATAAGAATAGAGGATGCGTTCCTCGGTTCAGGGATGCATTCCCCCACTGGAATGAACAATGAGACTAATTGTGTGCGGATTATCTGGAATGTGAGACTACATTGCATGTGTGGGAGTCTAGAGATAGAGTTGTCAACATGCGTTTGCTCATGCGTGTGGGATTCCCGATTCATCGAAAGGTCTAATAATGTGATAGTATGGTATTGTTTGTTTGTTTAGCCTGCTTGTGACATTGTACTTGATCTTGCCTTCGATGATTTGTTTAATTGTTAAGTTGGCTGTTTCTGCTGCTGAGTTTTACACTTACTCCTGTTGATTTTCACTTATTTCAGATTAGTAACGGGACGAAGCTACAGGAAATGCTTTTGAGATGAGATCCAGATGTAGTAGTGACTGTAGATAGTGGTGTAATAGTGGTGGACGATAAGAATGATGAATCGGAAGAGACGTTTGTTACTTTCTGAGTTGTTTTTTTTTTTTGGTAAGGTGCTTTCTGAGTTGTTTGCTTTGTGGCTAATCAAATGTATAAACTGGGTAACCTTATTTAGATATAGAATAGGAGTTGGGGTAATCCGCTAGTTGTTCTATGCTGGATGACTATGTAATAGGTACAAGTTAGATGAACCTCTAATGGCCTTACCCACCTTGGCCTACGTGTTGTTTCTTTGGCTTTATGGTTATGGACTCTTGAATGTTTAGTTCTATCTACCACATGTGCCGTATTATATATAAAATGAAAGATTAAAATAGAATGCGTGATTAGCAAGGAGGTGGCGAAACTGGATCATCACATTGATTGTCTTGCTTTTTGTTTTGCTTTGATGTCATTTTTTTTTTTTTGCATGTTTTAATTGATTAGTTAATTTTCGTATATAGGAAAATTTAATCTTAATTTTCTCATGTCTTACATTGCATTCCTTTATTTGTTCACGTCATTGCATTCATTTTTGTTCACTCACACATTCATTGTCATTCATGCATTGCATCTAAGAAAGCGAAAACATTTACCAAAAAAAAAAAAACTCATTTGAGCTTAAAGAAATCAGTCCAGTTGAGTTGCTAAACCTAAGATTTTCATGGAATTAAAGTGCCGAAATGGCATTAGCTTTAATCTTTGGTTCATGAATAAAATAGTTCTCTCACTATTTTATTTAGATTTCTACCCAACTTACTAAAAAGAGTTAGTGACGATTCCGAATTCTAAATTATTTGAACAAATCAAAGTTGCAAATTGATAAGGCTTTAGAAAATCCATATTAGGTTAGTCATTTAATTAACCTAATAATCCATTAGCCTAAATTTGATTTTAGATCGCGAAAAGATCATATGAAAATGTTTAAAAGTTTAGGGACTGCATTAAGTATGAGATCAAAATTCAGGAATCATGTAGTAAAAATTGAAAGTTTAGGGAAGATATTGAACATTGAATCAAAGTTCAAAGATCATATTGAACAAATTAAAAATTAATGGACGACATTACATGTAGTTCAGAGACCATTTGTGTTATTTTTTTCTAGTTATATATAGTTAAATTTAGAGACAAAATGATTTTTTTTATAACATGTTTTGTTATATAAAATCTGCTAACACAAGGACTCAAAACTAGTTATTTAGTAAGTTAATTGAGAAAGTCACCCGTACTCCAATAGGAGATTGATTATTAATCTCTTTATAGACTATTCGAATAGAGAAGCCATTGAATATTGTTAGGGAAAAAAGCAGACGCGTTCGTATCAAACCCAATTTTTCAGTTCAAGCCATTTTTTCTTTACATTTACTCATAAATTAATGAGATCGGGCTATGTCTCGGCGACTGAAACACATGCAAGGGTAAAAAGAGAGCCCTAAATTGAGAAAATATGAAAATTATGCGGCTTATATAAATCCTATTTTCGTGGCTGGATAAGTTAGCCTTCTGAAGCAGGCAGCAGGATTTTCCATGGCTCATTCCTGTGTGCATTCGCTCGAGTAAAACTTCATGACAAAGGAACCTATTTTCCATGAAAAATTTAGTTTCATTTGTTTAGTGGTATGCCGGAAAAGAGTGATTGACAAAGTTTTCGGGTTTGATTGAAAAATTAATTTTCATTTGATTTGTATTCTTTCAACATATTGATGTTGGTATCTCTACATGGCGATGATGATGAGGACATTGAACCTAGACTCGACGCGTATCACAAGCCATTGCAAACGGAGTGAGAGATCTCAATCTGTGCTTATAAACTGAATCTAGTGATTGACCGTTGAAGTTTTACAGTAGCAAATTTGTTTTTGAGGGATGAGAATGTGTTTCTAACTATAGATCGTGATTTGTTATTTCCTTTTCGGCTTTTGATTTGTTATGCAATTATTTGAAATTTGCTAGACTTAGAGGATGTAACTCTCGAGAATTATTCTAGTATACGAATGAATGGAATCTTTCTTTTGGCAAAAAAAAGGTTGTCGGGTGTTTGGATTTCAATTGGTATGTGTGTTGAAGTAGGTGTGTTATGCTTGCGAAAATGATATATATGTTTATTTCATGAAAAATAAGTGAATTAGAATTTTCAAAAAATGATCTTTCATATCGCTTAGTATAAGGAATGAATGTAACATATTTTCATCATCTACGCAAATGTTTAGACACAAACTGTTATTGATATCGAAAATATTTTTTATTGACTAATTATTTCAAGCGATACATGTGACTAGTTGTTTTTCCCGAAATAAACGGAGCCTTTTATTTTTAGCAAACCAAAATAAAAATGTTTCCTAATTTGGGAAATGGGATTTGTTTTTCTAAATTTTAAGCGTGGGTCTTTTTTTTTTTTACTGTAAATAATTCTTTCTATTCACCAATTATTTTTAGCAAACTAAACACATGAAAGTCTAGAAAATGAATTCGCACACGGCTCTTTCATTGAAACAAAGGCACCGGAGAATAAAAATACCCTTTGAATATTAGTTAAGACCGAAAAATCAACTCCCACGAGGAAAGACCGTAAAGTCTACTTTCGACGAGCACCCTTTCTCTTCCCATTCGCTTATCACAAAGTGTGGAGAGATCTCGAATTGAAACAGGCTCAGTCGATGGCGAGTAAGCAAAGGGAGGAAGTCACAGATTCAATGACGCCACATGAAGAAGACACCCGTGAGAGAAGACCTCCCCTCCTCGCCCTGGCGTTTGTTAGAAAAGCTATGAAAGTGGATCCCTCGACCAGTGTCCAAGAGCTGTGCAATCGGATCTACGGTGGAGTGCTCATGAAGAATAAAACACAGGTAATTCAACTCTATGAATGATTTCTTTTATCAGGAAAAAGAAAGATTGTAGAAGCTCTGCTGCTTTTGTAATTATTTAGTTTAGACATGAGAAATGAGCGGCAAGCTTGTTCTGGTGTACAACTGTAGAAGTTCTGGGTCGACGGAGTTCACGACAAGAATTGCTTCTTGGTCTTTGCTAAACAGTTATCCATCAATTGGATCTATTCTCCGGAGTATTGGGGCTGGACCAACCAGAAGGAGAAATGGTAACTATTACGCACTCTTCAATTGTGAACAAAATATCATTTCTGCGGTAGAAAATGTGTCGGTACTTGTTTGTTTTGACTGCGTCTGTTGTGGAAAAAAGAAACTCGTGTTTTTCTAGAGTGAGTACCTCAAGAAAACGATGGTCGATATCACTTCACAGTTTCGTTTGAAAGGGTACTCAACACTGCTTGATTTTCTCGGGATTTACCGACTTGTCTTAAGGTTTTCGATTAATATGGAAGTTTTTGACCAAAAAGACGAAGATGTAATATGGATGATCAATGAACTATACTCACCAGTCAAATGTAAATGACAGTATCGACTTTGTCTTTAAAGTCTCGGATAGACTTGATTTATGTAGATAGAACTTGCAGAAAACATTTCTTCTTGTAGAACATGATCATGAACTAAATTGGATCCAAATTTTGAAATCCTACTTGCACTCCATCCAGCATGACTGATTTTTATCTCGGACTTTTCTGAGAATAAAAGGGCAAAATTTTGTCTACAGCTTTCATGTCGTCATTAACTAGCAAATTGTTTCGAATGTGGACTCTCAGTTACGGTGGCGAAGTAGACGTACCCGTGGCGGAGCTGAAGAGGGTATGCTTGCTGGATATTTCGGGCACGTTTAAGACGATCGTACTCTCTCCGAAGACCACGTATGAGGTTGCCTTCGTCGTGAAAAGGATTGACAATAGCAGCGGGTGGTACCTTCCGGTGAATTTAAACCTCACTCTGCCAGATAAAACCACGCAGGGACGCACTGAGAAATTGGAGCAGGAGCAGAAGGGAGAATGGAGAGACATCCTTGTTGGTACATTCGTGACGACTCCAGAGAACGTTGGCGAGATAAAATTTTCCTTCTCCGAAAAAAATGGTCAGTGGAAGTCCGGACTCCACGTCAAAGGTGTTGCACTTCGACCAAAAGATTAAGCATCAAATCTGTCAAAAAAAAGTTTGAATATGCAACATCAATTGGAAAAAAAAATGAAGCGAAAGGTGTTGTCCAGTGAATCGATTAACAGTTAATAAGTTTCTGTTGTTTTATCAAGATGAAAGTGATTGGCAGATGCGATTTCTCTGATAAATGAATTTTCTGGTTTGCCTTATTTAGGCCGTTGAAAATATGTCTCAAGTTTGAACTAAAATTTCCTAATTCAAATAGATTCTCTATTTTAAATAGTTTTCCCAGTTGTTAGTTTCCTAATTTGTGAATGTTTCCTAGTTTGATCCAATTCTTAGTTTTCTTTTTTTTTTTTGGGTTCAAAAATCCAATTCTTGTCTATGTATACAAGAAGTGGATTTTTTTTTTGAAGAATATCACAGAGGTTTATTCATGAATTACACCCTGAGAGTTTTAAGTGTTGAATCAGATTATATCTTGCATTTAAGACTTATTAATTCTTTAATGAGATTAGGAAATTATTTTGTGAGGAATTATGGGACTAAACACTTAAGGGTTAATGAATATAATTAGCTTTACGAGGTACTGAAAGTGTTTGAGTGACTCGAGTGTAGTTTTTAATTCGCACTAGATCTCTTAATCTATAGTGAAATTATTTGCTGCTTTGCCTCGTGAACGTAGATCACCCAATCAAATCACGTAAATTTAGTGCTCGATTTATTTTTTGTTCTATCTATTTTATTATTCGATCGCTTGATTTCGCAACATAGATGTCGCAATGTTTGTCTAACAAGAATGAGTTTATGTTGAAAATTTATGTCTCCCACCCCAACATGGTGTTGTTCGCACAACATTACACCGTAGGTCGTGGGACGAGCGTCCATCATTGTCCTCCATGTAGTCATCAGATGATCCACGTCCTGGAGAAGAACCCAACTTGGGTTGTGGGTTCTCGAAGGTTGATCTAACGACTGAGGAAGACTAAAGTACACTGCGAAGACATAAACTACAAAAATGATTTATCGGAATCGGGAGGAGAACAGATAACTTTTGGACGACTTGCATCCGTGAAAGTCCACCAATTTCTCTAGGCTAGAATACATCTAAAGAGTGAAGTTTAAAGAAATATAGAAACAGTGATTTAAACAAAAAATCTTGGCATTCGAATTAGATAATGTTCTCGTTCTATTAAGTAAACTCTTTCTTTTTTTTCCTTTTTCTGAGTTCTGTTAATTTCATTACAATAAGAGAAAAAAACAAAGCAATTCACAATATACTTTCCCTATGGAGTATTAGCAGCCATTTCCAACTGTTGTCCAATCATCATTTGACATTAGACAACTACCGTTAAGCCTATCATTTGCCATAAACAAAAAGAGAAGGATACAAAGCTAATTGAGAGATCTCCTCCAAATTATTGGTATGGCTATCGAAATCATTGGTATGCCATACCTTATTTCAAGGGAAAATGCTATAAAAATAATGTCTTGGGAATGATTGACACGGACCTTTTTTCTCGAAAGGTTTGATCCTAATTTTCTTTTAAATCATTGTTAGGGTTGATAATTGTCTTCTGAGCTCAATTGTGCTGGATTTGGTGGAACACGAAAAGCAAAAATCACATCATCATTACATCCCCAACATGAGCCGAATCTCGATGACCCATTCATATTTCACATAAAGAAATTATGGTTTTCCATGGCAAAGTTATTGTCCAACACACTTTATTTTCAGCGTACAACAACCGAATAGTGGAACACGAAAAGCAAAAATCACATATCATTACATCCCCAACATGAACCGAATCTCGATGACCCATTCATATTCCACATAAAGAAATTATGGTTTTCCAAGGCAAAATTATTGTCTAACACACTTTATTTTTGGCTTACGACAACCGAATAGTGGGACCCAAAAAAAACTTGCCAAGATATTTTGCTCATCAATAATGGAGGAGACATGGCTCGTGCTTGGAAGGATGAAATAAAAGCAGAACAAAGACAACCTGAGTGCATATAATAATTTCCTTGTCACTTTTTTTTGGGTCCCATTATTCTATTAATGTCAATTCAGTCCCAAATCATTTATTGGTATCGATTTAATTTTAAACTTTTTGGATTTGTGCCAATTGACTCCATCAGATTAATTTTGATAGGAAATTGGTTATGTGAATGCTGATCATCCCACGTGGCACGACATGTCCAAAAATATGCAATTATATACCAAAATTATTTGAGCACCTCATCTTCTCTAATCATACTAGTGTCACCCAAGGACGTCTTTCGTACAACACTTCTTTCGTTCAACATTGGGCGACTTAAAGATGTCATCGAAGTGAAGAAACGCTGCCAAAGTTCGTATGACACTTGGTAGGTGTCTCGACATGAAGACATGGAAGAGAGAGAGATTGAAAAAAAGAAGAAGAAAAAAGCAAAAAAAAAATAGTAAAAATATGAAAGAAAATTATAAAATATCTAGGTCAGTACTAGCACGTGCCATGTAAGATCATCAATGTTTATCCAAAATTAATTGGATAGACCCATATATATATATATATATATATATATATATATATATTCACACACACTTTTTTCCGTTGAGTGCTCGAAGGGTTCCGTAAGTGGGATGGTTATCGCCGAAAGAAAGAACCATGGCGATGGATCAAAACAACGGATGACGTCCAACAAGCCACAAAGAGCGACGTATGCATGGGGACACTTGCCAAGATATTTTGCTCATCAATAATGGAGGAGACGTGGCTCGTGCTTGGATGGATGAAATAAAAGCAGAACAACGACCACCTAAGTGCATATAATAATTGCCTTGTTACTTTTTCTTGGGTCCCATTATTAGGTTGTCGTACGCTAAAAATAAAGTGTGTTGGACAATAATTTTGCCATGGAAAACCAGAATTTCTTTATGTGGAATATGAATGGGTCATCGAGAGTCGGTTCATGTTGGGGATGTAACGATGATATGATTTTTGCTTTTCGTGTTCCACCAAGTCCAGCACAATTGAGCTCCGAAGACAATCATCAACCCTAACAATGATTCAAAAGAAAATTAGGATCAAACCTTTTGAGAAAAAGGGTCTGTGTCAATCATTCCAAAGGCATTATTTTTAAAGCATTTTCCCTTGAAGTTCGGTATGGCTTGGCATTTTGGAAAGTATATTGTGAATTGCTGTGTTCTTTTCTCTTATAGTAATGAAATTGACAGAACTCAGAAAAAGGGAAAAAAAAAAAGAGTTTAGTTATTAGAACGAGAACATTATCTAATTCGAATGCCAAGATTTTTTTGTTTAAATCACTATTTCTTTAAACTTCACTCTTTAGATGTATTCTACCCTAGACAAATTGGTGGACTTTCACGGATGCAAGTGTTCCAAAAGTTATCTGCTCTCCTCCCGATTCCGATCAATCATTTTCGTAGTTTATGTCTTCGCAGTGTACTTTAGTCTTCCTCAGTCGTTAGATCAACCTTCGAGAACTCACAACCCAAGTTGGGTTCTTCTCCCGGACGTGGATTGTCTGATGACTACGTGGAGGACAACGATGGACGCTCGTCGCACGACCTACGGTAAAATGTTGTGCGAACAACACCATGTGGTGGTGGACATAAATTTTCAACATAAACTCACCCTTGCTAGACAAACATTGCAACATCTATGTTGCGAAATCAAGTGATAAGACAATAAAATAAATAGAACAAGAAAATAAATCAAGCACTCGATTTACGTGATTTGGTTGGGTGACCAACGTTCATGGGGCAAAACAGCAAAGAATTCCACTACAAATCAAGCGATATAGTGCAGATTACAAACTACAGTAGAGTCACTCAAACACTCTAATCCAATTATATTCATTAACCCTCAAGTGTTTAGCCTTATAATTCCTCGCAAAATAATTTCTTAATCTCACGATGGAATTAATAAGTCTTAAACGCTAATTAATGAATAAACCTCTTTGATATTCTTCACTAAAACCATCCACTTCTTGTATACATAGACAAGATTTGGATTTTTGCAAGCCCCAAAAAAAAAACGAAAACTAAGAATTGAATCCAAACTAGGAAACATTTATGAATTAGGAAACTAACAATTGGAAAAACTATTTAAAATATAGAATCTATTTGAATTAGGAAACTTTGGCTCAAACTCCAGACATATTTTCAACGGTCTAGATAATGCAAACCAAAAAATTCCTTTATCAGAGAAATCTAAGCTGCCAATCACTTTCATCATGATAAAACAACAGAGACTTATTAACTGTTAATCGATTCACTGGACAACACCTTTCCCTTCATCTTTTTTTTCCAATTGGTGTTTGCATATTCAAACTTTTTTTGACAGATTTGATGCTTAATCTTTTGGTTGAAGCGCAACACCTTTGACGTGGAGTCCGGACTTCCACTCACCATTTGTTTGGGAGAGGGAAAATCTTATCTCGCCAACGTTCTCCGGAGTCGTCACGAATGTACCAACAAGGATGTCTCTCCATTCTCCCTTCTGCTCCGGCTCCAATTTCTCAATGCGTCCCTGCGTGGTTTTATCTGGCAGAGTGAGGTTTAAGTTCACCGGAAAGTACCACCCGCTGCTATAGTCAATCCTTTTCACCACGAAGGCAACCTCATACGTGGTCTTCGGAGAGAGTAAGATGGTCTTAAACGTGCCCGAAATATGCAGGAAGCATACGTTCTTCAGCTCCGCCACGGGTACGTCTACTTCGCCACTGTAACTGAGAGTCCACATTCGAAACAATTTGCTAGTTAATGACGACATGAAAGCTGTAGACAAAATTTTCCCCTTTTATTCTCAGAAAAAGTCTGAGATAAAAATCAGTCATGGTGGATGGAGTGGTGGATGGAGTGCGGGAAAAGTACCAAAAAAGTCCTAAACCTATGGTCTTGGTACCAATTCAGTCCTAAACTTTTCAATTGGACCAATTCAGTCCTAAACCTATTGTATTGGTACCAATTCAGTCCTAAACTTTTCAATTGGACCAATTTAGTCCTAAACCTTTTTGTATTGGTACCAAATCAGTCCATCCGTCCAATTTTGACCGGAAATTACTCACATGGACGCCGGCGATGCCACGTAGGACGACTGATGCTGGCGTTGATATTTTTAATAATATTTTTTATAAAAAAAATTTAATAAATTTTGCCCTTTATTGTCCTGAACTTTAATTTTGCAGAGAAAGAGAGAGAAGGAAATGTGCAAAAATTCAGGAAAAAAAAGGAAAAAATTATTAATTTTTTTATAAAAATATTATTAAAAATATCCACGTCAACATCATTCATCCTACGTGGCATCGCCTGCGTCCATGTGAGTAATTTCCGATCAAAATTGGACGGATGGACTGATTTGGTACCAATACAAAAAGGTTTAGGACTGAATTGGTCCAATTAAAAAGTTTAGGACTAAATTGGTATCAATAAAATAGGTTTATGACTGAATTGGTCCAATTGAAAAGTTTAGGACTGAATTGGTACCAAGACCATAGGTTTAGGACTTTTTTGGTACTTTTCCCGATGGAGTGCAAGTAGGATTTCAAAATTTGGATCCAATTTAGTTCATGATTATGGTCTACAAGAAGCAATGTTTTCTGCAAGTTCTATCTACATAAATCAAGTCTATCCGAGACTTCAAAGACAAAGTTGATACTATCATTTACATTTAACTGGAGAGTATAGTTCATTGATCATCCATATTACATCTTCGTCTTTTTGGTCAAAAACTTCCATATTAATCGAAAACCTTAAAACAAGTCGGTAAATTCCGAGAAAATCAAGCAGTGTGAGTACCCTTTCAAACGAAACTATGAAGTGATATCGACCATCGTTTTCCTGCGGTACTCACTCTAGAAAAACACGCGTTTCTTTTTTCCACAACAGACGCAGTAAAAACAAACAAGTACCGACACATTTTCTACCACGGAAATGATTTTTTGTTCACAACTGGAGAGTACGTAATAGTTACCATTTCTCCTTCTGGTTGATCCAACCCCAATACTCCGGAGAATGGATCCAAGTGATGGACAACTGTTTAGCAAAGACCAAGAAGCAATTTTTGTCGCGAGCTCCGTCGACCCAGAACTTCTACAGTTGTACACCAGAACAAGCTTGCCGCTCATTTCTCATGTCTAAACTAAATAATTACAAAAGCAGCAGAGCTTCTACAATCTTTCTTTTTCCTGATAAAAGAAATCATTCATAGAGTTGAATTACCTGTGTATTATTCTTCATGAGCACTCCACCGTAGATCCGATTGCACAGCTCTTGGACACTGGTCGAGGGATCTACTTTCGTAGCTTTTCTAACAAACGCCAGGGCGAGGAGGGGAGGTCTTCTCTCACGGGTGTCTTCTTCATGTGGCGTCATTGAATCTGTGACTTCCTCCCTTTGTTTACTCGCCATCGACTGAACCTGTTTCAATTCGAGATCTCTCCGCACTTTGCGATAAGCGAATGGGAAGAGAAAGGGTGCTTGTCGAAAGTAGACTTTACGGTCTTTCCATCCCCTCACATAGTGGATCTATGTTAGGGGTGACATAGTAGATCTGGGCCGTCGGATTTGAAAATAGACGGCATAGATTGATCAATTCAAAATTTTAAATTTCCCGCCAAAATTTTTTCCCCCTCTTACAAAGATGATGTGGATCAATCTGGGCCGTCCATTTTGAATTGGACGGCCCGAATTGAATAATGCCACCCCTAACATTATGTTAGGGGATCCAAATCCCTTTCCTTGTGGGAGTTGATTTTTCGGTCTTAATTTTTATTCTCTGGTGCCTTTGTTTCAATGAAAGAGCTGTGTGTGAATTCATTTTCTGGACTTTCATGTGTTTAGTTTGCTAAACATAATTAGTGAACGGAAAAAATATTTGCAGTAAAAAAAAGACCCACGCTTAAATTTAGAAAAACAAATCCCATTTCCGAAATTAGGAAACATTTTTATTTTGATTTCCTAAAAATGAAAGGCTCCGTTTGTTTCAAGAAAAACGACTAGTCGCATGTATCACTTGAAATAATTAGTCAATAAAAAATATTTTCATTATCAATAATAGTTTGTGTCTAAATATTTGCATAGATGATAAAAATATGTTACATTCATTTCTTATTGTAAGCGATATAAAAGATCATTTTTTGAAAAATGTTTTCCAGTTCACTTATTTTTCATGAAGCAAACATATATCATTTTCGCAAGCATAACACACTTACTTCAACACATGTACCAATTGAAATCCAAACACCTGAAAACCTTTTTTTTTTTGTCGAAAGAAAGATGCCATTCATTCATATACCAAAATAATACTCGAGAGTTACATCCTCCAAGTCTAGCAAATTGCAAATAATTGTATAACAAATCAAAAGGCCAAAAAGAAAATAACAAAGCAAAGTCTACAATTAGAAACACATTCTCATCCCTCAAGAACAAATTTGTTATTGTAAAACTTCAGCGGTCAATCACTAGATTCAGTTTACAAGCACACACCGTGATCTCCCACTCCATTTGCAATGACTTGTGGTGCGCATCTAGTCTAGGTTCAATGTCCTCATCATCATCGTCGTGCAGAGATATTAACATCAATATGTTGAAAGAACACAGATCAAATGAAAATTAATTTTTCAATCAAACTCAAAAACTTTGTCAATCATTCTTTTCCTTCGTACCACTAAACAAATGAAAGTAAATTTTTCATGGAAAATAGGTTCCTTTGTCATGAAGTTTTACTTGAGTGAATGCACACAGGAATGAGCCACGGAAAATCCGGCTGCCTGTTTCGGAAGGCTAACTTATCAAGCCATGAAATCAGGATTTATATAAGTCGCATAATTTCCGTATTTTCTCAATTTAGGGCTCTCTTTTCACCCTTGCATGTGTTTCAATCACGGAGACGTAGCCGATCTCATTAATTTATGAGTAAATGTAAACGGAAAATGGCTTGAACTGAAAAATTGGGTTTGATTCGAACAAGTCTGCTTTTTTCCCTAACAATATTCAATGGCTTCTCCATTCGAATAGTGTATAAAGAGATTAATAATCAATCTCCTATTGGCGTACGGGTGACTTTCTTAATTAACTTACTAAATAACTAGTTTTGAGTCCTTGTTTTAACAGATGTTATAAAAAAAATTCATTTAAAGTCTCTAAATTTAACTATATATAACTAGAAAAAAAATAACACAAATCGTCCCTGGGCTACATGTAATGTCATCCGTGAGTTTTTAATTTGTTCAATGTGATTTCTAGACTTTGGTCCAATGTTCAATATCTTCCATAAACTTTTAATTTGTACTACGTGATTCCTGATTTTTGATCCAATATTTAATGTAGCCCCTAAACTTTTAAATATTTTCGTATGATCTTGTCGCGACCTACAATCAAATTTAGACTAATGGATTATAAGGTTAATTAAATGACTAACCTTGTACGGACTCTCCAAAGCCCTATCAATTTGCAACTTTCATTTGTTCAATGATTTAGAATTCGGAGGCGCCACTAATCATTTTAGTAGGTTAGTTAGAAATATAAATAAAATAGCGAGAGAACTATTTTATTCTTATGAATCAGAGATTAAGGATTCAGGGACTTGATTACACTAACCAATTAAAACTAATGCCATTTCGGTACTTTAATTCCATGAAAATCCTAGATTTGGCAACTCAACTGGATTGATTACTTTAAGCTCAAATGAGGTGATTTTTTTTATGTCTTCACTTTCTTAGTTGCAACGCATGAATGACAATGAATGCATGAGTGAACAAAAATTAATGCAATGATGTGAACAGATAAAGGAATGCAATGCAAGGCATGAGAAAATTAAGATTAAACTTTCCTATATGTGAAAATTAACTAATCAACTAAAACATGCAAAAAAAAAAAGACATAAAAGCAAAACAAAATGCATGACAATCAATGTGACAACCCAGTTTTGCACCTCCTTGCTAATCGCGCGTTCTATTTTAATCTTTCATTTTATATATAATACGGCACATGCAGTAGATAGAGCTAAACATTCAAGAGTCCATAACCATAAACCCAAAGAAACAACACGCACGCCAATGTGGGTAAGGCCATTAGAGGTTCATCTAACTTGTACCTATTTACACAGTCATCCAGCATAAAACAACCAGCGGATACCCCAACTCTTGTTCTATATCTAAATAAGGTTACCCAATTTACATGCATTAGATTAGCCACAAAGCAAACAACTCGAAAAGTAACAAACGTCCTCTTCTGATCCATCATTCTTGTTGTCCACCACTATTACACCGCTATATATAGCCACCACTATTACAAACAACGACAATGATCACACTTCTAATGTCTTAGGCACCTATTTATAGGGAGCTCACCCTTTAGCAAACAATTAGAATCTAATCACAAAATTAAGGAAAATTGTTCATAAATAGAAAAGTCTTCAAAACACATTCGAAATTTTTGATCTCGCAATAATTGAGGGAAATGCATAAATTTGGAGATGTAAAATTGCCAAAATCAGCCTAGCCAAATTACATCTTCTAAGATCTCACAATCTTCTTTGATTTTATATGCTGTCCGCTCTTACGATGCTCGAACGTTTCAATGTACAAATTTGCCAACTGCTCCACATCAAATACAATGCTGTGATTTTTGTCCAAAGTGTCAGTTTCAAATAGACACTTAGAAATTTTCAGTAATAGTCATTTGTATGGTATGACAATTTGTGTAAGAGTTGTCGGAACGTTGTGTTCGATAATAAAAAAAACTTCGAAAGAAAATTTAGGGAAAACTTCAAAAAAGGACCTCAAGTGCTCTCATTTTCTCAATTAAGGGCCTAAAGTGGATTTTGTTTCAAAGAAGGGCATGAAGTGGCTATACTTGTTTCAAATAAGAGCCTGAACTCGCCGGCCGGCCGACCGGCCAAATTTTCCGGCTAATTAGGAGTATTTTTGTCAAAAATATAATTTTAACCTAATTTCATTAGTTAAATTAAATTAAAAATTAAAAAAAAAACTTAAAATGAGGAAAAAAAAAACCCAGGCGGGAGGGCCCGCCTGAGTTTTTGTTTTGTCTTTTTTTTTCAGTTTTAGTTTTTTTTAAAATTTCTAATATAATTTAACTAATGAAATTAGGTTATTTGAAAAAAAATATATACTTGATCGGCCGAAAAATTTAGCCGATCGGCCGGCCGGCGAGTTCGGGCCCTTATTTGAAACAAGTATAGCCACTTCAGGCCCTTTTTTGAAACAAAGTCCACTTCATGCCCTTAATTGAGAAAATGAGGGCACTTCATGCCCTTTTTTGAAGTTTTCCCGAAAATTTATAGACAATGAAGAAAATCAGATTCTCCTAGGGATTTGTAGAGCTGTATGTACCCGACCCGAATACTCGAAGCATTGTGGAAAATTGCACTGCACTGCGGTTGCGGGAGACTTCACTGCACATTGACTTACCACAATGAAGAGTCAAGTTTTTTTTTTTGGGTCTAAAAGAGTCAAGTTCAAACACTATATATTCTTGGAAGTTGTATCAAATTGTCATTTTATAGTTCTTCATTTGACTAGTTTTGGCAATTCTT
Organism: Psidium guajava; assembly: GCA_016432845.1. Lineage (NCBI taxonomy): Eukaryota > Viridiplantae > Streptophyta > Magnoliopsida > Myrtales > Myrtaceae > Psidium > Psidium guajava. Next base: position 16,049,821 of record CM028227.1, on the reverse strand, counting down.
CTGGACGCACGCCGGGAACTCATCTTCAAGGATACATATAATGAATAGGAGTTATCCATTTCCAAAAAAAATTTGCTCACATAGAGGCAACTCTCATATGTTTTCATTTATCAAAATCGTCTTTTTTGCATTTGAGAATTTGCCTCTATTTATAGAGAAATTCGGACATAAGGAATAGACAATAATAAAGAACATGAGAACTAGGCGATCATAGGGACTCACTGAACACTAAAGATATATGGGAACTACTAGAATATTAAAAACATTGAAATTAGAAAACACAATAAAGATCTAGGAACTAGAAAGTACATTAAATACTTAAGAGACTGTAACTTTGACTCTAAATTCATTTGTCATATTCTCCTCATTATTGACACGCTTTTTTTTTTTGTAAAGGTACCTTATTGACACGCTTTCCAGTGCTTATATCAAAAAACTCATAACACAAAAGTTATAGAGCTAGAGTGCTTGAGCTTTTGGCGTTGGAATCAAGTCAATCGGATCTATATTAAGAAAGTTATGATTATTTTTCAAACTAGCGCAGAATTGAAATTTCTACTCGTTGTTGAGACAAAATCTCCATATGCATAAGTCATTCTCCTAAAGTTCGACATCTTCAACATGAACTTGTTGACGAGGCCCAATGCTCCCGCATCATTTTCTTGCCTTGAATAAGTACAAACTTTGTTTGCAATTATAGCAAATGAAGCTGCAATCCATGTGAACTTACAGCATGCAAGTCATAGAGCACATTAAAGATTGATGGTAAGCTTTCATAGAAGATAGCCCGGCGTAATTGGACAGCTCTAGCATTGTGCTCGCAATGGAGCCAAAAAGCAATTTTAGTGCGAAGCAATTGAGGAGTGGTCCCTTTGTTTTTAATCAACAGAATACATGATTTTGGAGAGATTTTTTTTCTCAAAAAAAAAAAAAAATTTAGGGTTCTTTGAGGTCAAGCATAATCAAACGGAGGCATTTATGTTTCCTTAGCGATTCCATATATGGGTGTAGATAATTAGATCAACACACCGCACCGCATGTGCGCATTGTGGACGGGCCAAGAGATGTAGGCGACCGTCGAGACCACATTTACTTATGGTCTCTAATAATTCTTTGGCTAGTACCAAAAGTGGACTCCGACGGTACAGTCGATGCTGATGGAGTGAGCACATCACCATCCACTATTGAAAGAATCGAAAAGACACCGCGGTTTTTGCATTCCACCACCGCAAAAGATTGGTAATGTCGTCCTCGGCTTTTTCAACGCAGTTGCTGTCATCTTTGCTGAAACCTATTTGGGTTCATATTACACTAGGAACATTTTCTGTAGGCGACCCATTCAAAGATAATTTTTGGAGCTTCAAGCCATTTCATTCGAACATCCGTCACATTTCCCATCTTGCAATGACTATGTGGCCCTCTTCACTGTCTCCTGTCCATCACCGAAAGTGTCACGGACAGCTTCGTAGAAATTTTCGTGAGGCTGACCCAAAAAGGAGCTTTAATAATTGCAATGTGACCCACGATGTATGGTCATTTTCCCATCTGCAGCATGAGGTTGAACGTAAAAGGAAGCTTTAATAATTGCTGAGTGAACCGCGGGTGGCCTCCACCCAGGTTAAATTCTTAAATCTGTGTATAATAACGCTCTAAAAAGTATTTCTACTTTCAAAATGTTCTCGAAACACTTCGAGAATAGAAATATATATGATAAAAAAAGTGTTCTCAAAATATTTTGAGAATATTTTTGATAAATAAAAATATTTTTAGAGCAGAAATAATAGACAAAAAAAAACTTATTTATGTGTTCTCGAAACACTTTTTAAAAACACATTTAAAATATTTTTTTACAAATAATTGAGAACACTTTTGTTCTTAAGCACCATTTCTTCTCTTTTATTCTTGCACAGCTCCTCGCTCCTCTCATTCTATGGAGATTACAAATCACACTCAAATCATTCAAACACTCTCAGTTTTTTTAGCTTTAATTACATTCAATAACGCACACAGTATTTAGCTCCTTAATGAAATAATATCTTAATTTCACAAAAAAAAAATTAACACAAATCATACTCTAAGATATAAACGGCTTTGGCACTTGAATATTTGATATAATTTCACGGGAATGTCCACCGCCAAGCACCCTTGAAAGAATGGTGCTTCAATAATTGTACGTGTGACCCATGGTTCTTTCTTTCGGCGATAATCATCCCACTTACGGAACCCTTCGAGCACTCAACGGAAAAAAGTGTGTATATATATATATATATATATGTATATATATGTATGGATCTATCCGGTTAATTGTCAAAAGAAGCCGATCGTCATACGTGACACGCGCTAGTGCTGATGTGGATATTTTATAAGTTTTTTATATTTTTACTAAGTTTTTTGTTTTTTTGTTTTTTTCTTCTTTTTCTTTTCTGTATATTTTTTTATTGAGGGCTGACAAGATCGGTCGTCAGCCCCTGCTAGCCCCAGGCAACGGCATTGCGGTGGTCAAAGAATTCTTTTCTGGAATTCTTGCCAGATCTGTTGATGGAAGAGGTGATCTTCACACCGTTACGTCCTAAAGTTAAAGCTCGCTAACGTTTTTCTTGTGGATGAAATCAAGACATCCAATGATAGCAGTTCTTCTTCGACCTTGAATGAAACCACTTCTATCTTCCAACTATCGTGTTTGGATCCCCTAATATGATGTTAAGGGTGACATTATTCAATCTGAGTCATCTAATTCAAAATGGATGGCTCAAATTGGTCCACATCATCTTTGTAAAAGAGGAAAAAAATTTTGACGGGAATTTTAAAATTTTGAATTGATCAATTTGAGCCGTCCATTTTTGAATTGGACGGCCCAGATATGTTATGTCACCCTTGATATAGTGCAACTATGTCAGAGGACCCGGATCCCCAACTATCAAAGTCATTAAATTAACCATTGGCTTAAGACAACCCTACCGGGATCCCTTAAAGGTATAAACCAAACTTTTCGGGGGTGTTTTGTGTTTAATTGTTTTATGTTGTTTTATAAAGATAATTAAATTTTGTACCGTTGCCATAAAAACAGGTACGCAAAATTGGGACGTTCTTTTTATTATCGTGTTTGAGATTTGACTAAAAAAATCAAATTATAGTCTTAAGATGATTCCAATGTAAAATAGACAATATCTCAAATTTTAATGCATTCACATAAAACTATTAGCCACGGAACACCATAGACCATAAAAGGGAAAGGACTACATTATCCCAATTTGAGGGATAAAAAACCCTTGTGTAGGAGGTTCTCAGTCTCTCTCTTGTCTCTTCCATGCCGACTCTCTCTTCCACGTCTTCATGTTGAGACACCTACCAAGTGTCATACGAACTTTGGCAGCGTTTTTTTCACTTGGATGACATCTTTAAGTCGCCCAATGTTGAACGAAAGAAGTGTTGTACAAAAGACGTCCTTGGGTGACACGAGTACGATAAGAGAAGATGAGGTGCTCAAATAATTTTCATATATAATTGCACAGGTATAGGAACCACTAAAGGTACTAAAGAAACAAGAACAACAACCGCTAATTCATCGGCTAATATTTTGGACATGGCATAACTCGTGGAAAAATCGACATTCATGTCTGTAATTTTCGATCGAAATTAATATGACAGAATCAATTGATACAAATACAAAAAATTTAAGACTAAATCGATACCAATAAAAGATTTGAGATTGAATTGCCATCAATACAATAGATCTGTGATTTTTTTGACACTTTTCCCGATTGATTATGAGTTGCATCAAGCGCGGTAGTCCTCCCGTCTTGTTTGGATATTCCCATGCGCATTAGTATGCTCATAACAGTTCCGCAACTTAGTATTTAGTCATCATTATTGAGTTGCATTGTACGAAATTCACTGTTCCACAAAGGAACTCCCATTTAATTAGGCGCCTCCGATACAGAACAACAGCATGCTAAACCATTCGTATAATAAACCAAATATGCTTGGAATGAAACCCTAAAGTGTTGTGCTACTGGATAATCAGCTCAACTATAGCGGGGGCACGTAGAATCTGGAAGTGATCAGTCAAGCCGAAATGAGCCATCATGAGCCAGACATGAGTCAGAAGCTCTCCTCCTCTCCGCAGTTGCTGCGCGTGATTACTCCCTTTACACTTACTCGCTGCATAACATAACATCTCCAGCCAAACCTCGCTTATTATCATCCACTTGTCCTGTTCAAACTTGATCTTCTCCAGCTGCGACGCGAGCCGACACCCGTGGAACAGCACGTACTTGCTCCGGTCTCCCTTTGAGACCATCAAATTTAGATCAGTCTTCACCTGATCCCTCAGCTCGTTGTAGGCGATAGTCAAGTCGACTTTGCGCTTCAGCAAGTTCTTCATATGTTGTTGCCAAGCACTCACGCAGAATCCAATGTCTTCGTCGCTGGCGGAAGCATTGTGGTCTGTGTCCTCGCCAGTGTCTTCGTCGCTGGCGGAAGCATTGTGTTCTGTGTCCTCGCCAGTGTCTTCGCTGGTGGAAGCGGATGCATTGTGGCATGTGGCCTCGTCAATGTCTTCGGCGCTGGCGGAAGCGGATGCATTGTGGCATGTGGCCTCGTCAATGTCTTCGTCGCTGGCGGAAGCATTGTGGTCTGTGTCCTCGCCAATGTCTTCGTCGCTGGCGGAAGCGGGTGCATTGTGGTCGGTGCCCTCGCCAATGTTTTCGTCGCTGGAGGAAGCATTGTGGTCTGTGTAGGCGATAGTCAAGTTCTTCATATGTTGCCAAGCATTCACGCAGAATGCTGCACATTTCATCGCGTACTTCCTATGGCCTCTAATGGCTTCGTTGCCGGCGGAAGCGGGTGCATTGTGGTCTGTGTCCTCGCGTACCATCGGGTCAGGCTTGCTCAGCTTGTGGAACCCGCTGAAGAATTTCATGGCCTCGCCGTAGGTTTCTCGAAACTTGATGCGTCCAATCCCGGTTGGCAGCATCATGGGGTACATGACAAGGATATACAGCATGTATCGAGACAAGCGCTTACTGATCTCGGATCTCGATTTGATGTCTTCGTTGACATGGGATTCGTAGGAACGAGGGCAACGGTCTGGATCTCTCGGGTGGCACAACAATTCGGTTGCGATATGCCAAATAAGGACCTTTTCGTCGAACTCCAACTCCATGCTCCATTTCCAACCATCCGACTTTCCGTACTTTTCGAGCACCCGGCTTCCGCTGGTGATCTGTGGGGATTGCATTTCTATTTTTAGGTCATTCAAATACAACGTTATAAACTGTTTTAGACTGTTGGTCACTTTCTCGTGATGCTTGTAAAGGGGCTTCTCGACCTTCTCATCAATGTGCAGAAATTCGAGGATTTGATGGCAAGGAAGGTGCTTCTCTTTGATCGCAAAGCTCAATAGGCTGAATTGAGCCATGTGATCCGACCATCGGCGCCGTTTAGTAAGCGGTTGCACCCAATTGATGAAATCCAAGACCGCGAATTTCCTTTCCTTAATCAACCAACAAACCGTCCTATCGGAGAAAAGAAGACTGACCAAAGCATAAATCTCCAGGAATATGGCCACTGCTAGCAATATAAAGGTCAAATAAAGATCAGCTCCTGAGTAATGCTGATCCTTGATCAGGATGAAGAGTACCAATACGATGCAGATCGAAAACAATCCGGTTATGCGACAAGTGAAGCCCCACTTAGAATGGATTATCTTGGCCTTTGTGTAGAGCAAATCGTACACTATTCCCAATTCAATCTCAATGATCTTGAAGGCCGCAAGGAAATCCATGTCCTTGAGCACTGCCCGACTTGTGTCGCGATCCTCGAAACTCAGCAGGAGATCCGCGAAAAGGCGTTGGAATATGTTGACCAAGCCTCTGGCTGCAAGCAATTCTCCTTGCTTACGCTTATAAAGTTGCTCCCGAGTATGGATTTCCTCTGGACACGAAAAATTGACACCACCCACATTGTATTCCACACGCCCATCACAGACCTCGATCACTTCGTGCGGCATGACATCGTGGCCCTCGGCCTTCATCAACTTATGTTGCTCCAAGATCTCGGAATAATTAGGAGGCGGGTCAGGGATGGAGTCCCTGAACTGCTCACTGCTGGCGGTCCAGAGCACATAAACCCTTTCGCCATACTTGACGAGCCCAGCAAGAATGACAACGACGGAGAGGGCGGACATATTCAGCTCGGTCCACGCCATCAGGAAGATATAAAATGTTACTGCAGTTTGAGTGACTAGTGACAACAAGTGCCTCAACCAGAGCTCATTGTCTTCTAGGGCATATGCAGTTATGGTGTCGGGGCCTCCTAAATGTAACAAGAGGAATGGCGCCCAAAAGGCGTTCAGCTGGGTCTTCGCGTCCACGCTTTCGCTGTTCATCTTGGTGACCTTGTTCGTGATTATGCCAAGTGCGTAGATCGCGACAGCATCGGCCATTAGGTAGGCCAGCCAAACGACCCCCCTGAGCCAGGCAAAGTGGATGTATTTGCGGCGATTGCCCATACAAATGAGCAGGATTTGGAGGGTGAGGCTGACGAAGACAACACCGCGGAGCTCCCATTCTTCCCACAGGTCTTTGAAATGCGAAGGAAAGATCTGCATCACCTTCATCTTCTTCATGACGACGCTGCTGCTCAGAGCAGCTGAGACGCAACACTTGTATTAGTAAAAGAATGAGGGAATTATAATGCTCATAAAATGGGAATGATGCGAGAAAAACATTAACGATTGCGTATTTGGAAAACAGATCGACGATGTTAAGCTATAGAGATGTATTCCGCTGGTAAGACGATTTTATCTTTCCTTGCTGCAGTAGAAAATTCGCCTCCTCACAAGTTACTTACATGGTTTCTTACGCTGGTAATTTGAGAACAACAGTAAACTCCCGCTTTCTTTCTATTTTCAGTTGCTCATCCTTCTTGAAGCTATCTGCTTTTGCTCAGAGTACAAGTCTACCATGCCCAAGAAAAACTTGGGCATCCATCACCATAACAAACTATATGTATAGCTCAAAGTTCACTGAAGCAGAGATGAAATGGATGTCTTTTACGTACCGATAACCGGCAATATCATGACTCCAACGGCGAAGATGTGCTTAACCGGTTGACAGAAACATGGGTCTTCTGTCGAACAACAATCTGCCGTGAGAGAGAGAGAGAGAGAGAGAGAGATAGAGAGAGGTGTCATGGGGAGGTAAAAGAAGACCGATATTGAGGCATGTGAGAAAAGGTCGGGTGGATTACAGCTAAGCAGGCTCCATAAAGAGACAGTACAATTAGGTCTCAAGATGCATTCTATCCTTTCACAATCTTCCGTTTCTGTAATTTTCTTACACGTAACAAAGTCAACACGGAGTCAAGTGGGCCCTCTTCAATGCCTAGGCCAAGCTGTAGACAAACCTTTAGCTAATGCTTTTATTTTTTGGTCGAAATTTTGCTAATGCTTTGCCCACTAACTTAATTGTAGATTGAGATTAAAAAAGGTAAGGAGTGAAATCTTTGTCAATGTTTTGTATATTTCAACTGTCTTTTCTAGATGCAGCCCCCAATTGAGAGCAACGATAGACAAGCACATGTGCTTGGTCCGCAGTCACGGTTAAGGATGCTTGTTTTTGTTTTTAATTTTTTTTTAAGCATTCCCTTGTATGGTATTATAAGGGTCCCAATTTCGAGCAATGGCTACTCCGTGCTACCCGTGACCTAAAAGTCCAAGGTTGATGAATCCTGTTGATATCTGATTTTTAACCAACCGTTCATTAAAAGTAAAAATTCGAGATTAGAATTGTTGATCGCAATAAGGCTAGTTTCTTGGCCAAAAAGTGTCATCTTTGTGTTTTTCAAGTTAATTTAGTTCCATTGTGTTTCTATCAATGTTCTGTCTTAGTCAAGTCATCAATTTCACAGAAAAAGCATTTCCCTTTTACCCAAAATTTCCTTTCTCCCTCTCCCCCTTCCCCCTCCCCAGCCGTTAGGTTTCTAGCCGTCGCCACAAATCCTAAGGGCTTTCCCTCCCGCTCCCTCTCCCCCACCCTTTCTATCTCTCTACCTCTTCGTCTCTCATCTACAACATTCCCATTTGATTTCGAGTGGATTCAAGCATTGAACATTTAAAGATCTTCTGTTGGAGTTCAAATCTTTTTCCTTGCTTGGATTGTCTTTCATTTTCTTTCTCACTATGTTTTGGGAGTTTGTCTGTAATGAATAAATTTACGTGGCTGATCTTAGGGGAAAGTGGAGACCAGTTCGGCCATTAATCCAGTCAACAACCACCGATAAGGATGCTCGTAACGTGAGTCCATAAACTCTCCAGATTAGGACGCTCTTCTCTCCCAATTCAGATTTAGGTCTAGATCCAAGGATTTTACTTTCTCGAATTAGATCTAGATATAAATCTAAGAGTTAGTTCTTTCAAAATACTGATATTAGTATTACTGCTCGACGATAGTGATAGGGACATCGAACCTAGACACGTATGTCCAAGCTCTAGGTTAAGAAGTACATTCGATCTTGTTTTGAGGTTACATTCCATCAATCTTTCAAGGTTCCTATGAATATGTTAGAGAATTCAAGGAGTAATTCAATGGTGTGGTAGTCCTTAGCGTGTACTCCTCACTAAATTTGGTGATTGACCGCCGGTCTTTTATGGTGGTAGATCTATTATTGAAGGATGCGAATGTGCTCTTAGTTATAAATGTCTCTAATTTTACTTTCTTTTATTCGATAGAAGCAACATGCACATGGTTTCTGCATTTTTCTGTCTTCCAAGTTTGATTTCCATATATGTAAACTTGTGCCTATTCAATTCTGAAAAACTTGTCAAGTTTGGTAAATAGCCTATTCATGCCTCCACTAGATTATATCATTAGCCACAACAAAACAAACTTGAATAGACATTCTGGACAAAAAACCAGAGTCAAAGATAAATATTCACTTAAAAATTTGGCTCTACTTTTTAAATAAAAACTAGTGGTATGTCCATATAGTAGGAACCTACATATACAAAAATTTTCACAATTCATAACTGTCGCAACCCTAAAATTTTTTCGAGAGGGTGGAAAATTTCTAGGTTAACGGATTATCAGGTTACTTAAATTAACTAACCTAATATGGACCCTCCCAAGCCCTACGGAATCGTAACTTTGGTTTTTTTTTTAATGATTCTAGAATTTGGAGTCGCTACTAATCATTTTTAGCAGGTTAATTAGAAACCTAAGTAAATTAGCGGGAGAACTAAATTATTTCTTGTCGCGACCCTAAAAATTTTCGATCAGTATAAAATTTCCAAGTTAACAGATTATTAGACTAATTAGATGAAATAACCTAATACCGACCATCCCAAGTCCTACCAAATCGCAACTTTGGTTTTTGTTCAAATGATTTTAGAATTTGGAGTCACCACTAATAATTTTTGGTAAGCTGAATAGAAACCTAAGTAAATTAGTGGGAGAACTAAATTATTTTTACGAACTAGAGATTACAAGTTCGGGGACTTGGTTACATCAGTTAATTAAAACTAATGCCATTTCGGTACCTTAATTTCATGGATATCCTAATTTGGCAACTTAGGCTTGGTTTATTCCTAAAGCCCTCGTAGGATGTTCTCTTTTTGTATTTTCACTTTTTAAATAGAACGCATGTGAGTGATATTTTTTTTGGTATTTTCAAAATGTTAAATATTTCCCTGAAGCTGAAAGAGTGGGTGAGTTAACGACTTCTGTATAGTGCTGCGATCTATTCATTTTGGGATTTGGTGATTCAAAAGTTGAATTATAGGAAGTAAATGACAGTAAATAAAGACCTCCAATAAATGGCCCAACCTTGGCTTGGCCCTCCCTTTTGGGGTTTAATGGTACGAAAATGAAATTATAGGAACTTAAATGACAGTAAGTAAAAACCTCAAATGAGCGGTCTAGTATTGACTTGGCTCTTCCCTTTGGGGTTTAATGTGCAGGAATTTAAATTACGGTAAGTAAAAAGCTCCAATGGACGGCTTAGCATTGGCTTGGCTCTTCTCTTTGGGGTTTAATATGCAGGAATTTAAATTACAGGAATTTAAATTACGGTAAGTAAAAACCTCAAATGGGCGTGTCGCGACCCTCTAAATGTTTTTTAAAGGGCTAACGGATTATTAGGTTAATTAGATTAACTAACCTAACGCGGACCCTCCCAATCCCTATCGAATCGCGACTTTGGTTTTTATTGAAATGATTTTAGAGTTTGGAGTCGCCACTAATTATTCTTTGTAGGTCGATTAGGAACCTAAATAAATTAGCGAGAACTAATTTATTCCTGCAAACCAGAGATTATGAGTTCAGGGACTTGGTTACACTAGTTAATTAAAACTAATACCATTTCGGTATCTTAATTTCATGGATATCTTAATTTGGCAACTCAGGCTTGGTTTATTCCTAAGGCTTTAGTAGGGTATTCTCTTTTGTGTTTTCACTTTTTAAATAGGATGCATGGATGGTATATATATATTTTTTATTTATTATATTTTTTAAGTGTTAAAAATTCCCTGAAGCCGAAAGAGGGAGTGTGTTAACGATTTCTGTGAAATGTTACGACCTACTCACTTTTTAGGTCTGGTGATTCAAAAATTAAATTACAGGAAGTAAATGACAGTGAAAAAACACCTCCAATGGATGGCCCAAGCGTGGCTTGACCCTCTCTTTTGGGGTTTAATGATACAGGAATTAAATTACAGATATTTAAATTACTGTAAGTAAAAACCTCCAATAGGAGGCCTAGCATTGACTTGGCTCTTCCCTTTGGGATTTAAGGTACATGTATTTAAATTGCAAGCATTTAAATTATTGTAAGTAAAAACCTCTAATGGGAGGCCTATCATTAGCTTGGCTCTTCCCGTTGGGATTTATGGTGCAGGTATTTAAATTGCAGGTATTTAAGTTACTGTAAGTAAAAACCTCCAATGGGAGGCCTAGCATTGGCTTGGCTCTTCCCTTTGGGATTTATGGTGCAGGTATTTAAATTACTGTAAGTAAAAACCTCCAATGGGAGGCCTAGCATTAGCTTAGCTCCTCCCTTTGGGATTTAAGGTGCATGTATTTAAATTGCAGGCATTTAAATTACTGTAAGTAAAAACCTCTAATGGGAGGCCTAGCATTAGCTTGGCTTTTCCCTTTGGGATTTATGGTGCAGATATTTAAATTGCAGGTATTTAAATTACTGTAAGTAAAAACCTCTAATGGGAGGCCTAGTATTGGCTTGGCTTTTCCCTTTGGGATTTAAGGTGCAGGTATTTAAATTACTGTAAGTAAAACCTCCAATGGGAGGCCTAGTATTGGCTTGGCTCTTTCCTTTGGGATTTATGGTGCAGGTATTTAAGTTACTGTAAGTAAAAACCTCCAATGGGAGGCTTAGCATTAGCTTGGCTCTTCCCCTTGGGATTTAAGGTGCAGGTATTTAAATTACTGTAAGTAAAACCTTTAATGGGAGGCCTAGTATTGGCTTGGCTCTTCCCTTTGGGATTTAAGGCGTAGGTATTTAAATTGCAGGTAATAAACGATCTCCAGTGGATGCGCTTTGCCTCTCCATTCTGGGGTTTGAGTTTTTTTAAAAATAAATTATAACAAATTGATTCAACAGTTCGAGATTTGTGCGCGCTTGGGGACTACTCCAAGCCAATTTTGTGCTTCCGTAGGATTGGCCGTTGATGTAGATCTGCGACTCCCTGACATAAAAATAGAGTGAAGTGTCAGTATACAAAATATGTGCTAATCTGCACCTAAAACCAGAAGAGTGGAAAGAGTACTTATCTCTCATTTTTTTGGGAGGGATTTCTAGAATTGGTTTTTGCTCTCTCTGTTCTTAACATAGAGAGTCTCTTTTTGAATTAAGAGCGACTTTTAATCACATATCAGCTGGGAAATTGGTAGGCACTTAGGAGTTCGTCTAGGCCAATTTTGCACCTATGTGGGCTTTGCCATTAATATGGAATTGTTCTTCCCTGACATAAAAATATGAGAAAAATAGAGAGATGAAGAAAGTGTATACAATTTGTGCTAATTTGCGACTAAAACCACAAATAAATGAATAAATAAAAACACTTAGCTCGAATTTGCTTGCTCGTTGACGAGGATGAACTCTTGATTTATGTTGATCGATGAAGGAATTTGTGATGATAATTCCTAACTTTAAACTCCTATCATTTTCAAAATTCTCTCTCTCTTTTTGGTATTTTCTTCTTATCAAATTTTTCTTCAATCTCCCAAAACCCTCTCAAACATCCAAAATTTTCTCTCCAAAAATAATCCCCCTCTCGAGCTTACTTCTTCCTCCTTTTATAATCTACTCATCTATCTCTCATTCTAATTTTTCCACTAACTCTTCTTCATTTTCATCTTCCCTTCTCCATCTCTATCTCACATTCTAATCTCACCACTAACTCTTCTTCATCTTCAACTTCCCTTCTCCATATTTATCTCATATTCTAATCTCTCCACTAACTCTTCATCTCCATCTTCCCTTCTCTATTCTTATCTTATTTTCTCCATCCATTCTTCTCCATCTTCTCTTCTCCATCTTTCCTTCTCCATTCTAATTTATCCACTAACTCTTCTTTTTGTTATTTGCAAAATAATCACTCAAGAGTTAGGTATTTGCACTATATTTCCTAAATTTTAAGTATTTACAATTTAGTCCCTGAAAAAAATATTTCTTTAAGTCCAAATCTGATCACAATTTTTGACACACCTTCCCTATACTTAGTCAAAATTCACCACATGTCAAATTTAAGCTCATTTCTTGTCGCTGAAAATAATGCAGAATTTAATTAAAGCTCTTTTGCACAATTGAGTCATTCTGGGTATAATTGGGCCAATATAAAAATTTCAAATATTAGAGAACAATGTCATAACTCCTAAAAGTGAAAAAATGAAAATAAATTGACTCAAATTGAATTTTTTAGGCCCGGCTCGAGATTATGCTCGTGAAGGAATACACGACCCAGAATTGGATTTTTTAAATTTGTGATGGCCAACATGAAAAGGGATTTAAAATAAAAATATTGACTATTTTTATATATTTTGGTGGCCTCAAATGCTATTATTTATTAAATATTATCCTAATTTCTAAAATATATAAAAAAACACAAAAAATATTTTTTTCTCAAAAATGGTTGCCTAAGCTTGGGCAAGGCTCCAAACTTGATTTTGCAATTTTCTCATTTTTCTTTATTATTATTTATGTATTTTCGAAAATAAAAATACCGAAAACATACTGAAAATATGAAAGATCAATTTTTGTTCAAAATTGGTTCCCTAGGCTTGGCTAAGGTCCCCAAAGTTGATTTTTCAATTTTATGAATTTTTATGGATTTTCTATTAATTTTCGAAAATAAATAAATAAAAAATATGTAAAAATACTGAAAATATGACAAATTAGTTTTTGGTCAAAATTGGTTCCCTAGGCTTGGCTAAGGTCCTCAAAGTTATTTTTTCAATTTTATGAATTTTTATGGATTTCCTATTCATTTTCGAAAATAAATAAATAAAAAATACGTAAAAATACTGAAAATATAAAAAATCATTTTTTGGTCAAAATTGGTTTCCTAAACTTGGCTAAGGTCCCCAAAGTTGTTTTTTCAATTTTATGAATTTTTATGGATTTTTTTTATTAATTTTAAAAAAGAAAAATTGATTAAAAATCAGGTGTCAACAGCTGTCCCTCTTTGAAAGGAATCTCGGCACTTCAAAGACAAGATGACACCTGAATCCTAATCGACTCCACATCAAGAAAATAAAAAGAGTCGTGACATTTGTTCTCTAATACTCCCTTTAGCAAGTTCTGATCTAGACGTGTCTGCCTTGAAGTTGTTGATTGACATGAATGCTCTACCTAAAATGGAATGAGAACCTAAGGATTCGTTATAAGAAAACCTTAGGGTGATTGAACTCGAACCCGTATGGTGAATCAACCCATGGTAGATTCCTAATGGAAGGATTCTACTGATTAAAATTGGATTGAGATTTGACCCGTATGGTAGGTCACCCCATGGTAGATTCCTAATAAAAGGATTCTACCGATTTAAAATTTCATTGAGATTTGACTCGTATGGTAGGTCACCCCATGAAAATGCCTGTAAAAAGGACTTTGTGCCTGTAAAAAGGACTTTGGTGGCTGTAAGAAGAACTTTGGTGCTTGTAAAAAAGACTTTGGTGCCTGTAGAAAGGACTTTGGTGCTTGTAAAAATGATTTTGGTGCCTGTAGAAAGGACTTTGGTGGCTGTAAGAAGGACTTTGATGCATGTAGAAAGGACTTGATGCTTGTAGAAAGGACTTGGTGCCTGTAAAAAGGACTTTGGTGCCTGTAAAAAGGACTTTGGTGCCTATAGAAAGGACTTGACGCATGTAGAAAGGACTTGATGCCTGTAGAAAGGACTTGGTGCCTGTAAAAAAGACTTGGTTTGCCTGTAAGACGGTCTGGATTCGCCTGTAAGAAGGACTTGATTTGCCTGTAAGAAGGACTTTGTGCTTTGCCTGTAAGAAGGACTTGGTTTACCTGTAAGAAGGACTTGATTTGCTTGTAAGAAGGACTTTGTGCCTGTAGAAAGGACTTGGTTTGCCTGTAAAAAGAACTTGGTTTGCCTGTAAGAAGGACTTGATTTGCCTGTAAGAAGGACTTGATTTGCCTGTAAGAAGGACTTGGTTTGCTTGTAAGAAAGACTTTGTGCCTGTAGAAAGGACTTGGTTTGCCTATAAGAAGGATTTGGTTTGCCTGTAAGAAGGACTTGTTTTGCCTGTAAGAAGGGCTTGATTTGCTGTAAGAAGGACTTGATTTGCCTATAAGAAGGACTTTGTGCCTGTAAGAAGGACTTGGTTTGCCTGTAAGAAGGACTTGATTTGCCTGTAAGAAGAACTTTATGCCTGTAAGAAAGACTTGATTTCCCTGTAAGAAGGACTTGCTTTGCCTGTAAGAAGGACTTGGTTTGCCTGTAAGCAGGACTTGGTTTGCCTGTAAGAAGAACTTGATTTGCCTATAAGAAGGACTTGTTTTGCTTGTAAGAAGGACTTGATTTGCCTGTAAGAAGGACTTTGTGCCTGTAGAAAGGACTTGGTTTGCCTGTAAGAAAGACTTGGTTTGTCTGTAAGAAGGACTTGATTTGCCTGTAAGAAGGACTTTGTGCCTGTAAGAAGGACTTGGTTTGCCTGTAAAAAGGACTTGATTTGCTTGTAAGAAGGACTTGGTTTGCTTATAAGAAGGACTTGATTTGCCTGTAAGAAGGACTTGGTTTACCTCAAAGGGTGCCATTCTGGAATATGGGGAGACTAGGAATCCTGCAGAAACTCAAACCCAATTTTATATTCTCCAGTCGCTTTAGGAATAAACCAAAGAGGCAGAGATCAAAAGGTCTCGAACATTTCTGTCTTTGAGACAAATCACACTTCATTGAAGAAGATGGATACCTATATGTACCGCAATGAATTCGAGTACCCTAACAACCGTCAGAATTCATTCTTTTGAAAGGTTTAGGTTGAAGATATACTAACCTGAGGATTTGGAAGAAACGCCTGGTAGCTTCTCGACAACCAGGTTTGTTCATTCAATAATCGCTGAATGAATTTCAAGACCTTGGAAGGTAACTCGAACATTGAGAGCGTGTTGCCTGTTAGGCGGTGTCAGAGGTAACATGTGCAAGCATTTTCATCAATGAGTTGATTGGTTTATGCAAAATTATTCAACCAAGTTGGCAATGATTAGAAGTAGTCTGTGTGATAACTCATGATGCAATCAATCAAAATGTGGATCATGCAAAATTATTCTGTCAAGTATGCATTACCAATTCTGTTTAAGGAGGTTCTCATAGTATGAACACCTTGAATGTAATCTGAATGGAAGACTTCAGTCCGAAAGGGTTTTCTCTCACTCTGAGGAAAAGCTGTTTATCTGTAGATTAAAATGTTAGACTTATGTGGAAATGGTTTGCCTTTCCTCATCTTGTCATGCCCCATTCTGCACATTTGATGTCTCATGTGCAGTTTATGCTCTAAGTTGGAGTTCGTAAATTAAACACGCGGGATAGTCATGCATAGTTCATGAACTGTGTAAACACAATGCAGATGTGACAATTTTTTAGCATCATGTGTGTTTATATAATGTGAAAATATGGGCGGATTTGAATTGTCCCTAGTATGTGGGCGGACTGAACAAATTGGGAAGCCTACTCCTTATGTCGAGGGGCGGTTCGTCTCAAATTTTGCCCCTGCGCGATGAAGCATATGAGTGAGGGAGCATTTTGGTTTGTTTAATGACAGCGATCGCCATGGCTTAGCGGTTGAATGCCCCTGCAAAAAGCAGAGAAATTATTCTTGAAATCAAACGAGATAAGGAAGACATATTTTCTTTTTCGCTTCAGAGCTTGCGATCAATTTGCCCCATTTCTCACTAGAATAGATCTTGTCAGATGATCATAATTTTCTTTCGGATTTGTCTCCCTCAACATGTTAAATGTTAGTATAAATATTTCCTGTAAAAAGAAAAGGAGACATGTCAGCTAGTATTAAAAGGGATAAATTGGAAACGATACTGATTTACCCTTCGTCTTGAATACCTTGCACGAGTCTTTTATCAGTTTTGCTGGATTGAATTTTCCTCGACTTTTGTTGGGCACCTCACCATTATGGCAAGACTATGGTAAAATATTGACTTTGATATTATTCGTCGAGCATTCCTATTTGTAAAAAAAGAAATGTACAAAAAGTTGTTCATTTATTTATAATACATACAACATTCCCCATCCTTAGGGATCGAACTCGGGATATTTCGGACCTATTGTCATCCCCCATACTATTCGGTCCATTATACCGTAACTGTCCATGGGGCTTCCCTTTCAAAGGTTAATAATCCTTGGGGGTAACGCAGCCCTGTTATATCACTTTAGGCCATGTTACGGTATTTCTCGAGGTAATTTGCAATCCCTGTTAAGAATGGAATAAAACAATTCAGGACTCGAGATGATTATGTGCAAATTAAAACGATACAGAATTACCCATGTCTAAGATTGTTCGGGTCTTTCGCTTATATTTTTCTTTATCCGAAACTGTCCATCCTGTGGTAATGTCCATGAGTTGATTTGCCCCCAATTTAGCCCGATCAGGGAATTTTGTTTTTGGGTACGACTGTATTCTCGAGTCGCTTTTGCAAATTCC
Source organism: Psidium guajava (assembly GCA_016432845.1). Classification (NCBI taxonomy): domain Eukaryota; kingdom Viridiplantae; phylum Streptophyta; class Magnoliopsida; order Myrtales; family Myrtaceae; genus Psidium; species Psidium guajava. Next base: position 16,032,644 of record CM028227.1, on the reverse strand, counting down.
TAAAAATAAAATGGATCAAATTTAAAACCGGAGCAATTTGAGGGTAAATTGGAACGATACAGATTTACCCTTTAAATTTACGCGGATTTCTTCTCGATATTAATTTTTCGAGTTTGGTGTGGTAACGGTTCCAAGCATTTAATAGGGGGAAGGGAAACCATTACTTTTTGCTTATGCATTAAATTCAGACATTTATAAAAGTAGAAGACATGCAAGGAAACGAAACAGATGCATTCGTCCAAGTTTGATCTTCCTTCCTTTGCAAGCTCTTCAGAGATCAACTGGTTTCGTTCTGGATCAGATACGCATCGGTCATGTTAAAGGTCTCATGATCACTATCTTTGAAATATAGGCTCCGTATGCACATTAAAGCCCTGGTGCTTCGTCAGCATCAAACTGGCTGATCATGGCAGCGATCTCGTCGTCGACACTACTTACTCGGTGGTGATGTATCCCATCTTCAGAAGGCATCAATGCTGGTTCCATAGGTTGGTCTTTTCGTACCTTGCTCCAACAGAACTTGATCCTACTGTGAACTGATCTAACTCACCTCTTAAACGGGCATTTTCGATCATCAGATATTGTCTTTCGTTGAGGGTGAGGAAGCTATTGCGGTTGGGGCAGTTAGCGGAGTCGAAAGCTTCTTTATACATCTTGTTTTCTGCTCGGAGCCCTTCGTTTTCAACTTTTAGAATCTCGGCCTCACTGCGCTCATATCGAGTCTTTATTCGGGTTCGCCTATTTTGAAACCAGAACTTGATTTGCGAAGGTTCAAGTCCTAGCTCTTAAATCAATTCCATTTTCTGTTTGCCGTCTGGAATAGGGCACGTTCTGAAGAAATCCTCAAGCTTTTGTACTTGCTCTTCAGTATGGCGACGGTAACGCTTCTTTTGGCCCTTACCGTTGTTGTCCTTGTCCCTACCAGGCTCTTGGACATCGTCGGTGGAAGGGCCGGGCTCCATAGGCTCGATCCTAAACATGACTTCGAACTCTTCCTCTCCCATATTCAGTAAATAACGATAACTCTCAAGTGTGTTTGGTTGAGACATCTTCGATTTGGTTAATGATTTCTCAAAGTTTGCTATCTCTTCTTGTATTTTCACTCTCTGGATTTTTTCTGGGAGACTGCGTATGCTTTAAGAGTCTCTCTTTCGAGCACGAATGAGAATTATCAAGAAGTTGCCTCCTTTAAAATTAGACGTGGGTTTAGCAACTGTATTGCCTCTCTCGAGTGTTTTGTCTTTCTCAATTTTCTTTTATTCTTATCTCTCGCACAGCTCGCCTCCTTCCATCTTTTCGTGGTAGGGGGCCCTGTCGTTATATCCACCGTCGATTTGCTGGCGAGTTCTCCAATAAAGACGAGTCGCATCTTCTTTTCTGCCGAAAATTTCTTTGTCTCCCACTCAGCTTGTCTTTTATTTCTTTCTTTTTCAAAGTGGTGGCGTCCCATCCAACTTTTTCATAGAGACGTCGGATTTGCTTGGATAGAGGTCGCCGCCTGACTGGAATTCGAGCCAGTGGAGGTGTTGTCGATAGAGAATGGCAGGTAAGAAAAATAAAGACTGCCCTTGTAAAGTCAATATTTAGCTCGAAGCAGATTATCATCTTCGCATGCTAATCATCCGTTTCATTTTTCTCCTCTCATATTCCGTATTCTGCTCGTCGGCTTTAATCTTCTCCTCTATCTCTATAAGGATAATGGCCAATCTTCCAACACAGATCTTCCCGGCTGAAGTTGTGTTCTAATGGGAAAGACTTTACCATCTTCTTGGCCGAGCCTATATTTACATAGCCTATCATCCGAGTATCAAAGCTGAGATCCTCGGTCTGTTCAGGGAGATAAATGCTTCTTCAGTCGAAGGCACTAACTTAGAGAAAGAATATAGGGCATTCCCACATGTCTTCATCAATTTTTTAGGGGCCTACCGAAACACCCAAGAGACGGTCACCTTAGCCCGTGTTGTGAAGGCACGTTACTAAGATCAATCTGAGTGCTTGGAGTTTGCAGAGTGCTCGGTTGTTCGATAGAAGAAGGCCGTCAAGTCTGTGTTGCCACCTGATTTTTAATCGTCTTTTCTCTTTTAAAATTAATAAAAAATTTCATAAAAATTCATAAAATTAAAAAATCAACTTTGGGGACCTTCGCCAAGCCTAGAGAACTAATTTTGACCAAAAAATAATTTTTCATATTTTCAGTATTTTTCGATATTTTTATTTTCGAAAATTCATAAAAAAAATAAGAAAAAATGAGAAAATTGCAAAATCAACTTTGGAAGCATTGGTCAAGCTTAGGCAACCATTTTTGAGCAAAAAATAATTTTTTTTATATTTTTTGTATTTTTTTAAATATATTTTTTAGAAATTAGGAAAATATTTAATAAATAATAGCATTTGAGGCCACAAAAATACATAAAAATAGTCAATATTTTTCTTTTAAATCCCTTTTCATGTTGGCCATCGTAAATTTAAAAAATCCAATTCGGAGTTGTGTATTCCTTCACAAGTATAATCTCAAAACGGGCCTAAAACAATTCAATTTGAGTCAATTTATTTTCATTTTTCACTTTTAAGAGTTGTGACATTGTTCTCTAATATTCTAAATTTTCATCTTGGCCCAATTATACCCAAGATGACTCAATTTTACAAAAAGGGCTTTAATTAAATTTTGCATTATCTTCAGTAGCAAGAAATGAGCTTAAATTCAACATGCGGTAAGTGTGTCGAAAATTGTGAGGAGATTTGGACTTAAAGAAATATTTCTCCAGGAACTAAATTGCAAATACTTAAAATCTCATGGACTAGAGTAAAAATACCTAACACTTGAGGGATTATTTTGTAAATAACAAAAAGAAGAGTTAGTGGAGAAATTAGAATAGAGAAGGGAAGATGGAGAAGAGAAGATGGAGAAGAGGAGATGAAGATGGGAAGATGGAGAAGAGGAGATGGAGAAGAGAAGATAAAGAAAATAAAATGAGAATAGAGAAGAGAAGATGGAGATGAAAAAGAGTTAGTAGAATGGGAGATAAATATGGAGAAGGGAAGATGAAGATGAAGAACAGTTAGTGGAGAAATTAGAATGTGAGATAGAGATGGAGAAAGGAAGATGATAATGAAGAAGAGTTAGTGGAGGAATTAGAATGGGAGATAGAGTTAGTGAAAAAATTAGAATGGAAGATGGATGAATAGGCTATAAAAGAAGGAAGAAGTGAGTTTGGGAGGAGGAATTTTTTTTTGAGAGAAAATTTTGGATGTTTGAGAGGGTTTTGGAAGATTGAAGAAAAATTTGAGAGAAAAAATACCAAAAGAGAGAGAAAATTTTGAAGATGATGGGAGTTTAAAGTTATGGGTTATCATCACAAATTCCTTCATCGATCAACATAAATCAAGAGTTCATCCTCGTCAACGAGCAAGCAAATTCAAGCTAAGTGTTTTTATTTATTCATTTATTTGTGATTTTAGTCTCAAATTAGCACAAATTGCATACACTTTCTTCATCTTCCTTTTTTCCATATTTTATGGCATGTAAAAAAAAAGTGGGGACAACTTCGTATCAACGATAAATTCCATGGGGGTGCAAAGTGAGCCCAAACAAATTCCAATGTGCCCATCAAATTTGCAGCCGACCCGTCAACGGATTTTAGTTCAAATTGTTGAAACAATTTGTTGTATTTTATTTTAAAGAACTAAAACCCTAGAATGGAGAGGCAAAGCGCATCCACTGGAGGTCGTTTATTTCCTGCAATGTAAATTCCTGCATCATCAAACCCTAAAGGGAAGAGCCAAGCCAATGCTAGGCCACCATTGAAGGTTTTTACTTACTGCAATTTAAATTCTTGCACCATTAAACCCCAAAGGGAAGAGGCAAGCCAATGCTAGGTCGCCCATTAGAGGTTTTTACTTACTGCAATTTAAATTCCTGCACCATCAAACCCTAAAGGGAAGAGCCAAGCCAATGTTAGGCCGCCCATTGGAGGTTTTTACTTATTGCAATTTAAATTTCTGCACCATCAAACTCCAAAGGGAAGAGCCAAGCCAATGCTAGGCCACTTATTAGAGGTTTTTACGTACCGTTATTTAAATTCCCGCAATTTAATTCCCGCATCATTAAACCCCAAAGGGGAGAGCCAAGCCAAGGCTGGGCCATCCATTGGGGGTCTTTATTTACTGTCATTGACTTCCTGCCGTTTAATTTTTGAATTACCAGACCCCAAAGTGAGTAGACTGTAACACTGCACAGAAGTCGTTAACATACTCACTCTTTCGGTTTCAGAGAATTTTTAACACTTTGAAAATAAAAAAAATACCATCCATGCATCCTATCTAAAAAGTGAAAATACAAAAAGAGAACACCCCACTAGAATATTAGGAATAAATCAAGCTTGAATTGCCAAATTAGGATATCCATAAAATTAAGGTACCGAAAGGGCATTAGTTTTAATTAACTAGTGTAACCAAGTCCCCGAACTCATAATCTCTAGTTCGTAGAAGTAATTTAGTCCTCCCGCTAATTTACTTAGGTATCTAATCAACCTACAAAAATGATTAGTGGTGACTCCAAATTTTGAAACCATTTGAACAAAAACCAAAGTTGTAATTCGTAGGACTTGGGAGGGTCCGTATTAGGTTAATTCATCTAATAAACCTAATAATCCGTTAACCCGATCGAAAAACAATTCTTAGGGTTGCGACAGCTTGGCGACTCCGCTGGGGACGGGATTTTTAAATTTTCGAAAAAAAGATACCAATTGGAATACTTGAATTTTTTTCGAAATTTTAAAAGCCTTAGTGGACTTAGGCCAATGAAAATTTCATTGATATCTCGCTTTTGACGATCTTGTTTGGAACTCATATTTAGGTGTTAAATGGTTTTGCAGATGGGAATTATAAGGGGTGGAGTGTTTGGCTAACCCTTCGTTTTGCAGGTTTGGTGTGTGAGAATTATTATTTAATTTTTGAAATATTGAAGCGGTGTTTGCATTTAATTGTTGTGCATGTTTAATTGTTTTAGCACTACATCACACACGTCCCGTGGCCAGACCTAGGTCACTAGTTTTAGGATGGTATTGTGATTTGGTTCTAGCGTTCGGCGTGAGATCACGTCGAAAGTTAGTCCAGATTCAATCCCGAACCCTTTTTAAAAAATGAGCTTTAAAAGTTAGGCCTCAGGCTTGGTAAGATTACCAAAGCAGTGGTTTTAATTTTTCGCTCAAGCAGCCGAAGTGGGAAGGCCCGACTAATCCTGATTACGTCGTGAGATCATGGTTAATCTTGATGTTATGATGTTCCATATTCAAATAGCGGAGATTCACGAAGAAGTATTGATCAGAGCTGTAATTGTACGTACTTGTAAAGAACTTAAACGTGTCTTTCTCTTCAATTTGTCAGCCTTTAGACTAGATAGGCTAAGATTTAAACTCACGATTCATGTGCATGTCTATGCGACCTACATGGTATTTTACACGGTGAAAGTAAGTTTTCTAAATTCATCTTGTATTTATTTTTGGGTCGGTCCATGTTAGGATTCAGTCAAATTTTGAACCTAACATCGTGATCATTTTTTCAAAAGAAAAGAAAAATCAAATTGGTGTCCCATTTTTGAAAAGAAAAATGAAAAATGATGAAAAAATGAATGAATGTGAAAAATCCCTTAGGGGACTTTTGTTGACAAATGAAAGATTTTTTCACAGTTTTCCTTAAATCTTCAATGGACGTGAGATTTCCTTGACAAATTTATCATTAAAAATTTATTTTCATAAAAACGAAAAATTCCTTCTGAAAATTTGGTAAACGTCAAGGGATTTTATCACATTTTTCAAGTTATAAAAACCTGTAAGAAAATTCTTCTTGAATAAATTCACCTATGCCTTTCTAGAAGAATCCTCTCTAATTTCTCATAAAATGAAAAAATAAAATTGGACTAATGTAGGAGTCATGGACCGACCTCTTTTGGATCACATATTAATTATTTTCTCTACCTTTGCAGGGAATTACAGGTACCCCAGGCAGGAGCAAAATCGGGTTCAACATTATATCGGGGATAATCTTGAAGAATATGAAAAGGATAGGAAATGGCCGACGCCGCAACTGATAATCCTGGGGGCAAGCGAAGAAGTTCCGGAGACAAAATCTTATCGATCAGCGAGCGAGCACGTATGGGCTATGTATTTTGATGAGGCCGTAAATTTATCCAGATCGAGCCTGAGAGCATCTTTAATGTATTAGAAGGGTTCATGTATTTTTATTGAGAAGGCATAAATTGTGTAATCAGAGCCCATGAAGCAAGTTTATTAACCGGGCCTTACGACGCCTTTCTGATTAAAATGAATAAATGCTTGCCCTTTTCCCTTTCTCGGATTCGAAATACGTGGAGGATTTTAAAGGACTAGTATTTTATTGCTGAGCATGGCCCACGGGCATTTCTGCCAACGCTTCAGGACATTCTGCCAATACCACGGGCTGCCGACACAAACAAGTGGACGCCGAAAGAGATGAGCATGAGTAAAGTGGGGCACGGAACAGGTGGCCTGGTTTATTTATTGGCGCACTAATCGAATGGTCGTATTTGCAATAATTCACGTGGCTAGCTCATGGGGCTCAAGGTGGCTAATGGGGTCCGCTGTCGAAAGTTTATTCAATGCTCCTGATATTATTGTCTGAAGTAGCTAATATTGAGAAAAATGTTAAGCATCAGCGCCTCCAGGGTTTTGAACCGTTCTATCATGCTATACGGAAGAAGATATGGCAAGAAGATCACAGCACAAGAGATGCGAAACTTTCCTTTCATTCCATTCATCAACGAGTTTTACAACCACTCACTGAGGAGGAAAAGTAAAACCAAACTGAGTCCTAATAAGCATCACAAAAGAGCTCAACTGGCTTTCTATGAAACTAATATTATGCCTACACTAAGCGAGCTGGGATTCAAGATCTGCAAGCTTGAAGAACATGCGGATACATTTCTCCTTTTGTTTGGCTGCATTGACCTCGTGATGTTCAACGGCGAATCTTATATTCTCAATCAAGTCTCTCTCGAAAGCTATATTTGCCGTTAGATCATCGAGCCTTTTCTCCAGCCACTCACATCTGAACTTCATCACGATATCGCTCGGGTCATGCTCAAAGTAAGTCTAGTTCAAAGCTAGGCGTTCCACTAGCTTCTCTCTCTTGTGAACCAACAGCGAGGCACGTTCTTCGGCAGACTTGACGGCCTTCTTGTACCGGGCAGCTCGATCTTGATAGCGAGCTCTCACGACGCGGGCTAAGGTGACCGTTTCCTGAGTGTTCCGGCAAGTTTCCGGAAAGTTGATGAAGACATGTGGAAATACTCTGTATTCCCTCTCTAAGCTGGTGCCTTCAACCGAAGAAGCATTTATCTCCCTGAACAAACCAAGAATCTCAGCTTCGACACTTGGATGATGGGTTATATAGACATAGCCTCGGCCAAGAAGATGGTAAAGTCATTCCCATTTGAACATTACGTCGGCTGGGAAAATGTGGGTAGGGAGATTGGTCATTATCAAGGAGGAAGGTAAGGCAAACGAGCAGGATATGAAAGAAAGGAGGAAATAGGTGAAGCAGACTAGCAGGATGCGAAGATGGTAATCTGTTTTGAAGTAAATATTGATTTCGTAGTGACAGTATCAACCAATCAAAATTTCCCTATCTACTATTCTTTATTGGCACCACCCTCGTTGGCTCGAATCCCCATCAGACGGTGATCTCGAGCCGAGCAAATCCGATATCTTTGCAGAAAAGGTTTGACGTGATACCACCACTTTGGAAAAGAAGAGGAAAAAGACGACCTAAGTGCGGGACAAAGAAAACTTGTAGCGAAAAAGAAGATGGGATTCGTCTTTATGGGGGTCGTCTTTATGGGAGAATGCACCCGCAAAATCAACAGTGGAGATAAGCAGGAGAGATGACGACGGGGACCACTACCATGAAAAGAAGAAAAAAAGTAAACTGTGCAGGAGACACGCAAGAAAGATTGAAAAAGACAGAATTCTTGGGAGAAGCAATACAGATGCTAAGCCCACGCCTAAGTTTTAAAAGAGACGTCTTCCTAGTAATCTTCATCCATACTCTGAAGAGAGTTTCGAAGCATACCCAGTCACTTAGAAAAGTTCAGGGAGAGTAAAAATACAAGAAGAAATAATGAACCTTGAGAAATCACTAACCAAGTCGAAGATGTCTCAACCCAACACCCTTGAGAGTTATCGTTACTTGCTGAATATGGGAGAGGAAGAGTTCGAAGCCATGTTTGGGATCGAGCCCATGGAGCCTGGCCCTTCCGACGACGACGTCCAAGATCTCGGTACAGATAAGGACAACAACAGTAAGGTTCAAAGGAAGCGTTACCGTCGCCATATTGAAGAGCAAGTACAAAGGCTTGAGGATTTCTTCAGAACGTGCCCTATGTCAGAGGGCAAACAGAAAATGGAACTGAGTCAAGAGCTAGGGCTTGAACCTTCGCAAATCAAGTTCTGGTTTCAAAATAGGCGAACCCGAATGAAGACTCGTCATGAGCACAACGAAGCCGAGTTTCTAAGAGTTGAAAATGAAAACCTTCGAGCGGAGAACAAGATGTATAAAGAGGCTTTTGACTCCGCCACCTGCCCCAACTCCAATAGCCTCCTCACCCTCGATGAAATGCATTATCTGAGGATCGAAAATGCATGTTTAAGAGATGAGTTAAACCAGTTTATGACAAGATCAAGTTCTGTTGGGGGAAAGCACGAAAAGACCGAGCTTACGACGTCAGCAGTGAAGCCTCCCGGGGAAGGAGAGATGTATCACCACTAGGCAAGTGGCATTGACGACGAACTCACCGCCATGATCAACCAGTTCAATGTTGATGAAGCACTAGGGCTGTAATGTGGACACGGAGCCTGTATTTCAAAGCTAGTGATCACGGGACCGTCAACATGTCCAATGCGTATCAGAACTGGAACGAAGCTGGCTGATCACCGAAAAACCCACAAAAGAAACCAAGCATATCCTGAATAGGTGCATGCGTTTTACTTCCTTGTGTAGGATTTGTTCTGCTTTTATTGATGTCTGTAATCTGTGCAAAAGCGGGAAGTAATAATCCTTCTCCCTCTTAGTAAATGCATGGATCCATTGCTTCACCAAACTCGAGATAACATTAATTACGAGTAAAAAAATCCGCATAGGCTTGGAGGGTAAACTCGTATCGTTTCAATTTACCCTCAAATTGCTCCGAGTTTTAAATCAAATCCCCTGCATTTTCAGGAATTTACAAACGGCCCCAAGAATACAGTCATATTCGAATGCGAAGTCCTCTTGTTGAATGAAACTGGGGGCAAATCAGTTTGCGGATATTATCACTGAATGGACGGCTTTAAACGAAGAAAAACGCGAACGAAAGACCCAGGAAATCTCAAAGAAGGGTAATTTTGTATCGTTCTAATTTACCCATGATCATCTCGAATTCTAAATTACTTTATTTTGTCTTAACAGAGATCGTAAATTGCCTTGAAAAAACGTCATGGTGTAAAATTGCCCAATACGACAAGATTGTGCCATCCGAAAATTAACCCCTAAGAGGAACCTCTATGAACACCTGTGGTCTTGTGGACCAGATGGCGTGGGGAATGACAGTGGTTCGAGAAGTCCCGAGTTCGATCCTCGCGAATGGAAATGTTGTAAGTATTGTAAATGAATAATACAACTTTTTACACATTTCTTTTGCAAAAGGAAACATGAATACTCGACGAGTGATACCAAAGTCGATACTCTGCCACAACCTTGGCTCTAATGGTGAAATGCCCACCGAAAGTGGAGACAAACTCGATTCGGTGAAGCTGATAAGAGACTCGTGTAAGGCATTCAAGATGAAGGGTAAACCAGTATCGTTTCCAATTTATCCCCTCCAATATCGGCTAACGTATCTCTTTTTCTTTTGACAGGAGATGTTAATACTAACATTTAACATGTTGAAAAAAACGGCCCTAAGCGGGTAAAATTAGAATCATCCGATAATATCCATTCTAATGAAAATGGGGGAAATTGATGGCTACCCTGAATCGGAAAAGGGCGTTCGACGGACAACCATCACGGTTGTTAACATTGAAAAGGCCCAGATTCTGTATAGGGGCAAACACAGATACAGGCCACTCCTCCA